>OX244032.2:46489256-47739256 GCA_945859785.2 Tridacna gigas
TAAAATACGTGTCCCATCACATGGCATACTTTGCTTATGAAATAAATCACTTATAAGTAACTATACTTTTTCGTGGTTTCCAGTTGGGGTGCAAAAACACTTTTACTTAAAATGTACTCAGATTTACTACATGAGTATTTATACTTACGTAAAAATACGAGACCACATTGTTTCATCAGTAGGTTTTCTAATGCATGTATTCTTACTTACATAAGTAAATGTATGCATGTGAGAAGGGCCAAAGAGACTTGAACACGAAGAATGTGGAAGAATCTTCATTTCCGAAAGTTGTTAATTCTTCTGTGTTTCCATATCTCTCAACCTTTCACCAAACAATACCGACTTTTTTATAACCCCCAAGGAAGATGGCTTTAAAAAACATCCTAGAAAAAAAAGAAGAAAATGCTGGGTACCAGCAATTATCCGTTTTTCACAACGTTTTCTATTCTTTTAAACAAAAATTTGTCCTTTGGAGCAACGAGCAAGTTGCCATGCAAATACTTTAACACTTATCCTGCTAAATACGTTTAATGAAACTTTCCAACTGATAGTAAAAACACGAATAATGTTATTTCAAACTTATTTTTTGGAGAAAAATTATTTCATTATCTGACAGTGTAGATTCAAGATCAGACAGCAGGTTCTGTGCAGTCTGATCTTGATCTACACTGTCCGCAAAAGGTCAGTGAGTCGTGCTTAGCAGCTAAAGGGTTAAGACTTTTCTTCTGATCTGATGAAGAGTTAAACCTCTTGGTACGACTATCACGTGCATGAACTAATTCATGAACATAAGCTACGATAATACCCCGTTGTAATTGATCAATTCTATCCTATATCCTATAAGATATGCATTTCTGCATATTAATAATTTACGGACAATCTTCGACATGATCTGAATATTGAACAAAAGGAATAAAAAGATCCTCATGAATTTCTGTGACAACCCAGGAGATATTCCACATGAAGCAAAAAGTCTCGATTGTCCTAATAATTGTTATCCGAGAGTATGTGCACTTAATGTGGAGCAAAACAGGGATAGAGAAGACACTGATGGAATGAATGGAAACTAGTCCGCAGTAGGCTTATGAGAGCAAGATTTAGAGGAAGTTGCACAAACATTCCAGTGATCAGGTGTTACGTCCCAACAAATGACATTGTCGACGACACAAGCAAGGACTTTTTCTATCACCAACTGCTATCAGAAAATGAGCCATGTTCTGTGAAAAGGGGTTAAATGTATCTGCAAAAGGTATCGATTCGTGTCCATACTTTTTAATATGTGTAGATTTTCTGCATGTCCAAGGACCATTCTACCTCATGATTCAGTCGGTTGTTAGACAAAAGGGATTTTATGGATCGATAATTAAGCGATGTCTGGCTTGGTATGGTGTATCAAGGAGATGCATGAATCCCCATTTCTAGAGCGCCGCTTAGTTATATATGTGTACTTTAATGTTTCTGTACTTATATAGAGCATTTACTGAAATAGTCATGCCTCTCGAAAACAAAGGTTGAATGTTTTGTATTTAACGCTATTTTCAAAACTATTTCCGTTTTTTGCCTGCGACCAATGACCAGTCCACCCATGCTTTCTCGTAGCGTCTATCATCATTGCTTCCCACGACAGTTTTTTTTCTAAGCCATTGGCTCCTTTCCTTCATAAACAAATTTGACACAGTGATAAGTGGTGAGAGATGAATTAACCCTGTCGCAGTGACAATTATCAGTCCTGGTAATTGATTATTACCGAGCTTAGAATCAAACCAGCGACTACTACCCTTCAAGCCCTGTGCGTTGTCGACTTAGCTGTTGTTCTCGGCGGAAAAAGAGTTCCGATGGGCCATATTAGAAATTATAGCCCGTATTCACGGACCGTTTTCAATTGTGTTTTGAGTCTAGTTTTTATTTTAGAAATTAACACAGTATCTAATCGGCTAAACCAAATGTCATGACAAGTGCTGGCATAGACATTTTTGGTAGGCAAGGATACATAATAGCGGCCGCCAAAATATTCTGTTGAAACGGGCGTTAAACACCGGACAACATAATAGATAATAATCATATTTCGACAACAATAACATTGGCGATAATATCGGCGACAGGATCAGCAGCAGCAGCAGCAAAAACAACAACAACAACAACAACAACAGTTACAGCAGAAGTTACAACACAATAGTTTGCATTGGTCTATTAATACCTGCTTGGTTCGCGATGCTTTAGACTCGGGATTGTAACGTAAAATGTTAATCAAAGTATCAGAGAAACCAGAAAGGTAAACATCTAAGTCTTTACCAGACGATAAAATTATACTATTAATTTCAAATTTGTAATAAAGAGGATGATACACAGCACTCTTTACTGTACACCCAGGGAATGCCGGATAAATGAAATAAACATTTTCGATACGTAAAAATAGTCAAATGTTGCGATGTTAAATTCTGTGATATTTATAAGTCTGTTACAAAATATCGGACAGTGTAGATCCAAGATCAGACTGCACAGAATGTGCAGTCTGATCTTGATCTAGATTGTCCGCAAAAGCGACTAAGATTAAAAGTTTTAGAGACAAGTGACTTCATATTTTTTTAAGCTGACGGAACTTCTCAAAGACAATTAGCTTTGAGCTAGACAGAAATATCGATATCAATATCAGATAAGACATTTCGGAGACAAATTTACAGCCCAGGATATATTTAGTACTGACAGTTACTTCTTACCAGCGATATCATACCTTCATATATTACCAATTAGTATGTTTGGAGGTTGTTTAAAGGCCCACCAGAGACCAAATGTAAACAACTGTAAAGCTCGAATTAAAGCTGCCAGCTTTTACTCTAATTTCAAGATTTTTTTTTCTTACCAGCGATTGGAAATTTTACAGACCATACCGTAACATATTGTCAGATCATAATTATATGAGCCATGCTCTGGCAAAAGGAGGCTTAATGCATCCATCATATCATGCAAGTCATCACGTAATTATGGATCCATAAAATCCACGTAGTCAATTGACTGACTGAATTTTGAGGAAGAGTGGTCCTTGAATATTCAGAAAATTGACTAACAGCGAAAAGTTTCGGCCCAGGTCAGCCTGCGCGGACGTGGGCCGATACTTTTCGCAGATGCATTAAGCCTCCTTTTCACACAGCACGGCTCATATCCATTCTTTGGCATAGTGCGATTGGAATTCATCGGCAATTTGAGGCAATATCCATGAGGATATTGATCTGTGTACAGAGAGAGAGAGAGAGAGAGACAGACAGACAGAGAGACAGAGACCCAGAGAGAGATCTTGATAATCTTAATAATGCTCTCCTGTTCTGCAAGGAAATGAGGACAGTATACATTTAGAATGATTATCGACCCAATGAGGATAATGATCCCTGTACACGCTAAAGATAGGGACCGGGGCGACGTAATAAGCACGTTTTCACGGCAAAAATTCATTTTCTCCTTCTGCAAGACAGCTGGAGCACTGGAAGCAATTTGCACCTTTAGCACACTTCACTTTTTTTTTTATTCTTTTTATCACCATCGTATCTCAGTATCCTTTGGTGGTTTTTGCGAATACTGTAGACCAAGATCAGACTGCACGTCCGTGCAGTCTGATCTTGTTCTACTGTATTCGATGACAAAAAATATTGTTGATTCGTTAGTTATAATTCATTTCATTTATCTTTGGTTATATATTCATTTTTGATATATCTCGTATATGAACAAAATACCTTGGTCAGCTGAAGGTTAAAATTTATCAGGAAAAGACGATAACTCGTAGAGCGCTGGGCACAATTTCAGTCGTTTTTGCCTACAATGTAGAATAAGGTCTGATTTTTGCTGCCAGTGATCATCAAGATCAGATTGCACAGAAAGTGTAGTCTGATCTTGGATCTATGCTATCCACTACTTTATTGAATAAAGGCAAAAACACCCTTGGAATTGTAATACTTTAGTTCATTTTTCCTGATTGAGAGAGTTCATTTTCTTCAATTTGCTTTTTAAGGGTAAACATATGAGGTTGATAAAGAGGCACTTGTCCGGAACAGCGTCTCAACTACATATAAGCCATTCTCTGGCGAAAGGGGGTTTAATGTGTATTCGTGATCCATTATATACGAAGGGAGTGGATAAAAAAACACAAAACATTTTTCTACAACAACCGACTGAATCATAAGGTTGAATTGTCCTTTGACATGCGAAAACTGATCATTAATAAAAGGTCATTCTGCACGGCCTGACCTGGTCGATAATCTTTGCAGGTGAAAATAAAACTCCTTTTCACAGGGCGTGGCTCATGTTATTACTGAATAGACGGTATAGGGAACCACCGGATACATAACAAGAGACAGAACGAAGAAACTCTTGAAATAAAAGGAGATATTGATGGAAAAGAGGCAAATACTTGCTTGCTACTTGTAAGCAAACGCTCCTTTTTTATCCCCTCAAAGTTTCAAAAAAGTAGTTCACTGTTTACCACACAGTCCAGACTTCTGAGGAAGAAGCTTTTTGAAAAAAAAAAAAAAAAAAAAATGTAGGAAAAGGAGCAAATGCTGCTAACCAGCATTTTCTCCTTTTCTCACAGTGTTTTCTACCCTATCAAAGACAAAATCCATCATTTAAGCCAAAATTGAATTGTCGTCTGCAAATGCTTTGAATATGTACAATTCTACATTTTTTGTCGTGTGGTAAAGAGTTACCAGGTGCACGAAAAGTTATAGTTTATACGTTGACATGTCGCAAAGATATTGAACGATATTGATATTTTTTTTCCTAGACAGACAGTAGAATGCTTTTAAAAAGACAGCATAAAATCTGGAGGAAGGGTTGACAAATGACTTCAAGAAGAGATAATAGCATTTCCCCCTAACCTGTAATTATGCATTATTTAGTTTCTCTTTCTAATGATAGCCACGGTAGACAACGAGTCATCGAAAACAGTGATCCAGCAGTTCCGTTAGCCCACAAGGGCAATCAGGGTCTATATTTACCAACCATTCTTAATTCCGTTTTTAGTGTAGCTTCGTATTTCTTAGTCTAGCTTCATATTTAAAAAGTAATACAACTTCTGATTGGTTAAACCAAATGATTTAGCCAATCAGAAGTTATGTTACTTTTTCAGTCAAGCAATTGTGTTTCTTTCATGTTTAGAAAATTCTTTAAAATAAGAATACGAATATTCTTAAGAGTGGTTGGTGAATACGGGCCACGATCTTCTTCTAGGTTCACGTTGACTCATTGGTTTAGACATAGGATCTGGAATGGCAAAACTGCACTGTCTACACTACACTGTCCTAAAATTACATAGAGTCACCGTTAGCAGTTCAAAGTTCAAAGATCAAGAATCCATCACTGTTTTCTTTCATATCTAGTTCTAGGGAAACGCAATATCTCAAAGGCCGAGACTTGATAAGGGTTAAATCTTCACTTAACAAAACAATGCAGAAAGGTTTTGTCACATTATACAATCTGTAAGTGTCTTTTTTTTTTCTCGACAGAAAACGTTCCAGACTTGTGATACAGATATGTCACTTTATTTCTCCTGGGACTAAGTACCTGGGAATTAGAAAATTTCACCTAAATTATCACATGTTCTTCAAAACCTTTGTTCAAACTCGTTTTCTTCTTTTCGTACAAAGTGTTTAGCCTTTCAAAAACAAAATCCACTATTTGAGCTGCACTGGGCGTGTCCCATCCTCGTTAACCCAGTTCCGATATATTCCGTAAACTACATTCATCGCCCCTGGGTTATCTCGCGTATGTTTTCTCGTTCTCATGAATTATTCATGAGGCATTTTGATTGGTAATCTCAGTTTTTCAGTGAGAAAATTTAAACTATTTTTATCAACCATATACCATCATTTCTATTTTTATCTCGTCTTCAACCAATCAAATCGATGAATGTAGTTTACGGAATACATGGGAACTGGGTCAACGAGGATGACGTCATCCCTGCTACACACCCCTAAGGACTGCAACAGCACGCTGTTTTTCTGAATATTTGCCTTTGTATACACGGATTTGTAATGTTTGCCCTGGATTGTAGTAAGACAAATGCCACAGAGGAAGGCCGACTGTTTCGCAATTGAATGTCCCAGGGGTGATGAACGGTAATACCTCACAACTGGGTTACCGAGGGTGGGTTTGTCCATCTGCAAATGCTTTCATGATGGAGAAATTTGAAATTTTGTTGTCTTGTCAAGAATTAAAGACGAGTCATCAGCAAACGTGAGTAGTTCGTCCAATCACTTCTTCGCTCTTGTTGACAGACCATAAATACCACCGTCGTAAATGAGATGTTTGAAGAACGCAGCTATAATGGAATGAACAAGTAACGGAAAATCTGCTATTTAGGAGACGTGCGAAAAAAAAGCGAATTGCTCATTGCTCATTTCCACAATGATATTTATATCATTTACAAAAGAAAAGTTAAAGGGAAAACATTCCCTTATCTCGGATAATTATTTACCTTCCTGCCACTTGCACCAGTCTAAATACCCAAACTACCCTTTGTTTTGACTGAGCCAAAGGAAGACGGATTAAGAAACGTTGTTTAAAGAGAAGAATGTCACTAGCATTTCATCTCGATGTTTTCCTATCCTTTCCAACAAGAGTTCCTTTATTTCAACCACATCTAATATGTCAACTACAAATGCTTTTTTAATGGACTAGTATAAAATTGTGTCGTCTCGCAAAGAATTAATGAAGCTCATCAGGTTTGTCCTATCTCATTTTCGCTGTTGTTGACAGACCAGAAATGTCACCGTTGTAAAATGAGATTCTTGAGGCAAACAGTCACAATAAATCCTCCTATAAACTGAAGTCCGCTTTTGAGAATATGTTCGAAAGGAGCGAAAAATAAAAAAATCCCTCATACATTTGCAATTTTTCTACAAGTTCATCCATATAATTAAAAAAAAAACAAAAAAAACCTCCCCTTTCATTCATTTGAGCCATGCTCTGGCAAAAGGGGCTTAATGCAAATCCGGAATGCATTATTACCAAGCTGGTCATTACATCATAAGGGATCCATAAAATCCATTATTTCTAACAACCAACTGTATCATTAGGTAGAATGGTCTTTCGACATACAGGAAATTGACCAAAAGCGAAAAGTTTCGGCCTAGGTCATCCTGTGCTGACTGCGCAGGCTGACCTGGGCCGATACTTTTCGCAGATGCATTGAGACAGCTTTCCATAGAGCATGCCTTATATGTATACTGGACAAAAAATGTAAAGGATCATTATTTCTATTGTATTTCAATAACAGGAAAAACATGCAAATAAACAATGAATATACTAAAAATACTCAACAACAATAACTGAATCAGTTTTAGTTCAAATTCAACAATTTCATTCGGTTATCAGATCAATAAAACATAAAAAGTCAGACGCCCTCCAAAATTCAAAATGAATTTCAAGGTTGCAGTATCGCAGTAAAACAACAAATCGTCTCTCAAATTTCTCGTATGTCATGTTCAGTACTCTGTCTATTGTGAACTCAAATAAAAGCACGGCATTGCATTTGCACGTGTCGGATGTGCTACACAGAGGAGTTGTGCTGAATTCCAGTCTACTCCTGGTGGAGTGCAACCTCCAGCTCCTGGTGGTTGCGTGGAACTACTGATCAAGTAGAAACTGCCAGGGCTACAAAGCATGTCCTAGGCATGCTCAACAGGGTGCAGGCCAGGCAAGCAACTGGGTCAGGTAACACGGTTGGTTGTCTCCGCTTCAAGATAATCATTCACTAAACTTACTCTATGCTGAAGTGCATTATGGTCTACCAAAAGAAAACCGCACCTGCATACGGCCTGACAATGGGGTTCAGGATCTTGTCCCCCTATCTGACACTATTAAGGCTGCTATACACTACCTGTAAGTCCCTATGCCCAACAATACTGATACCATCCAACACCATGACAGACCCACCTTCAAGGAGCTCCTGTTCTCTGTCATAACATTCAGCGAATCATTCCCTAAATGTTTACTCAAACACTCAAATCAGCCGGAAGAACGTTCAACACGATGATTTTCTCAAACCACTTCATGTGCTGGTACATTTTCTTTTTGACACCATCACTCTTTGCTTTCATGTGTTCACCAAACCATAAAATGCACGGACAAATTTACAAGTTGATCTTATTGATAGTAAACTGAGGAATGTACAGATGGCATTTTTAACCAAAAATACATTTCTATCTCAGAAATAACTTGTAACAAAATGATGATCCTTAACTTTTTTGTCCAGTACATGTATATTTACCCTCATGTTACTTATACAAGAGACTTAGAATGTCCTGTATGTCGATGTACAAACCATCCCTTAAATGACTAACAATTAGAAAGAAGATTTGTGAAACAATGTCTGAAAAGAGAAAATGATCATGGCATTCAGCACCAATGTTTTTACAACGTTTCTACCCTTTTTTTTTTTTTTTTTTAATAGAGAAATCCCCCCGTTTGAGCCACAGAAAGTGTAGTCTGATCTTGGATCTATGCTATCCGCTACTTTTTACGGGTAAACATATGAGGTTGATAAAGTTTTGCCATCCACCAATCCCCTCCCAAATGGACAAGTATAAAATTTTGTCGTCTCGCAAAGAATTAATGACGGGTCATCAGGCAAGGTGAAGTAGTTCGTCCAACCTCATTTTCGCTCTTGTTTACAGACCAGAAATGTCACCATCGTAAATGAGACCCTTGAAGCAAACCGCTATAATGAAATGATCCAGTAACAAGGGCCTGAAGCACTCTGCAACTTGTTGGGATATTAATGAACTTTTGATTGAAATCATTCACTCCCGAAACAAATTTGTAGAAATCCACCTTTAAAAACTATTGTGACAACGGAAGAAATTGCTTCTAACGGGCAATTTCTCCTTTTGTCACAATTGTCTCATATGTATATGTTTAATGCACCTCAGTGACGTATGGTAGCAAGCAAGTCATCACGTAATTATGGGTCCATAAAATCCACTTTGTCTAACAGCCGCTTTAATCATCAGGTAGACTGGTCTCTTGACAAGCAGAAAATTTACAAACAGCAAAGTGTTTCCCTGTGGAGGCTGACCAGGGTCGCAACTTTTTTTTTTTTTTTTCAGATGCATTAAGTCCCCTTTTCACACAGCATGACTCATTTTTTTTTTATCTTGTAGTTTTGTTGATTATCGAGATATCCGATAAAAATGTTTTCAAAGGCTTCTGCTGCACTTTTATTTCTGGAAAAAGATATTTCAGTTTTCTTCCAATATTCCATTTTTATTTCATGTATACGACTCGTACTTTAGGCTAAATTAGGCCTGTGAGGAAATGTATGAAGAAGGCAGATATATTCTTTACCAGACGAAAACATTTTAGACAGTCAAAACTTGAAGTGATTTCGGTCAAAAAATGTAATGTGGACCAAACAGGTTTTGTCTTGAAAACAAACAAACAAACAAACAATGGTAATAAAAAAGGGCTGGTTATCAGCATTTTCTCCTCTTCGAACAATATTTACAAAGGGCTGAAAAAACGAATCGTTTGCGAAGAACAGTTAAATTTCTTAACCGTAAAAGACTGCACTACGTTCTAATAACGTTTAACTATTTTAGGAGAGTTTTGTAATTAAATGCCTTTTGCACAATTGAGACTCAAAACGTTATCTAAATATGTGAAAATTAAAACAATTTACTTTCTTGATGCACAATCGTTTCAAGTAAATTACTGCTCATAATTAAACGTTTCAAGAGTCATTTATAAGACAGAAGCCAATTCGGCAATTTAGATACTGTCTTCACAAGATTGAAAAAAAAAAAAAACACAGTGGTACCGGAGTATTGCTCATATGTTTATCTCTTTACCATACAAAACATTTTTTAGACTAATCCAAATTGAAAGCATTTGCAGATGTCAATTGTGGCTCAAATGATAAAATTTGTCCTTGAAAGAACTGAAAACATTGTAGGAAAATGAGAACAGCATTTTCTCCTGTTCCCATTGTGTTTTCAAAAGCCTCATTCGTCAGGATCGTGAATAATTGTGCCGTAAAGCGGGGGGAGGGGGAGGGGGAGGGGGGGGGAGTCCTGGAAGTACTAGTAAAAGGTGACAAAAAATTTGCAAGCTAATAGGTTTTAAGAGTGGACTATTTCTTGAAAAATAATTCATCTAATGATTGGCAGCATTTTTTTTCCCTAAGACTGGAAGACTGGTAGCATGATTATTTTCTATAAATTCGTGTGTCCAAGCGTTTTGCGTGCGGTTTCAGGTGTTAGGAAAGTGGTCTGGGGTTGTTTTTGGATTGGTATGGGGGTGTTTTGGGTGTTTCTCTTACCGATTCATCCGTGATGTGGAGTTTACCTTATAAACTAGGCTACGTCAAAGCTAGGAAACGAGACCAATTTCAAATGTAGAGCTACTTCTACGACATTTAATTCTGAAGTTCATTGTTTGAGTAATTAGCTTGCACAGTTTTTCAATTTGCATATTATTTTCACATATCAAATGGCACAGACGAGTTTGTTCATTGATCTATGAAGACCTAGTTTTCTTGAACAGAGGAGTGAATCGTAGTCACAGGATTTCAGTTTGACAGTGGACAAGTGAAGGTGGGACATGAGAGGTCATCATCTTTTAGAAACTCAGATATTTCTGGAAATCGAATTGTATGGCAGAAAGTTTGTGTGCGGAAGTTAAGTTTTTCCTCTGTCATCCTGTACTGCAACGCTCAGTTCTTGGATATTGCTGCATATTAAGGATTATTCTATCTCGCCATACAGCCGGTTTTGAGAGAGAACGGATCAATTTTATGCTACGACTAACTGGTTCTAGGAAAACTGCCCCCCCCCCCCCGGAAAAGTGCCCCCCTGAAAAGTAACCCCAGGAAATCTGCCCCCGCCCACACTTTTATGAGTATTTCTTGTTTTACAACTATTTGGCTCAGCTACAAGCCTCATCAGCCGGTGATGGCACGTTCTATAAAAAAAAAAAAAGAGAAATCGTCATAGATATCCCCGCTTAAGTTCTTTCTTTTAATTATCTCATTTTATTGTTTTAGTTCTAATAATGTAATGGAAACATTTAAACAAAATGGAACATACATACACAAAGAAATATAAGCGGTTTTCAAGAAAGTTGTGGTTCATCCGCCTTTTTGTTATTTTCGTTTATTTCTAATTCAGCGCATCTTTTTTTTTTTTTATTATTAGGCAATGTACACATCTTTTTTTTCCCCATTTTTCGTACTATCATCTTTATTAAACTTTATATTTACAAAGCATTTTTAAATGTTCACAGTACAGTTTGAAGCCCAAAATTCTTTACAGTAAATACTTAAAAGCAACCAGTTAGCTTTAGTAGGATTAAACCCTTCAAAGGAATCGCATCTCTTTAACAGGGTTAAACGTTTCAAAGGGAAAATGAATGTCTCGAGAAATGTGCATTCATGTGGAATAAATTCATTCAATGAAAATGAAATGCATTAAAATAATAATCAAAAACATCACCATCAGTATCACAATGTTTAAAAATTTCCCGGTGACAGTTTTCATGGGGGGGGGGGGAGATTTCCAGGGGTTAGTTTTCGTGGGGGGGGGGCAGTTTTCAGGGGACAGTTTCCCAGGGGGCAGTTTTCCTGATACCCGACTAGCTTGGTATAATGCATTCCGAAGCTGCGTTAAAACCCCTTTTTCCAGAGCACTTCATATTTGTAATATTGTCTTGTCTTTTATAATGAGGTAAGCTGAAAAAGAAAAAGTATTTTCCATTATTATATGTTCATATTTTCTCCGTGTGTTTTGTTTTGTCGAGGACTCACAAGTAGACAGGTTGACAACGTTTGACAAACTGAGAACTTTAACCTTATATCGATTTAGTAATATAAGATTTTGTCCTTTCCCCTGATTAAGAATGGCCTGATGACGTCACGGGCAGCCAGATATGGGACAATAATTATACCAGTGTGTTATTTGCCGGTAGTTTACATTTGCGGCCTATTATGTCCGACGTTTGTTGTTACTTTTATCATTCACTAAGCAAGTCTTTCCGTATTTATTAGAAGTATCATACTGCCGTGCTGCGTAAAGGTCTTTGGTTCGAATAATATAAAGAGCAGTATGATTGAGCCATGTTCCATGAAAAGGGGATTTAATGCATCTGCAAAATGAATCGACCCAATAGCAACAATTTCAACTCAGGCCAGCCTGCGCAGACTGGTTGTTGAATAATGCCCAAGACCTTACGGACAGGTACCGGAAGGACATAATACGGGCCCCTGGTGGTAGTAGATTACAATAGCACATGACGACTTGGGACTTACTGATCAATCTAAGATGACCTATAGTCATTTTAGCACAACAAACAAACCGGAATAAAGAACCAAATTACAAGGGTGAACATCAACCGCTCTGGTCGGAAAATATCCTTAATAATTTATGAAAACAAACGAAAATGTGTCCCCTAGGACCAGATAGTTGTTGCTACGGTTATGTTATATTTGACTACCGCTAGCATTTTTACATTTGAAATGTTCTGTAAAGATAAAGTCAAAAAAAAGGGGGGGGGGGTGAAATATCATTATTCTGAAATCATGAAACTTCAAAAACATGTGTGAGAAAAGTAGTCAGTGGCTTTGGAAAGGAAGTTGTGTCAGTACTGGTGTGAGAAAGCCAGGAAACACATGGGCGCGTCACTGACCGCCATGATATGACCTAAGCTGTTAAAATGGCGTTAAACTCCAATACAAACAAACAAATCAAAAACATGTATTCATTTATGTTTAACTCCTTGTTACTCTCCCCATGAGAATTAACAGTATTTCATGTTAAGTATTCATGCTTTACAAAACGATATCTTGAACGCCAAATGCGGCCATTTTGTTTCAGTGGTCAAGGTACATGTATATCACACCTATTCAAATGCCATAATTGGCTTCAAAGCTTTATTCCCTTGGTTATTTAACCCATGGGGGATCAAAGTTAAATATATTACCCCACTATATTTCCCAAACAGCACTCAGCAGGAAAACGTTTAAGGAATACGAAGTAGGCTGGAAAATATCTATTTTTCGAGACGCAAGTTTATGGCGTGATTTCTCGACTATTAACTAAATAAAACTGTAATCTTCCAACAGGAGACAAATATATTTGTGTCAAGGTGTCATGACTGTCTGTGGTGAGAACATTTCGACACATCGGATAGTGCACATCCAAGACCAGACACTTTCATTGAAAGGATTACAAGCTTTCCGGTAACCAAAATTGAAGTCAAACTGTGGGTCTAATTTCTTTAAATTCTTCAATGCCAATGTCGCCTTGGAAAGCTTTGGCTGACGCCGAAGATCAATATCAGACTGGACAAAACGTGCAGTCTGATCTTGGATCCACACCGTCCGCTACCTGATGCTAAACGTTAACCAAAATCGTACTCAGTTTCAATGAAAAGGCTGAGGTGGTTTCGTATCTATGTGGCTGTACCTTTTCCAAACAATTCTGTGTTTTAACAACCTTGCAGAAGAAAGGGTACGAAGGCTTATGAAAACATTGCGTTATGGGAAAAGTGAGAAAAAGCTGGTTACCAAGATTATCTCCTTTTCCCACAATATTCTCTACGATATGAAAGCAAATTCTTGTTATTTAAGCCACATTTAACCCTTATCCTGCCGAATAAAAGAAATGAAACTTTCAAACCGATAGTATAAACCCAAAACTTTCCTGTTTCAAAGAGATTTTGGAGGGGAGACTCTTTTTATCGGACAGTGTAGATCAAAGATCAGACTGCACGTTCTGTGCAGTCTGATCTTGATCTACGCTGTCCGCAAAAGGTCAGTGAGTCGCAGTGAGTCGCGATAAGCAGCCTAAGGGTTAATATGTGGTCTGCAAATGGTTTCAATATGAACAGGTCTGAAGGATTGTCTTCTGGTAAAGGTTTAACGACTTGTATATGAGCCATGCTCTATGAAAAGAGTGTTTAATGCATCTGCAAAAAGTATCGACTCAGGTCAGCCAAGGACATGACAAAATACATGTAGATCTAATGGATCCATAGTTATGTGATGACTTGGTAGGTATAATATATCAATGTGGTGCATTTGGGTCATAATGGATTCGAACCCCGGTGATGGCGTTGTTGAGGTTGGGGATTCTTTGTCCTTCGGCACTCACTTCAGGGCCCAAACCTTGTACTGGTGAAAATCAGAAAACACTAGATAAGTAAATTGTTCGCCATAGCCCATTAGTATATGTAACACTTTTAAAACTGAACGTAAAACCTTGTATTCCTTCACCAGTATTTCGCACTACACTCTCTCTAAATCCCTGGCAGACTTTTTTATTCTGGCAAGCCTATCCCCTGTAGCGCAGTCAGTAGCGTACAATAATTTTGACCATGGTGTCGCTGTTTCGAGTCCCAAGCTCCGCCAATATCTTTACGGCGTGAATTGATGATAGTCATTGCGGCAAGATTCGTTCCTTTCTCACCGCTGATTGTTTCGACGATGGTTATGCAGGAGAGCCAGTGGCCTGGAAAGAATAATGTGCGAAGTACTGGGTAGAAGAAACTCCAGGAAAGCATGGATATATGCACATGCCACCGCGTTATAACTGAAACAAGATGGCGATAAACATCAACCAGATAAACAAAAATCATTCTAACAAAGTCGAAACTAGGTATGTTCAGAGGTAGGAGTAAAATGCACCTCCTAAGTTCGATTCTCTTAAAAAGTCTTGGCTGAAGCAGGATTCGATCTTACAAAGCAATGGTTCTCCAGTCCTGTGCGTTCCTTCTGAGCTGTTGGATCATGGCTGGCATCACATTGCAGTATTTTTATATTGGCCGTATGCACAACGAATAACAGTTGAACTATGTCAGAACCATTAGCGAAATAGGGAGCTTTTTGCGGACGGCATAGATCTAAGATCAGACTGCACAGAAGGTGCAGTCTGATCTTGGATCTGTACCGTCCGCTTGCTTAGTCACAATCCGATAAGATAAAAATCTATCTGGGCTTCAGTAAATTGTATTTTTACCTGTCGAAAGAGGTCGAAATTATAGTTTTCGCGAAAAGCTAGAAAAAGAAATGTGCGCTGAAGTTTTTGGAGACATAATGTCAAATTGATTGATTGTTCGACAGAAGGATGAGGCTTGTGATGAAAAGTTAAAGATTTCTTGACAAAACTGAGAATATTAGATGATGCCAATCACTTTCATCCATTTTCTGTCTTTGACACTGAGGAACGGGGGCTGTCATATGCAAATTTCTTACTGACAGATCTGTCTAACCGTCTACCATAGCGCTATCCAAATTTTGTAGACCTTCGGAAATTCGATATAGAAATGATAAACACTGTATATAGGATGGTATTGTGCCTGTCCTATTCATACGCAGGGCTCTTGACTCGGTTATTGAGGTGCTGGATTTGCAATTTGGAACAAAATATTCGATCCCGCTGGCTGACCTTTAGAATGAACTTTGCGATCGTTTCTTTGTGATTCGTTTCATGTTTTTAACTTATAGTTTTCGGTGAACTTTTCAAGCCAGAAATTATTCAAATAATCGGTTTATTTGAAGTATTAGAAGGAATGACGATGTCCAAGAAAAACAAGTAGAGAGCGAAAGTTTGGGTTTTTCATGATATTAATTTTTTAACAAAACATTTTTAAAGCATTCAAAACAATAAAGATTTTACAGTACTTTTTACAGGCATTTTATGTGAGAGGTACATCTATTAAAGTTTTAAATATTCTTCTTGAATGCATGTAATTTAATGGTGGAAATCAACATTGAAACCAATTCGCCACCGACGATATCTATGGTTCTTACACAACAATCCCGACTTTGAATAACCCTGAGAGAGAAAACTTTTGAAAATATCGTGGGAAAAGGAAAAAATGCTGGTAACCAGCATTTTCACCTTTACCAACAATGTTTTCTTCCCTTCCAAAATCGAATTTCAAGTTTTGAGTCACATTTTATTGGGTTGTCTGCAAGTGCTTTCAGTTTGGACAAGTCTAAATCTGGGTCATCTGGTAAAAGAGTTAAGCAGTGAAATACAGACAATCCACATGGGTTAGGATGAATACATGAATAGATTAGGAAAACGTGTTGCGACCGGGAAATGATTTCTATTTCCAAAGGACACTTGATTCACGATGGAAGGATTTAAACTTTATCTATGACGAACGATAAGTTCCCCCCACCCCCCATTTCCTCGAACCATCGACATAGATATCAGGTTGTGTGACGAGGGATCATTAATTTCGAGTCTAGACTTTGTCTAGTCATTGCATTTTTGCAAACTTTATAAGACTGAATACATCATATAGACGGTTTACTTTCTTATTATCTTTAGTTATCTTAATCACAAATTAAAGTCGTATTGTGGGGGTGTTTATCTGTCGATTGTGTTCTTTCGGATTTCATTTATGACAATGCCACTGATGTTTTTCCTAGGTTTCACCAGCACTATGTTGGAGACTGTGATGCATGTCTTGCCAAAGGGCACTCTCACGTAGCCAGTTGAGACTTAAGTAACGGAATTTGTCTATGAAAGGGTTAAAAGCTCTTCAGGAAAAGGAGAAGATGCTGCTTGCTAGCATTTTCTGTTTGTCCCACATTGTTTAAGATCTTACGTTATAACAGGACTATTCAGCAGAAAGGGTAACGGTAAAGTGACAATTGATTGATGTGTGTGTGTGCGTGTGTGTGTGCGTGAGAAAAAGAGAGAGAGAGAGAGAGAGAGAGAGAGAGAGAGCTGGCAATTGAAAGAAATTGCAATCTAACAAAGGGATGTTATTTAGTCAATCCCTTCTAAAAATTGCCAAACTATAACTTCTGGTAAATATATGTCATTTTGGCAAGGGAATCGTCCGTAAGTGATTTATTCGACAACTGGTTTGCATCAAAACATCTTCTGTAACGTTATAAGTTATTCCTCGTTTACCCAGAGGACTTTTTCTCATGTTTTAATCCCTTTACCACAACGATCGGGTGATTTTGCTCATCTTGGAAAGAATGCTTTTGAAAATATTATGGGAAAAGGAGAAATGCTGGTAATCAGCATGTTCTCCTTTTCCTATATTGTTTTCTATAGTGTCAAAGAAAAGCCCTATCATAGAAGACAGAAAATATGAACAATATCATATGAACCGCTTTTAAATGGTCGTCTGCAAATGCCTTTAATATGGATGTGTCTGATTGATTTTTCTCGTCTAGTAAAGATTTAACCCTGAGCATATGCATAGTACAGTATTAACTCTCTTTGCAGACAAGATCAAGATCAGATTACACAGACTGTGCTGTCGGATCTTTCATCTATACTTTACGAAAGTGTGTAGCGTATACTGTTAAAAACAGACTCCAGTTTTCAGTCTTCTGAGAGTTCGTTTCTGATTGAAAACTTTCCTTTTCTTTGTTAGGCACTTTTAGTGTAAACTATTCACCGCATATGTATTTCATGTACGATCTCCAGATGTCTCTTTGGCAGGGAATAAATGGAGAAAAAAGGAGATCCAAGTGATTTCTTAAATAGTGTGAGCAAAGGAAAAAACTAATAAGGAACCATATCACTTTTTCTCAGACTTTCAAAAGTTAAGTTTACTAAAAAACATAAACAAAATTTACACAATTCATATACATAATCTCACAAAACTGAAAAAAAAAAAAAAAAAAATCATAACTGAATTAAGTAGACTAGGGCGATGGCTTGCAAAACCATCTTTAAAGAAGAAAGACGGATGTAAGAAAAACTATTTTGAAAAGAAATTTCCCTAATGGGCTACGTAACCTCTTACATTATTTCTGGATTTCGAGCCAGAATTTCGCAAAGGTTTGTGGAAATAACACGTGATCAATAGCATGCGTTCTTTGAAGTGGGATCATGTTAAAAAACAGTACGATGACGCCATATTTGATCTCATAAGAACAGGCGGACTTACGTACTGCAAAGGAACCAAACCGTTATTTGTTCGAAAACTTTGCACGGAGTTTACAGTTTCGTTTCTATACTATTGCAGAGGAAAGTATATGCCTTTTTAATCTTTTAACAATACATGTAGTGTATTAAATCGACAAAGCAACAAAATCTTGGACTCGACCAAGCTGAAAATATTTGCAGACGAAAAAATAAATGTAGCTCAACTAATGATTCCTGTCATTAATAGGATAGAAAACCTTGTGGGAAACGGAGTAAATGCTGGTAATCAGCATTTTCTCCCTTTCCCACTATGGTTTTAAAAGCTCTCTTCTTGGGGATCGTTAAAATTCGGGATTGTGTGTTAAACGATTAAACAAAAAGCTGAATTTTCAGAAAAAATGCCCCATACAAAAGTAGATTTCCACCGCAGCATGATTTGGGTCATAGTTCAGCATTAAGTAGATGAAGGTGTAAATCCAAGATCTGGGCCGCAGTTCCGAGCAGTCTGATCTTGATCTGTGTCGTCCGCAAAAGCTACTTTCGTTGCTATTAACAAAGAAAGAGTGAACGGAAATCTCCAGACGCATTCAGACAGATGATTATTCAAACACAGATAACAATCGTAAACTTGCTACTTGTATTTACTGCACCAGCAGATGAAATACTGATAGGCTGCTTTTTTTACGCTTTAATAGATAAAGTCTAACCGCGACTTTTAATATATTTGCAGACAGTGTAGATTTAAGATCAGACTGCACAGAACTTGCAGTCTGATCCTGGATCTACAGTATGCGATGTTTTCTGAGAATATTCTAGCCAACAGAACTTAGTTATTTTCTGTTTACTGCTGAAGGTTGGCTCTTTAGAAGCTACTCTGATTGTGCTTTAACACTTTATTAGACGACAAAATTTCAGCCTTGCCCAAATTGAAGTCATTTGCAGACGACAATTCCAATGTGGCTCATATTACGCAATTTTTCTTAAATAGGTTAGAAAACATAGTGGGAAAAGGAGAAAATGCTGGTTACCAGCATTTTCTGCTTTTCCCACTATGTTTTCAAAAGCCTTCTTTCCCAGGGTCGATAAAATTCAGCATTGTGTGGTAAAGGGTTAAGTACCTCGAGGAAGAAGCCTTTTGAAAACATAGCGACACAGTCAGTCGTTCGGTCGGTAGAATAAATAAATAAATAAATGAATAAATGAATAAATGCTGACAATGAGATTGTCTTCAAATCATAATCTTGAGTAATTTTTTTCTGTTCTTATCTGTAAAGGAATGGGCATATAGTATTTGTATACCATTTGTTCATATTGATCATGATTATTAGACGCGGTAATAAAACAAACCCTTTACCCAATATATGACTGACAGATAATTGGTTTATCTTAAAGATCAATCTACAGTGATAGAAGGTATTTGATTAGACTACATGTATATAGAATTTATCTAAAAGAACAGAATATTATGTAGCCCCTTTTTTTTTCAGACTGGTAAAACAAATACCGCGTAGTCAAAAGGAATTGAGCCATGCTCTGTGAAAAGAGGGTTTAACACATCTGCAAAAAAGTATCGACTCATGTCAGCCGGCACAGTCCGTGCAGGTTGACATCAGTCGAAACTTTTTGCTATTTTTGAATTAAATACTTTTCCAATGGCCAGTTTACCTCATGATTCAGTCTGTTATTTAACGAAATGGATTTCATGGTTCCATAATTATGTGACGACTTGCGATGTAAAATGCATCAGATGCATTAAACCCCCTTTCCAAGAGCATGGCTCGATCGCAGTACATACAAGAGTTATGTGCGGACACAAAAATCACCATCGTCTTCATAATCATCATCAACAGCAGCATCAGCATCTGTGATTGTGGAAAAGTGCAATGAAATCATACGCTTACTGGTTGTAGTCTACGCTTCTTTATGTGATTACAGACACCAGATAGAACCCCAAGAATTAGGAAAATTGTCCAGAGTTACTAGAGACTCGTTCAGATCAACAACAAGCACACATTTTAGATTGTCCTTCCATCTTGTGTTGGAGTCCAGTGCAGCAGAACTGCTCGACATAAAATGTTCATATCTAATCACCTTTTTACTACTTTTTACTACGGAAGCAGCCCCTTCCGATGTTACAACCTATGTCAGAAGATGTTGCACACAACAAAAAGCTTCCAGGTCGTAATAGTAAACAGTAGTTCCATTTACGAAGCCAAAAATTGACGTAAAGTACTTTTGATGCATTGTTTTATGAGTAGGAAAATGGAGGGACAGGTCTTCAGTATTTCTGTTGTTGATGAAAACTTATTTCGATATTGTTAATCCTTGAACTAATTTATTCATGTGGTCGCAGTTTTGTTATTCCTTGAACTATTTTGTGTCTGTGGCCGCGATTTTGTTATTCCTTGAATTTTTTTGTGCTTTAGGCCGCGACTTTGTTATTTCTTGAACTAATTTGTGCCTCTGGCCGCGATTTTGTTCTTCTCTGAACTGTTTTTTTGTACGTGGCCACGACTCTGTTATTCCTTGAACTATTTTGTGTCTGTTATTCCTCGAACTATTATCTGGTTGTGGCCACGATTTTGTTAGGTCTTGAACTATTTTCTGGTCGCGTAGCCGCGATTTTCTTATTCCTTGAACTTTTCTGTGTTTTAGGCCGTGATTTTGTTATTCTTTGAGCTGTTTTGTGTCTATGGTCTCCATTTTATCATTCCTTGAACTGTTTTGTGCCTGTGGCCATATAAAGGACCATAGTCTACAACTAGTTACGGTTTTTTCCCAGTCTGATTTTCCAGCGGTAGTAGTCATGGTGGAATGATAAAAAATGCAAACGACTGAATTCAGTTTAATTTTACATTCTTGTAATGGACATAAGATGTATTTCATAAAGACAAATTATGCCTGAAGTTTGCCAAAAGAGCGGGAGCGGGTCAAAGAAGGTGAATTTACTCTACATGTACCTAAAATGGTTTGGTGTGACACCAGAAACCCTATGCGTGTTCACCAAAGGTCCCCATTATACCGACACTACACACAAATAATCATTTATCCTAAAAACCAATCTACTATGACGGAAACCAGTCTGACTGGATTATGAGGACGCAATATTAATCACAGAACGGTGCCGATGTTTTCTGTGATAAGAATGGACGTTATAAAGTGATGACAAATCAATCATCCATTAACTGTCATCGAGGATATTGTTTTCTTATCTTTACTATAATTGGATTGTCCTGGCAACCATTGTAGGGTCAGTTATGGCGACGTGTACCCTTTTAATCTCGTTACCTCTCGATCGAACCTTTTCTTGTATCCCAAGAAAAATGCATTTTGAAGAAATTAAAGGAAAAGAAACACATGCTCGTGACCACCATTTTCCCTTTTCCACCACAATGTTTTCTACCCTTCGAAAGACCAGCCCCATCATGGAAATTCATCACATTTATTGTCTGCGAATTGCCTCTTATGTGGACATTGCTAACATTTGTTGTTAGTACAGATTCAAACTATTTTTTTTATATATATCTTTGAGGTGTATGAAAGAATATAGAAAACTAAAAGTGGGCTCAAAAGAATTAAATTCAGTAGTTCGTGAATTGCTTGTGAAATCGTTTTATATTTTCCTGTCGTTGTTTTCACCCCTTTCAGTTCAAACCCAAATATGTCCGATGTCAAATAGGTTGAAATTTAACAAGGGAAGTAACTCCGTCAAGCTTAATCAGGTGATCGGATTCAGGTGCGCGTACAAAGGCACTTGACCCAAAACTTTGCCCTCTTTTACCTAATACTTTCATCGTAGTTGATTGTAGAGGGAGAAGATTGTAAATTAAAGCAAGAGCCTGTCTGTGCAAATTATATTATATTGCAGGTTTCATTATATGATATGTCTTTATTCTAAACATTAACCCTTAGGCTGCTTAGCGTGACTCACTGACCTTGCAGTCTAATCTTGGATCTACACTGTCCGATAAAGAGATAGTTTTTCTCAAAAAAAATAAGTTTGAAAATTAGCGTTATTTTGGTTTTCTGGTTTTCTCTCTCGGTTTAAAAGTTTCAATTAACTTAATCAATAGAATAAGGGTTAAAAATGTATTTTTACTATTTCTTCTTTTTCTCATTCGTCCCTAAAACTTATGGGCCAGTTCTAGAGAATTAACTGAAAAGTAAGAAAGTAAATCTAATACATGTATAGATCTACTGTATTGCTTTGTCGAGTAAATTGGATGACTTCATACACTGCTACAATAATGCTCGCTTAACCCTTTATCAAACATTTCCATGTTTTAACGACCTTATGGAAAAAGGTCTTTGAAAACGTGGATAGAAAGAGGAGATGCTGGTAACAAATATTTTCTCCTTTTCTCACGATGCTGTCTAGTTTCTACCCTCTCGGGAACTATTTTCCTCACTCAAACTACAATACTACAAGTACTTTGTAGTCTGAAGCGCTTCAGTTTGGACAAGTCTAAGATGTTGTCGTCTGCCAAAGATTACAGGTATTTTCTGGAAAAAAAAGTAGCGTGTTGTCACCATAAATGATTAAAAAAAAAACAAAAATCTATGTTGAAAAAACCTCTTATGATAATGGTCAAACGTATACATGATTGCCATGGAAAGAGGGTGTTTCTTGATGTTTATTTTACTGTTAGGAGACAATACTCTTTGAGTAACCGAAATAGTATCTTAAATATGAGCCATGCTCTATGAAAAGGGGTTTTAATGTATCTGCAAAATGTATCAACCTAGGTCAGCCTGCACAGTCTGCGCAGGCTGATCAGGGTCGAAACTTTTTAACCCTTTACTAGACAACAAAATTTTAGCCTTGTCCAAATTGAAAGCATTTGCAGACAACAATTTCGATGTGGCTCAAGTAGTGCAATTTTCCTTTGATAGGACAGAAAACATTGTGGGAAAAGGAGAAAATGCTGGTTACCAGCATTTTCTCCTTTTCCCACAATGTTTTTAAAAGGCTTCATTTCCAGAGGCGTTAAAAGGCGTCACTGTGCGCTAAAGGGTTTTAATTTGGTAAATTTTCTGTATGTTCAAGAACCATTCTACCTCGTGATTCAGTCAGTCCATAAAAAAAATGGATGTTACGGATTTATAAATAGGTGATGACTTGCTTGGTACGTTGCATCAGGGAGACGCATTAACCCTTTCCCAAACGATAAATTTTAGACTGGTCCAAATTGAAAGAGTTTGCAGACGACAATTTTAAATTTGATGAAAATGACAGAAAGTTCTCCAAAAGGGTAGAAAACACTGTGAGAAAAGGAGAAATTGCTCGTCACGAGCAATTTCTCCTTTTCCCACAGTGTTTTCAAAAGACTTGTACTGCAGACACGTGAAAACCAGGGCTTGTTTGGGAAAGGGTTAAACCCCTTTTCACAGAGCATGACTCATTTACCAAAGGCACTCAAAATAAGACAATAGGAAATTGGAGCAGTAGAGAAGCCGTCTCAGTTGATGTTAATTTGTCCCGGCGGCCAAGAATCACCACAGCGCTGTGGAGAATAGAAATAGCAATATCTGTAATAGATCTAAAAAGCTACTTCCATCACATTCTATCTCTCTCTCATTCTCTACTCAAAAATTCAGACAACTGAAAAAGAATGATTGAGAGTTTAACACAGACAGAGCCTTAGAGAACAGCAATTTTAAACAGACACAAACTTATCGGTAATCAATTTCAAAAAGACACAAACATATCGGTAAACAATTTTAAAAAGATTCGGTAGACAATTTTAAAAAGATTCGGTAGACAATTTTAAAAAGATTCGGTAGACAATTTTAAAAAGACACAAACATATCGTACATCTTTACATGTAATTAAAAGCCTTTGTCATAATGTTTTTTTTCAAAAGAAATAAATTGCATTAACATAAAGGTGTATTTTCATAGTTATTAGTTTTTCAAAAGTTGTAAACTGCCGGAACAAGAAAAAATCTCTTTAATTTAGAAATGGATTTATCAGGGAACAATGGTTTAGCCAATCAGAAGTTGTGTTACTTTCAAATTTAGAAAATTCTGGAGAATAAGACTAAGAATGTTCTCAAGAAAGGTTGATGAATACGGCTCCTGGTCTTCATCTACACTGTCGACAAAGCTATTTTTTCCCGACATCCAAAGACATTACGGGACAACGTTATTGATCGTGACGTGAAATGTAACAATTCCGCGCCAAAACAGCTGTTAAATTTTAGAAACAATGTAGTTAATGCCAGTTTTTGTCAAAATTGTTAAACTTGGGTTCTGGGGAAATTAAAGACAAGATAGACGGTTTGCTTTATTGTCGTTATTTTTAGAATGAAGTCGCCAACGATTGCTGGTCCGTCAGAACAAATTATTCACAGAACTAAAAAGATTGGTTTCGTTCGCAAAATGGGTCTATATCAAACATCAGAACAGCAAGAGAACACAATATCTTATAAATACGAGTACAACGACGCGCATTGTCTTAGTGCATAATACAGAAATTGATAGTAAATAGCATTGCGTGATTGAGTTAAACATTCTGATATAAGAGGACAACGACTATTGCAATAGCAACGATAATGGATGATGACGATGATGATATTGATAACAATAATAATAGTAATTGGAGTGAGAGGACCCCGCACCCCTCTGTCATGCTGGTAGCTCAGTAGCTACCCCTCCCACCACTAATCGTTGTTTCGACGATGGCTATGTGGGAAATCAGCCAGTGGCTTGGGAATTATATTCTGCGAAATACTGGTTAAAGAAACTCCCGGGAAAGCATGGATAGGTGCAATGGCCGCCGCGATATTACTGAAATAAATGTTTAAAACCGCGTTAAACTCAATACCATTTATCAATCAACCCCGCAACCCCTCCGCATTCATAGAGTGCTAGCTACGTCCCTGTTTGACAGGATACTTAATTTCCACATTTATACCTGTCAAGATTGACCCAATGACTTCAAATAGCAGGCAACATATTGTATTCGCCACAAACACTAACATCTTTCAGTCTTTCACTGGAAATGGCGACTTACATAGCTTTTTGCGGACGGCGTAGACCAAGATCAGACAGCACAGAACGTGCAGTCTGATCTTTGATTTACACCGTCCGTTACGAGACATTAGATTATAACCAAAATTATTTTCAACAGCAATTAAAAGCTAGTTGTATACGTTGGAACAGGTCGTAACTTTTTATTTAAAAGAGACAGAGTTAACCTTTAGACTGCTACGCGCGACTCAAGGACTTTTTACGGAGAGTGTAGATCAAGATCAGATTGCACAAAATGTGCAGTCTGATCTTGGATCTACACTGTCTGACAAGGAGATATTCCCCCCCTCCATTTTCTTGTTTGAAATAGCAATATTTACCATCGACTTGAAAGTTTCATTCTAATAATTTTGGTGGTTAAGGGTTAATTTATATCTTAGGTTGTAAGACTTGCGATGTCCTTTTCGAACAGAGTAGACACAGATCAGCCCACATAGCCTTGCAGTCTGGTCATGAGTCTATACTCTTTGCTGAAGTAAGGTTTATCATGTTTGCTCATGTTTATTCAAATCAATAACTTAACCTTATACAAGTAATTTTTAGCATTCTCATTCGGAGGGCGAAATGTTAAATGTATACACGTTTTATTGTTTATTGTTGTGCGTTCAATATGGTGTATATCATTTGGGGACCTATTGTGTCCGGTAGTCTTTGTTATGTTATCGAGCTCTGTAAGAATGGGACTTAATGCATTTGCGAAAAGTATCGACCATGTCAGCTTGCACAGTCCGCGCAGGCTGACATGGGCCGAAACTTTTCGCTATCTTTAAATTTTCTGCATTTCAAGAGATAATTCTACCTCATAATTCAGTCGGTTGTTTGACAAAATGGATTTTATGGATCCATAATTAGGTGATGTCTTGCTTGGTATGATGGATCATGGAATTGCATCAAGACCCCTTTTGCCAGGGCACGGCTCTTATGTATGCGATCGAGCTTAATCCAAAAATCAGGGGTCACAATTCATCAACCCTTGTAGAATTCTATCCTGACTCTAAATTCTAAGACTTGCCAACTGATTAATTGAGACAGAAGGTCTCTGCGGGCATCAGTAATAGGCTAAGACTCTGCCGTGTCTTGCTCAAGGAAACGTCCAAGTTGAACTAAACGCTTCGAATTAATTTCCAACTTTAATGTTTCGAATGCCACGCCTTCACGACTGAGCCACGCAGGACCTACTGAAGACAACCTGGCTGGGGCATTAGATATTTCGCTAGCTCTCGGTGCATCATCATCATCGTTGGGTTTTTTGTGTTTCAGTCTCAGTCAATATATCTACACAAGAACATCGAACACTTTGTCTAGCCTATCTCATTTGCATTTAATGAAGGGAGGTAATCATGCTACCTGGAACAGAGTTAATTTTCCAAATGACGTGTCTCGCTTTGGAGGGTTCATCTCTTTACAAAGCAATTGCTCGTTTTAACGGCCCTTGATGAAGAAGACATTCCAGAAAACATCGCGAGAAAAGTGGAAAATGCTAGCCATCATTATTTGGCAAAAGGGGAATGAATGCATCTCTGTGATGTATAACACCATGCAAGTCATCATATAATGGATTCACAAAACCCATTTTGTCAAACAAAGGATTAAATAGCGGTTCGAGTCCAACGGATTGTCATCTAAAATTAGTAATAGCCTCACGGATGAGACATTAAACTCAGGTCCCGTGTGAAGGTGCGATACACCGAGCATGTTAACTCTTTACCAGACGACAAAATTTTAGACCAGTCCAAATTGAAAGCATTTGCAGAGTACAAAATCAATGTGACCCAAACATTGAAATTTGTTTTGGGAAGGATAGAAAACATTGTGGGAAAAGGAGAAAATGCTGGTTACCAGCATTTTCTCCTTTTCCCACAATGTTTTCAAAAGGCCTTTTTCTCAGGGTCGTTAAAACTCGGGATTGTGTAGTAAATTGTTAAAGAACCGGGCATAACTTATGATGAACTGCGTCCTGTATCTTGCTTTAACGTAACTAACAGCCTTCTTGGGGCGTCGCTCATATAAGCAACCGGTGGCGACGATAAATAAACGGAAAATCAATCCATCAACTGACGGAATCATGAACAGTCATGGCAATAAGTTTCGGACGGCGCAGGCTGACCTGATTCTATACTCTTTGTAGGTGCATTATATCCCCTTTTCACACAGCATGGCTCATATAACTAAGCTGTCAAAAAATTATGTGTATTTAATTCTTTTCTTTGTTCTTTTTTTGGAGGGCGGGTGCGGTGGGGGCGCGGGGAGAGAAGGTGTACAGGGTGTCTATGGTTTAATCAAATGAAACCAATCTAGGGAGAAAACTGCTATCTTAAAACGATAATTGCTGGTGTCCCTTTGTTTTTTTCAGCTCATTATCCCCCTGCAGTCGACTTTTTGTATCTTACAAAACACAACTTTAGAAGGAAAGAAAACAAACCAGAAGTTCTTTGAAAAGAGTTATTTTGCGGTTTGGTACAGTGTTTTCACATGCATTCATGTATCAATAAAATGAAAAATTGGTTATGTTATAAAACGACAATTTTTCAAACGCATATTTGGCATTTCCCCCAATTTTTTTAAAAGTTCCCTCCTGACAGTTCCAGAGACATGAATTTGTGATAGAGTATTTCATATATATGTACTCGTATGGCCAACAAATCTGCGTTTTAATGAGCGCGAAGAAAAAGTCCTTAGAAGGTATTGTGGAGAAATAAAATACTGGTTGCCTAGAGTTTCTACAAAAGAATACTAGTTACCTAGAGTTTCTACTTTTCCTACAACTCGTTTACTGTTTCAAGACAAATCCTTTATGACACATCCAAACTGTTGTTCTGCTAGTGCTTACAGTATGGACAAGTCCAAAATTTTGTAGTCTGTTGAAAGAGAAAATAATGGTAAGGGTCAAAAGGAAAGGACGATATCGAATTTCTACCTTACCCTTAACACTCTACCTGCAGTTAAATGCACTGCGTTTATAATGTGTAAAATGTATTACTTGGATATCGAAATTCTGATGCTTGTTTTTTCCCGCCATATATACAAGTAATTCCATAAATAAAAAGATCGGACAATGTAGATCATACATCAAACTGCATGTTCTGTTCAGTTTGATCTTGATCTACATTGGTCGAATAAAAGTAATAGACGCAATAATATGCGTAAAGAGTTCGAAAAGACGATTAAGGCCCGTTGCAAAGCTATATAAAGGTATATAGACAACAAGTATGTATTTACCTATAGGTTAGCGAAAGTAACTCACCGGGCCTTTTATGTATGTGTTCGTATACGTGTGTTCTGTCACTGATAAGAGCGGTGTTATACCTGTATAATGCCTGTATGGGCGAAAATATGTTGTTAATTTTTATGTGAACTATGTAACAGTAGATGGATAAATATCTGTGACCTGTAATGTAAATTTCTCCTGTCATTCAATAATTGACAGACCAGAGTCAGTGAGGTGTAATACGCCGCGCAGTGATCTTTTGATATAAACAGTTTGGATTTCCAAATTAAGTTTAAACGACGTGAAGGAAAGTTGAAAGGTGAATTTGGTATCTTAGATAGGTCACTCTAGGGTTTTTTCTTTTATGTAGTAGTATTATAGTAGTACCGGGTATGTCAGTGAACTGTTGGGCGCCTTTAAATGGCTCAGTGGCTATTTTGTTCGATGTGAAATCAGTAGATCCTGGTTCGACCCTTGCTGATCATGTGTGTGTGTGGAGGGGGGTGTTCTATAGTATGGCACTGCAAAGCTTCAAGCACCCTTGAAACGCAAAGACATCGCTGAAAAAGCTTCTACCTCTAAACGATTCAAACAATATTTTTGAAAAGGCTCAAAACGCCATTTAACCCTTTACCACACAATCCCGACTTTTAGCGACCCTGAGAAAGAAGCCTTTTGAAAACATTGTGGGAAAAGGAGAAGATGCTGCTAACCAGCCTTTTCTCCTTTTCCCACAATGTTGTCTAACCTTCTCAAATCAATTTCAATTTTTGAGTTGCATTTATTTTGTCGTCTGCAAAATGCTTCCAATTTGAACTGGACTAAAATTTTGTCATTTGGTAAAGAGATAAATATGTACAAAACGAAAAAGCTTTAGACTCTTTCAATTAACCCTTTACCAGACGACAAAATTTTAGCCTTGTCCAAATTGAAAGCATTTGCAGACAACAATTTCAATGTGGCTCAAATAGTGTAATTTTCCTTTGATAGGACAGAAAACATTGTGAGAAAAGGAGAAAATGCTGGCTACCAGCATTTTCTCCTTTTCCCACAATGTTTTCAAAAGGCTTCATTTCCAGAGGCGTTAAAAGGCGACATCGTGCGGTAAAGGGTTAAAAGCATTTGCAGACAGCATTTTCCATGTGGTTTAAATGGTGATTTATTTTTGAGAAGGTAGAAAATAATGTGGGAGGAGAAAATGCTTGTATGAAACATTTTCTCCTTTTCCCACAATGTTTTTAAAAGTCCTCTTTTCTAGGGTCTTTTCAACTCTGGATTGATTGCTAAAGGGTTAAGCAGCATAAGTTTTACACTTTGGATTGTTTGTCATTTGCTTATTTTACAACTGTCTTTTTGAATTTACATAAATAGCCAAACCGATCGTCTATCTCTTCTGTTTTGTTTTTGGATTTTCATTTTCCCCATTGCCATTAACAACGTCTGCTTACGTTCCAGAAGGTTTAAGTTGTAGAAAGCGTCATAGAATAGGAACTAATGCTTGTAAGAGCTGTTTGCTCCTTTTCCCACAAAGTTTTCACATTATTCTCTAGATTCATTTTACTTTACTTTACAGGTGTCGTCTTTGCATGTGTTTTTTACCATTTAAGTCTTAACCTGCGCGTACATGATTGTAATTTGCGGAAGGTGTGAAGCAAGATCAGCCTGCACATACGTACAGTCTGATCCTGCTTTACACTCTCCGCTGCTTATTCAGCAGTCTCGGTCAAGTGAACCCATTCAATGTCAATTAGATCTGGTTTAAAAAAAATGTGTTATCGTCAACAATTCCAATTAGTTTTCAAATACATTTTAAAACTGTCTCGGCTAAATAGGTATATAATATTTTTTTCGTTGACTTTAAATACTATTCCATTTGAAATGATTTTCTGATTAAAAACAAACGCTTGAATCTTTGAGTGCAGGGTGGGTTTTCCATGACTTAAGTTTTACTTTATTCTATGTTTACTTAGGTATATGAGTTGGTAGATAACTTGATATATGTAGTTCGATAGCGTGTATTCTGTACTTGTGTTCATATATGATTAAACAGAGCTCATATCTCTCTCTCTCTCTCTATACCCGGCACTCTTTCTTCCCCCCCCCCCCCGGCTGTCTTCCTCTCCGCGTTTCCTGGCTCTTTCTCTGTCTCTCAGTTCATGGCTGTCTCAACTGCCTGGGAAAAAAAATGTCGCAGTATACCGTATACTTTGCCATTAAAATACAAACACAATAAGACTTATTCATTGATGCTTAGTCTTCTGATGAAAGACAACACAATAAGCTTTTTTCAGAAAGGATCAAAAGTCACAAAAATTGCTGCTACGCGGAAATCTTTTACCATTTGAAGCACGTCACGAAGTGGCGGTCTGAGTAGATTTACGGTCATTCTATACATTCTATGCAGTCTGACCTACACTGTCCACAAAAGCCCCTGGTGTAACCATTGGATTTTAGAAAGAATAATCAAGGGATGGTTTATTAATGATATAAAATTCGATACGCAGAACTCAAACAGGTCAGATATATTTCCTATATAATAAAATTTGTACATGAAAAATCGATTAACTCAGTATGGATACAATATTTATTGAGCACACAATATTGGACAAATGAAATTTTAACGTCCTTTCGGTTGATATATTTTGAAAAAAAAAAACGTGGAAAATGAACTATTATATTTTATACACAAAAATGAATGAATAGATCTTTAACGTCCCTTGCTATCGGTTTAAAAGGAAATAAAAACATTGTGGAAAAGTAGAGTTTCCATCTCATAAACAATATTGAACAGATAAGATTTTTGACACCCCTTGCTGTCGATAATGTTTTTTAAACATCGCAGAAGGAAGAGCGAATCTATCATTATATAACGATAAAATTGATTGTTTTCCTTCACGCTTTTTCCAAAAATATTTGAGAAAATATTACGAGTCCGGGTGTTTGATCTATAGCGTACATAGCAAGTAAGCAAAGGGCCGTAGGTTCGAATAACACATTTCTTTTGATTGATTTTCGTTTATTTATCATCGTCCCGGTTGCCCATGTCGGCGACGCCTCGGTTGTTAGTTATGTTAAAGGGGATAGTGCAAGATACGAGAGAGAAACCATCCTAAATTATGCCTGGTTCTTTCACGTGTAGGTGTATCGCACCGTCATACTTGGCCCAGTTACAACGTCTCATCTGAAAGGTCATTATTTTGTTTTTTGGATCAGCTAGCCGCGGGAATGGGACCCAGAACCTTAAAATGTACCGAGAATTGTCGCTTACAACTCTCATGCCCTGCAACTTGAGCTATTTCGGCTGACTTTTTAACCAACTGGGAGAGTCCATTTAATGTAAACAGCGCCCCAATGGTAAGGTTTAAAACTCGACAACATTAACCCTTAGGCTGCTAAGCGCGACTCAATGACCTTTTGCGGACAGTGTAGATCAAGATCAGACTGCACAGAACGTGCAGTCTGATCTTGAATCTACTCTGTCCGATAACGAGATATTTTTCCCAAAAGAATACCTTTGACACAGTAGAATCTGGGTTTTTCAATGTCGGCTTGAAAGTTTCACTTCACTTATTTAGCAGGATAAGGGCTAATATTGATCAGTGTAGTTGGGAAAAAAGAAGACTATTTACATTCTCATAATGCATGAAAAATCAAATAAAGGCCGTTACTAATTGTCAAAGGTAAAGAGAATTTTCAATATTGCTCTATTTACTAAGTCATTACTGTTGAAGCACTGCAGAGTCGGAGCCTAGTACTGATGAAACACAGGAAAGATATTAAAAATGTCGTGATACAAATGCAAAAACTGTTGAAATTCGCATGAACTTCCACTTTAAACACAACACAACACAACACAACACAACGCAACGCAACGCAACGCAACGGAACGGAACGTAACGTTACATAACACAGCATAACACAACATAACACAACATAACATAACATAACATAACATAACATAACATAACACAACACAACACAACATCACATCGTTCCTCAAATGTCTTGATCATTAGTGTTCATCATCATAACCGGTTGGTAACAAGCTTAACACAACACAACACAACACAAAACAACACGACATGGCACAGCACTGCATACCACAGCACTACACTGCACAGCACTGCACAGCACAGCACAGCATCGTCCCCCACTTATGTTCATCATCATAACCTATTGGTTTCGTTTGTCGTGAGCCTTGTATACCTCAGTGGTTCGAGCGGTTGATCGATAATCCACGAGTCCTGGATTAGACCCTCATCCAAAGCACTAGTGTATTACTACAAGTGGTTCTTAGGAAAGGTCCTTAACCTTTTCCAACACAATACCGAGTTTTAACGACCCCGAGGAAGAATCCTTTTGAAACACTGTAGGAAAATGAGAAAATGCTGGTAAGCAGCATTTTCCCCCTCTTCAACAATGTTTTCTACCCTGTCAAGGGCAATTTCCATCTCTTACCTCACAGTATATCTGTCGTCTGAATTTGGCCAAGTCTAAAAATATGGCGTTTGGTAAAGAGTTTAGAGCCCCAGCACTGGTCAAACCTCAAAACTCATGAATAAGTAAAGTCACCGTGATTTGACTGAAATAATGTTAAAAGCATCGTAAATTACAGCCATATGCTCGGTCAGGAAAAGAGACCCGATTTGTATTTGAGTGTTGAAATATGAATTTTGCAGGACTCTCTTTCACTGCGATCAGACAGTGAAGATCCAAGATCAGCACGATCTTTGCAGTGTGATATTTGTTTCACAGTCTTGAAAATTGCCAGAAAATAACCCTAGTAGCATGTACAGAATTACCGAACCGGGTAGCTCAGCCAGTAACGTACAAACGTACAGGGTTTTCAAGAATCCCATGTGTCACTTAGACGATGCCAAGCCCGGCCGACTTCTATTGATGATAGCCATTGTGACATGATTATTTTTTTCTATCACCGTAAATATGGTTTCGACGATCGGTTTGTGAGATAGCAGCACGTAGTGGCTTGGAACCGTGCGAAGTATTAGTAAAGGGAACGCCGAGAAGGCGTGAACAGGTTTACTTGCCACCGCGGAATAACTGAAATAATGTTGGAACGACGTTAAACGAACGAACTAATGAATGACCGAACGAACAATCAAACAAACAAGCAAAACAAGTAAATAGAATTTAAAGCTTTCATCCAAGAGGACGGAAGTCTTATTTGAAATGTTTCACATGTATGTTAGATTTTCCTTTTTTATGTCGTAATTCTGTATTTGAACCACTCTACGGACCAGAGAACATAAAAAGAAACAATACAATTGCTAATTTTTGGTTTTGACTTTTCACGTTTTTTTTTTTTGTGCTAACCGTTTACGAAACAATCAGTTTGTGTGGAGGTTGGGGCTTTTTAAAACATTGGGGGAAAAAAGAGAAAATGCTTTTAACTAGCACTGTCTTCTTTTCTGGCAATGTTTTCAAACCATTTATAGACAATCACTGACAAACTAGCCACATAAAGATTGTCGACTGCAAATGCTGTCAAGATGTTAAATTCTAAAAATGTACAATGAAGTAAAAAGTTGAACTGTCTTAGATCCAGATAAGAGCTAATGTTCCCTTTACAAGATCATCATTTCTTTACAAAATATATATATATACACATACTTTTTTTGCTTGAAAATCGTAGTGTTCTCGACTTGAGAGCGTCTGTATGACTACCAAATCCAAGATTTTTACTCGGATCTGCAATCCTTGTATTGAAAATTGAACTCTCAAGTTCCTGGAAGAAAAGTCTGTGGAACTATTTACTTATTGGAACTGGTTGATATTTCTGTCAAAAAAGCTAAGCTTTTGTATCCTATATGGATTAAAATTAGATTGCTTTTTATGCACAGTGTAGATGAAGATCTCAATGCACAGCTGGTTATAAATATTGAAGAAGTGGGCAGGTTAGCCTTTTGTTTGTCTCCCCCTCCTTTCAGGGCAATTAGGGCCTTTGCATTCTACTGGCCCCTAGTCCCTTCAACTAAGCCTATGTTGCACATAGGCTGGTCTTGGTCTACATTCATATGTCCGTGAAATAATTAAATCTTCGCTTGTGACACGAAGAGGGATAAGACTTTAATAATCGTTCAAGCTATATAGGGAATTTAATCGGATTATACTTAACTTTTATGTTGTAATATGGATTTTTGCACTTGTGATTAGGCGGGTTTCGATATGACATCTTTCAAAATCTACAGATAGATTACCTTTTAACCCTTAGAGCGTTATGGCCTTTTTCAGTCAAGGAGAGAACTGCAATTTTAAGGGATTTTTGTAACCACCAAATATAGCGGCCAGTGTAGATTCAAGATCAGATTGCGCTTTTTGTGCAGTCTGATATTGATCTACAATGACCGCAAAAAGCGATTTGATCTTTATATACCGCAAATTGTCTGCAGAAACAACTTTAGTCGGTTCAAAGACCAGAAACCGTATTTTCGGATAACACGGCAAGCCGGATGTTATCCTTTATGTAGTAGTTTATATCCGCGTTTTACTCGGTTGCTAAAAGCGACTCAAAGTGACACCGCGGAGGTTGTAGATCAAGATTAGACTGCTCACAGAAAGTGCAGCCTGGTCTTGGATCTACTCTATCAGATGGAATAAGAGTTTCAGGCGAAAATATCCATAAAATTGCATTTTTTTGAGATTTTTATTATCGGCTTTTAAGAAATTTTCAATAACTACTTTAAAGTGCTATGATTTCTAAACCTTTACCCAAAAAGAACCGCGTATCAACGACCCTGACGAATATACCATTTGAAAATATTCTGGAAAAAGAAGAAAACGCAGGCAACGTAACCAGCAGTTTGTACTTTTCGCCACAATGTTTACTAACTTTTCAGAGACAGGAACATTTATCATCTTTTAATCTTGAATTAAGTCATTTGCAAATGCTCTCAAATTGGCCAGGTCCATTTTTTTTTTTTTTTTTTTTGTTTGTTTTGTAAAAGGATGAGGGTAAGATAGTAAGATATGTACAATCGTGTGAAATACTCTGATATGCACCAAGTGTCTTGGTGCATAATGGAGCATTTGACGAGATTGTATACTTGGTGTGAAAGGAACTTTTGGGTAGACAGGTCGGCCCATTATTGACAACTTATATCGGGATTATTCGGTACTGGGTTAAAACCATTTCCCGCCAGTTAAGTTTATCATTTGCGTACTGGTAGATTTGTCTTAATGGGCAATTCTTGTGAAAACCCCAACACAAATTAAAAAAGTACGAAAATAAATGTAAAAGAAAAAAATGTTGGTGTTTGAATAATAATTTTTCTCTTCTTTCTTCCCCTGAAACGGCTGTAGGGCCAATTTCAGATTGACCTGTTGGACATTTTTCTGTGTTAACGACCATAGCTGAATAGTATATTTGAACTGATCGAGCCGCTCAAACCACTTGACCTTCACGTATACGATTACAAAATTTTATCTTGCACACTTTTTAACTTTAACTAAAGAAATAGGGTCAATTTCAGAGTGAACGTTCTTATCTGTATACACGTCAAACAACCCTTTATACAAAGGAACGTTACATTTTGGGGCCGTCTGAACTGCACTGCTGCACGATCGGTTATAGTTACAGATATGCATACATGTATCGAAAACCTTAGAACAACTTAACGTTGTAAACTTCGACAATAATACGCGTTGTTCTCCCATGTTCATACGAGGTATCGCAAGAATCAGACGACATTCTATTTTAGCGGCGCTCTCGTAAAAGTGTGTGTGTGTGTGTGTGTGTGTGTGTTAATGCATGCCCGTGATGCATTAAACCAAGCTACTCATCACATAATCATGGATCTATAAAAAAAAATCCAGTTTGTCTGACAACCGACTGACTCATGAGGTAGAATGGTCCTAGGACATGCAGAAAATTTACAAATAACAAAAAGTTTCGATTCATGTCAGCCTGGAAAGGCAGCCAGGCTGACATGGATCAATACTTTTTACAGTTTTTACAGGTGAATTAAACTCTCCTTTCGCAGAATATGGCTCATTTACATATCTATGAAAACAATAGTTCTGAAAATGATCTCAAATGATATTGTTGTTTTAAACCATTGTTCAATACCAAATTATTTATACAACGTTTCTAGACTTTAGTTTAAAACACAAGAACATTTCAGATTAAAATAACAAGATCATTTCAGAAAAAAAAGAAGAACCAGTGACCAAAATATAGTGTCTGAAGACCACGGCTTTACACTGCACCAATGCTCCGTCTTTTGGTTAACTCTGATCCAAATGGCAAAAGTTTATACTTGCCAAAACTGAAAGCATTTGCAGACTACAAGTTAAATTTCTTATTGACATGGGATAAAACATTGTAAGAAATGGAGAAAATGCCAGTTACCAGTATTTTCTCCTTTTCCCACAATGTTTTCAAAAGCCCTGTTCCCCAGACTCGTTAAAACACGGGATTGTTCGGTAAAAGGTTCAAGAACTTGAGTAGCCTGTTTAACAAATTCCAATTTTTGTTTACCGTTCTCAAGGTTTTTATCTGTGCAAGAGATACATGTTTTTAGCAAGTGAACTGAGCGAACTTATGACCTCCAGAAACAAATTTCCAGCAGACGACATTAACCCTTTTAGCACAAAATATATGTGCCGTGCTCTGGCAAAAGGGGACTTAACGTATCTCGGTGATCAATGATACCAATCAAGCCATCACATATATTATGGATACATAATAGACACTTTTTTAACAATCAACTTTATCTGAGGTAAAATGGTCCATGGACATACAGAAAATTGACCAATAGCGAAAAGTTTCGGCACAGGTCCGCCTGCGCAGACCTGGATCGATACTTTTCGCAGATGCATTAAGCCCCCTTTTCACAGAGCATGGCTCGTATAAATGTGACAACTTTCGACGGATGAGAAATTGACCAGCCTCAACAACCCAAGTGGTAGAGCATTAGACATGTGCTCGTTAGATCTCGGGACACTTGAACGTGAAGGTTCAGTTCCAACGGTTAGCCACTTAAAATTACTTAAAGTCTTTCGGATGAGACGTAAAACCGAGGTCCTGTATGACGGTGCCATACACCGAGCACATTAAAGAACCAGGGTCCGTATTCACCAACCATTCTTAAGAACGTTCTTTGTCTTGTTCTCCAGAATTTTCTACATTTGAAAGTAACACAACCCCTGATTGGCTAAACCAAATGGTTTAGCCAATCAGGGATTGTGTTACTTTCAAATGTACAAACTTTTGGAGAATAAGACTAAGAATATTCTTAAGAATGGTTGGTGAATACGGATCCTGGCTTAACTTTGGATGTATCTTGCACTTTTCCCTGTCATATAACTAACAGCACTTCTGGAGTGTCGACCACTATGGGCAATCGGTGGCGACGATAAATAAACGGAAAATCAATCGGTCAACGGCTGAAAACACAGTCCACTGAAATTCAGAAAGATTTTCATACAGCGGGCTTGGCTAAACAAGTAGTCAGTATAGATGCAAGATCAGGGTCCGTATTCACCAACCATTCTTAAGAATATTCTTAGTCTTATTCTCCAAAATTTTCTACATTTGAAAGTAACACAACTCCTGATTGGCTAAACCAAATGGTTTAGCCAATCAGGAGTTGTGTTACTTTCAAATGTAGAAAATTCTGAAGAACAAGACAAAGAACATTCTTAAGAATGGTTGGTGAATACGGACCCAGGCTGAACAAAAAATGTCGACCATAGAGGTGCGTTGCTCAGTGGCGACGCTGTAGAATTAGAAATCTGGACGTCCTTGGTTTCCTCCTCACACGAAGCGCTTTGTTTTGTTTGTGTTATTGTCCTGGGGCAAAACACTTTAGAACCCTAATCTTGTATTGGTAAACCCGAAGACTCACAGGAATAAGTGAATTGTGGGCGTGATATCACTGAAATAATGTTGATAGTGGTGCAACTAAACAATCACCAATAGACTATCAAATCGCGAGCCGAAGCTTTGCTAATGAAATTCAAGCAAATGGTCGATTCATGTTACGACTCTTACTAATTTTCTTATTAATTAATTCTCAGTGTGTATAATAATAGAAGTATCGTATCATATTTTATTTATTTATTCATCCTCCCCGTGGGCGATTAAATTACATACATGTATATAAATATGAAAGAAATAACACAAATGAGGAAAAAAAAAAGTACAGAATGCAGGTACGCTACATCCCTGTAGTCCTGCGAGGTTTAATCCTTACCGAAAGCCGGTTATTTCATATGCCTATCATGTACACTAATGTGATAATGTAAGTCGGAAATTTCAAAATAAAATGTACGTTTATTCAAAACAACACTAAACACATCCCCCACAGGCCTTGGAAAAAGCAACAGTATAAGCCAAGCATAGTGAGCACAATTTTTATTTCTGGTTGTTAAGGTTTGCGAAAAACCCTTCACAAATCCCGGTTTTCCTAATATCTATATTTAGAAAATGCAAACAAAGATTTGCAGTAAACGATGCTTTCTTCTTGACCATTTTTCCTGTTTACAGTCATTATATTTTTCAGAATGTTGGAGCGAAAAACAGGCTCGATTTCTCCACAAACGTATTTATAGCCATTTTCCGCTTGCTACATTTTAGCGGCAGAGTTTTGATTTTACGCACCGCGCATTAATATTTACCCTGTACAGGATACATTGTGTGCGCATGTCATACTCTTCGAAGATTGACTCATCACTATCCTATACAGGATAAATATTAATATGCGCTGCGTAAACTAAAAACTCTCCCGCTGGAAAGGGAGCAAGCGGAACATGGCTATTCATTGTACGTCCGTAGAAAAATCAAGCCTATTTTTCGCTCTTGCAAATGTAATAATTTTAAACGGTAGAAATTAATTTGAAACATACCATTGCTTACCGCAAAACTTTGCATACAGTTTCTAAATATAGACATGGGGAGACTGGGAAACAGACTTTGACAACAAAAATAATGACCCCCACCATGCTGGGTTATACCAGGGCTATTTCTTAAGCTTATGGGGCCGTGTTTAAAATTACTTAAGCACAGGTTATATGCTAGCTAACCATGGCAAGATGAATCATACCTGGAAGCGTTTCATTGAGATGTTTATTTTATTATTCGCTGCATCGATTGCCGTCTTTAAAAGCAGTCCGGCTCTGTACCCAGAGAGCCCAAATCGGATAGGGCTGTATTAGAAAAATGCCACTCAGCGGAAGATAATGTAGCGATAGAAGGTATGATCAAATACGGGCAATTTCTCCTTGTATCACAATGTTTTTAAAAATGTTCTTCAGCAACAAACGAAAACCAAAATCCTGTGCCGGAGGCACATTCACGTTTCCTATTTCTTCATTAACGCTTTATTTATTTAATCGAAATATCGAGATATTTAATTGGCAATACAATAGTAGTTGAACGCAGCTATGTAAACAAAGAACACTCACTGTAGGGTATTATGCTCATCGATCAGTTCTAAAGCTTTTTTTCATATTTATAATAATTTATTACGGCGGAATGCATATATTTCCTTTTGTCTAGAGGTTTTGTCCGCCAATCAGGTGGCTAGTCTTGTAATTAAGAGCAGGAACGACATTAACGGTTAACCCTTTACGAGACGACAAAATTTTGGACAGGACCAGACTGAAAGCAAATGCAGACGACAAATGATGTGTTGCTAAAATGATGATTTCTGTCTTTGATACGGAAAACATGGGTATCAGCATTTTCACCTATCCCCACAATGTTTTCAAAAGTCTGTGCTTTCAGGGTCGTCAGAAGTCGGCATTGTCTGGTAAAGGGCTAAGCCATGCTCTATAAAAAGTCTTTGAATGTATCTGTAAAAAGTATCGACCAAAGTCAGACTGCGCAATTGAAAGCATTTAAGGACGACAGATCGAATATTACTCAAAACGTGATATTTGTCCTCAGAAGGGTGAAAAAAATGTGCGAAATGACGAAAATTCTGGTTACCAGCGTTTTCTCCTTTTCCTACATTATTTTCAAAAGCCTGTACCATCAGCGTCGTTAAAAACTTGAGATTGCTTGGTGAAGGGTTAAAAGTTGGTTTGTACCTACTCATCATGAATAACTTTTTTTTTTTTTAATAAAAATCTTGTTAAGTGACAGATTATCGCCGATTGCCTATAGGTATTCATGTACTATGAAACCCCGACCTTCAACAGAATTGGCGTGTTTAACAAACCTTTCATTTATTCTACAATAAACTTTGCATTTTTTTGTTTATTATGTAAAACAAACGCAGCCGTTCTCTGGTGAAAGGGGGTTTAACCCTTTCCCAAACAAGTCCTGGTTTTAACGTGTCTGCAGTAAAAGTCTTTTTAAAACACTGTGGGAAAAGGAGAAATTGCTCGTAACGAGCAATTTCTCCTTTTCCCACTGTGTTTTCTACCCTTTTTGAGAACTTTCTGTCATTTTCATCAAATTTAAAATTGTCGTCTGCAAACTCTTTCAATTTGGACCAGTCTAAAATTTATCGTTTGGGAAAGGGTTAAAGCATCTTCGTGATTGTATCAAACAAGTCGTCACGTCAATTATGGATCCATAAAATCCGTTTTGTCAAAAAATTCGAATGAATTCTGAAGAAGAATGGTCATAATATGTCAGAAAACTGACCGATAGCAAAAAGGTTTGTCCCAGGTCAGTCTGCGCGAACTGCGCAGGCTGACCTTGAGCGATAGTTTTTACAGATGCATTCAACATTTCTCATAGAGCATGGCTCAAATGTTTAGGCAAACGTACTTCTTACTTTTCTGTCGTGTGTAATAATGAGACTTTGTGTTGTACATACAATTTGTTTTGAGGGAAAGCATCGAAAAAGAGATTTTGGATTCGGAGTAAAGCTGCCCACATTTATTGATGCTGGGGTTTTCATGGATGTACGGATAAATATAACCAGCGGCCCTTGTTTTTAAGTACGTTCCCGACTGAGCTACCGGGCTCAGCTGTGTAGCCAAGAGTGCAATTGTTTGTATCAAGCAGTTGCTCCTTTCCCCACATTGTTCTCTTTCAAAAGGCGTTATTGCAGGTGCTTCAATGCCATATAATGTGTCATCGTAGATTCACAACAGGAAAGAACAGTAGGGGGCTCGCATTTCAATTATAAGTTCCTAACTAGACTATAACTCGTTGGGGCGATCGCAATTGTCTTTATTCTCCTTGTTTAATTGAACATATCTTTAATTAGACAAAGATCAATACTGGGAGATACATTATTGTTAAAAGTTCTGTATATAGAGTCTGGGGGAATTTTTTGCCCCCCTCCCCCCCCCCCCCCCACTTCCTTGTCTCTCAGGGTCTGCTAGATAATACAAGTTTAATCTTGGAAGTGGTACATGTAGTGTAGTTAGATTGTTTCTGACATTTTTTTTCTCTTTCGTTCAGCGTGTCTATTTCTGATTTTTTCCCGGAGAAAATTAAACTACTGATGGATATGGTATTGTTTTATTCTTCTCTAGTAGTGCTTACTTATTTTGTTAGTGGTTGGTAGCATTAGAAATGAGCGGCACTCTGACAAAAGGGGACTTAATGCAACTCCGTGATGCAAAATATCAAGCAAGTCATTAAACGATTATGATCTACAAAACCTATTTTGTCTAACAACCGACAAAATCAAGCGGTAGAATGGACCTTGCGCATGCAGAATATTTACAAATAGCAAATAGCAAAAAGTTTCGATCCATTTCAGCCTGCGCGGACTGCATAGGCTGACATAGGTCGATATTTTTGGCAGATGCATTAAGCCTCCTTTTCACAAAGCATGACTCAAATGTAGATGTATTAAAATTAGCTAATTGTAAACGTTCTCAGTACTAATTAAACTACCTTTTTGACATCAGTTTAAATTCGTGTGTATATTCCAAGAGAAGCCATCTGATTGGTTGGGATAGGAAGTTTCACCCAGTCAGATGACTAGTCTTTGAAAATAAGATTATGGTTTGATTTAGACGGTTTTTAGTGATGCGTTCGATCTAAAATTGTTGACAGGTAAACTCATGTAAAATTCAAAAGAGCACGTGCTCAGTATGTCATTAAACGTGGATGTACCGTTATAGCGTATATGATGAGAATATATAATGTGACAGCCATAATGTAGATTTCATTGTGTGTTTTGGAAGTCTAGATTGTGGCATATTGTGTTGTGTTTATTTCAGGGATTTGTGTCATACAAGGAAATAAAAAAAGAAACTGAGGCAAAAAACGAACGTAACTCAACAAGAAATAAACATTAATCCGTTTTTGGAATTGGCATTTCCGTTAAACGAATTCAAATATAGCAATCTAACATAATCTCGACTCTTGAAATAATTAAGAAAAAAAAAAAGAACTATTTCAAGGAGGGAAGAGTCTAAACCGATTTATTTTTCAATTCGATTTTTTATTTTGACGGGACTTTTAATCATTGGATAATTAAATAGTGCGAAGGAATCCGCGATTTCATCGTCAGTGTAAAGTGCTTTAAAACTTTTTCTGAAGGCAAGATGGCTGGAGTAATGGAGGATGGAGATAAATTGGCGGGAAAACCCAAAAGAAGGGCACCAAAACCTCCACCAAAACCAAAACGAGATCGGAAGATTAGTAGAGAAGGCTCACTAACGGTAAATAATTATATTGCATATATCTTATTGTTTGTATGGTACCGGTATTACTTTCCAGGCTAAGGCCCTCGTCGCAAGGGGCAAACGTTTGCAGGAAAGCAAAACATTGTTTTCAATGTTCAATTGGTTCTTCCACCTATAAAGACGTTTCTAGGATTGGAGAGAACACATGCGGATGAATCGACTCGAGTTCAAATATATTGATAAAGGTGTGCTAGGCCAGATTAACCCTTAAGCTTTTAAATAAAGAAAATGAGTCTTTCAACCCGATATTATACACCCAACTTTTGCTGTTTCAAAGGTTTTTCCTTTTTTGGGGGGGCGGTGTTAAAGAAATATCTCCTTATCGGACAGTGCAGATCTAAGATCAGACTGCACGTTCTGTGCAGTCTGATCTTGATCTACACTGTTCGCAAATGGTCATGAAGTCGCTCCTAGCAGCCTAAAGTTTAATTCCATTCTCTTCGCCTTAAATCTCAAGCTGCAGAATCATTGATATGAAATCAGCCAACTGTGCAGACCAAATCTCAAGCTGCAGAATCATTGATATGAAATCAGCCAACTGTGCAGACCAAAAATTATGAACTTTTCAAAGTTCCCATCCCTTGGAGGAATCTCACGGTATTGGACAGTGTAGGTTTCAGATCAGGCTGCACGTTCTGCACATTCTAAGTTTGATTCACTCTGAGCGCAAACGTTCATTAATTTGAGCCATGCTCTATCAAAGGGGGGCTTAATGTATCTCCGTAATGTATTGTACCATGCAGGTCATCACATATCTTTGGATCTATTATACCTATCTTCTCTAACAAAAGACTGAATCCTGAGGTAAAATGGTCCTTGGACATGCAAACTATTGACCAAAAGCAAAAACCTTTCGGCCCAGGTCAGCCTGCGTAGTCTGCGCCGGCTGATCTGGATCGATACTTTTTGCAGATACATTTAGCCTCGCTTTCACAGAGAATGTTTGATTACACGTGTGAGTAATACTACATAACATGCTGATTTCGCCCCTAGGAGGTCACGAATAAACCTAATTGTATGGCTTAAGATAATGTAAGCAAACAAATGTGTCTATATCCGCGGATGATTTCGATAACGCTTCAATTTTCCCCTTATTTCAAAAGTTATCAAATTATCAATCTAGATGATCAACTATCGCAACGTTTTAGTAAGAAAAACATGCCCAAAAATAATTTCAAAACAGTCATATGTTATTGGATCATGCTGTGTGAAAAGGTAGCTTAATGCATCTGCAAAAAGGATCGACCCATGTCAGCCTGCGCAATCTGCGCAGGCTGACCTGGGTCGATGCTTTTTGCTCTCGATAAGTTTTCTATATTGTAAAGGACTACTCTACCCCATGGTTTTGTCAGCTTTTAGACAAAATGGATCTATACTGTGACACGACTTGCTTGGTATCAGCATTACATGATGTATTAAACACTCTTTTCCCAGAGCGCCACTCGATCGTTTTTGTTGTGAATTTACATGCATACTGCTTTTACCAGCAGCTTACGCAGAAAAATTATCAATAATTGTCTGCAACTGGCAAACGCTTCTTTTCTATCATGTTTTATACAATGAAGGCCGGGAAAGGTCGTGTTTGTACAGTAATGGGTTAAACGCCGAGTTTTAAACGTAAACTGTAGACACAGATTTCCTCGAATTTTCTGTTATAGAAGGCATTTTTTGTCGCCCTCTGGTTATGTAAAATGCACTGTACATAGGACACTTTCACAACTGCGCAGGTCAATTTTAGGAGCCATGTTACATGTACTATTTCCCTTTACCAAACAATTTCGTGTTTCAACGGCCCCGAGGAGACATATGAAAACTTGGAAAAGGAGAAAATGCTAATAACCAGCATTTGCTCTTTTTCTTCAAATTGTTCTCTGCCCTTTTCGCAGGTAGATTCCATTATATAAGCCAAGCTTATCTTGTCGTCTTCAAACACTGAATCTGGATGAGTCTAAAATTTTGTGGTCTGTAATGAACCTTTTTATAATTGAGCCATGCTCATGGCAAAGGGTGCTTAAAGCATCTGCGTAATACCAAGCAAGCCATCACATAATTATGGACCAATAATTGCCACTTTTTTTAACAAACGGGTTTAAAATCATGAGGTAGACTGATCCTTGAACATACAAGTTTCGGCCAGGTCAGCCAGCGCGGACTGCGCAGGCTGACCTAGGCCAATACTTTTCGCAGATGGATTAAGTCCCTTTTTAAAAGAGCATTGCTCATAATACTTTTCTTAAATTATATCCTAATATCCCTCAAGGGAACGTTCAACCTGTTCTTATATTTACGCTGTTCGAGACTGTGCGTGTTAATAAGGTCTATAGAACCTTTGAATTGCATAATCTTGAATTTATCTCTCTCGACTGAAAATATCAGTAACGTTTACTGGACTCCTAGGGTCTCATCAACTTTTGAATGACAAACATTAAGCTGAATTAGCATACTGTACAGTCACATCATCATAGATACATTTATCGTTGTCTAAATCACCCCGTGGTTATGTCTTTATGAATCCCAAAGAGATTTACTGAATGTGTAAGGTTTTTAAAAACCACCAAATATGCAAAACGAAGATGCTATGTTGTTCCTAGTATTTTTTATGGATTTCTGTCAAATACTCACGAATCAAGGTTTTCATTTGTGTATTTGTTCATATCGACTTGAGTTTTGCAAACGGAATTGCTTTGTATCATACTGAACAGTATTTTAAGGCTAGTTTGGGTCTTTACCGTTTACTTTACCGTCAAACGGATCTAAAAGAATCAGTACAGCTGAACATACAATCCACTGAAAAGCTAGAAGATTTTTTTTTCCTCATGGGCTGGACTGAACAAGGGGACGGAACCGTGCAATCTGATTTTGATCTATACCGTCCACAAAAAGTCCCATTTTCGCCTATTACCCTGAAAAGAAAACCTGTAAAATAAGTGCGTCTGAAACGACCTCAATCTGACATCTTCGTGAATTATCTCGGGCTTTTCAATAAACTGCATTACTTAGTAAATACAATTTTGATATGCATTGGTATAAAGTTAAAAAGAACCCAAAGGAAACAAGAGCTTTCTGGAAACTTTAAGGAACAAACAGTTTATATAGGCTGCTGACATTTCCTGTTCATGTACAGCCATTTTGAGATGACAGCCGAAACGTACCTGAATATATAATGTCAGCCCTGGGGCTATATGTATTGTGGTTTATAGGCATGCGATAACCTGCTAATGTTAATCAGCTTGAAACAAAAGATTATCTGAACTGATTGTCGAACGTATACTTTACGTACCTTGCCTGATTTCTTTATTTACAAATAAGTCTGGAGCATATCGAGGTATTTGTGCGAAAGCATTGTTAGTACCTATAATTTATATAGGCAGCTACAACCGTTTTGCACTAATCCCTTGATGTTTATGATGTATATGTGTTCAATTATTCTATAATAATACAGCCGCAGACAAAATAAATGTGATTTTTTTGCACCATTCATTATCCTTACCAAACGACAAAATCCTGGACTCGTCCAAATTGAAAGCATTTGCAGACGACAAATCAGATGAGGCTCAGATGATAAAACTTGTTTAAGAAAGGTTTGAAATCATTGTGGGAAAAGAAGAAAATGCTGATCTTCTTTTCCCACGATATTTTCAAAGCCTTTTACACCAGGGACATTAAAGCTCGGGATTGTGTGGTAAAGAGTTCATTAGCTAGGCTAAGCTTTGGTTGTTTATTAGACAATGTAGATCAAGATCAGATCATTACGTCACACGCTGTATTTTGGTGAAGAACTATGTAAACTTCAGTCCCTTCGTTATTGTTCTTTTCACTTACTGTTGTAATTTAAATAACGGACACCAACCTGAGTAACAGATGCTTTAACTAAGATCAGAATGCCCTTTCTCAGGAAACTGAAGATCAAGATCAGACTGCACAGAACGTGCAGTTTGATCGTTGATCTACACTGCCCGCTATTTTATGACATTTCCTAGCAAAAACACTCTGAAGCTTCTGTTTCCTTCGGTCTGTTTTAAGGAAAACTCAAATCTTTGCCGGTATAATGTCTTTGAAACATTGTTGAACCATTCTAAGTGTTGCAAGACGAGGCAAAAAGAAATATTAATGGCTGATTAATATTCTAATTAGCCAAACTGAAATTACTCGAGTAGTGGCCCAAATGGCTTTGTTTGGTGTCTCGCCCTTTACATTTATATCAATTACATGGCGATGGCCAGGGCATCTATCCATGCTTTTACTGGATATTATTTTACTAGTACTTCGGATAATGCTCGTCATAAGCCTCTGGCTGCTTCTTTCCCACGTAAACGTAATCGAAACAATGATCGGTGTGAGAGGAATAAATTCTGTCGCAATGCTGCTTGACTTTCATTCGTTTAAAATCATTCCTCCTTTTAAGTTATCCCCAATGGTAAATCTATGGAAACAAAGTTGGAATCAATCTACGATAAAGTTTACCGGTTAATGATTTTTTTTTTCAATGTTTTAAACATGAAACCCAGGTCCCTGTAGATTTCTGTTTCGTGTGTTGTTTTGAGTGAATCTATTTAATGGACAATGTGGAATACGATCTTGGTAAATAACGTTTTCTTTTTTTTTTTAATTTGGTTTCCAAACCATTTTACTTTCTTATTGGACCTTCTAAAACTTAAACATAACCCACCCTTTGGGACTTTGCTTCAGATAAATCTAAATTGAAGATCAATCACCAGAAAAATAAAGAATTTGTATACAAGTATTTCATAAGATTTTTTTTGTTGTTGTTTTCCATGATGTAGATCTGTTCATGAAAATCTTACACATCTGCTAGAAGCAATAGTGGAAAGATCTCAGCAGATGGGAAAAACCTGGCACGGTGAAAATCAAAGACTATTGGCGTTGTTTAAATGAAATTTCACGTCGCTTTTAACAATATTTCAGTCTCATCACTGACTCACGGTGACAGCAAACTTAGCCATACTCTATCCTTGGTTTCACTGATTCTAGGCTGGGACTCTTCTTGTACATTTGTCAAGGACATTAACAAGCGGAAATCCATTTATTTATTTGATAGAACGGTGTGTAATGCCCGTTTCCACATTATTTCCACAATGCCAGTTTACTTATTCATGTATTTTACCTTGGTTTCACCATTGCTATATGTGGGATCTGTAGTGCAATATCTAAGGACACTCAAATGTCACCAGTCGTGTCAACATATCTAAGGGCAATGCCATGTCTCCAGTATTGTGTTTAGGCCCTATGATGCCCTAAGGACAATGCCACGTCGCCAGTGCTTGGCTTTGGCTCTATGATGCCATGTCTAAGGACAATGCCATGTCTCCAGTGCTGGGTTTTGGCTCTGTGGTGCCATGTCTGAGGACAATGCCATATCTCCAGTTTTGTGTATGGGCCCAGTGATGCCCAGTCTAAAGACAATGCCACGCTCAGTGCCGAGCTTTGGTTCTGTGGTGCACTTAAAGACAATGTCATGTCTCCAGTGCAGGAGTTAGGATCTCTTATGCCCTATCTAAGGACAATACCACCCAACAGTGCTGGGTCTTTGCAGTATGATACCATGTCATAGGACATTGCCATGTCTCAAGTACTGGGTTAGGGCTCTGTAGCGCCCTACCTTATGATAATGCAACACTCGGTGCTGTGCTTGGGCTCTGTAATGCCATAATTATCAATGGATAACGCTTTGTCACGAGTGCTGTGCTTGGGCCCTGTGATGTTCTATCTAAGGACACTCCCATGTCACCAATGCTGTCTTTTGGCTCAGTATTGCCATATCTAAGGACAATGCCATATCACTGAAACCTTGTTAGGGCTCACTAATGCCCTATCGCAGGATACTCTCATGTCATTAGTGTTGTGTAAGGGCTCACTTATGTCCTCCCTATGGACACACCCATGTCACTAGTGCTGTAATTGGGATTTGTAATGCAATATTTTACGACAACGCCATGCCTCCAGTAGTGGGTTTGTGCTCTGTGATGCCCTATTTAACGACAATGCCACGCCCAGTGCTGGGTTTTGGCTCTGTGATGCCTTACAAATGGATAATGCCATGTGTGCAGTGCTATGTTTTTGCTCAGTTATGTCATATCTAAGGACACTCCCATTACACCAGTACTGTGTTTTGAGCCCTGCAATACCAACTCTAATTCACCACAGAGCCACGAGAGACAACGTCTACACATTGCCAGGATAGTTTGACGAGTGAAGTACAGGTTTACAGGTTTAAAAGAATTGTAGCCCAGCTTGGTCCATATTCACTCTTACATACATTTTGTAATTATTGCGTTTATGTCAAGACGTACTCTAGATTAAGAAAGTAACCATTTGGTTTTGCCAATCAGAAATCGCATTGCTTCGAAAGATCATTCTTGAGTGTTAGACTAAGAATACTGTAGGCCGCGGGAAATATTAAAAAAAAATGAAGCTGAAATACAAAAACACCGAGCCCAGGAAATATAATTGAAAAAAAATATTGTTGACACTGCGAACAAACACACTGGGGCCTGGGTAACATGATACAATCGAGCAAAATTACCATTCAGTCCACTAATGACTATATTCTCTCCTAGTGTTTCCGTTTTACCCATAGATCTGATGTATCGGCGTGACACCGGATTTGATTTACGAATAGTGTAGACTAAGATCAGCAGGTATTCCTGTAACCTTATCTTGCTTTGTACACCGAAACTAATTGCTTCAGCTTTACCAATTGGTGGATTTTGTTAAAGGTGAAAAGATGAATTCAATTATTTACTTTTTGCAATAGACATGATGCTGTGTGCGACTTTTGGTGTTTGCGAACATCGTAGAATCAAGGTCAAACCTTGACCAAGTTTACTGTCTCATCTTAGTAAACACTCTCAGACATGTTTAATTATTCTGAAAAAAAAAAACGATTAATATTTCTTTTGTTGATTAGATAAAAAAAGAAACACATTTTTTTCTCGTTAGGAACACTTTACTCTTTACCAGATGACGAAACGAAACGAAACTCTTTACCCGATGAAAAAAGAGACTTTTCAACAGAAGACAAAACGAGACTTTTTACCAGCTGACAAAACGAAGCTCCTTACAAAATATCCCGATGACAAAACGAGACTCTTTACCGGATGACGAACCAGGACTCTTTACTGGATGACAAAACGAGACTACTGGATGACAAAACGAGACTCTTTACTAGATGACAAAATGAGATTCTATACCAGATTGTAAAACGAGACTCTTTACCGGATGACAAAACGAGACTCTTAATTAGATGACAAAACGAGACTCTTAACTAGATGAGAAAACGAGACTCTTTACTGGATGAGAAAACGAGACTCTTTATCGGATGACGAAGCAAGATTCTTTACCGGATGACAAAACGAGACTCTATACTGGATGAGAAAACGAGACTCTTTAACAGATGACAAAACGAGACTCTTTACCGGATGACAAAACGAGACTCTTAATTAGATAACAAAACGAGACTCTTAACTAGATGAGAAAACGAGACTCTTTACCGGATGACAAAACGAGACTCTATCCTGGATGAGAAAACTAGACTCTTTAACGGATGACAAAACGAGACCCTTTGCCAGATGACAAAACGAGACTCTATACTGGATGAGAAAACGAGACTCTTTTAACAGATGACAAAACGAGACTCTATATCAGATTGTAAAACGAGACTCTTTACCAGATGACGAAGCGAGAGGCTTTACTGAATGACAGAACGAGACTCTTTAACAAGTGACGAAACAAGACTCTATACTGGATGAGAAAACGGGACTCTTTACCAGATGACTAAACGAGACTCTTTACCAGATGACGAAGCAGACGCTTTACTGGATGACAAAACGAGACTACCGGATGACAAAACTTGACACTTTACCGGATGAGAAAAACGAGACTCTTTACCAGAGGACAAAACTAGCCTCTACATTGACGTGATTTGTCTTTAAAGGGAACGGAAACGTTGATATATTGTTTAGCAGCATTTTCTCCATTTCTTGCAATGTTCTGAAGTCTTTAAACGGTTTGAAGTCTAGTACATAGGTTTCAACCACAATTTTTAAGGCGATTCTGATTGTAGTTCAGTATCGGATGGCGGACGGTGGAGGTCGAAGATCACACTTTACGTTCTGTGCAGTCTGATCGTTCTGTGCAGTCTGATCTTGATCTACACCGACTGCAATACCTTTTTTTTTTTTTTCAAGCCCTCAAACGGTAATGAAAGAGTAAATACTGTTTGATTCTCTGTCCCTAATGAATAATCCTCATTGACAATTATTCATTCCTCATCGATAATTAATCGATAGTTAGTCTTGTCGTGTGACAGCACGACAGCGATGTGTATTGAATTTCAATAGAAATGACACAAGTCTTAACCCATAGGCTAATGACTGCAACTCTCTGCGCTTTTGCGGACAATGTAGATTAAGATCAGACTGCATAGAACGTGTAGTCTGCTCTTTAGTCTACACTGTCCCATGCGGTGATTTTTCATGCTGGAAATGATTTTGGAATCGCAACACTTGGGTCGTTGATTCTGATTAGAGCCGAGCACGGTAGCTTAGTCGGTAACGTACAGGGCTTGAACCCAAGAGGAGATTGCTGGTTCGAATCCCCAACTGGGCCAGTTTCATTTTGAAGATTGACGATAGTCATTGCCACAGGTTTCATTTCTATGTCACTGGCGATCATTGTTTTGACGACGGTTATGGGAGAAAGCAGCCAATGGCTTGGGAAGACTGTTTTACGATGTATTGGTAAAAGAAACTCCAGGAAAGCATGAATAGAAGCACTGGCTGCCGCGATATAACTAAATTATTTTTTATACGGCGTTAACATCATACATCATACAATCAATGAAACAAACAAATATACAAACAAACAAACAAATGTTTTGGGATCTTTTTTATTTGTTGAGTAGTTTAAAGATTAGGAACAGATTTTAGCCCATTATTCCCTCCGTGCGACTGTCATAGCTTTTGCAACAGACAGTTTTGGAAAACGTTGTGACATTTTGTCCTTTTTCACGAAGTTAACATACATGTATGTATTCATGAATTAAACTTAATTTCCATATTAAGATATCCCTATCTCACAAGGATGTTTTCTGAGATGAGTTCAGCTGCTTCAAGATTATTTCAAGAGCCAGATAATATGTTTTTTTTTTCACTTTACGTTGGTTGTGTCGAAAGAGGTAACACTTAAAAAATATGATGACAAATGGAGATGTACCAATCGGATCTTTTCTCTACTTTCCACAACATTTTCCTAACGAAGAACCATCTGGCTGCACCCAAAGATGGTGTAAAAAGTCCTGTACATGATCAGAAGTTCTCCTTTGACGTCAAGAGCAATTTCACAATGGTAGCAATTATTTTTAGGCCAGTCTTTACATTAAACGTCTAGGACATAAGAATGAAACAAAGGCCCGTAGAACAAAACTATAGCATCTAAGAACAACCATTGTTCCTCCGTTCAACAATAATAATAGGCATATTCTGAAGGAATCCAGACCAGGGCATTCGGCACTTGTAAAGACAGAATATAGCTTATCAAAACACGATTCCCTCTGTATAACTCTTTACCGGACGACAATACTCTAGAATCATTCATGTTGACAATGTTTTCAGACGACAAATTAAATGTTCAAAAACTTTAAATTATAGAATTTGTTCGTGAAAGAGTAGGAAACATAGTAGGAAAAGGAGAAAATGCTGGTAACCGGCATTTTCTCCTCTTCTGCAATGTTTTTAAAAGTGCTCTCCGCAGAGGGGCCGTTACATTTCGGGATAGTGTCGTATAGGAATAATGAGAAATACTCCCCAACGCAATTCGTTGGATATTGATAAAGCTTCATTGTACTGTAGCAGATATTATTTATAAACAAATAAGTTGCAGACATATTTACTGACCGTGGCGTGAATAGGAGTTCGGTAGCTATGATTTTTACCCTTTACCAAACAATCCCATGTTTTACCGACCCCGGGGATTTGGTTTAACCCTTATCCTGCTGAATAAAAGAAATGAAACTTTCAAGCCGATAGTATAACCCCCAAAACTTTCCTGTTCCAAAGAGATTTTTGGAGGGAAGATATCTCCTCATTGGAAGTGTAGATCAAAGATCAGACTGTACGTTCTGTGGAGTCTGATCTTGATCTACGCTGTCCGCAAAAGGTCAGTGATTCGCGATAAGCAGCCTAAGGATTAATTTGTATGGTGTTCAACGCCGTTTTTCAACATTATCTTAGTTATATCGCGGCGATCTGTGCACCTAGCCATGCTCTCCTGTAGTTTTCTTTTACCAGTACTTCAAACAATAATTCTTCCCAAGCAGCTGGCTGATTTTCAATATACCAAAGTAACCGTTCTCGAAATGATAATTTGTGTTGAGAGAGGAGTGAATACTGTCGCAACGACTGTCATCAATCCTCGGAAAGACATTTGCTGAGCTGGAGGTTCGAACCACGGACCCCCTTGGTATCAATTCCTGTACGCTACCGATTGCGCTACCGACCTCGAAAGATGTAAACACCGTGACGAGTTGATAGAAGAAATGAACAAATATTGTTTACAAACAAATGAGTAGCATGCATAGTCATTGGCTGTGACATGAGAAGAAGTTCGCTAGCTAAATGTCTTTTCTTTTTTGATGCTTGAAGAAAGCAACATACATACATACAAAAAAGCCAGTAATTCATAGAAGAAGGAAATACGGCACACAGGCCCCGGTTCTGCGCCAAAAAATAGAAACGATATCTACCAAATACGAAACTAAATATACACAGAAGCACCACGTGGCAATAAAATGATACAGTATCCAACTAGACTTTGCTTTTTATTGCCGCAGAGGGAAGAATTAATTATTTTATTTACGGAAAAACGATAATTAAAATCTGATACTGTTTGAGTTTGTGCTGACTTTGTTACTTGTGTTCGTCTTTTTTGTCTATCGTTATGTCGGCATGTATGTCGATATTTTATGTCTGTTCGTCGACCTAGAGTCGACCTGAGCCTTTCAGTGCAATAGGCGGAAAAAGAGGCGTTTGCGAACAGCATAGACAAGATCAGACTGCACGGAACGTGCAATCTGATCTTGGATCTATACCGTCCGCTTGATTGGTCAAGCATGTCAATTAAATATCTTTCTAAGTTTCAGCGGGTCGTATTGTAAGACTTCGAAAGAGGCCAAGTTTATATATTTGATGTTATCCTGCTAAATAAGTGAAATGAAAATTTCAAGCCGGCAATAAAAACCAAAACTCTGCTATTTTAAAGGTATCTTTGAGGAAAGATATCTTCATATCGCACTGTGTAGATCCAAGATCAGACTGCACGTTTGGTACAGTCTGATCTTTATCTACACTGTCCGCAAAAGGTTCTTGAGTCGCACTTAGTAGCCTAAGGATTAAATCTGAGACCGTAAAGGAATAAACGTCTATGTTCTATGAGCTTTAGAAATGTATCTAAAAGTAATTTCAGCGTTGCTGTTGTCATAACACCTTTTGAAATATCGGACAAATCAGTTTAGTGACCAAGACTTTCTGTGCATTCTGATCTTGATACACGCTATCCCAGAAAGCACAGTAATATGTAGCCCTTGATCTAATTGGCTTGATCGTCGTCCTGTTCGCTAGTACTTTCGTTTTGTGATTTTTAGAATTTTCCTTTCCCTAATTTCTATATCGATCCCTTTTTCTTTGTCTGTTTGTCCTTCCGTCCATCCGTCCATACCTCTGTATCACTTACCCTGTCTCTATCTCTCTCATGGATTGATGTTTAAATACGGTTGAAAACGGCGTTATACACCAAGCAAACACTAAGAGATATGTGTTTCTTCTGTCCCCGGTAATACAAATTGATCGATACCACTGATCGATATGGCGGAATGCATGACTCTCTGATTAGATCACAATCGGTATCTTATAACCCTGCCGCTCTTTTGTATGTGACGCTTCCAATTATGATAAAATATTGTTTGATATAAAATGTCTGAGATGCAATGGCAGATGGTAAGTATCATTGTACGATCCTTGTCTCTCACGGTACACAACTACGTATTATCTCATTACCAAACAATCCCTTTTTTTCACGACCCAGAGAAAGAAGCCTTTTGAAAACATTGTGGGAAAAGGAGAAAATGCTGGTAACCAACATTTTCTCCGTTTCCCACAATGTTTTCTCCCCCTCCCAAAACAAATTTCAATTTTTGAGTCACGTAAATTTTGTCGTCTGCAAATGCTTTCAATTTCGATGAGTCTAAAAGTTATAGTTTAGTAAAGAGATAAATCGTTCTTACTGCCAGCAAGCCGTACCCGAAGGCGCGGAAACAAACCAGGCAAAAGCTAAGGAAGCTGATAGCTGTGGCACTTAACCCTTTCCCAAACGACAAATTTTGGACTGGTCCAAATTGAATGAGTTTGCAGACGACAATTTTAAATTTTATGAAAATGGCAGAAAGTTCTCAAAAAGGATAGAAAACACTGTGGGAAAAGGAGAAATTGCTCGTTACGAGCAATTTCTCCTTTTCCCACAGTGTTTTCAAAAGACTTGTACTGCAGACACGTGAAAACCAGGGCTTGTTTGGGAAAGGGTTAAAGCAGAAAAATAAGACCGGTGCATCCGACGCTTTGTGGTTTTGTTTGCGTTATTTATCGTCGCAACCGATTACTCATGTAGGCGACACTCCCAGAAGGCTGTTAGTCAATTTTAGTGGGGAACAGTGCAAGATACTGGTTGAAACACATCCTGAGGTACCCCTGGCTTTTTATCGTGCTGGGTTGATCGTTTCACTGGCCCTCGATGTAAAGTCTCTTTCGACAGCCATTAAATAATTTTGGCCGGCTAGTCATGGGAACAACGCTGATATAGCCTTAGTCTCAATGATGAGACGTTTGCGGTGCTTCTTTTCTTATTTGGACATTTACTGTGTACCGCACGCCTCAAGTCCATCGGGAATTTGCCGGTAGCAAAACTACAACGCTGTACTGACTTTCTGTTTCGTCGGTTTCATCTGTATTGCAGCGAAATACAATTAAGTTTTAGTGACACACATATGACAAAGGACAAATTAATAAATGTTTCATTACCTCGTAGGAGTCTTTTATAACATGTAAATCTCGAAAAGAATGAACGAAACTTCTCGTGTTTAGCGGCCATTTTGGGGAACGTAACTACCTCGACTAGCAGACGAATTAAACTTTTTTCCATATGTTTAGCGTTTAAATCTAAAATATTTGTATTTTAAACAAAGGATTAATGAATACTTAAGCAACAGGTGTGTTCAAATTCTAGTATTGTCCTCTATTTGTGAGAATAAGAGAGTCAAAGTGCGCACAAAATCTGTGCGTAGATTTCAACTGTTTTTTTTTTTTCACGATCGTTTCTGTACCCGGAGGCGACCAATTAAAAACTAAAATCGCCTTCGGGGAAAGTTATCTGTACTAAAATGGCGTCAGCTGGTATATCTACTGGTACCTTAACACTTCAACAAGCCTATCTAATCTGCATTTATTAAAGGGGGTATTGTGCAAGCCATAAAATCGTAGCAAAGATCAAAATGTTGACAGGCAGCCCAACATCCTTCGAAAACTATTTTTGTTAAACATGCCAGACACGCTTTTGCTTTTAACATAGAGAGTCAGTCAATCAGATTGGCTTGTCTTGGAGTTTAGATTAAGAACAGCGTAAGAAACGGCTGTTAACCCCTTACCGCACAATGCGGCCTTTTAACGGCACTGGGAAAGAAGCCTTTTGAAAACATTGTGGGAAAAGGAGAAAATGCTGGTAATCAGCATCTTTTCCTTTTCCCACAATGTTTTCTGCCCCTTCAAAGATAAATTGCACCATTTAAGTCACATTGATATTGTCGTCTGCAAATGTTTTCAATTTGGACAAGGCTAAAGTTTTGTCGTCTGGTAAAGGGTAAAGGGTTAAAGACGGTCCAAAGGAGATTATGGGTTCAGGACCCGACCGTATCATGCCGAAGATCAATGAACAACTTTATGTTCAATAGTATGACTGAACATCTTACAAGGAGTATCAACCTAAATTTGCCGTTTGAACGTCTGCACTTCACAAAATAAGATTAACATTAAAACGCTTTATAAATGATATGTACTATTTCAAACAGGAAAACAAACAAAACGTTTGCAGTTTAAAAGGCCTTTCTGCTACAACGTTACTCAGATGAGCAGTCAGAGTTGATTCATCATCAGATTGCACGTAACATTCTGTCTGATCTTGATGTACATTGTCAGCAAAAGGCAGTCTGATCTTGATGTACATTTTCTACAGAACCAACTTAAGTTGTGATATTATGACAAAAGTTGTTCTTACCTTGCTTAGCGATCTACGGGTTAATTCTTTACTATACAACAAAGTGATAGATCTGTTCACCATGACAGACGACAAATTAAATAAGGTTACAATTGCAGAATTTGTTCTCGAAATAGTAGAAAACATTGTGATGAAAGGAGAAAATGCTGGTTACAAACATTTTCTACTTTCCCCAGAATGTTTTCAAGAAGGGTTCTCAGCAGGGTCGTTAAAACATGGGATTGTTTGGTAAAGTGTTAATTATTGTTTGATTGTTCAAAATTCGCCATCTAATGTCCATGAGTATCGTGCTATATAAAATTTGGTAGCATCTTTGTTCTGACATAAAGCTTGATTGTTTATATCTGTTCCCATAGAAACCTAATGGATAATATGAGAAGTTTCAATAAATCATTGGATGGTGTAATACTGATATTATGTTAGGGTGGTATCTGAACCATAAATGGAATGATTTGATATTAAGCACAAATTGCTATGTGGATAACCATTAGCTATGCTATTTGCATCATTTACGACAAGTATTCTGTTTGCAACACTAAATTTCAGACTACCGAATTTTCTTTCGTAAGTCCGTTACCAGATGATTCCGTGTTTCATAACACTGAGGAAGTAGGTTTTTGAAAACATTTTGAGAAATGGTTAACCAGCATTGTCTCCCTTTTCCACGATGTTTTTGCTATTGTTTCTAAGAAAAAAATGTCTGGATTTTAGCCACATTTGACTTGTCGTCGAAAAATGCTTTCAATACGGACTAGTCTAAAATCTTGTGGTTTAGTAAAGAGTTAAACCCACTAAAAATTGCATTTGACCAACGTACTTTGTTTCAGAGAATTGATATTTGGTAAGGTAATTATTATCAAGGCATGACAGTATATTGGTACAGGTTGGAGAAAGTAAAAACCACAGGGGCTTAGTTGGAAATCATTATTTATAGTTCAATGTAAACACCATTTGTTTTGTGCAAGAAGTTTCCTATCAAAGTCTGTGTACACTACTTTCTCGATTTAAAGTGTCTCCTAAATTTTCAAATAAGGATATGTGCAAAGTATAGACAATAAATTCTCGAGCCATTGCAATACTGAGTAAAAAAAGTTCCCTTTTTGTACGTTTTTTTTTTCCTTTTAAAACCTAGTATTATCGTAGTCTGAAATGGGTCCACAAATAGGCCTGCAAGTAGCTCCACAGAGGCCTGCATAATAAACGTATCCGTATTTTCTACCAATCGCAATTTTTTATTGATTCATTCGAGACCTATGCCAAAGAGAAAGTCAAAATGCAGTTTATACAGCTACTCCGAAAAGTAATTCGTAAATGCCTGCTTGGCACATCTGTTAAAGAAACAATTGATATTATTAAAGGCCCAATAGCGGCCAAAAGTATGGAAAATAACGTGAAGATGAGAATCTGTTATCGTGTGGTCGGTCTAGTATTAGTCACTGTCAGAAAAATGAATTTTAAAAGCAGGCAAAAAGTAAACAAAGGATAGAGTGACCTTGAAACTTTTATCCTAGTTTTGAAATTAATTACTTACAAGTGACTAACACTTGGATCGACCATGCAATAACAAATTGTCATCTTCATAATAATTTCCATACTTTTAAATGACATGATTTAAATTTAAATGCATTTTATCACCTGCTTTGTTTATTTTTCGAAGTAAGTGTCAGTTTATTAATACAGGGTCCGGATTTAGTCAAAATGTCGACGTAAAGAAAACGTAGGTTACATGGCGGGGATGATTGCTTGTGTTTCTAATGTTTCACAGCTTGTTTATTACCACATACCGATGCCTTAAGGCAAAAGAAGATTATTAGTGACACTATTAAAATATTCTGACAAGACAATACACTTAACAGAAATTTGAAAATGCTGTCTTTAATTTGCCAAAGTCTCGGTCATAAAATCATATAGTTTTCTCAAAATTATTGAGCTGGAAACTGAAATAATTAAATGTGTCATGTTTTCAAAATGTCTACAGGTAGTCGCGCCGGTAGCTCAGCCGTCAAAGTTTCTGTACTATAGTTTTGAAAGTCACACATTCGAATCCAAGAGCTTGCAAATAACGTTTGTGTTTCTTTTTGTGTTTCTTTTTCGGCGTATCTGAATTTGCTGGCTTTTGACCTACTTTTTGGTACTGATAAAAAATGAATGAATAGAAATTTGCGATTGGTCAAATATGTAGACATGTTTATTCTAAGGGCCCCTTTGGTAAAAATGTAGACATGTTTATTCTAAGAGCCCCTGCCTATTTACTGGCAATATACGCCGTCTATCTTTTTTAAATATAATTCTTTTTATTTTTGTGCTTTCTTTTCTAAACTTGGAGTAAACAGGCACATCTTTTAACTGTAATCATTTTGTTGTTGTTGTTGTTGTTGTTCTTCTTCTTCTTCTTCTTCCTCTTCTTGCTCTTAAGAAAAAAAAAAAAAAAAAAATCATTCTCGCTTAACATTTGGTTTTATGCATTTTTTTACCTACAACCAATCGAGTAAGATTTACTACAATAATAGATTCATAGTCTGTGTGCAACAAAGGTGTGGCAATTAAGGGTGAACTTTTAATGGAAAGGCCTAGATATTTATCGCCTGAAAAGTTGAATGATTGTATTAAATACGTCGAAATTATGTCACAGTCAAAGTAATCTTTTGACCTCGATAATTTTCACAATTTCATCAATGAATCCACAACAATGTACGTTTAAAATGAAAGGAAATTAGAATACGGCACAGTGCACAGGTCAAATTGTGCTTCTACTTATTGTTTATTACAGTTAACCTATTACATACATAATACCCCAGTACAACAGACAGCTTGCATAAACTTGTAGGAAGAGGAAGCTTGCTTAATGCGCACAACTTTAATCGATGTTTTTCGCTATTTCAATGCAGTCTGTTATGTCATGGCGACATCATAATATCATATCTTCAGACTCTTTTAATCCTTAGGCTGCTAAGCGCGATACAAGGACCTTTTGCGGACAATATAGATTAAGATAAGACCACACAGAAAGTGCAGTCTGATCTTGGATCTACACTGTCCGATAAGGAAATCTCTTTGCCCCCAAAATACCTTCGAAATAGCAAAATTTGGGTTTTTACCATCGGCTTGAAAGTTTTATTTCACTGATTTAGCAGGATAAGAGTTAAGGCCACTGGTGTAACAGCTTTTAAAAAATATATATATATGCGCCAGGCTCTGTGAAATGGAGGCTTAACCCTTTCCCAAACGACAAATTTTTGGACTGGTCCAAATTGAAAGAGTTTGCAGACGACAATTTTAAATTTGATAAAAATGGCAGAAAGTTCTCAAAAAGGGTAGAAAACACTGTAGGAAAATGTGAAATTGCTCGTTACGAGCAATTTCTCCTTTTCCCACAGTGTTCTCAAAAATTTTTGTACTGCAGACACGTGAAAACCAAGGCTTGTTTGGGAAACGGTTAATGCACATGCGAACAGTATCGACTCAGGTCAGCCTTCGCAGTCCGGGCAGGCTGAATCGAGCCGAAACTTTTCGCTATAGGTCGATTTTCTGTATGTCTAAGGATCATTCTACCTCCAGATCAAGTTGATTGACAGACAAAATGGATTTTATGGATCCATAATCTTGTGATGACTTGCTTGTTACAAGGCATCACGGAGATGCATTAAGCCCCCTTTTGCCAGAGCGTGGCTTGATCTTGATTAATAGGTTCCACAAATTAGTACGAATCGTTAACCCTTTACCACACAGTCCCGACTTTTAACGACCCTGAGATAGAAGCCTTTTGAAAACATTGTGGGGAAAGGAGAAAATGCTGGTAACCAGCATTTTCTCCTTTTCCCACAATGTTTTCTACCTTTCCAAAAGCATATTTCAATTCTCAAGTCATGTTTATTTTGTCGTCCGCAAATGCTTTCAATTTGGACAAGTCTTAAACTTTGTCGTTTGGTAAAGAGATTTATGCTCATATAGTGCCTAGTTTAACATCCTGTGCCCGTATTCATCAACCAGTTTTAATCTTATTCTAAATTTAGAAAGCAAAAAAACTTCTTATTTGCTAATCCATTTGTTTTAGCCAATCAGAAGCTGCTTTACTTCCTAATTTCGAAAATTCGTCTGAATAGGAGTAAGAATGGTAAAATACGAACCCAGATTTTTCCTGGCACGGCTGCCGTACCACAGGCAAAAGCACCATTGAAGTATACGACGTTGTTTGTCTTCATTAGTAACGCTACGAGCTTTGAGGAAAAAAAAAAAAGAATATATATATGTGCTCTGTGAAAAGGGGGTTTAATGCATCGCCGTGATGCATTATACCAATCAAGCCTTCACATAATTATGGATCCATAAAAGCCATTTTGTCTAACAACCGACTGAATCTGGAGGTGGAATGGTCCTTTGACATGTAGAAAATCGATCAAGAGCAAAAAGTTTCGATCCATGCGGACTGTGCAGGCTGACATGTATCGATACTTTTTGCAAATGCATTTAACCCTCTTTGCATTAAGCAGGAATCGTATACTGGATTGGATCAATAAACAAAAAAAAAAAAAAAAAAAAGAAAAAAGAGAACAATGATTTTTTTTTTTCTAATTATTAAGTTTTATTTTATTTTCGGGGGAATCATTTCAACTTATAATTCTACTGTAACAGTTCTATTTTGTAATCTTGTAATACATTGTGGCAAAAGGAGTTCGTTACGGTCAATTTCGCCAATTTGTCACAATGTGTCCCAAACTGTTCTGTTGCAAGATGTAAAAAGTCGTCTGCAGGAGGTAAGAAGTTAGAATTGTTTACGATCAATAATCGATCACTTCAAATCGATCCGCAAGTGAGCCGAGCCAAAAATTCACACTGAATCTTTAGTTGATAAATCAATAAATCAATCTCTTTATGAAACAACAACAGTTTTGGACTTGTACAAATTGAAAGTGTTTACAGACAGAGGGATTCAATCCGGTTCAAACGATTTGTTTTATCGTTGAAAGGTTATAAAACACTGTCTTGGAAAAGGTTAGAAAACATTGTTATTGTTTGAAAGAGGAGAAAAAGCTGGTTACTAGCATTTTCTCCTTTTCTCTACAATGTTTTTAAAAGCTTTCTTTCTAACGGTCTTTTAAAAACTCGAGATGTATTGATTTTGACCCTTATCCTGCTATATAACTTAAATGAAACTTTCAAGTCGATGGTAAAAACCAAAATTTTGGTATCTCAAAATTATGACGGTTGGGAAAATATCTCCTTATCAGACAGTGTAGATTCAAGATCAGACTGCACGTTCTGTGCAGTCTGATCTTGATCTACACTGTCCGCAAAAGGTCGATGGGTCGTGCTTAGGAGCCTAAGGGTTAAGTTTATTTATCGCGGCCACGTTTCATTCATTTGAGCAATGCCATCGGAAGTCAGGATTGTCGGGTATATGGGTCTAAACACGTCATCTTAAAGATACATCTATACTCGTTTTCAGCCAGTTTTTAACCCATTTCATCTATATTTTATCAAACTATAATCATTCTTGTACCTTCATGCCAAATGCTGCCCCAGACTGTTGCAAGATTGCATAGATTATGACCGATAGAAAATGCATTTCATTTTTTGGAGGCCAAAGAAATCACTGTTGTGACCTTTCCGGTTTTATATCGAAGATTTCCTATGTATGTATTTATCCGTTATATCTTATATATCGGTAATTTATCGATATTTACACAGTTGACTAAATTCTGAACCATTCTACAGTCTGTCAAATTTTAACAGCGTTTTTCTCTCTGACTGTAAGGGTGTCTCTTCAAAACGTAAATCACTTCTTTCCCCATTGACTTCTCAAGTACCTCGGTGGGTCCAGTAAACTCTATACTAGACGCCAACATTTAAGACTGGTCAAAATTGGAACTATTTGCAGACCACAATAAAAGTGTGACTATAATGATGACGCATGTCTTTGAAGGAGCTATGAAATAGGTGCAGTCTGCTATTTTGTGAAACATACAGGCAGAAAACACAAATGAATTTGACTTTATTTGGTTTGTGTTTCTGACTGAGACAGTGCATTTTATTTGGCGCTTTTTTCAAAGGTTAATGTCGAAGCCCCTGCTTCTTGGATCCAGTCTTTGACGCACCTTTGAATCTCTTACTTATGGTGGTTTCAAGGGATAGAAATAAGTTGATATCAAAATAGACTTTACCTTTGTTTACATTACATCGACCAGGTGTGTATGAGGTCCGTACTCTCTAGACTGACATACACTCCCATATACGTATATGCCATTGTCAATGAATCATGCGCTGTAAAAATGGGGTTTAATGCATCCGCGAAAAGTTTTGATCAAAGTCAGCCTGCGCTGTCTGCGCAGGGTCAAAACCTTTTAAATCATACCCCATATCTTCCATAGATATGCTATTGTAAATGAGTCAAGCGCTGTAAAAATGTGGCTTAATGCATCCGCAAAAGTTTTGACCAAAGTCAGCCTGCGCAGTCTGCGCAGGGTCAAAACCTTTAGCAGATCAATCAAAACCCATTCTTCTGCAGTCTGTGCAGGCTGATCTGGGTCAACTTTTTACCATTTAATTTTTTCTGTATGACAAGAGACCATGATTCAGCAGTCTTATAGACAAATATCCAAAATGGGTGCATGTAAGGCGACCACTTGTTGTACACTATTTTCCAACAGCGCCGCTCAAATATTGTGGAATTTTAGATAACTTATACAAATGAGCCGCGCTCTGTGGAAAAGGGGCTTAATGCATATGCGAAAAGTATCGACCCAGGTCAGCCTGCGCAGTCCGCGCAGGCTAACCTGGGCCGAAACTTTTCGCTGTTGGTCAATTTTTTTGTATGTCAAAGGACCAATCTACCTCATGATTAAGTCGGTTATTAAAAACAAGTGGCTATTATGGATCAATAATTATGTGATGGCTTGCTTGGTGTCATGGATCACGGAGAGGCATTAGGCCCCCCTTTGCCGGAGCACGGCTCAAATATAAAGTTTACTCCTATCTCTCTCGATGTGTATAAGTTTTTATCAATAATGCACGACATGAAATCGGGCGGTGATTGGACAGTTACCAGGATGTTTTCCATTTACCATAATGATAAACTTAGCGACAACAGTTACTGTTACATTCATGTAGTATTTTGATCCCGAATTCAAAATAATTAGAATAATCTGATTACGAGTATGTGCAAGATAAGGCTTATCAGTTTATCTCGAGACATGACACGCGTAAATAAAACGTATATTGCATCATCCATGATATACCCTTATCCACTCTTTACAATGATTGATTGATTGATTGTATGGTGTTTAACGCCGTTTTCAACATTATTTCAGTTATATCGCGGCGGCCAGTGCACCTAACCATGCTTTCCTGGAGTTTCTTTTACCAGCACTACGCACGATATTCTTTCCAAGCCACTAGCTGTTTTCCCACATACGAGACATGTAACCATCGCCGAAACAATGGTCAGCGGTGAGAGAGGAATGAATCCTGTCGCAATGACCATCATCAATCCTCGGAAAGAAATTGGCCGAGCCGGGGATCGAACCAGCGACCTCGTGTTCTCAAGTCCTGTTCGCTACCGACTGAGCTGCTGGAGCTCGGCCTACTCTTTACAAAACGACAAATATTTAAACTCGTCCAAAAATTGAAAGCATTTGCAGACGAGGAATAAAACCTGGCTCTAGTGCTGGTATTTGTCTTTGAAGAAAAGAAAACACGATATTTTCGCCTTTTCTTGCAATGCTTTTAAATGCCTTTCCCCTTAGATCGTCAAAACATGGGACTGTGTGGTAAAGGACTATAATCATCCCCAGTTTTATTTCTGCAAAACCTACCTGCTATAAAACTTTTTTTCGTGTCGACGAAACGGATCAGAAATTTAGTTCCGATGATTTTTGTTTGTTACTCCGTCAAAGTATATTAAAGAGTAACTGTAGTTTGATTCTCCCCTCCTCCCATCCCCCGCCCTAGTTTGTTATTTATTTTAGCATTCCATATGACTAGAGCTCCAGATAAGAGGGAGTGATGGCATTCTGAATCCATTATTTCTCTTCCAAACCCTATGTTGTGGGTACTCATTAGAATCGTCTCAATAAGACGATTTTAATGAGTACCCACAACATAGGGTTTAGTGGAGAATAATTAATATTTCAATTTTAAAATCAAAATCTCTCCCTCAATCTTGAGCTCTGCATGTGGCATCGGAATAGTCACTGATTCAGTTTTAAAATTGGCTCTTTTCGAAGAAAACGTCGAGACATTATCAAAGCCCTGTCGTCGTCGGCGTCATCACCGTCGTGCAAAAAGTGTGACATAATTTCATATCTCTGTTATTACTGAAGATATTTTTTATTTCAAACTTGGACCAGTTCTTTACTTATAAAAGGGGAACCCATATCAAAAGGGCAGTGAACCCTCAAAACATTTTTGACACAATTACGCCCCTTTCCGACTCAGAATTTTCACTAAAATGTACCTTCAATGGGGAAGAGGACTTGCACGATATGCCACTTGATCAGTTTGTGAAAAAAATCCTAGTCAGGTAAAAGTGTGCATGTTATTTATATATACTGTAATATTTTATAGCTGTAATACCTTCCTCGGCATGCACGTCGCCTCGTTCCACTGAATAGAGCTGACACAACTTCTTATGTTCTTTTTTTATGAGCCCTTCGCGCGACAATGTTCGTTTGTATGGCGGTTAATGCCGCTTTCAACATTATTTCAGTTATATCGTCCCAGCCAGTGCACAAGCTCATGCTTTCCTGGACTTTCCTTGACCAGTGCGTTGCACAATATTCTTCCCAAGCCACTGGCTGCTTCCCCAAATAATCATCATCGAAACAACGATCAGTAGTAAAAGAAGAATGAATTCTGTTGCAATGACTATCATCAGTGCTTGAAAAAAAAATGGCTGTGTTTGGGATTCGAACCAGCGACCGTCTGGTCGTAAGTCCTGTAGGCTACCGACTGCGATGCCGGGCTCCGCTTTTATGCGATAAAGAGGTGAGAGGATAAATTCTTTTTAAACATAAAAAGACCAACTTATTTTTTTCACGCTCACTTCTTTTTAAATTACATCTGATGAGACATCGAACGGTGCAGTCTGATGTTGATCTGGTCCGTCCGCAAAAAGACATTATCCTTGGCGGCTTAATGGCTAGCTCAATACTGGATGACAAACTTTTCGACTCGTCCACCTAAAAACATACAATTAGCAGACAAAATATCAACTAAGGCCCTAAAAATGGGATTTTGTCTCTGGAAGGGTGGAAAACATTGTGTGAAAAGGACAAAATGCTGGTACAAGCATTTTCTTCTTTTCCCATACTGTTTTCTGAAGCTTTCTACGTCAAAGTCGTTAAAACTCGAGGTTGTGTAGAAGTAGAAAGGGGTTAAGTGAAATCCTGCTTTCATTAACCAGGGGGTCACTTGAGGTGGCTTTACAAAATGAAAAATTGCAATACAATTTGATCCGCTAAATGTTAAAATTGGCCCCCGTTCAACTTTTATTGATAGATTCTGTCTCAATACTTAAGTCACTACCTCTTGCAGTGTGCCCTTTTTCCTTGCAGAAGTACTTGAGAACATTATTGCAAAAGAGAATTCGTCGACAGTAAGCAATTTCTCCTTATGCCACAATTTTCTTTTACCTGTAGTCCTGTGTTTAACTTTAATTCATGTTGATTGAAGGAAGATTTTTGCTTTAATTGTTTTAATTTTTCAAGTCATGTGTTTAATCGAATTCATGTTGACTGAAATAAGACAAAATTCATGACTGCGTGTGCAAACATTGTGGCAAAAAGGAGAAATTGCTCGAGATGAGCAATTTCTCCTTTTGTCACAATGTTTGCAACATTGGTCTGCAGTGAGACGCAAAATGTTGTGTAATGGTCAAAAGGTAAACTGATACATGGTAAAATACCAAGAATACTTTATCATGAGACTCTGGCAGAAGTGGACTGGGCCCGTATTCACCAACCATTCTTGAGAGCGTTCTTAGTCTAAATCTTCAAGATTTACTAAATGTGAATGTAACACAACTTCTGATTGGCTAAACCAAATGGTTTGGCCAATCAGAAGTTCTGTTACTTTCACATTTAGAAAATTCTGGAGAATAAGACTAAGAACGTTCTTAAGAATGATTGGTGAATACGGGCCTCTGGTCACGAAATCTTACTGCTTGGAGCCAAAATTGCGTCTTATTTTTCCCAGGAATGAAAATGTAACAGTAAGATTACGCTATGATGAAGGTACTATAATGTTTTCATAAAAAAAAAAGAAACACATTCTTGTGCATCTGCGTTAACCCGCGGGTATAATTAAAGAGGAAACGTTTGACTTGAAAGGTGCTTGTACTCTCAAACCGGAAATGACGTTTATTTTCCCATGATTCTTTTCGTTGACATCCGTAAATGGAGGCTGTTCTAAAGATAACGAATTTATGAGTGGGATATTTGTCCCGATAGGGGCATATACATCGTCGAGTATGACAAATTTATTTCTTTGCCATTCCTAAGAGTTTTAAAACTATTTTCGTTTACCAAAATATGCTAGCATTCGCTTGATTTAGGACTTGAGTTGCCTTGATTGTTTGGCGCCTTATCTTGGTTACCTGGCAATCTAAGTAGTTGTTTGTTAGTTGTCTGGACTCTTGCGAAGGACGGTAAACACCGATTTCGGTAAACACCGATTTATCTTCTTTAAGAACCTGATAATCCTTTTCTTCAGGCTCGATTTTGCTTTAAACGATCTGCAAATGAATACAAACGCAATGAAATCCGCGTTACATAATAATGAGTCATGTAATGTGAAAAGGGGTTTTAATGCATCTGCGAAAAGCATAGATGGTGCAGGATGATATGGATGGAAACTTTGTGCCATCAGTGAATTTTCTGCATGTCCATTGACCATTATACCCCATGATTCAGGCGGCTATTAGATAAAATGAATTTTATGGATCCATAATTATGTGATGACTTGCTTAGTACGAGTATAATGAATCACAGGGATGCATTAAACTCCCTTTTGCCAGAGCGCCGCTAATATTTTATTGATTTTCGAGTTTTATTTATTCGCTAGAACAGGTATTCATGACTGAACCCTTTTCCTAACGGTCCCATATTTTACAACCTACGGAGGAAGACTTTAAGACAACAGTGTTGAAAAGGATTAACCCTTAGGCTTTGAAGAGCGACTCAAGGATCTTTTGCGGACAGCGTAGATCAAGATCAGACTGCGCAGAACGTGCAGTCTGATCTTAGATCTACACTGTCCGATACCGAGATATTTCTCCAATCCCATAACTTTGAAATTCCAACATTTTGGTTTATCCCATCGGCTTGAAAGTTTCATTTAACCCTTTCCCAAACAAGCCCTGGTTTTCATGTGTCTGCAGTACAAGTCTTATGAAAACACTGTGGGAAAAGGAGAAATTGCTCGCAACGAGCAATTTCTCCTTTTTTCCACAGCGTTTTCTACCCTTTTTGAGACCTTTCTGCCATTTTCATCAAATTTAAAATTGTCGTCTGCAAACTCTTTCGATTTGGACCAGTCCAAAATTTGTCGTTTGGGAACGGGTTAAGCTATTTAGCAATATAAGGGTTAACACCTCCTTCAATAATGTTTCCTATCCTTCTATTTACAACTGCAAGCATTCAAGCCCTATTTCATTTGCAACCTGCACACGTTTAAATTTTAGGCTAGTCTACTTTTTTCATCTGATACAGATTTAAGAAGAAGTGTAACAGCAGTGTCGGTTGCCCATATTGCTGCTCCTCTGTTTCTTATGGTTTTTTCAAGGGTTCCCTTTCACATTGCTGAATGACGAAATGACTTGATATGTACACGGTTTCACCTTATAGACCCAAACCTAAATTTCTTTGAATTTTCGATCATCTGTTTGATATTTATGATCTGAAATTATTTCTAGATCTAACCTACATGTATGTACGAACGGCCATGATCTTCCGGTGAACATGTGTAAGCATGCCAGACAGCCAAGAGAGACGACAATAAACATGGTATCATATTGCAAAATGTTTGCTTTCGAAACTTAGAAAAGGAACTGAGTTTATAATCGTTGGAAAATTGGGGAGTTTTTGTCATTTTCATAGCTTTGGTAGATTAAGCAAAGTAGCCGTAAGTAATGTTTCTGTCATTCATTGACACCACCTGACCCAGTGACATTTTGATCTTCGCCATTTTTGTCGCTGGTGGGCAAGTTAATTTACATCAAGTAGAAATAAATACCATTCTGATACTGAATAGACTGGGCATTGGTTTCATTCTTTCATTGGTCATGGTGAATAAACACGCTTTTGAAGACGATGTGTATCAAGATCAGACTGCACAGAAGGCGCATTCTAATATTCGATCAACACCGTCCGTTATCTGATGCTAAATTGTGACCCAAATATTATTAGGTTGCAGTGGAAAAACTCTAGTTTTAAAACCTAGGAAAAAGTCAAATTTATTCAGATCGCAGCGAAGGAGTTGAGTCACGTGACCAAGTTGTATGATTAATTAATGACATTTATTACTATGTACATGCATACAAATGTGTACGTGTTTTCATATGTGGATTGGAAGACCTGTGTCTCTGAAACAAGCTACTAGTAGCCCAGGACGAATAGTATCTATACTAAAGTGCAAGACAAGTGCTCCATGTAGTCTGCTCTTGAACTGCTTTCCTTGCTGTCTGATACTGAATCTAAACTGTCAGCAAACGCCAGTCTGATCCAGTGAGATTTTTCCATTGAAAAGAACTGTAAAATTGCACTATTGGAGCCATGCTCTGTGAAAAGGGGATTTAGTGCATCTGCAGAAAGTATCGACTCAGGTCGGTCTGCATGGTCCGCGCAGGCAGGCCAAGGTCGAAATGTTTACTAATGGTTAACTTTCAGCATGTCTAGGGACCACCTTACCTTGTGACTCAGTCTGTTGTTAGACAAAACGGATTTTATGGATCCATAATTATGTGATGACTTGCTTGTTATTATGTATTACGGAGATGCTTTACACCCCCTTTTGCCAGAGTGCCTTTCATTTGCTCCCCCCCTCCCCAATCCCATTTGATTCATCTAGCGGTTTAAGGCTTTATACACAAATCCTCTATAAACCAAAACTATATCTCTAAACGATCGAATGGCTTTTTTTTCTCATGTGAAAAAAGTACCATGGTGCAAAAAGAAATCCTCTATCTTCCAAATACGGGGAAGTAAATATCAGGAACCTAACAGCAGACACAAATAGAGCAGCCGAATCGACAGATGATGTTAATCAGACGAACATTTAGCCATTGATCTTCGAATTTTCTCCTATAGTCTGACCGCCAGCTCATAATCATCTGTCAAACTTAAACGCTGTAATCAGTTATAGGTTTATTCCATGTCTATTGTCTTTAAGGTTTTTGTCATTACTTTGCTCTCTTTCTCTCTATCTTTGTCATGGGGAAAGTCAGTCTGTCTGTCTGTCTGTCCGTCCGTCCGCTCGCAAAGGTTACTTTGTTCATTTTTTCTGAAAGTGTCGGAAATACTAAATCCAAAAGTTGGAATACACTGAAAAGGATTCAGCTATCAGTCCGTAAGATGGCATGCGGTGAAATTTCAAATGAAATCGACAACCGCGTGAGAAGTAGGCGTTAGTTCACTAACGATAATGACTTTTTTGTAGACCAAAGCTAGTTTCTATGTCCATTACTGGAGACTCGCTTTAACCCTTTCATCGAATATGGGGGCTTTTGCGGACGACATAGATCAAGATCAGACTGCACAGAACGTGCAGTCTGATCTTGGATCTTTGTCGTCCGCTTGCTTGATCAAGCCTTTAAGATAAAACTCCTTCTCAGTTTCAGCTGATTGTATTTTCAGCCGTCGAGTTAACCCTTATCCCGCTAAATAAGTGAAATGAAATATTCAAACTGTAGTAAAAACCAGTAAAAATAATGCTATTTCAAGCTTATTTCTTGGTAAAAAATATCTCCTAATCGGACAGTGTAGATCCAAGATCAGACTGCACGTTCTGTGCAGTCTGATCTTGATCTACACTGTCGCAAAAGGTCAGTGAGTCGCGCTTAGCAACTCTAAGATTTAATGTACTTGGCTCAAAAAAGAGACAACCCACAACTCTGTACCATACGACACGGTTTTGGACTCTTACGAATTTCAGACAACAAAAATATGGTTACATCATTTAATTTGTAATTTTCAGGGTGGAAAACATTGAAGGAAAATGAGAAAACACTGGTTATCAGCATTTTCCCCTCTTCATTCAACGCTTTCAAATGCCTTTATTTCCTATGGTCGTTAAAGCACGGGCCTGTTTTGTAAGGGTTAACCTGCTTTATGATCAATTTAATATTAGTTTTAAGTCGATACTAAAATTCCAAATGTCGCCATTTTAAAGCTCTTTGCGCCGTAAAATATCCCACCGTATCGGACAATAAAGATAAAAGATCATACTAGACATTCTGTGCAATCTGATCTTGATCTACGCTATCCTCAAAAGCGCCTGAAGTCACGGTAAGCAACATAAGGGTTAACTCTCTCCCAAATACTTTTATTTTAGACTTGTTCATAATGAAATTATCAGCCGACGATAGAGAAGGTCTTGCTTGAAAAAATGGATTTTATGTTTGAACATTTAGAAAATGTTATGGGAAAGGGAGGAGATGCTGGTTACTATCATTTTGTCCTTTCCCCACAATGTTTTGAAAGAGTCTTCTCTCGTGGTCGTATTAGCAATGCGACGTTTGGTTAAGGGATAGATAAATTGATAGCAGGCGGGAGTTTCATGGCTTGTTTCCCGCCACAGGAAATGGTCGATTAGCTGCAAGAAAGCTTTGAGAAAAAAACAGCCAGCCAATGAAATACGGCACTTGATGCCTCATATGGAAAGAAAGTCTTGTTAGATGACTGTAGGGGGGGGGGGGTTGTATGGAGAGAGGGGCGGAGTGGAAAGAGGGAATGTTATAAAAAAGCAAATGGCCAAATTCTTATGAAAACGTATAATATGCACTACATTTTATGTGACTTTTACCGCATGTGAACTTTTTATACGTAAATGCACATATTCAGAATAATATATCTTATTCGTTTTTATTCAAAGATCGCCCACTTATGAGCCATGCTCATTGGTAAGGCGGTTTAACCCTTTCCCAAACGACAAATTTTGGACTGGTCCAAATTGAAAGAGTTTGCAGACGACAATTTTAAATTTGATGAAAATGGCAGAAAGTTATCAAAAAGGCTAGAAAACACTGTGGGAAAAGGAGAAATTGCTCGTTACGAGCAATTTCTCCTTTTCCCACAGTGTTTTCAAAAGACCTGTACTGCAGACGCGTGAAAACCAGGGCTTGTTTGGGAAAGGGTTAATTAATGCATCTGCAAAAAATATCGAAACTTTTTGCTTTTGGTAAATTTTCTGTATGTCCACGGACCATGTCCCCTCAGGATTCGGCCAGACTGCACAGACTGCGCAGGCTGACCTGAGTCGATACTTTTTAGCAGATGCATTAAGCCCCCGTTTCACGGGACATGACTCATGATACTATATTGGACGCTAAACGACTTTTTACGCAAATACATCTGAAAACATTGTGGTAAAAGGAGAATTTGCTTGTTACGCACAGTTTCTCCTTTTATCCCAACCTTTTAAAACAGGTCAGCTTGAAGACGTAAAATTGTCCTCTGCACGCGGTATACTGTGTTAACTTTTAACCAGACAATATAATTTAAGTCTGTCCGTATTGAAAGAATTTGCAGACGAAAACTTTTCAAAACGTGAATTTCTCTCCCGAAAAAGATAAACATTGTGGTAAAAAGGAGAAAATGGTGGCTACCAGTATTTTCTCCTTTTCCAACCACGTTTAAAAAAAATCTTCTTTAGTGTCGTTAAAACACAGGTTTGTATGGTTTAGGGTTAATGCGCTTTAGATATCTGTACAGTGATCTATATTGGAGAACACATTCTAGAACGAGATGGAATACGGACGCAGTCTGTCGTTATCTGTCCAATTCATCAAATTTCAATTCATAACGTAGATTTATTCTTCACAAACCAGGACGAGTGGAACCTTTCAACGTTCCCGGGGAAATTGAAGAAAATAAAAAAAAAAACCCCTCGAACTTCCACAGTGAAGCAGAAATAACCCTTAGACTGCTAAGCGCGACTCAGGGACATTCTGCGGACGGTGTAGATCAAGATCAGACTGCACAGAACGTGCAGTCTGATCTTGGATTTACACTGTCCAGTGAGGATGTATTTTTTCCCACAAAATAGCTTTGAAATAGCAATATTTTGGTTTATACTATCGGCCGGAAAGGTTTTTTTTAAAAACTTATTTAACAGGTTAAATGTTTAAATATTAACCCTTAAGCTGCTAATCGCGACCCACTGACCTTTTGCGGACAGTGTAGATCAAGATCAGACTGTACAGAACGTGCAGTCTGATCTTTGATCTACACTGTCCGATACGATATTTTCTTTCCGGTAAAATCAACTTTGAAACCGCAATGTTCGGGCTTTTAGTATTGAGTAGAAATTTGCGTTTCATTTATTCAGCAGCCTAAGTGTTAATGAGCCATGCTCTGTGAAAAGGGGGCTTAACGTATCTGCGAAAAGTAACGACCAAGGTCAGCCTGCGCAGTCCGCGCAGGCTGACCTTGGTCGAAACTTTTCGCTATTCACGGGTCAATTTTCTGCATGTCAAAAGACAATCCACCTTACGATACAGTTGGTTATTAGACAAAATGGATTTTATGGATCCATAATTAACCCTTTCCCAAACAAGCCCTGGTTTTCACGTGTCTGCAGTACAAGTCTTTTGAAAACACTGTGGGAAAAGGAGAAATTGCTCGTAACGAGCAATTTCTCCTTTTTCCACAGTGTTTTCTACCCTTTTTGAGACCTTTCTGCCATTTTCATCCAATTTAAAATTGTCTTCTGCAAACTCTTTTCAATTTGGACCAGTCCAAAATTTGTCGTTTGGGAAAGGGTTAAGTGATGACTTGCTTGGTATAATCCATCACGGTGATACATTAACACTTAACCCTTTACCAAACGACAAAATTTTAGATTAGTTCAAATTGAAAGCAGTTGCAGACGACAAAATAAATGTTACTGAAAATTTGAAATTTGTTCCAGGAAGTGTAGAAAACATTGTGGGAAAAAGGAGAAAATGCTGGTTACCAGCATTTTCTCCTTTTCCCACAATGTCTTCAAGTGGCTTCTTTCTCAGGGTCGTTAAAAGTCGGGATTGTTTGGTAAAGGCTTAAGCTGCTGAATAAATGAAACATAAAATTTCTTCTCAATACTAAAAACCCAAACATTGCGGTTTCAAAGTTGATTTCACCGGAAAGAAAATACCGTATCGGACAGTGTAGATCAAAGATCAGACTGCACGTTCTTTGCAGTCTGATCTTGATCTACACTGTCCGCAAAAGGTCAGTGGGTCGCGATTAGCAGCTTAAGGGTTGAGCTGTATTTTGCCAGAGCATGGCTCATTTGTAGGGGAGGAATGTTAGAACCACTTTTGTAATAAAACGGCTTTTTGTAGCAAAATTTCAATCTCACCGTATTCCTTCAATATTCATCCAAACAGTTTGAAATGAATATATTTGTGTAATTTGAACCGAATTCTTTTTGGAAACATCGTGAAAGATTGAAATTTTGTTACAAAAAGCCGTTTTATTACAAAAGTGGTTCTAACAGAGGAATCCTCTCGTAGGATTTGATATAGGTTTAAATCCTTTCCATGAGATGAACATTTAAGACTTGACCATTTAAGACTTGTCATTTATTAAAAAAAAAATGACGCCAAATTAACTGCAGCTCAAATGATAGGGGTGGTGGTATTTGAAAGAGTAGAAAACACGGTGGGAAAAGCAGATATAACCTGAAAGTGCCGGGTTCGATCTTCACCAGGGGCTATTGGCTTTTCGTGGGAGTTTCCTAAGCCAAGACACCACAGAAACAATTCCGAAAAGAGTAGATCGTAACCAGACTACGAAAATGTTCGGCCAATCCAGCTATTGATCTGCACTATCTGCAAGGGCCCCCTTTAAATGTTGGCAGTATTCAGAAAGGCTATTTAAATCTGATTTGACTTTAATCACTATCTGTCTGGCTATTCATTGGAATTTATTGGTAATATTCGAGTCATGCTCTGACAAAAGGGGTTTAATGCATCCCCGTGATGTATTGTACCAAGTAAGTCTTTATTCTGGATCCATGAAGTCCATTTTGTACAACAACCGATTGAAATTATGAGTTAAGAATGGTCATTGAACATGTACAAAATTTACAAATACCCAAAAGTTTTCGACTCATGCCAGCCTAACGGAGTGCGCAGGCTGATATTGGTCGATATCTTTTGCGGATGCATTAAACCCTCTTCACAGAACATGACTCATATGTTTATGTCAACAAGCAAATAGTCATATTAACCTTTTCCCAAACGACAAATTTTGGACTGGTCCAAATTGAAAGAGTTTGCAGAAGACAATTTGAAATTTGATGAAAATGGCAGAAAGGTCTCAAAAAGGGTAGAAAACACTGTGGGAAAAGGAGAAATTGCTCGTTACGAGCGATTTCTCCTTTTCCCACAGTGTTTTCAAAAGACTTGTACTGCAGACACGTGAAAACCAGGGCTTGTTTGGGAGAGGGTTAAAGTAAAACTTGAAGGCTGTGCAGTCAGATCTTGATCTACTTTGCCCTCAAAGGCATCCATTACTTTTTTCCAGACAATGGGAAAGTCTATTCCTGGCTGATTCAATTTTGATCACTATTTGTCTCGCTATTCATTGGGTTGTATCGGCCATAGATCTTTGTGTCCACAAGCAACCATTTATATTAAGCCAGAAACCATTAACAAGTAATCTAAAAGTAATATAGCCCTAACAAGATCTCCGATTTGTATGGCATCGGTGCGTGGTACCAGAGGGGATATTGAATGATATTCCTCGGTAAAAATAGCTAGTATCCAGGCGTTCAATTACCTTCAAACACCTTACGTGGTAATGTATTTTCCTTTTGGTTCATTAGTAGCTTGAATGGTATTTAAGGTTGCTTTCAACATCATTTCAGCTATACCACAGCGACAACCCACATAATCATACTTGTGTTTCATCGGTGTCGCAAGTGCCTGGTGGGGCTCAGAATGCATTGCCTAGGAAATTCTTACGAAATTTCCTTTTCGATGCCGTAGATAAAGAAAAAGGTTGACCTTATGGTATATATATTTGGAAACGGCATTTCAGGTGCTATCATTCTGGGGAGGTCAATACTTTGTGCAGATGCATAAAACCCCTTTTCACAGAGCATGACTTTTATCATTGACGGTATTGGCAACACGTCTGCGTCGTTTAAATGTGTTATTTTCTTTCTTTCTTTCTTCTACACTGCTGATCTTTGGTTGTATGGGATAGCAGCCTGTAGCCTAGTAAGAATATTGTCCGAAGTACTGGTAAGGTATACTTCGGTAAAACATAGATAGGTGTACTGGGCCCCCGCTGTATAACTGCAATAATGTTGAAAACTGCGTTAAACACCATACAAATAAATCCCCCTTTACGTGTACTTTAAGGCCCAAATAAGTGAAATGGCGACACTTAGTAAAGCAGACCCTTTACAATTAATTTACAAGATTGCATAAACGTCATTGGACAGGGTGCATAAACGTCATTGGACAGGGTACACATTCTTTCTGATCTTGATGTACAGTATATCCAGTAGCACTGGAAGTTGCTTTTGGGCCTGAAACATTTTAATAGATTGGTAAAGATGGATATTTTTTTCTGAATAAGGATCCTTTGGGTATTGAACAAGAGGACGTTTACACATAAAGACACAACGGCTATTTTAACCATACACTAGAGGATAACCAAGTCAACGAACTTGATCAATTTGTCTAACCCTCAAGCTGCTAAGCGCGACTCACTGACCTTTTGCGGACAGTGTAGATCAAGATCAGACTGCACAGAACGTGCAGTCTGATCTTTGATCTACACTGTCCGATACGGAGATATTTTTTCTCCAAAAAGTAAGTTTGAAATAACATTATTCGGGTCTTTACTATCGGGTTGAAGGTTTTATTTAACTTATTTAACATGATAATGGTTGAATCAATGGGATTTTACTCAGCCGATTGGCCATAGTACGACGACAGCTTACTTCATCACTGTCCTCCTTGTCCTCACCTGTGCTAGGCTCGGGTTCTGTAGTGCCTTGCTTTACGACAATAACCATGTGACCAAATCAATCAGCTAGAATCAAACGAGAGAGAGAGAGAGAGAAAGAGAGAGAAAGAGAGATAGGCAGACAGATAGCCAGACAGACAGAAAGACAGAGAGACGGACGGACGGAGATAGCAGGAAAATTATATCAAAATCTAATAGAAATGACCATAGAATACTTGATATCAACGAAAAGAAAGAAAGAAAGAAAGATAGAAAGAAAGGAAAGAAAGAGAGAGAGAGAGAGAGAGAGAGAGAGAGAAAAAGAGAGAGAAAGGAAGGAAGGAAGGAAGAAAGAAAGAAAGAAAGAAAGAAAGAAAGAAAGAAAGAAGATGGTATGGGAAAAATACAAACCGCACACTTACATAGAGACGCACTGAGAGAACAGTAAAAAATATCGAATTATTGAATCATACAGTAAAGTGCAGTGATGCCGTCAGATCTATAGTTTATCAAACAAATCAATTCTGGATTGAACATTATAGCGTGGGATATCTGTGTATTGTAAAACCATGTTATAGTATCGCCGCTTAAGTTGCTTTTGTGAGCAGTGCAGGCCAAGATCAGACGGCGCAGCCTGATCTCTAGTTTATCAAAGCAATCAATTCTTGATTGAATATTGAATTGAGTGATTTTTTTTCCATGATAAACAACTTTTTGTGTATTTTAAAATTCTGTCATATTTGCGCAACTTAAATTGATTTTGTGAACAGTGTAGATCAAGATTAGACGGCACAGAAGGTGCAGGCTGATCTGTAGTTTATCAAACAAATCAATGTGTTCCTTCTCTGTACTAAATTTCGTTGAATTTTATCGAGTAGGTCTTAGTCAAAACACATTTCTTTTTATGTGGAAAGCGGCAGAAGCCAAAAACGTCGAATAGTTATCTAGTGGAGAATGCATTTATATAAAGTGTTATGTACATGCTTGATATCATTTGGAGTTCTGCGTGCTGGAAATTACGTGAAAAATATTGGTTTTTGAGAGGCGAAAATTATCTTTCAGTGATTTTCTGGTTCACATTAAGTGCTTGCATCATGAAAGGACAAAACTTGGACTTTTCAAATGGGATTTGTACCTATAACATGCCAAATTATAGTTCACTGATATCTTAGGTCGAAATGTAGAAGGTGTTGGACTCCTGTCAAGACAAAAACCTTTACTTTTCATGGTAATAATTCACAAAGAAAAGTCGAAAATCAGGACGCCTAGTTTTTAGTCTTCTGCTTCCCATTCGTTCGAAAAGTGGATTGCGGAACAAGGACTCCATATTTAAAACGGGCTTTTTCAAATATTTTTTTTTCTTTGAATTAATAACATATTTTGTGAAAGACTGATAGATACTGCAAAATATACTTTTCCCTGCAAACAAAAAGAAACGGTTATATGTAGTTAAATATTTGCAATCGAAAACTCCGTCTACTTTTTATAAGATCAAATATGACGTCATCAGACCCATTTGGGTAGGATCCCACATTATCGACGCGAGTGATTGTTCACGTGACATTCCGACATTGTGAAAGTCTGGGGCGAAATCTGAAAATACTTTAACCCTTTCCCAAACAAGCCCTGGTTTTCACGTGTCTGCAGTACAAGTCTTTTGAAAACACTGTGGGAAAAGGAGAAATTGCTCGTAACGAGCAATTTCTCCTTTTCCCACAGTGTTTGCTACCCTTCTTGAGAACTCTCTGCCATTTTCATCAAATTTAAAATTGTCGTCTGCGAACTCTTTCAATTTGGACCAGTCCAAAATTTGTCGTTTGGGAAAGGGTTAAGAGACAATATAGCCCATTAAGGGAATACTTGTACTACTGAAATGTGATTTTGTTACATGTATGTGTCTTTCTTCTTTACTGATGGTAACCGGTATTTTCTTCTTTTCCAACAATATTTTCTACTCTTTCGCAGACAAATTCTATGATTGGGGCCAGGTTTTATTAGCAGTCTGCAAATGCCATCGAGATGGGCGAGTTCAAAATTTTGTCTGGGAAAGAAGGATTGAAAGCACTTACCCTTATAATGATTTTCCACGCAAGTTTGCACTTTAGTATTCCCCATGTGTTCGTGGGTACTTCGATTGAATTGAAATATAAATGAGTCATGCTCTCTGGAAAGGGGGTTAAATGATCTGCAAAAAATGTCGACCCATGTCTGCCTGTGCGGACTGCGCAGGCCGACATGGGTCGATTTTTTTTTTGCTATTGGTCAGTTTTCAGCATATCCAAGGATCATTCTACCTCAGGATTCCAGTCGGTTGTAAGACAAGGTGGATTTTTATGGATCCATTATTTATATGATGACTTGATTAGTATAATACATCACAGAAATGCATTAAATCCCCTTATGCCAGAGCCAGGCTCACATGTTTTAAAAGGAATGTAAAGAAATTATCAATACTACATGTTACTAGGAATGCCATAGGGATTTTCGGGGAATGAACTTACTCTCTCATGCTTCCCCGCTAGAGAAAGGGATCCTTCGGGTCCTCAGTTGTCAAGGCTCAGTAATGAAACCCATGTGAAATCCTGGCTCGCGGAGCTTGCCACGTCGGAGTAGCCCTTCGGCAAGGCACTGCGGAGTTTTATTATAGTAAGTTTGAAACCCTATGCAGTGAGTCAGCGAGTTATCCGCGGCTGTGATGAGACCCAAGTAATGTTGAAGTATGACACCAAATTCAAGCGGCCAAATAATTTTGAAATTTGATTCATCATCATCATCATCATCATCATCAAGGTCGTCGTCGTTGTTGTAATGAACTTTTTGAGTGAGGAGATCATGAGTTCGAGTAAAGGGGCAATATTTTCTGTGATCACACCGTGGCAATGTGTACAGTCGTGTTATTTGTACATAAACTTTTTATTTATTACATATGAGTCATGCTTTTGCAAAAAGGGGCTTAATTCATATCCGTGATACACGATACCGAGATAGTCATCTCATGATTATGGATCCATAATGGCTGCTTTTAAACAACCGTCTGAATCATGAGGTAGACTGGTCCTCGGACATGCAGAAAATTGACCAGTAGCAAAAAGTTCCGGCCCTGGTCAGCCTGCGCGGACTGCGCAGGCTGACCTGGGTCGATACTTTTTTCGCAGATGCATTAAGCCCTCTTTTCACAGAGCATGGCTCATATGTACTGAAATACATAAGATAGAATTGATAAATTTCTTATCTAACACATACAGGTGTTAAGTTGTACTCTGTACCAGACGACAATAATTTCTTCATATCCTTTTTGAAAGGTTTTGCAGACGAAAAACTCATGTACACTCTCATTTCATAGGATTTGATTCTGAAAGGGCAGGAAAACATTGTTGGAACAGGAAAAAAGACTGGTTTCTGGAATACTTTCTTTTTCCTACAATGTTTTTTTTTTTTTCAACAGCCTTCTCCCTCTGGATTTTTAAAGCAGAGAACTGTTAGGTAAAGGATTTAACTGAATTCCCTCGTAAAGCAAATTTGCCGACGAAGAGTTTAATGCAAAGGCATACTAGTATTTTTTTTTAAAGTATGAACTTTTAACGTGAATATAAGATGAATACATGAACACCTTTGTAAATATCTTGGCAAAAGAGAAAGCGCTCTCAACAAAGCAGTTTCTCACTTTAACATGATGTTTTGAAAAATGGTCTCTCTGCAAGATGAAAAAAAAATGTCGTCGGCAGTGCTGCACATCTCAGAGGGCTCTTGTAGACATTTTAGATTAAGATAAAACTGCATAGAACATGCAGTCTGATTTTTGATCTACACTGTCTGATATGGGGTGAATTTGTCGAATAATACAGTGCTAAATAAACTTGGTACATTCGGTAATAACTGGTAAATCACTCCTGTTTGTGATCTCCTTTCACAGTCTATATAGATCTGTGGCAAAATTGTGGGTTGGGTCTGTTCCGTAATTGTGTTTGTCATTTTTGACAAAGTAACGACAGTATAATTATGAGCCATGCTCTGACAAAAGGGGGCTTAATGCATCTACGTAATGCATCGTAACAAGCAAGTCATCATAGTATGATAGATTCATGAAATCCGTTTTGTATAGCAGCCTACTGAATCATGAGGTACACTGGTCCTTTGACATGCAGAGTTTTGGCGCGGACTGCACAGGCTGACCTTGGTCGATATCTTTTGCAAATGCATTAAGTCACCTTTTCACAGAGCATATATATAGACAGCTTTGTGGTGTGTTCATTATAAAAGACTGTCTCTGAAGCTTAAAGCTGTGCTTTTTATTGTCCAGTGTTTTTAAGATGTGTTTAATTGGTGCTTAAGAAACGGTTTAATTTCTAAAACAATGGCTACTTAACAAAGTATTTAAGCCATGCACTTTGAAAAGGAGGCTTAATGCATCTGCAAATAGTACCGACCAAGGTTAGCCTGCGCAGTCCCCGCAGTCCCCGCAGTCCGCGAAGGCTGACCTGGGCAGAAACTTCTTGCTTTGGGTACATTTTCTGCAGGTCAAAGGACAAGTCTACCTTATGATTCAGTCGGTTGTTAGAAAAATGGATTTCGTAGATCCATTTTTATGTGATGTCTTGCTTGGTATCTGGATCACGGAGATGTATTAAGCCCCTTTTGTCAGAGCATGGCTCAGCTATGGGGGGACCAAATGATTTTTCAAACTTTAAAGACGTTTAACTCTCTACCAAACAATTCTGTCTTTTAAGGACCTCTACGTGGAATGCTATAAAAAAAAAACGTGGTAGAAGGAGAAATCGCTTGATACTAGAAACCAGTAGCTTCTACTATGCCCTCACTGTTTTTTACCTTTTCCCGGAAGAATTCCATCATTTGAACCATGTTTAGTTCATCGTTTGCAAATTCTTTTAGTATGGACAAGTGAGATATTTTATCGTCTGGATGTAAAACGTTCGAGTGAACGATGACATTTAACTCGTGCAGGCGACAAAATTTTAAAATTCGTCCAAATTGGAAGCATGTGCAGACGATAAATTCAGTGCGGCTCAAAAGGTGCGATTTTTCTTTAAAACGTAGAAAACTTTGCGGGAAAATGAGGATATGCTAGTCATCTGAATTTTCTCCTATTTCAACTATGTTTTCAAAAGCCTTTTTCGTCAGTGTCTTTACAGCACGCGATTGGCAGGGAAAGGATTTAGAAAAGACGTTTTAACATTGACGATTGCGAAATGCTGTAGTGCTGTTTAGCTATATAAGTATTTGTTACAATATAGGACGATTTTGCAAGTGGTAAAATTCACTACCGGTGGAAAAGTTTTAGTGATATCAAGGTGTATATACACAAATTTGTGAATTAAAGCTCTGAAATTTCGAATGGATTATAGTAAAGATTACAGGCAGCATTATCCGTATAAGGACCGAGACTATCGAGAGGTATATGTATTGTCTTTTAATTAGTTTTTCTGAGCACTTTCTTCTTTTGTCACGATGTCACTGTAAGCTTGAGTCGTTTCAGTGCTGGTTAGCCTAATTTCAGATCATACAATAACCATATAAAATAGGCAAATCATGTTCTACATAGTAACCCTCTTTTTACAGTATTCTTTCACTACACAATCCCGAGTTTTAACGACCCTTTGAAAGAAGCCTTTTGAAAACACTGTGGGAAAAGGAGAAAATGCTGGTAACCAGCATTTTCTCCTTTTCCCACAATGTTTTCTACCCTATCAAAGACAGATTTCATTATTTGAGCCACATTTAAAGTGTTGTCTGCAAATGTTTTCAATTTGGACCAGTCTAAAATTTTGTCGTTTAAGAAGATCTCTTGCCCTGGGCCCCATTAAATGCACTATTTTGACTCCCATTGGTAGTGCTTTTAACCTGTTCTTGGGTAAGACATTAGAGAGCTCCAACCTTAGTGCTAGTGAAACCCATAATAGACATGTATTAGTCTGCCGATGCCGGAATATGACTGAAATATTGTTAGAAGCTGTATGCACCACATACATAGAAACCCAGAGAAATTCGATAGACGATTTAGAAAAAAAAAAATGATGAATAAAAAAAAGAAATCGATGGAAAAACTGTGCAATTAAAACTGGAGCTGGTAGATGCTATGTACCCAAAGCACTCTCGTGGACAGTGCAGATCAAGATCAGACTTTACATTCTGTTCCTTACACTGAGTTATTTTCGTCGCTTGCTTGTATTCGGACGAGATGCTTGAAATCGCAACGCTTCGGGTCGCACCAGTTTTAACTGTTTATCACTCAGTTCCAATTTTTAACGATCATGATGAAAAGAGCTTTTGGAAACATTATGAGAAGAGGAGAAAATGCTTGTACCCAGAATTTCCTTCTTTTCCCACAATGTTTTCTAGTCTTTCGACGACTCTAGTACTTTGTCGTTTGGTAAAGAGTTAAAAGATAGTTGAACTCCTGACTAAGCAATATGTAAACAAAATAGTTCTTTGATTAAACATGATTGGAATTTGATCGAATTTCATATATCGAAGAACATATATTTTACTCTACTCGTAACAGTTTGTGTAGATTTTTACTACAGATCGATTAATCGGTAACATTTCTCAATATTTGATTCCCAAGTACCAATATTTTAATAAATCATCGACCCATTTACCAATCAATCCCTGCTGAGATCAAGTATATTCTCCTTTTCTCCGATTTTTTCTATTCTTTTAAAGAAAGTTCCAATTATTTGAGGTAGTTCTAATTTATCGTCTGCAAATGCCTTCAATTTGGAAATGTCTTTAATTTGGTCGTCTGCTTTAAAGTTGACCCATACATTGGAAAGTAAAACTTTTTGGATGAGTTTATGGTCAGCGTAGGTTAAGATCAGACAACTCAGTTCGTAAATATATATGAGCCATGCTCTGTGAAAAGGGGGCTTAATCCATCTGCAAACCTTTTGCTATCAGTCTATTTTCTTGATGTCCAAGGAGTAGTCTACTAGTTGGTTGTTTGACAAAATGAATTTCACGGAACCATTATTATATGATGACTTGCTTTGTATGGTGGATCATGGGGATGCATTTAAACCCCCTTATGACAGAACCTGGCTCATATGGGCTGATAGTTTTTCGCAACAGATTTTGCGCAGAAGTAAGTTTATCTTTTTCGTAACCGTCTGCAAACGTTAGTTTAGGGATAAGAACAATCACGAGGAATTTCTCCTTTTGCATAATTCATTTCTTTCTGTATCAACACATAGTTCTTTGTGTGTAAGGGAGAGAATCAGCAGTTTCTCCTTTTCCCACAATGTTTTCTAACCTTTCAGAAACAATTTCACTTATTTAAGTCACATTTATTTTCTTGTATGCAAATATTCGCAATTTGGACCAGTCTAAATTTTTGTCATGTGTTAAAGAGTTAAAATTATGACAGAATGCTAGTGTCACTTCTATAGTTCTCTCACCTTCAAAGCTGAAGGGAATTGTAATTCACTGACCCATAAAAAATGTTCATCTTGTATATATAAAGCAGAGTATTCGATGACAAATTTAAGCTTACATAATAAATTATGAACTGCATTATGAGAAACCAACAATAAGGCTGTGCATCCAGCGAAGACTCACATCAGACTGGAGCATCCATCCAGTCTGATCAGTTTTTGCAGTCTGCATAAAGAAGGCTTGGGTCCTTATAGCTACCCATTGTGCACACAGAGAAGTCTCTGATCAGACTGTGTGGATGCAGAGGCTGATCTGTGTCTTTGCTGGGCCAACTGCAAATTGTTGGAAATGTGCCCTCATGTCAGTTTTTATGGGAACCTAATTTTGGCCATGATCTCTCTGGCATAGGTGTATCAGATTCTAACCTAGCTATGAGTTGCTATCACTGCAGTTACTCAATCATTCATTTAGCAGCTCAACAATTTGGTTTCTCTTGGCTTCAGCTGTACGTGAGTTTGGAATATGTTCTTTAAAATCATTATTTATTTCTACATTCGAGATGAGTCCTTCTTGCAAGAATTCCTTTATGTCTTCCATGTTACGGAGACATAGCTGATGTAATGCGCAACAGCTAAGAATCAGGTTTGTAATGCTATGCAAATCAAGCATATAAATAAATGGTAACCTGCTGAACCGTTCTTTCAGAACTCCAAAGGCACGCTCAATACACATTCTTGTTGCACTATGCGCGTAATTATACCGTTTCTGGCACTAGCTGTAAGCGGCGTCCCCAAGTGTGTGTGTATTTCCTGGAAACATCTTGTCTGGATCAGCCAGTATGTCATCATATAATGGCGAGCGCTTAAAAACCCTCGAGTCGTGAGCAGACCCAGGAAATCCGCAGTATACATCTATGAAATCGAGATTACTGTCACAAACTGCTTGCAATATAACAGACGGAAATCTCTTTCTGTTAATATAGTTTTCAGGATACTCCAGGGGTGTTCTGATTGGAATATGGCTACAGTCAATGGCTCCAATTACTCCTGGAAATCCTTTTGACTGCCGAAAAGCTCCTTCAATGTCATTTATTTGCACCCTCGTTGGCACATTTGATCACAAGTGGCAGAATGTGTTTGCATATTTTTGATGCAACATACTTTCCTAGAAAATGGACAGTACTTTCACAGACACCAAACATATCGGCAACCTCTTGCAAGGTAAGAAGAGATGAAACATATTTCACAAAAATAAGTAACTGCTTCTCTGGTCTGATTTTTATCTTGATCCTGGTACTCAACACCGGATTAAGCACTGCGAGTAGTTGGTCAAATGATGTCCTGTTCATGCGAAAGCGTTGCTTGAAGTCATCAATGCTGTACTTTGGCATCACATATTCAACATAGTTTTCAATCCTCGGCCTTGTGTGCCTTATTTGAGTGGCAGCAACAACAGTATTAATGGATGATACCAGACTATGCCTCCTTCTGTTATTTAGTAAATATAACAGATCGTTTGATGGATTTTCTTCAACAAGTTCGGTGAGGAAAAAAAAGGCCGCTATTTTGAAACTTTAGAATTAAAACTACTCATTTCTTTATGAAACCGAAACCGGTTTCGGTTTTGTTAAAACCATGACAGAAACCGAAACTGAATCCAAAACCTGTTTCAATACAACAAATACGCCCATGGATATTGAAAAAAAAAAAACACCTGATAACTTTGTGAACCGGTCGCGGTTAAGAGATAAGAATTCGTATTTAAATGGAAGTGTAAACATACTTGAATTTATACTCGTATTTACCTTGAGGGTGAGTATCCTGTTAAATGTACTGGAGTGTTAACGCTTTATCAAACAATCCCGAGTTTTAAGAACCTGGGTATAAAAGCGTTTGAAAACATTAATTGAAAAAGGAACAAGCATTTTCTCCCGTTTCCACAGTGTTCTCCAAACTTTCATAGAAAATCTAATCGTTTCAGTCACATCCAATCATCTGTAAATGCCTTCAGTTTGGACAAGTGTAAAATTTTGCCGTCTGGTAAAGTGTTAACCCATTTCGCAATTATGTTTTTACTCATACCGAATAACCCATCTCTTTGTAATCTGCTTTATTTTGCATTCACTCACTTTCTCCTGCAAGTAGCTTTAAAGTCCAAAGATTCCGGGTTCAAGCCTCAACTGTGTACCTGTTTTCTGTGGGATTGTCTCAAGGCAATGCTTTGTCAGAAAAGTTTGAAACGTCTTCAGATGAAAGAAAATCGTTTGTATCTGCTTAAAAGATTTAAAAATAGGATGTTATTACGTGGCTTTATCCAAGCGTGTAAAACACAAGTACATATCATATGTAGCGTCATATATCATGAATGGTACATTTTAACGAAATTCATATAGACACGTGATCTTGCGTCGATTCAAACTTAAAAAAAAAAAAACGATTGAAAAAGCGGAACAGAAACTGCTTATTATGTGTAATTGTACATTCTAGCATTTTTCCCATTCAACTCAAATGTGTTACTTACCTTATGAAATTTGGTAAGTGACGTCACGCAGCAATAATTCAAAGCGCTGAAGGGACTGGGGTACTTGCTGCTTCCAGAAGGATAACTATAGAGCACACAGACATTAAAATGGCCACAAATACAAAATGCACTCAAATACAAACGTACATTATTTGAGATCGTCAAAGGCGTGCTTAAAGGCTATTATTTATTTACTCGTATTTGTCATTTCTTTCTGTACCAGATGGTATTGACCTGTGAAAATGCATAGATTTGGTCCGTTTTAATCTCAAGGTCGTTTGATTCAGAATACATGACAAAATATGTGTCGTCATGGACCTTTTATAAAACTCTTCATTTTGACCAGCCTAATAATGATCTACACTGTCCCTAGAACTAAACTAAGTTTCCTCAAGGATGCAGGTTGATATATTACGGTTTTAACACTATGAGTAAAAGTCAAGACGTCTAAATATGTCGCAAAAATATCTGTGTGATAGTAAGTTAAAAGAACAGCCAATGATTATATTTGTGTAAGGCCCACCTTATGCGTGAGAGGGTTTTGTTTTTTCTATACTGTCTGCTTCTAGCATAGATATTCAGACCAAAAAAGCATTGAAATTGTAATATCTGGATCTTTAGTACTTACTGAGAGTGTCCAGTTTATTTATTTAGCATGATAAGGCTTTGAAAGAAATTATTTTTTAATTAAATATGTATTTAAGCTCTATGAATAGAGGGTTTAAGGAATCTGCAAGAAAGTATCGACCCATGTCAGCCTGGCCTTAGTTGAAACCTTGTGCTGTTGGTCAATTTTCAGCATAACCAAGGCTCATACTCATGGTTAAGTCGGTTTTTAGATAAAAAATGGTTTTAAGGGATCCATAACTGTATGATGACTTGCCCGATCAAATGCATCACAGAGATGCATTTATCCCCCCTTTTGCCAGAAATTGGTTCTATTATTATGATTATTTCTTTTTTGTTGCAGCCGTTGAACAAGCGTCATATCGATGATTATCCCAGGTACCACGCAAAGCCCAGGACACTTTCATTACGAAGCACTCCTGAAGATCCTTGTTTCTCGTGCCTTAGAACATCAGTGCATTGCTACAATATCGTTATCCTCGTAAGTAGTTTTACTACATTTACCTGTTTATATGGGAAGTGCACCGCTTGCGACAATAATTCAGTCTTATCACAACGATTTTTTTTCTCATTTATGTTTTCCATGGATTTAGTTAGTTCTAGACTTTGGCTCTGCAATACCTTGTTCAAGGACACTCTCATATGACAACCTTCTCCAGCGGGCGTCGAACAAGGAATTCCTAGTAACAAATCAAACAACTAATATTTTCTACTTTTCACACAATCTTTCCTACGATATCACAGACAACTTCCATCGTTTTACAAACACTTCATTTGTCGTCTGCAAATGTGTTCAGTCTGGACGAATCTAAAACTGTATCACCTGGTAAAGAGTTTAAGTAACGTTATAATCTGGCTAAACAGACATTACAAACTGTGGGTGGCGGCCTCTTTACTAGGTCCGCTTATCATTGTCTCCAATGTATGTGGTGAGGCAGCCATCGGTTGTGACTGAGTAATCTGCATAGCGCAGATAAAGAAACTCCAGGAACACAAGGATGCGTGCACTTGGTGCTGTGCGCTGTTGAAAATGGCATTTAACACCAAACAATCAGTCAAACAATCTATCTATAGTTGCCAACCTCAGATTAATCCTTTTACCCGATGAATAATGCTGTAGAAAACATGGTAGGAAAAGGAGAAATGCTTGTAACAAGTATTTTCTTCTTTTCGCACCATGCTTTCTACTCTTTGAAGACAAAACGCATCATTTGAGCAAGAATTAGGTTTAAGTATTAGTCGAAAGAAATAATTTCAAATTGAAAGGGTCTAAAATTCGTCGTTTGGTAAAGGGTTAAGGTTGCTATGGCGATAGTGTTTCAACAAAACTGCGATGGCTTATTAATTGCTGGCTTGAAATACCGTTTTGAAACATTGAAAAAAAAAAGATGAATGCTAATCAATATATACTGTCAAATTACTGAAAAAAAAGAGATCAAGTTGATGTGGTGAACAGCCCTGAAAATGTTTCTGTTCATGAAAAAGAAAATCCTATTTACGCGGTACCTATGATTATCAGCAGTGGTGTAGTCCAGCTGTGGCAGAAATGAAATATACATGATGTCTGTGACTTCGTAGCAGGATGCATTTGACACAATTGATGTCAGATATCTAATTTTAGATACCTGTCTTTGACAGAAACCGAGGATTGTTACATTCTGGAAGACATTTGTCACGTTTAATCAGTTCCTTCTAATTTACACTTCTCCTAACGTACAGATTGATCTTCGGTCTAAACTGTCGCGTAATTTGCGAGATTTTTTTGCTGAAATGGTCTTTAAGTTGTGTCATTTAGATCTCCCTTATCAAGTTCTATTCCATTTACATCTTGAATTCCAGCAGATATATGTAAATCGTTGTTTGATTCTGGAGTCCGTTTCATATGATATTGTATCAGTTTAAATGCTTCATATAAAATGAACTAGATCAACTAGAACTAAAACAGTCAATGGTCTCTTTCATTGTTCAGTACATTTTTTAGGAAAGTAATATAGTTTAGAGGTGTTTTTGCGCCTTAATAGATAATTTTCGGTTACATTTTCTTTTTCATGTCCATCGTATGCGCAAGCTTAAAGCTTCCTCGCGGAAGGAAACTAAAAGGAATTGATGGTATGAAATCTTTCAGTGCCGTCTTTTTGAAATCTTGTTTAGGTGGATTTTATTTTACTTAAATTTTACATTGACTACAATAATTAGTTTTAATATGTTTAACATTGATGTCCTTTTGGAACAAGATCATATCAGTCGAAAATGCCTGAATGAAGTTCAAAAAGAAATAAATGGGTTCTTTCATGATTCAAGAGCCCATTTTTGTAACTCTTTACCTGAAGACAAAATTTTTACCTCGCCCATATTTAAATAATTTGCAGATGACAAATTAAAAGTGAGTCAAATGATTGAAATTGTATCTAAAAGAAAACATTGTGGGTAACATGCATTTTCTCTTCTTTGCCATATGTTTTCATCAGCTTTATTCCTCAGGGTTGTTAAAACACGGGATCGCATGCAGTAGTAGTTAGGAAGTAATTTATTGGTTCTTTCATTTTTCATTGCAATCTATCTGAAAACTCGTTTATTTAGAGATGCCTAAACATGCTTTTTCCTGGTAAAAGGGTTGAAATTCAGATACTATTTTTCCCTATGGAAATATGAATTTAGAAACTTTTATTAAAATACTTTTTGTTTGCATTCAAAATAGGGAAAATTGTTCAATTCAAGAGAAAGTGGAATCATTCACGATGTTTGTTGCAAATAAAATTATGTTTTTGATGATTATTGATGGTTTCTGCAGCAATTATTTCAGGGAACTGAGAAACCCCGTTTTGTATTATTTCGTGAATTTATTTTCTTTTCCCCGACCTTATTTTTTTAAAACAAGTTTCGGATGGTTACTTAGTAGTTTCAAAATGTGGGAAGGAATTTTTGAGAAAAAGCAGATTGAAGTTAACACTCAACACTTTTCGAACAAAATACGATTACACGAACCCTTTGCATCACATTTACATTGTGGCCAAGAAAGAAAACTCGCCAGAAATTTTGGAAAGGTTGTTGTGCCTGGTCATGCTCAAGAAGCCTGAGTTACACATGGATAGACGCGCTGGCCACCACGATATAAATTATTGATACTATGATGAAAACGGTGTTTGATCATGCTAAACAAACGTTTTTGTTACTTTCATTTCAAGGCTGAAAGCTGAAAAGAGTTTCATAGAAAAGCAACAACCAAAAAATCTTTATTAGATTACTTGAGATATCTAGCTTCATTCATCGCGTCAATTAGAAATCAGTGTTTCCTTTAATTGGATTCAAAAAGGCCAAATGAACAGGGATTTAGGATTATAAATCTGTGTTACAAATGCCTGGTTTTTGTTATTTTAACCCTTAGGCTGCTGAGCGCGACTCAATGATCTTTTGCGGACAGTGTAGATCAAGATCAGACTGCACAGAACGTGCAGTCTGATCTTAGATCTAAACTGTTCGATAAGGAGATATTTTCCCCCCAAAACAATTTTGAAATAGAAACATTTGGATTTTTACTTTCGACTTGAAAGTTTCATTTAACAGGTTAAGGGTTAATCTAGAAATTCAAAGAACGGTATAAAACGCATTAACTTCTACAGACATTGCTTTTCACCATTTATGTGTTCAAAACCTTCTCCGACGCTGGAAGTCTTTGACATTTTCTGATATTTCTGTCATAACCGAAGAAATTATTTTTAACTCTAAACAGTTGTTAAACTTTCAAAAGGGGAACTCGCGATGGTAGTCTTTGTGGATTTTTTTCCCGCTCATTTTTATGTGAATCATCAAGAAAAGAACTAAAATCCAAAATTACGTATATATTACAAGCCACGACACTAGACAGGCTCGTAAATGATGCTAAAACAGGATGTCTCCAATTATTTACAATTTAGTGTTTGTCACTGCTTAAACCTTTATCACACAATCCCGATTTTTAACGGCCCAGAGGAAGCATTTTGAAAACATTGTGGGAAAAGGAGAAAATGTTGGTAACCAGCATTTTCTCCTTTTCCCACAAAGTTTTCTACTCGACGAAAAACAAATTTCATGTTTCGAATTACATTTTATTTGTCGTCTGCAAATGCTTTCAGTTTGGACAAGGCTATTTTTTTATGGACGAGTCCCTTATTTTGTCGTCCACTAAGAGGGTTGAAATGCTTGTTGAACTCCACAGCATCTGCAATCATACCTTCTCGAGGGATGTACTATGCAATGCAACTGATACCCTGCTATTTTACGAAGATAATTTCATCATATTTGTGCATGATTTTAATAAACGCATACTTCTCTAATACACGTTATCACCACAAAGCAATTGAAGATCTGTTTATGCCCAGTTCGATCGCCTAGTCGGTAATATACGTGGCTTGAGACCCAGGGATCACTGGTTTAATTCCCAGCTTGGCCAAATTCTTTCCGAGGATTGATGGCAGTCATTGCGACAGATTTAATTTCTCTCCCACCGCTTAATATTTGTTCGAGGATGGGTGCCGAGTCCCCGTTGCTCAGTCGGTAGCGTACAGGACTTGAGAACAGGGGGTCGTTGGTTCGATCCCCGGCTCGGCCTATTTCTTTCCGAGGATTGGGTAAAGTCATTGCGACAGGATTCATTCCTCTCTCACGGCTGACCATTGTTTCGACGATTGCTATGTGGGAAAGCAGCCAGTGGCTTGGAAAGAATATTGTGCGTATTACTGGTAAAAGAAACTCCAGGAAAGCATGGATAGGTGCACTGGCTGCCGCGATACAACTGAAATAATGTTGAAAACGGCGTTAAACACCATGCAATCAACACAATCAATTGAAGACGGGTAAGCAGTTAGGGACTTGAAGACAATGTTGTTCAAAGTACTGGTAAAAAAAAGACTCCGCTGACGCCTGAGTGCCCTTGCCTCAGTGACATAACTGGAATAATGTTGAAATCGATGTTCATCACTACAAACGAATGAACGAAGGAACGAACGAACGTACAAACAATGTCTTATTCATTCGTGAATTTATTTGTTTAATATTTATGTTTCAGATCTTAGGTCTTGGTGTTCTCGGTATAGGAATATGGCTACTCGTAACAGAATACAGTGCCCGAGAGGTTTCCGTGTTGGTTGGTTCCAATTATTTCGAGATAGGCACATACTTTATGATAGCCGGTGGGGGAACCATCGCCCTTCTTGCCTTCTGTGGTTGTTGTGGGACCATGAGAGAGGATAAATGTGTCCTGGCTTTTGTAAGTACACATTCACTTAAAGGCACACTAGCGACCAAGAGTAAAAAGTTCGGGAGTTAAAAAAAAAAAATGAGCCACGCGCTGTGAAAAAAGGGCTTAATGCATCTGCAAAAAAGTATCGACTCAGGTCAGCCTGCGCGGACTGCGCAGGCTGACCTGTGCCGAAACATTTCGCTCTTGGTCAATTTTCTGTATGTCCAAGGACCAGCCTACCTCATGATTCAGTCGGCTGTTAAAAAAGTGCCTATTATGGATCCATAATGATGTGATGGCTTGAATGGTATAATGCATTACGGAGATGCGTTAGGCTCCCTTTTGCCAGAGCATGGCTAAAATGGATATTATTACGAGTGTTACAGGGCACACTGGCAAAGTTCTAGTCGCTGGAAAAAAACATATTGTAAAATGTAAACAATAGTTGGCAACTGTAATTCTAGTTTTATATTTATACACTTTCTGCCAACAACAGGAACTTTGACAGATTCCAATGTAACATATTATTAGACTCATAATTAAAGCCATCCTTTTAACCTAAAGCCACTACACGCGACTTGCTGACCTTTTGCGGACAGCATAGATCAAAATCAGACTGCACAGAATGTGTAGTCTGATCTTAGATCTACACTGTCCGATAAGGAGAAATCTTTACTAATAAAAAAAAACCTTTTAATTAGGAAAATTCGGGGTTTTACGTTCGGTTTTGAAAGTTTCATTTCTTTTATTTAGGATAAGGGTTGAGTGGCATGATTCAAATTGTCTACAATTTTCTCGCTCCCACCACTTGTTTACTTTTTGCAGTTAGTTGGCTAAGCAAACAAGCCATGCTCTTTTAAAAGCAGGTTAATGCAGGCTGACCTGGGCCGAAACTTTTAACTGTTGGTTATTTTTTCTGCATATGCAAGGATAATTCTACATACATATTCATTCAGTTTTTGGACTAAATTGATTTTACGGGCCCATAGTTAAGTGACTGATGAAATGTATTACGAAGATGCACTAACCCCCTTTTCCCAGAGCATGGATCATATACTTGTGTTTTTTTGTACGTACATGTGAACTTAAGTTTTGTATTGGTATGTGGGCACTTAAATGCTCATTGTACGACAACACTATCGTTTCCTATGTACACTTAACCCTTAGCCTGCTAAATAAGTTAAATGAAACTTTCAAGCCGATAGTGAAAACTCGACGGTTGCAAGTTCAAACTTTTTTTTTTGAGAAAAACATCTGCTTATCGGACATTATAGATCCAAGATCAGACTGCACGTTCTGTGCAGTCTGATCTTGATCTACAATGTCCGCAAAAGGTCAGTGAGTCGCTCTTAGCAGCCTAATAGTTAACTGTCTGTTTTAGCCCTTGTCAGTACATACGGACTCAAACGTTGTATATCTACCTGTCTTTTTGTACGTTCCTGTGAACTCCTATATTTGCTTCATGCCCTGGCAAAAGGGGGTTCAATGTATCTCCGTTATGCATTATACCGAACGTATAATCACATTATCACAGAGTCAACCTGTAAAATCCATTTTGAGTAACAAGACTGAATAATGGGGCATAATGTGCAGACAATTTTCAACTGCAGCCTGACATGTGGCGATACTTTTTGCAAATGCATTTAACCCCCTTTTCACAGAGCACAGCTCATTTGTATTTGATTTTTATATTTACAATTACACGTAACCTTTTACATGCTAAATACATAGATTAGTCCATGAGTACATACAGAAATCATTTACCCTTGTACCTGCAAATTCCAGATTTCCTCGAATGATTATTTTTTCTTCTGCAAGTTTTTTTTTCTTTTAAAATACGTCTGCACCTAACTGTTCACAATATACTTGTCTCAGGGAACTCATATGTAAACCTCTCTGTGGCCATATTTTTCTACCATTAAAAAACATTCGATGGCAAAGGTATACAACATGGTACATTGACAAAAGAAAAGTTAAGACACCTGTCTTGCCCAAAGAGAACATTGTAATGTATACGAATCTTAATCCGTGGCCTACCAGTTCGAATTTTAGCTTGGCTAAAAACTCTTACAACAATGGGTGTAGGACAATTCTATTCCTTTTCAAAACAAATCCAAGTATAATATACTTTGGTATCTATATCTGTTGAAATGTATCTGTAACAAAGAACAAAAGTGGGAGGATACGGGGTAGGAGTGGGTAGGGAAAAGATACTGTAATTGGATGCGCAGGTACCCCAAATATCCATTCAGTCCTGTTGTAATGGCAATTTGGATATTAAATCTGACATTATCTCGGAGAAAACTGTCAAAATCTCACACACTAATTCACAACCTTTTGAGTATTTTTGAGATCTACCATCGCATTAATCTTTTGTCCATTGTGTGTGGCCGTGTTAAACTGTAAAGATATGGTCAAGTGAACCCTTTTCCTCCCAAATGTACATACTTGTCATGCTCTCCGAAAAGGGGTTTAGTGCATCTGCAAAAAGTGTCGAAACTGTTTGCTTTTGGTAAATTCTCTGCATGTCCAAGGACCCTTCTACCTGAATGCAGCCGGTTGTTTGACAAAATGGATTTTATGGATCCATCATTGTGTGATGAACAAAAACACAAATACACAAACATATGAGTCATGCTCTGTGAAAAGGGAGCTTAAAGTATCTGCAAAAAGTATCGGCCAATGGCAGCCTGCGCAGTTAGCTCAGGCTGACCTCGGTCGAAACTTTGTTATCATTCCATTTTCTGCATGCCAAAGGACCAGTGTACCCCATGAATCAATCGGTTGTTAGACAAAATAGATTTTATGGATCCATAAGTATGTAATGACATGCCTTGGTATTATGCATCACGGGGATGCATCAAGTCCCCCATTTGCCAGAGCATGGCTCAGTTATATTTGTTATTGAATGGTGTTTTATGCCACTAGTATGTAAGACATACCGTCATATTTCCCTTATCCATGTATGTTTGCCATGGGTTTCACCAGTACTGGACTGGGGCTCTAAAGTGTCCTGCCGAAGGACACAAAGAAAAACAAACTTCTTCGAGGGAGAATCGAATCCGTGTTCTCAAGGTTGCGAAACTTATTTTTTTACATATGTTTGACGCATTGGTGAAATACAAATTGCAAAAGTGCACGTTGCGATTTGTCCTATATTTTCTGTTTACTCTCTGCCAAATAACAAAATTTTCGACTTGTCAAAATGGGGGAAAATGCAGACGTCAAAACAAATGTAGATTTTAGGATGGAAGTTGTTCTTCGACAGAAAAACCATAGGAAAGGGGGAAATACTTGTAACCAACTGTATCTCTTTTTCCCATCTTCCAACGGGTCGTAGGAACAATGCTTTGTTTGGTATAAGTTGAATTAACTTTAACGAATGTGACTTGATCTTGATCTACACTGTCCGAAATTTTATGGGATAATTTGGCCAATACGACATTTGTCATTGCAACCAATATGCCTAATTTCTGTTTAAGATTGGTCATTTCCCTTTACTTTGCACTCGAAGCGAATGTATAATACAAAGTGAAAATTACCTGAAAATTGCTTTCGTGTTTTATAAATTATAAGGTATATATAGATCTAGAGATTTTTTTTTTTCGGTGAAAGATAGAAATTTATTTCATCGAGTGATCATCACCGGTTGCGCCACTCGTGAAAATATTACCGACGATGTTCACTCGCCACTCGTGAAAATATTACCGTTGATGTTCACCCAATGAACTAAATTTCGATCTTTCACCGGAAAAAAGAAACAAATTTCTGTTTATTGCATGCTGCTTCTAACCCCTTTAGGTTGGGACTGTCATCAAAATCCAGTACAGTTGTTTTCGGTAATTCCCCGTGGCGTACCCCCCCCCCCCCCGTCACATAACAACGCATTACAGTATTACGTAAAGCGCAAGAAATATAGGGTAAATGCGCGTAATTACGCCATATTTCGCTCTTGCTGGATGGCACGCACTTTTTACATAGGTAACTGATACACGGGAACTACTCTTTCCGCCTTCAATTGAAGAGTTAGAAAATATAAACTTTCACTGTTCGTAATAACAAACCATAATCCACCATTATTTCTCAATAAACTACTGATGAGCAAGAAACAATATGGATTTCTTCTATAGAAGGGTCAAAGGTCAAGGATGTGTAAACACGTTAGAATTTTTGCTCGCTGCAAATTTGGGAAAAAATAAATAAAAAAAGGTACTATTTAGACATGAACGTGCTTATAAGTGTTTGTGAGTGAGTGAGAAACAATTCTAATGGGGAATAACAAAGAAAATCAACAGAACAAGCGAAAAAATAGCAGCCAAAGTAAGGAATCAAGATCTACTAGGGGAAACAAAGGCGCAAAAAAGGCGGGAGAGCCAACAGATGGACAAGAACAAATCGAACGGTCAGTATCTTCGCAAATTGAGATTGTAAATAACGAGCAACCTTTTCTGTCAAGTCTATTGGGAACTCCAAACGTATTTTACTCGTTTACAAATTCTGATACGAATAATACAAACAGTCAAATGATGCAAATGAATGGTCAAAACCAGACCGGAAGTTCACCTCCTTTTGTAAACATGGCAAATATGGGGCAACCAACAACCCCTGGTTTTATCGGCATGAACAATCCATATAACAGTCAGCCAATTAACGGAAATTTACAGACAAATCAGTGTTACTCAACACCTATCAGGCCGTTGGTAAATAATGCATATCAGACGGGATCATCAGCGGCGAATTCCGAGCTAATGAAGTTTTTGAATATGAAATTTGAGGAGATTGGGACACGCCTAGATAAGATAGACTCCTTGGAGAAGAAAGTTAGCGAATTTGACATGAAGATAGAAAAGCTATGGACTGAATTAGACAAAAGGGTTGTCAAAAATGCAGAGAATATAACGTCCATCACGGAGAGGGTTGAAATGAATGATTTTGAGATAGAAAAGGCCCGGGAAGAGGTTCAGAAATTGAGTGAAGAGAACGGAAAGTTGAAACAGTCGTTAAATGATATTCAGTCAAAATCTATGATTAACAATTTGATTATCGGAGGAATAGAAGAATCCGATCAGGAATCTGAAACACAGTTAGAAAATTCAGTCAGAAGTTTTTTCAGTGACCAATTGAAAATACCAGAGGAAAAGGGAAATGATATTCAATTTGAAAGAATTCACAGAACGGGGGTCAAGCGTGCAAGTAAGCCGAGAAATATAGTGGCAGTGTTTAGGGCAAAAAGAGATAAGGATTATGTAAAGTCAATGAGGCCCGGCCTGAAGGATACGGTTTTTTACATGCATGACCAATATCCGACAGAAATATTGGAGCAAAGGAAAAAATTGCTCCCAATCTTAAAAAAGGCCAAATCAGATAATAAAGATGCCTATATAAAGTACAACAAACTGATAATTGATGGAAAAATTTACACAGAGGGTCCTTATGGGAAAGTATAGGAAATCGATGAGAGTATAGTAAAAGTAGGTGTATGGAATTGCAATGGCTTAAGTACTGATAAGCTAGCTACTGAAGAATTTTGTAGTATATTAGATCAATTTGATATCATTTGCTTACTAGAATCATGGACAAGTAAGAATAGCGATATTGAGATCAATGGATACAAGAGTTTAAATTTTTATCGAAAATTTCAACATAGAAATGCACGACGGAATAGCGGGGGCATTGTTGTTTACATCAAAGAAACTATTTTTCCAGGTATTAACATTGTCAGAAACCACTATGATACAATTATTTGGTTAAAATTGAACTGTGAGTATTTTTCTATAGAAGAAGACATCTATTTGGGAATAGTGTATATGTGGGGATCTAGCTCCCCTGCGTATGATGTAATTAACTGTGATCTATTTAATATCTTAGAAAATGACATATCATATTTTGATCGTTTAGGAACGGTATTAATTACAGGAGATTTTAATGGTAGGGTGGGTTTAATCCCTGATTATATAATAAATGATAATCACGTGGAGGACATTGACTCTATAAGTTATATAGCAGATACAGCCCCTAGAAGAACCTCAATGGACAGGCAATCAAATGGTCAAGGTTTACAGTTAATTGACCTTTGCAAGATGACGTCATTAAGAATTTGTAATGGTCGATTCCTGAACACGGATTCCTTTACATATTACGGACATGGGGGAAATAGTGTAATCGATTATTTATTATGCAGATATGAGTGTTTTGAAATGATTAGCTCGCTTCGGGTCAGCGATTTTAACGAATTTTCGGATCACGCATTATTACAATTTGAGATAGCGGTGAATAAAAACATAGGTGTGAATCATGATTACAATCAAATAAGACAAGGTAGTAAAATAGAGTGGAAGGAGGATAAAATCCATGAATTCAGGAGAGGCATTATTGCAGACTTACCACAGTTTAATGAGCTTTTGTTGAATGATGAACAAGAATCTATAGACAGAGAAAATATCGACAATTTTGTGGAGAAGTTTGTGAATCTTATAAATAAATCGTCACACCCTTTGTTCAAAAAAGACACATATACTAGAAAGAAGACAGGCAGAATCACGAGGTCAGCCTTTATTCAGTCCGAATGGTTCGATGAAGATTGTCGCGTTAAAAAAGGAGAGTACATAGAGTGCTTAAAACAATTCAATCAATGTAAAAGTACCGAGAATCGAACGAAACTTTGTGAAAAAAAACGAGAGTACAAAAGTGTAATTAATATGAAGAAAAGGCGGTATAAGGTTATGAAGAGCAAGGAAATTGAAAGTCTCAAGTCGAAAAGTCCGCGGGATTTCTGGAAATTTTTTTCCAAAAGAAAGCAACAGTGCGGAGAAAACATCACAATTGAGCAATTTTATAACTATTTTAAAGACATATCAGAACAATTCGATTCGGCGCCAAATCCGAGAGCAGACGACTTCAATACGCGCGACATGTCGCAGGATATCCCGGCTTTTGAGGAGTTAGACAGTTACATAACGGTACAGGAGGTCCTCGGGGCAATTAAAAACTTGAAGCGAAACAAAGCGTATTCAACTGATGAAATGATTTATGAATACTTTATCCCGACAAGTGATATACTAGCAGGCCATTTAGCTGATCTTTTCAATAAAATTTTTATGTCCGGAATTTTTCCATCTAGTTGGATGGAAGGTATCGTCGTCCCATTATACAAAAAGGGTGAAAAGGGTGATGTTAACAATTATCGCGGAATTACGCTGACAAGTTGTTTATCAAAAATATATACTGGAATTTTGAATAAGAGATTAAGTTGTTGGAGTGCAGAGAATGACGTCATATCCGATGCCCAGTTTGGTTTTAAGAAGGGGTTTTCCACAACGGATGCTATTTTTAGCCTGCACTGTCTCATAGAACATATGATAAGTAATGGCAAACGGTTGTACTGTGCTTTTATAGACATGAAGAAATGCTTTGACAGTGTCAATAGAAATGCTCTGTGGTACAAACTTTTTCATTTAGGCGTTAGAGGAAGGATGCTGCGAACGTTGCAATCTATTTATGAAACCGTTAAATGCAGGGTTAAACACTGTAATACATTATCTCAATTCTATGAAATAGCGGTCGGCTTAAAACAGGGAGAGTTGTGCTCACCGATATTATATTCTTTTTTCGTGAATGACTTGGAATTGTTTTTGTCCACGAACGGAAGCAATGGGATAAGTATCTATGAATTATCATTGGTACTTTACCTTTATGCAGACGATATGGTCATTTTTGGTGAGACAGTGACAGACTTACAGAATAGTTTAAACAATCTTAAAGTATACTGTGACACTTGGGGTTTAACAGTTAATACCTTAAAGACAAAGGTAATGGTATTTAGAAAGCGAGGGCGATCGCGACCTAACGAGCAATGGACATATGGTGATGAAAATATTGAACTCGTAGATGAATTTAGTTATCTAGGTGTCCTTTTAAGATATAACGGGTCGTTTAAGCAACATCAACAGCTAGTTTGTGGTAAAGCGCTGAAAGCCATGGGTGCTCTGTTTAACAATACAAATGAATTTCATTTCAAACCAAACGATATGTGTCAACTGTTTGATGCCTTTGTGGGTTCTACGCTGAACTATGGTTCCGAAATAGCAGGTTTTTGTTCTCAGAAAGAGGTTGAACGTTTACACTTAGGATTCTGCAAAAGAATCTTAGGAGTTAAACTTTCAACCAGTAATTCAGCAGTCTATGGTGAGTTGGGTCGGTTTCCCCTTAGTATAAGCAAATATATTAGGATTTTAAAGTACTGGTTCAAAATCCTAAATACTGAAAACTGCATAATCAAAGGTGTATACACGTGCTTAATGGACGATTTACATAACGGTAAAATGAATTGGGCTGGAAATGTGCGAACAATGCTCTGTGGAAATGGTTTCCAGTATGTGTGGGAGAATCCATTATGTGTCCAGGAGAAATATTTTGTTAACTTATTTAGACAGAGATTAATAGACAGTTTTGTGCAGAAATGGAACGGTGAATTGCGAGAAAGTAGAGTATTAACTGTGTATAGAGCTATAAAGTCAAATCTCTATTATGAACAATATTTAGATTTAGTAGAAAATAGGTATGATAGGCGCGTTTTAAGTCAGATCAGACTGTCGGCACATTGTCTACATATACAAACCGGTCGCTACAGTGGAAACCGGGTAGATAGAAATTTGAGACTGTAATATATGTCAAAACGGAGATATAGAAGACGAGTTTCATTTTATTTTTATTTGTTGTAAATATGAATTCATAAGAAAGCGATATATTGATACCTTTTATAGAATAAGACCAAATATGCAAAAACTTTGTCAACTGCTTTCATCAAATAATAAAAGCACCCTCCAAAATCTTATTTACTATTTAAAATGTGCATTTACCATCAGAAAAAATGAATTATTCGGATAATCAGTCTCACAGATTATACTCTCAATATATGTGTTTATTTAACACATATATCATTGCGTATGATCACTTTCCCTATTTATTATTTATTAATTACTAATTTCTAATATTTATGAATCTATTTATACAGACCTTTGAGAAATGTTATAATAATCTTGTATGGATGAGAAACATTTATGTTTAAATCCAATAAAATATTTGTTCTGTTCTGTTTCTGTTCTGTTCTATAGCAAAGATCGGAACACCAGATTAACCTTAAAAGCGCCAAAATTACCACTAGCAGACATGTAAAAATATGGATCTACTTTCCTTTACATAACGGTTATGTGGCATTCATTTGCGATTGAAGACAGCCATCTCAGTGCCAAGGCAAGACTATAAAGGTCGACGTTTTCAGAGATGAAACAAAATCCAATAATTTTAATTTAAAGACCGTCCCCAGGGTTTGAATATCTAAACATAACAGACGATGCAGACCAAGATTACAAAGACTTTCGGGGAGGATTTTACCTCGAAACGCCTTAAAGATTTTAACAGGCATTTTCTGTCACGAAAAGACCGAACTGTTGCAATTTCAGGACTGCCTCTAAGACTGAATGTCTCAATAAAACGGGCGGTGCATAATATCATAAGCAGCCTTTAAAATTTTGCCACAATGTTTAACCTTTTACGAAAGAACCCCGAGTTTTAAAGACCTTGAGAAAGAAGGCTTCTGAAAACGTTGTGGGAAATAGAAGAAAATGCTGGTTACCAGCATTTTCTCTTTTTCCCACAATGTTTTCTACCCTTCCACAGACAATTTCCACAAAATGAGCCACGTTTAGTTTGTCTACTGCAAATGCTTTCGATTTTGTAAAGTCCAAATTCTAATGATTGGTAAAGAAAGAGTTAAAATACCTTTTATTTTTCTGTCAAAGACTCTCGCTTGAAAAATTCGTCAAAAGTGCTGTGGCCGAGGAAAGTGTTGAGCTAATACAGGGCAATATTTCACCGTAACATTTTGAAGGGATTTAGGTTAATTTTACTTTATAATTAATTGAAACGTCTACATAAACGTCACCCATTGATTACACATCATGTACTTTTAAGGCCCTTGATTAAAAGTTACCTCCCTTATTCATATTTTTATTCATTTCCTCCTGCAATGAAAAAAGAGTTTTGAAACACCTTAGAAAATATAGGTAATCAAAATGAGATACGATCTACTACGTGAAAATACTGCGGCAGGATGAGAATATGCTCAGCACTACCACTGATTTCCGCAAATCTTTAGTATTTGAGGCTACCTCAGCCATATATGGTGCACGCATTCTAACCTCACGATCACGTGGATGATTTATCCACACACAGGAAAGGTGTTAAAACAAGCTTTTTCATGGAAATGATATCCCTCGCCGAAAAAAATCCCCTTTTTTTCCATGACGGCAAAATGTATTTCGGTGGACTATCATAAGGAACACATGTATGCAGTTTCATCAGTTTTCGTCAAGGGTTTTAGAAGATATATGTCTGGACGGGCGAACGAACGGACAGACAGACAGACGGACGGACGGACAGACGCAAAAACTTTACTCCTTCAATTTCGGCGGGGGATAATAAACCTACGTGACGGCTGGTACTTAATTTTCAAAAAGGACAGTTTTAGAATGTCCCATGGTGGTTTCTCACTCGAATTAAGAAGCAGATGAAGTGGAAGAATAATGCTCATTATTTTCAAAATGTCAAAATCAATTGATATTTGAATCATTCAATTTATGACTTTATTAAGCAATTTCAGAATTCAAGGTTTGGAAGAGTGTTGGGCATAATGCCGTTATACAAGTCATACTCTGCATGTTAACCCTTAGAGCTCCGAATAAACCTGCCAGACATTTTCATCATAGAAATACGGCCCAAAAAATTGCAATTTCATGGTTGCTTTTGTCTTCAGTGATTCAGTAAAACGGACAGTGTATATCAAAGATCAGGCTGCACGTTTTGTGGCCGCAAACGCAACTATAGTCGTGAAAGGCGCTTTAAGGGTTAACAGGTTTATAAGAGATTCTGCCAAAAGCATCGACTCATGTCAGACTGCGCAAACTGCGGAGGTTCAATTAACTCCATACCAGAAAACCCCAAAATTCCAAACAATGGACATCTTAAAGAAACTATAGGCTTGGCTTTAATGAATTCGTTGATGTTCCCTAGAAAATCTTCCGAAATACCCGACAGCGTTAATCAAAGATCAGACTACACGTTTGTGCTGTCTGATACCTACACGCTCTACAACTAGCCTTTTCTTCGGTCCTGTAAGGCTTTTAACCCTTGACAAAGCAATTCCGAGTTCTAACGAATCTGAAGAAGACAGCTTTGTAAAGCATTGTGGAAAAGGGAGAAAATGCTGATAACTAGTATTTCCCAATTTGCCTAAAAGTTTTTTAACCTTTCGAAGACAAGTTTCATCATTCGAAGCACACCTAATTTTATCGTCTGCCGATGCCTTCGATTTGGATAAGTCTAGAATTTTGTCGTATGATGAAGAGTAAAATTTCAAGTGCCATTAAAAAGTTATACGATGGTTTTCTTCGATGATCTAAGATCAAAATTCTTGTAAACAGGGTGTTATTTTTAGTTAGAAACATTAAATATTGATCATCCGGGCACTTACATTCTAATTAGGATCTTATTATGGAGTAAATTGATGTAATGCTTTTCGGCAGAGTTACATTATCGTAAATCTTAACCGTACCCTAACTTATGAAAATTTGGAATCTTGAAAGTTTTGCGAAGGCGTAAGCATGAAATCTTTGTTCAATCCCCACTTGCGGCATTGGCCTAAAGTGAAATTCCATCGGCAAGACGTTGCAGTTCGACCAGATTAAGACTAATGAAACGTAGTTAAAGACACAAGTATACGAGCCTTCATGGTGATCTGATGAAACCGGCGATAAACTCCATTCAAACCGACTAATATTAGATCTTAATTGCTTTTTAGTCCCCTACCGGCGAAGCCGAAGGGGACTTTAGGTTTGCTGTCCGTCTGTCCGTCTGTCCATCTGTCCGTCTGTCCGTTCGTCAGTCCGGCAATTCAGTTTTCCGGACTTTTTTTCTAAACGCTGGTACATATTGAGCTGAGTTTTGGTGTGTAAGTCACCCACCATCACTTACAGATCAAGTTCGACTTTCGTTCCGGTCCACTCGTTTTTCACGGATTTACTGGCCTTGGAGTTACAAAATTTCACTGATAAATCAGTTTTCCGGACTTTTTTCCTAAACGCTGGTAGGTATTGATCTCAGATTTGTTGTGTAACTCAACCACGATGACTTACAGATCAAGTTCGACTTTCGTTCCGATCCACTGGTTTTTCACGGATTTACGGGCCTTGGACTTACAAAATTTCACTGATAAATCAGTTTTCCGGACTTCTTTTTCTAAATGCTGGTAGATATTCACCTGACCTTTGCTGTGTAAGTCAACCACCATGACTTACAGATCAAGTTCGAGTTTCGTCCCGCTCCACTGCTTTTTTCACGCATTTACGGGCCTTGGACTTACAAAATTTCACTGATAAAACATTTTTCCGCACTTTTTTTCTAAACGCTGCTACATATAGAGCTGATTTTTGGTGTGTACATCAACCACCATGACTTACACATCAAGTCCGAGTTTCGTCCCGCTCCACTGCTTTTTGACGCATTTACGGGCCTTGGACTTAAAAAATTTCACTGACATGCCAGCGATACATACGGCCGGTAGGGGACTGTGTATTGCTATGCAATACTATCAGAATGCTTGTTTCATTTCGTTATGACGAAAAACTAATTTGACAAACGGAATATGAGTTCGTTAAAACGAATTATTATTTCGATAAAATGAAATTATACTGCATTAGCCCCCAAAATAGTATTTCGATAACACAAGGTCATGATTCTTTTAACAGTAAAATTATAATTCGTTTTGAGGAAAAATCTCTTCCGATAAAACGAAAACTCTGTTTAAGGGCATACGATTTATAGCAAGCGAAAACTTTCAAGTGTTCCGAACAAACAAGTATTTTGATGTACAGGATTAACATTTGGTTTAAACGAATTCTTATTTCGTTTTATCGAACTAAGATTTCGTTATTACGAATTATCATTTCGTGTAATCTGGTTAATATTTCCTTATACCGAAATATATTTGTATGATACTTTTGATTGACAGAGATGGGCCAATTATTGCTCAATAATCTCTTTTCTAATTTTCAGTATGGAGTCACTCTAACACTTGTGTTATTACTTCTGATTGGTGGAAGTGTTCTTGCATTCCTTTTTAGAGCTGAGGTAAGCTACACCATTTGTACTGTCTTCTTCCTGTTCGGCTGGTAGTAGCCTGTATATAAATGGGTTAAGAAAGTAATGCCCATAGAAATCAGGCGGAGGCATCTTATGTTACTGATAACTAAGAATTTCTGAATGTCGGGAGAGAATGTTATGTGTCTACGATGTTTAGCGATCGGCCAATAGTTCAGTTTGATGTTTACATCTGGCGGTTGGTTAAACAGAATTCCAAAATAATAAAGCATTTATGTTACCGCGAAAACATTGTTAACAATCAGAGAAAATGTAGACTTTGTTTTATTGATATAGAAAATGAGTTCCATTATGTACTGGATTGTTCCTTGTTTTCAGACGTTTTGGAACAATTAAATGCTCTTAACTTTGCAAGAATTCCAAGTATTTACTGTTAACTGTTTAATGGCTACTCATTTTTATAAATCAAGAATAGACAAACACGTCCATTTAATCCATTTCTAGACGGGATGATATTCGGCATCTATAAGAAAGTACAAACAACACAAAGGATAAAAGCATCTTGAGAAAGGAAAATTCATTTTTGTTATAAAGCAAAAACGTGTGGGAAGGAACAACTGCTTGTAACTAACAGTGGCTCCTGTTCTTCATAATGATTCAAATGCTGTCTAGTAGGGTGTAAAATTCTTATTTTGTAGTTATAGGGCGAGATGCTCCGTATTTCATTTCAGTTATCTAGCTCGGTCAGACAACATATAGTTGATACATTGACAACGAATTATGGCACAGATCTTCGTAATAATAGAGATAACAGGCTCATCACAGATGCATGGGACTCTATGCAAAGACATGTAAGTATTTAACTCATGCATATTGTGACCTAGTAATTCTTTACCACACAAGCCCTTGTTTTAATGACACTGGAAGAGATCTCTTGAAAATATCGTGGAGTAAAGAGAAAATGCTCGCAACTAGCATTTTTTCCTGTTTGCCACAATGTTTTCTTCTCTATCAGGACAAATCCCATCGTGAGATCATTTTTTTTTTTCATTATTATTTTTCGTGTGCAAATGCTTTTGATTCGGATCAGTTTATAACATTGTCGTTTGGTAAAAAGTTAACCCTATACCAGACGACCAAATTTTATACTCGACTGCACTGATAGCACTTGCAGATCTATGACAAATAGATCTAGCTCAAATTATGGGTTTTGTCTGTGAAAGGTTAGAAACCATTTAGGAAAAGGAGAAAATGCTGGATGCCAGCATTTTCTCCCACTCCCACAATGCTTTTCAAAAGCATTCTCTGTCAGGGTCGTTGGTAGTCTGGATTGTGTGGTAAAGGCTTAACTCCTGCAGAAGACCTGGTTTCGCCTAGTAGCAGACCTCTTTCCGAAAATCAAAGCATTGCGCAGGTCTTTATCTTTATAGACGACAGGCAGATTAGATGTGGATTAAGACAATATATGAAAAGACATGCAATTTTTACCTCTCACGTAATTTTTATTTATTTTCTTCTGCAGACGATTTATATAGTTATGAAGCAGGCCAACTAAAAGGTGCTGCAAAGCAGGTTTCGCTGGTATCTCAATAAAATACTCGTTAATCCAAGTTCAAACTTAATATCATGATCAATGCATACATTATATTTAGACGAGCCTGCATTTGTGTCCAGCTTACAAAGGATTTAACTCCTTACCAGATGACAAAATTCGTGTTTGGTCCAATTTGAAAGCATTTACAGACGACAAATTAAAGTAGCTGAAACGATAAGATTTGTCTCTGAGAGGGTGGAAAACTTTGAGGGAAAGGGAGAAAATACTGGTATTTTCTCCTTTTACCAAAAGATTTTCCAATGCCTTTTTCCTCAGGGTCGTTACAACACGGAAGTGTTTAGTAAGGGGTTAATTCTTAACCAGAGGACAAAATTTTAGACTCTGCCTGTGGTTAAAACATTTTCAGACGACCAATAAAAGATGGCTGAAATGACGGTTTTTATCTATGAGATTGTAGAAAACATTGTGGAAAGGAGAACAAGCTGGTAACCGGGATTTCCTCCGTGTCAGACGATGTTTTCTAAAGCTTTCGTGCCTCAAAGTTGTTAACAGGCGGAGCTGTTTGATAAAGGGTTTGAATAGCTAATATCTTTTACAGTCACAGTAACATTCCAAATGCTTAAATTTCTGTAGTAGTTAGGATTTGGACTCCTCCACAACTCTTATGCTTGCATCGTTAATCTTTCGGAAACTATAAACCAAAATCAGTCAGCTCGTATATATGAGCAATCTCCGCTTTTTTTTGAGGCATGTAACTATTTAACTGCAATCGAGCCATGCTTTTGGAAAAGGAGGTTTAATGCATCTACAAAAAGTATCCACTCATGTCAGCGTACAAGGACTGCAGGCTGATCTGTGTCGAACCTTTTGCTATCAGTAAATTTTCTGCATGTCCAAGGGTCATTATACCTCAGGATTTATTCGATTGCTTAACAAAATGGATTTTATGGGTCCATTATTATGTGATTACTTGCTTCGTATAGTATATTAGGGAGATATTTTAAACTCTTTTTTCCCAGGGCATAGCTTAATTACATTTAACGACAACCAGTTTCTGAGGCAGTCAAGATAATTCTTTGGCGTGATAAGGGATTAACATTCCTGATGTATTTTCTGTTATAGTTAGAATGTTGTGGAGCATATGGGGGTATAAACGACACACATTCCTGGGCAATCTACAAACTACATTCACAATGGTACACACAGACACAAATGAGTAAGTTATTTAACATGCTGTATTTTCCCTTTTTTGTTTGGTTTGCAAATTTGCAAATCCTACTTTTGACCCATATTATCAATCAGGAAATAGAACTACACCATTTCATTAGGCCAAAAGTGTTCTTCAGCTACTGGATTATATATTCAAGCGAGCATACCTGCCTTTAAGGCTGTCCGGACTGATTGTCCTCTTACCCCCTATACCAAAGGTATTGAAAGCAGGATATTTCTTGAGGGCAAAATAAAATAAGGCCTAGATGAGACTTCTGTCAGTGTAAGCGTTGAAATCAAAATGTTTTAAGTCACTGATGTCACGCTGACTTTGTAAACATCAATCAAATAAAAATTAATTTGTTTATTATGCTGGGTCCTATAGAACTCAGAAAAGATAAATTCAAAAAGTATTATAAGATTTACATATGATACATGTAGTTTATGATTCAGTCACAGGTATGCATTACTGATCTGTACTGTAAAGGTATATACCTGTCAGGGTGCCCAATCACGTACTGCAGTACGTAATTAAGGTATAAATTCTACTCTGCGCGTACAAGTGCATGCACGCACTGTCAAAAGTATGCACGTACAAAAAGGAAAGTAATTAGGTAAACTGCACCTACAAATTAAATACCATTTTAGTATTGCATGCCAGATAAACAAAACGAAAGTAGTTTTCCTCGTAAGTGGGTACCACGCTTTGTCTTCAATATAGAGCGGGGTACCAAATATTTTCACTATATATATTTTGCGGCTCCCTCGTCCGTCTGAATAATTTTCGCTACGATTCTTTAAGGTGTCAAAATTTACCACGTGTGCTGGATATCTTGTAATTGTTTTTCAATGAGAAATTAAAATCATTTAATTATATCATAATGCGCAGTTATTGCTAAAAACACATTTTTTTTTGTGACATATGAAAGCTGAAAAATCGAGCCGCAAATTAAACGTGTAATTTTCGTAGGTATGGCGTCTGCTGCAGAAAAAAAAATGTCATCACAACATAAGCTGTTAAAATATTTTACAGCGTGAAGGTTTGAGAAAGGTAGGTTTACACAAGTGGTTTACAAAATTACCATTACACATTTTAATTTATTTTGTCCTAACACGACATGGCCTTTACTTGACAGTTTGAGCTCATAATGTACCAATCGGCCTGCTCCTCTGTGATTTTAAAATAGCCAGAACATCATCTTGGACAACGAGCATCAATCTGTCTACGCTTCCTTTTTAAAACAGTTCTAATGTACTTCACAACTCTGAGAAAGGAATAAAGGTGAAAAATCTTCCATAAAGGCGTTCGATTATCAAAACTCATGGCCGTGTTCGGCTTTTAAACCCTGACCGCCGTTGCGATTATATCTAAGTATGTGCATGACCTGGAGACATATGATGCATCCATATAACCACCAAATGCACAATTCCACAATTCATTTAAAATCCCATTCATAATGGTAAAGGAACTAGGGTGTTAAAATTCATTAATAAAACTGAAACAGCCCAAAATTACTCTGTACCCCCTAATTTTTCTTTGTACCCCCAATTCAAAACCTAGGGGGTACAGTGTACCCCCAATTTTTAGCTCACCTGAGCACGAAGTGCTCATGGTGAGCTATTGTGATCGTGCTGTGTCCGTCGTCCGTCGTCGGTCGTGCGGTGTGCGTCGTGCGTCGTCCGTCGTCCGTCGTCAACTTTTTACCTTGTGTACGCTCTAGAGGCCACATTTTCAGTCCAATCCTCATGAAACTTGGTCAGAATGTTTGTCTCGATAAAATCTCGGACGAGTTCGAAATGGGGTCATGTGGGGTCAAAAACTAGGTCACTAGGTCAAATCTTAGAAAAACCTTGTGTACGCTCTAGAGGCCACATTTTCAGTCCGATCCTCATGAAACTTAATCAGAATGTTTGTCTTGGTGAAATCTCGGACAAGTTCGAAATTGGGTCATGTGGTGTCAAAAACTAGGTCACTAGGTCAAATCTTAGAAAAACCTTGTGTACGCTCTAGAGGCCACATTTTCAGTCCGATCCTCATGAAACTTGGTCAGAATGTTTGTCTTAATAAAATCTCGGACCAGTTCGAAATTAGGTCATGTGGGGTTAAAAACTAGGTCACTAGGTCAAATCTTAGAAAAACCTTGTATACGCTCTAGAGGCCACATTTTCAGTCCGATCCTCATGAAACTTGGTCAGAATGTTTGTCTTAATAAAATCTCAGACGAGTTCGAAATTGGGTCATGTGGGGTCAAAAACTAGGTCACTAGGTCAAATCTTAGAAAAACCTTGTGTACGTTCTAGATACCACATTTTCAGTCAGATACTTGTGAAATTTGGTCCGAATGTTTGTCTTGATAAAATCTCGGAGGAGTTCGAAATTGGGTCATGTGGGGTCCAAAACTAGGTCACTAGGTCAAATCTTAGAAAAACCTTGTGTGTGCTGTAGAGGCCACATTTTCAGTCAGATACTTGTGAAATTTGGTCAGAATGTTTGTCTTGATAAAATCTAGGACAAGTTTGAAATTGGGTCGTGTGGGGTCAAAAACTAGGTCACTAGGTCAAATCTTAGAGAAACCTTGTGTATGCTCCAGAAGCCACATTTTCTGTCTAATTCTCTTGAAAGTTGGTCAGAATGTTTGTCTCGATGATAGCTCAGTAGCATTTGAAAATGGGTCATGTGGGGTCAAAAACTAGGTCACCTGGTCAAAACTTAGAAAAACCATGTGTACACTGTTGTGGCCACATTTTTTGTTCAATACTCTTTTAAAGTTGCTCAGAATGTTTGCCTTGGTAATATCTTGGATGAGTTTGAAAACAGGTCATGTTGGGTCAAAATCTAGGTCACTAGGTCAGATCTTAGAAAAACCTTGTGTACGCTGTAGAGGCCACATTTTCAGTCCAATACTCTTGAAATTTGGTAAGAATGTTTGTCCTAATGATATCTTGGACCAGTTTGAAAATGTGTTATGTTGGCTGAAAAACTAGGTCATTAGGTGAAATCTTAGAAAAACCTAGTGTATGAATGACTCTCAGAAAGAAGCCTTTTGAAAACACTCTTTGAAAATGAGAAAATGCTGGTATCCAGCATTTTTTCCCTTTTTCACAATGTTTTCTACCCCTTTGAGAGACCAGTCCCACAGCTTGATCCACATATTATTTGTTTTATGCAGAAGGTTCAGACTGATGAGTTTAAAATTTTATTGTTTGGTAATACATATATCTCACAAGACGTTGGAAATTGGTTGTGCTTGGTCAAAAGGCTCAGGTGAGCGACTCCAGGGCCATCATGGCCCTCTTGTTTCTTTGTACCCCCAATTCAAAACCTGGAGGGTTCATGTACCCCCAAATTGAAAACCCAGTGGGCATGCTGCCTTTGCCCTGTCTTTCTTCCAATTACAGTCCAAAATGGGTGCTGGGGAAAATAAACCATAGCAATCGAAATTTAGCCTAAAACGAGTTCGGGCATCTTTCTTCTTGCTTCAGTATTGTCTTTGAGGTCTTCTATATCTGTAACTATTTTGGTCGTATCTGAAGACGCATTTTTTTACCCTATAGCCCCTAAAATGAAAATAAAACTGCTGCAGATAAATATATCCATGTGAAAAATACACAGTGAACATGAATAATGGTTTGATGTGTGAAAACATCGTGGTCAAACGAGAACGAGCAATGTTTCGTTTTGGAACCGATGTTTCCAGAAGAGGTCTGCTGCCCGACCAAAAACGTCATCTAAAGATTTTAAATCGAGGTGTAATGCATAATATGGTGTCGCTTAAACATGTTTTCAATTGAAGTAATGGATTAAATATACATTGATAGACTTCAGTGAGTTTTTTTAGATACTTTGTTGGATCGCTATATCACATCGTCAGACTTCAGCGAGTTTTATTTGATATGCATAAGTGACGCCTATGACAATCAGTTTTTATTTTTATAATTCAGTCAGCAAACGTTATTTGAAAAATATCTTTATGATCATTTAATAGAGTTTATGTCCTTCGCCAAGAATAGAATATTCTTTTTTTGTGTATTTACCCTTTACCAAACAATCCCAAACAATTAACGACTTTGATGGAGAAAGGTCTTGAAAACATTGTGGGAAAATAAAGAAAGTGCTGGTAACCTCCATTTTCTCCTATTCCCACATTGGTTTCTACCCTCCCACGGACAATTCCCATAATTTGAAACAAACTTAATTTGTCGTCTGCAAATGGTTTTTTTTTTTTTTAATGTTTTTTTAATGAACGAGTTTAAAATTCTGCTGTGTGGTGAAGAGGTCAAGAAAGACAAAATTTGCGCAACCTGAGGAGAATTGCTGTACAACCAGTGGCTATATATCTATCTCTGTCCCAGAAACGACGATCCGCCCCTCTCTCGCTCCTATCGATATGTCATTTTAGAGAGGTGTTTCGGCGTATGATCAATATGTTCCACGATAATCAAGGAGCATTATTCGATATTTGCACAAATAATGCCGTTACAATTTTTTGCTCTTCTGAATGTCTATACTTGTATTGATACAAGTTCACGTGACTGATTTGACCAATCATATTTTTTATCGTGCTGACGTCACGTTTTCGAAACAGGTGTGCTGAAAGATGGAAAAATTCGTCTGAAGGCAGAGATGCTTGCAACTATAGGGAACTGTTGACCGTGCAGTACAGAGCACGACAATAGTTGTCTCTATGAACATTGTAAATCAACATCAGACAATCCATTGCGGACGGAGCAGGTCACAAATCGTGCAGTCTGATCTTGGATCTACACAGTCCGCTATTTCGTAATGATTCATTCTTGCCAAAACGTCCTTAAAATTGCTATGTTTTGTTATTTTTTTTTTTTTTTTTTTCCTGTTTAAGAATATTTATTTTCATTTCTTGACCCTTTTAAGGGTTCAGTACATGCAAAGTATATGCACTTCTTGACCCAGTTTACATTCTGTTTTTGCTTCTACTACTTTGATTTGTATTATCCAACTATTTACGAATATCATTTATACCTTCAGGAGTGCCGTATGTACCCGATTCCTGTTGCAAAGGCAGCAAGTCAATTTGTACAGGGACGGAGGAGATCTTCGGACCTCCAACCCGCGGGCCCCCGGTAGAATTACGATACCAGAAAAATGAGAATTTATATACAGAGGGTTGTTACGATAAACTTTTATCCCATCTGGAGAGAAACGCTCTCATTCTAGGGGGTGTGGCAGCCTGTGTACCTTTGTTATTGGTAAGTTGCAGAAATTTAGTCCTACGAAGTGTTAAAGACACCAACGGCACGTGATACAGTTGGACTTGTCTTAGTGACTACCTCTATTTAGCAAGCGACCTTCACCGGGCGAATATATTGAGCCGTGCTCTTGCAAAAGGGAGTTTAATGCCTATCAGTGATTCATTATACCAAGCAATTTATAAAATGTTAATAGATCCATAAAATTCATTGTGTTTAACAACGGACTGAATCATCAGGTACACTGGTCCTTGGTCATGCAGAAAATTTACCAAAAATAAAAAGTTTTGACGCTGGTCAGCCTGCACAGTCCGCGCACGGGCTGTGCAGGCTGACCTGGGTCGATACCTTTTGCAGATGCATTTAGTCCCCTTTTAACAGAGCATAGCTCATATACTGCATTCTCACAGAAGGCAAACATGTTGAAGCGTACGTGTTCTTGGCAAGCACCTGTCTTAAGCAAGTTTACTTTGAGTGTCCTTTAGGTGCTTATAAAGAAAGGTTAATCTGTAGTTGCGTTTTAGCGGTCACGAAGGTACTTAATGACAAAAAAGGGCATGCGTTCCCAAGCAGCCTCCTTTCATGATACGGAAATATTAATTCCTATTTTGGGCTGCCGCCCCCAATAGCGGGATCGTTCTTCACAAGCTCATAAATTGTGGGAATTTCTGTCAAAGATACGACTGTTTTTAACCCAAGACAAAGACGTTTTTAATGGAATGTGAAACAATGTAAGGGAAGAATAGGTTGCCCCTTTTTTTCACCGTAGTTGAAAAACAGTAAAAAAAGAAGTCAACTGGAAAAGACCCTAAGTCGTTCGCAGAAAGTCACGTGATAAAGACAGCACATGACACAATGCAGTGAAATCCAAATGAATTTCCTGTAAATATGACTTGCTGTTTAGAGTACATTTTGAAGAAACGATAATAGCACTTTCCTGAAATGAGACCTCGTACAATAGCAGGTGTTTTCGGTCTAATAACGAGTGTTATTAATTTTTGATGAGATTAGCTCAACTAAAACTTGGAATGACTTGACAAGAGCACATGTCCCTTGGCATTTCTGTGCTTGATTTGACAAATGATTATCTTTATATTATGGAAGTTCTATTACTTCAGGTCCTGAAGTTGAATATTTTGATATATTTACTCGTTATGCCTTCATATCTCTGCGCTGGTAACATCTTTTGAAAACATTGTGAATAAGTGTGAATTTACTTGTTTAATGCAATTGTTCCTTTTTTGTATGATGTTTTGCCGGTTATTCTGAAAAGGTTTCTTTCCTTTCCCGCAGATACTTCCCTTTTAGTCAAATGGGACATTAAATAACAATTGTAGTACTTTCTAAATACAGAATTAGACTTAGGATGCAAATTAGAAAGGTTGGTGATTACAGGCCAAAATGCATTCGTAGTAATTTTATAACTCGGTACCGAAAAGATTTATGAACGGACCTACAGATTTTCCTTTGACTCTTCCCTTTTTCTAATTCTAATCCTACTCATATTGACACATGGCCTTGTGCGAACGACCATTTTCGACATGCGAAATATCACTTTCTAAAACAGCGGGTTAAATTTAATCTTTGTCGCGATAAAGGCATATTTTGACTTCAAACTTTAAAACAACTGAGAAATATGTCCATGAAAAAAAAAATCCTCTTTTTGTAAAAAGCAATAGCTTTTGTCAATAATTGTATTCAATTCTGTCGTTTCAAAAACATGTTTTATAGAAAATGCACAACAAATAGTTGAATTGTCAAGGACTATTTCAGAGATACTAACACTAGTATATGATTTTATATTCAAAAGAATATAGGCCATGCTCTATGAAGGGGGGTATAATGCATCTACAAAAAGTATCGACTCAGTTCAGCCTGCGCAGTCCGTTCGGGCTGACCTGGTTCAAAACTTTTGTTTTTGCTACTTGTCGTTTTTCTGCTGTTAGAGGACCAGTCTACCAAATGATTCACTCGGTTCTAAGACAAAGTGGATTTTATGGATCCATAATTATGTGATTCTTGCTTGATACAATGTTTCACAGAGATGCATGAAGCCCCATTTTGCCAGAGCGCGGCTCCTATCGTTTTTTTAGATAACGCAATTTATGATTGGCGTAACAAATGAATGGCTAAACTGAATGGTTTAGCCAACAGAAATTGCGTTACTTTCGAAATTTAGAAAGTTATTCATAATAAAGCATTTAGAATGGTTGGTGAATACGTGTCTTGGAGTATCAATCACTACAGAAAGACTTAAGTGGTCAGCAAACTAAATGATACCGAATTCAATATCGTTTATAATGACATTAGACCAAACAACACCAATCGATCAAGTACTGAAGCCTATGGAACTCCAGATTTTACTGAAGATAAATTAAAAGAATCCAACGGAAATAACATTTTCTGTGTTCTTTTGCAAGATAGTTCTGAAAGATAAAACTTTGCCTTCGATGAATGCAGCCTGTAATTTTAAAATAAAACCTGTATGCCACATCATGACAAATACTTTGCTAATGTCGAACACAAAAAAGAAAAGAAAAAAAAAAGAAGGTTTCTGTGTATGGATGAATAAAACCATTAAGATCTGTATAGGTACAGTAAAAAGGCGAGAATTCGAAAGAAGAAAATAGTCCACTTTAAGATCTTTTGGACCGATCAATTTGTAAGAAAAGTTACTTTTCCTTTTTCTTTCAAATTTCAGATTATTGGAATAGTTGTGATATTCTGTTTGTGCGCAAGAGTAGGGAAATATGAAGAAGATGACGACGGATCTGACGTGTGAATCGGTCATCAGGAAAGTAAGAAAAACTGCGACGTAATTTGTGACATCACATGACATATCATGTGACTCCTCCGTCCCTGTGATAGAACTACTGTGCTATTTCCGAGTTGTATGTACACAGACAACAAATATGGAACATATCAGTATTGAGTGTCAAATTCTACTTGGATATGTCAAAGTGTTTCTCTAGTACGGTTATAGGGATGTATAGAGTAAAAGTTTTCAAGTGTTGAAACGTTGATGACTGAGGAAGTTTTTTTTTTTTTAATGAGAAAGACATAGACATATAACTCTCAAGGCCGTTTAAGGGACACCTTACTTGTATCTAACAGTGTCGATAAAAGATGTGCTGCACCTTCTGTGCAGTCTGATCTTTGATCTACATTGTTCGCAAGTTGCGCTTTAAGGGTTGAACCTAAAATCGACATACATCTTATAAAAAAGATCATGTTGTAAACAGTGGTTACCGTTTGGCATGAAAATGACATGTGTTTAAATAGAGCTATGTCTATAAACAAAGCTGTACTTTAACTGGAATAATTTGCTGGAGACAGCCGTATATTTTGTAGTGTAATAAAAAAGTTAGTTACAACAAATATATGGAATACAATGAAAGTGATAATTGATTCAAGAAGAAGTGAATGTAATTTAAATACAGTTCTAAGCAGGTGAGAAAAAAGTGATTCATGATCATTCCAGATAAAATTCGCTCATTTAGAAAGGACACCTGCATAGCAGGTTTAGACATGGGATCATAAAAATTTTCTTCGTTTACAAATTCTGCAACAAATCTAGCTGTTCAGCCAACAGTCTGTCCTTCTATCTTGTTGAATTCGAATGTTAAAAATAAGTAGCAAATTATTTCTTTTGAATTTTCCTTATCGGTGATTGTAAATCATAGATTCATATTTAGCCAATACGTGGCAAATGAGTTCCCTTAATTCTTTTTTGAAATAAGTACGTATAGTTATAAAGATTTCTTTGCTTAGTGCAGCGGCTTATAAAGCAAGTACAAAATCATCAATTCATCACTACATTTACTTACTGCATTATCATTTAATCCTTTCGCCGTAGGTGAAACCGATTTATTTTTGCAGACGGCATAGATCAAGATCAGTCCGTACAGAACCCGCAGTTTGATCTTGTATCTATACTGTCCATTTGTATCTTAATAAATTATAGCCAGCGTGATATTCTTTTAGTAAAGAAAAAAGATCCGAGTACCAGAGGCCTGTAGTCAGCCTTTGAGAGGTCGACTTAATAATTTGGGCGCTGAAAGTGAACAACACACAAAGTATTCAACAGTACATATTCCATGTGGTCCTGACGGGTTGTCAATACGAATAAATGTTAATATATGTGTACCAGAGAAAACTTTGAAAACAGTTGAAAAAGGAGGAAATGTGCATTCCTGACATAAGTTAGAAAGCAGGTGTTAGCTTGGAAAAAGTTTCATGTACTCTTTTGATCTATGACTGCAATGTCAAAACTGAAATTTCATTGACATGGCATTGAAAACAAATCAATCTATACTTCTCGAATATCACGTGAGAAGGTTGTCAGATTTTCCTATTTTGTCTGTTTCTTCTCCTTCATCTCTATCTCTGAGTCTAGGGCAATTGTTTTTCGTTTTATTGATCAATTGAATTAACTGTATTCGGAAAAGTGATGGTAGTTTCGTTTTCTGTTGATTTTTTTTTTTTATTATTGTTTGTGTTAATACGAGTTTATCTATTTAAATGCATATCTACAACAAATCTTTTATTTTAACTGTTATGTTTGTACGCTGATTCTTCTCTTTAATTTCGACAAAGAATATATCAGCTTTGTTCTTGCAAAAGTGGGTTTAATGGATCTCTGTCATGCACTATACTAGGCAAGTCATCACATAACGACGGATCTATAGCACCCATTTTGTCTAACACCCGGCTGAATCCTGAGGTAGAATGGACATGCAGAAAATTGACCTATAGCAAAAGGTGGCACAGGTTAGCCTGCGCGGACTGCACAGGCTGACCTGGGTCGATACTTTTGAACATGTTTCTAACCCTTTTCGCAAAGCATGGCTCATATTCATCCGTGATAACTTAGACGTGCGTTATATTTGTTCTCTACTCTCATCCTGAAGAATGAAGTTTATCGCAGTGTTCCGACCTTTAAATTCTGCTGAAGCAATTGTCATCAGATAGTGGTCATCATGATAATGTATCATAGACAGTCCATGAAACATTAAGATAATATGAAATTTGTTACTACAGTGCAATTTCTCAATTGGCAACATTTCTTTTTTAAAACCCCTCCATCACGATTGTTGGTCTCTTTTCATTCTGCCTCTCTAATTGATACAAATTTATTGGTTTCGAAAAGTGCTTTTCTTAAATTGGGTAGTGGGTTACAATTCTTGCACTTTAAGTGAGGCATAAAGCCATTTAGCCAACAAGTTATACTAAGTTCCACATCAAAATATTTGTAACAGAAATGGTTAAAATCATTTGCCTTTGTCGTCAGTTTGAAGAACTCGCGCCTAAATGTCTCGAATCAAGAAGCATTACATATTAATCACTCAGACGCTTGATAAATGAGAAAATTGCGCCCTTGTGACATCCGATATTTCAAGCTATGTTACTATGTACGGATGCTGCATGGAAACTTTACCTACTCAAAACCAAAGTAGTAATTAACTAGACTTCTACAATGACAAGAACAAGGATAGGTGTAATAAAGCAACCCTGATAATAGTACAATCGGGAATTTATCTTAAACAGACATTACAACTGCATGAAAGACGTGACGATGAAAAGTTTAGTTGCATTTGAACTAAAGCAAAAAACAGTCTAAAGCGTATTTCCATCAAAATATATCCTTACCTCATATGCTTATGCTCATGTCATTAGATCAGAGTAAGTCGCTTATGGTAAACAGAGGAAATATTTGAATTCATGACATCCCGAATCAACGTTTTAGCACACGAATTTGAAAACATCTTTGTAAAGTATGGAAAACAGCATAATTCAAATTTTGATTAATGAAAAAAATTATATAGAGACTATATAGAGACGTCAAACATAGTTCAATCTTTAATTCATGAAAAAAAAAAAAAACCCTATAGAAACGTGAAAGCATTACCGGTTGCAAAGGGAGAAAATCCTCGTCAGGTGGAATTTCACATTAGTTCATAGTGTTTTAAGAACGCATCAGCTGCACCATGAGAAAGGCGCGTGCTTTTGGTATTTTCTCACTTCAACCTTTCCCCTTTTTGTACTCCTTGATTTTCATGCAAAGGGATAGGTTCGTACCTTCTTGACTGATGAAGATTAACTATAGGTATCGTTTCAAAGACTCAATTGTTTTTTTCACAGTACTTTCAGTACTTTGGAGTTCTAAAGATTGGCTTGTTTGGTGTTTTATGCCAATTTTCACATGATTTCACGAACTTGCGGCGAGTATCAATATCCATGTGTTCCTCGAGTCTTTTATCATTACTTGGCACATTCTTTCCAAAACATTGGCTGCTTTCCCACATAAATGTAATCGAAACAGACTCCATCGATAAGAACAAATGAATTCCGTCGCAATGACTATAATCAGTCCTCAAAAAGAGCTTGACAAAGCCAGGATTCAAACTTACGACCCTTTGATTACTGGCCCTGTACGTTCTAAACTAATATACTCGACGATTTAAATTTAAGTGTCCCTTCGGTAAGAAATATGATGCAAGCGTACAACTTTTTATCCTGACGGATCGTCATTTACAATACAATCTGACCCGCTGGGGTGCATACTTAGTGTTTCCCTCATCACTTTCAGTGCTTTGATTTTTCTTTGGCATGGCAATGTCACTATTCCTTTTTCTGGAAACAAGATGCAAGCGTACTCTTTTTCTCCTGGCTGATCGGAGCGGGTCACCATTCACAATACATTCCAGTGCATGCGAGTGGGTGGGATATTTGATCTTTGACTCACTGCTCTCGGCGCTTTGATATGTCCTAGGCAGTGTGATTCAATCGTCCCTGCTTTGATATTTCTTCTCCAATGCGATTCTAGTGTCTGCTATCCTAGAAACAAGATAAAAACTCACTGCTTTTCTAGGGAAGGGTCACCATGTACATTACTTTTCGTCCCCGGGTGGACTCTTGATTTATCAGTCATTACTCTCGGTGCTTTGGTATTTCTTGGGCATTGAGATATCAGTATTTCCTTTCCCTGCAACAAGATGCAAACCCTTTTTCTCGGGACGGATCGACATGTAACCGCACGACAAAAATTCAGACTCTGTCAAAGTCAAAGCCTTTCCAGTGGATTATATTAATTTGGCTCAATATTATGAAATTTGAGAATCACAGGGTGAAAAAGAAATGTGGAAAGGTTGAAAATGCTGGTTACCAGCATTGTATCCTTTTCCCACAATATTTTTAAAGGCCTTCTTCCTCGACAGGGTAGGAAAACACGGGATTGTCTGGTATGGCGTAAAGATATATTCCAGCCCAAGGGGGACACTTGATGTATCGCAGGCTTGACTTAGAAAATACAGATCTTAATTTGCTTTGGCAGTGACATTCTCATTTGTTCTAGGCTCTCTGTGTCAATTCATCTATCTTCTCCTTTTTTTCTACCCTTTGAGTGCTGATCCTGCTAGCTCAGTCGGTAAACTACACGACAAAAAAAAAAAGAGGTCGCCCGTTTAATCCCCAGCTCGGCAAAATTTATTGTTGAGGAAATATGATAGTAATTGCTACGGGATTCATTCTTGCCTCTCACTTCTGAAACGTGTTTCGGTGATTTATTTTTCGTTGAAAGAATGCGCGCGAAATACTTGTAAGAGAAACTCCTTGAAAGCATCAATGACTTAACTAGTCGCCGCGATATAATTAAATTAATGTTAAATAGGGCGTTAAACACCAAGCAAACAGATAAGCCATGCTCAGTGAAAAAAGGGGCTTAATGCATCTGCAAAGAGTATCTACCCATGTCAGCCTGAGCAGCTGACCTGGGCCGAAACTTGTTGCTATTGGTCAATTTTCTGCATGTCAAAGGGCAAGTGTACCTCATGATTCATTCTATTGTCAGACACAATGGATTGTATTGATCCGTAATCATGGGATGACTTGCTTGGTATCATGCATCACGGAGATGCATTAAGCCCTCTTTTGCCAGAGCATGGTTTATTTGCAGGTGACAAATTACATATGGTTCAAATGATGGAATTATTTTGTCTTTGAAATGGTGGAAACATTGTGGGACAGGGAGAAAATGTTGGTTGCAAAAGCCCTCTTTTTCAGTGTGTCATACGCACAGCATTTGTTTGTAATTAACCTGTTAGCGCCTGAAACAGTTCTACAGCATACATTTTTGAAAACATCATCGTAAAGACTGGATAATCGACATGTATAAGGGTGTACTATACGTCAAAACTTTTGGCAAAAATATAACTTTTTTGTCATGAAAATTCCTCCTTTGGCCACGATATTTTAAAGACGAAAAAGACCATCTGCAGATAGTAAGGTGCTTAAATTCGGAATAGCCTTATTTTATTGCTTATTTTTCCCTTTTTTTCTCTTCTAGTCGAACATTATAACTCTATCATATAAAAAATACACATTATACATAGGACAGTAGCATTACGTATGTATGAGCAGCACTCTGGTAAAAGGGGGCTAAATGCATCTCCGTGATGCGTTAGAGGAGGGAAGTCATTACATAATTATGGATCCATAATGTTGTCTAACATGTTGTCTAACAACCGACTGCATCATGAGGTAGACTGGCCCTTGGACATGCGGAAAATTTACAAATAGCAACAAATTTCGACCCATGTCAGCCTGCGCCGACTGCGCAGGCTGACAGGATGGTCAGTACTTTATGCAGATGCATTAAACCCCCTTTTCACAGAGCACGATTCATATATATTATTTTTGAGTGAAATGAATAAATCGATTGTTGTATAGTAAATGATATATATTTATCCATTCCAATATACATTTTAGCTTGTACTAAGCAAGGACCTAGGGAGTTTTAAAAATGTGCTTGCTTAGTACATGCGCGTTTTAGTATACGTACTTTTATTCTAAAGGAACTCAGTGTGTGCTTCCTAAATACAGATTGCTTGTTCAATAGAGGCGGACATTACGACAATTTGTAATGTAAATTGAATTGTGTAAGCCCGCTTACAGTGCAAGTTATTTTTAGACACATTCGTAGTTCGAACTTTAAATAAGTGAAATTGACATGTTCCCTATGTTTAAAAAAAGGCTGTGATGCTTTAGGGCAAAAAACAGACTTTAACAGACGACATGAATTAAGATTAGGCAGCACATAACGTGCAGCCTGATCTTGTATTTATCCCACTCTATTGTGTAGTCCATGTAAAAAACTCTTAAGTCTTTAGTGTGTGTATTATAAGCCCGTTGTGAGAAGCCGAGTTTATAATTATATTTTGCACTGAGACAGTCAAAATTTTGGACAGGCAATTAAATATATATGAGCCATGCTCTGGTAAATGGGGGCTCAATGCATCTCTGTGACGCTTGATACCAAGCAAGTCGTCAAATAACTATGAATCCTTAAAATCCATTTTGTCTAACAACCGACTGAATTATGAGATACATTGGTCCTATGATATGCAAAAAATTGACCAGTAGCAAAAAGTTTCGGCCCAGGTCAGCCTGCGCGGACTGCGCAGGCTGACCTTGGTCAATACTTTTTGCAGATACATTAAGCCCCCTTTTCACAGAGCATGTCTCTCTCTCTCTCTCTCTCTCACACACACACACACACACACACACATATATGTGTATGTATGTATGTATGTATGTATATTGTTTAGTCACGAATTCATTGCGTGCTCTGGTCAGTCTGATCTCTATCTACACTGTCAGCAAAATTAACTTTTCCTGACAATCGGATTACTCCAGCTTCCCATTTGTTTAACCCTTTACCAAACAATCCCGGGTTTTAATGACCCAGGGAAAGAAATGTTTTGAAAACATTGTGGGAAAAGGAGAACATGCTGATAACCAGCATCTTCTCTTTTCCTATGGACAAATTCCGCCGTTCGAGCCATCTTGAATATGTCATCTGCAAATGCTTTCAATTTGGACCAGGCTTAATTTTTGCCGTTTGATAAAGAGTTAAGGATTTTTTGGGTAATATGTGGTTCAATATTCTGATTTAGATCTACCTGAATTATCTTTTGTGTGTGTTTTGTGAAAGGTTTCTATTTGAATGTCTTGTATAAGGTTATTTTAACCCTTTACCACACAATCCCGACTTTTAACGACCCCAAGAAAGAAGCCTTTTGAAAACATTGTGGAAAAAGGAGAAAATGCTGGTAACCAGCATTTTCTCCTTTTCCCTCAATGTTTTCTACCCTTCCAAAAAAAAAATTTCAATTCTTGAGTCACATTTATTTTGTCGTCTGCAAATGCTTTCAGTTTGGACCAGTCTAAAATTTTGTCATGTGGTAAAGCGTTAACTGTTGAATATATATATGAGCCATGCTCTGGGGAAAATAGGCTTAATACATCTCCATGATCCGTTATCTAGTAAATATGGATCCATAAAATCAATTTTGTCCAACAACCAACTGAATCATGGGGTACAATGGTCCTTTGACACGCAGAAAATTTACGAAAAGCAAAAAGTATCGACTCAGATCAGCCTGCGCGAACTGCGCAGGCTGACCTGAGTCGACACTTTTTGCAGACGCATTACACCCCCTTTTCACAAAGCATGGCTAATATGTGTTTTATTCTACCACCAGCCCAACATTTAAGTGATAGGAGGGGGAGAGGTATCCTGCAATCAGATTGTCTGTCTGTCCACAAGTCCGTGGACGCAATTTTGAGCCCTCATCTCCTCCTAGACTTTCCAACCAATTTGACTGAATTTTTAATGGAAGTCGTCCTGCCATGGACATGTGTGTAACTGCAATGTTCGTTCCGAATGGTTGATGCTCAGTGACAGGAGTTATGGCCTTTTGTTTTTTTCCCTTGACCCGTTCCCGAGGAAGAATTGGCTAGAAGCATTGCAGTAAAAAGAAGACAGTGCTGTTAACCAGCATTTTCTCCATTTCCGACGATGTTTTCTGCTTTGCCTGAAAACAAACTCGACCATTTGTGCCATGTTAAATTGGTCATCTGCAAATGCCTTTGAATTTTGAGAAGTCTAAAGTTTTGTCATTTAACGATTTGATTGCTTTTGGGAAGAGTGCAACTCGAGATCAGATTGTGCAGAAGATGCAGTCTGATCTTCAATCTACACTGTCCGATTTTGTAGTATATAAAAAAAGAACGGCCGTGAAATTGCAACGCAATCAGCCTTCCCCTCCCTTTCCCCCCCACCCCCCCCAAAAAAAAAGACTGCAAATACCGGTTCCACCCTATCACATTTCGGGCCAGTCCCAGACTTTTCAAAAGCTTTGACAAAGACCAAACATTTAGATGAAAGGAAAGCACTGTTTATTTACCAGTTTGGAAACTAGTGTAGAAACAAAACCAATTGCTTGTATCAGGCAGTTAGTCCTTTTTCCCACAAGGTTTTCCAGGAAAAAACAACCAGCCAGCAGCAATGGCATTAAATGTCGTATTTGTACACTTTTAGGTTAAAGTCATAATACCAAGCACTCTAAGGGTTTATTTCCAAGAACTTTTTTTTTTTTTGTTGTGTTTCAATACATTCATTCATGTTAAATGTCTAAGGCCAAATCACAGGCCATAAGTTACAAATTGTACATACGTTTTATAGATTAAATTTCAATATTCACAAATTTGTTAATTAAAGATTGATTAAATGATATAATGAGTTTTGTCATATATGATAAGCCATGGACATGTTACGATTTCGAAGTCCTCTGTTGCTTTGTGCTTATTGTGTTCTATTTGTGAGCAGGAATTCTTGGATCGAATTTTGATTATGATACTCATCACGTGGGAGTGGTCTTGAGCAAGGCATCGCATGACCCAAGCGTAGATGTGTATACCGCATATGAATATGAACCATACTCTGGCAAAATGGGTTTGGTGCATCTCCATGAAGCATTATACCAAGCTAGTGATCACATAATTATGGATCCATAAAATCTATGTTGTCTAACAACTGACAGAATCCTTAGGTAGAATGGTCCTTGACATGGAGAAATTGAACAAAAGCAAGAGGTTTCGACCATAGGACTGCGCAGGCTGACCTGGGTCGATACTTTTTGCAGATGCATTAAATCTCCTTTTCACAAAGCATGACTCATATTATTTATATGTCTTTCCTTTATATCATCGATGAAAGTGGGACAAAAAGATTAATTGATTTTAATGTGTAATTATTCCATTTCTCACGGCCTTTTCAATGTCTGTCTTCTGTTAAAAAGTCCTTATTAAAAGGTGGTGTGCACGTTACTCTAATATCATCTCGTAAACAAATGTAGTAACCTAACAAAATCTCTCTTCAAAAAAATCAAGTAAATTCTTAGCTCTAAAACTCACTTATAGGAAAGTCCTGTAACATCGTTGCAAATGGAGAAATTGCTTTTCACGGGGGTCTTCCCTGGACAAATGTTTTAGGGCAGGGAATCTGTAACCCTGTTACAAAGCTGGATAGAGATTTTTCATTATTCATAGCGCCAAGAAATCGTAAATAGATAGAATGTCGCCAAAATTTGATTGGTGAAAATATGAAATCGGTGTTAAACACATGTATCATTAATCAAATGGTTATCCTCCGTAGTTTCTCTGACAGGAAAGTTATTTTCAAAACTTAGAGGTAAACATATTTATTTCACCAAATAACATATTGACAATGCATCAAAAGGCTAAAATTAGGGGATAAAACTGCTGATACGAAAAATAGACGAGATTTTGTCATTTGCAGCTATTTGTGTATTTGATAGGCGTCTCGAAATAGATGTGGCATATTAACATGCAGAAAATACACGTATATCTACGAAGAACGACCGTAATAAAAACAATTATGTCTATTTTGCTGTTTGACCTCAGACTGACGTAATTGATGTAAATTTCGTCTCGATGACTTCCGTTTACATGAGCTCAAAGCACTGACACTACCGTGGATTTAACACTTATCCTACTTTAACCCTTTAACACACAGTTCCAAGTTTTTACGACGATCCTGAGAAAGAAAGCTTTGAAAATATTGTTGGAAAAGGAGAAAATGCACATAAGCAGCATTTCTCCTGTTCCAACAATGTTTTGTACTCTTTCATAGCCAAATCTCATAATTCCAACCACATTTGAATTGTCGTGAGAAAGTAATTTCAATCTGGACCACTCCGAATTTTTGTCGTTTGGTAACGAGTTAAGCGCGATTGTGCGTCTGCGGACACAGTAGACCAAAACCAGACTGCACAGAAAGACAATTTCCATCGGACACATAACTTTATTGGCATTTAAATGTGAGTTTCGGAGCTGAAACTATCAACAGAATATATGTAGGTGGTTGTGCAGCTAAAGATCTGTGTGCACGTATGTACAGTCTTATCCTGGTCTACCCTTGCTCCGCCAGTCATATCAGTGGGCTTTTGTGAAAGGATGTGAGTTGACAGTTAAGTCAACAAATTAGGACAGAACTCACTCATCAGAAACCTTTAAAATGCAACCTGCAGAAAGAAAAAAAAATGTTCTTGTGACGCAAATAAATTCTCTAATCCTTTGATCGTCAAAAGCAGAAACACGGACTTTTGCGGACAGTATAGATTAAGATAAGACTACACAGAACGTGCAGGCAGATCTTGGATCTACACTATCAATTCAGCCAATAAGACAAAATTCTCTTTGAGTTTATACGGATTTTATTTTCAGCCGCCGAAAAAAGGTAGTTTATGTTACCTACATAAAGACCAAAAGCAGTGGATAGTTGCTATAATTTCTAGTGCCTTCACGAGATTTTCTCAAGTCTGTGAAACAGTGTAATGATAATAGTCTATAAATCAAAGGAGCCTGGCGCTGCAATTAGTGAGGGCTGAAAATCGATCTCTGAAGTATGCGCCTGGTGATCTTTTTTAAGGTGTCTTAACGCTTAAGGCTGCTGGGCGCGACTTAGTGAGCTTTGTGGACAATATGGATCAAGGTCAGACTGCACAGAACGTGCATTCTGATATTGGATCTACACTGTCCGGTTCGGAGAGATTTTGTTCAAAAGAAAATGTCATTGAAATCGCAAAAATTTTGTTTTCACTATCGGCTTGAAAATTCATGTAACTTATAAGCAGCTTGAGGATTAACCGTTTGTATGACAAAGATTATCTTAGTTGGATTTTGCAGACGCGTAGATTCCAGATCAATTTACATGACGTGCATTCTAATATTTTGTGCGGCGATCTCTGAGTACCCGTCGTTTCAAGCCTTAATCTTTCTACGAGTAAAGCTTTAGAATGCCAAAGACAACTTCAGTCGAATTTGCAGACAGTTGTAGATTCCAAAATCAGACTACGAAGGACGCTCGTTCTGATCAGAATGCATACTATACATAGACTCATTTGGCATCTAGGGTCCGTATTCACCGACCATCCTTAAGAATATTCGTCGTCTGATTCTCAAGAATTTTCTAGATTTGAAAGTAACGCAACCTCTGATTGGCTAAACCAAATGGTTAGCCGATTAGAAGTTGTGTTACTTTCAGATTTAGAATGTTCTGGTGAATAAGACTGAGAACGTTCTTCAGAATGGTCGATGAATACGGGCCCTTGCTTTCTGATATTTTGTGATGTATTATGGAGGGGAAAACATTATGCAAGTGAAGCATTTAAGGATACCTTCATTTAAACACCCATTCTGAAATTCAGTGATCCAAATGTTATTTATTGATTATGTGATTAAGAATTATTTCAACGTTCGTAAGCTAAATGTCAGCTTATATTCATATCTATATATTATAACAATCTATTCTGGCAGAAATCGTTTGCATGATTTAAACTTTTGCTTAATGGGGGGTTAGAGCAAGGACTGTACATGTACAAGGTGTTCTAAAGTCATGTCTGTGTATAGAAGCATGGCTTTGCAAAGGACGGTCCAAAACGGGAATTCTGACAAGTAAACTTTATACATGTACATGTATATAACATTTAACAGTTGCAAATCAGTTAAATATGAGTCATTAAATTTCAAAAAGCAACATATAGAAAGTGATCTTAACTCTTTAACCCGTTCTGTACACTCTGATTTTGATATACATCGCCCGCAAACAATGCCCTACTGATACCACATGTTGCGTTGTAGGGTTAAACATGCAAGAGCAATAGCGCACTGAGTTAATCAAAAATCGGTATGCCGATATTAATAAAGAATCATTGTTCACAAGGGAAATGATCCCTATTGCGCAGATCGATATTACGGACAGTCTATTGAAATGACGAGTTATTTTTATACATAATCTCTTATGGAAGTGCTGCCATTGGTGTTTTAAGGTTTATTGGAAAAAAAGTTATTTGATCTTTATCATCGATTGATCGGTAATGTAAATATTGAGCTCTGGCTGAAGGTAAAAACATCCTTTTAATGTCATGATTACTATTATGGGCGCCCATAATGAAGGTACATATTAGGACGAGGTGAGGAAGGCCCACTCTGTCCTAACTGTTAAAGGTGGGCACTTTGAAACCCGAGTTTCCCAAGTTCGATCACGGCAGAATTCGATTCTTTTTAAAGTATCTACGCGAAAGCATTACTACCCATGGTACATGACTCATAGAGCCAGAACGCATTTGTAGTATACCGTCGCCGCGATGCAATATTAGTGTTGTAGAAGAAAGGGGCACATTTTATATGTTTGTTTGGAGTTTGACGTCGTTTTCTAAATGTTTTTTTCAGTCATATCGCAGCAGACGGTGCACCTATTAATGCTTCCCCAGCGTTTCTTTTACCAGTGCTTCGCTACACCTTATTTCCTGGCCACTGGCTATTGTCCCACATAGAAATCGTCGAAACAATGTCCAGCGTCGAGAGAAGAATGCATTCTGTCGCAATGGCTATCTTCAGTCCTCAGAAAGAACTTGGCCGAGTTGGGAATCGCGCCAGTGACCCGTAGTTTAAAGCCCTGTTATTGGGTTCAACAAAAAGTGTATAATACTATTGAAAAAATAAAAATCAGTAGACTTTTGGCGCTTTAGATGTAGAGATCTCTAGTATGCAATGGGAAATTTTAGATATCAAAACTAGTTGAAATTTTTGAGCCACATTCTATTTGTCGTCTGCATGAGGTTTCAATTTAGACAAATGTAAAATTGTTTCATTCCTTAAAGAGTTAGATTTGTTCGTTCAAAAGATAAATATAAACAAAATGAATTGTGTACCTAGTTGACCGGGGATTCACTCAGCCCACACTAGACTTTTTAACCATCCGACAAAATTTTAGAGTCAACCAAATTCAAAGCATTTACAGGCGGCACATTAAACGTGGTTCGAAAGATAGGTTTCTGGATAAAATGACAGAAAAGTTTTTGGAAAAAGAAGAAAGTGCTCGCAACCAGCATTTTCTCTTTTTTTCCCACAAGGTTTCAAAATGTCATCTTTTATAACAGGGTTTGGAAAAAGGCGTTTAAACATTTTCAAAACACTTCCGTGATTTTATGACCCGAGCCTTAGGAAAATGGTGCTTGAAAGCAATGAAACAAAACGCTGACAACCAGCATTTTTTTCCTTTTTCCACATTGTTTTCTGCCTATGCAGAAACAAATCTCGTCATTTGAGCCACATTTAATATGTCGCTTGCATCTGCTTTGAATAAGGACAAATCTAGAATTTTGACGTCTGGTAAACAGGTAACTTCCACGTATGTTTGCGTGTGTAACGTCGGTCACGTTTAGCTTAATCAAGACGCTATAATTTAGTAGATAGAAGGCGCAATTAGCTTTGGCATCACATAGGAAAAATTTATGAGGTATGTATCGACTTTTGCTCTCCGTCATTTTAATTATTCAGTGAGACAAAATGTGACTTATTGATGTGTAAGACGTTGTGGTCCACTGTGAATGCCTCGTTTATGAATTGGAGTGTGGTGTTTCCGATGTCGGCTTTTTTTCTTTAAAGGGAGACAATTAGACTTTTTTGTCAAAACTTTGTATTATGTTCCTATCAGCAAGTCGCGACAGAGAGCAAGTAAGGAAAAAAATACAACGAAATCGTCTATTTCGGATACTTTATGCAAACAAGCAGACTTGAGCTTCCAGTTTCTCGATGAAAATGAGCCATGGTCTGTGAAAAGGGGACTTAATGCATTTGCGAAAAGTATCGAACCATGTCAGCCTGCGCAGTCCGCGCAGGCTGACATGGGCCGAAACTTTTCGCTATCTTTAAATTGTCTGCATGTAAAGGGATAATTCTACGCCATAAGTCGGTTGTTAGACAAAATGGATTTTACAGGTCCATAATTAAGTAATGTCTTGTTTGGTATAATGTATAACGGAGATGCATTAAGCCCTCTTTTGCTCAAATGGTTCAACCTCTGTTGATATACATACACAAGCACCCGAACACCTTGCCTTGCCAGTCTCATTTATATGTTAGCCATTCTTTTGACGATATGGAGCTATTTTAACATAAAATACATAAAGGATATTTGTCTTTTTGGGTGAAAGATCGAAATTTATTTCATCGAGTGAACATCATCGGTAATATTTTCAAGAGTGGCGCACACTTCTAGTCCCTATTTTGTTGGAACTATCATCAAAATCCAGTACAGTTGTTTTCGGTAATTCCCCGTTGCGTACCCCCCTCACATAACAACTCATTACAATATTACGTAAAGCGCGAGAAATATAGGGTAAATGACGTCATATTTCCCTCCATTTGAATGACACGCGCTGATTACCTAGGCAACTAGTGCGCGGGAATTACTTTTTCCACCTTCAATTGAAGAATAAGAAAATATAAAATTGGTATTTTCACTGGTCGTAACCATGAAATAACAGACCATAATCCACCATTGTTTTTTTGATAAACTACTGAAAAGCATGAAATAAAAACATGTCTTTATTAGATATGTGCCATATTTGTGAAACGGGGCTTAACGTATCTGCAATACATATCAACCAATTTGAAATATTTGCAATTGGTACATTTTATGCATGTCAAAGGACCAGTCTATCTCATAGTTCAGTCGAATGGATTTTATGGATCCATAATTGTGTGATGACTGGCTTGGTGTAATGCAACACGGAGATGCATTAAACCCTCTTTGCCAACGTGCCGCTCAGTGACAAATGTGTCCATCCCGTAAGAGCCCCCAAATATTACGACCTACTTGGCGCTTTAGTCTTCTTTGTCTGGTTTATCTTGTTTGCTCTATGTTACGACTGGCAGGATGTAGCAATGGAACCATGCTCTGTGAAAAGGAGGCTTAATGCATTTGCGAAATGTATCGACCATATCAACCTGTGCAGTCCGCGCAGAGTGACACGGATCGAAACTTTTTGTCATTGTTCAGTTTTCTACTAGTCAAACGGCATTTTACCTCATTATTCAGTCAAGTGATAGAAAAAATAGATTCGATGGATCCTTACATAAATGATGACTTGCTTGGTAAAATGCATCACGGAGATATATCAAGCCCCCTTTACCTGAACGTGGTTCAACTGCAATATTCCATTCTTTTCAAATTCTTTCAGATGTCTAAGTCATTAAGGGCAACTGCCAAAATCTATCCACTTACTTCTCTGTAGAAGAGCGTCTTACTTTCAAAATTGTGTGGAGTGTATAAAAAACCTGAAAGTGATACCTAGCTTTCCAGTGTTCCGAAATCAATAAGTAAATTTGAAGGCAAGAACACTCTGACTATTAAATACTGTTACCAAATGCCTGACTTGGTTTAAACAGATTAGCATAAAAAAAAAAAAACATTTAAAAAGCAGGAAATTCCTATGTTCTTTTTCTTTTTGTAAATGAATCTGATTATTTCCGCGTAAGTTCTGTTAAGCCCTTTCCAAGCCCAGGTATATTTGCGGACAGAGTGCGTTAAAATCAGGGGCGATTTATTAAGTATACATGTAGTCGGTTTGAAAATAAGAACATGCCGTTTACCAGTTTGTTTTTTTTTCTTCTCTTTTTCCAACCATGTTTTACAAACGCCCCTTCCTCAGAATCGTAAAAAGATGGATTGTTTGGTATAGGATCACAATAATCCAAGCAAGAATCGAAATATTATCTACAACTCGTTTAAATCAGGAAACCTGCTGTCAGTTGATATTCTATAAATACGTCAACTACCTCAACATTTTTTTTTCATTTCCGGTGACGCCAAAGACACGCTCAAGGAGCACCAAAGGGTTAACTAGCTGTGACATTATCCGGCAGACGACAGATAGGTCCCCTGTAACTAGGTACTAAATCAATGGTTGTCATAGAGACGACGCACAATTAGAACAGTTTTTATTTTATGAGGGGATATTATATCGCGTTAACCCTTTGCCAAACAATCCCATGTTTTAACGACCATCGTCAAGAGAGTTTTTGAATACATTGTTGGAAAGGGACAAAATGCTGGTTGCCAGCATTTCCTCCTTTTCCCACAATGAGTTCTGCCCCATCAGAAACAAATCTCATCAATCGAGGCACATTTACCATATCGTCTGCAAATACTTACAATATGAACGAGTGTAAAATTTTGTCGTCTGGTAAAGAAAAAGTAAAGTCGCATGTTACCAAACATGACATGGCGTTGACAAGTATTTGTCTCAAATGAGTTGGATGAATAATTATAGGGCTGAGCTGTCTATTTCTTGACAAAAGCGACATCGTACATGCAAGCTATTCAATATCAATCATATCGATTCATACATATCTTGCCCAACGACTAATAGAGTAAAAGCGAATAAGCTTTACTGATTTCCATTTTGAAGAAACAGCAATGCTGTCCTAAAGTTTTTAAAAAGTAATATATTGATCAATAAATCTGCCAGTGCATTAATGAGTGGAAAGCAAGACTGACTGACTGACTGAATCAATCAATCAGACAGACAGACAAACAAACAAACAAACAAACAAACAGACAGACAGACAGACAGACAGACAGACAGACAGACAGACAAACAAACAAACAAACAAACAATGAAGTAACAAAGCAACGAATTGATTAATCTATAATCATTGATCGGTCTAGCATATTATGAATTGGCTTACAATAACAAACGATAGCATTAACAAGAAAGGTTTACTGCAGTTTAGAAATTTGCTCTCTTAGTTCGTGGCAAGCTCAGTTTAGAGCTCCAAGAACGTGTTCAGAATGATTCCAAATCAATTTCCTTGAAATATAACACAATAAATCTGATTTAATTCAACTAAATGAGAACCGTTCGTATGACATAGAGACTTTGACTTAAGCGGATTAATTTGTACTCAAGCGCCTGCGTGATGATGTGATGATGATTTAGTAACTGTTGTCACAAAGAAGATCAATTAATCACCCAGAGGCTTGCAATGACTTTCTCAGGTTTCTGTTCTTCCTCTTTGATATAATGAATAAATCAACTAATAGAAAATCTCCCTGAATTTTTTGATAGTTTATGATTTGAGATGAACACATGTGTTGTATGGTCAACAATGCAGATAAACAGTTTAAAGCAGAGATTTGCAAGCTAAGGAAATTTACAATTTGCTGGAAATGGAATGATGTCACGTTATTAAGATTCTGCTTTCTTTCTACCAACACCACATTAAAAGCTCAACTCAAGAAACCAACAACCGAGATTCGAAGATTGTCCCTAGTGAAGCGAACTCTAACTGAAACAGACCAGAGCAAGATTTTTTTCCTTTAAGTTAAGGTTGTGTATTTGTGTATTACGATACTAAATACTTATACAACTTCGTACGACTGAGAAAATTTTTGTAGATAAAATATGCATGATATGCCTGACGGAGGGGGGGGGGGGAAGGGGGGTTAGCATGGGCCATAACAGTGAACGGTTACCATTGTCGGAAGCAATCACTGCTTCGTACAATCAACTTGGTAGCAACGTTGCCGATACAGTTGATACACTAGGGACGGAAATTCTAGTTCCCAAGAATGTTCTAAACAGCAGAGAAACGTCACTTTTAATTTTTTAATTGACTAAAGCATTTGGTTTAGCCAATCGAAATTTGTGTTACTTTCTAAATTTTGACATAGTATTGTATTTCGGTTCAGAATGTTTAGAGAGTACGACTCCCGAGACGACATACACTTTCTGTTAGGCAGAAACCTTTCTGTTTAGTTGCACTATGACTTTAAAGATCTTTTGAACAGGTCTTCACTATAATTTTATAGTTTTGAGTAAACTGTATGAAGTTTTTCAGTAACGTCACAAGTGGATATACAATGCTTCATTCTGAGCACGCCAGAGGGATGCCATCACTTTTATTTAAACAGTGCTTGGAAAAGGAGAAGGGCAAAGAAGAGGAGCAGGAAAGCAAAAGCAGAGCATTGGGGGGGGGGGGGGGGGGGGCGGGGAGGAGCAAGAAGAGTCGGGAAGGGGCAAGAGGATTTGCATCGTGGCAGGACAAGGAGTGAAAGCAGGATGTGGAGCAGGAGCAGAAGGAGGAGCAAGGAAAGGAGGAGAAGCAGGAGGGTAAGAGCAGAGGAGTGCGAGGAGGAAGAGGAGTGCGAGAGCAAGAGGAGTAGTGAGGAAGCGGGGCAATGTATAGATACATGTAGGAGCAGACGAGCGGGACGAGAAGTAGGGGTAGGAGTAAAAGTCTGTTTTCTGAAACTTCCAGCTTGACCGACACAGTTGATTAAACAAGAGGATGTTTACACTAAAGAACCTTAATGGTATTAGGATATTAGCATACCGGGCCTGAAGGGTTCAAACCGTAAAGTCAAAGTTAAAAAGAAATGTTTGGAATAGATTTACTTAGTATAGATTCAAATATAAGAAGACATAGGAATTAGTGCATTACTTAGTAAATTTTCCACTATATATGTGCACGACAACAAATATTCTTTAGTAATCAAACAGATTAAGATTTTCATCCCAAAATAGAATGATTTCGAGTGTAAGTCTTGTCATAACGTCAATACTTAGGCTTAGACTAATCCTTTGGTTATTATAAAAAAGGACATTCTAAAAATTAGTGCTTGGTCGATTCCACTGTACCGCATCTGCAAAGTGGCGATTGCACCATCTTTTTATGTACAGATGCTCATTGAGACAATTGCATCTGTTGCGTAATCTGCCATTTAAAATTTAAATTTTCTTAACGCCAAAAAAGTAAATCCTTCGTGGACAAGGTTTATCAACGTGTAAACAGTATTTAAAAGATGACAATGATTCTACGTTCTAAATTTCATCTGGTAGTGAATTTCAATCATTAATCAGAGCTGGCAAAAATAAAGTGCTGTACAAACTAATTCTACAAGCAATGTTTTTCAAATTGTTTGGCCTACGAATGTTATATGGGCAAGAAAAGCGAACCGTAGGTGGAACAAGAATATTACTCATTGGTAATGAGTATCAATCCTTGTCAAGAAATGAAGCTAAATTAAGATTTGAAATACACCCTGATCATGTTAGCACTGTTTAATAAAAAAGGAATAGAAAAAAATCCTCTTTGGAATATCTAACTGACTTTTAGATCACATCCTTATTAGATTACATACAAGAGTTGACCAAGGTAGCTCTCAGTCATAGAAATGAGTCGCGCTCTGCTAAAAAAAAAAAATGCGTTTGATGCATCATACTAAGTAAGTCAACATATAATTATGGACCCATAAAATCCATTTTTTTTAACAATCGACTGAATTCATGAGGCAGTCTGGTCCTTTGACATGCAGAAAATTGAAGGATAGCAAAAAAGTTTCGACCTAGCTCAGCCTGTGGGGATTGCGCAGGCTGACCTCAATTGATCCTTTTTGCAGATGCATTAAACCCCCTTTTTACAGACCGTGGCTAAAATGCCTTTGCTCTGGACCCGTATTCACCAACCATTCTTAAGAACGTTCTTGGTCTAAATCTCCAGAATTTTCTAAATTTGAAAGTAACACAACTTCTTATTGGCTAAACCATTTGGTCTAAATTTCCAGAATTTTCAAAATTTGAAAGTAACACAACTTCTGATTGGCGAAACCATTTGGTTGGTGAATACGGACCCCGTTCTTTAACATGCCTCAAGTACATGTTGTATATTTTGTAGATGATTGAAGTTAGCACCATCCTTCCTAAATGGGAACAGGAAAATCAGGAAATAATGCAAGGCTTATTAGGCAGGGTAATACAGGATTATTGATGCCAGAAATTGCATCACATATTCGTTACATCCCTTACACATTCTGGCAACTTTTCACGCAAGCATCACTTTGGTAAATTTTCAATGTCTTGCTCTGGCAAAAGAAATATAACACGACTCTCCTGTAGCTTTGTAATATGATAGAAACCCATGATTCCGATCTGACGGATAAAAAAATCAATAAAGCTGAAAACAGAATACAGAAAATAATGTAGATAGCAAAGAGATACGAAATAAAGAGATCCCGAAGGTGTACTAACAAGTATGAAAAACTAAATAGCTAAACGCTGGAAGAAATGACCACTGGGAGAAACACACGAAATTCTCAAATTAATATCGTATTCGCCGTATATTTAACTTATGAAGCTTAAGTCTTTTACCAGACGACAGAATTTAAGATATGTCAAACTTGCAAAAAATTGCAGACGACAAAATTCAAATGTGACTCAATAGGGGTAGATAACCATGACAAAAAAAAAAAAGGAAAAGCCGATAATTAGCAATTTCTCTTTTTTTTCGAGAATATCTCAGTTCTCTTGTTCAGGGTCGATAAAACACGGGATTGTTTGGTAAAGGGTCAAACAATATTGCTAAAATAATGAGCTTGTTTTGAGAAATAACAAGAAATTGTACGAAACCAAGGTACGTGTCAATAACAATCAAATCGATTTTCTTCAAGTGCAAGTTTCCATTAAGTTATTAAATTCATTGGATTTTCCTGCTTTGTGTAAACGGAAAAAATCTCAAAATGAAACACCAGTACGCCCCCAGGACATTGGCAGTCAGGGCAAAGGATTAGACCAGGTCCCTAGGGACGGGAAATTTGCCAGCAAGCCTTGATTAAATAGATGTTAAGCGATAACTCGGTATAATGCTGTGTTCTTTGGATTCCCATTCGGGGACGTTAATGGTTTATTTAGATACCAATGCCTGAAGACAGCGTCGGCTAACCACGGCCGATCAAAACGGGGCGCCATGACGCACCATCAGGATATTTAGTTCTTTTCTTTGGTATTTATATAGCCGTTTTCACTTGTATTTAAGTTATATTTCACGCTGGCCAATCAAAATGGGACATCTTTGCACACCGTCATGATTTCGTTTGTTCGGTATTTAATGCCGTTTTCAGAAGCATTTGGTTTACTTGTGTATATCACGATGGCCTGTGCTCCTATCCGTTCTTTCTTGTAGTTTCTTCTGTGGCACTTTTGGTCTATTTGGAGACATTGTAAAACAATTCGAAATTACTACGTCTTTTTGTTTTCCAACAGTTTTTTTGAGTGTGTGCATGTCAAAATCAAAACTATAATCCGTTCTGTCCGGATCTGTGGGACGGTCAAAGTCAGATACTCCTGGAAAGATAGAAGGCGGATCTTTTTCTACACCAGATTTATGTACATTATCCTTCCAAGCGACTGGTAGATCTCCGATACAATCAAAGTCGAGAAAAATCCTGTCAACAAGAATTTCATAATTCCTCAGAAAGATCTGTGTTCGAGCTGAAATTCAAACTCACAAGTCACGAAACTGTAAAACCACAAAGAAGTGGCGCCCCTTCATCAACTCTTAAAGAAGGATATTTGGATTTTTATAATCTCAACAAACTTCAGAAATGATTTATCACTGAATTAAGTAAGCCGATAGCTCGCAAATCATCAGTAAAGGCGAAAGACAAAAGTAAGAAAAATATTTTTCAATAGTATTTTCTTAATAGGCTACGTAGCTCTCGAGGTATTTCTGGATTTGGCGCCACAGCTTCGAAAAGACTTGGTCGAATGTCACATGATCAATAACACCTGTCTATTATAAGGATTCGTATGAATTAATATCAGTATGCTCACGTTACATCTGATATAATAGAAATAGACGGAGTTACCATCCCCGTCATTTAAACGCCCCAAATTACACCATTATACTAAATATAAACGTAGACTTTATAAGACTGCAGAGAAGAAATATGTATGAGCCATACTCTGTGAAATGGGGGCCCGATGCATCTGCATAAAGTATCGACCCAGGTCAGCCTCTTCAGTCCGCGCAGCTGATATGGGCAGAAACTTTTTGCTTTTGGTTAATTTTCTGCATTCCCAAGGATTTTTCTACTTTATGATTTAGTAATTTGTTACAGAAAATGGATATAAAGGATCCAAACCTATGTGATGACTTGCTTGGTATAATGTATCACGTAGATGCATTAAGCCCCCTCTTGCCAGAGCAAGGTTCATATGTAGTTGTACTTATCGTTTTTTTTTTTAACAAGAAATTTTGATTTACGGAGTAGAAACTGAGTAATCCCATTCACCTTCATATTTTATTCAAAATCTGCACATTGTGATGCCTTTACATTAAACAAATTTTCGAACAACAGCGAAAAATACACAAATTATTTAGTTGTTTTAATACTGTTCTGGCTCTCATTCTCTGACCTCAGTTGAGTTCATTATCTGAGACGTATTTCACTAACATTAACAAACATTCCCAAATTCAGAGTTGACACAACGTTTCAGACAAAACTCAACAAAAATAATAGACTAGAGTCTGTTAACCCGAGTTTTAAAAGTCCGTTTATGTTACTGGGGTTGATTCTGAAACGCTCTGCCAGCTAAAGATTTGGCACCGTTACCAAAGTCTATTAATGGTTGTGAAATGTGTCTCAAATAACGAACTCAACTTAAGCCAGAAAATGAGTCCTTTAGAGGATTTGAACAATATAAGAGACCTAAGTTTTTATTTATCGTGAAACCGGGCCCTGTATTCTAAGGCAAGCCATCTGATCTGATCGGTTGATTACGAGACATGCATAATCAACATGGGTTATACTCGCAATCGTAGTTGGAAAAGCAGATATAGCTCTTTATGAATAATGGTTTTTGCCAGATTTTCTTTTTAATCCTTAGGCTGCTAAGTGCGACTCAAGGACTTTTTGCAGACAGTATAGATCAAGATCAGGGTTCACAGAACGTGCAGTGCGATCTTAGATGTACAGTGTCCGATAAGGAGGTATCTTTCCCTCAAAAATGCCTTTGAAAAAGCAAAATTTGGATTTTTGATATCGACTTGAAAGTTAAATTCCACTTATTTAGCAGGATAAGGGCTAAAAGGTTTTGCCGCAAGACGCAAACAGTTCATATGCAGAAGGTACTAAACGGCGTGCAACACACGAAAAAGGACCTTCGGACATATGCGTAAAACTGTGTCGTCCAAGATCAGCCTGTGCAGTCTGTGACTAATCCAAGACGACACTTCCCGTTTTTGTGCGATTTTCTGTTTCACGAAAGTCTACTGTATGAAAAAATCTTATGTAGTCGTAAACTGTTGTCTCGGATTAGCCTGTGCGGACTGCGCAGGCTAATCCGAGACAACACTTTACGCATATATCCGAAGGCCCCTTTTCGTGTGTTGCACGCCAAACAATAACCAGCCTGGGGCCGAATTCACCAACCATTCTAAATTGGATTCTTTAGTCTCATTCTAGATTTAGAAAGTAACCCAATTTCTAATTGGCTTAACCATTTTGTTTTGCCAAAAAGGAAATTACGTTAGTTTTTAACTTAAGAACATTTCTTAAGAACTAAGAATGATATAAGAACGGCCCAAGTAGTCAAGCTAACAGCTAACGCAAGCTCTAACATTGTAGTTTATTTTTCAGATGACGCGTCACATGAATTTCCCTTGCTTCTAAAGATATCGCTGTGAACTTAATTTGATTAAATAAGACAGACTATTATCTGTTTTGTACGTGTTTGTCGGAATAAGATAAAATACATCTATCTAAATACTTCTCATTCAAGTTAGAAGATACAAGTGAAACAAAAAAGATCTATGGTGCCACGGACACAACAAATCTGATGGTCGGTGTGTGACACATGTTTCAGACTAAATTTTTAAGTTTTAAATTCTTGCTGGCAACTGAACATGAAGAAAATATCCTATTCTTTTTTAGGATTAAGTACTCCTCATTCAAGTTGAAGGTTTCAACTTAAGCAAAACAAAACACAAAGACCTACGGTGCCACTGGCAGAGAAAAATCCATTGCTCGGTGTGTGATACATATTTCAGACAAAATCTATAAGTTTTGCTGGTTACTAAAATGCAAAAACGAAATTTTTGAGATCAAAAAGTAAGTTTCCATTACAATAATGATTTTGGCATAGTTTAGTATATTTTAGCGGACGGTGTATATGGATCCGAGATCAGTATGCGCCTTCCGTGCTGTCTGATGCTAATCTCCACCGCTCGAAAAAAGGTTATTTAAGTCGCAATTGGCAATGTAGAACTAAATGATTGAGTCATGCTCTGTGAGAAGGGGGTTTGAACCATCTGCAAAAAGTATCGACCAAGGTCAGCATTCGCAGTCTGCGCAGGCTGACGTGAGCCTAAGCCTTTTGCTTTTGGATAAATTTGCATGTTCAATGACAATTCTACCTCATAATTCAGTTGGTTGTTAGACATGAAGGATTTTACAGTCTATACTTATGTGATGACTTGCATGGTATAATGCATCCTGGAGATGCATTACACCCCCTTTTGCAATAGGATGACTCAAATGCTTCTGCTGAGCCTGGAACTATTTACTCAAATCAGTACTTTGAGCATACACATCTGCGTTAAGACGATAAATGTTACCAGAATAGTTCTGAACCTCGGCTAGAGGCATACCTGTGTCAAAATTACTTTTAACAGCTGTTTGTTTGGTGTTTCCGTCGATTTATCCAGTAATTCAGTCATATCACGGCGACAAGCTCACTTGATGGGCCTATTTTGGATTTCAACTGTACTAGCCATAGGCTTCCCAAGTGGCAGGCGTGGCCAGCCTGGTTCCACCCAGCCTGGTTCGATCCCCGCTTGCAGGTCATATTGCATACGAGTGTCTTTTGTTAGGGACGGTGGCAGATCGATACGAGTGAAAACGAGAAATCATGTGCATAATTGAATTGTTTTTTTATTTAGTTTTACTCCTGTTTGATTAATCCTTTCTGAACATCTGTGAGATAATAAAATCTAAATATAGGGCGCTTACGTCCTATGCAAGTTGATTTCGATCCGACAAAATACACGAGTTTGCCCTTTGAATGCCGAGACTTCAAACGTCATTCTAGTACGTGAAGAGAACAACTCAACCTGTGCGTATACAACACGGTGATGCTGATAGGAATAAGTTTATGATTTAAAAAGGTTACATGACGGGACGTGCATGTACATCAATTTACAATCTATACATGATGCGACTTAACCAGGTCAGCACAATCCGGAAAGGCACCTGAGTGTGCTGTAACTCATTCAGTAACAAATAATTAACAAAATGGCCACGAATACAGTTCTGCTGCAAGATGAAGAGAGAGTTTGGTAACACTCTAGAATTAAGAAGTGGACTGTGTAGATCAGAGATCAAACTGCACGTTATGTGCAGTTTGATCTTCAACACACAATCCACAAAAGCTTTATGCATCGTCAACGGCAATAAAAGAGTAAATATGCATAATACTTAAAACATAATCCTACGGAGACAAAAAAAAATCAGCCTTTGCGTAAACAACACTGTGGTGTTTTTTTTATAAATAAATTGGAAAGATACATGGTTGCCCACCATGTGTGGAGGAGGAAAAGAAGAAGAATCAAGAAAAATGGACACCGTTAATTTGCCAGCCTGGGGCCTTTAGAAAAAACATGTCTACATTTTTGACCAAACACAAATTTCTGTTTATTCATTTGTTATCAATACCAAAAAGTAGGTCAAAAGCCAGCACATTCAGCTACGCCGAAAAAAAAAAACACCTTTGCGTATACATCACGGTGATGTTTCTATAAATAAAATTATGATTTAAGGAAAAAAGTTACATGGCAGCACGCGTGTGTGACACATTTGCAATCGATCCACGATGCGACTTTACCAGGTATAATAAATTACCTGGAAACCAAGCCCGTCTCACAATAATTATTGACGTTGTGCACACCAGAAAATGGGATAACATTTATCACTCTAACCGTCGCTGGTGAAAACCGTGGGGGCCTTTTGCGGACGGCATAGATACAAGATCAGACTGCACAGAACGTGCAGACTGATCTTGTATTTATACCGTTCCCACCATGTAAATTTTTTTTCCTGGCATTTCCACCATATAAAACTATTTCAAAGCTGTTTTCACCATGTAAATTGATTTTAAAGCTGTTTTTAACACACAAAATAATTTTTGGTCGTGTCAGCCAGGTAAAACTTTTTTTAAGCCGTTTTCCCAATCTATGACTCATATCGGATAACCTCCTTCCAAGATTAGACTGTAAGCTTTTGTTTAGTTTGATCTTCATGTTCACTGTCCCCAAACAGACCTAAACCCTTTCTAAACAATCCAAAGTTTCAAAGACCCCAAGAAAGGTTTTCGAAAACATTGTGGGAAAAGGAAAAAAATGCTGGTAACCAGCATTTTCTCCTATTCCTTCAGTGTTTTCATATAATGACAGACCAAACAACACACCATTTTAGCCTGTCTTAACCCTTTACCAGACGACAAAATTTTAGCCTTGTCCAAATTGAAAGCATTTGCAGAAGACAATTTCAATGTGGCTCAAATAGTGCAATTTTCCTTTGATAGGACAGAAAACATTGTGGGAAAAGAAGAAAATGCTGGTTACCAGCATTTTCTCCTTTTCCCAGAATATTTTCAAAAAGCTTCTTTCCCAGGGGCGTTAAAAGGCGTCATTGTGCGGTGAAGGGTTAATATGTCGTCTGCAAAAGCTTTTAATCTGTAGCTGTCTAAAATTTTGTCGTTGGATAAAGAGTTTACATGTAATTGTGAGAGGCTTATTGCGTAATCGATACAGTTTTTTTGCAAAGTTGTGTCAGTATTCCATGAGTTTGCTTATTACCAGACGAAATAATTTTACCTTAGTCCAAATTCAAAGCATTAGTAGACGATATATTTAATGTGGCTCAAATACGGAAATTTGTCTGTGAAAGGGTAGAAAACAATGCGGGACAAGGAGGAAATGCTGGTTTCCAACATTTTCTTCCTATTTCCACAGTGTTTCCAAAAATCTTCCTACTCCGGGTCGTTGAAACTCTGGATTGTTTGGTAAGGGTTAAACATCAAAAGACAGTCGGCACTGGGTTTTTCTTGGAGGCGTCCTTGGGCAAAATACTTCAGAGCCCTAGGCTAGTACTAGTGAAACCCAGGACATACATGAATATATGAGCTGTCACCGTTATATAACTGAAATAATGATTAAAGCGGCGTAACACGATTCAATCAAGTAATCATCAAACCGGTGTCAACTTTTATGGTGCCACTTCCGTCTCTCTTCCGATATTCAGAGTAAAATTTATGGAAGGCTAATTTGAACGGCTTCAGAACACTAAATCTATCCCCGAGTTTAAAAATTTACGCTGTTCTTCAAATATGGATTGGTTGTATGGTGTTCTGCGTCGCTTTCAACATGATTTCAGTGATAGTACGGTAACATAATCACTAATACATGTATGTCCTGGGTTTAAAAAGTAGTAGGACTCTGAAGTGTCTTACCAAACGTTATTCCTACGAATAGCAAATGCCATACGGTGGGTGTGGACGCGGGGCCCGCCAGATTGCAAGCTCTATAGATTCACCATGCTCTCGTTTGAAGTCACTAACAAAAATAAATTGCATTTTACACGTTACCAGATGATATGAGCCATGCTGTAGCAAAAGGGGGCTTAATGCATCTCCCTGATGCATTATACCGATTAAGTCAACCAATAATTATGATCCATGAAATCTATTTTGTCTAACAACCGACTGAATAATGAGGAAGGTTGGTTCTTGGACACGCAGAAAATTTACCACGAGTAAAAGGTTTTGACTGCGGAGGCTGACCATGGTCGATACTTTTTGCAGATGCGTTTAAACCTCTTTTGACAGACATTGCTCATATATTTTTGACCCGTACGTACTCGTATTGTAAGCATTTACAGACGACAAATCCAGTGTGTCTAAAATGATTAGATTTGACTTTGAAAGTGTATGGAATATGTAGTAAAGAGAAGAAAGAGGTTGTTTAAAGCATACTCCCTTTTCCCCCCACAATGTTTTGCCAAAGCATTCACCCTCAAGGTCCTAAAACGCAGGATAGTTTGAAAAAAAGACTTGAACCATGTTTTGTGGAAAGGGGGCTTGATGCATTTGCAAAAAGTATCGCAGGCTTGACTTGGGCCGAAACTTTTTGCTTTTGGTCAATTTTGCATGTCAAAGGACCAGTGTTCCTCATGATTCAGTAGGTTGTTATACAAAATAGTTTTTAGGGATGTATAATACTGTGATGCCTTGCTTGCTATCATGCATCACGGAGTTGCATTAAGCCCCCTTCTCACAGAGCATGACACATCTATCAGAGGACGGGGTCTCTAAGACGTGACGTAAAAAAACTTCACCACTATTTTACAGGTCCTGTTTATCAATTAGAAACTTTTGTTTCAGTTGGAAAAAAAAAGACAGAAGCTGGGTAAATATGAAGTTAATTCTGCTTCGTTCGTCTCAAAATAGAACCGAAGAAAAAAAAAAATGAGTATCCACCACAATTAAAAATACTCACAAATTTAGCGTAATCATGATAAATACGCAAACGTGAACGGTGAAAACTCATTAAATTGCAGTGAAAACTCGAAAACATTAACATGAAGATAATTTGAGGTTCTCGGTATATTTCTAGGATTGATTTAAACCGTGACGTATGGCTAAAAACAGTGTTGCAATGGCTCTAATTGCTCACGCCATCAGTTGCAGTTCCTTCTGCGATGTTTTTTTTTCCAATGTAGAAGATCTTTCATGTTTGTTTGCCAATTTACTTTTACCTATTCTTGTACGTATTCAAACTATTACAAATAGTCGTCTTTTTTTCCCTTCAGTTGCTCAAAGCATATACTGTTCACCTCTCGCACCCTTGAGTTTTCTGTCGCATACGGGAAATAACTACTAGTAAGATTAAAACAAATTTGAAAGCTGACAGTGGTTATCGCCCTTACAAACTGTACCACAAGTTTTAATAGGCGATAAAACTGTACGGTAAAAGCACTTGCAGACGACAAATTTACAGCGGCTGAATAATTTGGATTTGCAAAGGTGGAAAAATTGTGTGAAAAGAAGAAAATGACCGCTACCAGTATTTTCTTCATTTCCAAGATTGTTTTCAAACATGTATTTCTCCAGTCGTCTGGCCATGGATTGCTCGGCAAATGGTACAACTGAAAATGTAAGCAAAATGTTTTGAAAAGATTAGAGGGAAAACCTTAAATTTAAAGTCATTACTTTAATATTTAAAATATTTGTATAAAAAAATCTGATCTTTGTCCCTAGGCTAACAGCTGAAATACAATAATATGTACAAATATTTGTTGTACACGTGTAACAATAAGATCAAGAAACGTTGTTCTAACAACAATACATCTTCCAACAAAGAAAATATTAAAGGGACTACCAACTTCATAGTGAAAACGCAACATGAAATTCAATTTTGAACATCGACAAAATAATTCATTTTGTTTGCATGAAGGGTATTATGAGACGAATCTGTGAAAGAATAAGAAACAAGAAGAATCTGCCATCTTTTAACGAATTCCGTTCAGCTTCTCTATACCGTTAGTAAAGTTATAAATCTATATTAAGAATATCCACGTGATTTTTAGGCACGCATATACAAAATCAAAAGACACACTACACAAATTCCACCGAAGAACCTTTGCAATAAAAAGCAATATTTCGTCCTAAATGAAGTAATTGGAAACAGTAACAACAAAATTCAATCTTATTAACATAATAGTTTTTTTTCTTTCACATTCTCCTATATTATATCCGCAGTCTGCAAAAGTTAATAAAACATTTTTTTTTATAGCGCAGAAAAGAACAAATTGTATAGATATAAAGACCCTGTTGGCAAGACTACACCAAGAACTATCGGACAGTGTAGATCTGAGATCAGACTAATTCAATTTTTGGACCAGATAAGATGGTTTATTATGCAGAAATGTAGCCAAATATGACAAACCGAAAGGTCTGCAGTCCGTTTATCTCATAAGGTATAGGACTTGGATCAAGATCAAATGGTACTATATGCGCAGTCTGATCTAAATCTACACTGTCCGCAAAAAAAAAAAAAAAAAAAAAAACTTGGCCTTCGGTGTCGGATGGGTTGACAGCACGCTTAACTCTTTATCAGACAACAACATTTCATACTTGTCCGAACTGAAAGCATTCGCTGACAACAAATTTAATTGAGCCATGCTCTGTCAGAAGGGGGCTTAATGCATCTGCGAAAAGTATCTGCCAAGGTCAGCCTGCGCAGTCCGCGCAGGCTGACCTGGGCCGAAACTTTTAGCTATTGGTCAATTTACTACGTGTCAAAGGACCAGTCTACCTCATATCAGTTGGTTGTTAAAAAAAAGTGACAATTTTGGATCCATAATTATGTGATTGCTTCCTTGGTATCATGCATCACGGAGATGATTAAGCCCCGTTTTCACAACGCATGGCTTATTTTATTTGATTTGTTTATGGAAGGATAGAAAACGTTATGGAAAACGGATAAATGCTGGTTACCAGCATTTTCTTAATGTTCCACAATGCCTTCAAATGCTGTCTTTTTCAGGGCCGTGTAAAGCCAGGATTGAGTGGTATAGAATTAAAAGACATCGGAGCTTGTTCCTTTATACAGAATAAATGATAGCAGGCTGAAATCCGTACAATTTAACAAATAACAGAGATCTAACGATGTGTATACATAACGAGTAATAGTAAATTTCAGAGGAAAATACATCGATGAAAGCATAAAATAGGGGGTGAAAAAAAAATTATTAGTAAACTTTATATACAAAAAACAAATCTTGAAAGATTCGATTAGAGATGATTGATGAAAAAATATCGACAACTTGATGTATTAAATGCTTTGGTCCTTTACCAAACAATACCGTCTTTTTTATGCCCGTTACAGAGAAGGGTTTTGAAAACATTGTGGGAAAAGGAAAAAATGCTGATTACCAGCACTTTTCTCCCTTTTCCACAATATTTCCTACCCCATCAATGACAGAATTCCATCATTGACACAACATTAAATTTGTCGTCTGCATATGCTTTCAATATGGATAAGTCTAAAATAACGTCGTTTGGAAAAGATTTTATGTATTGTTATTGCACTGCTTTAGGCCAGTGTCAGAAGTAGACCACATCAAAATTCAATCAAATAATGGCACAAATTTGTCACTGAAAACCAGAAAATTTAACTCTTTACCAAACGTCCAAATTTTAGACTGGTCCAAATTGAGAGCATTTGCAGACGACAAAATAAATGTGATTGAAAAACTGAAATTTGAAATTTGTTTTGTGGTAAAGAGTTAAAGATCAAAGGCAACTTGAAAATAAATTCACAGAAAGGAAGCGATAAGAAATCAGAATGAAGCCTGAGAAAGTCCATGTAATCTTTCTTTCAGCTGAACAATTTAACACACCATAAACCACGCAGTTCAGAGTTTTAACGATCCTGGAAGAGGAAGATTTTGAAAACGTTGTGGGAAAAGAAGAAAATGCTGGTAGCCAGGATGTTCTCCTTTTCCCACGACGTTTTCTGCTCTTTTTGAGACAACTTCTTTCGTTTGAGCCAGATTCCATTTGTCGGCAGCAAGTGCTTTGAATTTTGACAAGTTTTAAGCTTTGGGTTTGGTAGAGACTTAATACATAGGAAAAGAGAAACGAACTGAAATATTGAAGTTCAAACTGTTCACAAAAGTCTGACGATTTCCCTTAACTCTTTACCAAACGATAAAATTTTAGACCAGTCCATATTGAAGTTATTTGCAGTCGATAAATTAAATGTGACTCGAATGATAACAGTTGTCTTTGACAGGGTCGAACACATTGTGGGAGAAAGAGAAACTGCTGGTTTTCAACATTTTCTTCTGTTCCCACAGTGTTTTTAAAAGCCTTTGTTTCAGGGTCGTTAAAACTCCGGATGGTCGAGTAAAAAGTTAAAGACCATTTCCTTGCGTTTGATATAAATTTGAACAGGACTAAGTCTGGATTATTAAATGAAAGGCCCTGAGAAAGACACTGATAAAACACAAATTAAACGAAATATTCATGAAGTACCATTTGAACAATATGAAGGAATAAGCTATCAAATGCGAGGGTACAAGGGTTTTTCAGGTTTTCAAAAGCATTATTTAGCAAGAACTTCTCCAAAACCTATGTTGCAGGTACTCATTAGAATTGTCTCATTTAGAATACCGGAAACTACCGAAGTTTTGTAAATACGAAAGCAAACAACGTTGATCAAATGCAAAAGTCGATAGGGACTAAAACACCGAAAACTAGCGAAGTTTTGTAAACTTGAACACAAACAGGTTTGATAAAATGCAAAGTTCGGTTACTTTCGGCTAAATACCACAAATTACCGAAGTTTTGTCACTGGTCCCTTATTGATTCAGAACACCTGAAATGGAACTGTAAAAATACTGTAAACGACTAGACATTTCAAACATTGATTGCCTAGTTACTTTGAACTTAAAAGAATAAGTAAAGTACATTCGATACCATACATGTAATTCTCAACCTTACCGGTGCCTATTAACCCACACAGACATTTCCAGTCTTGAATAAAACCTAGAAAAGACTGTAAGTATATGGTTGCTTTTGCCCAGAATGTCTCAGCACAGAAGACAGTGTTGATCAGAGATCATACTGCACGTTTCGTGCTGCCTGATCTTGATCTACACCGGCCTCAAAGGAACTATAGGTGTAAATGGTTAAATATATAGATCCATTTCCAGAACAAGATATTTTTAGATATACAACTAACTTATATTTGAGCCATGCTCTGTTTAAAGAGCGTTTATTGCATCTGCAAAAAGTATCAAGGTTCGAGGTTTTTGCTATTTTTCAATTTTCTGCATGTCAAAGAGCCAGTGTACCTAAATATGATTCAGTTAGGTGTTATACAATATGTCTTTTATTGATCTATAATTATGTGATGACCTGCTTGGTATAATGAATCACGGAGATGCATACTTTCTGCAGATGAATTAAGCCCCCTTTTCACACAGCATGACTCATATAATAAGTGAAGATTTAACCAACACAAATACAAGCCAAAACATGGTGGAGAAAGGATATTAACTGGCAATTTTTCCCTGTACCATGATATTCTAATTGTGGTAAACTGCAAAACAATAAAAGTCATCAGAATAGTGGAAATGATATAACTTTAGAAACTGCACATAAACTGCACATCTTCTGCTCATCAAGGACTCTCGCGAATAAACTTTTATTTACAAGAATAACTCCATTTGAAATGCATCACTGGTACACATTGGTATAATTCCATTGATTCCAATAACTAATAGCGCAAGCAAAAATACATTGCGCTTGAAACGGATCATGTAAAAAAAAATCCGATACATTTTGAAAGCGAAAAATGCTTCACATAAACATACAATAATTTTTCAACAAAAATTAATGCACTCATATGTATCCCCTCTTTCTGACATACGTAAACATGTATACGTATAGAATATTTATCCAGATCTGAACACATACAATTTTTCAACAGGAATCATACACAATTTTATGTTTATCACAAATATATTCCAGTTTCTTCTTTCTTTCAATACTTTCCTCAAACAAATTGAATTTCAACACACCAAATGCGAGTAATATACTAGTATTCACAGAAACACTTATTATACTCCAATTTGAAACAAGCACTAAACCAGCTAAATTCCAGCACTATTTTCCTATGTATATCCTGGAAGACTATTTCTTTAATACATCCACTAAATCCAGAGAGAATTGTAATAAAACGTTCATTCTGATATTATTCCCTCTATCAATATATACACTTACTTGCATTATTTTCTTTTATTCATATACACTGAACAGCAATTTCTATTAATCAGTTTACACAAGATAGCTTCCACATCATTGAAGTATTTTACGTCACCTTACATGACGTCACTTATTGCGCTATATTTCATTTGCATATTAATACTGAAGGAAATTTAACCTCTGCTGCAAATGCCGGCTCACGAAAACCCGCTCGTGGTCTACCAGTGAGTTTCGTTAATTTCCGTTCACATTTAGATGTATTTTTCATTTCCGCCGAAGAATCTTACATGCTGTTTAAGGACGGATATGGTTTGGTTTACTTCGAACATTTTATACATTTATTTCACCGTTTAAACTTCTACTTCATCTTCAAACTCATCCTCATCGTCGACATCTTTTGCATTGGCACATAGGTAGAAGGCAAGAACTATTCCAATGAGCTGAAATAAAAGAAGAAATAAGCATCGACTTTTACTCTTTACCAGTCAACAAAAATATAAGACTTGTCCACGTTTACCCTTATGCTGCTAAATAAGTTGAATAAAACTGTTCAAGCCCATAGTAAAATCCCAAATATTTCTATTTCAAAGTTACTTTAGTGGAAAAAAATTTCCTTATCGGACAGTGTAGATCCAAGATCAGAATGCACGTTCTGTGCAGTCAGATCTTGATCTACACTCTCCGCAAAAGGTGCTTGAGTCGCACTTAGCAGCTTAAGGGTTAAAAGCAGATAAGAAAATTAAATGTGGCTCAAAAGACGGGATTTGTCTTCGATAGGTTTGACCACATTGTGGGAAAAGGAGAAAATGTTGGTAACTTTGCGGCTTAGCTAATCAGAACTCGGGTAACTTTGAATATTGAAAAAGTCCTTAGAATCAGACCAGGAATAAGAATGGTTAATGAATACATTCCCCGTTCCCCTAATTCACCTGCAATTATAAATTGATTTTTATCATAAAGCCTAGGACTTGCCTTCTAACGGCTAGTTATGGAATTTAGTAAATTTAGTTCTAGTACTAGAATTTAGTTTAGAACATTGTGAATAAAGCCCGTTCTTTAACTTATATTGCTATTTTGATATCTGTAATATAGCTCTCACTCGATAAACTTTTCATTATCGGTTTATATTATTGTTTATGATTGGAATAACAGGGTTAAAATCACGTACCGTAACGAGATAATTTATAAACGCAGCTCGATAATGTTTATATCATCTCGTCACGGTTCGTAGTTTTAAACACGTATTCCAAAAAACCAAACAACAATATAATTAAAACCTAACAGCAATATAAGCTGTTAATGAAAGGTTTATCGAGTTAGAGTTATAACATCGCTTCTTGTTTACTTACCAAAAGCAGCGGTACTGATCCCGTTACGATTGAAATGATAAGAAAATGCTGCTCTAAATAGACTAATGCCTTGTCGTAACAGCCCTGGAAACAGACAGAGAAGAAAACAAAGAATATCAGATTAGGTAATCAAGTAACTTATCAGGAAATGAAAACGGCGTCCTGAAATAAACATACAAAATGGCTACCGGTGTTTAATGACCTAAATATGCCTAAATAACTTGAAATACCGATGCTGTTAAAATCTTCTTTTTTTTTTGGGCACTCGTTTTGTCGCCAATCTTTTGGCGTAGTTGCAAATAAAAAGGGGCACCGAAAACGTAGAAAGTAAGAATTAATTTCTAAACTCAGTATTGGACTGACTGACTGACTGACTGCCTGACTGACTGACGGACGGACGGACGGACGGAATGACTGACTTCCTGACTGACTGAAAAAGAGATAAACAGAGACACAGACAATAACAGAGACAGAAACAAAGATACGGACAGACAGAATGACAGAGAAACAGTTTTAATACCGTTGTATACAAAGCCGGGTTATCTTTATGGGTCCTTATTTCTGTGTTGGGAGGTCCATAGACCGGGGGTCCGTCATATTTATCATTATTTCCCTGACATAACAACCGGCTCTCCCCATCCACACAACAACTGTCTGGTACATAGACTAAATAAAAAAAATAATAATAATAATTGCAAAAACGATTAATCTGAAATTTAAAATGAGCCATGCTCTATGAAAAGGGGCTTAATGCATCTGCGAAAAGTATCGACCAGGTCAGCCTGCGCGGATTGCGCAGGCTGACCTGGGCCGAAACTTTTCGCTATAAGTCTATTTTCTGTATGTCCAAGGACCACTCTACTTCATGACTAAGTCGGTTGTTAAGAAAAGTGGCGATTTTGAATCCATAATTATTGAAAGGCTTGACTGGTACAATCCATCACAGAGACGCATTAAACCCCCCCTTTGCCAGAGCACAGCTCAAATATTGCAAATAGAAGAAACAGGGTGGAAGTATTGAGGTAAATAGGACAATTACTTGTAAAAATGGGGAAAAAATCATTGTGGTAAAGATTCGTAAAACACCTACAGTTTTATGCAAAAGCAAGATTTACGCCCTACTGTAATTGACAACGTATTGTGTTGTGATGTAAAAGAAGCAATCCCTTGCAATAATGGAAACAGCGCAATCACATCACCCCCAAAACAAGATATCATGTTCCGATGTTGTAAACTCGTTTGACAAAACAAGTGAAAATCTCTTTCCGACGTTTGGTTCACGAAAGAGCCACGCTTATAAAATCATTTAACATAAAGAAGCATCTAGTTATAACATGACAAATAATTTCCTAGCTTCCATTTGTTGCATAATTATTTTTTTCCATATTTTTTCGTACTTTACTTTGCAAGGGAGATGACTGTAAAACAGTTTCTCTTGAAATTTTAGGGTCACTTCCCTTGTTCACAGAAAACTCTCACCCGTTTTACAATGCCAACTCATACGTTCGTATCTTTGACATTTATTCTAGGGTGATAATTACGATTGAAATGTTTCGCAGGTAATGCTGCTTCGTGAACAAGATTAACCCTTGTCCTGCTAAATAAGTTAAATGAAACTTTCAAGCCGATAGTAAAACCCCTAATATTGCGACTTCAAACTTATTCTGTGGAGAAAAATATCTCTTTATCGGACAGTGTAGATCCAAGATCAGACTGCACATTCTGTGCAGTCTGATCTTGATCTACACTGTCCCTAAAAGGTCAGTAAGTTACGCCTAGCAGCCAAAGGGTTAATGTACCCAGTCAAAGGACCAAACAACAGTTAACGAATAGTTACTGTAGATGTTTAAATGCTATGCCGGTATGACTCGTTCGAATGTGTCCAAAAATCCCACCTTGTCAACGTATTGATCGAATTTTGAACGAAAGAACAATAGAGGTGACGGTTTGTGTATTTCTCTCATTCTTTTTTTCCCAATGGCCTTTAAAACAAGAGGGCCATTGATCCTAAAGTACTGAGTAAAGTCACCAAGGACTGATAAAGCTGAAGAGATCCTCGTTATGATGATGTAAAATATATATGTGTTGGTGAACTACTTTGACCCGACGTGACTCATTTTTCAATTTGTCAGAGATATCGTTAAGAAAAAATATTCTGACCAATTTACATGAATATCTGGCGAAAAAAAGGGGCTTCTACAGTGGACACAAGGTTTTTGTAAGATTTGTCCCAGTGACCCAGTTTTTGACCCGACGAAACCAATTATCCAATTTGTACAAGATGTCATCAAGGCAAACATTCCGACCAAGTTTCATGAGTATCAGACCGAAAATGTAGCTTCCAGAGTGCACAAAATGTTTTTTCTAAGCCATGTCACAGTGACCTTCTTTTTGACCCAATATGACCAATTTCGAACTTGTCTGATACGTTATTAAAACAAACATTCTGACCAAGATTCATGAGTATCAGACTGAAAATGTGGCCTGTAGAGTGCGCACAACGTTTTTTCTAAAATTTGTCCTAGTGATCTACTTTTTGACCCTACATGACCGAATTTCAAAGATGCCCGGTATATTTTGAAAACAAACATTCTGATCGATTTTCATGGATATATCCCACTGAAAAACGATACCTCTAGAGTGCACACAAGGTAAATGTTGACGCCTGGACGACGGACACAGCACACGATCACAAAAGCTCTTTTTGCTCAGGTGGGCTAAAAAGGCAGAGAAAGTGGCATCATGCGCAATGAACTATTTTATAGTTCCTATTCAACCATAACTGTGTTCGGATAATCAAAATAAAAAGAGACCCTTACTCGTTGCAGACCATTCTTGACGTGGTCACATACATTAAACAGTTTACAATGAAATTGCAAAATAACACTTACTTTTTCAAGAAATAATCTAATCAATATCAGAAACGCATACTAAACTTAGCCTTTCATCTTTTCTGATAGAACAGAGTAGCAGAAGTACTTGGTATCAAATTTACAAGAGGACCTTCATCTAACGACTATGACATCAAAGCATTTTCGTTCTGGTGTTCTATCTCTGCCGAAGGGCGAGGTAAGAGTACATAATATAATTCTTCTGTCTATTTTGCATTCATTAATCCTTTACCAGACGACAAAATTTTAGCCTTGTCCAAATTGAAAGCATTTGTAGACGACAATTTCAATGCGGCTAAAATGGTGCAAATTTTCTTTGATAGGGTAGAAAACAAAGTGGGAAAAGGAGAAAGTGCTGGGTACCAGCATTTTCTCCTTTTCCAACAATGTTTTCGAAAGGCTTCTTTCCCAGGTCGTTCAAACTCGGGATTGTGTGGTGAAGGTTTGGGGGGGGGGGGGGTAATTATGCCAGCCATAACAGCACTGAATTCAACCTTTTTTTGCGTAGCTGAATGTCCTGGCTTTTGACCTACTTTTTGGTACTTATAGAGAATGAATAAACAGAAGTTTGTGATTGGTCAAAAATGTCGACATGTTTATTTCAAGAGCCCTTGCCTATTTGCGGACAAATTTACGCCGTCTATCTTTTTTAAAGGTATTTCTTGTTTAAACTGTTGCTTATTCAAAGACATTACGATAAAAAAAAAAAAAACCCGTCTCCCAATGCAAAAGGTTTACGTAACCGTAAACACGGAAAGAAAACTTTATATAATCGTGAAGACTTTAATAAACCGTAGCCCTTTCACAGAGAAAACTAGCAGAGTACAATGAAATGCAATAAACGAAATCATAAATCACCATTGTCCCACAAACTCAAAACATTTACGAAGGAAAAATAAAAGCGAAGACTTGATCAATGCTAGTATCAATCAACCGAATTCATGCAAATCGAGCTGTGTAAAAAGACTTTTCCTCACTGTATGCGGTAGAGCAAGTTTTTTTTTTGTTCGATTTACACAAACATTTCGTCATTTTGCTGAAACGGGTTTCAATGATGGGTTTCTTTGATGGTTTCAAAAACTATCTCCCGCAGGATCGCTAAAACACCAAATTGTAGGGAAAAGGGTGAGAGAAACAGAGAAATTAATTCTTCTGTAGTAATTTCATGAATTCTTGACCGATCCAGGGTGTTAACACTGCACATTTTCTTTCGTGTAAAAAGATTTCCTTAAAATTTAAACATAAGTAGAAATGCTTGTAGAAATGCTACCGAGTTTTTCGACATATTTACTGTAGAATCTCCTCTTTTGTTAGCTAAAGGTACAGCCGTTATTGTATATCAAAAGATAAATAATATGCGCCTTGATGCATCTGCAAAAAGTATCGACCCAGTTCAGCCTGCACAGTCCGAAACTTTTCGCTATTGGTCAATTTTCTATACATCCAAGGACCTGTCTACCTCATGATTATATCAATTGTTAAAAAAAGTTATGGATCCATAATTATGTGATGGCTTGCTTGGTATCAAGCATCACAGAAATGCATTAAGCCCCCTTTTACCAGAGCATAGCTCAAACATTTTTAACACGGCAAAATATCATTGCTCAGTTGGTAGGGTCGCTAATTATTATTTTGAAGGTACTGGGTTCGAACCCTACCGGAGACAACGCTTTTTTTTTCGACATTTATTTTCTTTTTTTCCAACTAAGGTTAACAGAATATTAATTTTCTCTCCTACCCCCCCCCCCCCCCCCCCACCACCTTCCTCTCAAAAATCGGGGTCAAAATCCTGTTTGATGCCCCTTTAAAAACTGATTTTGAATCTTTAAGTGTCTATACGACTCCGAAACAGATTTTGATGCTTTACAAGCTGAAGTTCAGGCTTTTGATTTTGGTGATCGCGGTGCAGTTCCATTTCACTCTTTATTTCACAGATCAAAAATCATCATCATCATCATCATCATCATCATCATCATCGTCGTCGTCGTCGTTAACATCGTCATCGTCGAAAACGTCGCAATTTAACACATGCTTTGAATAATTTTACGCATGCTTTGGTCTAGAACGATGCACATTTTGTTTCTGTTAGCATGTGTAACATGTTAAAGGAGCGGGTCTAGGGTGTAGGGAAATAGGGAACTTGAACTTAAATCCTTGTTATCCCTTCATGCCAAACAATCTAAGTTAACATGATGTCCATAACATACATTCGTGTGGGAACTTTGTCACTTTCCCAATCAAACGTTGGCTTATTAACCCTTTCCCATACAACAACATTTTGGACTTGTCCAAATAGAAAGCATTTGCAGACAACAAAATAGATTTGACTCAACAATTGAAGTTTGTTTTGGGGAGGGTAGAAAACATCGTGGGAAAAGGAGAAAATGCTGATAACCAGCATTTTCTCCTTTTCCCACGATGTTTTCAAAAGGCTTCTTACTCAGGGTCGTTATAAATCGGGACAAAATATTCATTTCGAGCAATTTCTCTATATGACACACTGTTTCTGACGCCCTTAGACCCTTAACCTGCTATATAAACTAATAAGAAATTTCCATCCCTTTTTTGAAGCCATTTTAAGGAGACAGTCAGATTTCAAACTTGTTTCGCGGGAAAAAGAATCTCTGTGTAATGGGCATTATAGAACGAAGATCAGACTGCACGTTCTGTCAAGTCTGCTCTTGATCTACAATATCCGCAAAAATGGACCGAGTCGTGCTTTAAAACAAAAATGTAAACTCTTTGCCAAAAGACAAAAGAATCGGATTTTTCCATAATGAAAACTTTCGCGGAGTACATAATAAATATGGCTGTTTGTCTGCAAAGAAGGTAAAGAAAAATATACGTAGGAAAAGGAAAAACTGTTAAATGTTGATTAGCAGCATTTTCTCCTTTTTCTACCATGTTCTCCAAAGCTTTAACTTCTTAAAATCTTCTAAAGGCGTTTTTATGAGTTAAGAACAGTTACTGAATGTATAATATGGACATTAACTAAGGTGATTAGTATAAAACAAAATTCCCATGCACCTACTTTTACCATTTGGTTTATAAAGTTTGTGCCAGACACTCTGTTGTTTATAGATACCCCAGGAAAAATCTCCATCTACGTCACCGTAAGCCCCGCAACAACCCAGCTGTAATGTAAAGAAAGAAAAGAAATAACGTAATTGTGATTGTGAGAAGTCGAAAATCGGCAATATTAGAGAGAGAGAGAGAGAGAGAGAGAGAGAAGAAGAAGAAGAAGAAGAAGAAATGGGAACCGCTGTAAAATTATTTCCAGTAAAGGGAATTCAATCCTGTTCCATAATTGAACTCTGAGTTCCTTCCCCTGGACAAGTTACGATATGGCATTGTCAAAACCTGGCGAAGTATTATCTAATTTTTGTTTTTTAGGAAAGCAGCAAGGAAAGTGTAGCGTGTCGTTCTCTTTTAAGAACACAAGGATAGGTGGCTCGACCGTCAATACCATACACGAAATCAGGGACTCTTTCGGACTGATCGTGCATTCTGATCGTGGATTAATAACGCCTGCTTATTTACTTAACTCTTTACCACACAATGTCGAGTTTTAATGCCTCTGGGAAATTAGACTTTTAAAAACATCGTGGGAAAAGGAGAAAATGCTGGTAACCAGCATTTTCTCCTTTTCCCACAATGTTTTCTAACCCATCAGAAACAAATCATATCATTTGAGCTACATTTAACTTGTCGTCTGCAATGCTTTGAATTTGGGCCTGTCCAAAATTTTGTCGTCTGGTAAAGAGTTATGCCTGTAAGATAACCATCTTTTGTACTTTCAGTGGATTGTACTTCCGGCCGTCGAAAGATCTCGGGTCATATGAGCCATGCTTTGTAAAAAGGGGGTTTAATGTATCTGCAAAAGGTATCAATCCAGGTCAGCCTCCACACTCCGCGCAGGCTGACCTGTGTCGAAAATTTTTGCTTTTGTAAATTTTCTGTGTGCCCAAGGACCATTCTACCTCATAATTCAGTTGGTTGTTAGACAAAATGGATTTTATGGATCCACGAATATGTGATGACTTGCTTAGGTACAATGCATCACAGAGATAAATTAGATCCTTTTGCCAAAACATGGCTCAAATATTTTTCGCTGAAAATGCAAATATAAAGGAAATACTTTTGAAATCGACATTAATTATACTATAAAACAGTTTTACGACGACCAATGCATTACTCACCGCCTGTTGCATTGAGTCCCAAGCGTCTGTTATGAGTTTGTTAGTTGAATTCCTCTGTATATCTACACCGTAGTTATAAATGATCGTTTTCTCGAATCGCTTTTTAATGCCTTCTGTAATCTATGATAATAATCAAGAATTTAAAAAAAAATCAATACATAATAATACGAATGACGAAAAAAAAAAGCACTAAAATCACCTGTACATTCGCATATCATCTAAAAACATCTGTAATGATATTGTAAAAAGCTAACAAAAGACTCCCATCGTACTTATGATTGCACCGATTACGTGACACTACAGGTACGACTCTGGCAAAAGAGGGCTTAATGCATCTCCACGATGCAGCCCACCAAGCAAGGCATCACATAATTAGTGATCCATAAAATCCATTATGTGTAACAACAGACTGTATCATTAGGTAGACTGGTCCTTTGACATACAGAAAATTGACCAATAGGGAAAAGTTTCGGCCCAGGTCAGCCTGCGTGGACTGGGTCGATACGTTTCGCAGATCTATTAAGCCCCCCTTTTCACAGAGCATAGCTCATGTACATGTAATGATGTTCGTGGGTCTTTTGCAGTTAGCTAGTTTATCGTTTGTGGACTTCGGTGAGGGATCTTGAGTTCGTCTTCCAAACTCTTCTCATTTTCTCGGGTCGTTTTCATTTCTGCAAACCATTCCAAATTGCAATCTTACTTTAATTCTCACCATTTTCTAAGTTTCAAAAGAACAATCTATACACACAGTTAGAATGAAAAGAAACGGACGCAGGCTTTGCGATTAGAAAGAAACGTAATTTCTGATTGGCTGCATCATTTGGTTCAGCCAATCAGAAACTGTGTTGCTGTCTTCATTTATGAAAAGAAAAATGTCGAGCGATTCTCTATGAAAAAGGGGCTTAATGCATTTGCAAACACTATCGACCCAGGTCAGCCTGCGCAGTCCGCGCAGGCTAACCTGGGCCGAAACTTTTTGCTTCAGGTATTTTTTTTCCATGTCTCAAAGGAAAAGCGAAGGCTACCTCAGGACTCAGTAGACTGTCATACAAAACAGATTCTACGAATCTATAATACTGTGATGACTTGCTTGGTATCATGTATCACGGAGATATATTAAGCCCCCATTTGCAAAAGCATGGCTCATGTAAATTTAGCACTAGACTGTAGTTTAGAATGGTTGTTAAATACGGGCCTAAAGATAATCTCGGATTAGTCTGATGGCTTGTCTGGAATTCAAAATGATGTTATTATTATCCTGCTAAGTAAATTGAATTAAATTTTCAAGCCGATAGTAAATATCTGATTGTTTTTTTTTTTTTCGGACTTTTTTTTGGAAATAACTATCTCCTTATCAGACAGTGTAGATAAAACATCAGACTGCACGTTCTGTGCAGTCTGATCTTGATCTACACTGTCCGCAAAAGATCAGTAAGTCGTGCTTAGCAGCCTAAGGGTTTGTAATTAGCAAATTTGTCCACTGTTGTTTTTCTTTTCATCACAACCTACCTCGTCTCTGAATATAAAGCTTACTCCAAATCCAACACACAGGGTTAGTAGCACCAACGTTAATACAACACCGTACTGAAAATAGACAAAAAAAAAAAATGTTGATTGCATGGTGTTTTACGCTGCTTTAAAAATCAGTCATATAACGGCGACAGTTCACATATTCAAGTATTTCCGGGGTTTCAACATTACTAGGCTGGGGCTCTGAAGTGTCACATCCAAGAAAACCCCAATGGATCCAGTGAGACTCGAACCCGGGACCTCCACTTTACCATTGAACCACGGAGGACCCCTGGACAGAAAAATGGCAATAGACATTTTGTGTTAACTTGAGAAAAGTCAGCTTCTGAAAATCTTTAACTTGTAATGCCTGTTCCCCGCACTCCCCTCTCTGTCTGTCTGTCTGTCTGACTCTCTCAAGAGAAGCAGGATAGTCTTTGAAAGGGTAGAAAACATCGTGGTCACAGGAGAAAAAGCAGCTCACGGGCATTTAACTGCAGTCTTCTGAAGATGTTGTAGAAAGTTTTTTTTTTTTTCTCCCAAGATCGAAAGTGGCAAAGTATTAATATGGCGTGCAACACACGAAAAGGGGCCTTCGGACAATTGCGTAAAGTGTAGTCCCGGATTAGCCTGCGCAGTCCGCGCAGGCTAATCCGGGACAGCACTTTACGATTACTTAAGATTTTTTCAAACAGTAGACTTTCGTGAGACAGAAAATCGCACAAAAACGGGAAGTGTCGTCTCGGATTAGTCACAGACTGCACAGGCTGATCTGGGACGACACACTTTTACACATATGTCCGAAGGCCCCTTTTCGTGTAGTGCACGCCATATAAGAATAGGGCCCGGTTTCTCTCAGTCCTTCAATGGACTCATTTTCTGACTTATATAACAGGCTTAGTTACATTATTTATCAGAGTTGAGTCTGGAACGTTGTGTCAACTCAGGATTTGAAAAATGATACGTGGGTTTGTTAATGCTAGTCAGATTCATATCAAGTAACGAACTCAACGTAAGTCAGAAACTGACTTCGTTTGTGGATTTGAGCAAAATAAGCGACTTAAACTTTTACCACACGATCCCAAGTTATAAAGACCCTGAGTTTTAATGACCCTGAGGAAGAAAGCTACTGAAAAGAAGAAAATGCTGGTAACCACATTTTCTCCCTTTTCTCACAATATGTTTTATCCTTTTTTGTCGTTTGGTAAAAAGTTAACCCTTTACCTCACAATCCCGACTTGAGAAAGAAGCCTTTTGAAAACATTGTGGGAATAGGAGAAAATGCTGGTAACCGGCATTTTCTCCTTTTCGCACAATGTTCTTTACCCTTTCGAAACAAATTTCAGTTTTTCAGTTACATTTATTTTGTCATCTGCAAATGCTTCCAATTTTGACTAGAGTAAAATTTTGTCATTTGGTGAAGAGTTAAGTTTAAACCGGGCCTAGGCTCTAATCTCACATGCTGACTAAGCTTATGTACTATAAGTATGGCCGAGCCCCGTAGCTCAGTCGGTAGAGTACAAGACTTGACAACAGGAGGTCGCTGGTTCGATCCCCGGCTCGGCCAATTTCTTTCCGAGGATTGATGATAGTCATAGCGACAGGATTCATTCCCTCTCTCACCGCTGACCATTGTTTCGACGATGGTTATGTGGGAAAGCAGCCAGTGGCTTGGAAAGAATATTGTGCGGAGTACTGGTAACAGAGATTCCACGAAAGCATGGATAGGTGTACTGGCGATATAACTGAAATAATGTTGAAAACGGCGTTCAACACCATACAATCAATCAATCAATCAACTATAAGCATGCTTCTATTAAACATGAATTCCAGTCTTTACTTTATTTAACAAAAGACTTCGAATAGAAAATAAAATGAGCCATGCTCTGGCAAAGGGGGGCTTTATGCATCTGCGTGATGCACGATACCAAGCAGGTGTTCACATGATCAGGGATGTGTAAAGTCCATTTTGCCTGACAACCGACTGAGTCATGAGTTAGACTGGTCTTTGGACTTGCAGAAAATTGACCAATAGCAAAAAGTTTCGGCCCAGGTCAGTCTGCGCGGACTGCTCAAGCTGACCTGGGTTGATACTTTTTGCAGATGCATTAAAACCCCTTTTCACAGAGCATGGCTCAAATAAATGTTTGACGCCTTATCTCTATGTCAATTGCCAGCGTGATTCTATATTTGGAATGTCTTTGAAATTAGACTGACATTTATTGATGCAATTTACATGTAAATTCGATCCTTTTCCGTTCAATTTCGTGTAACTAATTACGTAATATGGACAATCAATTTGATGTCTGAACGCTATTTTTACGAGAAATGTTGTTGAACAGTCTACCGAATTAATCTGCTTTCACTCGAATCCATACAAGTACAGCGCTTTTTACGTCTGGACGCTTTTGCTAGGATATTTATTTATTTGTTCATTTAACTATTTTTTTTTTATTAATATTTTACAAACGACAAAAAATTATAGACTTGCCTGCTTTAAAAGCATTTGCAAGCGACAAAGCAAGCGTGTCTCAAATAATGGGAAAGAGAAAATGCTGGTTACCTGCAAATTCTCTTTTTCATGCAATACTTTCCAAAATCTCTCTTCTTAGGGTCGTATAAATCACGGAATTGTTTGGTAAAGTGTTAATATATGTACATACTTTCGCTCGAAGTTTGCAAAATGAAAAAAGGAAATAACCTCGTGTGAGAAGTGATGACTAAACTAACATAGCAATGCTCCGGTATAGGGGGGTTTAATGTATCTCGGTGGTGAATAATACAGAGCAAGTAATCACATAATTAGGGATCTATATATATAAAATCATTTTTGTTTAACAACTGACAGAATCAGTAGGTTAAAACAGAATGTTTATGGACAAGCATAAAATTTACAAATAGCGAAAAATTTTGATCCATGTCAGCTTGCACGGACTGCGCAGGGTGACATTGGTCAATACGTTTCACAAATGCGTTAAGCCCTTCCCTATCCCCCCACTCCCCCACGTTGAGCATGACTCAATCACAACATGCAATATGTACTGTCTACTTTCTCCGCCGTTTTTTTAATTATCTCAAATGTCACGTTTGTCAAGAAATCTAAAGAGATCAAACTGAATATCACAGTAATTTCCAGGAGCGCTTTATTTTTTAATTTCTTCTGCGAGAAACAACTGACTCAGACAAACAGAAACTCGTTGTCGTTTATTTTCATGTGTAACAGAATGCAATGATGCTCTTTCGTCTTCAATTTGAGTGAAATGGTTTCTCTCTATATTTTTTCAGGGTGAGAGTATCCTGGGTTCCAGTCTGATCTTTTTCTTCCTCTTTTATATTCGGACTTTACTTTGTCAAAAATGACGACGAGGTCATTTTTGACAAATTAAAGTCCGAATATAAAAGAGAAAAAAATGATCGGACTGGAACCCAGGCTAGAGTCATCGTGGTGTAGGGTCGGAATGGAAGCCGAAAAGCACATTTCCATCGTAAAAAAAGGAGTTTTGGTCGTAGATCAGAAGCAATTTTGTCGGACAGTCTATATCAAAGATCTGTAAAACTTTTTCTCTTTTGTGTTAAACTCAGCTTTTCTACCTCTGGGTCGTTAAAACTCGAAAGGCTTAATGAATGAAGCCCAGTCAGTACTAAAGATGCAGATATGCAATTTCAACTTTTTTTTGACAGAATATTTGACAGGGAAGTGGCAGCATAGATCCAAGATCAGACTGCACCTTCCGTGCAGTCTGATCTTGATATACACTGTCCGCAAAAGCAATCAAATGTGGGCTCGTTGGAGAGGTCATCAGACCTCTCCAACAGTGGTGAGTTTAAAAGGCAGACTGCCTCAGAAATTGCAATCTAAATCCACTTGTTTTGCGGAATTGTTCTGATACACAGTCTGTTTCGTCATGGTTTTATAAATAAACCGAAATCAAAAAACTGAAATAGGAAATAGACGTGTTTTGTTTTTATGTGGCAGATTTCAAAAAAAAAAATGTATTGATTTGATTGCAAATGTTTTTCGACGGTCGATACAAAACACAAGATTATATTCGATATTTTCTCCTTTTATTTTCTGTTCCATCATTCATCTTTTCGAAAAACGGAACTAAAACTAAGGGAGCTAATTCTTGCTTAACCTCAAAGGATAGTTTCAATTATTCATTATTTCTATTCAAAGGATAGTTCCAATTACAGTCATTAAAGCCAATAAACTATTTGAAAATACTGATGCTGACCTCTCCTGGCTTCTTTTTTTAAAGAAGCCACCTTGTCACTACATGGATTAAGTTTGAAGGGAACATCTAGACTAGTGTCTGTTCACTGTAACACCATTAATTATGTATTTGCAAGAAAGATATTTTTCCGGAGAAGATATCGTAAAACGGCCTGGCATCTACAGCGAAACACTTTGATTTATTTCTATACTTTTTGGTAGACGTATCTATACTTCAACGCAAATATAGATACACAACCTTTCTAGGTAGGATTTCAATTTTATACAAGGGATTTGGACGTTCATAATCGCGCCATAAGTACAAATGCCCATGGGATGACAGTCCGTGGGTTTTCCTATAACAGTGACAAATGCCCCTCTTCAAGTTCAATACAAAGTACATTCTTTTTTCACGGCTGAACATTTTCTAGGCTTTCTTATCTTTTCTCATCTGTCTATGTAGGTAAGCAACCGTTATATTGAAACAAGTATTATTTGACGTGCTGGTAAATGAACCACAGGAATGCATAATTATAGAGATAAACTAGTAGCCTTGACAAAACTGAACCACTGTTAACCCTTAGACTGCAAAGCCCGACTCACCGACCTTCTGCAGACAGCGTAGATCAAGATCAGACAACACAGAACGTGCAGTCTGATCTTTGATCTACACTGTCCGATAAGGAAATAATTATCTCTTCACAAAATATCTTTTAAATGGGAAAATTTATGTTTTTACTATCGACTTGAAAGTTTCATTTCTTGTATTTAGCAGGATAAGGTTTAAAAACTACGAATAACTCTTTGCCAAACAATCCCATGTTTTACGACCCTGATGAAGAAGCGGCTTGAAAACATGGTAGAAAAAAATTAAAAAAAAAAAGCTGGTAAACATCATTTTCTTCAGTTCAAACAGTTATCTGAGGAATATTAGCGTCAGCTAATGCTTTCGAAATGGATGTCTCTCAAACTTTTCTCTCTGGCTAACACCAAACAAAGAAAAAGTTATAGAAAAAAATAAGTATTTCAATACCTAGCATCTGCCAGTAAAGAACGAAACGTTCAAATTTCGATTAGCATAGTGGACAACTTTATGCAAGATTCTTAATCCCTTGAGCGATAAGCACATCGTTGGGTGTTTTTATTGAAAACGTGGATGGAAATCAGACAACATTTTCAAGACAATATAGATGAAGATCAGACTGCACAGAACGTGCTGCTTGATCTTGGATCTACACTGTCCAATTTTCTTTTGAAGTATTCTAGGAGAAAAACCCTAGCAATTATTGCATTCTGGCCTGTGTTCCTGATATAAGTCCATTTCATCTGTTCAGCGGTTTACAGGGGGTTACGTCCAAATAATTCTTTACGAACACGCAATTGAAATAAATTTGAGAAGGTGCTTTTCCCTAGCTGATTGCATGAAAGGTTTTAGATTTCTGTTATATATTCATCGAAACGCCAGCCACTTTTGAAAATCGATCCTGCTAAAGTATTCCCTCTCGTAGAATAATTTCTGGTCTCAAGGACCATAAAGCGTTTAATTTCTTAGACGACAAGTTGTGATAAATTTCAATTCTGTAATGGACTTTGTCAATATCCATTTTCGCTGCCATTGAAGAGATCTATCCCCGTAGTTTCTTGTAGAAGGACGTGGCTCAACAAAAGATATCCCCTTAGTGTTCATATGTAGGAATACCTACAGTATACTCTTCATCTAATAAGACACTTTTAGAGCCGTCCAAATTATAAGATTTGCTTACAACAAATTAAATTTGATTGAAAAGCTGGGAGCTGTATTTGGAAGGTAGAAAACATTGTTGGAAAAGGAGAAAATGCTGGTTACTAGCATTTTCTCCTTTCCCACAATGTTTTCAAAAGCCTTTCTTCCTTCTTCCTCTGGATGATGAAAATTCGGAACTGCTGCTAGTGGGTTTATGTTGAAGTACTACGTTTTGATCTTGTTCTTCCAGTTATTGCATCATTTTCTTTCCATTTTCCCATCCTTTTGATTTCATTGAGTTAACTTAAATCCCATTTCATTCTTTTTTCTTTGTAATCTTTCTGAAACCTTGTACATTGCAGTTGCTAACAGTATATATTCTAATACTGCGAAATATAACTAGTATTGCACATTTCACAAGATTTGGGATGGAGGAGGCTATTTTTATCCACAAAAATGTGTTAGCTACCAGTTAAAGCATACTATGCAAAAATATTTTCCATGAAAGGTAGTATTTCAAGTTCTTTTGTACGAAACAGGCAACTTTCTGGGAAAGACAATGACTATTACAAGGAATGACTCCTTCTTTCTGGGTGTTTTTTTTTTTTTTTATACCGTCTGTTATTATCGACTTAAAAACGCATACGCAGCGTGGCAAATTGGTCAACAGCACAAGCGTTAAAAAAGCCCAAAAGTTCAAATAGTGATAACCACGCTTGCCAAATTGAACGGAACGGCCAATCACTATAATTGCTTGGAGTACAGTCGTCTAAAAATTGCACTCCGCGTAAACATGAACCGGTTTAAAGGGATCTATCCATGTTTTTTTTTTTTTAAGTTCACCAACCTTACAAAATGCTTTACCACCGATTTTTAGTCAGTCAGTTGTTTAACCATAGTCTTCCGCTAGGTAGCATTTTTCAAATACATACCTATCTGATATGGGCATTCTGGGTACAGAACCGGACTACTTTTCAAGGCGGCAATCAATGCAGCGAATTTCAAAATAAAACAAACGTTTAATCAATAAAAAAGCTACCTCGTACGATTCACCTAGCCATGGTTAGTTAGCATATAACCTATGCAGCAGTCATTTATAAACACAACCCCTATAGCCTCGGGGAATAGCCCTGATGCATTTTTCGTTGATAAGTCTGGAAAAACCAAGATGCACAAGTCCTGGGTTTCCTGAAATCTATAATTAGAAACTCTTTCCAAAGATTTGAAGTAAACAATGATATTTTTAAAACCTATTTTTCCCGTTTGAAATAATTGAATTTTGAAGAAATCTGAAGCGAAAAACAAACTAGATTTTGTCACAGTATTGTTTATAGCCATCTTCTCTATTGCTACTTTTTAGCGGCAGAGTTTAAGTTTACGAAGCGCGTATTTATATTTATCCTGTACAGGATAGTGATGCGTCATAGCAGAGAGGCTTATCTTAGAAGAATATGACATGCATAGACAACGGTGCAATAACAAGCGTCACTTTAGTGGTACTGTATTAGAAAGGTACGATGACGTCATATCAGGTTTCTTAAAAATAAAGGAATTTCCCGACTGCAAAACAACTAGTTAAATGTGGTTCAAATGATCGGATTTTAGGTAGAAAGAGTTTTAAACGTAATGGGCAAAAAGAAAATGCTAGTTTCCAGGATTTTCCCCCTTTTCCCACACTGTTTTCTAAAGTCCTTTTGCCAGTGTCGTTTAACAAAGGTTTTCTGTTTGCTAGTCGTAGAGTACTGGATTGTTTGATAGACCATCGATATACTCGTACTTACAAAGCCCATGACGAATTTCTCCTGTTTCATGGTCCCACAGCATCCACAAAAAGCCAACACGGTTGCCGCGCCACCGCCTGCTATAACGCCGTACGTAACCATCTCTAGCAGCCGCGAGCCCATAATGGCTGCCATCTCTCTTGTGTTGAACTCCTTCACTAGCAGCCATATGCCGACACCTAATACCGCGCAACCGAGTATCTGTTTAGAAGATAAAAGAAACAAATATCAAGAATCTCGCTTGAGAGAGAGAGAGAGAGAGAAAGAGAGAGAGACAGAGAAAGAAAGAAAGAAAGAAAGAAAGAAAGAAAGACAGCGTAAACGACCCAGAGTGAGAAGGCTTTTAAAAAAAAAGACAGACAGTTTTAAAGACCCGGGGTGAAAAGGCTTTTGAAAAACAATTGTGGAAAAAGGGGAAAATGCTCATAACCAGCACTTTTTTTTCATTTTCCCACAATGATTTCGTCCCTTTCATATACAAATCTTATCCTCTAAAGCTCATTATATTTCTTCGTCTGCAAATGCTTTGTTATTGAACAAGTCTAAAAAATTGTCTTTTAGTAAATTATTTATTACATAATGAAATCACCATGACAACAATAAAAACCAAAGGCCGTGATAAGCCAGCAAACACTGACAAGTAAATGATCGACAAAAGTTTCGGTCCATAGGTCAACACAATCTACGGATATGCAGTGTGACAGTGCCGCCGAGATACGTACTCCGGTACTTTGACCAAATATATTCACATCGCATAATATCAATTTGTGTCTCAGATGCTTTCCTATGCGGTTTAAACAGGGTGCTCAATCACCTACTGCAGTAATTCACGTATAAATTCTACACCGCAGGAGTCCATTTATATGAGTAAAGGAGCTAAGGTGAAATAATTCATCAATAAAACTAAAACAGTACAAGGTTACATTATACCAGATAATTCTTATTTGTATGCCCAATTCAAAAACTGGAGGACATGTACCCCCAAATGAAAAACCCAAAATGGGCATTCTAGTTTAAACCTTTACCAGATGAGAACATTTTAGACTTGTCCAAATTAAAAACATTTCCCATACGACAAATTAAACTCGACTAAAGTTATGAGATTTGTCTGTGAAATGTAAGAAACTTTGTGAGAAAAAGGAGACAATGCTGGTTACAAGCATTTTCTCTGTTTCCAACTATGTTCTTAAAATCTTTCTTCGTCGCGGTCGTTGAAAAGCACGGGATAGCGTTCAACCGATACCTCCAACTGACGACTTTTTTTCCAATAGAGAGTGGACTTTTTACGAGCTATTTCTACATTTTCCTAACTGTTTTGAAACATATTCGTGCAGTCAATCTATTCAGTGATATTCTTAAAGCCATCAGCAACAAGTTTGTTCTAGATGGTACTTTGGACATATACTATACTCCAGTGTGATTTCACCGCACTGCCAAAAATAAAATATCTTCCCATTAAAACCATGTGGCAGCCTAAAACTGATTAAATAAATTATTGAACAGACATTTATTATTGGAAAATTGTCGTAAGGAGCAATTTTTTTTTGCGGGAGTGTCCTTGAACAAGACATCTCAGAGTCTTAGCCTAGTACATAATGTTACAGGCGACGGAAAACACCATACAATCCATCCATCGATCCCGTCATCCATCTACCCATCCGGCCATTCATCCATTAGTTAATCAGTCGGAGGGTCGGTGGTACAACCAACCAACCAACCAACCAACCAGCAACCGACCAGCCAACCGTCCAACCAACCAGCCAATCAACCGTCCAACCAACCAACCGTCCACCCAACCAACCAACCAACCAAACAACATAACAGTCAACCTAACAGCCACCCAAGCAACCGATCAGTCAGTCAGTCAATCAATTATCCACGACATTTCTCAATCTTGTTGACGTATTCGAAGATGAATAATATTGCTTCCGTATCGGGTAAAGGGTCGGGCTCCGAGTCTCATAACTCATACCTGAGAACTATAGCCTTTGGGTCATTCCTAACTCATCGTTTTTTTTTTATTACTTCCATTGTCTCTGTTCGGTGGTCTAATTCTTTCTCAATAATGTAGATGTAGGCCAACTTTTACTACTAGTTCGTTTGGCGTATGAATACTTTACCAACAATTCTGTGCTTTAGGACCGTGGGGAACCTGTCATTTGAAAACATAATGTAACATGGAGAAAATGCTGGTCACCAGCATTTTCTCTTTGCCTAATTATGTTTTTTTCCCATCATATTTCTTGTCCCACAAGGCATTCTAAATTTTCGAAGAGAGCGCCTATCATAAGAGCTACATTTAATTTATTGCCTTCATGTGTTTCAGTTAAGCACATTCCTGAAAAGAATTACCATGTTGGCTTTTTTACTAAATACGTGCATAATCAATTCTACTTCGTTTGAAAATCAACATATGTACATCTATTGTACATCGACCTGAGCTCAATACGTGTTTATACATTTCACTAGTTTAGAGCACAATAAGTGCATATCATTTTCACATACTTGAACACACTATATACACAATTAAGAGTTTATGAAAAGAACGTGTGTCTACACTTTTCTATACTGTAAAGAATACTCTAGCAAACCACACTTGAAATTGCAGTGTTTTTTATCTGTTTTTCTGATAGTGAAAGTCTGTTCCATTTACACAGCGTTTTTCAATCTTCAAATGTATAACCGTCAAAGGCGAAGACTTATTGAAAAGAGTGAGAATGGAAGGGACATTAATTACATGTATTGGTTCACGCAGAAGCAAAGAAAAATACTTCGGGAATTCTTTGCCTTGTCAGCCTCTGGTATCACGGGGGTCATGTCGGGGCTTCGTAATAGAAAACAAATATGGTGAGGCGAGATCCATACATATCAATATTCGCAACATAGACACAGCAAGGAATAGTCTCGTATATCTTAATTTGACGCAAAACTAGTAAGGCGATCTAATAGAAAATTCCCATAATTCATCATTCTGACCGTCTTGCTGGGCTGCTCCCGCCAGATTCGTTATTATCTTATTACTTTTGTTAGAGAGCTGAACCCCCATGGTAACCCGTGGGTCTAGTCATTCGGGGGTTGCAAGTTCGTATCCCTTGCTCGGTTAAAATTTCTTCAAAGGATTGGCGAAAATCATTGGAGCCAGATTCATGTCAAGTTCTCTTTCAACTGAACATAGTTTCGACAATGTTTATGTGGGATTGCGGCCGGTGCTGATGGAATAGCATATTGACTGGCTTGGCAATACCACAAAAATGCTTGCGACACTGTTTAGTATCTCATTTTGCTTCAAAATTTCCACATCCTATCATGTATATAACCTTTGTTAGATTTACGGTCTGTTATTTTAAAAACTCTTTACCAGACGATATTGTGTTTGACATCCAGATTGAAAGCATTTGCAGAAGAGAAATTAAACTGGGCTGAATTAATGATAAAGGGTAGTAAACGTTACGGGAAAGGGGGAAACGCTGGTTACCAGCATTTTCTCCTTTTCCCACAAGTTTTCAGAAGCTTCCCTCTTCAGATATAGTACGGTAAAGGGTTAAAAGAATCTTTTAAACGTCTACAGCAAAAATTTGTGTCAGAAAAAATAGAAGTAACGAAATACCAGGAAGACACTGACAAAAAAGAAACCATCACAGGTCTCCATACCGTATTTGAAACTTCTATCAAAACGACGTCAAACACCAAAGAAAAAATACAAACAAAAATATGGTTGATTGACATAGTCAAAGTGCTGAATGCGTCAGAATTTGTCTTTGTTAAGATAAGCTGTCTCGGCACTAGATAGTTAAGTTCGATGTTTTTGCCCGGATATTCAAAAGTCACTTCCGCTATAACATACAGGAAGTTATAGTCCAAGTCGTTTTACAAACTGCAAACAGTTTAGATTCAGGATTAGCCTGCCAGTCCTGGGCAGTTTGGTCTTGATTCATGACGTTCAAAGTAGCTGCTCAATCGCCTAAGCCTAGCAAAGTTTGATACCTTTTTCTGGTTCGTCTATGAAATGGAAAGACTGGTGATCGCCATGGACTCAAAATTTGTTGACAAATTCCCTTTTTACGGTTTTGGATTTAAAAAAAAAAGATCATTTGTAACGTCTGACGTACGTTGAACAGCGGTGACTAGGCGAAACAACTATTTTCTCGTTATTTGCATTTGCTCTTTACAAAGTATACATCCTCACACTATTTAACTCTTAGACTGCCAAGCGCGACTCACTGACCTCTAACGGACAGCGTAGATCAAGATCAGACTGTACAGAACGTGCAGTCTGATCTTGAATCTACACCGTCCGATAAGGAGATAGCCCTCCTCCACCAATACCTTTGAAATGGGAAAATTTGGGTTTCATTTCTTTTATTTAGCAGGATAAAGGTTAACAGACATTTTGCCTTCTGCCTTCTGCTTTAAGCTTGCTATTACTCGATGAAAAATATCGATGTTAGTCAGCTTCACCAGCACAAACAATATCTTTTTGCTGTTCAGCAATTATCCTGCCGGAAGAAAATCCATTTATATTTGTTTAAATATTTTATGATATCAGTACTATGGCAGTCCTCAAGGTTTCCTGTAATTTTTTCCGTCTCTGAATCGCGCGATTGTAGCGGAAAAAAGTAAATAACAATTATTGACGCTGTGAGCGGCCCTTGATCAGCATTTAATACTCAGCGTGTGGGCCCTGGAGTAGCATAATTAAAGTAAGCTTTAAACATGGATAATTGGCAATTTCATCGTTGTTTCAAGCGCGTAAATTAACAATTTCTAATCATTTATTATTGTCGTTATGATAGTTAATTTCGGATTAGAGACTCCATCGTAGAGGAAAAAGCACATTTAGTATCGGGTGACAATATGGGTGAGGTTAATGTTTTTTTAAGGTTCAGGACCATGAGCAAAGTGAACAAGTGTCAAAGAGATTGCAATTTGTTCTGAAGCAAGAGGTCTATCGTATATGTGTAGCGCTCCGTGAAAAGGGAGTGCATCTTCGTAATTTATGGCCTGCAACATGCGAAATGAGGCCTTCGGACATTTGCGTAAAGTTTCGTTCCGGATTAGCCTGCGCAGTCCGCGCAGGCTAATCAGAGACGGCACTTTACGACTTCATAAGATTTTGTCATACAGTAGACTTTTTTGAAACAGAAAATCACATAAGAATGGAAAGTGTCGTCTAGGATTAGTCTTTTCTGACTGCTCTAGGCTGACCTGGAACAACACACTTTTACGCATATTATGTCCGAAGGTCCCTTTTCATGTGTTGAACGCCATATCATACCAAGCCGGGCATTGCATAATATGGGTCTATTTTGTCCAGAAACCGACTGAACCATGAGAGAGAATGGTCCTTTGAGACGCAAAATATGTACCCAAAACAAACAGTTTCGACTCAGGTCAGCCTGCACAGGCTGACCTGAGTCGATACTTGTTTGCAGATGCACTAAACCCCTTACCATCGACATGACTTTTTACGAAGCTTGCAAACAGTTTGCCCTATGCGCTGACCTGATGACACTTAGTTTCTAATTTACCGTTGCACGCCGATTAAAATCATTACATTATCATCTTCCGCTCCTCTTTGCATACCATTGACAGGCTTCTGGTTTATGTCGGCATCCATGTTGCAATTCTTAGGTCTCATTTTCACTGAATAATTGTGTCATGGCAACGAAATATCCCTGCCCAATGTGATAACATTATATTGAGATCTTCATCCTTATGTCTTTATTCTTTTCCAAGGTTGTTCTGCTGTGAGACAATTTTTTAAAGATGATCAAAGGGATAATGTGTAAGAGAGTAGTACTCAGAAAACTCCTTCTGGCTGCTTTCGTGCTCGAACATGAACCGAGTTGAGAAGAAAAAGTTTGTCTCCCTCGCCTTGTGGTTAAAACATCTGTGCATGGAGCGGGAGGTCGAAGTTTCGAGCCCGCCCCAACCAAAGAGGGTAAGTACGGCCGGGTGGCAAGCTGCTAACTACAGGCCAACCTGCGAGACCCGGGGCGCTTTTGCGGACAGTGTAGAACAAGATCAGACTGGAAAAATCTGATCTTTGATCTACAATGTCCGATAGCGAATTTTCTTTAGGAATAATTTAGGGCAGGGGAAGTAAAATTGCTAAACAAATGTTCTCGTCTGTCAGATATTTGCTGGGCTCGTCAAAAAAGAGTGCTACTGTCGTAAAAAAATAAGCTAAGCTCCGTGAAAAGGGGATTCAATGCATCTGCAAAAAAGGTCGACCCATGTCACCCTGAGTATGGGGGTACCCTTAGCTTGATTTTTCAAGGGTTTCTCTTAGTAGTTAAAGGATTAAAGATAAAGTTTGATTGAATGGTGTTTAACGCAGTTTTAAAGAGTTTTTCAGTAATTTCGCGGCGGCCATTGAAATATCCATGCTTTCCTTGAGTTTCCCTTACCAGTACTTCGCACAATATTCTTTCAAAGCAACTCACTGCTTTCCCACAAAACCATCGTCGAAATAATCATCAACCGTGAGAGAGGAATTCTATCGCATTGACAATCATCAATCCTCAGGGGATAAAGCTTAGGAATCGAACCAGCAACCTCCTAATTGACTAAAAGTGTCCTATGGTAAAACGATGCCCATCATAAAAACGAAAAAGAAAAAAAATCGTATTCCTAATACCTCAAAAAATATGATTCTGTAACTTCTGTTGCTATGGAAATCAATACACTACGATTCCGGGCCAATTTTTGGACGTATATCATCAGTCTCGGAAACTTAAGACTCTTTTTCGCAAATTTTCCCCGTCATCCAATTCTCACTCTACCCCCCCATTTTCAATCAACGGGCGAAATCTCGCCATCTTAAAGCGCTAATCAAGAAAATCTCGTTTCTCAACGAGATCTCGACCATGAATTATTAACGGAGAAAGATCCATGAATTTTATTTAGGACTGCTAACTTAGGCTCCCTATTTCTCAAGTAGGCTCTTGGTCGTGGAAATTTTATGCTCTTCGTCACGCTAATTCCAATCACGTTTCAGCTATATTTACATGCGGTAATCCTTTACCCTCTGCGGAAGAATAAAGGGGATATACGAGGGGAGGAAAGCTATTCTGAGACCATGACTTAAATATTGGTACGACTCACTAAGTCTCAATTTCATTGAATAATAAGCTATCCTGAGACCATGACTTAAATACCTCATCGGTAGGACTCACTAAGTCTTAATTTAATTGAATAATTTTTTCGTGGCCACGAAATAGCATTTCTTAGCCACGACTTGTTATTTAGTGGTCACGAGACAAGTTTTAAATGAAAAATGGAATCACAGACACTATATGAATTTTGTTTTCATTGGATGATTATTTCGTGACCACGATATATTAAATCCTGACCAACAGATGGTAAATCTTGGCCAAAAAGTAGTTATAGAGGCGTGGTCACGGGAAATTTAAGTTCTGAGTCCGTATTCACCAACCATTCTTAAGAACGTTCTTAGTCTTATAGCCCAGAGTTTTCTAAATTTGAAAGTAACACAACTTCCGATTGGCTAAACCATTTAGCCAATCAGAAGTTGTGTTACTTTCAAATTTAGAAAACTCTGGGCTATAAGACTAAGAACGTTCTTAAGAATGGTTGGTGAATACGGACCGTGGTGTGTTTTTCTCTGCAGAAAATATCTATGTAGCTCAAACGGAAGTGATCGTGTATGAAATGTTAGAAAATAACATGAGTGGGAAGAATAGGGAAGGCTGGTAACCAGTATCTTCTCTTTTTCTCACAATGGTTTCAAAAGTTTTCTTCCGCGAAACCGTAAAAAACACGTTAAAAGTTTTGTAAAGGGTTAGCCACAAGTAGCAAATTAACCCTTAAGCTGCTATGCGCGACTCACCGACCTTTTGTGGACATTGTAGATCAGGATCAGACTGCAAAGAATGTGCAGTCTGATCTTGGATCTACACTGTCCAATAAGGAGATATTTTTTCTCCAAAATTAAGTTTGATATAACATTATTAGGGTTTTTACAATCGGATTGAAAGTTTTATTCAGTTTATGTAGCAGGATAAAAGTTTACAGGAACGCAAGGCTGGGTCAATGGAGACAACAAATCAGATATGGCTAAAATGGTAGGAATCGTATATGAAAAGATACCAAAAATATTTTGAAAATGGAGAAATTGCAGCTGACGTGCATTGTATCTCTTTCCCACATTTTTTCCAAAACCTTTCCTCTCCGGAATCGTAAAAACCCGGTGTCATTTTCTTAAGGATTAACCAAGATCATAAGAAGAACAAGAACGCATGTCTGGATTATTGGCCAGTACAGGAAACACCACAGAAAAAACAAGCGGATCGCAAGCGGGTACCAGTGCTTGGGCGGAGTTGCGTTTTCAGTGAAATTCGAAGTCGAAAAGTGGCATAACTCTGTTAAAATATTTTGACGGATACATGCCCTTCTTGTATGATTTCCTCTTTTAGGGTTAACAAACAGGCCAAGTTTGGAGTAAATGTCTTCAGTTATGAAAGAGATTTCCCAAAATGTTTTTTTTTTTTCTACAAAACGGCGATGACGCAGACAAAGGGTTATGGATGTATAATGCGAACGCGATATTGTGGTATTTCATTAACAATACTGGCTCAATGAAAACGTAAATTTAAATATAGTTGTTATTTTACATTGCCAGCAGTGTATCTGCTACCGTGATACAGTGGTCAGGTCGTAGGACTGTCGATGAAGTGATTCAAGTTTGACTGGTCCAAGTGGATGTCAAATTTATAGAGTTCTTTATAAAAAACATAAAATAAATTAGGTCTGTGAACGCCATTGTGTCTCATCAATTTCTTTATGAAAACTTGGACTTAGAATAAGGAAAAAGTTTTATTTTCAAAGTTGACAGAATTATTTCGTTTGATTTGTTGTGAGGACAAGAAGGGTCATTCAAGGTCAGACAATGACACGCCAGAAGAACTCATTACCTCCTAAAACAAAGTTGCAGAAGTCGATTATGAAAAAAAAAACAATCGGGCAAAAAATATATAAAACATTTTTTTTTTCTATCAGTTCTGTAGAACTGGGATTTAGAATAAAAAGATTTATTTTGCACGTTTCAGAGTTGACAGAACTATTTTGTTTGAGATACTGCGCAGACAAGAAAGGTCAACACGGGTCAGACGGTGATACGCCGGAAGAACTAAGCAGTGTCGTTTTTATTGTAGAATATCTCTTCTAATCTCGCTGACAAAAGTGGAGAAAATTACTTAACTCGTTGCCTCTTATAACAAAAGTTGCGCCAGGCAACTTTTAAAAACATACCTGTATCATAAAATATAGATAATTAGTATGAATTTAGGATAAACACATAATGCATCATGTGTAAACAATACTTCACTTTATGGCAAAATGAGATTGCACGCAATTTATCCTTTTGCAACGATATTTTCAAAAGTCGTCTGTTGCAAGACACAAGATATCATGTGCGTGAGGTAATGTGTTTAAGTAATAGCCTTAAGGTAGGAAATCTGTCTCCAAGAAAAGACATAAAGATCTAAAGATAACGCGAAGCATGCAGGGCTGCAGTAATTTTTCACACTTACAGCGCTAGATAACTGGTCGTAAATAAAAAGGCCTAAAATCTATATTGAACTTTTAGTGCTGTTTCGGTAAAATGTACTTCACAAAACATGCAGAGACATTATATAAATCAATGATCAGACTACACGTTTTTTTTTTTTTGTGACGGTCCACGTTCTTATCTCCCTTTTTGTACGATACATGTATATGATTATACAAACGAGGTTTCCTGGTACAGATTAGAGAAATGGCTAAAGGATATTTAAACATCGATGGAGCCGTAGCGTAGTGGTAAAATACATGAAAATAATTTTAATGTCGTGGTACGATTCCTAGCCCAGGCACGGATTTTTTCAGAGACCCTTCGTATTTTCAACCAAAGCAGAAGCGTTACTCTGGCGAGGGTAAGAGCATTAAACCGGGTACCTAAAGGTACCAAGGTATTTAACCGAGAGTAAAATCTAGAAATATGGTATCCGATTTACGTATATAAATCTGTACATGTGAATGGAGCCTAAGACGAGCTTGGCCGTACTTTCGTAACCTGTGCTAACCCTTTACCTTTTAGCTCCGAGTTTCAAAGACCTTCAGTAAGAGGCTTTCGATAACGCTATTGAGGAAGGAGAATAAGCAACAATCTGTCATTTGCAACTCCTGTATATTTGAACAAGTCTAAAATTTTGTTCTGTGGTAAAGAGTATATAGTCAAAACCAATCTGATTGTGCAAGAATCGGTAAAAAAAGTCTTACCAGTATAAAGACGTTATAACACTGAAGCGCCATTTTCAAGTTAGAAAGACACTGTTCACGAGGGGTTTGTTTTTTCCGGACCCGATGGGTACGGTTCCGCCCACTTCTGAAACTGCTTACACTGCTTCTTTTTCCGAGACTGTACCGGTCTTTCTTGTCCGGTCGGTAACTCCCGTCCCGGTCTATATGTTCGAAATGGTTGTTCTGCATAATTGGTCTTTTGTTTAATGGCTGAAAATAGACAAAATGTCAACTGCGTTATTACAACAGTAATTATTGCCATGGCAAGGCTGCTCTAATTGTAATGTCTGCGAAACGTGGCTCTCTTTTGTGTTGCTTTTCACATAATTGCTGAAATCAGATATAACAAAGATGGTTCCCAATCCGATTGATTAATGTTTAGTTTAACTCTGGCAGACGACAAAATATACTTATCAAAATCGAAAAGCATTAACAGACGACAAAATAATTGTGATTCAGAACTTGAACTAAGATTTGGTAGGGTAGAAAACATTGTGGGAAAGTGTGAGAGAGGGGGACCAGCATTTCCTATTTTTCCAAACTGTTTTAAAAGATTTTCTTCCTTGAGGTCGTGAAACTCGGGATTGTTTGGTAAACGTTTAAACGCAAGTATTTCACAACCGTATTGAAATAAGTTAAACAATCCAAACCAATTATTACCCCTGCTTCCTGAAAGCATCAATAGTACTCGTATTTAAGTTAAGCTGTGGGTCGTTTCTAAGGTCCACGTTGTTCATTACTGGTTCCAAACCCAGAACCTGTGATAAGAGAGGATGGTCGTCTTAAAAAAAAAACAAGTTCTTTAACCAATATCACTCATTCTCGATGATTGCTTTCTGCAAACATAAATAATGCTCGCGCAAAGATGTGGGTAAATCCAGAGATTAACTTTGTTCAACTCGGGATTCGAACACGAAACCTTTAATGTGGACTCCTTTATCCCCATACTACGGTTATCCGTTGCTTGTTGTTAGTCATTCTCTTCATGTAGACACACCTTGTGTTCTGGTAGACGACCTCTGAAAATACCGAGACGAGATTTCCCGTTATTTTCAGAAGCCGTCTGCCTGACACGACAAAGTAAAGTAAAACCCAGGCTTTTTTTCAAACGTGATTTCAATATTTTTTTAAAGCATTTTCTCTAACACGACAGTATACGGTGAAATCGTGTTTGTATTGAGGAAATGTTCACTACAAGCCGGATTTTTTTTCTATTCGTAGAGAATTTTGTTGAATAACGCCCTCCCCTCTCCCTAAAATGTCCACATCAATACTAACTTGAAGCCTTACATCACAAAGCAGTGAAATTAATGCACCTTATATACACGAGTCCCGCTCTGGCAAAAGCTGGTTTAATGTATCCCCGTGATGCATTATACCAAGCAAGTCATCACACAACTATGGATCCATAGAATCTATTTTGTCTAAAGACTGACTGAATCATGAGGTACTCTGGTCTTTTGAAATGCAGAAAATTTATAAATAGCGAAAGGTATCGATATTGTTGCAGATACATTAAACTCCCTTCACATAGAGCATGGCTTACATGCTTTCAGCCGGTAAAAATAGCAACACCAAATTCTTGTAATTTCAAATCAATTCTGACCAGAATATCTCTTAAAATATCGAACAATGTAGATCAATAGGCACTCTGCACGTCTGTGCAGTCTGGTCTTAATTTACACTGACCGTGTATACACTTTAAAGGTCAAATCCGAAAATTTCATGACAGGTAGTCTGATCTAACCTTAAAATGGCGCTATTGGTATTGATGCAATCAATATATTGTGAATTTCTTAGTTTTTTATTTCACACTTCTCAGATGATGACAATCTATCTAGGTGCTTTTCTTTCGCGCATGTGGACATGAATTTGTTTTTCACAATTACTGTAAGCGATAAACATGCAAATGCTGTTTATGCTGAATAAATGTTATGTTATGTTATGAGGAAAAACCCAGACACTCCCCGACAGCCATTTCGAAAAAGAAACTTCAGCATGAGATAAATTTTTTTTCTTGAAATGAATATATTTTGAATTGTTATTTGTACTCTTTTACGGTTCTCTGCATTATCTTTTCATTGTAGGAAAAGGAGAAAATGCTCCTAAGTAGCTGCCTTTTTTCCAAAATGTTTTCAAATTCATGTTGTGGCGAATTTTAGTGTGACCCGTTTTCAAAGGCATCATTCCTCAAGGTTTAATCTCGGGGGCTGGGTTATGTGGTAAAGCGTAACTCTTTACCAGAAAACGAAATTTTAGATTCATATGGTTCTCAGTTTTTCAGACAACAAATTCAATTTTGATCATATGATTTATGGTAACTCTTTACCAAACGACAAAATATTAGACTTGCCTAAATTGAAAGCATTTACACACGACCAATTGCATGTGATAAAAATGATGGTTTTTGTCTTTGGATGTATACAAAACATTGCGAAAAAAGTAGAAAACGTTGGTTATCAGCATTTTCTCGATTTTCCCCGATGTTTTTAAAGGCAATATTTCTTTGGGCCGTCAAAAGTCAGGGTTGTGTGGTAAAGGATTAACTTTCTTTCAGAAACACAGTAAATTTGTTGTTTGCAAATGCTTTCAGTTTGGACAATTTAGACTTTGTAAAGTGGCAAAAAGTTAAAAGGAATCAGAATGTTCCTGACCATATTCACAAATCAATGCTGTCACTCTTTACCTCACAGTCCGGACTTTTAACCATGCTTACATAGACAACTTTTGAGAACATGGTTGAAAAAAAAAAAAACAGAAATTCCTGGAAACCAGCATCTTTTCTTTTCCCTACGATGCTTTCTGCCCTTTGTCAAACCCTTCCCATTGTCAAAGCCACATTTGTCGTCTGCAAATACTTTCAGTGTGGACAAATCTAAAATTTTGCCGTTTGGTAAAGGAGTTAAGGGTTAACCGTTTACTAAATTATAAGATTTTAGAATTGTCCAAATCCAAAGCATTTGAACATCACAAATAAAATATGGATCGCAATTTGTCTTTGAAAGGACAGAAAATATTGTGGATAAAGGCATAAAGCTTTTTCCAATGTTCAAAAAGCTTTTCAATTAACAACCCACAAAATATGGAAGTGTACCAATTTCCCCTCTTCTTATGTTTTTATTTAGTTCTGTCCATCGACCGACTGAAACTGCTTCAAATGAAATTTTACGCAACATATATAATTCTACTATATATAAATCAATTCTTCAATAAGCAATACCCCCTTGTCGTATTTTCTAACGCACGATACTCGCCATGTGAAACGTCCGACACCAAATCGTCATTTTCATGGTCATCAAGAGACGAAAAATTATTGTCATCGACCCTCTCATCCTCCGAAACTGTAATATTTTCTTTACAAACTGGCTCGAACATGTACGTTCTTACTGGACCAGAATCGTCTATTTCTTCGTCTTCAATATCGCTCAAGTCGCTATGGTAAACAACGTCCGTCTTGAAACAGCAACACCTATGACGTCATAAATCAAGGGACGCAACCCGAAGCAACAAATAAATAAGGGAAAAATATCGATGTCGTAAAAAGTAATAAGCAGAAATATAAATTGGAATAAAGTACTAATACTAGATTATTTTTCGAATTACAACATCACCAGAGTACCAACTGATAAAAGTAGTTTTGAAACCTGTTGATTTGCCCTAAACATAGCACATCTAGTAGCAGGTTATTGACTTACTATCCAAGAGGACATTTCAACATGTCAATTATTGATCAGCGAAAAGAAAAACCCTACAAGTGTTCCCATGAAATCTCCCATTAAAATCTCAGAAATGGAAATTCTTGAAAAATTTGATTAGCTTTTACGCTGTGCTATTACGTGTATTAGCCTCAGTTCTAAAATTGTGTGACATTGAACGGAAAGTTATGTCTTAAAATACTGCTTCGAATCCTCGAATAAAATCTATGAGAAAGGGTAATTTTCTTAATGACATTTTTGTAGTAATTTTGCAGAAATAATTGGTTGCTTTAAATGAGCTAGGAGACTGGAAGGTACTCCTTGAGTAAAGTTCTTGGAATTATGTCTGTGGGGTCAGAGTCACCCCTGATCGGAAAGGGAGCCATAATCCCCTTCAAGAGAAACAAATATTCTCTGCTGGAGTAATAATAAAAAACTACATTTTTAGCTATTGAATAAATAATAACTGGCCAATCAAAAGACAAGGTCACCATTAAAAGGAACAAGTCTGTTACAAAAATTTGATTGGCCAGAACGGTCACATGAAACTGGTGTTTGAAAGGAGTGAATAACCAGTACCCGGCCATTGGTGCACGACATGTCAAGATTTCTCGCTCACCTATTATCGTAAACACAGATTGGACGCTGCCCTATTCATTTCCTTCGACGACTTACATACACGTAGCAACGAAGATCAATGGCGACTTACAGAGCTTTTGTGAACGACATAGATCAACTTCAGACTGCACTTTCTTGATCAGATTGCACAGAAAGTGCAGTCTTGTCTTGGATCAACAATGTCCGCTAGCATTGCCGATATTCATCAACCATTCTAAAAACATTCTTAGTCTTCTTAGTTGAGTTTATTTAGTTGACAGCGAGTGATCAATAACTTCGAAAGCAACAAGGAAAAAGTTCGACGGCTTGTAAAAACTTCTTTTCTAATGATGTTTCGAAATCTTGTCCATTGAAGTACCAACCACTTATAAAGTATGAGCTAAACGACAGCTTGACGACCCTTCCCCCCCCCCCCCCCCCGCAATAATACATGTGGGATATCTCGGTTTTTTTCGTGATCGATCATATCATTCTTGAGATAGTCTAATAAACCAATTTCTTTCATTCCATTATACAGCGGAAATTAATAGGAGACAAACGAGCTGACAAATGCATTTTATGAGTCCTCGCACGTCTATTAAATACCAGCAATGTCGACATAAGAGCATTTCCGTGATCTTTGCCCATCAAACCTTGTAATAGGCTTGTACCAGACGGCCGGTTTTTAGAGCAGGAACAAATTATAGATATTAAGGGCGTATGAAGAGCGGATAATAGACATTTGGGAACGTGAAGATTCCATAAAAGCTCAGCCTCTATAATAATTATTTTGTTTTCTTGTGTTGGAAAATACATTTTGTGCGCATGCATTGCTTTTGCGTTTTTTGTACAAATTATTTCTTAATTCATGCGTGCACATATCTCCTGTTTCAATAATCAAAAAGATGATTAAAAAAAAAAAAAACTCATAAAAAAAAAATATTTACTAGAACTGCATTAAGCAGAAGTATGCATTGTGTTTAATTGCATAGAGCAAAATTCTATACTTAATTCATTTTCAGACGTTGTCCCACGGTCTCAGATATCAATTCAAGTATGCTCCTCAGTTATGAATAAAAGGTGATCAGACATACAAGAAGGAAGTACACTGTATACCAAAATATCAATCATACACAACGAGCACAAAAAACCGTCGTACAAAAAAGAGTCATGTATACGTCAGACGACAAAACATTCCATCATCCGGAAACTCTGTTCAGTGATGCACCATTAACGAATTAGAGATGCTTAATCAAATTTCGGTGGAGAAAGTCTGCTTCTCATTCTCGATCCACTTTGATATATGGACGACGTTTGGTGGAAAAATTCTCCAAGGTAAAATATTCCATCCAACGACAATACTATCAGAGTCGATCAACGATGATTACTTCTTTCATGTCAAGTAGAAACGTCATTGTTATGGACTACTTCGGAATGGAGTTCCGGTCACGTGGTATAATTTTTCGACAATCGGGATCTCTCGTGGGTATTGCATAAATTCATAAAATCAGATGAAATGGTTCAAAACAGAATGCGTGGGAAATTATTTTCGGAGATTTATATGTCTCTGTAAATTGCTAACAAATAAGTTTTCCGCGATACTTATTTTTTTCCCTAGATGATGAGTGTATCTCTGACGCTATCCCTATGTCCTATAGCAAATTTCATGCTTTTAAACACTATTTCAGCCATTTTACTGGCAGTACGGGACAACAAGCCCATTCTGAAAAAAAAAAATGGTTATTTATTTGATATATTCATAGTTTGTTACAAGAAGACACAATTTTAGACTTTTCCAAATTCAATTCAACTGAAGAATTAATACGGCTCTAATAAAGGTATTTGTCTTTGACGACAGAATAAATATAATTGGAAAACCGAAGTTTGTTTTGAGAAGGTTAGAAAATATCGTAGGAAAGAAGAAATTGCTGTTTACCACCATTTTCTCCGTTTTCCACAATGTATTCAACATCTTTCTTTTTCAGGGTCATTGAAGGACAGGATTGAGTGGTAAAGGATTAACATATAGAGTAAGAACTTTATTTTGTGATGCAACGAAACAGTTTCAAACATTGTCATAACTATATTAATGCTGACGTGTGTGTCATGTTTGATTCCCAGTTTTTAAAAGAAAATGTCATTTCGTTACCGAGAAACCCATATAGAAACATCGTTTACGGAAAGAGAGCATCTCGAAAGATCAGTAAATGATACAACACCATAGAAAACCTTATTTTTTGGAATCGTCTCAAGCCCGTGATCGCTTCCTTTATTTGTCTTATTATCTCCTTAAAGATACACCCTTACAGCCAGAGATTAAAAAAAAAAACGCTGTTAAAACTTAAAAGTGTGTAGAGTGGCTCAGAATTAAGTCAGCTCTGTAAACATTGATATATATGGTGCTAGGGTTAGAGAAACTCGAGGGATTTATCCTCATTTAAAACCGGAAACGACGATAGTGATTTTTTTGGAGATTGCCAAAAAAATGAAATGTATTTATTATCCGTCGTGATCTGTGCAACCTTGCAGCCGTCAGGGGCAACATTTGGCATGAAGGTACAAGAATGATTATTGTTTCATAAAATAAAGATGGCTGAAAATGAGTATAGAAGTATCTTTAAACAGACTTTATCAGAGTGATCAGGAAAAAAATCAAAATATTACTGTCATCATGAATCGATCAATGTTTGACACACGGTAAATGTTTAGGTAAAAGGTTGTTATGAACAATTTCTCCTTTTTGTCACAATGATTTCCAAAGGTAATCTGCTACAACGTGCAAACATTCGCCAGATAACCGGTTAACCACTTTCTTTATGACACTCGGTACATTTTACGATAGGGTGCCACGCGCTGCGAACTCCATCTCAGCAGACGTTTTTGGTAGTAAGGACATATTGCAGACGTAGCAATATTAGCGATAAATCTAAATTTGTGTCGTAAGCAACGATAGCAACCGTTGCTATGGCCATCATTAAAACTGACAAAACGAGCGCATGGCATCGACAGACCCTTCACAATGAAAATTTGTAAGCTACATTTCTCTAATCCGACGGCTTTTGGCAACAAAGTAATAATGCAATCTGATTTTTATCTTTCAAAATGTTTTCAAATCTTGCAAAAAAAATGCTCTTTGTTAAATTTTCATTTCTTTCGCAATGAAAATTCTCCGTTCCACCGAAACTTAACTTTTTCGCGACAACGTTCTCGAATAGCCCATGTGGTAAGTGGGCGACCAATCAGAGGAATTTGCTCTGTGAAAAACGATTATTGCATTACTGTCACGATATATATCTGGCTGATAAGTGTACCGATGTTGGTATCGGAGCTTCTGGCAAAAAAAAAAAACGTCATATTTATCAAATTACTGGGCTCGCTGTTATCATACAATGACCGAATCCCCTATGTTTTTGGCCCTATGTTTGCTTGTTTTCTAATTCTCATAGAGGTAATGTAAACTTTGGCGGGCAGTTTTGCTTCTTTTTCGGACTCTGCATTTCAAGATCTTTTGCAGTGAGGTTAGATCAAGATCTTTAGCGAACGGTGTTGATCAGAACGTGCAGCCTGATCATTGATCTACACAGCCTGATCTTTGATCCTTGTCAAATCAGCCTTCATACAACCAATATATTTTGTCTGTTGAAATGAAAAATGTGTTTTACCTACTTCGTGGTTTTAAAGATAAATACTGCATTGATGTCCGCTCGAGGGAATATCAAAAAGTTTCAAGCCTCAGGCAATTTCTTCGATTCGGAGAGTACAAAACTTCATAACTGATGTCCATGAACGTTTTAGCTAATGACTGCATACCGGATCCTGTTGCTGGCTGTAATTATTTAGTCACAAGTTGTTGAACTGACATACCTAGTGAGTTGTCAAAATGGACAAACTGAGTACAGAGCGGTGATAAAGTTTATGGTCCTGGAAGATCACTGAACCAAACAGGTTGAAGAGCGATTGATTGCTCTAGATGGGAGTCTTCCTCTTCTTTTGTAACTACCAAACGCTTGGTGAAGAAATTTCAGCGTGGCAGAGAGAGCTTAGAAGATGACCCTAGGACAGAACGATGATGGTGAGTTGACTGCTGTGGTAGGGCGAGGGGGCTGCTTAGGGGTGCAAACTTCTACAGATCTGGTACCAATGACTAGCAAACAAGATGGAACAAAATGTGTGGAGTTGGGAGGGGACTATGTATCTTGAAAAATAAAACAGTTTGAATCTGAATAACTTGCTCTTTCTCTGTGAGGCTCAACGTTTTGTTATATCCGCTCGTATCTCACTCTAAAAACAATTTATACAACAGAAACTCAGCGCGGAGAATTAAATTTTGTCTTAAAGAACTATGAAACATATATTTAATCAAATACGACGGCAGTGGGTTAAATACCCCCCTCCCCCTTCCCCCCCCCCCCCCCCCACAAACAGTTTGACAGAACAGCGTAGTTCCAATTCTATTAAGCGGGATGATTGACTATTTAAATATTACTCTGCACATTGAACTGTAGAATCAATGTATACGACCAAAATCAGCTGGAAGAATTTCATTTACTGTATTCACCAGAGACATAAAATTAGAAGTTTTTCAAGTTTGAGGGTGACAAATGGCGGCTGAATGTGCCGCGAACAAAAACAGTTTGACAGAAAAACGTCTCTGATACTATATAGATATCACGCGTTTTTTCAGGCGGAGTGGTTGACTTTTCGTACCTTAACCCTACGGCTGCTAATCGCGACCCACGAACCTTTCGCGGACAGCGTAGATCAAGATCAGACTGCACAGAACGTGAGATATTTTCCCAGCCTCCATAACTTAGAAATACCAACATATTGGTTTTTACCACCGGCTTGAAAATTTCATTTAAGTTATTCAGCGGGATAAGGGTTACTCTGCACATTGCAGTCCAGAATCAATGTGACCGGTAGAAAATTAGCAGGAAGAAATTAATGTACTCCAGGACAGGTATAAAATTGAAAGTTTTATGTTCTTAGAATGAAACATGGCGACAGTGGGTGAAGACAGCAAAAACAATTTGATAGAACGCCGTCGTTACTATGCTTTTCTAGCGGGCTGGTTGACTATCGTACCCTCTATCAAACGACAAATTCCGACTGGTTTATATTGAAAAAAAAAAGATTGGCGACGAAAATTAAATCTGGCTGAATTGACTGATTCTTTTCGTAAAAAGGGTTAACATTGTTTTCTCCTGTTTACCCCACAACGTTTTTGAGAGCAAAAAATTTAAAACAGACGTTTAAGAGAACAAAGTCGCTGCTACTATTCAACGCATTAAAGTTACCAGTAAGCAAAATCAAAATTTTCAGTGAAGAAAAATAAACAAACAAGTATATTTTCAATGCTGCTATTAGCCACAATGTATCGGCTTTAGTATAGATAGTATAGATACAAGATCTGATTGCACGTGTTGTGCAATCCTGTCCTATCTTGATCTACACTGTTCGCAAAAACAACTCCACTTGTGAAATGCACTTTAAGGGTTAGCTATTGCTCTGCACATTTCATCAGTTGTATACGATCGGAAAAACAGCGGAGAGAAATTCATTTACTGTTAGAAAGGCATAAAATTGAAAGTTTTATATTTAGAAGATTACATGCGGTGGCTTCATTCGGTTAAAATTTAATTTAGGTCCCGCATCATTTTCCCCGAAGGTCTTATTTATGTCTGCAGTATTTTAGTACACCAAAACGGTATGGAAGAGATAAAAGTTGTTATTCTTTATGGCATCGCCTACAAAGAAGGCTTTCAAACCATAGATATAGAGGATATTTGTTTTTTTTCTTTCGGTGAAAGATCGAAATTTATTTCATCGAGTGAACATCATCGGTAATATTTTCACGAGTGGCGCGCAGCCACCCGTGAAAATATTACCGATGATGTTCACTCGATGAAATAAATTTCGATCTTTCACCGAAAACAACAAATATTCTATTTATTTCATGCTTCTAACGCCTTTTTTTGTCGAGACTTCCATAAAAATCAGTACAAACTCCCCGTGGTCGGTATTCTCATTGGTCGTACCCGTGTAATATCGAAAAATATTTTCACCGCTATTTCTCGATATCCTACCGGAAAGCATGAAATAAATGGACAAGTGTGCATATAGCAAACATGAGGAATGTGCCAAATTCTTATTCTGCTTTTTTTATATCCATAGTCACGGGTAGTCGGTATTGCGTAACAAGGGATAGCCGAATATGAACCATGCTCTGGCAAAAGCGGGCTTAATGCGTCTCCGTAATTCATTATACCCAGCAAGACATCACATAATGATGGATCCTTAAAATTCACTTAGTCTGACAATTGACTGGATATAGGGGTAGAGAGGTCCTTGGACATGCATAAAATTTACAAATATCAAAAAGTTTCAACCCATGTCAGCTTGTGCAGACTGCGCAGGCTGACATGGGTAGAAAGTTTTTGCAGATGCATTAAGCTCCCTTTTCACAGAGCATGGCTCATTTTTTTTTTTTTTTTTTTTACCAAACGACAAAATTCTAGAAGTGTCCGACGAGGACAAACAACTTAAATGATATTTGTGTGTGCTGGGGAGGGGGGGGGGGAGGGGCGAAAGCGTCCCCACTCCCTAATTTAGAGTGCATTGCTATGTCTAAGTGATTTTGATCTAAGAAAAATAAACTGTCATCCGTTTGTTTTCTTAAAATCTAATTTTAGGCAGCTTTTAGTTGGTGGAACATCCTTCTTCTTTTCCAAGTTACCCTTAAGGATGTAAAAATCACTAAAAATTAGCAATTTCGGAGGCTTTTGCGACATGTACATAGTAAGATAAGATTGCACAAAACGTGCAATCCGATCACTGATCTACAATGTCAACTGTCTGATACATTCTGGCAAGAAGCAGTCCAGAATTTTTTAGTTGTGTCCTTTTACCAGATCCAAAAAGTCAACTTTATTTATTTGGCGTTCTGCATCTTAATGCACCCTGTAATCAGTGTACGATCGAAATTCAGCTAGGGATTTTCATTTTACAGTAACAGAGGCATATAACTGAAAGTTTTCTGATCTAGAGATTAAATATTGCAGCTTCATAACATTAAATTCAAGTTAAGTCCTATACGAATTTCTCCAACGATCTTATTTAGAATGTAATGATGAACGGCCAAAATGGTATCAGAGTGTGGTTGGTCTATTTTGAAAAAAAAAAAAAATGCTGCTAGTCTATTAGTGAATACCTTATCGAAATTGAAGAAACAAGATTTGTTGTTCATCATTTGAGCTTCTGTCCTTAAAAGTCATTACACGCTCTTCATCAGACAATGTATAACTTGGCTAAATTGAAAGAACTTGCAGAAAAAGTATTGAATGTGGCTAAAATGATGATATCTCTTTTACTTATAATAAGAAATCTTTTGTGTATTACGTAAAACCGGAGACGGGAAAGCCTAACAACTTTCGCGCGGATAGTTCAGTTGGTAGTCTCGCTTGATTACAGTTTAGACAGACGTACGTTCGAATCCCGGTCTTTGCAACCCAATTTTGTGATTTCACCCCTGCACCTTCCCCACTAATCCTCATCCATAAGAAAGTAAATATTCATGCTCTAGCGACTTTCCCCTCGCCAAATTTCAACTTAAAAATGTCTTTGAGTTTTATGAAGATTTCAGTTACCAAGATGTACATTTGACTATGGGGTTTCCATTCATTAGCCATTACGTATCAAACATTAAACTTATCTAATTTTTAACACAATACATGTATATTAACATCGCCATTGTGGGTTTTTTTTTTTTGTACTCTCTTCTTTTGATGAGTATCGTTTTTCTTTTCTTAAAGCTGTTAATCGAAAATTCTCTGGGAAGCTTTGATTGTATCCAGGTGTTAAAATTTGGAAACTACATTTCACCAGAGAACAGTTTACAGAGCCCGTATTTCTACCTCACTTCAACCCTTACGATGCAGTAGTCGAAATCGGCAAACACCTGGCTTTGCTGGATGGCATAGATCAAGAACAGACTGCAAAGAACGTGCAGTCCGATCTTTGAACTGTACCGTCCGCTTTTAGCCTTTTTTTCTAAAGTTTTTAATGATCGTACATGTATTTTCAGCCGTCGAAAGGGGTCGAGTTTACATATTTGGGACCGAAGGGGTCAATAACATTCTAACTGTAAAATTGAAGAAATACCCACCGGTAGTCGGTGACAGTATTTTGATTGGTAGAGACAATATGTTCGCGCCAATCTGGGGGAGTGTCTTAGGTTTGAAAAATGAGCGGTAAAAGTGTCAAAATACTCTTGGTGCTTTGATTACATATTTGTGACGTCATTTGAAAAGTGAATAAACGAAATGAAGTTAAACACCGCTAACATATCAAGGGAGATTTTAAATTACACACACTTCATTATTAATTAGAGCACCGTAAAATACCGTGGTGACTTACAACGACGATTTGAAAGATCTTCTGCTACGATGTGCGTCAAACCGATTCCTACAAACTAGTGAGTAAAGACTAAACCTTTACAATGCAACCCCACGGTAGAATGCTTAAAATCATCTTGGAAAAGGAGAAAACACTGGTTACCAGCATTTCCTCTTTTAACCACAATGTTTTATGTCCTGTCATCGACAAAGTCCATTGGAGCCAAATTTGGTGTCTGCAAATGCTTTCAGTTTGGACAAGTATCCGACTTGGTGGTTTGGTAAAAAGTTAAATTATATTTTTCCTAGGCCTACAGCTTCCGAAGCACGAATTAATTCTTTACCAAACGACAAAATTTTAGACTGGCTGAAATTGAAAGCATTTACAGACGACAAAATAAAAGTGACTTTAAAACTGAAATTCGTTTTGGGAAGGGTAGGAAACATTGTGGGAAAAGGAGAAAATGCTGGTTACCAGCATTTTCTCCTTTTTCCACAATGTTTTCAAAAGGCTCCTTCCTCAGGGTCGTTATAAGCCGAGATTGTGTGGTAAAGGGTTAAAACATTTAGGTCCAATTTTCGACTGCTAATTTGCAGCTACGTTCCGTCAATTACTGTCCCTTAGCATTTTACTTATTGAATTAGCAGATGGAAAACACGATTCGCGAGAGAGTAATTAATTTAATGTAAACTGGATTTACTTCTTCAACTCTTTACAGACGATAGCAATTTCAAATCGTATCCAAATCGAAGGCATTTACAGACAGAAAAAATAAATATGGTTCAAATTGCAGTATTGGTATGCTAAAGGTTAAAAAACATTGGGGTCACTAGCACAATCCTCGTTTCCCACATTGTTTTCGACTTTTTCATGGACAGTTTTAGCCACATTCACTTTGTCTTTTAATTTTTTCTTTTTTTCTTTTGATTTGGACAAGTCCAAAATGTTGCCGTTTGGAAAAAAGGGTTAAAAGAAAATGAGCCATGCTCTGTGAAAAGGGGGCTTCATGCATCTGCGGAAAGTATCGACCCAGGTCAGCCTGCGCAGTCCGCGCGGGCTGACTTAAGCCGAAACTTTTCGCTATTGGTCATTTTTTTTATCCATGAACCAGTTTACCTCATGATTAAGTCGGTTGTTAAAAAAAGGGGCAACTATGGACCTATAATCATGTGATGGCTTGATTGGTATAGTCATCACGGAGGTGCATTAAACCTCTTTTTACCAGAGCATGGCTCAAATGTTTAAGTGGGGAAGTAATGTCCGCGGTTTCAGTATGTCGAAATTTGTTTTTTTTTTTTAGGAAATAGGGAAGAAAACACAGTTTAAGTTTCTACTTTGTGTCGAATAAGACACAAGTAAGTTCCCCATCTAACGGTTTCCATTAGTATAGTGTATGTATAGTTTGTTCGTATTTATCTATTCTACAACCAGGGCTGTGATTGGCTGAACGCCAAGGGGGAGGAAAATTCCGACAGAAGATGGAGTTCGAAGCCTCATCCTCCAATTACTGGTATTTGGTCTAAACATAGTCGACATTTTCAGCTTCTATTTTCATGTCATCTTACAACGCGTAGGCAAAGATTCAGTTATATGCACCTTGAGAAATATAAAGGCGTTCAGAAAGACACAGATATTTGAGTAAACAGTGAGCCTCCATTACCGCATTCCAGAAATGTAATCGGTTTTCGCGGTTGGCGACATAGTTTGATGATTTAATATGGATTGTGAAACAAGTTATACATTCTATAATTCTCACTCTCGATGATTGCGTCCTGGCAACCTAATCAGTACTCGCTCGTTCCAAAGGTTAGCCCCGCTTGAACCAGAATCCCCGGATGTACGAGGCCTACACTCTTTACCGATATTACTAGGCTACTGCCCTAATGTTCAGTTGCGGGTATGTCGTCAGTGTTCACGTACTATTCCAAATTAAAAAAAAAACAATTGTAGACGACAAACTAGATTAATATCATGGCTCAAACGATGAGAACTACATTGTACCTTTGAAAAGGTAGAAAACATTGTGGACAAAAGGAGAAAATGCTGTTTACCAGCATTCTTTTCAGAAGGCTTTCTTCGGATCGATTAAACTCGGGATCGATTTGTAAAGAGTTAAATGGAATATTACCTCTAAATCTTGTTATAGACTTACAGCAAACGACTTAACTTATTAACGTTTTCCTCCCCAAAACTTGTTCTTCAAGGCAATTTCTTCGAATTCTACCGGCTTATTTGAATAATTGCGATTTCGAGTGACCAAGGTTTTCCCTACGACAGCTATTTCAGTCTATACTTCTCATATCCCTTGCATATACTATATAATAAATGAGCCGTGCTCTGGCAAAAGGGGCTTAATGCATTTCCCTGATGCATGATACCAATCAAGCCATCACATAACTATGGATCCATAAAAGCCACTTTTTTTTTTAAACCAATGACTTAATCATGAGGTAGACTGGTCCTTGGACATGCAGACAATTTACCGAAGCAAAAGGATTCGACAGAGTTCAGCCTGAGCGGACTGCTGCACAGGCTGATCTGGGTTCATACCTTTTGCAAATGCATTAACTCCCCTTTTCACAAAAGATGGCTCAAGCACATGTTTTTTTGTTTAATCTTTAAATTTTTTTGCACTGGAAAAGAAATCGCCGCACTGTAACGGGCATTGTTGATCCAAGATCAGACTGCACACTCTGTGCAGTCTGATCTTGAATCTACAATGTCAACAAAAGCGCTTAGCAACCTAAAAGTTAATGAATGAAACACTCCGAACCGATCTATCCGTTCGTCATGTTCGCTTCAGGCTTGATGAATCGGCCCATTATTTTTGTAATCGAACGCTGGTCGAGCAGACGACAAGAAAATGTAAACAGTCCTTAAGCACCGTTTTTGTCAGCAGAGAGAAAATTGATCCAAAAATGGTCAAACTCACTGGAAGTCAATGGAATTTTCTTTGTGAAAGTTTTGAATTACTAATTGTTGTTTTTCCCTTTTTTCCCGTTCCCGTAGTTATATCGATTCATTAACGTATTTATATAAGCCCCTGGAACATTTGCGACTTTGAAAATATATAAGTGAATCGAGTTAATACCGTTACGAAGTATTGCTAATAATTATGAACAAACTTTCCATGCAAGAATACATGTTAAAACCGAGTGGCAAATGGAGAAATTGTGCCTTACAACGCTTTAAACGGTGTTCTGCTGCAAACTCAAAAAATAGGCCATAGGACAAACGTGCTAACTTTCCAGATACATTAGCTGATTAGTCTTCACTATTTTAGAAGTCAAAAATAATACAGAAATTCTTCCCCAAAGCACTTTTATGAGTCGTTTTCAACAGTCGCCATAAATTCCTTCGTTTGACTTCTTCGTTTAATTTAGCCTTTAACACCGTTGTCAGTTTTATCTGTGATTTCATTGCGACAAGTGCACCTACCGATACGTTTCCGGACTTTCAGTAGCTGAATTACGCACAATACATATCCGGACAGCTAGCTGCTGTCCCATACAAACTATACAAAAAAGATGGGATCCTTGTGAGATAAATAAATCCTGCGCATTGACTTTTATCGATTCCTGGCAAGATTTGTGCCCGAACCGTGGCTCAAACTGATAACCCGCAATTCACAATGAATTTGGGGAATACTAGTATGTATACATGTGCACAGGCTGCCGCACCACATGTAATTTTTTAACTTGGTAAAAATCTTTTTACGATCTTGACTCAGTGATATCGTATTTCGCTCCTTGAATTCAATTACCGGAAACAATCATCCTATCAAGTGTCGTGACGTAATAATTACAATGCATGACGGGAAAATCTTTTGATGATAAATCAATTAAAAAAAAGAACCCTGTTTGTGATTTGAAAACAAAAGCAATTGTTTGAAGTTATAATTGTTATTCAATAAAACAATTAAGACACTATCTGTCAAACTCCGATCTCTACTTTGCTGTTTTAGGTCTCCATTTTTCTTTTCGAATTCTAGCTCTCTTTCATGTTCTATGATCAACAGTGCGACGCCATTGATTCAACTCTCTACCAGATGAATCCTTGATTGTACGATTGCGAGGAAGAACGATTTTGAAAACATCGTGGGAAGAGGAGAAAATGCTGGTAAGCAGCATTTTCTCCTTTTCCGCGATATTTCCTACCCTTCTATAGACAAACCCCCATCATCCCAACCACATTTACTCTGCAAATACTTTCAATATGGACGAATTCTAATATTTGGCGCCGGGTATAGAGTTAAAAAGGTGGGGTTTAGCTAAGTTAATGACTAAGTATCTAAGAGAATCGACCAAGATCAGACTCCAAGGATATGAAGTCTGGTCATAACCTACTCTTCCCGTTAAGAAAAAGACAATGACCGCTATACGCAGGACGGATGTTAATTTTGCGCGAAAACGGAAACGACAAAAAACTTAGAGAAAGCTTTCCACTCGAAAAAACAAAAAAGCTGTAGCACGGACGACGAGCACTTTATCTGACAAGAGTTCTTGGAAATGTCTCGCAATCTATTGAAACGATCCCGGATCCCGGGAAAAACGGAGAGTCAAGAAATCAGAAATAAATGGCAGTGACGCATATAACCGCTGATAAGAAATGCGTTCGTTCGCAATCAAGGGTCAGCCCTGTGTTCAAGAATTTGTCTTTTTTCTCTTTTTTTCTGGGAAAGTTATCAAGTTCTATAAGAAATAGCAATAGAAGTTTTATTATTGTAAACAGCTCGTCTTTAGTTATTCAAATACTCTTCATTTGCTTCTCGAAAATTCAAAGAAAAATTAAAGTTGCTCTTGGTGCCACATGGAAAATTTTAGTACACTACCATTCAATATTCAAGAAGTTTTATTATTGTAAACATCGTCTTCAGTTATTCTTTTTTATTCTTGAAAATTAAAAAAAAAAAAACAAAAAAAAACATGACAGTTGCTCTTGGAACTGCATAGAAAATTTTGGTACACCGCCCATTCTATCTTCAATTTAACTGGTTGCCGTATTAGCAAGACTTTTGTTTTTTGTCACTGAAGTGGTGTAAATAAAATGAGTTCGAACTTTTGAAAGTAATTGTGCTGTTCCATTTAGCAACGATTGCTCTCTTTCCTGCAGTGTTTTCTATACATGTACCACTAAAATCCCGCTTTCTACTTCTCTTCAAATGTTTGTCGTGTTTGTGCTTTGTAGTCCCTTCCGTGAGGCCTAAATCAGCCCGTGAAGTGAGGGGTTAATTGGCAAAGAGAATGTATGATTCTTGACACAAGGGTTATGACCGAATACACCCGTCAATTCATCAATAGTCTTGAGCTTAAGTCCACTTAATTGAGCTCGACTTTCTAGTATTTAGCATGCCGTATACACATGTAAACTGCACTGGATACATGTCCGATAATGTAAATCGAGATATGAGTGTGCGCTGTCTGATCTTCTTCTTCGCTGTCCGTTAAAATTAGTCTTTGCCTTTATAAATTTTACTGAATACATGTAAGGGTGCGAAGTATGTGCAGTCCGATCTTATTCTACGTTATCCATTATGAAGCTGAAATTTTATCGGATAGTATAGATCCAAGATCAGACTGCGCAGTCTGATCTTGATCTACACTTGATCTACACTATCCGCAGAAGGTCAGTGAGACGCGCTTAGCAGCCTAAGGGTTAATATCCCTAGGCCATTACCGGTACACAATCATTCAGCGGAAGCACGTTTTGAATGTTTTTTCTGGAGTGTCTCAGACATATATTTTCATTGGAAAATTATAAATGAAATCATACATTTTATTAGCAATCGGCAAAAAAAAAAAAAATGTCTTTAGCCATTTATATAAATACAAGAATGGCAGACAGAGTTTGAAAGTAAATAAACAAAACTCAAACATGAAATAAAGCAGACAAAAAAAAAAAAGACGAAAATGGCACACTACAAACCGAACAATTAGCGAAGTACAGAGCACCAACTGAATACGTTTGTGTAAGTTTCTGATATGACCATAACTAAGTTGGTAGAAAAAGCATTACGGCATTGTAAAACATCAAGAGAAAAAAAAGTCTATGCAAAAAAATTAAAATGAGCCATGCTCTGGCAAAAAAAAAAATAATGAATCTCCGTGATGCTTATACCAATCAAGCCATCAGATGATTATGGATCCATAATAACCCACTATGTAGACAACCGACTTAATCATGAAGTAGACTGGTCCCTTGACATACAGAAAAATGACAAGTAGCGAAAAGTTTCGGCCCAGGTCAGCCTGCGCAGGCTGTCCTGGGTCGATACTTTTCGCAGATGCATATAGCCCCTTTTCACATAGCATGGCTCAAATGATATCAGAAAATATATCGTTGCCACAAAATGTTATATCGTGACTACGACTTCATTTTCTCGTGGCCATGAGATGACAAATCAGTAGTCTAGAGTTAGTACGTTGTTGCCAGGGTTTGTTTTAAATCTTACATTATTTTCATGGAAGTTCCCTGTTTGCTGTCATAATTTAAAAAAAAATGTATTTACCTTAAGAATGAAGTTGTCTTTTGTCACTTTCAAAACTATTTCTGAGTCCGATTTCGTTCTTTCCGCCATATTTGAATTCTTTCAAATCTTAATTTTAAAGAAAAAACTTTCAGACACTAATAAAATCATATGAGAAAAAAAAATCTCCTAATTTATTCCGATATGCGTTCAAAGACCACTGTCCTTAATAAACATCACCAAGTACCAACAACAAGCTCAAAAGCAACAATGTTAGCCCGATAATCTTTAAAAAATGGTGGTCCTTTCGTCACCAAATTCCCCGAATTCAAATTCAACCAATCATTTCAAAATTACACGAAATATATGCATCAAACCAGTTATCAACATTACAAAATCTAACACACACAAAAAATGACTGAAAAAGTACTCCGTCTTCACACACAAGATCATGTGAAGGCACTTGATACAAAATTCATCAACCCATTGCTAGACAGGCAGTTTTTAGATCTTAGGAAAAGCATTATGAATTTCACCAAGGAAAAGAGAAGTAATGGAAAGGTAATGTATGTTTTGTTTTTCTTTTTAAAATATCGAAAACATTGTTGGGAAGAGGAGCAATTGCTTGTTACAAGCAATTGCTCCTTTTCCAGCAATGTTTTCAAAGTCTCTATTTTACAAGGGCGCTGAAAAGTCACAGTTATAAGTAATGAGTCAACCCTTAGCGTACCAAATAAATGATACATACATGTTTTGGTCTGTACAAAGGCACACATACATTACCATTTCCATTATTTATAGTTCTGGAATGCTACTGCAGTTTCTCAGTATCTCACACTACATCGGTTTTAAGAGCAGATTACACGTTTTGTGCAGTTTGATCTTAGATCTGCACTGTCAACATCAACCCAAAGTTCTGTCACGCCCCCTTAGTGTAAAATGTCCTTAATAGGAAATGGGCTCTTTACTTGTTCACGGTCAGATCGTTAATAATCAAATCTTTGCCCTCCTGTACTGTAGATATGATTGAGGATAGTTTTATTTCGGTGTGACAAGCAATATTTTTTGCAAGCTATATTGAAAGGACAAACATTTTGTTGGATGGGTTCTAAGCTAACAGCATGTAAACATATTTAGAAAACAGCAATTGCTTTGGTTTCACGGGAATATAGCCAGTGGTATGGGAAGAATACCGCGCGAAGTACTGGAAACAGAAACTCCAGGAAAGCATGGATAGCACTGGCTTCCACGATATAAATGAGGAAAAAACGAAAACGGCATTATACACAATACTATATGACAAACAAAAAAAAAACATGCTTGCCATTTATCAAGTCTTTTTCCACAAGATATATTGCTTTTCCTTCTATAGTTTCAGTGTTTTTTTTTTTTTCGTAGGAAGTGGGGGACGGGCTGTGTGGCTCAGTGGTGAGGGCGAAGGATTCCCACACTCGAGGTTCCGGGCTCGATCCTCACTCGAGGCGCTGGGATTTTCCTAGAAGTGTCTTTGAGCAAGGCACTTCAGAGTCGTAGCCTTACACTAGAGAAAACTAGGACATGCATGAATAGATAAAATTAGGCCGTGATAATCTGATATTGTTTTGAAAGCGGCGTAAAACACCATTTAATCAATCAACCATAATATTTTTTGGTTTTAGTTCTTTTAAAATCGGCAGAAATCTATTACACAAAGGACAACATTTAAGGTAAAACAAAAAACTAGTGTATCTATATTTTTTTTTGCAATGAGGAAACAATGTGCAATATAGAGAAAACGTTGTTCATCATTAATATCATTATCATTATTAATTGCTCATTTTCTCACAACCTTCTGTTGAGACTATCAAAAGGCAGAGGTGTGAAAGACGTCTTTGTAATGTGCTGAAAATATTTTGTTAAAACTTTACCCAACAATCCGAGGTTTTAACGTCTTGAAAACGACTTTAAAACATCGTGCTGGTAATCAGCAGTTTTCTCATTTTCCAACTGTGTTTTAAACCGTGGTATAGTTTTCTTCACTTCAGCCATAGCTAGACCTAAAAGCATTTTCAACAACACCTTATTACTCAAACAAGGATGACACTGTCTCTTACGCAATTATACAAAACAGCAGTTGTATGATTAATGTTAAGCCCTTCAGCTCTTTCAGGATCAAATAATTGAGCCGTGCTCTGCGAAAAGAGGGCTTAATACATCTGCAAAAAGTATCGACCCATGTCGGCCTGCGCAGTCCGCGCAGGCTGACATGGGTCGAAGCTTTTTGCTATTTGTCAATTTTCTGCATGTCCGAGGACCACTCTTCCTACAAATTCAGTCAGTCGTTAGACTAAATGGATTTTATAAATCCATTACCTATGTGATGACTTGCTTGGTATAATGCATCACGGAAATACATTAAGCCCCCTTTTGCCAGAGCATGGCTGAATTATATAAACTCGACTTTCTTTTGGCGCTTAACTAAACAAGCGGATGGTATAGACCCAAGATCAGACTGCACGTTTTGTGCAGTCTGATCTTAGATCTTAGCTGCCTGTACGTACTCCTGCTTTCGCCCATAGCGCTGAAACTCTGAAACATTAATGAAAAAAACATACAACCAACGGTAAAACCCAGATAATTGTGATTTCAGTGATCATTTTGACGGAAAACATCTCACCGTGTCAGAAACAGTGCAGGTCCGAGATATAACTGCACATTCTATGCGGTCTGATTTTAATCTACATCGTTTGCAAAAGTGCATTGATTCGCACTCAACAGCAGAGGAACTAAATCGTTACCTGATAACAAATGTTTGGACTTGTCTATATAGGAAGATTGATTGATTGATAGACTGTATATTGTTTTGATTTCAACAATATTTCATGCACTACATAGAAAGAATTTGCAAGCAATAAATTAATATGATTAATAAATTAATGAAAGAGTAGAAAAAACATTGAGAGGAGATGCAGAAAATGAATGTCCTTTGCCCACATCTTTTTCCAAAAGCCTTTTTTTAAGGGTCGCTAAAAGCTGGGGTTGGCTGCTAAAGAATTAAATCACAACGAATTACACATCCGGTAAAATATATACTTGAGCCATGCTCTGGCAAAATGGGGCTTAATACATCTCCGTAATGCATTATACCAAGCAAGTCAAGGCAATTATGGATCCATAAAAGCCACTTTTTTTAAATAATAGACTTAATCATGTGGTAAACTGGTCCTTGAACATACAGAAAATTGACCAGTAGCGAAAAGTTTCGGCCAAGGTCAGCCTGTGCGGACTGCGCAGGCTGACCTGGTCGATACTTTTCGCAGATGCATTAAGCTCCCTTTTCTCAGAGCATTTCTCACTTATTGCTGATTTATAAAGCAGGATCTTTACATTTCGAACAGGGAGAATAATTATGTGAAATGCAGAAAATATGCTGTTCTATCGTAAATGTACAAATCTTTATTAATGAACAGCAAGAGTTGCTGCTGCTATGCACTTTCTTTTATTTTTTCTAATGGCGTCCTTTTAGAGAAACTAACCGATACATGTATGTTCGAATACATTTTATTGCGAATTATTCAATGTTTGAATAGTAAGAGTCAAAGGTTACAGATGTAATATAACGAGGGAAGTGGCTTTGAGAGACAGAGAGAGAAAGAGAGACAGATAGAAAGAGAGAGATCGAAGAGACAGGAAGATCAGAGAGAGAGAGAGAGAGAGAGGGGGGGGCAGAGAGAGAGAGAGAGGGGAATACATACTTCAGATTCAGATCGTGATAATATGTCCATGGTTATCGATTTTTTGAAATAAAGTAAAATTTTGTAGTCGAGAGACAGATTTTCGGGCCGCTATTTCGAAATAGCATGTGGTTATTATAAAATTGCGACAAAAGAAGGGGAATGGCGATTGCTGAACACCTAGCCCTTTGTGCATGCTACGAGCGGCAATGTCCGCCTTTGAATGAGTCAATACCACCATCCTAATTTTAACTCTTTCAGAGTTAGATATAATAACTCAACCCTCTTTTGACGGCTAAAAAATACAACCCAATGAAACTCAAAAATATCTCTATATTTCGGGCTTGTCTGACCAAGCGGACAGTATAGAGTCAAGATCAGACTGCACATTCTGTGCAGTCTGATCTTGGATCGATACCGTCCGCAAAAGTCTTTGTTTTTGCCTATGGCGATAAAAGGTTTGAGAGTTGTTTTTCTCCTCTCTCATGCATGAGTGTGTAAATTCTCGTTTGCTGTTACACAACTCTTTTCTTATTGTTGCATTCTTGTGTTTCTCCTTTTAAACTTTTACGTTGTAATTTTGTAGATGCAAACAGATAATATTGCATGTGATGATGAAATGCATACTTAAAAGTTAACTGTTTACGAGACCAAAAAATTGAAGGTTTTTCCAAATTGAAAGCTTTTGCAGTCGACATATTAAATACAGCTAGTATGTTGAGATTTGTCTGTTTGTGGGTCAAAATAATGTGGAAAAAGGAAGAAAAGCTGGTATCCGACAAATTCCCACGATGTTTTCGTAAGTTGTTTCCCCCAGAAGCATTAAGTCAAACTGTTAGGTGAAAGCTTAAGTCATTTGTTATATGTATACTATTTTCTCTGCATTCATGAAAATACCTTTCCGATCCACGCTTGCTTATTTAAATATCATGCCATCTTGGCCACGAAATGATCTTCATTTTATCCGTCCGTCCGCCTGCCCGTCCATTCGTCCGTCTTTTTTTTTTGTCTCGCTCAGTCATTCAAAGAAACAGGTCGCCCACAATGAATAGATATTATAATCTGCTCCTGCGTTTTGACCATGGAAGAATAATTATATATTATTCATAAACAACACAGTTTGTAAGACACCAGATGTGTCCTAATAGAGACGAAAATGTCTTCGATAGGAGGTGGTTTACCCATAACCCTGTTTGCAATTTTCGGAATTACTCGAAGTTTTTCGTGGACACCGATGGTGCAAGCGTAGATTCTCCATGTTCCGAGTTAGATACCAGCTGAGAGAAGTACCATTCGTCAAGCCATCTTTACTTGGCCTTAGAACTGTCCAATGGCCTAGACAGCTTGGATGAGTGTACTGTTGCGCAACGATAAGGCTGGAATAAGTACCGCCGAAAAACGACTTCAGATAAGTTACGGGGATTGTCCTTTTTCCACAGATGTTCTGTCTCAACCAATTTGATGGCAAAACATTTTAAAGTGCAGTACTAACCCATAACCTGCTAATAACTCAAGCGAAACTTTCAATCTTATAGTAAAACACCAAATTTTGCTATTTCAAAGGTACTTGTGAGGAAAACACATCTCATTATCGGAAAGTGTAGATCCACGATCAGACTGCACGTTCCGTGCAGTCTGATCTTGATCTACACTGTCCGCTAAAGGTCCTTGAGTCGCAATTAGCAGCATGAGAGTCAAAACTTTGTCTACAATTACTATGATAATGTGACTACCACCCCAGGTCCTATATTCATCAAATCTTCTAAATCTCAGTCTTAATGCAGTTATACATTCAGAAAGAAGCCCACTTTCTAATTTGTTAAACCATTTGCTTTGGCCTATCAAGTATTGCTTTACTTTATAATTTAGACGATTATTGCAAATTAGAATCAGAATAAGACCCAAGATGTCGCAAAAGGTAGAATTTCTGGTAAAAAAGAGTTTGCTCTGTGAGGAATATTATAGATAAGGTCCCCAAGAATCTCATTCAGGGAGCGTGGGAAAACATGGCACTATGGCTGAGCGAAGTAAACATGTGTCTGGGAAATACGTATGCCTCGCTTGTATTACACTTTGCCCATTTATCATCTTAACCCTTAAGCTGCTAATCGCGACCCACTGACCTTTTGCGGACAGTGTAGATCTTCTATCTACACTGTCCGATGCGGTGTTTTCTTTCCGGTGAAATCAACTTTGAAACCACAATGTTTGGGCTTTTAGTATTGAGTAGAAATCTGCGTTTCTTTTATTCAGCAGCTTAAGTGTTAAAAACGCATTTTGGAAACACTGTAAACGCAACAGATTCTTTTGCTACATTGCTTTGTACATCATTCATAAAAGACGTTTTCCATTTCCTGCTTAACTGTTTGCTAAACGAGAAAATGTAGATTTCTTCAAATTGAAAGCATTCTGCTTTGATTGATTGCATGGTGTTTAACGCCGTTTTCAACATTATTTCAGTTATATCGCGGCGGCCAGTGCACCTATCCATGCTTTCTTGGAGTTTAATTTACCAGTGCTCCGCACAATACCTTTCCAAGCCAATGGCTGCTTTCCCACATAACCATCGTCGAAATAATGGTCAGCGGGAAAGCATTTCGCAGACGACAAAATAAGTGGAACCAAAATTGAATATCTTTTTTTGAAGGATAAAAAACACTGGGGACAAGGTGAATAATTATGCTGGTTAAAAGCATTTTCTCTCTTTCCAATAACGTTTTCAAATGCTTTCTTCTTTAGGATTGTTAAACTTCGGGACCATTTGGTAAAGGGTTAACAATACAACTGAAGCCAACGAAAGTTTGCATAGTTTTCTGTAGCATTAGCCTACGGGTAAATGCCGAACAGAGCGAGTCAAGGGATCATGAGTTTGAAACCCAACTGAGCCAAACTCTACGAGGCCTGGTGATAGTCATTCTGACAGAATCCGTTCTTCTGTCATCTCTGAACTTTGATTCAGCGATGATTAACCCCTAGGCTGTTAAGCGTGACTCATTGGCCTTTTGCGGACAATGTAGATCCAAGATCAGACTGCACAGAACGTGCAGTCTGATCTTGCATCTACATTGTCCGATAAGGATATATTTTTGCCGAAAAATAACTTTGAAATAGCCATATTAAGGATTTTATCGTCGGTTTGAAAGTTTCATATTAGTTATTTAGCATTATAATGATTAAGTTGAAGGCAACTAGTGCTTTGCATAAAGTATTGAGTGAAATACTGATAAAAGTAACTCCAGAAATGTATGGATATGTGTATAAGTTACCGCAGTGATTTGACTAAAATGGCATTCAGGCCCTGCATTTGAGTCATTCTAATAAACAAGGTACACAACTATTGTAAACCCTCAGGAATATATGTTGTTACTTGCTCTTTATCTAAAATACAGTTAAATCAGACCTTGAGAACATTATATGAGTGTATTTGTTCTGCTGTTTTATTTTATGATTTTCTTTTAAATGAAAATGCTCTATTTAACGGACTGATACCAGTCTATGATTTGACTAAAATGGTGTTGAAAATGGCGTTAAACACCACACATGTATACAAACAACAGACTGATTGCATTTCAGAAAAAAAAAATCCATTAAATTTCGGTAGAAACACAAAGACTTTAAAATATCTTAACCCTTAAAGCGCTGGAACCAACTTAACTTGTTTTTGCTGACAGTGTAGATCAAGATCAGACTGCACAGAACGTGCAGTCTGATCTTTGATCTACACTGTCAGCTACTTCAATACACCTATTGGCTAAAGCAACCTTGAAATGAAAATATTTCGGATGTTTTTCTTCACTGAAAAGGTTTATTTCATAAATTCAGCGCTCTAAGGGTTGAGATTGTTTAGTATTATTAACCTTTTGGCTGCTATGCGCCACTTATTGACCTTTTGCGGACATTGTAGATCAAGATCAGACTGCACAGAACGTGCAGTCTGATCTTGGATCAACAGTGCCCGATAAGGAGATATTTTTCTCCAAAGGATAAGTTTGAAATAGCATTATTTGGATTTTTACTATTGGCTTGCAAGTTCCATTTAACTTATTTAGCAGGATAACGGTTAAGTTCTTTCCCATTTTTTCCTCCGTTTGGGGATGAGAAGGGAACGAATCAGTGCGTGTTTTGCCAGTTGCTGTTCGTTGCATGAAGATGTTTCTCTTGTAAACTTTCCTGACATAGTGTATTCAGCCCTTTTGTTATGTTGTGTCTAGTAGCATATTTACCTCCCTTTAATAAATGCAAATAAAATAGACTAGGCACAGTATTGGGGATGCTCGGTATAGATAAATATATCAGCTTACGCTAAAAGTATTCTACTGTTATGTCGGATGCCTAAGTCTTAATGATTACTTTAATTGCCAATGCTAGGCGCCTTCGTCGTACTTGACTATCTTCTCTCAAAGTGTTGCACTTTATTGCTACGTGCTGATCGTAATAATTACAAATTGTGACGCAGATTTAACCTTTTACAACACAATCCCGAGTTACGTTCAAGTTCATCTGCCGTCAGCAAATGCTTCCAGCGCGGTTAAACACAAGATTATAAGAGTCAATATACGACGTTAAGTGACGTTAAGTGACAACGTTTAAACTTTAAACAGTAACGTACATGAAGATTAAATAGAAACTTTCCGTCTTTTGGATGAAACATGGCAATTCGGAACAACATCCCCCAAATTGTAAAAAAAAAAAACATCGATCAAGATCAGTCCAATAAGATCTCAAACGACGATCTCTTCAAAAAGCGCCAAATACTATCCTACGCACGTCACGTGGTAAAAATTCCAAAGACAAATCTTGGAATCTCATTATACCAATAATGTCTTGCACGATTTGAAGTTTCATCCATTTCAAGCAGTTTTGTTGAACTAACTGCAGTTATAAAGTGTGAAAACTAAATTATCCCGTATTTTTAACCTTAAAATACTTCGTTTACGTATTTTTTGCCTTTATAAATTATTCATCTTTACCATCCTCAATTCTTTCCCAGAAAAAAATTTTGACACAATTATAGGCTTGTTTAAACTGAAAGTATCTGTAAACGGCAAATTAAAATGTAGTCTAGATAATAATTTTTTCTATTAAAAATTTAAAAATATTGTTGGAAAAGGAGAAAATGCTGATTATCAGCATTTTCTCCTTGTCCCACAATGTTTTCATAAGGTATTCTTTCCCAGAATCGTTAAAACACGGTAGTGTTAGGTAGAGAGTTAACAAGATATCGGGAGCTGCAGGCATTTACTGTACAAGCTAATTCCAAACCAATCTAGTTCGTGTAAAAGCCACAAAGATGGAAAAAAAATAAACGGCCGTTTTGGAAAGGTATGGACAACATCACAAGAAAAGGAGCAATTGCTTTTTACAAGCATTTACTCCTTTTTATTCACTGTTTTCAAAATCTTTCCACCACAGGGGAGTCGAAATTAAAGTTTCCTTTTCTCGCACCATTTCTTGATTAGAGTGCTGCAGATATAGGAGGTATTCCGATGTTTGTTGGATTTTTTACGCCCTTTTCCACATTATTTTTAAGATCATACAGTGGCGGTCAGCGAGTTCATCCGTGCATTTTACATCGCAAAGTACAGTGAAAACCTATCTTCGTGGCCATCTCTATTCAGTAACCAACCTGTATCTAAGGTCCAGTAGCGGCCACAAATAAGCAGTTCGGGTGTTAAAATGCAATTAAATTGAAATGCTAGCACACATCTCTGTTTCCAAAAAAAAACTGTTATCGGAGGCAAGACATGAATTCGCTGTATAAAAGGCATTTCAAGATAACCAGTGCACGGGTCAATTCCAAGTAGATATTGAATTCCACTTTGTCAAGAAAGTTAACTTCTTTAAAAGCCTGCATTCTGATCTTTAGTCCATACTATGCGATGATATCTGGCGATATTTTTTCCGATGCACTTTTTGGATATTTTTTAACTGTTCTTTTTTTTTTAGAAGAAAACATAAAAATAAACTCTTTCATTTGAAACCATTTGTAGGTGAAAAAGTAAATGAGGCTAAAATTATGGTATTAGACGTTAAAAGGGTATGAAGCATCGTGGAAAAAGGAGAAAATGCTGACTACCAGCATTTTCTCCTTTTCCCACAAAGCTTTACAAATACACTTCTTTCAGCAACTATTAAATTGTGAAATATTGAAGTTCCCTCTTGGTTCAATGGTTATGCAGGAAAACTGCAGGCACAGGTCACATGAAGTGTCTCTGGGTTAAGCACTGTAGAGCTCCAGTCTAGTTCCCGTGAAACCTGGTAAGGAAATGAATAAATGACCTGTTGCTGCAAGATGACGGAGGTAATATTGAAAGCGGCATAAAACGTCAAGAAATTTACGGGTTGAAAGAGTTCGTGATAAAAAAGAAAATAATATTTATTATCTGTTTAAAACAGTATTTATTTATTTATTTATTTACTGTTAAAATGTAAAAGTTTCAAATCATCCAAATCATCGTTGAAAAGGAGCAGTTGCTGCTAAAATTGGTGTGTCTGAAAATTAATATAGACATACAGTTTGGCTTATATGGTAACCTTTTAAATATACATATATGAGCAGTGCTCTGGCAAAAGGGGCTTAATGCATCTCTGTGATCGATGATGATAAGCAAATCATGGATCAATAAAATCCATTTTGTTTTAGCATCCAATTGATTCATGAGGTACACTGGTTCCCTTGACATACAGAAAATTGACCGATAGCGAAAAGTTTCGGCCCAGGTTAGCCTGCGCGGACTGCGCAGGCTGACCTAGAGCGATACTTTTTGCAGATGCATTAAGCCCCCTTTTCACAGAGCGCGGCTCGTACATATATCAGCGGCAGCAACTCTTGTATATTGCTTTCATAAATGTGTTTGAAAATAGGCCTGCAGAGGCCCGCATAATAAACATGTTCACATTTTCTACCGATTGAAAATTACCATTTAGTCATTCCAGTACATTATTTGCAAGAGGAAGGTCAAAAGCCATCATAGTCAGTCGAAAACATATAACTCGAAATCAAAGCATCAAGAAAACATTGTTTTTGACAGTAGCATGAACATTGAAAGTCTCTCACATTGGAACGTCAGTTTAATGGAGTATGTAATCGGCGATATTTATTCCCGATCGATGCAGATCTAATCAAGGATAAAAAGTATGAGTAACAAAACTGTAGAGAGCCAACAATGGTCCAAGAAGTGTTAATAACATTCAACAGTATTGGTCTCATCTCTTTTCGCTACCACTTAACCAACGACAATTTTTGTTCAAGATTTAAAAGTGGATTTCATCTGCACCTGAATATGAATGTGGTCAAAGTTGAGTATCAGGACGCGGACGGCGTTGATCTTAGATCAGACTGCATGTTCTGTGCAGTCTGATCTTGATCTACGCCATCCACAAAAGCTGTTTAAACCACCGTTTGCTGTGAAAGAATTAATCAGAATATCGCTTTGTATATCATGAACCATTATCGTTACTTTCGGGACGCCTCATTTACAACGATGCCTTTGTGAATGATTAAATACATTCCTATGTATCGCCAGTACTAGACGAATGTGTACAGCGTCTGGCTCTCACAACAGCGGTTCCTTGTTTGAATAGTTTAATGTCCTGGGCCAGCCCTTGGATTTCATGCCCAGTATATTGCTAAATTTGAAACTGGGTCGACATCAAAACATTATTCCATTCTTGTGATAGACGACTTTTGTAACAGGCGTTTCATTTTGATTTATGTGATATTACTTTCCACACCTTATTTTACTTCAGCTATGCTCTGGTAAAAGGGGGCTTCATGCATCTCCGTGATGCATGATACCAAGCAACCATCACATAATCTATGGATCCATAACAGTCACTTTCTTTTAACAACCGACTCAATCATGGGGCAGAATGCTCCTTGGACATACAGAAAATTGACAAATAGCCAAAAGTTCCGGCCCAGGTCAGCCTGGGTACTTTTCACAGAACATGACTCATTTGGTTGTAGCAAGCAATGAAAAATGTGTCATCATTTGGTTGTAGCAAGCAATGAAAAATGTGTCATCATTTGGTTGTAGCAAGCAATGAAAAATGTGTCATCATTTGGTTGTAGCTAGCAATGAAAAAGACTAGTGGAGTACCAAGTCCTCTGAACTGGGTTCATTTTGTCTCATCAATTTGAAATCATTTGATTTCATCATTAGGATTTTCTGACTGTTCTTCTCTCGGAGAGATGTATTTCACATGAAAGGTCAAAACTTTCTCTTCTCGGAGTATTCGATACTCTCAGTCTTTACTAGTCGACACAATTTTAGACTCGTCCTTATTTAAATTGCAGACGTCAAATGAAATAAGGCTCAAATTAAGGACTGTGTCTTTGAAAAAAAAAAGAAAACATTGTGGGGAAAAGGAAAAAAAAAAGACCGGTTTCCAGCGTTGTCCTCTTTTCCCAAAATGTTTCCGAAAGCCTTCTCTCTACGGGTCATTAAAACAAAGGATGGTTTGGCATCATCGTCCTCAGATTAAGCGGAGTTAACGCTCACGTTCTCTTGGCGTTTTTAGCGTTATATCTCCTTTTTTTGTTTCGTTTGGACAAATTAAAAGTGACAGACGACAAGTTGAACCGTTGAAAATCGATCCGCTACCGTTGACAGCTTTCTAAAAGCTTTCCGCAGATGGCATATTTACCGTAAATTAACACCATCGGAATCCCCTCCCTCCCTTCTGTTATATTTTCGACTTGGTCAAACTGATAATACATTCTGAATATGAGAAGGATGAATATTCTTTTACCCCTTAGAGCGATAAGCATGACAAAAGTTTGTTTAGCTGGCAATGCAGACTAAGATCACATTGCCTTTTGCGGAAAGTGTAGATGGAGATCAGGCTGCACTGAACATGCAGTCTGATATAGGATCTACACAGTCCCATACGCTGTGCTTTGCTGGTGAAAATAAATTTGCTAGTAATGTTTGTGTTTTTCACTATTGACTGTTAATGCCTGTTAATTTTACCTATCAGTTTCGGAAATTGAAGAGAAATGACTTGTGAAGCTTCATGTAGAACTAAAGTTGTTCACTTAAATCCTAGTTTCAAGATTCATTTTTTTTTTTCTGCCAGCGACTGTAATATTACGAATTTGCCTGCAATTTGACCCCAAAATTGTTTACTTTTGGCCGCTGCTGGATCTCAATCCTTATCCTGCTAAATAAGTTAAATAAAAGCTTTCAAGACTATAGTACAAGCCCGATTAACCCTTTCCCAAACGACAAATTTTGGACTGGTCCACATTGAAAGAGTTTGCAGACGACAATTTTAAATTTGATGAAAATGGCAGAAAGGTCTCAAAAAGGGTAGAAAACGCTGTGGGAAAAGGAGAAATTGCTCGTTACGAGCAATTTCTCCTTTTCCCACAGTGTTTTCAAAATACTTGTACTGCAGACACGTGAAAACCAGGGCTTGTTTGGGAAAGGGTTAATGTTTTTTGGAGAACAATATCTCCTTATCGGATAGTGTAGATCCAAGATCAGAAAGCACGTTCTGTGCAGTCTGATCCTGATCTTGATCTACACTGTCCGCAAAAGGTCAGTGGGTCGCGCCTAGCAGCTGAAAGGATTAAAGGATCAAACGAAATTATATATTACTAAGGTTACTGTTTAGATATTTCCGATTAGTTTTCGATATCTATCAATAATAATTCTCAGAGGAAGGGCGAGGATAAAGAAATTTTACATCCAATTATGGCAATTCTACATTTTTTTTTTTTTTCAGTTGTTATTTACGATAGCAAATCACTATGGACAAAGTTATTACTTTTTTCTGTTACCATGGTAACGAATTACGATAGATTCTATAATCCGCTTTACTTGCCGGCGACTGGAATAGACTTTGAATAGATTTACAGACGGAGCAAAAAAAACTACTAATTATCTTACAAAAGATTACTGATGTCGAACCATACCTGTAAGGAATCGATAACATGAGGACGGATTATTGCCACCTGAAACAAATTTGCTGCAAAAGTCTTTGAAGCAAAGATGAACCACTGTTTAAAACAAGAATACAAAGTAAAACATTTTGGCATTAGGCACAAGAGAGCCATGATGCCCCTACGTCGCTCTACTGCCTTAAAAATGTGACAGGCAAATAATTGGCATATATATAGAGATATTAGACCTCAAGAAAAGTGCACCGCCATATAATGTCACAGAGAAAATAACCCTTGCCCTCAAATAAGTCATTTATTCTTGCCAATATGATGTCACTGAATAAGTGAGAGGTCAGCTTAACCCTTTCCCAAACGACAAATTTTGGACTGGTCCAAATTGAAAGAGTATGCAGACGACAATTTTAAATTTGATGAAAATGGCAGAAAGTTCTCAAAAAGGGTAGAAAACCCACAGTGTTTTCAAAAGACTTGTACTGCAGACACGTGAAAAGCAGGGCTTATTTGGGAAAGGCTTAAGGATCTTTCATACCAAATATAAATGAGCCGCGCTCTGGCGATCTGGCAAAAGGGAATTTAATGAATCTCCGTGATGCATTACACCAAACAAGTCATCATGTAACTGTGTATCAATAAAATCCATTTTGTCTAACAAACAGCTGAATCACGAGGTACATTGGTCTTTCGACAAGCAGCAAATGTACTGATAGCAAAAAGTTTCGACCCGGTCCAGCCTGCGCGGACTGCAATATTCATCTTTTCACAGACCATGATTCAAATGAATTATGACCTTTTTTTTTTTTTTTTTTGGAAGATTTTCAAAAAAAAAAAAAAAAAAAATGTATAATGCATAACGGAGATGCATTAAAACCCCTTTTGCCAGAGCGGTGCTCATTTTCCTTCCCCCAAAAAACTTGAAAAATAATACCAAACATATTGTGGTGTAATCTGGTAACCAAGGTAGATAAATGGTAACAAATAGCGTGGGTTCCTGTTCGATTTTTTTTCCTTTTGTACATTTCGGACGTTACTTTTTAAAAAAAAAAACAGACGGGTAATTACGGAACAGATAAACAGGTTTGGTACAGACCTGTAGAGATCGTGAAAAGAAAACCTAATACAGATTGATTACCCAGGCTGGGTAACACAATTCTTGCATGAAAAAAAAAAAAGGATTATTTTCCTTGGTCCTTATAATATCTATTTCAGTTTGTTTTAAAGCGAAAATAAGCCAGGTCCGCCGCAGCTATGTTCTTCCATGGATCAAATTGTATGACAAATTCTGAAAGAGATCCGTCCCAAGAACATTTATGCTCCTTTGAAGTTAATTAAACTTGCAATTTTGTAGAAAAACATATTAAAGATGTTCAATAGTTTTCAGCTGTATTGTCATTGCAACCAGACTTTCTTTTAAATACAGAAGTAAATTCTTTGATGTACTTCTAAAAAAGGAGATAGAGACGGGTCATTTCTGTCAAGTTTTTTCAAAGCTGGGTCAGTAGTTTCAGAGAAGAAGATGACTGTAATACCAAGAAACGCAGGGACGGATGAACGAACATACACGCATGCCGGACACAGGGTCGTGCCACCATCGAGGCAGTGGAGCCTTTGACCGGTGGAGCTAAAAATTATTATTTAACTCTTGACCAAAAGACAAAATTTTAGACTGGTCCAAATTGAAAGCTTATGCAGACCACAAGTTAAATGTGACTCAAAATTTGAAATTTGTTATTGGGAAGAGTAGAAAACATTGTAGGGAAAGGAGAAAATGCTGGTTAACAGCATTTTCTCCTTTTTCCACAATGTTTTCAAAAGGCTTCTTCCTCAGGGTCGTTAAAAGTCGGGATTGTGCGGTACAGGGTTAAAAACTTTTTTTCCCTGTTGACACTTTAAGCAAACGCAAAAAGTCGTGTGCAGGAAGTAACGAGTTCAAGCTGATGGAAAAAATGGTTATCGAACACATAAAACGAACGATTGTGAATGACTAAACCGATTAAGCTTGTTCAGCCTCAACTAAATTACAGATTTCGGCTGACTCAAATTGCAGATTGTGACGGATTAATGACTGGGCAATTTTCCGGACTGACTCGAAGTTTTTAACTCTGTCATACGCAACTGTGGGAGCGTGTTGCAGAGAGTGTTGTACAAGATAAGCCTGAACAATCATGATCTTGCTCCAAACTCTACCTTTGATTTAAACATCTTGATTTAAGTGTATATTATTCCTATTGAATGCCATTAACCTGAACGAGAGAGTAAACAACATGAGCCATACTCTGGCAAAAGTGGGTTTAATGCATCTCCATGTCGTATTATACCATGCAAGTCAACACATAATTATGGATCCATTATATCCATTTTCTTTAACAAATGACGTAGAATGGTCCTTTGACATGCAGAAAATTTACCAAAAGCAAAAGGTTTTGGCCCAGATAAGCCTGCGCAGTCCGCGGCAAATGCATTAAACTCCGTTTTTATAGAGCATGACACATATGTATTGGACAGCGTATGAGTTTGGACCGCAATGACCGGGTCGAAATTGATGCGACCATTTTTGTTCATGAAATCGTAATTTGGAGACCTTTGATGTCTTTCAGTTGCTTGCTGTTTTTATGTCTGATCCTTTTACCAAACAATCCCTAGTTTTAATGGACCTGAAAAAAAAAAAAAAAAAAAGTTTTGAAAACAACGTGGGAAAGGGAGAAAATGCTGGTAACCAGCATTCCCCCTTTGCCCGCAATGTTTCTCACCCTTTCATAGACAAATTTCAGATTCTGAGTCACTTTTTTCGGCAAAAGCTATAAATTTAGACCATCTTAAAGTTTGCGGTTCGGTAAAGAATAAAGACAATCATTTAAGAGTGGGATTTGTAATCAAGTGTCCAATTTTTGACCCAGGTTAAAGCCTTTTAAATATAATGTAAGTGTCTTTGAAATGCAGCTGTGTCATCGACGGAGATCAAGATCGGTTTAGGTTCTATTTACTACATGTAGATCACCAGTCTTAGACTATTACCATAAATCATCTACAGCTGCATTGTAATTCTATGTAGAGCAACCCCCTTCCGAGGCAGACAAACAAATAAAAGCAAGCAAGTTTATATAGCGATGAAAAACTGAGTAATTCAAGAAGTAGCCTAGGCTTACTGCTTAGATTCGTAAGTCTGGTTGTCCTGCACTTTCAAAGATGTATATTTTTTAGTTTATCATATATGTCAAAACTCATACACCAGGCGGCTGTAGTGACTATAGAAATTCGGGTGATAAAAAAATCTTTTGATTATCTTCCATATTCTTTTCATATCTCCCTTCATCACTTCGATTCTCCCCCGTCCTCCGTTATCTCCCTTCGATAGAAAAAGACTTAAAGTGTCGAACAAACTTACGGGTACAATGACGATACTTAACAAAATTCCCAATTACTCATACTATTTCACTGGCGAAGCAAGAGCTTCGCTGTTATTTCTATCGAGCACCCAGTAAACGAGTAACTGGTAATTTGAACGTTGCACATTCCTCGGTAAACACAGCTCTATTTTCAAGAAAAGGCTCTGGCCAAATAGTTCAAGTTTCCTGTTTGACCCAAAATTTAAGTTATAAAAAATTCCATTTTCTCTTTGGAAAATAACATAAAAATAACTAATTTCCTCGAGACATCATTGGGGGAGGGGGCTCATGAATCAAGGTTTGATACGTTGATGCGTGGGAATTATTGCTGCAACATTCACTTACACGTATGAGCTTATAAATTAATGCACAAATTTGCATTGATTACACAGCATATACACAGGTAATGATTAGCATGCGCAAATTGACACAAGAAGTCTCCGCAGGGTAATTATATTTACACTACAGCTAATTACACAAATTACTGTAACTTGTCTAGGTCGCAGTGGTCAATGTTTATGCAACACCGAGTGCAAAGACTGCAAACGGACCAAGGGTCAAGTGAATTTGCAATAACATTTGATAACGATGTTTACAAGATGACAGGTTTCGATGTGTTACGTCATAAATAGGTCATTAATGACGTAATACTGGGGCGTCTCCCGCATTGCACCACAGGTAGATTTTTACAGCTGAACTGCGCCCAACAAAAGCGCCATTTACGACTCCGCGATATCTGATAGAACTATTAATTAACTCTTTCTTTCACTTATACCAGCGATTTAACCTTTAAACAAACAATCCTGTGTTTTAACGACCCTGAAGAAGAAGGCTTTTCACGACAGTGTGGGAAAACGGAAAAAAACTTGAATTTCTTCTCTCCCCACATTTGTTATGCCTTTGCACAGCTACATTTCACCATTTGAGTCGCACTGCTTTTGTGTACAAATGTTTCCGATTAGTACAAGCCGAATATAATGACATCTGGCAAAGGGTTGGCGGACTCTGGTGTACAGGGACAGAAAAGGTCTTCTACAGTAGAGATTCTCGGACACTGTCCCGATTAATTAGAGAAATTTCCCATTATAATGCACATGGTAGGACTTTGTTTATTTCAAATGAACCATGCTCTGTGTAAAGGGGGCTTATGCATCTGCCAAAATTATCGACCGAGGTCGGCCTGCGCAGTCCGCGCAGGCTGACCTGGGCCGAATCGTTTCGCTAATGGTCAATTTTCTGTTTGTCCAAGGACCAGTCTACCTCATCATTCAGTCGGTTGTTAAAAAAAGTTGCCATTATGAATCCATAATTTTGTTAAGGCTTGATTGCTTCAATGTATAACGGAGATATATTAAACCCCCTTTTGCTTATATGTAGAGCGTTTGCAGTCGAAATATTGAATGTGACTCATATGATGTAATTTTTCTTGAAAGAGTGGAAAACATTGTGGGAAACCAGCACTTTCTTCTTTTTCGACAATGATTTCTAAGGCTTTCTTCCTCCGATTTGTTAAAACTTGGTATTGTTTGGTAAGAAAGTTGAACTAACCCTATAAGCACATTTTTTATCATGTTTTTCTTTTTTCAACCTGACGACCTTGAAGAAAAAGGCTTTTGATATAGTGGAAAAAGGAGAAAATGCTGGTATCCAGCATTTTCTCCCTTTTCCACATTGTCTATCCTATGATAGACATATTGCAAGTTGCATTTAATTTGTAGTCTGCAAATGCTTTCAATTTGTACAAGTTTAACATTTTGTTATGTGGTAAAGGGTTAAAGAAATGACGAGAAATGAGAACAAAGAAACATAACAAAAATAAAGACGGACATCTTCGAAGTCACATTGTATGGACACGATTGATCTATCTGATTATTTTTTATCAGTAACCTATTTCGCGCTTTCTTCGCCAGTATCTCGCACAACATTCTTTCGAGGCCACTGGCTGCTTCCCCACACAAATCTTAACATCGTGGAAAAACTGTGCAGCAATGTAAAAGTCATGAATTCTGTCGCAGTGCCTATCATCAATCCTCGAACGAAAATTAGCCTATCTAGGAATTCGAACCACCTACCCCTGGGTTTCAAGCCTTGTTCGTCAACAGCTGAGTTACCGGGCTCGGCAGGTGATGATTTAATAATTGCGTTTGTAACCAGTAAAATGGAAGGAAAAAGGCAGGTGTTTCTTTCATATACCAAACAATTATCCCTTTACCAAACAATTCCGTGTTGTAATAACCCTTAGGCAATACAGCCTTCTGAAAACATTGTGGGAAAAGGAGAAAATGCTGGTCACCAGCATTTTCTCCTTTTCCCACAATATTTTCCACCCTATCAAAGAGCAAGTTCCTTCGTTTGAGCCAAATTTAATGTATATCTCTACAAACACTTTCGATTTTGAGAAGTCTAAGGACTCGTAAGATGGTGATATAATAATTGTATTGGTAACGAGTAAAACCAAAGGGAAAGAGGCAGGTGTTTCAAGGAGGGAAATCGATCAGATGGAATGCTCCGATGTACATGTATTGAACAAGTTATCATATCATCCCATTTTGCTTTTGTCTTTAGATTGTAACAAATCCTAACCTTTAACCCTTATTCTGCTGAATAACTGACAAAAAACTTTTCAAGCCGATAGAAAAAATAAAAACCCAAATTCTGCTATTTCAAAGAGATTTTCGGGAGAAAGATATCTCCTTATTGAACAATGTAGATCCAAGATCAGACTGCAATTTTTGTGCAGTATGATCTTGATATACACTGTCCATATAAGGCCTTTGAGTCGCGCTTAGCAGCCTAAAAGTTAAACGGCTAAATAAATGAAACACAAATTTCCACTCAATATCAAAACCTCAAATATTGTGGTTTCAAATTTGATTCCACCGGAAAGAATATATCGTATCGGACAGAGTAGATCAAAGATCAGACTGCACATTTTGTGCAGTCTGATCTTGATCTACACTGTCTGCAAAAGCGCCCCCGGTCGCGCTCAGCAGCCTATGGGTTAAGCAGAACGTGGTAGCTCAGCCTGTAACGAACACAGCTTAAAGTCAAAAGGGGATCGCTGGCTCGATTCCCGGGCTTGGCCGATTTCTTTCCGACGATTGACTGTAGTCACTGTAGAAAGGATTCACTCCTCTCGCTCCACTGAACATATTCGACAATTTTTTACGTGTTAAAGCAGACAGTGGCATGGGAAGAATATTGTGCGAAGGACTGGTAAAAGAAACCCAAGGTTAGCATGTATGTGTACACTTGCCGCTACAATAAAACTGAAATAATTTTGAAAACATCAACACCTGACGAAATAAGCAATAATTCTAACAAATCTTAAACCCCAGGAAGCTTAATAACGTCACAGTTGAAAGTGAAAGGTTCGAGTCCCTGCTGATAGATTCAACAGAATACGATGAATTCGTGGCAACAGATAACTTCAGTGGGAGCGACTTTACTTGCTGGGTATAACATTACATCTGTCTGTCTGTCTGTCTGTCTGTGAAATCGTATGTATATATTGTATAAATTACGCATGTATAACCATACCTAAGTATTTTTACGGTTTGAATACGAGCTCGTAACTCAAGTCTGTACAGGTAATGGGTTAATTATCAACATGTATAATTATGGTACTATCGCAAGATTACAATACTTAAATATCGATTTACTCATTTGTCATTTCTAACAGCTGTTCTGTTAATCTCTTTCCCTACCAAAGGACTGAATTCTACTTTTTCGACGGCTGTATATACTATTTCATTTCAAATGAAGAGATAGCTAAACCGTCGTATAGACATCACTAACTGACGATGTAGATCAAAGATCAGACTGCACGTTCTATGCAGTCTGATCTTTGATCTACGTCGTCCGCAAAAACTATATCTGTTCCCAATCGCAGTGAAAGAGTTAACACAAGAGGATGCGAAAACACATCTTCGAGACCTCAGATTGTATACTTACAGTAATGACAATTAACCTATTTCTTTATCATAAGATTGTAGAAATATTGACTTCCCTGAGATTGACGGCCATGGAAAGCATTGTGGGAAAAGAAATGATTGTTGCAAGCATCTATTTCTCTGTTCCAGCGATGTTTTCTATTCTCTGAAAGATAATCTATACTCGTTTTCAGCCAGTTTTTAACCGATTTCATCTCTGTTTTATGAAACTGTTATCATTCTTGTAACTTCATGCCAAATTTTGCCCCCAACAGTTGCAATGCTGCACAGATTACGCCGTGACAGACAGAAATGCATTTGAGTTTTTGGAGGCCGTCAAAGAAATCACTGATGTCATTTCCGGTTTTAAATGAGGACAAATCCCTTGAGTTTCTCTAACAAACAGTATAGATCAAAGATCGGACGACATCAGAGGAGCAGTGTGGTCTATGACTTACGAGGTACAATCAAAACGTTGTCGGCCTCTTATAATTCGGAAAGCACAGGAATGAAAAGTTGGCTATTATTTTTCAATATAGCTCGTAATCTTCTTTCATCTTGATGCGCTTTGTCCATCGCTGTTCTAATTTGCTTATCCCCTCAAAATACGTAGAAGTCTTTATTCTGGTCTGCCAAGTAATTATTTACTGCATGTATAACACCGTCATTGCTTCCGAATTGTCGAAAGGTTAGTTATCAGCTTTGGGAACTGATAGAAGTTAGAAGGGACTAAATCAGGAGAATATGGGATGAGGGGTGAGGAAGGACTTCGAAGCTTCATTCAGTCGCAGCAGCCATGTCAGCTTGCGACTTGTGAGTTGGTGCGTTGTCCTGCAAGAGCAGAACGCATCGAGTCAACTTTGTCAGTGTGACACACCCTTTTCCTGTTTAAGTTGACTTCGTGGTGTTATCAAAAGCGTCGGAATCCTATTCTATCAGCCTATAGCCTTCAATAATATTAATATTATCGACTGATCCGAATTTTGTGTCAATCTATTGAATCTAAGTATATTGGGCCGACCCTTTTCGATCGTACCTCGTATTTGTTATTTGGGTCTTACCTTTACTTTTCCTACCCCTGCAAATCTATTTTTATCATGACCCTTTACTAATCGATCCCGTGTTTGTACTGTGAGGCCTGAGAAAGAAGACTTTGGAAAACATCTTGGGCAAAAGGGCGAAATGCTGGTTTTCACTGTTTTCTCCTTTTTTCCGTAATCTTTTTCATTCGTTGATAAGCAAATCTAACTTACAGGTATCGTTTATCGACTGGAATGTTTCAGATTGGGTCGGTCGAAAATTATATCGTCTGATTAAGAGTACCAAGTGGTAGGTTATGCCCGACCATAAGGTGAACATGTTGGTCTCTAAATACAGTTTTTGCACTGGGATACATACAAAAACGCTATTTTCTTTGTTTATTCCAAACACACCAGTCTGGTAAAATTTCACTAGCCTACCATTCAAAAGCAGCACAATGTTGTGTGTACAATGTAGTATTAAATTCAAACATTTAATTTCCGGATTTCGAAATTAAAGTAACTTGCCCCTTCACTCTTCCCTTAATCACGGATAATCCACCTAGATATACAGGAACAGAACAAATGGGCCGTGAAAAGGGGGCTTAATCCTTCGAACAAAAAGTATCTACTCAGGTTAGCCTGGTTTTTTTTTTTGGTCAATTTTATGCATGTCAAAAGACCAGTCTACCTCATGATTCAGCCGGTTGCTACTTGTTAGACAAAATGGATTTGATGTTTCCATATTCACGTGATGTCTTGCTTGATATAATGCATTACGGAGATGCATTTAATCTCCTTTTGCTAGAGCATGGCTCATTTTAGTAGACAAGTACAAAATCACGTTGGTAAAAATTACATGATGTATACAAAAAAAAAACAGTTGATGCCTCATCAGCTGTTTGATACAAAAGGTTTGTCAATCTCTCTCTCTCTCTCTCTCTCTCTCTCTCTTCACCGTTGGACCAGCTAGTCAACTATGTATTTGCTGAGCGGCAAATTTTAAAGATTTTTGTCGACGGAGAAGATCAAGATCAGCCTAAAAAGAACGCATAATCTGATCCTTGATTTACACCATTACTGTACCGAAATCTACTTTTGGATCTCAGAAAAAATTAATGGATCTATTTAGTCATATGGCAGCGAAAGAATTAGAGAACATTCCAACAAACAGTGCATAGATAGTGGCCCGAATGCTGACGATAATCGTAAACGGACTGATAAAACAAAATTAAGAAAAAGAAAAAAACAGATTAAATCAGTTTCAAATTACAACATTTTTCAATTGTTTATTTATTTTTTAAAGACAGACGCAAGAGAAACAAAGCATAGGAATGATACAGCAGGTTGCTAATAAAAAACATCCATCATTAAATTAGCTTGTAACACAAAATCGTGCAGTAGCAATTTTCTTGTTGATACACTGCTGCACCTATGAAGGTACACTATACGAGTAACTCTGTATGGTATGAGCCATGCAGCGGCAAAAGGGGACTTAACCCCTTCCCAAACCATGAATTTTAGACTCGTCCAATTTGAAAGAGTTTGCAGACGACAATTTCAAATTTGATGAAAATGACAGAAAGTTCTCCAAAAGGGTAGAAAACACTGTGGGAAAAGGAGAAATTGCTCGTTACGAGCAATTTCTCCTTTTCCCACAGTGTTTTCCAAAGACTTGTATTGCAGACACGTGAAAACCAGGGCTTGTTTGGGAAAGGGTTAATGTATTTCCGTGATGTATTATACCAAGCAAGTCGTCACTGTATTACACATCCCGTTTTGTGTAACAACCTACTGAATCATGAGGTAAACTGGTCCTTTGGCATGCATTAAATTTATCAAAAGCAAAAGAATTTCCGCCCAGGTCAGCCAGCTAGAGACGACCTAGAGGTGATCTAGTGAAAGCCCCAGAAGAAATCTCGAGTGTAAATTGCACCGGGGATGTGTACTAGGTATTCTATCTAAAGAAGCCAAGGGTCTATATGTGGAGGAGCTGGATATTGCTCCAGGACTTCCTTGTACAGGATTCTTTCTCTCGAACAGTTAAGCCAACTATGCCTAGAAGTACTGCAGAGAAGTGGCTAAATCCTACAAAATCGTGATCATTATCATCATCAGCATCATTAGCATGATGGGTTGACTAGCTTTGTTTTAAAGCCATTGCAACTCGTTCTTACTGCAGGCAATATCTTTATTTTCAGGGCAAATAATTTCGACCTAGAGTACAAGCAGTTATTTTCATAATGTAACAGCCGGTAAGTTTCTTATGCGGCAAGCCACACTAACACGGAGGAAGCGCCTAGATGCGGCACCGAATGCAAACAGACTGGGTCTGCAGGCAGCCGACGTTTCAGTGGTTCATAACGCCCTTGCCTCAGCTGATAAACCTATACAACCAGCCAGGCACTTGCCAAGCCTACAAAGACAGGCGTGAAAACTTTGTGGTAAAAGGAGAAATTTCTTATTACGAGTGTTTTCAAAAGTGGTCTCCAGCCAGAAGAAAAGGGTCTTTTGTCGAAGAGTAATGTGTTAGAGGGACATTTCTTATGATAATAACAATGCTGAAACTACATCCCTCGGTGCTTTGTTTTGTTTTTTAAATCCATTTCTGTGAAGATTTAAACAAAAACACAAAGACAAAGCCACTCTGAAAACAAACAGCCATGCACTACACGAATACAAAATCATGCAGGAATGCTAAAACACACTCTAACCTAATCAATTTAATCTGGTCTCAACTGATAAAATCTTAGCATTTGGTTACACACACACCGCTTTACTTGTTAGGGTAGTTGAGAGTTTGTTTGTATACCACTTATTTCAACGCATTTCAATAAAATAGTACAATGTTTGACGATAGAACAATTGACCTTTTTATTTTTCTGAAAAAAAAAACTCTTGGAGAGGAAGCAGGAATGCTTTTTCAAAGAAATCCTTCCTTTCACACCACAGTGTTACAGCAAGAGAAGTATTTGCTTGTTCGTGCAATTTCTTCCTTTCTTCAAACCATTGTTGGAGAATGAGCTAATAATTACTTGTATAAAGCTATATCTCCTTCAACCCTTATCCTGCTACATAGGAGAAATAAAACTTTCAAGCCGAAAGTAAAACCAAAATTTTGCTATTTCAAAAGTTATTTTTGAGAAACAATATCGCCTATTCGGACAGTGTGGATCAAGATCAGACTGCAGGGCTCGAAATTAACACTAGCAAACTCGCAAAATGCGAGTGGAAAATTGATTTTGCGAGTAGATTTTACGACCACTAGTATTTTTTTGCGAGTACAAATGAAAATTTGTTTGCCGACCGTAATGACCCACTTGTGACTGGTTTGCGTTTTATACCATGCCGACTGGTTTACAATCCTAATCTGAGCTCTTACGGTTCCATTCAGCTATGGAATTATTTGCAAATCGTAAACCAGTCTATTTTTAGCAGATGACAACAATGTCTAAGCGGACGATTGTTGTCTATACAATCCGAATCAAACGTCATCGGTAATAGTAAAACATTGTTTTAACCATAAATATTGAAAGATCTTATAGACAGACTGCCTCAGAAATTGCTGTCTAACTCCATGCTTTTCTGCGAAATCGTTCTGATACACAGTCTATTTCGTCATGGTTTTATAAATAAACCGAAATAAAAAAACTGAAATAGGAAATAGACGTGTTTTGTTTTTATTTGACGGATTTCAAAAAGGATTTGTTATATTGATTTGATTGCAAATGACCTTTCCAATGGTTATAATTTTTCATTAAACAAATAAAGCTACACACACAAAAAAAGAATTTCGTTAAAAAAGAGAACACCGCGGGAAAAGATCACGCGACTTGAAAACGTGGGAAAAAGGTCACGTGTCTGTCATGTAATGCAGAAGAGGTTTCTTCTTTTTACACAGCGGCGATCATATAATGCCTTACTTATTTGTTTATATGTACCAAAATATATTGACATTAAAAGCAGTAAGCTATTTGAAAACATTGATGCTGACCTCTCCTGGCTTCTTTTTTAAAGAAGCGAACTTGTTAATAGCTTGGAACACTACAAGTCTCGAGTAGGAAATAATAATGATTCGTACCAATTACAATTCGTACACAGCCTGTTTTCACATTTTTTTTCTTTTTATAAATAACATCATGAGAACCTACTCAGTTAACAGTATTACAGAATATTGAATACATCATCATCCCACTGGGCACCAACAAATCTTTCTATCTTTTTGACATCCATTTTAATGAATGTTAAAAAATTAGTAAAATTTGCTAGTGAGCGTCAAGTTTTGCAAGTAAAAATTTTGTCCACTAGCAAATTTTTGAAAAAACGTTAATTTCGAGCCCTGAGACTGCACGTTCTGTGCAGTCTGATCTTGATCTACACTGTCCGCAAAGAGTCCTGGAGTCGCGCTTAGAAGCATAATGGGTTAACTCCACAATTAACTGCTTGTTTCAAGCAATTGCTCCCTTTTGCTCGCTAGGATGAGAGGGGGCAATAACGTCTTCTATCAAGCAATTGCTCCTCTTTATCTCCCAGTGTTGGAAAAGAACAATTTATCCTTTAACCCCTAACCACACAATCCCAAGATTTAACGACAATAAGGAAGAAGACTTTTGAAAACATTGTGGAATAAGGAGAACATGCTGGTAGCCAGCATTGTCCCTTTTTCCCCACACTTGCCACAGTGTTTTCTACCCTTCCAAATAGAAATTACAATTCTGGAGTCACATTGTTTGTGTCGTCTGCAAATGCTGTTAACTTGGACACGTTTAGAAATTGTGTTGTTTGGTGAAGAGTTCACCCAATATTGTTGGAGGAGGAGCTGAATTAGTCTGAGTTTTCAGTTTATGTCTCCTCTTACCCCACAGTGTTGTAGCATTCAACTATTATTGAGCTATTTTCTCTGAAAAGGGGACTTAATGTACTATCTGCAAAAGTATCGACCCAGGTCAGCCTGCGCAGTCTGCGCAGGCTGACCTGGGCCGAAACTTTCCGCTATTGGTCAGTTTTCTGTATGTCCAAGGTCCAACCCGTCGTTAAGTAGGTTGTTAGAAAAGAAGTGGCTGTCATGGATCCAAAATTATTTGGTGCAATACATCACGGAAATCCATTAAGCCTCCTTTTGCCAGAGCATGGCTCTATTATTATTTTTTTTTCCCTTTGAATATCAATTTAAACCTTTGCGTCCTTTGAACAAGGCTTTAACCCTTATCCTGCTAAATAAATGAAAAAAAAAAAAAAAAAAAACTTTGAAGCCGATAGTAAAAACCCAAATGTTACTATTTCAAACGCACTTTTTGGCAACAGATATCTCCTTAGCGGACAGTGTATATCTAAGATCAAACTGCAAGTTCTGTGCAGTCTGATCTTGATCTACACTGCCCGCATAACGTCATTGAGTCGCGATTAGCAGCCTAAGGGTTAAAAGTTTAGGGCTGTTCAACTCTTTACCAGACGATAAAATTTTAGCTTTATTCAAATTGAAAGCATGTGCAGACGACAAATGAGTTGTTACTCAAAACATGAAATTTGTCTCAGAAACGATAAAAAAATATTGTGAGAAAAGGAGAATATGCTGGTTACCGGCTAGTTACCAGTATTTTCTCCTTTTCCCACAATAGTTTAAGAAGCCTCCTTCGTAAGGGTCGTTGAAAGTCGGGATCGTTTGGTTAAGGGTTAAAAATACTATTTGGGAAGGACTAAATCCAACATGGACAGAGTATATTTAAGATCAGGCAATGCGAACTGTGTGGTCTTATCTTGATATGTATTGTCCTTAAAATACTGCCTGATCTCGATCTACGTTGTCATGTGTTCATTGAGAACAGATAACTGTCCCCGAGAGCGATTTCAGGTTTTGATTGGTCGCCTCCGGTTCGGTGCACAGTAAATGTCCAAATAAATCAAAGCGTTGAAAACGCTGGTGTGGCATTTGTCAAGGGAACCATTGTGTGGAATTAATAATATGAAAAATAAACAACAGAAATAGTTTCAAAATATTCGCTTGAAAGTCAACTTACTATATTGTCATGCAAAATCCGATAGTGAAGGGTACAATCTTGTGGGACGAACAAGTCCTGGCGAACAAGCTCTTGGACGAATAAACCTAGGAACGAACTGGTGTTGGGACGAACAAGCACGGTATGTGTGTATCATTACGCCACTATAGACGGCCATAGCGGATTAAGCTATTTTCGGTAAAAAGGGTGTATTTCCACGATCGACGGCCTAATCAAATTTATTGTAATACTCCATTTTCAATTTCATATCTGAGTGCAATCGAAACACTTATTTGTCTCAGAAAAATTGAATTTAATTGGGTTTACTTCCTTCGGTTTTGCACAAACTACGATACATGATTTTCAGAATGCCGTCACTTGAACACATAGTGGCATTGTCTTCGACAAATGCCACAAAAAGGAGGACCGTAAACGTCTCATTATTGAGACTAGTGTCCATTATCCTTCAAGTTCCGAATTATGTCCTTTAGTTTTAAAAAAAATCGTTGTGGATGACTCCCATTTGTGATAATTACAATATTATCACTTAAGCTGCTGAATAAATGAAACGCAAATTTCTACTCAATACTAAAAGCCCAAACATTGCAGTTTCAAAGTTGATTTCGTCGGAAAGAAAATACCATAACGGACAGTGTAGATCAAAGATCAGACTGCACGTTCTGTGCAGTCTGATCTTGATCTACACTGTCCGCAAAAGGTCAGTGAGTCGCGATTAGCAGCTTACGGGTTAATCCTTTACCACACATTCCCGAGTTTTAACGACCCTGAGCAGAAAGACTTTGAAAAAATTGTGGGAAAAGAAGATGCTGGTAACCAGCATTTTCTACTTTTTCCAAAATGTTTTTTACTCTATCAAAGGCAGGAATCATTATCTGAGCTATATCTGATTTATTGTCTGAAGATGCTTTCAATTTGGTCTAGTCCAAAGTTTTGTCGTTTGGTAAAGGGTTAACTCTTTACCGAACGACAAAATGTTGGACAAGTCAAAATTCAAACATTTGCAGACGATAATATGAAATTTGAAACGACTCAGAAATTGAAATGGGGAGAGGGAAGGATAGAAAACATTGTGCGAAAAGGAGAAATGCTGGTTATAAGCATGCTCTCCTTTTTTGACAATGTTTTTAAAAGGCTTCTTTCTCAGGGTCATTAAAAGGCGGGAATGTTTGGTAAAGGGTTAAAAAAAAATGCGCTTATCTAATTTAATTTTAAGAGTCCTCCCCTTCGGGTTCACACCAGACAATTTCTTTTTTTATATAAAGACATGGGGAAAAACGTGCAGATTATCAATGAACCAAGCTCTGTGAAAAGGGAGCTTAATGCATCTGCGCAAAGTATCGCCCCAGGTCAGCCTGCGCAGGCTGACCTGGGGCGAAACCTTTCACTATTGGTCAATTTTGTGTATGTCCAAGGACCAGTCTACCTCATAATTCAGTCTGTTGTTTGACAAACTGGATTTTATGGATCTATAATTATCTGATGACTTGCTTGGTATCATGGATCACGCGGATGCATTAGGCCCCCTTTTCCTAGAGCATGGCTCATATCAAAAGTGGCCTATATTTGTTTTTGTTATGGTATGAAACATTCTGAGAAAAGGAGAAAATACTGGTGAAGTCTGTTTTACTCCGGGTCGAGAAAATGTATATTTGTTTGGTAAAGCTTTAAGAGTAGCTCATATAATCACGAGTGCTCAGTATGACATTATATAATAATAAGAAGAAGAAGAAGAAGAAAAAGAAAAGAAGAAGAATAAGAAGAACCAAACCGCAGGAACGACATTCAAAGAAAAAAATGTTGAAATTTCTCAATTAATGACATCATGAACACCACGACAAAATTGTAGCCCAACTAAGCCATATTTGTCGACGACAAGTTAAATGCAGCTAAAATGAAGGAAATTGTTTGGAAAAGGAAGAAAACAATGTGGGAATTGGAGATCAACACAATGTTTTCAAAGACCCTTTTTCAGGGTTGTTAAAACCGGAATTGTTCGGGAAGGATAAGCTCTTGTAAACACTTCCATACAAAGTCTTTCTTCAACTGCGGCTGACCACTTCGGAAAAACTTAATGTGGTAAAAGGATAATTTTTTTGCTTTTCCCTAGAATTCAGAAAATGTCAAAATGGTTTCAAACATTACTTTAAAATTCTGTTTAAAGTTCTTAATTGATATCTTACAAGAAAGTTTTCAAAGTTGTCTGCTGCAAGGTTGATTCCGGAGGGGTTTTGCGAAAGTACAGAAAATACCCCGACATAACAAAATTAATCAAGGTTAAAATAAGTAAAATCGAGACAAAATGTAGTCTTTGTCCTACCTCCATCTGCTCTATCATTTTAGGATCCATTTTCAAATTTCTCCAAAACCACCACTTTTCAAAGCAAAAACAATAGAAAAATCACACAAACACTGAAAATTTGAAATAAATAAGTTATCCAAAAATAACTTCCTCCACTCTATGTCTCTTCCCCCTTTTAACACGCGTGTAGAAAATCCCTTTAGGGTCTCCTTTGTGTATAACTTCGACAGTCGAGTTCCTTTACACAGCCCCGATCCGACTGTAACTCAGTGGTTGTCCCTTGTATAGATCCCTAATAATATCCTAACAGCTGTCTGAAACTGTAAAGAGGTTTCTACCTCTCGGGCAGAGATATCTTAAGGAAGATTGAGAAAGAACGCTTTTTCTTCCTCAAACTGCAATTATAACCATTTACCAGACATCATTTTAGACTCGTCCATATTGGAAGTATTTGCAGACGACCAATTAAATGTGGCTTATATGATTCTTTTTCTTTGAAAAGGATATAAAACATCGTGGGGGGAAAAAAGGAGCAAATGCTGGTTATCAGCATTTTCTCCCTTTTTTCCAATGTTGTTTTCTGAAGCCTTCTTCACCAGAAACATACAAACATGTGATTGTTTGGCAAACGGTTAATAAGGGATTTAAAAACAGCTCTTTTTTCATAATACAAAACGACACATGCGCGTTCCTTTTGATTTATTACCTTACAGGCAGTACAAAAAGTCCGCCTAAACCTTGATTATTAGGTTTATTGAGAAACCCCCAAAATTACTCCTTCATGAGCTGGCGGGAGTGCAGTTTTACCCCTTTGTTTGTAATCCGCATAGTTAATTCATCGAGAAATCAACTCATCTTTTCTTAAAACTTTTTAAAAACATAAATATTTAACTCTTAGCAAAAATCCGCAAGTACACAGTCACACTAATTTATAGTCAGTCTGTGGGCAAATCCGCAGTCACTGATTCTATAGCATACCTTTTGAAAGAGTTTTACGTTTAAAAAAAAATAGTTAAGATAATCCAGTTTTTTTTTTGTTTAACTTCTTGTGTGTTTTTTTATCTTTTGTCCCTGTCATCCACATAGTTCGAATATTTCACATCGTCCAAAAAAATCATAAAAGATAACACAACTTTTGTGTCTTGCATCCCGCCTCGAGATTTTGCTTCAATACCCAATTTTGCTCTTGTGACGCACCTCTAAATACGGAAAAGTTTTTTCCAATAAATGCCTAACGCAAGTCGCGAGCGCGGTTGAGAATTTTCTTGCCATACAATCCGCTTATGTATTTATTTCTCCTTCAATCCGTATTTCTGTCGCATGAAATTATTCTCCAGCTCTTTGTATGTCAAAGGAGCCTTTTTGTTAACCCTTAACTTTTTACCAAACGACAAAATTTTGGGCTTGCCCAAATTGAAACCATTTGCAAACGACAATTTTCACGTGGTTCAGATGATGAAATTTTTTTTGACAGGATACAAAACATTGTGGGAAAAGGAGGAAATGCTGGTTCCCACTGTGTTTTCAATAGGCCTCTTCCACAGGGCCGTTAAAACTCGGGACTGTGTGGCAAAGGGTTAACCTGGTATATAAATGAAACCAAAAATTTCCACTCGGTAGTAAAAACCCAAATACTGCGATTTCAAAACTGGTTTCACCAGAGAGAAAATACCGTATCTAACAGTGTAGATAAAAGATCAGACTGCACGTTTTGTGCAGTCTGATCTTGATCTAAACTGTCAGCAAAAGGTCCTTGAATCGCGCCTGGCAGACTAAGGATGAACTCTCTGTGCACCAAATATGTATACACCCAATCTCTTTCGACGGCTGACACTATTATGGAGATCTTTGTATTCTTTGGGGTTGATAAAACAAGCGGACTGGGTAGATCCATGATCAGATTGCACGTTCTGTGCAGTGTGATCTCGATCTGCACCGTCAATAAAAGCCTTAGTTTTCGCTGATAACTCTAAAAGAGTTTCAGTGTAAGTCAGAAGATGGCCGTTTTTCCTGCTCGCATGATTTTGTATCCTATATTAGTCTTACGAATACAGAATTTAATTAACTTTTATCCTGCAATAGGAAATTGTGGATTGATTTTTTTTTTTTTCGTAGGGTGTACATCAAGATCAGACTGCACATGCCTGCTTAAAAGCCGATAGAACTGAGAAAATATAAATGGTAGGCTGTGGTATAAGAGCTTAGCAAAAAGACACTTGCAACAAGACTCTATACACACGTCCTTTCATAGCTACAAAACTCATCATTCTCTCTTTATTGACCAAACCTTACAATAGATTACAGTTATACTAAACATGAAAATACATAACAAAATTGATCAATTTGATGTCGACGTGCTCTAACGGAATAAGAAAATAAGCTGCTGCAGGATAAGTTAAAGATACTCAACCAGCAGTAGTCCTTCTTCATTACCTACTCGTATATGGTCTGCCAGCTATCACCTTACTTAACCCAGTGATGAATTATTTTTTGAAGTTTTGCAAGATGAAAAAAATCTAATTAGTCCCCTTTAAAGAATGAAAGAAACAAAGGAAAATAGTTCTAACTGATAAATGCATGGAGTGTTGCAACAGCAGTTGTGACATAATTTAACTACTGCTCAAAACTGCATAAAAAATGGATCAAAACAAAAATGACCGACTCGCAATTGGTTTGCTGTGGTTTTTTTTTTCATTTTTCGTTAGCGCGTGAAAAGGTTCCATGCTATTTTGCTAATGCGATGCAAAGGGCAAAGGTCAAAAAAAAAATATCTTTTAGGACGGTTCAAGCATGATTACAAACCTTTTCCTAATTATCTTTTGTTTTAACAACCTTAAGAAAGACGGTTTTTGAAAACCTTGTGAGGGAAGAGGAAAATGCTGGTAACGAGCATTTTCTTCATTTTCATCAACGTTTTCTTCCCTTTTTATAACAAATTTGATCATTTGAATCCCATATGATTTTTTGTCTGCAACTGCTTACAATATGGATAAGTTAATATTTTTGTCGTCGGTTAAAGTTATCTATTTTCAGCCCTGAATACAAAATCTCCTGGCCTATATGCTATAATGTGTCCCAGTGTTCTTATACTGTAAATACACTGTAGAAGGGTCTATAAAACATTTAGGGAAATATCTCTGTTCCTAGGACAAGTAGTTCTTTGTACGTTTACTTGTTTGTTTGGTGTTTAAAGCCGTTTTCCATATTTCAGTTATATCGCTGGGACCAGTGTATCTATCCATGCTCTCCTTGAGTAAATGCATCTTTAAAGGGGGCTGGATCTATTTAAAATATTTATAATCTTACCAAACCTTAAACAGTATCCATTAGTATATTTACTTTGCAGTATTTATCAGAATTAAACAACAAATTAAATCGCAGCAGAAAAATCTGAATAGACCTCTTCAGATCAAACTGTACGCTTTGTGCAGTCTGATATTTGATTTACACTGACCGCAAAGGCACCTGGAGACTTTGTGAAAGACATTCTAGGGGTTACTATTGACGCCTTTCTTGTTATTGTGCGACGAAGTTGGAACCCAGTCGGCCTGCGTGGTACACAACCGTCCTGTATCGTATTTCATGCCTTATCTAGCATATGTTATCTGTTAATTTTCTCGATTAATTAGCAATTAGGATGTAGTCATTTCGTTTCTATTACTTTGTTTCCCGCAACCTTCTTGACCCCAGAGAGGTAATTGCTTTATCGTAATGCAGTTTTAATCTTTAACCCTTTACTTATCAACTACAGGAGGGGTTCGTCCAGTATCTTGCGCTGCTCTCACAACGTAAAATGACGATCAGTCTTCAAGGGGGGCGTCGCCCATATAGGCCACCGGCGGCGACGATAAATAAACCCCTGATAAACTCGTTACAGGGCGACAAAGTAAAGTGGTCTGGTTTAAAGTATTTGAACATGACAAAAATTAATTAAATGCGTCTAAAATGAAGGTACATGTCTTTAAAGCATCTCTGTTGTTTTTCGTCGAGTTTAAAACAAATTTGCTAAAATATTTAATAAAACTATGAGGCTTATTGACTTCTTTTTTCAGACTGGTTGCATGATCAGGAGCAGCGGATCTAAATTTCTTGCATACTGAGAATGCACGTAAATTAATGGAACTCGGAATACTTTTGGCCACCGACTATTATACATAACTATCAAGACTCCAGTGCCTTTTTCGGGGAAAAAAGGTGATTTTGTGGTATAACTGGGCTGCACAACAATAAAATACAACCTGTATTTGTGTTATCTTATAATGTAAAGCGATACCAGGCATCTGGAAAAAGTTCGACTGAGGGCTTATCAGTACTTTATCGTAAATGTATATTGTTCATGGTTCTCACGTATGAAGTGGTTGCAGTTTTTGTTGTTGCTATTGTTGTTGACATCATTGCTGTCGTTGTTGTTGTTGCTATCATTGTTGTCGTTATTGCTCCCGTTGTCGTTGCTATTGTTTGTGTTGTTGCTATTTTTTTTTTAAATTGCTTTTGATGTCACCGTCGTTCTTGTTGCTGCTGCCATGGATGCAAAATGCCACGAGATGGCTAGTGTCACATTACCACCTGTAGACGACTTGCAGACCACGTTTTAAAGTAGTAAAGAAAAAGAATGATTTCATCGTCACGTATGATTTCTCCTTTTGACACGGTACTCTAATTTTCCAGTTTATTACCAATGAAGTCTTAAAGACGACAAAAGTTTAACCCGTCCAAATTCAGAAGACAAACGTTTATCCAATGTTGAAATTTGTTTTTGAAAGATCAGAGAGGGTTGCAGGAAAAGGAGAAAATGCTAGTTACCAACATTTTTCCTCTTTTGCCCGCTATTGTTTTCAAAGCCTCCTTCCTCAGGGTCGTTAAAACATTGAATTGTGTAGTGACGGCTTAATTCATGTTGAATATATATTCATACATAACAAAGGTTGTTTTCTATGTTGTCTGCTTGAAATATTTCTTCCACCAGAAATCATGACAACTCGGTATGATCCGTAACTACACCTGACGACGTCAGTAGATTTCCATTGTAACTACTTTAAGTCTCATAATCATAACATGGCGGCAACTTTGATTTTATTTTTCAAAATTGACGACAACAACAACATTGAACTTATTCCAATTTATCAATCCGACAATGAAAACTGGCAACGAATTTAAATAATTATCGGGTATAATGTGTACGGACAAAATATGTGTCAGTGGAAATGTATTCCGAACGATTTTGATTGAATATTGTGACTTGTGTATTTGTTCTTAGGTGGAGTCTTATGTAATGAGATGCAAAGTTTACTATTTCCGGCAAAGAAATTTAAATTGCATGGTATACAAACATAACGAATTAGTTCCGGGCCGTAGTAGTTCCACTTGAAAATGTGATACCAAACATTTCTACTGTACAGTTTTATTAGAAAAGATGAAAGTACAGGCCTGAAATGCATTTGTGATGTTGATATGGTCATTTCTTGATAAAAAGAGTGTGGCCTTGCTATTTCTTGGGGGGCTATTTAGTGTCTGTGACCATATCGAGAACCATGGCCCACAACTAGACAGACTTACTTTTAGCGTCTAATTTTTCGAGAGTAGCTGTGTTTGAGGAGGAATAGCAAAAACGTTCATTGTCCATTATGCTATTTTCTTTCATTCTGTAACGGCCGTTTTATACTATGTCCATAGAAATGAACAACAAAACTGGCTATATCGGGAAAATGCAGCAGAGAGACAAACAGAGTGATTGCCACTCTACTTTCATCGTACCGAAGAAAAGTTACCAGTGTGACACCCACTGTGATCCATCACACAACGTAATACATCCGAGGGACTTCATCGACGGATCAGCCGAGATTTTCCGAATGTTCCACGAGGTAAGGAGTTATACACATCTAGCGCTACAACGTCTTCGGCGGGAACAAAATAATCATCAAAATGGATTAATAGAGGAAATAACAAAATTTAATAAAAGCATCGAAAAGGATACAAGAAAATAATAATAAATTTTGACCGTTAATCTCATTTTTCCTTGAATATCTGACCAGTTCCTGGAACACGCGGTTCAGTGACCGGAAGTGGCATCAAAGGATAACGAGGACAACGGAAGTTAAATGGTTGACCGTTGATCTAATGAAACCAATTCCAGCATGAATTAAATGACATTTCCATTATTGAGGGAACCCCCTACTCTAGCTTTGTTGACATTATTGAAGTGTTATTGCATTCTTGTCCAAATGCCAGGACAGTATAGACAATCTTGAAGTCGCTACCATTTTCTCGAAGATTCAGGCATGCAATCACTCGACTGATGTATCTTATTATTTAACTCTTTACCACACAATCCCGAGTTTTAACGATCCTGGGTGAAAAGCCTTTTGAAAAAATTGTGGGAAAAGAAGAAAATGCTGGTAACCAGCATTTTCTTCTTTTCCCAGAATGTTTTCTAACCTTTCATAGAAAAATCCAGTCAATTGAGAAAAATTTTATTTGTCGTCTACAAATGCTTTCATTTTGCATGAGTTTTGAATTTTGTCGTTTGGTAAAGGGTTAAAGTATCGGCTGGAATGGATGACTATGCCTTAACTCTTATCCTGCTAAATAAGTGAAATGCAACCTACAAGCCCATAGTAAAAAAACAAGATTTTGCTCTTTCATTGGTATTTCAGTGGAAAGATATCTCCATATCGGACAGTGTAGATCCAAGATCAGACTGCACGTTCTGTGCAGTCTGATCTTGATCTACACCGTCCGCGAAAGGTCCTTTAGTCGCACTTAGCAGCCTACGGTTAAAACGTGAAGCAGCTTGTCCTCACTGATTTTCCAAGAAACGGATATCGCTCTGATATGTGAAGTGACAAATCTACAAAAACTGGTTTAAACATATTTTAATCGAGAAATGGAGTTACTAGTGAATCTCCGATGATCAGGAAACTCGTTTCGAGCATTTGCTACAATGTTTTAGAATGTATTTATGTATTAAACATCAATTCCATCAACTGTTGATATATTATATCGATATTTTCGAAGCTCCAAGTTGTCTGCCTCTGTTTCATTGAGCCCCTGACTTATTACTTTAGTTAAGCCAATGAAATTAATTCAGGCAAATTTCAAACAGGATATTTACACTTTTGTTTATTAACTCATTACCGTAACAAATTTCGACATTGGCCACCCCCCCCCCCCCCCCCCCCCGTCCCCGTCCCTGCAGATGACAGCTATTGAAATCACTCCGGAAAAAGTAGCATTCGCTTGTATAAATATTTGCAAGAGAGCAGACCAGGATCAACGAAGGTTGTTTCGCCCTACTCCTTCAACAAAAGGTCAACAGAGGTCGCAAAACACAAGGTATGGATTTAAACCACAAAACCTGTTTGGTGAGGTCAAACCTTTCCTAAGCCATTCCTTGTTTTAACGACTCTGAGGAAGAAGAATTTTGAAAACATTGTGGGAAAAAGAGAAAATGCTGGCAACCAGCATTTTCTCCTTTTTCCCACAATGTTTTCTACTCTTTTAGAACAAATCCAGTAATTTTAGCTACATTTAATTTGTCGTCTGCAACATGCTTACAATATACAATGCAGACGAATTTAAAATACTATCGTCTGGTAAAGAGTTTAATGAAAGAGTGTACAACACCGTCTTTTCTTTCAAAAGAAACTGAATAAAGAAAACTCCCTAAATACGTTAATACATCTATTTGAAATACAAACGGTTTCCATGTCAACGGTCAAAAACGTCAATAATATATTCATAGATTGTTTTGTGCGTTTGTTTACTTTGACTATCCTCAAATTTCTTATTTACCCAAATCCTGCTCAATTTAAACTAAATCTTGTGACTACCCCCAAAAATTGAACTTCCGTTTGAATGCGGTTCATATGACTGAATTAGTTAATCCTTTCAGCGTCATGGGAGAATAGGTGGCCTTTTTGCGGACGACATAGATCAAGACCAGACTGCACAAAACGTGCAGTCTAATCTTGGATCTATACCGTCCGCTTGTTTAGTCAAGCATGTAAGATAAATATCTTTCTGAGTTTCAGTGGATCGTTTTTTGGCTGTTGAAAGAGTTTGTAGATTTGGATCTGAAAAAAAAAAACCTCTTTGCAAGACGAAAACAATTTAGACTTGTTATAATTGAAAACATTTTCAGACACTAAATTGGATGAAGTTTAGATGATGATTTTCATGTGTGAAAGGGAAAGAAAACTGATAAAAAAACGATAAAATTCTAGTTACCACCTTGTAATTCTTTGCCCCTAATATTTCAAAAAATCTTTTTCTTTAGGATCGGTCAAACAAGGGATTGTATGGTAAAGGATTAATGGGAGATAACTCCAGATATTTGTCATATTATGAATTTCTCTTCTTCAAACACTTTTTGTGTGTGTGTGAGAAGCTCCGATTTGTATAATCCACAATGAACTTGCCTAACTGCATTTGAAGCTAGTTTGTTTATTTAGTGTTTAACGCTGTTTTCAACACTATTTCAGTTATATCACAGCGACCGGTGAATTTATCCTTGCTGTACAGGAGTTTCGTTTTACCAGTACTTCTTACAAGATTCCTTCTAGAGGACCACTTATAAGAACTTATTTAGAGTTACACATATTCTTATGCACTGAGTCTTAATCCTTAACCTGCTGAAAAAGTTAAATGATACCTTCAAGTCGATAGTAGAAACCCACATGTTGTTATTTCAAAGTTATATTTGAGAGAGAAATATCTCCTTATCGGACAGTCTAGATCCAAGATCAGACTGCACGTTCTGTGCAGTCTGGTCTTGATCTTCACTGTCCGCAAAAGATCTGTGAGTCGCGCTTAGCAGCGTAAAAGTTAAAGGAAAACATTGAAGGCCAGACTACGTATCCCTTTGAGGTTTCTGATACATTCTATATTACTCTGAAATTTATGCAGCATTTTCTTCTGTTCTCACGTTGTTTTCAAAAGTCATCATGTTTCTTCAGAGTCCATCGCGGAGGCTTGATAAAAGGATAACTATATACCCGGTCTCCTCTGGAGAATTAAATACGAGAAAGACAAGCTTTAAGAAAAAAAAAAAAGAATGAAGACGAAAAACTGGTTTCAAGTTAATCATCTGAATCTTTAATTCATAGTATACAGTTTAACTCTTTACCAAACGACAGAAATGTAGACGAGTCAAAATTCAAAGCATTTGCAGACGACAAAATAAATGTTACTTAAAAATTGAAACTTATATACGGAAGTGTAGAAAACATTGTGGGAAAAGGAGAAAATGCTGGTTACCAGCATTTTCTCCTTTTTCCACAATGTTTTCAAATGTCCACTTTCCTGGGGTCGTTAAAACTCGGGATTGTGTGGTAAAGGGTTAAAAGCAAATGAAGCAAAAGTGGGCTGGACGCATCTCCGTAATATATGATACCAAACGAGTCCATCACATAATCAGGGATCCATCTGTTTTATGTCTGACAACCGACTGAATCCCGAGTTAGAATTGTCCTTAGACATGCACAAAAATGACACATAGCAAAAAGTTTCTACCCAGGTCAGCCTGTGCAGACTGCACAGGCTGATCTAAGTCGATAATTTTTGCAGATTTATTTAGCCTCCGTTTTCACAGAGCAACCGTAAAATCATCAGATAAGCGAAATACACTTTTTCGGTCTGGAAAAGAGATCCCAAATAACAGCGAATTGAATACTGCTTTATGCAAGATTGCCTCAGCATAGTGGATAGGGTAGATGTAAGGTAACACTGCGAGAATTTTTTCGTCTGATCTTGATCTGCACTGTCCACGAAAGTGCACAGAGGAATGCTAAGGCTTAACATTTTACTTCGCGACATGAAAAAGAGAACTATATGTGTTGAATACTTTCTCAGCAGTATTTCACTCCCACCCCGGAGGCCGGTACATCTACTCATGCATTTCCTAATGTAGCCTTACTAGAACCAGGCAAACAACTGATTGCTTGTATGTTATTTAATGCTGTTTTCAACACTACGTGAATTATCGCGGCGGCCAGTGCGACTCTCTATGCTTTCATGGAACTTCTTTTACCAGCACTTTACCTGCACAATATTCTTCCAAAGCCACTCGTTGCATTCTTACATAGCCATCGTCGAAAAAGGAAACCATCAGTTCTCGGAAAGAAATTAGCCGAGCTGAGGATTCGAACCAGCGAAATCCTGTTCCTAAGTCCTATAGTCCTATAAGCTACCGACTGCGGTATAGGGGCTCACCCTCCCCCATTCGGTTCCTTGTCACTTGATCAGGGAATAAATTCAAATGGTCATTAGTCCTGTAATAGTGAACCGATTAAACTGAACATTGCTGGTATGGAAGATACCATGTCAGCTGAAAGGCTTTAATTTCAGCCAAACTGATTAAAAACTGTATGAAAGAAGAGGCCAGTACTTTGACTCCACGAACGGAGAGACGTACAGACAGAGGAACAAACTGATTAAACCCCCCCCCCCCCACACACACACACACTCACACACCTCTACCCCAACGAGCGTATTAAAATTTCATCAGCTCAGATCCAACCAAAACGTCTCCAGGAGCTTTTTTCTGCTATAGGCCTACTTGTCCAAGAATGGAACAATACTCTCTCAAAGGATAATCGGGAATTGTATTGGGGACATATACTCTAGGAAGAAAAGACGACACAAAATCGCGGACTGTCTGATTCCAGCGTACCTCCCTTCAGTTTGTTATAAGGGGTGTATAAATTTGCAAAGACCAATCCTAACTTATTAGCCATATTAACACTTTACCGCACAATGTTGCTTTTTATAACGACCCTGGGAAAGAGGCATTTTGAAAACGTTGTGGAAAAAGGGGAAAATGCTGGCAACCAGTATTTTCTCCTTTTCCCGCAAAATTTTCTACCCCATAAAAAAATCAATATTTGAGGCACATTGAAACTCACTCTCTTGCACTACGGATCATTCCCATTCACCTCTGTAGTTGGCTCAGAAAGTAGTCCGTCATCACGTGATATTTTCGTCACATGACCATAACTCAAAATGGCGACACAAACGCCGGTGAAAGAAAGACCAATCGATTGTTTTGTGTGCTGTTCAAACAGCATACGGCCAATCAGACTTAGTGGTAGGAAATGTGAAAAAGAGGGATTTTCTGAAAAGCTTAAATGTCTTTTAAAGGACGATAACTTGTTTTTGTAATTTTGTTTAAATTGTCATCATTCATGGGCGCAGCCAATTGGCGTAAGATTCTGATCAGTAAAGAAGCTTGAAAAAATAGTTCCATTGTATACAGGTAAATTCATTAGTTTGAATGCACCTATAACGTATCCGGAATCATATTTCCTTTGTCTACTTTATTATGTTACACATGAAACAGTTAAACTGTAACAAAACATGTTTTCCTCGGTTTGACAAGATTCTTGTCATTTAGCCCGTTGCAGAGATGTATGGCGAGAGAAACGAACGACAACTCTGCTCGGATATTGATTGAAACTGTCGTCTGCAAATGCTTTCAGTTTGGACAAGGCTAAAATTTTGTCATCTGGTAAAGGGTTAATTCTTACAGAGCCAAACAGATCTGTACTTTTTGCAGATGCATTGAGTTCCCTTTTCACAAACATGGCTGATATAAACTCAACCGCTTTCGATGGATGAATATACAGTTTAATAGAATTCAGAAAAGTTTCTCTTGTAGAGGCTTGACCACAAAAGCAGACTGCACAGAACGTGCAGTCATGATCTTCTGGTCTTGATCTATGCCGTCCGCAAAAAACCCCGTTTTCGCCTATGGCGCTGATCGAGTTCAATTTGGTGTCTGCAAATACTTTCAGTTTTGACAAGTTTAACCCGTAAGCTGTTACGCGTGAATGACAGGCCTTTTGCGGACAATGTAGATCAAGATCAGACTGCACAGAACCTGCAGTCTCATCTTGGACCTACACTATCCGATAAGGAGATATTTTTCTCCAAAAAATAAGTTTAAAATAACATTATTCCGGTTTTTACTTTCAGCTTAAAATTTCTATTTAAGTTACTCAGCGGGATATGAGTTAAAATATTATCGTCTGATACAGTGTCAGCCTTCTGGCAAATAATCCGACGTTTTAACGACCCTGAACACGAAGGCTTTTTAAAAACATTTTGGGTAACCAGCATTTTCTCTTTTTTCTACGATGTTTTCTGGGCTACCAACGACATTCTTCATCATCTAGATCGCAATTAATACGTCGTCTTCACAAATCCTCATTTTGGGTGAATTAAAATATTGCAGTCTGGAAGAGATTTAAATTCAAGGAAATTTGTATGAGCCACGCTCTGGCAAAAGGGGGCTTATTGCATCTCCGTGATGCATTATATTAGGCAGGTTATCGCGTAGTCATGGAACCATAGAACTCATTCTGTCTAACAACTGTTTAATCATGAGGTAGAATGATCCTTTGACATGACAAAAAGAGAAAAAGAAAATGACCAACAGCAAAAAGTTCGACCCAGGTCAGCCTGCGTAGGCTGAGCTGGATCGATACTTTTTGCAGATGCATTAAGTACCTTTTTTACTGAGCATGGCTCATATTTATCTTACCCCTTGTCCTAATCGAGAGCATCATTTGCGTGTTTCAAATTTCACAACTCATACAACAGTTACTGTTGATATTTGAGGAACAAAAAATAATATATTTTTGCATATCTGTATTTGTGACTTTATCTAAATCTTTTCTTCCCCTCATCCTTTCCTCACGATTTTGGTAATTCCAAGAAAGTGTTATCGCGGAAACATGTACTTATTTAACTAACCTTATCTGTTTACTATACGACTGAAATATAGACTTTTCCAAATAGAAATCATTTGAAGACGACAGATCAATTGGAAGTGATGGGTATTTGTCCTTTTGAAGGATGGTAAACATTATGGGGAAAGGGGAAAATGCTTGTTACAAGCATTTGCTCCTTTTCCCACAATGTTTTCAAATGCAATACGCCCCAGGATTTTCAAAACACGTGATTGTTTGATAAAGGGCTTAACCCTCGAACTGCTACAATACGTTGAATAATGATTCCAGGTAATGATAAAACTCCAGTCAATGCCATTTAAGTTCTTTTCTAAAGAAAGATCAGACAATTTAGTTGCAAAATCAGACTGCACACTGTGCATTCTTGTCTAGATCTACGCTTCCCACCAATCTCCATTGAGTGGTACTGAGCAGCTTAAGGGTTAATTTTCTGCACAGTTTTATAACTGGGAAATATGGGGCTTTTATATGATTGGGTGATTTTAAGGATGTTTGAAATGGTCCATTCCATTCAATGGAAACTCTTAGAGATGAGGGTAAAGGAAAGAAAGGGTCAGCGCACAGAATTCGTCTCAATACAGTATGACATTTATGTTATAATTATCTAGTACTACTCATAATGCCATAAGAAAAAAAAAACTGTTTATTTCCAATTGCTATAATGTTATAAATGGTTACTTAGCGACAGAGGTCGTTTTTTCCAGCTTCTCCACCTGCGTCATGGTCTGTTTAGTTAGTTTAGATTTATCCAAGATTATTTCAAGCACAAAGCTTTGAGTTCCTAACCGCAACATCACATGGTTTTGCGGACAGTGCAATCTAATCTTGGATCTACACTGTCCGATATTCTTTAAATACTATAACTAGAACATGTTTGAAATTTGAGTGTCTGCGTCTTTTTTGCATCAGTTTCATTTATTTGATAACGGATAAATGGTAAATAGTAGTCAAGAGTGGGGCAAAGCAATATTTTAAAAGGGACATTTTCATGACCAGCTTGATCACATTCTTTTAATGAATGCAAATGAGAAAGGCTTCGTAAAGTGCTGGGGTGCTTTTGTAGGGGCATTTCATCTGAAATTTTGGTTGCCTCAGTCTGTCTGAATTGTCGGCCCCCGAGGCCCTTTCAGTAGTACTTGTCTGGCTTGTCTCTTTTTTGGTCTTAACAGCAGCTTTATAACTTTGAAGTATGTAGGAGATAGCTTGCTTTTTTCATGTCATACCAAGTAGCAGAGAACAGAAACATTGATTTCTTACGCTAGAGAAAACAAAGATTATTAATCTGTTTAAAAAGTAGTCCTGTCAAGTTATTGAGACTTTCAGCCATGATCCGACTGTACACGTACTTTGAGAACTAATATCTTCTGTGCGGGCTTTTGTCATGCAACAGGGATCGTTATGAGAATCAATTCGATATGAGCCATTCTCTGTGAAAATGAGACTTAATGCGTCTGCTAAAAATATCGATCCATGTCGGCCTGCGCAGTCCGCGCAGGCTGACATGAGTCAAAACTTTTTTTCTATTGTTGAATTTTGCTGTATGTCAAAGGACCATTATACCTCCAGATCCAGTCGATTGTTGGACTAAATGAATCTTGTGTATCTATAACTTGGTGATAGCTTGGTTAGTATCATGCACCACGGAGATGCATTAAGCCCCTTTTGCCAGAGCATGGCTCACATTATTTTGTAACACCTTGATGCCAAGAGTTGCCATCAAGCTAGCCTTGGATTTTACCGGTGAAGAAATATAGAATGGTTAGTAAATAGGTGATTATAGCCCAGGGAGGCAGCTGGAGATGCGGATTTTTATATCTGACGTGTCGTGTTCTAACGGCACGTTTTACATCCTCTTTATTGAGTTACAAATCTTTTAAAGTATAACGTTACATTAGAATTATCTACAATTAGGCCGTGGCGTGCCATTAACAGACTAATTTACAGTTTCTAAGCGAAATGTCACAAGAATCGGTTTTTGCTTGGTCAGTAGACAGTCTGTCTGTCTGTCTGCCGGTCGGTCGGTTGTTGGTCTGTCTGTCTCATACACTCCCCCCTCCATGTAAACGTTTTTTGAATAATAAATCGAAAGTTTGGCCGATCGTAAGTCAAGGTCACTGGTCGAGCAGATTTGCAGCAAAAAGAAACTCTCAGTATTTCACTATCATTTTCATAAAAAAAAAAAGATGAATATTTTTTCTTTTACTTAGCAATAAAAGTAAGAAAATTTCGAGTTTACTTATACAGATTTTGTCGGCTAATATAGTAATATTCAATGTCTAACAGATCTTTAAAGTTTTAAAGTCCCTCTAGCGGTCAAAAGTAAACGACCCAGGAGACAATTTGCAAGCAAGTTTAATCCATTCCATTCAAACAGTTTTGATATTACTATAAGTCTAACAAAGTATTATTCGCTCAAATACAGTTGAGAATGGCGCATTTACCGAACAAACTGATGTCGGCGTTACCACAGGCAACAAAAATTACTAAAAGCCACGCAGTTCTGTTGTTTACATGGATATAGGCTTGCTATTACTGAAAAATCAAAGTACTGAAAGAAGTGACAGACCAGCGCATATGGAAAAAGCGGCCTTGGAAAGGTAAAACTTGCTTGGTCTTTACAAGATTGAAGTGCAATCCGGCCATTAAGTCCGCTCCGGCCAAATCGGTTTGTGAAGTCTGATCCTGTTCGGCCCGGTCTAATATGGTTTTTAAGGTTTGATCCGGTTCCCTCCGGTGACTTAATCAACCCGCTCATAGCCACTCACTTGTCACAAAAATTCTGTTTGTTGGTCTTTAATGAACATAGCAATTCGATAATTTGGCCTTTGAATACATGTTCTGTCTAGAGTTCACCTTTAGACCAAATTTCCAAACGTTTTCACTTTCTTATCGCTTGGACAAACTCATAGCTAGACGAAACCTACAACTGCGAAAACACCAGGATGAAAAAGATTGCGTCGGGATGAGTAAAAATAAACCCGATTTGCACAGGTCACTGACTTAGTTTACATTTAAGGAAATATCGTGTATTTTATCGATGACATCTTGTTCAGTCGGCGACTTTGTAAGTAGACAGCGTTCAAAAGTAATAGGAGTGGTAGAGATTGTGTAGTTTATATCAACATTGTCATATTTAACAAAATTACAATTTCTAAGAGAAAAAAATATTTTCTCTAGGACAGTATATTATATTTGGCGAAGGTGGTTTTCTGTTTACATTGGAATCAGGGTTACTGTCAATGGCAATAGACTGGCGTTCGCTAGTTAAAACTTTTAAAATAAAAATTCACGAAAATCCTCGCTGTAGAAAATCGATGAAAACTTCGAGGCGTTAACTATTATATTAGTTAGTCTTGAATACAATTTAGACAAAGATTAGACCGGATCAAAGGTAAAATCTCATCTTGTTCCTACATTATCCAACTTATCACTTAGAAAGTCTTTAGATTACAACGAACAGGTCCCTTTAATGGATCAAACGTGTCGGTTTTATTGAACTTACATTCAAACTAGTCAATATCGTGAACAATACGAACAATGTATAGCACTAAATGTCATTTTTTTCCGCCATTGCCCTCATACTACATAAAAAAAAAAGTTGTCTGGGTAAAAACAAACAAACATATGCTGGAAGGTCCCTTGAGGGATACGAAAGAAAATGGACACTGGACATGTTCAAAAGTCCTTTGGGTGACCAAAAGCGTAATCGACTATTAGAGATGGTCAAAAGTTCCGTTCGCAAAAGGAAAGAAAAAACTTAACGGCCACTGGAAATGTTCCCCTAGACTAGCAGCTATTACAAGCTATTGCACTTCAAACCCATTTGCATAAATAGAGGTTGTACGAATAAATACAAGCCTTTATGTCGGCGATTATTCCATAATTACATGAGTTGCTATGGCAAATTAGCTGTTTATTTCATCCGTTTTGCGGGGATTTTCGCGGACTTACAAATTACAATCCGAGCATTGTAACGGTCCCTATTATCGGAAATGATGGCGTGAGTCCATAATCAAATGGAATCAGCCTTATGCATAACGTTTGCAATTGACTGAATGCGACTTTTTCGCTAATTAACAGCTTTGCATGTTATTCATGATTTACTTTCATACTGCTGTATACATTACAACTTGTTGTAGTGGTCACGTCTATTAAGCACCCAACCTGTATCGCTCAAGATCTCGTGGGATTTTAACCCATTACCAGACGACAAAATTTTGACCGTGTCCAAATTGAAAGCAATTGCAGACGACAAAATAAATGTAACATAAATGATAATTTATGTCTTTGATAGAGTAGAAAACATTGTGGGAAAAGGAGAAAATGCTGGTTACCAGCATTTTCTCCTTTTTCCACAATGTTTTCAAAAGGCTTCTTTTCCAGACGCGTCAAAAGGAGTCATTGTGTGGGAATGGGTTAATTGTATCGTTCAAATTATACGCTAGAGGAAAACAGTCCCTATGCATATGCTATACATAAATCAATCCGAAGGTCGGATTGGTTACAATCATCTTTTGAACTTACTAAAGTTTAAGCGATTGGAGAATTTGAGGTTAACCTGAATTACCAGTATAACATCCATACGCGCAACAGCCCGTCATTTGACGTGATGCGAAAACAGTGAGTCTGTATTTTGTGGGTTCATCTATTCTTGCAATGCATTCCAACTCACCGATTTCAGATAGATCGCACTAAAATTGTCAGGGTAGCCTGTGGAATAGCAGGCCATATTCGAAGTAAGGCTCGTTCGGGTTCAAGCAGTGTTGTCCGTAGGCAAGGAAGTCGTTCCACAAATGCTCTTTCGGCGAAAGATCTGGAGACACAGAAGGTGAGAGGTCAAGGGAGAATATAAATTTACGTTGTTTTGTCACAAGAAAGAGAGCACGATGCGAGCAACATGTAGGCAGGCGCTGTCTTGCTGTAACGTAACGTTATGGTCGCTTGCTTTAAGGAACAACAAAACTAATTATGGACGAATAATTTCATCATGATCCCGTGCTGCCATAAAATTACAATAGACAATATTGTGTGGGGCTCTGTGAGTTGCACTTATTCCTCCCCCAAACTATCACACTCTCTCCACCAAAAGGTATGCTTTGAACGTCATATGCGTCTGAATTCTGTCACTCTGTGGGACTTCGATAGACACGAGGTCGGCCATTAGCACTGTTCAAATGGAAACGAGATTCACCGGAACCATATCCCAGTCTTGTCTCGTGAACCAAATGTGATGCCAAACACCAAACACGCTTCAAGATGGTGACTTGGTAACACAAGACGTCACAGTCACATTGGTCGACGTGACTGTGGGTTGCCTGTAACACAGCCTGTGATTTGGGGCATCCTCATAGAAATGGTGTGGCGTTTCAATGCACTTCAAATCGTCTAGCAGCCTCAGCATGAATTCTCCCTATTTCAAGCAGACACTATTTAATTCGGATAGACTCGGCATCTATTTTGGGTATTAGAATTCAAACACTTTCATTTTTCTGACTTTCATTAAAGTACTCAAAGACAAGAAGTGATCATATGATAAAGATAATTAGAAAGCTAGCGATAGAAAGTGAGGTTTTGCAAGCCCTGTGCTGACGTCTTCGGGACCACATATGGTTATGCATGTCTATATTTAGATTCATGTATATTTCATGCGTTAGGTGCAACGTATGGACATAACTTTGTTTGGCAGAATATTATGAAACGCACAGGAACTTTTTCCTACTAATATACATGTATATTCCATGAACATTTCTAAGCAATGTTAAAAAAAAAAAAACAAATATTGCAACTTCAATTTTTTTTTTTTTTAATTAAAACCAATTATATTCTGGTATGTGTTAGTTTTCACCACATTTTTGTCACTAGAAACTCAATAAGCAAAAGCACTTTTTCAGAAAAAAAAAATTACATAAATATCGCGTTTAAAATCCGATCAATCTACTTCCGGAACAAATATCAATAAAAACACGTGACTAATGGCGGATTATCGACTTTCGTGTCGAAGTGAAGTATGCTTTTACCGTCTAAGGTCCGTAGATCGAAGCCTGATATTGCAAATCAAACAGCGTACTTGTTTTTACCTCAAATATTTGTTTAAGATAAAGATTCCTGGGTTTTTGTTCGAAGCTGTCAATAATCATGATGGCGCCGGTGTGTGCAAACAGTAGGCGTTTTTTTTTTGTTTCATTTATTTCCATGAACTTACGAGATATTCGTCAATGAAAATGGCCAAGGAAAAAATTTATTCGAAATATACAATCAACAGTCCTTTTTATACATAACGAACATTGTTTTCCTCTCAGATGTAGGTAAATATAAATGAATCTCGATCATTTAACAAGCGAATACTCAAATATGTGGTTCAATTTGGCGGTTTTTACTGATACTCAATAAGTTGGGGGAAAAATACGGATGCACCTATTATTACAGAGTCAGAGAGTGCAGTCAAAGTCCGTTTTTACCAACCATTCGTAATGAGATTTTTAGTCTAATTAGCAAGACTGTTCAAGATTTTAAGGTAGCGCAATTTCTAACAGAAAAGTTGTTTAATCAGTAAAAAATTGCCTTATCTAAGAATGCATTTTTTCCTTTCCCATCAATGTTTTCCTTTTTTAAAACACAAATTTCATTATTTGAAGGACATTTTATGTGTCGTCTGCATGTGCTTTGAACTTGGACAAGTCTGAGAATTCGTCGCCTGATAAAGAGTAAAACTGGAAATTGTGGCCTACAATAAACCCCAAAATATTGCGATTTAGATCGGACGGTGTAGATCTAAGATCAGACTGCACGTTATGTGAAATCTGCTCTTGATCCACACCGTTCGCAAAAACCCATCTGGTCTCGCTTAGCAGTGTAAGGGTTAAAGAAACGATGACTGCACCCAAGGAAAATTTACACGTACCACAATACATGGCAATTTTCCCCTCTCTTCTAGGGTTACTCTACTCTATTGACGTTTTCTGCCATTAACTTGCCGATGAAAAAGAAAACTTGGCAGCCCAAGCATATCAGATAATCCTTATACCAAACGACAACATTTCAGGCTTTTCTAAATCTACAGCCTTTCGCAGACTATAAAATAAATCTTTCTCAAATAATCGACTTGTCGTTTGAAAGGGAAGAAAACATCGTGGGGGAAAAGGAGAAAATGCTAGTTACCCGCATTTTCTTCTTTTTTCTCACATGTTTTTTTCAGAATTTTCTTACTAAGGTTTTTAAACAGCACGAGACCGTTTCGTAAAGGGATGATTCCAGATTTTACCAAATAGCACCCTTGACACGACATAAAATGGTTTTACGATTTTTCAGGAGCATTACGATTTCCTCAATTGTCTGTTGCTATTGTCGATAAAACAACGCTAATTAAGATCGACCGAAAATGTAACAGCGTAATAAAATGCAAATAATATCCTTTGTATTGCCTGTAATGCTCGATCGAATTCTCCACGAATGTCCAGTTTTTATATTGATAAGTGAACTAGAGATTTTATTCCGACTATTGTGGATAGAGTCGTTCAAGATCGGCGTGCACGTATCACCAGACCCCGTCTTAAAGCAAAAGTTCAAAATTTTGCGACATTTTTTTCAACTCCGAAAAAAATCATTAAAAGGTTAGATCTTGTGTCATCCGGGTAATTTTTTTTTTTGAAATATTAATAAATATACTCTTAAGGACGAACTTTTTCGCCTGACAGCAGACTACTTTCTTAGTAACTATAGACTAGTACAAGGATGCAAAATGCCTCTGTGATTTGTTTGAAATATATGTTGTGCGCTATACTGGTAAAAGAAAACAGGGATAGGTACATTGATCGCTTACAAATCAATAGAATTAAGCGGAATTAAAGATTTTTAAAGACCAACCAAATCATCACATAACAATGGATTCATGAATTTAATTTTGCCGAACAACCTGCTAAATCCAGAGGTAAAACGGTCCTTGGACATGCAGAAAATTTACAAATAGCATAGAGATCCGACACAGGTCAGCCTGTGCGGACTACACAGGCTGACATAGGTTGATACTTTTTGCAGATGTAATAAACCCCTTTTTTCAGAGAGTATGACTCACTTATAAACAGATGAAAACGAAATATTACACATTGTATGGATACATTTTGTAATTAGTAATTGCTCCCTGTACCACGAAGTTTTCTAACGCAGTCAACTGCACAGTCATAAAAAGTCATTTTGTTTTGTCATGGTCCAGCTTTATTTCCGCTTACTACAGAATTCGACAGGAAACCGTTTATGTAAGAGTCTGGAGCTTTATTTTAGACCACTGCGACATAAATGATTGACCAAGCACTTAACTCTTTACCAAAAGACAAAATCTTAGACTTGTCCAAACTGAAAACATTTGGATACGACAATTGAGATATGGCTCAAATGATGGGATATGACTTTGATATAGTAGAAAGCTTTGTGGGAAAAGGAGAAAATGCTGGTTACCAGCATTTCCCCCTTTTCCCACAATGCTTTCAACAGGCCTCTTTCTCAGGGTCGTTAAAACGTGGATTGTGTGGTAAAGGGCTAGAGTAGCCTGTTAGGTCAACGGTACAGCGTTAGGCCCAACGTTTGAGTTCAGTGGATGGCACGTGTACAACCTCATATTGCCTTATACGACAAATGTTACAATCTACTTTGTAATAAAGTTGCAAAATGTAATTATTCTTATTACAAAGTGTGTTGCAAGTCCAAGAAATGAAATGAACACTTTGTTTGTAAAATAGTTGCAAAATGTAATAACAATTATTACACTGTCTTCTTTTACTACATGAGGGGATGTGATACTGTTCGGTTATGCCAGAAGCCAACTCTACTAACTAGCGCAAATATAAAGATACTAATTAAACAATAACTATCCCAAGTTCAAACATCGTGCGCCATTGATACTGGAACAGTGTTTTTTTTTTTTACTGTAGCCTAATGGTATATTGCACTTGATCAATTTTGCAACATGTTGCAACAAAACGATACGGAGAAAACATTTAAGAACTTGAGCTGAAAAAAAGGAAGTCATTCATATAATTGTGTTCCATCTTCTACTGTGACAGCAGTTTAGCTGTAAAATGGGATCAATTCAACAACCGCAACACATAATAAAACTACCTGACAGCTTGGCCATGCTACTGTTGTTACTAAACAATAATACGAGATTGGAAAACCTTGTTCATTGTTCACCAATCATTCTGAATTGCATTCTAAGTCAAATTCTAAATCTAGAAAGAAACACATTTTTGATTGGCTAAACCAACTGGTCAGGTGTTGAACACGGACCCTTGAACCAAAGAGAGAAACCGTCGATATTTCATAACATATGTGGCTATAAAAAAACTACGAAGTTCTAAAACCTTGGAGCCGGGCCCCGTGGCTCCATTGGTAACGTGGAAAGCTTGAAATCCAGGGTTCACACGTGCGATTCCTAGCTTGACCAAGTACTTTCCGAGGATTGGTAATATCCATTGCGACCGGATTCATTATTTCTCTATCACAGCTCAACATTGTTTCCACGGTAATGATGCGGGAAAGTAGCCAGCGGCTTGGAAAAAATATTTTACAAAACTGGTAACAAGAAACCCATGAAAGCATTGATAGGTACATTAACCGCAGCAATATAAGTGAAATAATGTTGAAAACGGCACAAAACACCAAACAAACAAACAAAACCTTGGTCGTGCGGTATAAGTATACATACCATGATTGCAGTCCTGCTGTTGTAACATGTAATTCTATAATAATTACAAAGTAAATTAATACAAACGACAGCTGTTTACGTCGTAACAAAACCCCTTTTTCCTGTCAGCCTGGTTAAGATATTGATGCCTTCATTATACTGTCATCATTTAAAAAGATCGGATTGTCCCTCCCGGCAGATAGCTATATGAGTCGTGCTTTGTGAAAAGGGGACTTAATGCATCTGCAAAAAGTATCGACCTAGGTCAGCCAGCGCAGTCCGTGCAGGCTGACCTTGGAGGAAACTTTTCGCTTTTGGTAAATTTTCTGCATGTCACAGGACCAGTCTACCTCGTCATTTAGTCGGTTGTTAGACAAAATGGATTTTATGGATCTACACTTCTTAACCTTTTACCAGACGACAAAATTTTAGCCTTGTCCAAATTGAAAGGATTTGCAGACGATAATTTCAATGTGGCTCAAATGGTGCAATTTTTCTTTGATAGGGTAGAAAACATTGTGGGAAAAGGAGAAAATGCTGGTTACCAACATTTTCTCCTTTTCCCACATTGTTTTCAAAAGGCTTCTTTCCCTGGGGAGTCAGAAGGCGTCATTGTGCGGTAAAGGGTTGATGTGATGACTTGCTTGGTATCATGCATCACGGGAGATACATTAAGCCTTTTTTGCCAGAGCATGGGTCAATTATGTTATACTTTTTGACTCAAAAAAAAAAGAACAATATATAGATAGGATCTGACACAAGCTAGCATACTAGGTTTGGAGATTATTATACCAGTCTAGGACAATGTTATTCAGAGTTAAATAATTTTTTTTTTTTTCTAAAAAGCCAACCAATGTTAGATCCTTTTTTATCGCATAATAGTGTTTCACGAATTATCTGTCATTTTATGCAAAACAACGCACATGTGGTGATTTCATTAAATAAAACCCGACATATGACGTCACATAATGCCAAGTTCAAGCATCTGTAAGTTTGGAAAATTCGTAATGGCCATATTACACTGAAAACAAGGGAGGTATGTGATGGAAATAAGTTTTTCTGCTTGTTCAAATATTACCCAATAATCGTAAGATTACATTCTGTTTGCTCGTACAAGTTATTTTTCTCTGTGTGAAAAGAAGAAAAAAAAAAATGTTTGTTACACATTATTTTTCCTATACCCTGATGCTATCTTTTTCATAAAAAAAAATAAAGGAATACTAAGCAACTTTCCATTCCCCTCAGATGTTTCTGTTTTGAATATTTTGTCTGGTCTAAATATAGGCAGTACAAAATTTGATTATATAAGTTACAGAAGAAAGAAACACTTCACTTCAAATTCAGGAAAAACATGGTACATTTTCTGTTGTTCTCTTAGAAGCGAGACGCAAGGACTGAAAGTGAGATGCAAGAATGGAGATATTTCAATAGCAGAAATTTGAACTTTTTAATTTCCTTTTCTGGATTCTTTCTCATTCTAAATTGAAATTTCATTGCCCAGTATACTATCATACGAATCAATGAATTTACTTTGCTGCAAATGTGAGTGAATATCAGACTCCACGGACGTGCAGTTTGATCTTGGACTACAGTGGTTGCAAAAGGACATCAGTACATGAAAGGTTGCAGTTAGCAGGAAGCTCATGAAGACAATGCAAATCAAGATCAGACTGCAAGTTACCTGCGTATTATGACCTATAAACCTATCCACACAAAAGAGCTCGGAAATCTAATTCTTAAGCATTTTCAAAATTTCAAAGGAACACAGCTCCTGATTATCTAAACAAAATGAAATGTCTTAAATCTTCACCACCAGACAAAATTCTACACTTGTTCATACCGGAAGCATTTGTAGACGACACACCAAATGCCGTTGAAATCACAGGATTTATTATTGAAATGTGGCAGCACTGTGGGAAAGAAGAAAATGCCTTTTCCACCATTTTCTCCTTTTCCCAAAATTGTTTTTCAAAATTTGTAAAAAAACCCAACTTTTCTTTTCATCATTGCTTTGCCCACCAATAAATGGATGAAATTAAGCCCAATTTTTAGCACTGAAAGATCATTGCGTAAGAAGTTACACAATCATGAATAAGGCTACCCATGATTCCGTAAATTCAAAATAAGTATGATATCCATGTGTTCATGTGTTTCACTGCAACATTTTTTTTTTTTTTTTTTGTCGATAAAACAATTTGTAAATTTATTTGAAAATTCTTTTTGAATTCAAACCATGATCGGTTACAGACTAGTACCATTTATTTTTAATGCTGTCCCCTAAAAGTAGAAAAAAATAACTAACGATTTTTACAACACAATTTTCATTCCGATTTGATAAGAATAGAACAAATATTCTTTTAAAAGCTATACAACTGTACAATAAACTGTAAATAGAAAAAAGAATCTCTTGGGAGCTTGAAACAGTTCAACAGCATTTTTTTTTTTCAAAGCGGTTTTCGGCCTATACATGGATCCCTGGAAATCGATATTTGATCAATCAGGTCATCGGATTTACTTGGCCCGACGTGCAGCGTTGCTGTCTGCTATTTCGGCTCCCAAATAAAAATAAGCGACTGTTAATGCGGGAGAAGTGCGATATTATGTGTATATAACAAAGTTTGAACTTAAGAAAAAGTTTAAAAGATGTGGTTTGCGAACGCGTACGGCTTACGTAAGATATACGCAGAGGCTACAAGTTTGCATTATGATCATGACTGACATTGAGGCATGAGCAAAGAGTTTCGATCAACGCTACATTTCGCAATGGATTAATTAATGCTATTTTTTTCGTCTGAAATTCCCTGAAAGAGACATAAAATGTTTCACAGTGTAAAACAAAGTTAAAAATATATGAAATACTAATAAAAAGAAAGTATGTTTACCTAAATATTTACTGTTGTTTAATAACCTCTGCATATCCAAAAAGAGACACTTGTCATCAGTATTTCAGTTTGATGTTAACATTAAGCCTTGGTGCGTGAAGAATGCCGAATGTGTAGATACATATCAGAGTGCAGAAAATATGCAGTTTATTCTTGGATTCAAACCATCTGCCACTTTAATTAAGCACATTTACGTGTATTCCCTACTGAAAGTACAATGTAGATTTGAATTATGAAACTAAGCTTTGTTCTGTACTGTTTTGGGAGTTCAGCTCAAAAGCCAACTGGTTTTTTTTTTTTTTGTGTGTGTGTGTGTAATTATTAACTTTTGACTTAGCCATATTTAGTGAATTAGCACATCTGCCATTTCAAAGGGTATGTCGGTAAACAGTTAAATGATAGGATGTTGTTTGATTGTCGCTGTACATAATCCACTCGACCACCCGCTGTCTTCAGTATATCATAAGATAAAACAAACTACCGTAAATGATATTAACAAGTTTGTGAAATTGACAGCACACTTTATGCATTTAAAATCATCAGGCAACTATATTCCCTTAACATGAAATTGAAACGTTTCTTAAACTTACACCTCTCTGTGAACTGGTCCCCGTTGTAGATATACATACTACAACTGGTACAGGTTATTGTGATATTAGTTTTCATCGGGTTACGTGAATTTCATTGGACAGCCAATCGCAGCGTCTTACATATTTCGACTTATATCTAACATAGCGGATGTTTTGCACAATTTGAAATTAGTAATCGAAATTAAAAAAGTTTAACAAACATTAATATTAAAAGGTGATGCCATTTATATAGTTCACTTATCTCAGCGGTCAAAAATTCGAAAAATCTAATGTACAGGAAGCGAGGGTGGTCTCCCCTGAATCTCTTTAATCTCGCTGGTCTCCCCTGAATCTCTTTAATCTCGCTATATCGCTGTCCTAAGAATAAACGGGCAGAATACTGTCCGGGTTTTCTTTTTGTAGCCTGTACCGATCCCTATACACTTGCTGTATCTGTGGGGGGGGGGGGGGGGGGGGGGGGGGAAGGCGGGGGCGGAGGGAAGTAACCAATCTAACCTCTCTGTTGAATCAGAGAATCTATAAATATTTCAAAATGCTTGTAATTTAGTGTAATTTATTATCGAATATGATGTTGAGACAAACCTAACAAGCCCTAAGAAAACATTAAGCACCACTAATTCTATTATTCTTAGGTAAAACCGAGGTTTATGAGGTGTTTCATTCTATCTCATTGAAGTTCAAAACTTTGCTGAGACAGGCATTACATTGTCCGTAGCCCCTGGAATTCACACTTTTTGTACATATCCTTATGTATATTACTTCTAGTATCCATACATTTCTTACCGAGAATTCATCATCGGCAGAAACAAATGAAAAGGAATATTTTTCCGGAATTTTGTCGAGAGAAACAGTCATGACAGCACGATTTAGGTAGCTTTTCTGCTATACTTTTTATGCATTTACCGCGGTTGTTTGGGAGCCCTTAGCGACGGTAACGAAGGAAGTCAGTTTAGCTTATCGCCACGGATCCATGTACTTAACCAAGCATGAATACAATGAACATAAAATAACAGTAACGCAGATTACAAAATTAATTAGAAAGCTACGTTACCATTACATACCTAATTTTAGACAAATAATTTAACTGTAAATTTGACTGATTATAGATACAAATTGTGCTTTTGACAAGTCTTATACTTGCAATATATAGATACAGTATCAAGAATAGTGCGTTACAAAAAGTGAAGTGCAAAAAACAATATCATGACTTTTAGTAAGCTGCGTTACCGCTCATTTAAATCCTAGAAAGCCACTTTAATTCTCCAAGGCTTATTCATTACGATTTTTCAGTTTCTTTTACAAGTGCAGACCGACTTATGTAAAGGAAGCACCTGTGGGACTTTCAAATTGTGCGTGATCAAGACAGGTTGCTAACCCATCTAAGGATATGACAGGCACTTTACATCTGTGATACGCAGCGACTGAAATCTCCTTTTGCATAGAAAAAGTTTGAACACGTTATTTTTCTACAACTACCATGCTTCTTCGAGCATTCACAGTCTGCAGAGGAATGCTGGTAGGTGTTTATTCCTGAGATTTATAATCCGTATAATTTATACTCGAATGCGATTTCTTGGAATAATTGAGTACATAGAATGTAAATTAGAGTTTCAGCATAGTGATTACATGTTTAATTAGGCAACATTATCGTCAGGAAACTTCGCATTTTCTCCACTAACAATGGTGTACCGGCTTACGAAACTGTTATCTCCATTGATGTATGTAAAAGTAAACTTCTTGAATGTAAGTAACACATACGGATTCATGCCAAAATTTAAGAAAAAAATCCTTCCATGAAAACAATATGAGTATAAAAAAATGGTTTTCTAAATTTGTATTTAATAAATGTAGATTAAAACTCAACAACATATTTTTGAGTACAACAAAAAGAAATTGAATGAACAGTTCTCCCATGCCCAATAATTTTTCTTGACTTTTTTTTTTTAAGTTGAGTTGTAGTCTCCTTCTTGCTTTGACTGCCGTGTAAAATCAGCACAGCTTTCTTCTTCTTCTAATGCAACTACTTCTTTTTCGCTTTCTTAATATGAATATCATAGTCATCATGATCACCATTTTGGTTTTCTTCTTTTTCATAGTGCAATAAAATCGGAATGATATTCCCTTCATTCAGCCCACTCGAAATTAGTTTTGATATTAAAGGGATTCTGGGGCCGTACTCACCGACCATACATGTATTTGATTTCAGTTACTGAAAATACACCGCCCTTTTTATGACCATATGTAGACATCATATGCCTGGGACTGAGTCGGTGAATCAAATTTTGTATGAGTTAAGTCCAACGTGATAGTGATTTCATTATTTCATTCGCCGGTTATTTTTGTACAAGTGCAAAACATATTTGGGTATTCCTTCAGCTCTAGAAAGTTCGCAATAGATTGGTTACTTCCCCTGATGTAGCCGAAGAGTATAGGTATTAATATGTATGTACAACGGGGACCAGTTTAGATAGCAATTTAACTACATTGTACATGTATAAACATAGATCACAGTTTGGTATAAGGGTAGGATTACTTGGTATGTATAAAATCATCTAAAATCTGCACTAATCAATCCTTAGTCAAACAATCCAAAGTTTTAATGACCATGAGGAGAACAGATTTGAAACCTTTGTGGGAAAAGGAGAAAATGCTTATAACCAGCATTTGTTTTCCTTTTCTTACAATGTGTACTACAACTTTCTTGCTAAGGGTTATTAAAAGTCGGGATCGTGTAATTAAAAAAAAAGCCTGAAAAAGACTTTTTCGGAAAAAATGCAGTTTCAAGAAAGTGACAAGGCATCTCTAAACAGAACTGAAAGGATACTGGGGAGTAAGAGCACGTGCTTGTTAGCATTACAACTAATATCTCCTTTTTCCACAGTCATCCTTCTTCCGTTGCGGGAATAGGAGGAAGCCGTATGGCATCTAGATTGGGAAAAAATAGAGAAAATGTAAAAGCAATGCATTTCAATATGTCACTTAAAGCGCGCGGTAATGGCATTGAAAGATTTATTGCAGTGTACATAAGGTTGATTGAATTTAAGAGATTTATTGTTTATAGCGCTGTGTGCCGAGGCAATAATTAGACGATGTTGTTACCATGGCAATAATTCCGAATATCTTCTAGATTGGAAATGGGGAGATGGAGACATAAATCACTTTCTTTAGCTCAGTACAATACAACGAATTACAATGGGCTTTTCTTGAAAATATAATAAGGACGAGCTCAGGTAGTTCAACGCTATGCAGATACCCAACACAACACGACACGACACAACACAGCATGACACGACACAACGCAGTACAATAAACTAGAACACAACAAAATACAATAAGATAACTTGCAATTCTGTCCAGTTCAATTCTTTCATGCCTGCTCATCAGAAAACGTCACATATTACAGTATAGATATATGCAATAGAATAGAAAAGAACAGAATGTGCTTTTTAATGAGGATTGTCACATGTGTATTGATGCATCTCCGTGATGCATGATATCAAGCAAATCATCACACAGTTATAAACCCATAAAGTCCATTTTGTCCAACAACTGACTGAATCTTGAGGTATAATGGTCCTTGGGCATGCAAAAAATTGACCAATATCAAAATGTTTCGGCTCAGATCAGCCCGCGCGGACTGCATAGGCTGACCTGGGTTGATATTTTTTTGCAGATGCAGTAAGCTCCCTTTTCACAGACTATGATTCAATATTATAAAATCGACGTTATGTGAAATCTGATTTCGATTTATGCCGTCAGCAAAGCCCACTATTTATGCCCATCGCACTGACAATGTCAAATAAAGCATTTTCATCAGAACGGCCTCAAATGGAGCTACGACTCAAATACACAAACATATGAGCCATGCTCTGTGAAAAGGGAGCTAAATGCATTTTCAAAGAGCATCGACCCAGTTCAGCCTGCGCAGTCCGCGCAGGCTGACCTGGGCCAAAACTTTTTGCTTTTGGTCAATTTTCTGTATGTCAAAGGACCATTCTACCTCATGATTCAGTAGGTCGTTACACAAATCGGATTTTAGGGATGCTTACCACCGTGATGACTTGCTTGGTGTCATGCATCACGAAGATGCATTAAGCCCCCTTTGCCGGAGCATGGGTCATATTTTTTCTATTGCCTGATTTCAGAAAAAAAGACACAACATCGCATCTTTTCTCTTGGTTGGCGATAGTAGTGTAAGTTGCATAAAATAGCGACTCTAGTGCAAAGGCCAATGCCGGTAGTTCAATCGGTAACTACAGGGCTTGAAACAAAAAATTACAAGCTCGATTCCTCTGCTTGGCCAATTCCTTTCTGCGAACTGATGATAGTCATTGCGACAGGATTCGCTCCTCTGTCACTGCTAAACATTGTTTCGACGATAGAAAGCAGCCATTGCCTTGGAAAGAATTTAGCAAAAGAATCTCCAGAAAAAAAAACCACATAGATATGCGAATTGGTCACCCCGGTATAAGTGAAATAATGCTGAAGAACGACGCCAAAGAAACTCCAAAATCAGCCTGCCAAATATATTAACTTGGCAGTCTTTCGATTGCACTTGGTTATCATCAATTTGTTTAATTTCATTACATGTTTTAGCGCTTAAAGGGTTAAATAATTTCTCATGTTCCTGACATAATACTTTTGTTTTGCTAATTCTTTAAATACAATCTATTATTTTAGTGTTATGGTAGATTGTGCATTGATACAATACTCTAGCCAAGTGCTTTGAAAAAAAGCATTTAGTTTGAAGCATTGCACATTCTATGCAGTGTGATTTTCATGTGCAGTGTCCTTAAAAGTACATTGAATCCAGCTTTGCAGTCTAAAAGGTATGTGTCAAGAAGATAAATAAAATTCCCTCATTTCTTATATAAGTCAACCTATTTATTCCTTTGTAATCAGCATCGAAGCTAATTTACGCATAAATCACGATTTATCTAAAGAAAATCGAGTTTTGGAAAGCTTGATTGTTTCAATAAATCTTTTTAACTGGTAATTCCAATCTTATCTGTTATAATATGAGAATTATATTGGGGCCCCTGTGGTCTTGAATTAGACAAAGGACGGATAATCAGTTACGCTGTCAATTAGTGTGTATTATGGTCGTAGGAAAAATCAAAGCACTGAGAGTACAGAAGAGGAGTGCAGCATGAATACCAAATACAAAAACAGTTAAATAGGTCAATTAAATATTTCAAACTCGGAAAAAAATTCAAGTCTTGTGATTTCAAAATTGTTTTCAACTGAAGATCCTCATCAAGTCGGACAGTTTCGATCCAAGGTCAGCCTGCACGTTGTGTGCAGTCTGACCATGCTCTACACTGTCAGCGAAAAAAAAAAACATTAAGACATGCTTAGCAGCGGAAGGGCTTGAAAGAATTTTGAATGCAGTTAGAATGTAAATAGAGAGTATCGCTTAAACAGATTCCAATGGGTATTTGTGATTCTTGAGCTTTTCTCTTATCAGCCTCAAACCATTGAAGAGTATGAATGTATTAGTTACACTACATGTCGCTTTGTTCAAAATTGCTGCCCTTCAACAAGCTTTTATTTTATTCAAAAGACTTGCAGGAGACATCTGGGCTTTCTTGTCAGCATTATTAGTCCAATTCTCAAGAATTTTCTATATTTCTATATTTCAAAGCAACGCAATCTCTGACTGACTGAACCATTTGGTGTACATAGCCAATCAGAAATTGCTTTTCTTTCTAAATCTAGAATAAGACTATGAATACAAGTGAGAATGGTTGGTGAATAAGGGCGATAGTTGTATTTAAAAATCTACCTTACACTTTGTTCTTACTCTAAATTCCACGACCAGCCATGTGAATGGCCGAAACTGAACGTCTAAGTCAATAAGATGGTGACTGTCCGAATTTAGCATTATAACTGAGTAGTCTGTGCGCGCAAATAAGAGGAAGAGTTGTATTAAATAAAAGGCTGACAGAGAGAAGCAAGAGGGCGTATGGACACTGTGCAAGTCTGCAGGGAAACAGCAGATCGAAGTGAGTCCTTCAACTGTCTCAGGATAAAAACCTGTCTTGTTTGAACTCCTGCAATGACCTATTTTCGAGGAATATAACCCTCTACATTTGTTTGAAAATTTATAGCCTTATAAACCAATGCTTTCATACCCTTTCAAGGGACTTCGAAGCTGAATATGAACACCATTCACACATGCTTTCTTTGATCTTCTTACACTGGAACTTCTGAGCTATTATTTGTCAAGGATAACTTTAGGTAAACAAACATTGTGAGGAAGGGTTTATGATTAATAATTTGTTTTAATGCATGAAAACATTTTGAAAAGATGTGGCAAATGAGAAACTTCTCGTAACGAGCAGATTCGTTATTTGTCACTTTTTTCCGAAAGTGGTCTTGCAAGACGAAACAAGTCGTCTGCATGTGAAAAAATGATCATAAACTGATGATTCCAACTGAGATACATGTAGTTTCAATGCGTCATGCTGACTACCCTGATACGGATTATATCATGCTTTCCTGCGTTCACGGTTATGCTGGGACAGCCATAGTATTGCGTATTCATGGTATTGCATGGTGTTTAACGCCGTTTTTAACATTACTTCAGATATATCGCGGCAGCCAATGCACCTATCAATGCTATCCTTGAGTTTCTATTACCAGTAACTTCGCATAATATTCTTCCTAAGCCATTGCTGCTTTCTCACAAAACCATTGTGGAAATAATGATCAGCGGTGAGAGAGGAATGAACCCTGTCGCAATGATCATCACCAATTCCCGGAGAGACATTGGCCGAGCTTGGATTTCGCACAGCGAACACCCTGTTCTCAAGTCCTATATGCTACCGACTGTCCTACCGGGGCTCGATTAGTATTGCGTATATCTAAGGAAATGAATACGATAGCACGATAAGCAGTAAACCATGTTTTACACACACAAAAAAAAAAACTATCAAAGCCAAACAAGGATAGGATGATATTCATCTTCGATGCAGATGCAAACTTTTCACACTGTGAGCATGCAGTGCGGTACAGTTAATCATACTGTAAAGTCTAATTAACCAAATTAAGTCGACAGTTAAATTGAAATTTAGGCTAAAGCTAGAAAGGTTACATCTAATTTTCTCCAAAGGAACAAAACATAGGTGTTATTTATTGTCTGCTGATGCTAAATTACAGAACTTAGAAAAGTTTATTGTATGCTCTTTTAACTGATACCTATGTAAGACATAACTCTTTTTCCAAACGACAAAATTTTAGACTTGTAGAATGTGAACGCATTTGCAGACGACACCAAATATGGGTTAAATCCAGTTTTAATATTTGATAGGATAGAAGATATTGTGGAAAACAGAGAAAATGCATTTTCTCCTTTTCCCATAATGATTTCAAAACACATTTTCGTCGGGGTCGTTAAAACAAAGAATTGTGTGTTAAAGGGTTATAGCTGTTATTAAAAGGTAACGCTGTTTCACTGCACACTGCGCTTTAATTCGTATAAACTTCCCACGGAAATGAACCATTGGAAGAATATAAAATTTCCACTAAAAAGCTTTAGAAGATGCTGCGGGGAAAAGGATCAATTATTAATATCGCTTAAAGTCACAATAGCGGCCAAAAATAAACAATTAGGTGTTAAAATGCATCTAAATTTAATTCATAATAGTCAAAAGTATGGAAAGTATTGTGAAGATGATAGTCTGTTTTTGTACGGTCAGTCCAAGAATTTGTCTCTGGCAGAGAAATTAAATTCAAAACAAGATAGAAAGTAAGCAAAATACATGTATACAACGACCTAGCAACTTTTGACATAGTTTTAAAATTCATTTCTCTAACACTTGGGCCGACAGTTCAATACCAGGTTGTCATATTCACAATTATTTCCATACATTTGAATGGTATGATTTAAAGCTAAATGCATTTTACCAAACCCATTATTTAGTTTTGGCTGATACTGTGCTTTTAACAATTTACAACCAGCAAAAGCGGACGAAGAAGTGGAGTGAGCATGTAGTTTCTGCATGCATACCCATTACCACCTAGCAAGTGTCCACAGAGAGCATGATTCTAAAGATATGTCATTAGACGAATGTCATGAAAGATGCGAGTATCGTGGTTGCGCAGGACCATCTACTAACAATGATGATGACTTCCAGCATCACATAAAACTTATGTGTTGTAGAAATACAACCCTTTCCTGTTTATAAGTCATGCTGAATCTTCTCTGCAAACCGCACCAGTACCCAGAAAAGCTGGCCATTCTAAAAAATCAAAAACAACTCTTTGCGTTGGCTATAGCAGCACCATGATGGGCACTTCAAGTTCCGTTAACCCTTTACCACGCAATCCCGGGTTTTTACGACCCTCAGTAAGAGGCACTGTGGAAACATTGTGGGAAAAATAGCCTATGAGGAAATGATCAAGCCACTGTTTGAGGACACATTTCTCGCAATGTTTTCGACCATTTGAAAGGGAAAAAAATCAAATTTTGAGAAACTTTTAATTTGTCGTCTTTAAATGCTTTTATTTTAGGCAAGTCTAAAATGTTGTCATTTGGTAAAGGGATATTATGACAACAGACACCTTTTTTTGCTATAAGTAAGCAGTCCTGACATCAACTTGCCCGTAACATAAAAGCACAGTGTTCGGATAACATGTAAATAATTTGGAATTGCGCTGTCTCTTTCTCTGTGAAGGCTGCACACTATCATTGTGTATGTGACCCATTGTTTTTTCCTCTCTAAATCTGAATACCACTGATGAAACTCGGTTTTTTTTTTTCACAGAATTCGAACAGATACGAACCATCTCGAATGCCTTTCCGTCCCAAACGAAACTCATTCTTATCGTAGCATTCGAACGTGTAACTATTTCCTGTCCGGAAATGTTTTATTCTGTCGAAATGTATATTATTACAAAATTTGTACTGACATACCTATCAATTTCATAAAATTTAATCTTACCTTTTTATGCTAAACATAAATCCCACCATCTCTAAGTTTACGAAGTTTGTGGATTTATTGGCCTCACACTATGCAAGGCTAACGAGAATTATGACATTCATAGATCTACATAAAGGCATGAACACGTTTGCACCAACAACTCTAGGTAACCTTTGGTCGAATTCTCAAGAGTTTCCTGAATTTGAAAGTAGAGCAATTTCTGATTGACTAAACCAAATGGTTAAGCCAATCATAAATTGCGTAACTTTCGTAATTTAGAACAGGACTGATAATTCAGTCTAGAATGGATGTGGAAACGGGCCTTGCAGTCTTCAACAAGCTAAAATGTCCTCAATGTTATGGAAACTTCATGAAACAATCGGCCATAGTAATTTGTCTTTTTGCACCGATGATGTTAACTAAAGTTTATGTTCTTGTCCGATAGGTCACTGAATATGGCTCATCTTGTAACTCAGCACCTGCTTGTTTGTCTGTGTGTCTGTCTTTGTGTCCGTATGTCTCTGAATCTTAGGTAACACAAAGCAATCGATGCCTGTTCGCTTACTTTTTCCTATTTTATTTCCCCTACCGTTAAACGACGCTTGATCATACAAGTCTAATCTCCTTCATATAGTACTTGTTGTGTATTTAATATAATTTCTCTTTCTATTTATTTCTTTCAACAATGTAAAGCAATTTTTGCTTGCAGCTCTCTTTTTCAAAGCCCTAATTCGGTAGCTTCTAACCCAAAGCAAATGCAGAAAACATTGTAATATATTCGATATATTACAATGTTTTCTGTATTTTCTATATATCGAATTATCACAATATGCAACTCATAGTTTTAACTAACTCATCCACTCCCCTCTCTCTCTCTCTCTCTCTCTCTCATCCAGTTACATCGAAGTTTCCCACGGTGTTTCCAATATGAATTAGTCCACAAGAAATAGTCTGTGAGGAAATGGGCAAGCTAGTGTTTGTCAGGCTATTTGATGATTGGTGTTTGTTTTGGAACTGACAAGGGGAATGAAATACTGGTCCCAGAATTAAATGTCTGATTGCTTTGGCAGCCGATCTTAACGATGGACGAGTAGATCAGAAGTGTTTGTCTTTATTTGAGAGTTTTTCTTGTTTAGTGCAGTCCTATATTCACTGCACTAAGTCCATCTCCATCTGTCCAGTGGTCGATATTTATCACACACCAGATTGTATTATTATTTTTATTATATAGAATTTTCTAAATTTCAAAGTATCTTAATTTCTGATTTGCTAAATCATTTGGTTCAGTTTTAATTTACTTTCGACAGCTAAAATTAGATGAAGATTGCAATTTATAATGATTGATGAATGCATGCCCTGTTTCCTCTGTATATGTCCAACGAAAATTTTCAAAGGTGTTTCAAACAATGTGCTGACTTTTGACCTCCTTTTGGGTACTGATAAAAATGAATAAATAGAAATTTGAGATTGGTCAAATATGTAGACATGTCTGTTCTAAGGGTCCCTGTGATTAAAAAAAATGTAGACATTTTTACTTTAAGAGCCCCGGCCTATTTGCTGGCAAATTTACGCGTCTATCTTTTTAAAGATATTTCTTGTTTCTTTTTGTTTTCAAAATATCAGGTTGAGTAGGTCCCAGATCAGACTGTGCGTTTTGTGCATCATATTCTTGATCTACTCTATCTGTAGGAACATCCGTCTGAAATATGAGTAGATATAGGTATATGTGTGCTGTATGCACTTATCACTTTCCTGCATTTAAATAAGTTTTTTGTGCGTTTTACAGAGCTAGTCACGTGTTGCCGTTCATAGACTTGGTTAGATGAACGCTCATAGACTTTGTTAGAGAAATTGAATAAGACGGAGTGACATGTCGGCCCCACTATCAAGCTATATCTGTTATTGGTAGGAATGTAATTACATAGTTTTTTTTTCTCTGAATGGATCATCATTTATTGTCGATTTCATTTAGGAGCATTTCTGGGCCAGGAAAATGCCTTTGCAAGATAGTCTCTTTCTTTGCTGCTTTACTTGCTCTTGAGTTTATTGTCTGGTTGATTGGTTGTGTCGGCTAAACTGACGGACAAGGACATCTACGTAGGTAGATGATGATTGTTTTGTAAGTTAGAGACCCAGTAAGGCAGAGAAAGGCATAGCATGACAGGATGTGGAACGGTAGAGCATGGTACCGCAGTTTGTACATTGGTGGGCAGACTGGAAAGTGAGGTTTCGTTGGCATTTTCGTAGGTTGGTAGTTGACCTGTTATTTGCATTCATACAATTTTTTGTAAGTGGTATTTTGTATCTTTAATTGAAAGAAAATACTAGAATATGCAACCTCATCCATGCATCCCCTCTGTCAGAAAACACTTGAGCCATGTTTTGGCAAAAGGGGGCTTAATGCATATACATGATGCATGATATCAAGCAAGTCATCATATGATCATGGATCCATAAAACCCATTTTGTGTAATAAACGACTGAATCAAGAGGTAGACTGTCCTTTGACATACAGAAAACTGACCAATAGCGAAAAGTTTCGGCCCAGGTCAGCCTGCACGGACTGAGCAGACTGACCTGAGTCGTTACTTTTTGCATCAAGCCCCCGTTTTACAGAACGTGGCTCACTTTTTGCTAGTTCTGCCAACGAAAGCAACTTCAAAGTAAATAGCTGGAAAGCCATACACTGCTGTAAAGTGCAGTGAATTCAGAATGTAAGATGCAACAAAAGTCATGAAGTTTAGGGTAAATTACCCCTGTGATTACACCATAAGTTGTGTCAAAGGCCGAAGCCCAAAGGCCGAGATAAGACTGCACAGATCTGCGGGCATATCTTGCTATGAACTTTTCTCAAACGATGTAAGAAGCCGTCCTATATAAAATTTAGGCAAGCTGATTCCCCAAACAACAGTAAAGATTTATTTTTGTGCCGCAGGTATACTTTTTTTTTAGGGTAATTTGACTGTTATTTCCGGTCAAAAGAAAGTCACAATAGCAGACTGAAAGTCCGGTTCAAAAAGCGAAAATATTTTTTAGAGATATGATTAACTGGTTTCCCGAAGAGTCCCAGGCGAATACTTCCCTGAATTACCACCGTTCCTGAGATTGCCTTTGTAATATCCCGACAAGCTTTTCCATTGATTCAATTTTACGACTTTATTAGATTTTCCCGTCACAGGGCATTACCGGGAAATAAACAGAATTTCATTACATGCGAAAAACTGGAATCATAAAGTGTGGTGCGTTGAGCGCAAAGATCAGTTTTCTCTTTTTTGCTTCCGGGAAGATAAGTATTATTATTTAGGTGGTTTTCCATTTGTTCCTCTGCAAGATTAAGCTATGGCTAAATGTTTAGCAAGAATCATTCATAAGATTTATTACCACCAGATATATACAACCAACGTAAAAATAGAATTTACATCGCTCGTCTCGATTCTTTTCTTTTTCTCAATGTCAAAATGTAAACTGCCTGGTTTTAGTATGATTTTGATCTGTAAAAAACCAATCTAATTGAATAATGATTTAAGATAGTAGGTAGGTACATGTATACTTTTTCTTGTACTGATTTCAGTTGGAAAACGTGAAACGACTACGCCCATCTATCTCTGCGATTACTTTTTACTAAAAGCTCACTAAAAGCTTTCTCTCTCTCTATACTTTATCCATCTATCTCTGTCTCTCTCCTCCCTCTTTACCATCGTTGTCAATCCCATTCTCGGGGGAGGGGGTGTGGCGGTGTTGGCTTGGCTAATCGAGATTGTGATCCCATGACAGATCTCAAATCTGAAGTTTGCCAAGCCCCGTAGCTCAGTCGGTAGCGTACAGGACTTGAGAACAGGAGGTCGCTGGTTCGATCCCCGGCTTGGCCAATTTCTTTCCGAGGATTGATGATAGTCACTGCGACAGGATTTATTCCTCTCTCACCGCTGACCATTGTTTCGGCGATGGTAATGTGGGAAAGCAGCCAGTGGCTTTGAAAGAACATTGTGCGGAGTACTGGTAAAAGAAACTCCAGGAAAGCATGGATAGGGGCACTGGCCGCCGCGATAGAACTGAAATAAGGTTGAAAATGGCGCTAAACACCATACAGTTGTAATCATAATCAAATCTGAAGCATTAGATCTAGTTGTTTACATGTTTTGATTTTCAGTCCGATATTTTAACTTGGTCCGTTCAATTTAGTCCGAAAGCCCCAAAACGACCTAAACCACAACACGAGGCTGTCGGGGACACAGATACTAAGCGACTGACATTGACCAAACGATGATAGGGGTGATTAAAGACATCTCAGAATAGCTGAGTTTCAGTCAATCAAAGTATTGAAAGTACTGACAGACTAGCGATTTTGATTGATTCACTGATTGTATGGTGTTTAACCCTATTTTCAACATTATTTTAGTTATATAGCGGCGGCCAGTGCACATATCTATGCTTTCCTGGAGTATCTTTTACCAGTACTCCGCACAATATTCTTTCCAAGCCACTGGCTGCTTTTCCACATAACCACCGTCGAAACTTGAGAGAGGAATGAATCCTGTCGGAATTACTATCATCAATCCTCGGAAAGAAATTGGCCAAGCCGGGGATCGAACCAGCGACCTCCTGTTCTCATGTCCTGTATGCTACCGACTGAGCTAACGGGGCTATGCATGCTATTGGTTGACTATCATCCAGTTTAACCCTTAACCCGCTAGAAAAATTAAATGAAATTTTCAAGCCAATGGTAAACACCTGAATATTGCTATTTCGAAGTTACATTTTGGAGAAAATATATCTCTTATCGGACCGTGTAGATCCAAGAAAAGACTGCAGTTCTCTGCAGTCTGATCTTCATACACACTGTCCACAAAAGGTCACTGAATCGCGGTGGTGCTGGTTAAAGAAACTCCAGGAAAGCATCGATAGGTGCACTGGCCTTCATGATATCACCAGAATAATGTTGAAAACGGCGTTAAACATCATACAATAAGTCAATATTCAATAGTGCAAGATGTAGTGAACTATTTAAGTCTTTACGAAACGAAGTTCAAAGCTGTTACAGACAACAAATTAAATGTGGCTGAAAACCTGATTCAAAAAGGGCAGAAAACAATGTGGGAAAAGGAGAAAATGCTGGTTACCAGGGATTCCTCCCCAGTGTCATTAAAACTCCGGCTTGTGTGGTAAAGGGTTAATATTCTAAACGTAAAATAACAGTTAACATAACAGTTTAACTGTACACAATGATCTAAATAATGAATGACTGAAGGAATGATAAGGGTTCCCTGTGCGGTGAGAGTTAATGCAGCTGTGATTTGCTACAAGTTACCTAGGTGTATCTATTTTTAGATTTCATTCGTAATGTTACAGTGGTGTACGAATAACTGTTAATAGCCTGCTTTGCATAGGTCACTTAATTTACATATAAGTAAAGATCTTGTACCTTATAAATGATATCTTGTTCAGTCTATTTCTTTGTAAGAAGACATGTTCAAATTGGAGTGGTAGAGATTTAGTGTGTATCTAGGTGTATCTATTTTTAGATTCATTCATAATGTTACAGTGGTGTACGAATAACTGTTAATAGCCTGCTTTGCATAGGTCACTTAATTTACATATAAGTAAAGATCTTGTACCTTATAAATGATATCTTGTTCAGTCTATTTCTTTGTAAGACGACATGTTCAAATTGGAGTGGTAGAGATTTAGTGGTTTTTGTCAAAATTGTCATATATAACAGAATTAGGATTTCTTATAGAAAGACGTATTTTACTCTGAGGTAGTATTTGGCAAGTGTGGGGTTTTTTGTTTACTTTGACTCTGGGTCAATCATGATGCCTATAGACTAGCTTCGCTAGTCTAAAAATAACCTTCAGTAACAGCCAACCAGACGGCGCAGGCTGACATTGGTTGATATATTTCGCAAATGCATTAAACCACCTTTTCACATTGCATGAGTTCAATTCTATAAACAAACCAATTCAATTCTAGAGGAAAGAAAATCTAAAAGCATGTGTTTATTAATGTGTTCTATCAATTTAAACATGAATAACGCGTTGATACTCGCAAAACAATGAAAACAAGACCGCAAAAAGCTGTAATTTATCGCTTTACGTCTTTAAGATGAACTCTCAATTAGAGAGAAAATGCAAGATTTGTTACCATGGCATTTCGAAATCTGAAAATTTCTATAAATTGTAGTTCGTTTTATAAATCAAATGGTTTGACATTAATTTAACTTGAAAACGAGAAGATATTGTTACAAAAAGTTTCTCAACAACGCGTTACGGATGCCTTTTTCATGAAGCATGCAAATGAGTCATGCTCTGAGAAAAGGGGACTTAATGTACATGCAAAAAGTATCAACCCAGGTCAGGCTGCGTAGTCTGCAGTTCGGTGTTGGTCAATTTTCTGTATGTCAAAGGACCAGTCTACCTCATGATTCAGTCGGTAGTTAGACAAAATGGACTTTATGGATCCATGATCATGTGATGAATTGCTTGGTATCTTGCATTACGGTGATGCATTAAGCCCCCTTTTGCCAGAGCATGGCTCAAATGGAAGTAGCTTTTCGGAGCATGGTTTGGAAAAAAGGTGCAACTGAAACTAAGACATTGACCCTTTTGGGTGACAAGAAAAAAAATGTGCCATGCTCTTGCAAGAAGGGGGATTACAAATGATGCATCTCCGTGATGCATGGTGCCAAGCAACTCATCGTATGATTATGGATCCATAAAGTCCGTTTTGTCTAACAAGCGACTGAATCATGTGATAAACTGGTCCTTGGAAATGAAGAAAATTGACCAATAGCACAAAGTTTCGGTCCAGGTCAGCCTACGCGGACTGCGCAGGCTGACCTGGGTCGATACTTTTTTTGTAGATTCATAAAGCCCCATTTTCACAGAGCAGGGTTCAAATACGAAATGTTTATATATTATATTGTGTTTCCAACTGCGTTGGAAATTCTGTATCTCGCTGGACCAAAGTTTTATGACACAGCAAGAAGCAAATGCAAACCCCAGGAAAATTTAATACCTCAATGAAATATTCCTTTCATTGTTTGACTAAAAATTCTCGCAACAAAGTAATGCAATTGTGGATAGTTTTACACTAAATTGGGTAAGAAATGAAAAGAAGAAACGGTTTACACGGTAAAACCATTTTTCTCATGAATTGGGGGATGAATATTCATAACATTTTGATCAAGCAAATCAGAAACAAAGCCGAAAGCAGTCCGCATGTGGGTTAATTTATAATTTGACACTGTGTAGATACAAGTCCCCCGCCCTTTCCGATTCGTTTTCTATCGTATCTGTGGGCGATGCATGTATTTTAATTTCAGCCGGAATTTTTTTTATATGTTTAAGACTATTACAGGCTGTAAAGCCGTTGCAAATTTTAAGGCTGTTTTAACCCTTTCCCAGACAAACTTTCATACTTGCCCGAAACTTGAAGCACCTGCAGCTAACACCTTCTAAATTAGTACATTTAAGGTGAAGCTTCTAATGAGGTAGAATGGAGGTCCTGTGTGGCTCTGTAGTTAAGTGTTGGATTCGTAACATGCAGGCCCTGGCTCGATCCTCACTCGAAGTGCTGGGCTTATCGTGGGAGTGTCCTCGAGAAAGACTCTTTAGAGCCCCGGCCTAGTACTGTTAAAAAAGGACATATTGAATGTGTGAGCTTTCGCTGTGATGTGACTAAAAAAAATGTTGAAAGTGGGTTACTTCAATCAATCAATCAATCAATCAATCAATCAATCAATTGTAGAAAAGAAGAAAAGAAGAAAAAACTGGCTTAACCAAAACCAAAATCAAACTGCACCACCAGGAACGCACAATGGTGTCAACATGCCGAGGTGTGGAAATCCGAGAATTAGAAAACAGGCAATTTTGAAAGTTTCTTTTCTATTTTGAAATGAAAAAAAGGAATTTATCAAAGTTTCTTAAAGTCATATAAAATGAATATAATCACATTTGTAAGAACTTTAAGATGTACATCTTTAAACCCTGTTACGAAAATGCTGTGATTTCTTTACGATTGTACTTTTCACGTAATTTGCTTGTTTGTATAGTGTTAAAATCCGTTTTCAACATTATTTCAGTTATTTCATTCCAGCTATCCATGATTTCCTTGAGTTTCTTTTAGAAGTACCTCGAACAATATTCTTCGCAAGCCACTGGCTGCTTTCCCGCATAACAATCATCGAGACAACTATCAACGGTGAGAGAAGAATGAATTTTGTCGCAATGACTATTATCAGTCCTCAGAAAGAAATTGGCTGAGCTAGGGGTTCGAACCAGCGACCCCTAGTCTCAAGCGGGACTCAACAGTTAGGACAAAAATAAAATGCAACTGTGTTGATAGAAGTACTTTATCAGAAAGGGTCCCATTTTCCAGTAGTTTACAGCATATCGTGATTTGCGTTCTTGTGAAAAAGGGGATAATTTTAAATGAAATATGAGCAGATTCGATCCAGTTCTTTTTTGTTAAAAAAAAAAAGCTCAGAAAAATAATCGATGGATAATTCTAGACGAAGAAACTCGCGGTTTTTGTAAAATGAATGCTGTATTTCAAGATTCTTAGCGCCTGGTCTATATCAGCATTTTTCTCCTTTTCCGACAACGTTTCCAAAAAAAAAAAAAACTTTCTTCAGGGTAATGAAAACTCGAGATTGTTTGGTAAAGAATTTAATACAGCTGTTAGAACCTGTTTTACAATCGAGGTAAAGTAAATGGTTTAACTCTTTCACTACCAATGACGACTTGAGTGGCTTTTGCGGACGGCGTAGATTAAGATCAGACGGTACAGAACGTGCAGTCTCATCTTGATCTACGCCGTCCGCTACCCTGTTATGGACTATGACAAAAGTCGTTTTCAATAGCAGCAAGACGTGTATTTTGAGAACTCGGGAAAAAAGTTGAATTTCTGGACCTGGTAGTGAAAGAGGTAAGGAACACTTTACCAATATCTGTCCCCCACTCCCCCCCCCCCCCCCCCCACCACCACAAACACACACAAGCTGATCGGCCCCACATACAGACAAACAAATTAAGATACAACCAACCAAACTAAGAAACAAACATGAACCAGTAAATAGGGATTCACACATTGGTGTAGAAGATACACATCTGAACCCCGAATTATCCATCAGGAAACTGCATGACGATGCAATACATCTTGTGCCTTCTTCGCCTGAATAAAACAGAACAGAAACTAAGGTCGAGTTCTACATTTGGCACTGTAAGAGTCGGTCAAGTGAATGTTATATATATATTTTTTTTTATAACGATACCAACTGAATGGGTGCCTTAGAGGTAAGAACAAGTCTTGATTAGACAGGGGCGTAACGGCCATATGATATAAAACGAAAACTTATGTGTAATGTTGAAATAGATGGATTAGATCGAAGATTCTTTTATCACTTTGGACGATAAAGTTTATTCTCTTCATTGACCATTGGAACTTTAGGCACAACCTGAATGTTTTAGACGATAATGCAGATAAAATCAGAACACCTTTTGCGCACAGTGTAGATAACAAGGGCACCAATGTTCGGCTATGGACTCTTTTTCAGTGAAAATCCTAAGCCAGAAAAGGTGGCATAACTTTGTCAAAAATGTTTTGTTTCGAGAGCTGGCTGGGTTTCTGGTTTAGGCTCCCCTTTGATAGTAAACAACTACCCCAAGTTTAACGTAGGTACGTTCTGGCTAATGAGAGATGTTACAGTTTTACATGAGAAAATGTTACAGTTTTATCACGCGACAACGCAGACAACGACTACGGCGACATAACTATGACAGCATCCCATGGTTTTTCTTCGAAAATAGCTGTGTTAAATATCATACCGCACAGAACGTACAAATCTTTAATCTTCGTCGGTCGCTATTTTGTTAACTCTTTCAGCGCCGAATATATGAGCCGCGCTCTGTGAGAAGGGGGCTTGATGCATCTGCGAGAAGTATCGACTCAGGTCAGCCTGCGCAGTCCGCGCAGGCTGACCTGGGCCGAAACTTTTCGCTATTGGTCAATCTATTGGTCAACCTTATAGTATCAACTACCTATGCGGAAATAGATCCAGGATCATAGTTTACTTTCTGTGCAGTCTGATTTTGATCTAGGCCTTCTGCATAGTCTCCTGTTTCCGCCTATAGCGCTGAAAGAGGGAAAAATACTGGCAAAAACGCTGTTGACAAAATCGACTTTTGCCCTGATTGCGACAGCCTACTGAGTTATTTTCACTTCAGAACTAAGTATTTGTCTCAGTTCGGGCTGCGGAATATCATCTTAAAATCCTGGTTGTAGCCTTGCAGATTACTCATACATGCAAGCTTGTTCTACTCTTTCCGCCCAACAGGACTCAATTTTCTTGATATGGGTTGGAAAGGAACATCACTATTGAAGTCGTTAAATTACATGTCAGTAATAGAATCTTTGTAATAAATAGCTTTCGTGTGACCCCCCCCCCCCCCCCCCCCCCCCGCTTTTCAGGGGATAACTTGCATTTCTACGGTGCTTTGAAAGTAGAAATCTCAACTTCTCGGGCATTTTTTTTTTTCTTCACGAATAACATTTGTACTTCATGTATTAATTATAGACTTCCGAAAACATCACCTACTTTCTGAAAAAAAAAAAGCTTTGAACTATTTTGTAGAACGTTTGAGAATTGTGTTATAAAAACGCGCCAAAAGAAGGTGAAAGGAGAACGTTGATGAAATTTAATTAAAATGGGGGAACGATTTGTTACATAGATATTGGAACGTCATTCAGTTGACTGCGTGATGAAGGATTGCTTGTCACAGCTGAAACGGTCATTCGTGTAATTTCGGGTTTCTTCTTTAACCCTTTACCAAACGACCCCGTGTTTTAAGGACCATGAAGAAGAAGGCTTCTGGAAAAATTGTTGGAAAAAGGAAAATGTTGGTAACCAGCAATGTTTCCCACGATGTTTTTCATCCTTCAAAAGACATGTCGATCACATGAGCCACATTTAATTCGTTGTTTGCAAACACTTTCTATTTTGGCGAGTCTAAATATTTTAGTCTGGAAAAAGAGTTAAATGTAATAGGGGGTATTTTTTTTCCTTGCATCTATTTTTTAATCTGATGGGAAAAGTAAGTAATTTTCTTATAGACCTGAGTGTTTTGTCGATGTAATCTTGGAATATTATTTGTTTATGAATGCGCCATGGGTTTCGGAAAGTATTTTGTCTTAATCCAAAGAATCATTTTCTATCTCCGCCTTCCTCGAAGAAAACGTAGAGGTATTGCCATAGCCCTGTCGTCTGCATCTTCTGCCTCTGAGTCGTCGTCGACGTCATCGCACCATAAAATTAGATCTCTTCTAAAATACGTCAAAATATTTTTGACACGGTCGAGCCCCTTTTTCAACTGAGAGTTTTCAATGAAAAAAGTAACAACAGTCGAACGTAATCATGCGCATGTGATGGTACTGTATAGGTCATTTACAATGAACGATAGTCGTGCAAAGTAATCGACCAGAAATGACGAAAGGCTAATTTGATAAGTAAGTGTGTTCTAAAAATAGCTCTTAATATAAAAGTTGAAGGGAGGATACGGTTTTAAACAGTCCTCTTTAAAACTGAAGACTTGAGTATTACATGAATCAACATTTCGCCAGACAATTTTTTAGACTTGTTAAAATTGAAAACATCTGCAGACGACAAATGAAATAGGACCAAGATGATGGGATATTGTCTTGGAAAGGATGAAAGAAAAAAGAAAAAAATGCTACATCACAACACTGCCACGTTTTTCCACAGTGTTTTCAAAAGCATTTTCATCTTTTCTCATGTTGTTTCCAAAAGCGTTGTTCTACAGAGCTGCTGAAATACATAAATGAATGTTATAGGGTTAAGACACTAGTCAAACTATTTACACTCATGAAAGGCCGAAAGGATATAAGGACATTCAGAATTTCAAATTATATGAAGAATATTGCAATGAGACAGACAGACAGACAGACAGACAGACACGCTCCAGGAAGTTTATAGATAAAGCCTTTGGAAATTTTGACGCCACATCGAGCTCTGTAGATCGAAGAGAACGAAGAAGTCTATAGATCTTCAGCTTTAAGCAAAACTTTAGGATAACTCATTTAAAAAACGTGCCCAAATTGCAAACAATATAAGGTCTAATGATGCAAATGTTCTCTGATGCAAATGTCATCTTTGAAAAAAAATGTTGAAGAAGAAGAAAATGCTGGTCACCAGCATTTTGCCCTTTTTCCACATTTTTTTTTCAAAAGCCTCGCTCTCTGGGGATTGTTAAACACTTGATTGTTTTTGTAAAAGGATAGCACAGAGCGTAATGTTTTTCTTCTGACGATAGCAAAATCAATGGCATTTATGCAGCGGCGAAGACATCTTATGACAGCGTCTCTCCATTATCGGTTGTCAATACAAGATTTTAGGATATCAGCATTTACAAAACATTAAGCGGGGCGTTCTAGGAGAGATTAAATCGTATTAAATAATACTTTTTCTTTCCCTTCTTGCTGTATATGCCGAGGCCGGTACCTCATTCGGTAACGTACAGAGCTTGAAGCCAGGCGTTCGCTGGTTCGAATACGCAGCTGGGCGTGGTTCGTTCCGGATTCACTCCTGTCTCACCGTAAATCATTGTTTTGTTGTTCCGACGATGGTTACATGTATGTGTGAATGCAGAAAAGCACGGATAGTTACACTGGCCACCGGAATGTAAATGAAGTAACATTGAAAACAGCGTTGAACACCGTATAAACACATCTTGCTGTGGAAATTTCGTTCTTTAAGGTCAGAAATGTGTGTTGTTTCTTGCATAGTCTTAAAAAAAATTGTGAGTCATGCGCTTGCAAAAAGGAGCTTAATGCATTTCCGTATGCATAATATCAAGCAAGCCATCACATAATTATTGATCAATAATAGCCACTTTTTCACCTTTTTTCAACAATCGACTTAATCACGAGGTAGACTGACCTTGAACATACAGAAAATTGACCAATGGCGAAAAATTTTGTCTCAGGTCAGCCTGCGCGGACTTCGAAGGCTGACCTGTGTCGATGCTTTTCGCAGATGCATTTAGCTCCTTTTTCACAGAGCGTGGCTCACATATTTGATTGTATTAATGGGCAAAAATAACACAGCCATATTGGTGCCTTTTTTTTTTTTGCCGTTTTTAAAGCCTCATCCACCATTCTATCTTTGCATGTTTCTCAAAAAGGATTAAATATCGTCAATATGAAGTGAAATAAAAAAAAAACCGAAGAAATCGGTACCAGTAAATTGATAAGGCGCATTTTTTCTTTACAAGGATTCCGTCGTAAATATAGCCCACGCCAAAAATAGAACAGGAGGTGGAGAGATGAGCGCGTATAGTAGGAAGTAAGAAAACGTCCGTACTAAAGATGGTGTTAACAAGCAGCAATGAACTGAGCAAAGGAACTACTTTGGGGTAAATAAACGTTCTCAATCTGTGCGTATTTTTTCTTTTTCTTTTTAAGACAACCCTGCAGTATGCAAATTACTTCTTACCTCATTACCATATTTCGAGCCTTGCCTCGAATTATGAATAAAGGAGGTTTCCGTATTTATCCTATTAACCGAAGCTTCAGCAAAGTAAACTACTTTCTGGTTTCTTTTCTGAAACCATTGTCTACCTATTTAACGGCTTACTTTAATTTCTTTGCCCATTTTTTTCATCAAAGAGGGCATGGAGCTTTAATATTTATCTAAATTAATTTTTATTTGATTATTCAAATGCTTTATGTAAATTTCTAACAATGGGAGGTAATTACTAACTTCTTTTGTAATGAAAATAAAGTGGGCATTTACTTATGCACATCTATTGTAAGAGAGTCAAACTTAAAAACAAGGCTCGGTTAACACTTTATCACACAATCCGGAATTTTAACGACCCCGAGGAAGAAGCCATTTAAAAACATTGTGGGTAAAGAAGAAAATGCTGGCAAGCCTACCAAAAAACAAACTTCGACTTTTAAGTCACTTTTATATTGTTGTCGGCAAATGCTTCCAATTTGGACCAGTCAAAAATTTTTTCGTTTGGTAAAGCGTTAAGTTTATGTGATAGTTTCAAAGTTTATTTATATTAAATTCTTGGGAGAGGCATTATGACAGACATAGCTCCTCTCCATTATCAACGCCTAACACTTAAGCTGCTGAATAAATGAAACGCAAATTTCTACTCAATACTAAAAGCCCAAATATTGCGGTTTCAAAGTGGATTTCTCCGGAAACAAAATACCGTATCGGACAGTGTAGATCAAAGATCAGACTGCACGTTCTGTGCAGTCTGATCTTGTCTACACTGTCCGCAAAAGGTCAGTGAGTCGCGATTAGCAGCTAAAAGGTTAAAATATTTCAATAAATCGTGACGACCAGTGTACTTCTCCATGCTTTTTGGGAGTTTATTTTACTAGTTTCAAACACAGTATTCTTCCCTGGCAACTGACTGCTGTCCCAAATAGAGACTTCGTCGAAACAATGTTTTGGGTGAAGGGAGGAATGAATCATGTCATGCAGTCTAGTGTTTTTGTAATATGTGCACAAATATTAAAGGGTCAATAGTGGCCAGATGCAAACAAGTATGTTTATAAAATAAAAATCGGTTTCATTCATACCCGTTAAAAAATGTGGTATCTATTATGAGTCTGGCGATCTGTAAGCGTGTGGTTGATCAAAGTTCCAGTCACTGGCAAAACGATGAAACTTTCAAGCCGATAGAAAAAACACAAATTTTCCTCTTTCAAAGATATTTTTGGAGGAAAGATATCTCCTTATCGGACAATGTAGATCCGAGATCAGACTGCACGTTCTGTGCAGTCTGATCTTGATCTACACAGTCCGCAAAAGGCCAGTGAGTCTCGTTTAGCAGCCTAAGGGTTAATTTTAAAGACTTTCTCGTAAGAGAAATAGACCAAAACAATGCAGTTTTGACGGCGGTTTGCTAGAATTTTTGCCAGAAAAGCGGATAGTGTATAGCATAGATCAGACTATACGCTCTCTGCAGCCTGATTTGGATCTACACTGTCCATAAAAGGCATTCGGATCTCCATCTCCACTGTCTAAAAAAAAAACCACACACACACACACACACACACACACAAAACAGACGTTCTCTCTTGCGCCTCAAGTGTTAAAGAATATTTAAATTCTTGTGAAGCGAGGTTTCGATGTCTATGCGTATGACAGGACGGGAAACAGTAAAAGATCTCGTCACATACTAAAACAATGCTTTCATTTCTTTTCGTCTGAACAATAAATCAAAGTCTAAACTTTTGATTTATATTTTAAAAGGAAGAAAAAAATCTCGAAATAGCCTTACAAATATGCAAATGAAATTGAGTTTATTTTACGTTTGATTTTTTTCATAGCTTTTTTCTTACTTTATATTTGGGCCTTATTGTCAAGTTATTTTCTGCGATTCTTTTAAACATGAAAGAGGTCCCAAATATTGTATCACATATACACACAATGCTTCTGTAACATCATGTTCATAAACTGTTGTAACAACGAAGCACAGTGAAACAAGGGCAAGTGCTCTCCAACCATTCCTCATTTAGAAAGTTAACCATTTGGTTTACTCTGAAGTTTAAAGATTCCTTGGAAGTTCAAATAAGAATGCAGCTAAGATTTGCTGGGAAATACGGTCCCCTGGAAGTAATGGTAAAAAACAGTTCTACTGGTATTTGAAAATGTGGTATCAAGAACTTCTGCTTGACCGTACTGTCAGAAAGGTTTGAATGACGGCTACAGTGTTTTACCCTATTGACTGGATGGCACATGGCAGGTTTACAAACCGTTGTGAGTGAGTGTTGGAACTACTTTCCGGTGGTTTCATAAAGAAAAGTGCCCTGCGTCTGCTATGGTTATATCTGTCGCTACTTGATATTCTTTCGCCTCTCAGAGCAAGTATAACTGCAATTTTCGAACAATGAAGATCAAGATCAGACTGCACAGAACGTGCAGTCTGATCTTGGATCTACACTGTTCGATACTTTAATCTAACCTATTGTATTCGAATGATATTTCTAAAACTCCATAAAACTGTGGAATCTATACATTTACACGGTAACCCTTTACGAAACGAGAACAGTTTATACATGTCCAGTTTGAAAGCATAAATTCTGCAGATCACAAATCAAAAGTGGCTCAACTGCTAGAGTTTGTTTGTGAGGGGATGGAAAACATTGTGGGAAAAAGAGAAAATAATGTTTTCTAGCATTTCTCCTTTTCCAACAGTGTTTTCAAAATTCAATTTTCTACTGGTCGTTCAAATTCGGGAGAGTTAAAGATGTAATTATTTTTTTATTTTCTCCGTAGAGATTCGAGTTTTCGGAAAATATAGCTTATCAGATTGGGCAAAAAATGAAGTGCTAGAGATATGGTTTTAGGTCATAACTCTTCCCTAGAAATTTTTCAATGTCCTCCAAGTTTTAGACTTGTCCAAACTTAAAGCAGTTGCAGATTATGAGGTATAAACATTGCGGGAAAATGGAGAAATCACTGGTCACTAGCAGTTTCTCCTATTTCCACATGTTTTAAAGCCTTTTCCGTCAGGGCCGTTAAACTTGTTGGTATGTGATAAAGAGTTAAAACGCTAGATAACTAGAATGTAAATTTCCAGCCATTATCAAAAACCACAACATTGTAATTTCGAACTTGCTTTTCACCAAAACATTTCAAAGGTATTGGACAGTGTAGGTCACAGATCAGACTGCACGTTTTGTGCAGTCTGATCTTGATCGATGCTGTCCGCAACAGCACCATGAATTGTGCGTAACGGCCTAAGGGTTAGGTTTGGGATAAGAAGCTCCCTTGTGGGACCTGTCTCTCTTGGAACGGAACTGATCTGAAAGATTGCTTTTGTAATATTATTTTTGACAAACCTCGTCTCTTTCCCAGACGGAAAGATTTTAGACCCGTCCATTTTGAAAGCATTTGTAGACGACATATTAAACGTCGCCCAGATGGTGGGATTTGTCGTTGAAAACAATGTAGGAAAAAGAGAAAGTTTTCAGGTTCCAACAATTGCTTATAGCAGTTAGACCCTCAGGCTTATTAAAGCACATAAATGTTTAGTAAGTGGGCGACTTACATTTGTGTCAGCTTTAACCATCATCCAAACAATGCAGAGTTTTAACGATCCTGAGGAAAAGGGCTTTTGAAAACATTGTGCGAAAAGCATAATCACTGGCTGATCCCCGGTAGTGCAGTCGGTTAAATATGTGCACTTGCCGCAGCGATATACATGTACCTGAAACACGATACAAACAAACAAACATTTTCACCGGCATTTCCCCCCTGTCATACACTGTATAGATCTGCGCTTTTAAAGTCAAATCCCAACATTTTAGCCACATAGCTTCCCGCCGATAACAAACTGTTTTACACTAGAGATGGCAACAATAATAAGAATATGTTATGTCTTTCGTGGACTATGTAGATCTGGATCAAGATCAGTCTACATAAAACATGAAATGTGAATAATGGCCATACTCACCAAACATTTTGAATTTTATAACAAAACAGTTTTTACTCATTAAGGACGTTTTCTAGAGTTTTAATTATTCCATAGAATTTTTATTTTTTTATTTTTTTTTTTTTTCACATATATTACGTAAAATTTTATGCTGAATACAAAAATAAAAAGAAAATGATATACTGACGAATTCGTTTTCTTGTTAAATGCCTGTTTCTATGGTAACAGTAACAGTATACCTTCAAATTCCAAAAATTGTGACTTTTGCTTGAAAATGATTATAACATTGTCAGACAAGTTTAATTTTGAAGTTTATAAAATTCAGAGCTAAATATTTGTATATTCTTGTCAAACATTCAGAAAATTTGAATTCCATTCATATTTTTTCAGAAAGGGTAATTTTTTTTTAGCAATGTTGTATTCACGACAATGCCAAAAAAATCAAGAGTTCTGCAGGTGAAACTAGGTTATTAAAAAAAACCCTTCCATAGATTTTGTCCATTTTTTTTTCTGTATAGAATTCTTGAAGAATCTTTTTAGATTTAACAGAAAAAGAATAGGTTGTCGTGTTCAGTCTTCACAAAATTACAGTGTCCATGGCAACCATAAAACAGTTTTATACAAAAATTCCCAGTTTTACTGAAAACTAAGCATTATTTTTTTAAACATACAAGCATAGTCATGTATTTGCAAACACAATAAAATATTTGATATGTCAAATTTAACTGACAGATCACCTATTATCAAAGACCACCCAGAAGTGAAGATTGGTTCGGGTAAACATGGTAAATTTTCAAATATATTTTGAACTGGGCTCCTAAAATCTTTGCCAGTATGTAAGCTGGTTATAATATGCATTACTTAATATCAGGTTAGTACAAATATAACCCTGGATAAAACCCCCACTTTACCCTTTCTGCCCCATAGGTGAAAACAAGGGCTTTAGCGGATGGTATAGATTAAGATCAGACTGCATGGAATGTGCAGTCGTATTTTGGATCTATACCAACCGCTTGTTTTTTCAAGTCTTTAGGCTAATAATTCGACGTAGGCTACTATTTCAACATCCACTTTTGCATGGCTCGTTCGACGATTATGACATCTCATCGCGCGAATACGTTTCTGTAAACTTTGCATTAGAAGTGGGTGGGGAACTGACAGTTACCTTCGTTTCTTTTGCCGCCTTATTGCATACAGTCGGCATTTCTTGTAGTATCATTCATTGGAATTGCAGACAGAACCCTTAAAATACGGACTAACGTTCCTCTCAAAATGTCTTTTTAAAACGAAACATGTTTAGGCTGTTTATGATTTCGCGCATTACAGTGAAACTATCCGAGTACTGCTATTTCCTTCGTGGAGAGTCCAATGTCGTCCTTTATACTAATAAGCCTTCTTAGTGCTCCAAATTTGATTTTCAAAGAAATGAGATCATTCAAAAGGACGAACACGCCTGGACGAACAAACCCGGACAAACAAGCTCGGGCGAACAAGACTGGGGACGAAACAGCTCGTTTCCATGCGCACTAGGTTGAAAATAAAATCCCGAAAAGCTCCTTAAAAGAGTGTGTTTTCTTTTATGCTTTTCAGTAGTTTATAGAAATGTAACAGTGAATAATAACCTTTTAATTCACCGGTGATATGCAACAGATATTTATAGAGCATGAATGAATTTTCAGGTGGTGAACGTCACGTTTTATGACGTAGTCAATAAACTCATGACGTCAATAGGCCTATTACAGCTAGTCCATATCCAACTAGATTAAATAGATCTGTTTTGCTTGCAAATCGTACTTATTTTTCCACAGTGAGCAAAATTTAGACGTGGAAAGGAAGGTTAAATTGAAGAGCATGAAAGAAATATGATAATTGTTTGTTTCAATGTATTACCGAAACTTCTTTCATCTGGAGGAGAGCAAAAGCCATATTTTCACTCGTGGCTTCGCCACGAGTGAAAATACAGCCTTCGCTATTCACTCGATGAAAGAAATTTCTTTTTTTTTAAACTTTATTAGCCACGTATACTGTATAGGGGAGGTCGTGGCCATCCTCCCTCTATCCTTACAACAATCGTTATTTACATCCAATAACATTTGTGACCCCTGCGAACAGTGCAGACCAAGATTCGAGTGTAGATTGATTTTGGAGTTCACTGCTCGCAAAGGTGACACATCGCAGAATAAGAGTTAATAAAAATACATGTACTTTTCAGAGATCCAGATAAAGTTATGTGTTTAAACAAACTAATTGAAATATGATCATAAATTATTGATTTTATGGAAGAACACTGCGGGAAAATGTGAAATCGATCTTTTCGAGCAATTTCACTCCTCTCCACAATGCTCTTAAAATTCTTTTCTTTTCATTGTGTTAAATAGAGCATGAGGGGAAAGTGTCAAACAAACGGCCTATTTAGTTCACCGAATCTGGATCAATGAATAGTTATCAAAGACTAATAAGTTTTACAAAGCTATGCAAAAACAAGAAAAACAACTAATAAGAAAGTGAAGAAAAAAAAAAAAAAAAAGGAAAGAAAGGGAAAAAACAGAAATGACTTCTGGATAAGAGCAAAGAATAGGAATTTATCTTTCAACTAACCGGATATCCATGCAAAAACACCCATGCGATATTTTTTTTGATATACCACGGATATTTATAGATTTTTGATATACCACGGATATTTTTAGCACAACATGTGGGGCCGGAACTACTTTCGACCTAAAACATGACCTCTTGTTGACATTCTGTCAATACACAAATCAAAGAAAAAAGTCAGTAGGAAAAAATGATGATGCAAGAACAATTTTGTTGTTTTCTTTATTTGAATGAAAAAAAAAAAAAAAATGATTATTTAATTAAATATGAAGCACATTCTCAATTTCATTTAAGTAAATATCCTAAGTCACAATATTCACTGCTTTGTATCGCTCGTAGCAGACGATCAATTGATGCAATCAATAAAAATGTCAGAGTTTGCGGGCGTAAACTTCACTCTTTCACTTGATGATTTCCTCAATAACAATGAGGATGTCGACGGGTATGTTGAATTCGATATCGACCCTTCTGTTTTTGACGAAGAAATGCCCATTCCAGACAGTCCTAAGCCATCTACAAGCATCAAACCCCCCACTGCCAGTGTAGACATACCTGTTCCATCACCTTCCCGTATTGACCGAGAGGACATAGAACAGTTCATTAGTGAACAAGAAAATCAAAACACAATGAAAAAAACTTTGTCTGACATAAAAAAACTTGAAAAATACATGGCAGAAAAAGGAGAAACCAGAAAATTATATGAAATACCCATGGAAGAACTTGATGAAAAAATTGCTGGTTTTCTCATGACCACCAAAAAACCAGATGGAGATGACTATGAGCCCTGTTCAATACGGAACATGATTTCAAGATTTGACAGGAAGATGAGAAGGCATGGCTATGAACACTCAATAATCAGGAGTCAAACAAATGCTTTCACTCTCACCAGAGAAACTTTAAAGGTAATTAACCCCTTATGTCCTAATACCCAGCTTGTAAAGCCCTTTTCCAGTAAAAATAATTAGAAAAATTAACCCCTTACCAAGCAGAAAAATTTTAGACACATCCATATTGAAAGAAATTATAGTAAAAATTCAAATGTTTTTCATATGGTAGTATTTGTCCCTGAAAATTAAAAAAAAAAAAAAAAAAAAAAAATGTGGAAAAATGAGAAAATGATTGTTACTATGCTATTTGTTCTTGAATATGCTGAAAAAAATGTGGAAAAATAAGAAAATGCTTGTTAAAGAAATTTTCTCAATGTCCCATATTGTTTTCAAAAGCCATCAATCTCAGGGTCGTGAAAACCTGGGCTTGTGTGGTAAAGGGTTAACACTTTTCTTGATAAATAAACATTCTAACACAATGAAGGTGATGAATTCAGAAAATATTGTTTAAAACTCTTTACCAAAAGAAAAAATTTTGGACTGATCAAAACTGAAAGCATAAGCGGATAACAAATTTAAAGTGGCTCAAATGGTAAAAATTGAAAGGTAGAAAACTTTGTGGGAAAAGAAGAAAATGCTGGTTACCAGCATTTTTTCCTTTTCCTACAATTTTTTCAAAAGCCTTCTCTCCCAGGGCTACTAAAAGTGGGGAATTGTGTGGTAAAGGGTTAAAAAGGCAAAATAGCCTTTATCCAGCAACATTCCACCTTTTCTCACAATGTTTCCTTCCAAACCATTAAACTCCCATTCCTCCCAATTTTGACAGTTTTTCAGTGTCCTAGAAATATCACAGTTCTATCCTAATACCTTTTAAAATAATCAAGGATTGGAGAAAATTTTTCAAGCAAAATTCTTGCTTTGTTTTTCCATGTTTTGTGAAACGTGAGCATAACGATGCATCAGTTTATTAAAAGAGTCAAAGTATTTCATGTTTTTCTATGTCTATACAGGCTAAATTAAAGTTGTTGAAAAGGCGTGGAAAGAGAAATCGTCCTCAGGAGGCTGAGCCACTATCAGATGAAGATATAAACTTGTTTCACCAAAAGAATCTGTTAGGATTAGAAAGTCCATCTGCATTAATAAATTCTTTCTGGCTGAACAACTGCTTACACTTTAGAATGAGAGGTGTTAAAGAACACTAAGAATTGAGGTATGTATACATTTGCAAGGACTGAATGTCACACTGATAGTCTGGTGTGGTTCTGTATGCAGATTAAATGATCTAAGTGGCTGTTTTCAAAGTTTTAAGTTCTTCTTCTTTATCTTCTCATATTTCGGCCATACTTTTGAATTATCTTGCACTGAAATTAGAATAAAATAATCACAAATTAAGTGCAAAACATATAACCCTTTACCACACAATCCTGGGTTTTCACAACCCTGGGGAAGAGGCTTTTGAAAACATTTTCCTCTTTTCCCACAATGTTTTCTTCCCTTCCAAAGGTAAATTTTAGTTTTTGAGTCATGCTTAATTTGTCGTCTGCAAATGCTTTCAATTTGGGTAAGTCTAAATTGTTGTCAAATGGTAAAGAGATAGTAAAAAAATTCAGCAGTGTAACCCTTCTTATCATATGCTTTTTTAAAAGAGTCTGTGAAGTTTTCCAGTAGAAAACATCATAGTACAGGAAAATTGATTATAATAAGCATGTTTCCCCTTTACTACAAAGTTTCATAAATGTAAATTTACAGTATAACAAGATTAGGATGACAAATCTATCTATATACACTATATATCTAGGCCTATGTGAAAAAAAAAATTCACTAACACTAAATACAACTTCATAACGATCAACAAACAATATTTAATGAAACTTTCCTCTCTTTTAATTACAGATGGGGAGATGTTATGCTGAAGAATAATGGTGACTGTGATTACCTTGAACTAAATGAAAGGCAAACAAAAACTAGAAGAGGGGAGAATGTGACCGATACTAGAAAAGTTAAACCCAAAATTTTCTCAAATAAAACTGCAAGGGACCCGATAGATGTTTACAAAAAGTATGCCGCGATGAGACCCATAGATTTTAATTTTGCAGATGCTCCTTTTTATCTTGCTCCAAGGACTATTCCTGTGAGCACTTATTCTGACCAGTGGTTTCTGAGGCAGAGGATTGGCATGAACAAGTTGTCATCCCTAATGAAATCCATGTGTGACAAAGCCCAAATAACAAACAGAAAGCTGACCAATCACTCTGCCCGGAAACACCTGGTTCAGAAACTACGGGACAATAATATACCTCCCACAGAAATAATGCAGATCACAGGCCATAAAAACATTCAATCAGTCCTCAACTATTCCTCCATTTCTGTTGAAAATCAGAAAAAATGCTCAAACATTTTAGCAAATACAAGCTGCAGTGCCACATACCTGTCAAGTGATGATCAGCGTACAAATCGTTGTTCTCTGCCCAGTAGTAATAGTGTGTCGCAAACCTTCACAGGTCAGTCTCAGCCTTCCGACGAATCGGTTTTGCCAAATGAAGTTATGGCTCAAGTTATCCCAGTTTGTGAAGCCCAAGTTATTGAACTTACATCACCCGCTCGACCCGAACAGTTCCATATTCCAAACTTGAATATATCCACAAGGAATAGTAGTGCTACAACTCCAATTTTCTACGGAGCTGTCTTGAATGTTGGCACATTAAATGTATATCCGTTTCAATATCCACCTGACCAAGAAAACTGAAAAATTCCGATGTGTCTTCCTCTTGTTACGTGATTTGCACTGCACGACCGTTTGAAAATACACGGTCAGTGTGACCTAGTTCTTGAGACGACGGCTTATTCGACTTAATTCTGGTCAAATGCACAATCATTTTTTGTTGACATATTGACGATCAATAAATTTCTGTCAGTTTATTTCTTGAAAAGACTGAATAAAGTACAAATATGCAATAAACAGCTAGATCTCTTTTCTTTTGAACTGAACACATACGTTAATGGTACTTTGTCTGTGTATTGAATATAAGTACGCGCACTGTGTTATTAGCTAATTTGCATATACTGTTAGATTCGTGTTTTTTTGTTGTTAGGTAATAATAAATAATGATTAACACAACAAATCAGACGTTGAAAGATAAATAGAATACGTACATAGTGTTGTCGTAGATCAAAAATATCTAACTCGGTTGTGAGAATTGATAATTGTCTCGCCAAGGCTCGACAATTATCAATTCTCCCAACCTCGTTAGATATTTTTGATCTACGACAACACTATGTACGTATTCTCTATATATATATCAATGCGTTTTATATCAAGAGTGGTCTCGAATAATATGTCGTACAATTGACCATCTTTCTAAGGCAGAGTCGGAAGATTTTGTTTCTTTATAAGTAGTCCAAGCCAAATGTAAACTATTTTGAAGGCCATAAATTGTCGGGATTTTCGATTTAGATTTACAAGAAGCGATATATCTTTTGAAATAAAGAAAGAGTTTGTATAATTTGTCGTCATTATTGAATGTATCGATTAGAACGTTGACACTATTTATAAGTCTTTGAGTTGATGGGTCTATTTCTCTTATTTTTGATTCTAAATGTTGTACGAGGATTTTCACCTTTTCACATTCGTAAAATATATGGAGCAGACCCTCTTCAGTAGTATTGCAGAAACAGCATAAGTTACTTGGAGTAATGTTCATTTTGTTTAATAGGGAGTTAGTGGGGAAAAACCTATGAACTATTTTTACTTGCATCCATTGGATATACGAATCGTTTGTATTTTTAAAAATATTACTATAAATTTTTTTCCAATCAAAATTTTGAGTAGGGAACAAAAATTCCCATTTCTTTTGGCTAGTAGGCATTTCATTGTTATCAATAAGTGTTTTATAAATTGTTTTGTTGGGTTTTTTATTTACCAAAATTTCATTTAAATAGCTATTAATACAGGGATTGGCATAGTCTAAAATCAAGTTTTCATTTTTATCAATATCAACCTTTCTTAAGAAGTTTTGGATAGTGTTTATCAGACCGTAATACCTCAAATAGTTAATTTTTTTTACCTAAAATCGTCTCTATAGACTTTAAGCAAGTAAATTTTTTATTCTTATCCATTATGTCTCTGACATTTCTAATTCCTCTATCATATAAATCTTTGATAAAAATGACTTTTGAGTCTATTGTGAAATTTTCGTTGTAGAACAAGGGCATATTTAATATCAAGTCCCAAGAGTCAATTTTAATTTTTGTCATATATTCTATGTATGATTTAAGTACGTCTCGCCAGAAATTGTTTTTTATAAGTTTAGAGATAAATTCGGAATAAGCTTTTCCTAAGTTTATTATTTTTCGTACGTCCATCATGTCATATACTAGTTGATAGCATTTATTAGGTTTACAATTTATTAGATTTTTAAGCCATTTTAATTTCATGCTAGTGTTAAAGCTTTTGATATCTATCAGTTTCATACCACCTTCTTCATAGCTTTTAATAAAAATAGATTTTTTGATTTTTGCCCTTCCATCCCATACAAAGTTGTATAGTAAATCGTTTAGACGTTTTATGAAATCTGTTTTTGGAGAAGGGAGACTAATAAATAAATGCGTCAAAAGTGGAATAAGAAGTGATTTTACAACAGTTACTCTGCCAATAGGTGTAAGTTTCCTTCTTTTCCAGTATGCTATACATTTTGAAATATTTTTAAGTTTTGGTTCATAATTCAAATCTATCATTTTCTGAAGATTGATATCAAAAGTTAATCCAAGTTGCACAAATTGAGTTTCACCCCAGTTTAATTTCCATTTAGTTTTTATTGAGTAAGCACTATACTTACGTGACCCTATCCAAATCAACTTCGTTTTATCAAAATTGCACTTTAATCCAGATATAACATAAAACTTGTCAAGTACTTCTAAAACACTATTTAATGTTTTTTCCGAGCCGTCTAGTAATAATGTAGTGTCATCAGCAAACTGGCTTATGAGATACTCAGTTTCGTTTCACCCTTATACCTTTAATACTTTTGCTTTGTCTAATTTTAATGCTTAAGATTTCAGAGCATAGGATGAAGATATATGGAGAAATAGGGTCTCCCTGACGGCAGCCCCTCTTCACCGTAAAGACATCTGATAGGAAACCATTTAACTGTACTCTTACTTGTGTATTATACAAAAATAATTTTATCCATTTCTTAAATGTAGGACCAAATCCAAAAAAGTCTAAAGTTTTTAAGATAAAGTCAAACGATAGCGAGTCAAAGGCTTTTTCAAAATCTAGTAGCATTAATAAGCCAGGTATGTTATTGTCTTCACAGTATTTCATTATGTCATAGATTAAACGGGTATTTTCTCCTATAAAGCGATCCTTAAGGAAATCTGTTTGGTCACTTGAAATTAATTTGTCTAATACGGTTTTTAGTCGATTTGCTATTGTTCCAGACGCTATTTTGTACAAAACATTCAATAAGGTTATCGGTCTCCAATTTTTAAATAACCTTTTCGGTTTATTATCTTTTGGGATGCATGTTATGATTCCTGATTTTATAGAACTAGAAAAAGAGTCGTTCAATAGGGCGTAATTTAGGGATCTAACGACAAAATGCCCAATCTTAGGCCAAAAGACCTTAAAGAAGTTTGCTGAAAAGCCATCAGGACCTGGGCTTTTGTCATTTGACATTTGTTTTAAAGTCAAGGATACCTCTTGATAATTTAAAAGACCTTCTAGACTTTTTGACTCGACATAATCTAACTTATTTACCGTACAATTAAGTAAAAAATCCGTTATGCTGAAATCATCTGGATTATCTTGTTTTTGAAATAAGTTCATTAAATAATTTTGTCATGTTTAAGATTTCCTCTTGATTACTAGTTGTTTCACCGTTTTGTTTTTCTATAAAACTTATTGACTTTGCTGAATTGTGTTGTTTTTCAAGATTGCAAAAATATTTGGTGACTTTTTCGCCTTCATCTATCCATTTTGAGCATGATCTTACAAAATACCCTTTAAGCTTTTCATTTCTTAATTTTTCTAATTCATCCTGAAGTTTAATTAATTTTTCCTTGTTGTTTTCATTTAAAGATTGTTCTAATTGCAAAATTTCGGCCAAAAGTACTTTCTCGCGATTTGATTTTACTTTACTTTTATGACCAGCAAAAGAGATCGTTTTTCCACGAATCTCCATTAAAAGGGTTTCTAAAAAAAGCTGATCATTGATAACTAGTTGTACTTGTGATCTATCCATATTTATTACATAATCATGGTCATAAACAGGTAAACAATATTGTAGTAATATCTCATCAATTTTTTTGTTAATACAGTTAATGTAATCAATATCATGCAGCAAGGAATTATTAAATTTCCAAAGACCTCTTCCGTGTTTGAGTTCAGTAAACTGTAGATCAATTAAAATAATTGAGTGGTCGGATTTATAACTAATATCAATATCACGATTCCTTAGAAATGGTTTAAGTTCTTTGGAAAGCAGATAAAAGTCAAGTCTTCCTTTTTGTAAAGGATTAACACGTTTCCAAGCGTACTTTCGTGAATTGCCATGTAGTTCCCTGAAAGGATCCACCAGATTTCTATCATCCATGTATTTTTGAACAATTTTCCCTGCTTTTTTATTATGGTCACTGTTTCTATAATTTTCATAATCTAAAGCTGAATCAATGACAAGGTTAAAATCGCCACATATAATCAAGTTTTCGTTATTTGTAAAGGAATCAATTTCATCGAAGATATTTACGAAAAAGCTAGGGTTATCACTGTTTGGTGCATACAGAGTTGTAAGGATAAAATCAATATCACAAAAGCTCAATTCCATTATTAGGTAATTTCCATTTTCTTCTTTTTTGAAACTGCGAACTTTAATATCTAAATGCTTTTTAAATAGTATTGCGACACCTTTTGAATTTGAAGTACCATGACTAAAGAAGCAATTTCCATCCCATTCAGAATAAACAGTTTTTTCAATTTGGTTTGTAAAATGTGTTTCTTGTAAACATAAAATATCGGTATCTTTTTCCTTAAAAAGGTTAAACAGATCTTGTCGCTTCTTGGCATTATTTAGACCACGGCAATTGTACGAACAAATTTTCAAATTATCCATTTGTTGAAATGTTTAGGCCATATTTTATTGACAGATTAATTACGACAGAAGAAGAAATTTCACTCTTTATATAAACACACTGATGCATATATGTCAAAAATAAAGTAAATGTGCTAACTAAATGTGAAAAAAGCATTTGATGAGTGAAGAATGCAAATAGTATATTACACAACTGCATGACCGTGCGATAAATAAACGGTCAGTCGGGCTATTCCAGTCATTAATAAACTCCCCTTTGACATAAGCAGAAGGTCAATTGATTGGATTACATATTAAGGGCGTGACTAGGTTTCACAGGACTTTTCGGGAACATGTTAAATAGTCTAGTAGTCGGGAGGTTATAACTAATATACGACCCACTACACTCAAATGCAGGGTATCGCGGATGCAAAGCACTGATTTGGAGTAAAGCATTATGGGTGGAAGAAAAAAGTATCTGTAATGATCAATTCTAACCCCTACCGCAATGATCTGACGGGCTTCAATAATTTATTGTTATATTTACCCTCATATAACCTCCGCCGAGACGCGCATTTTACATTAATGTAACTGATCGAAATATTTAAACACCGTAAGAGGGTTTACATTGAATTAACTTTTGCTAATTTTCTTTATGTACTTATCTCTAGCTAATATGAAAATGTGTGGAAAATCTACGCATAAGTAATCAGATGTTATCTCTCAATATGCACCAGAGGTACCTCTGAAAACATTGTGGCAAAGGGGAAACTCGCTCGCGACGAACAGCCTCTCATTCTCCCACAATGCCCCTCTAGGTGGGAGGAGTATGATATTGAGTGAAGTATAAGTAGTTTCAAACCATAAGAGAATTCCAAAATGAAAAACTCTTAGATCCTTATAAATGTCTATGGATTTATAGTCTAAATACATTTTATAATAACTAAAAAAAATAATCGTAAAAGGCTAATGTTTTTATATAAAATTTAGTTTGTATGTAACTATCACGATAATTTTTGAGTAAACTATTTGACTGGTAAATTTTAAGAGTGCCTGGGACGCCGCAGCGTGCATTACTGCTTGTCCTTCAGGTAACCCCTGGGACGCCACAGTGCACTGTTCTGTTTGTCCTTCAGACACGAATAATACAGATTCTTAAAAAATGTATAGAAATTTATACAAATGCAAAACAATCTCCCTTAAGACAGTGATGAGGGTTGTCTAGTAAACGTATAACGATTCAATCAATACAATATACATATTGTGAAATTTGTTTCTAATAAGTTGAAAGAGGAACATTGTGGGAAAAGGAAGAAAACGCTCAATAAGAGAATTCCCTCTCCCTCTCGCAATGTTTCAAAAATCTCTCTCAAGACTGTGATCGGGACTGTCTTGAAAAGGTATAACGATCCAATCAATTCAATATACGAATTGTGAAATTTGTTTCTAATAAGTTGGAAAGACAACCTCGTGGGAAAAGGAGAAAAACGCTCGATAAGAGTATTTTCTCCTTTTCCCGCAATGTTCCAAAAATCTCTCTCAAGACCGTGACGGGGGTTGTCTAGAAAAGGTACAATAAACCAATTAAATACAATATTCATTGTGGGAAAAGGAGAAAACGCTCGATAAGAGAATTCCCTCTCCCTCTCGCAATGTTTCAAAAATCTCTCTCAAGACTGTGATCGGGGTTGTCTTGAAAAGGTATAACGATCCAATCAATTCAATATACAAACTGTGAAATTTGTTTCTTTTAAGTTGGAAAAACAACCTCGTGGGAAAAGGAGAAAACTCTCGATAAGAGTATTCTCTCCTTTTCTCGCAATGTTCCAAAACTCTCTCTCAAGACCGTAATTGAGGTTGTCTAGTAAAGGTCCAATGATTCAATTTATACAATATACAAGTTGTGAAATTTGTTTCTAAGACGTTGGAAAAACAACCTCGTGGGAAAATGAGAAAAACGCTCGATAAGAGTATTTTCTCCTTTTCTCGCAATGTTCCAAAAATCTCTCTAAAGACCGTGATAGTGTTGTCTAGAAAAGGTACAACAAACCAATTAAATACAATATACATTGTGGGAAAAGGAGAAAACGCTCGATAAGAGAATTCCCTCTCCCTCTCGCAATGTTTCTAAAATCTCTCTCAAGACTGTGATCGGGGTTGTCTTGAAAAGGTATAATGATCCAATCAATTCAGTATACGAACTGTGAAATTTGTTTCTTTTAAGTTGGAAAAACAACCTCGTGGGAAAAGGAGAAAACGCTCGATACGAGTATTCTCTCCTTTTCTCGCAATGTTCCAAAACTCTCTCTCAAGACCGTAATGGCAGTTGTCTAGTAAAGGTACAACGATTCAATTAATACAATATACAAGTTGTGAAATTTGTTTCTAAGAAGTTGATAGAGCAACATTGTGGGAAAATGAGAAAAACGCTCGATAAGAGTATTTTCTCCTTTTCTCGCAATGTCTAAAAAATCTCTCTCAAGACCTTAATGAGGCTTGTCCTGCAAAGGTATAAGGATACATTCAATGCAATATACAAATTGTGAAATAAATTGGAAAAACAACATTGTGAAAAAACGAGAAAAGGCTCGATAAGAGTATCTTCTCTCTTTCTTGCAATGTCTCAAAAGTCTCTCTCAAGCTTTTGATGTGGGTTGTCTTGTAAAGGTATAACGGTGCATTTATAACACTATACAAATTGGAAATTTGCTTCTAATAAGTTGACAGGACAACTTTGTGGAAAAAGGAGAAAAAAAGGATGAAAGAAATTTCGATCATACACCGAAACAGACAATTATCCTTTATATCTTTCTTAATTAAGAAATGAATTTAGAATGAAATATTTCGAAAATGACGATATGCTCTTTCAAAAGGTTGGGATTTTTTTCTTTTTAAAGGAGAATACACTAGTTTCTAGCATTTTCTCCTTTTCGCACTGTTTTCAAGAGCGTTAGTACCCAGGGTCGGTAAAGCGGGGTATTGCCTTGCGGAGGATTAAATACAACCTCTATATACATGTTTTTTACTCACTGAAAATTAGTTTTCAATTACCTTGTGTAATTTTCCTAACACAATTTGTAAATGACATAAATTTACGGACGAAGATAGATGATTCGCGACTCTAAAGAGAGCTTTAAGGGGTGTACACACTAAGAAAACTAATTTAACAAAAAGCAATTAAGTAATTAAATTATGTTTCTGTTTCAATGTGGCGACATTTTTGAAGCTATTGATCAAGGCAACAACGGCTGATAGCCCTTTACGAAACTATTCCATGTTTTAATGACACTTACAAAGAGAACTTTGACTACATTGTGGGAAGAGGTTAAAAAAATCCCCTTTCCAAATATTTCTTTTTTATCCTGTTTTAAAAGACAGTCTTTTTTTTTTTTTCAATTATTTCTATGACATTTACCTTGTTACTTGCTTTCAATTCAGACACATGTGGTCAGCTGGTACATATTTAAACTTATCCTGCTGAATTAATTCATAACCTTTTGGGTAAAAAGTATAAAACTTTGAAAATACGTGTAAGGTCACACAAGTCCTCCTGCGTAAGCAGAGAAATGTGCAGACGAAAGAAAAAAACACTTATTTTCAAATGAACTCGTTTGCTTAGATAAAAAAAACCATCACACTACAACTTTCATTTACTTTTTATAACTCTACAGTAAAAGATCCCTATTCCACGGCTGTAAAACCTACACAATCACACTATACCCCCTTTATTGTACACTACAGTAAAACCTCCATATTCCACCACAGAAAAGTCTCCTTATGACACCAAATAAACCCCTCATAATACTAAAGTAAATATCGCCCATAACCCTACAGTAAAACCTCCTCATTACAGTAAAACCATACAAGTTTTTGTCAGGTCTTTAGTTATCATACATCAGTGGCTGTTTCTGTTGGTTTGTTTGTTTTGTTCTTCTTCTTGCAAACATCGCAACAGCAGTTTTGATTACAAGCAATCAAAACTACTGCTGCATCATTTTCAACCGCATGACCATTCAGGTCAATATTTCAAATTGAGTCATGCTCTAGGAAAGGAGAGTTTAATGCGTCAGCAAAAATTATCTATTCATGTCAGTCCGCGCAGAGCATGGCTCAGATGCTTCTCCCTATATATTAGAAATGCAATGTTTTAATGTCTTTTGCATCTTTTACTTCATAATAGAAAAATGCAACCTTGTTTTTAAAGTATTGTTAATTTTTTTACATGTTTTATCTTATTATTCATTTTATTACGCTATAGGTTATCACCAGTTTATTAGATTATTAACAAGCTGTGTGCGTGCCAGAATTTCTAGATCTTCTATTAACAAGTTCAATAAAAAAAGATCCAAGGTCCTTTAACCCTGTACAAGACGACAACAATTTAGACTGATCTAAGTCGACAAATTAATTCCTCAAATGATGGGATTTCTCGATTGAATGTTGGTTACAAGCATTTTCTGGCCGAGCTCGGGAATCGTACCAGCCAACCTTGGGTTTCCATCCCTGAATGTTAACGGCTTAGCTATTAGGCTCGGTTTATAGGGTACATGTAACACGGTTACGATTGAAATCAGGAAAGAATATTCGTGATAAATCGCTAGTTTTGGACAATATCGGAAACGTGTCTTATAATTTTCTCATAACTTGTTCCTTTCTTATATTAAATATCATGTAAATTTGACACCGTATCTTTTGAGTCGCATTCAAGTAAAATAATCTTAACAAGCAGTTATGAAGCACGTTTATTACTGTTCGATTCATTGATATTTTCATTCCTTTTAACACAATCTCTTGATTTGACCTTCCTCGAGAAGAGCCTTTTGTAAAAACGTCACGGGAAAAGAAGAAAATGCTGGTTACCAACATTTTCTACTTTTTTCAATAATGTTTACTACATTTTCAAACTTTCAAACATCTTTTGAGCTACATATGATTTATCGTCTACACTTATGTTAAGTTTGGTTGAGTCTGAAATTTTGTCGTCTGGGAAAGAGTCACCTCCATGATTACTGACTCAGCAGACAATTCAGGAAAAATGTCTGCTTTCCCGACAATCTAAAAACTGTTTTTTTTTTTTTTGCTTTTTTTTTTCTTACAGAAGATATGTAAAATCAATCTTGTTAGGATTCTTAATTAATGGAAAGATAAGCGGGTTACATTGTCAAGACCTGATTGGGGTGCCAACGACAACAAATGGGGTGAATGACGAGGGCGCCTCATGCGGGTACCGAAGCCGGGCGACGCAGTTGCTTTTTCAGTGAAAATGTCCAGTTTGTTTATAATTTATTTAAGAAATAATCCTCTTTCTGTCGTGGTTTACTGTTCAGTAAACCAAGGTTGTGAGTTATGGGGCACAATAAATAAATCACGAGGGTGATAACTTGAGTGGTCTATTCATTGGTCTATTCATCATGACCGTGATTTGTTGAAAGATAAACCACGATAGAAAGAAGATTATTTCGATTCTAGCATGACCAACTCTCAATCAAAAAGGAAAACGAGTTCATACTTCGTATACATAACTGGATGCGGATTAATTCCCTTAAATAATCCATAGCTGTTCCAGTTACTAACCAAAACAAAACTCCACAGCCCAGTCGGTAAATAAAAAAAAAAAATCATTAAAACCTTTGGCATCAAACACAACAATAAAAGACGCACCGTTTTACTATTTTATTTAGTCCCTTTCAAACGACAAAGAAGGAGGAAATTATCGTAAAACATTAGAGTCGCATTCGCTTCATTGCTCTGGATATTACATCATCCGCTCCCAATCCCATTTCTATTGCAACACCGGCGAATTTTGATGTTAATCTTCAACATGATGAGGCCCTTGATTTACACATGTTTACTGGTGACATTTCAAATAGTTCGATCATTGTCAAAAACAGTAAATATCGGTAAATCCTTGATTTCTTTCCTTCCTCCTTGGTCGAGTAGCGGAAAATGACGATTGGTTTACCTCAAGTTATTTTCATTGATAAAATATCCGAGGGCGGAGACACGGAACAGCCAGGGGCACTACTTTACGTAATAGTTAGACGCTGTGAAGAAAAAATTAAACGATTTAAACAGCCAAAAGGAGGGAGCGTAGCGACCGACTGTGGCTATTTAAATCGTTTAATTTTTTCTTCACAGCGTCTAACTGAATTAGTCGTTGTCCGCCCTAATTACATCATCGCTGAAACGTTGGTGCCATATATGGAGTTTCCCGCTTCATCATTCGCAAAGACACGCCCTAATTGCATCATCGCTAAAACAAGGCTAAATCTAACATCACATGGACTTTCCCGCTTCATTCATTCACAAATTATTGTGAAGGACGGAACAAAAATAATGCTATAGACTTATAGAATATGAGCCATATCCTGGCAAAAGGGGGCGTGATGCACCTCCGTGAGGCATGGTATGAAGCACGACATCACACGATTATGGATCCATAAAAGTCATTTTCGCTGAAAACCGACGAAATAAGCAAGTAAAATGGTCCTTTGAAATGCAGAAAATTGGCCGAAAGCAAAAAAGTTGGGGCCTTGTAAGCTTGCGCGGTCTGCGCAGGCTTACCTTGGTCGATACGCTGTTGCAGATGCATTAAATCCCTATTTCACAGAGCATGGCTCAGATATTTTATGTTGAATGCCTGTATCGATATGACACCAAAATTAACAAGTTTACTACGATATGGATTTTCTGTATATTCAAAATATAGATTGACTGACTTATGTTTAACTCTTTCGCTGCCAACTAAACGGAGCCGACTTTCCACATGGTCGTATAAGTATCCTTCTTGTTTGAATTAAATCTGTTTTTGGTTGAAGACTAACACAAGATAGCAGACGGTATAGATCAAAGATCAGACTGCCCGTTTTGTGCAGTCTGATCTTGATCTACGCCATCCGAAAAGTCTTTTCAGAGCGACATTGGCAGTGAAAGAGTTTAAAAAAACATTGTTGTGTTTTCCCATTTTCTGCATTCCACAGCGTTTGTCGAGTTATCGGTACCTGTATGTGTAAAATTAAATGGTAGATGAATATAAATGAGGGAAGCGTGTTTTATGCGTGCAGCGCGGGAAACCCAAATAAACTCGACGTTTTAACTAAAATAAACGCTGCTTGAGGCAGTTTAAAGGAATTACACAGTCAGATTTTTTTTTTCAAATATAAGCCTTCTGATTGGACGAAAAAGTAGGACAAAGATTAAATAGAATGACGTCACTTTATATAGAATGGTGTCTGTTTTACTAGGGTTCCGTTGGATTGTGTTTATAGAGCCGAATTCACGTGTCATATCAGAACTGTTTATTAATCTGTTATCCATATATACTCTGTATTAAATATGTCCATACACATCAAATTACATAAATAGTATATGGCCATTCTTTTAAAGAATTACAAGAAACAAACGTTAAAAGACGCCTGTGTCAACATACAAATCTATCCAATATTAACACTCATTAAACAAAGCACATGATTATGTGCCGCTAATCGAAAACTAAAAAGTTAATTAGATGTCTTTTTTTTTTTTCATAACTGAGATCAGAAAAAAAAAGCTTCTGTAAAAGTGGGGTGCAAATGTGTCAAAAATATTTGGAGGATCAACTGTCTTTCCGGTATTTTTTTTTTCCTTTTTGATAAATAACAATTAGCCCGGATTTGAATTCAATGTCTTCACCAATAACAGATATCAGAAAATATCAAGGTGTTTATATGACGACGACGCAAATAGAGTCGACAAAGGGGCAATGATAGTGCATCAACGTCTTCTTTAGAAACGACCGAGTTAATGGGGTAAATAATATGCATGTCCAAGGACCAGTGTACCTTATGATTCAGTGGGTTGTAAGACAAAACGGAATGTATGGATCCATAATTATGTGATAACTTACTTGGTATAATGCATCACAGAGCTTCATTGAATCCGCTTTTGCCACAGCATGACATATATGTAGTGAGAAAATGTTTTCAGCAGGCTTCTTCTTCTTGGACCTTAAAACTCGGGATAGTTTGGTGTACAGTTGACCCTTTACCACACAGTCCTAGCTTTTAACGACCCTGATAAAGAAGCCCTTTGAAAACATTGTGGGAAGAGGAGAAAATGCTGGTCACCAGCATTTTCTCCTGTTCCCACAATGTTTTCTACTCTATCGAAGAAAAATCGCATCATTTGAGCCACACTGAAATTGTCGTCTGCAAATGCTTTCAATTTGGACAGGTCTTAAATTTTGTCGTGTGGTACAAGATTAAGTCCCAAGATGCATTGCCGATTTTAGTAGCTTTCGTAGACCGTGAAGACTGGGACGTCAAGGGGTTAAAATTCGAAAATGGAAAAGTACTCCTAAAATCCAGTATTGTAATTTTGTTATCGTCTTCTGTAAAGAAGCCATAGTTGCTTATGTTGCAGTTAGAATACAGTCATTTTGAAAAACAACAACAACAAAAAAAATGCCGATTTGCATAAAATGCATGCAGCCTGACTTGCAGTGCCAACTCGGATTTGTTTAACACTTAAGCTGCTGAATAAATGAAACGGAAATTTCTACTCAATACTAAAAGCCGAAACATTGCGGTTTCAAAGTTGATTTCACCGGAAAGAAAATACCGTATCGGACAGTGTAGATCAAAGATCAGACTGCACGTTCTGTGCAGACTGATCTTGATCTACACTGTCCGCAAAAGGTCAGAGGGTCGCGATTAGCAGCTTAAGGGTTAATTGAGGACTTCAAGTTTAAAATAAAACTGGCATTTATTCAGTTTCAAACTCTCATGATAAAAATGCTGCTGGTTGTATAATTAAGTGTGTTCCTTGTTTTAATGACATTTTGTTAATTAGAGCGACACTTTTATGGCTTATTTTCGAATTTAATTTCCGCCTTCTATGTTAAATCAATGAGAGAGTATGGCACATTTTCGCTGTAAAATCTTGACAGAAGATCGCCTACTGTTAGTAATAAGACTGTATCTTACCCTTTTATCCTGTTAAATAAGTAAAATGAAACTTTCAAGCCGATAGTAAAAACCTTAATGTTTTTTTTTTTCGGAGAAAAATGCCTTCTTATCGGACAGTGTAGATCCAAGATCAGACTGCACGTTTTGTGCAGTCCCATCTTGATCTACACTGTCTGCAAAAGGTCATTGAGTCGCGCTTAGCAGCCTAAGGCTTAAATCAATAGAAGTTAATCTATAGATATTGCTCCTAAAATAGTTTGAACTTTAAAGTAACTTCCAGCTGTTTTTGCATACAGTGAAGCGAATGGAAAATGCAGTCTGAACTTGAATCCTTATCGTGCGATGGTTGCGTTATCAAACATTTGAACCATGCTCTGTAAAAAGGGGTTTCATGCATCTCTTTTTCTTTATTATTTTGTTATAAGTGAAGGGAACTTTCTAATAAGTAGGAATTGTTACAACAAAGGCGTTTTTCTGAACATAAAATGCAGTCTAGTCTTGATCTATACTGTAAGCCAAAAACGACGAAATTTACCTTGCCTCAGAAGATTATTGTCACTTAACCTTTTACCACACAATCCCGACTTTTAACTACTCTGAGAAAGAAGCCTTTTGAAAACATTGCGGGAAACCAGCAATTTCTCTTTTTCCCCACAATGTTTTCTACCCTTTCAAAAGCATATTTCAATTCTTAAGTCACGTTTATTTTGTCGCGTGCAGATGCTTTCAATTTGGACTAGTCTTAAATTTTGTCTCATTGCAGAGGTCATCAGACCTCTCCAACAGTGGTGAGTTTAGAAGGCAGACTGCCTCAGAAATTGCTGTCTAAATCCATGTTTTTTTTTACGAAATTGTTCTGATACACAGTCTGTTTCGTCATGGTTTTATAAATAAACCGAAATCAAAAAACTGAAATAGGAAATAGACGTGAATTGTTTTTATACGACGATTCAAAAAAAGGTGCGCTATATTGGTTTGATTGCAAATGATCTCTCCAATAGTACGGTAATTTTTCATTAAACAAATAAAGCTAAGCAGAGAAAAAAAAAAGAATTTCGTTCAAAAAGACAACACCGCGGGAAAAGATCACTTGAAAACGCGGGAAGAGGTCACATGTCTGCCATATAATGCATAAGAGGTTTCAACGCAGCGGTAAATCATTTAAGCCTTACTTATTTGTTTACATGTACCAATATGATATATTGAAATTAAAAGTCAATAAACTATTTTAAAACATTGATGCTGACCTCTCCTGGCTTCTTTTTCAAAGAAGCCAACTTGTACAAAATAGAAAAGTTAAATTCCAACGTAATATGTTTTGTATGCTAAATTCAATGCAACGCAATAGGGAACTGCACCAAATGAACGTGTATGATACCCTGTAATAATAATCGCTGACAAAACTTCAACGAAAACCCTATCTTTTACATTCCCGAAGAGGAAGGCTAGGGGAAACCTACTGGGAATTTGAGAAAATGCTGGAAACCAACATTTCATCCTTTTTCCCACAATGTTTTCTACCCTCTGAAACACAAATTCAATCATTTTCAATAGGATTTGCTACATTATCTGCAAGGCCTTTTGTACTGTTAAGTCTAAAATGTTTAGAGAAGTGTTAATTGACAGCAATGGTTTAAGGAACTTTTCACTAAATGAGCGCGACACGATATTTTCTAATAATTATCAGAGATTATGTTATACAGAAAACATCAGACTGAATACTGTATCCGTTTATGGTGACAATCTCTACGTTAAATCAAACTTAATGACGCAGTCTATGATCCGATTTGTCATTTTTTCCTGTTCTCCATGCTTAGTCTAATTGAGAGTCTCGCAGGGTCTCGTGAAGTCTTGCGGGGTCTCGCGAGTGTCGCAGGCAATTGTCTGATTTGTCGACCCTTTTTCTTGTCGATTATCTTTGATTTGATTGTACCATGCGTATCAATTCTTCACTAGACGACAAAATTCTAGACACTTCATAATTGAAAGCATTTGCGGACGACAAATAAGATAGGGCTGAATAATGGAATTTTTCTTTAACAGGATAGAAACTATTGTAGTAAAAGGAGAAAATTCTAGTAACCAGTATTTCCTCCCTTTTCTCACAATGTCTTCAAAGTTCTTTTTTCCCGTGGGTCAGCAAAACATAGGATTGTTTGGAATGTTGTTAAAATATCCTGAAACAGATTTGCCACATATGAGTATAAAAAGAAAATACATTGTAAAATAAAGATAACTAGAATAACTATCACTAAAGGTGATAAATACCCCCGCCCCTATATTTCATGTCACAGGGGCAATAACTCTGCAATGTCAATTTAGGGGCAAAAACTCCGTAATCATTAGGCCAACACTCATGAAATTTGTGCTTTGCACATCTACTGCTCCTGGTGAATATCATGACAAATATCAAGTGAATAAGACTTAAACAGAAGCAATAGTTCTCTGGACAAGAAGTTTTGAGTAAATTCAGTGGTAATTAATTTGGCAAACATTTGAGAAAAATGCATCTTGAACCTCTACTGGTCCTGGTAAATATTTATGCAAAGTATCAATTTAATTGGACACAAAACTAAATGAGTGTAAAAAAGTGTAGACCATGATCTGACAATATGTCTGAGACACAGCGGCTGCTCTGGATCCACGCTTGTTGCAAATGTCCAAAGGTGTCTTTTCGCATAATGTTGGCCAACTATACATATGACAGAAAAGACCTCCTTAAAGTGAATCAGACAGAAACTGTAGGAGGAGTTGTCCGGACAAGCATTTGTAAGTCAAATCAGGGGCAATAACTCAGTAATTCTTGATGGAATTTTTACAAAATGTGTGTCTTGCACATCTACAACTCCAGATGGACACTTCTGCCAAGTATAAAGCGAATCGGACTGAAATTGTAGGAGGAGTTGTCCAGACAAGCATTTTAAATGTGAATCAGGGGCAATAACTCATTAATTCTTCATAGAATTTTCACGAAAGTTGCGTCTTGCACCTCTACAACTCCTGATGAACACTTATGCCAAGTTTAAAGTGAATCAGACAGAAACTGTAGGAGGAGTTGTCCGGACAAGCATTTTTAAGTCAAATCAGGGGCAATAACTTAGTAATTCTTGATGGAATTTTCACAAAATGTGTGTCTTGCACATCTACAGCTCCTAATGAACACTTCTGCCAAGTTTAAAGTGAATCAGACAGAAACTGTAGGAGGAGTTGTCCGGACAAGCATTTTTAAGTCAAATCAGGGGCAATAACTCAGTAATTCTTGATGGAATTTTTACAAAATGTGTGTCTTGCACATCTACAGCTCCTAATGAACACTTCTGCCAAGTTTAAAGTGAATCAGACAGAAACTGTAGGAGGAGTTGTCCAGACAAGCATTTTTAAGTCAAATCTGGGGCAATAACTCAGTAATTCTTGATGGAATTTTTACAAAATGTGTGTCTTGCACATTTACAGCTCCTAATGAACACTTCTGCCAAGTTTAAAGTGAATCAGACAGAAACTGTAGGAGGAGTTGGCCGGACAAGCATTTTAAATGTGAATCAGGGGCAATAACTCAGTAATTCTTGATGGAATTTTTACAAAATGTGTGTCTTGCACATCTACAGTTCCTAATGAAAACTTCTGCCAAGTTTAAAGTGAATCAGACAGAAACTGTAGGAGGAGTTGTCCGGACAAGCACTTTTAAGTCAAATCAGGGGCAATAACTCAGTAATTCTTGATGGAATTTTCACAAAATTTGCGTCTTGCACATCTACAACTCCAAATGGACACTTCTGCCAAGTATAAAGGGAATCGGACTGAAATTGTAGGAGGAGTTGTCCAGACAAGCATTTTAAATGTGAATCAGGGGCAATAACTCATTAATTCTTCATAGAATTTTCACGAAAGTTGCGTCTTGCACATCTACAGCTCCTGATGAACACTTATGCCAAGTTTAAAGTGAATCAGACAGAAACTGTAGGAGGAGTTGTCCGGACAAGCATTTGTAAGTCAAATCAGGGGCAATAACTCAGTAATTCTTGATAGAATTTTTACAAAATGTGTGTCTTGCACATCTACAGCTCCTAATGAACACTTCTGCCAAGTTTAAAGTGAATCAGACAGAAACTGTAGCAGGAGTTGTCCGGACAAGCATTTTAAAGTCAAATCTGGGGCAATAACTCAGTAATTCTTGATGGAATTTTTACAAAATGTGTGTCTTGCACATCTACAGCTCCTAATGAACACTTCTGCCAAGTTTAAAGTGAATCAGACAGAAACTGTAGGAGGAGTTGTCCGGACAAGCATTTTTAAGTCAAATCTGGGGCAATAACTCAGTAATTCTTGATGGAATTTTCACAAAATGTGTGTCTTGCACATCTACAGCTCCTAATGAACACTTCTGCCAAGTTTAAAGTGAATCAGACAGAAACTGTAGGAGGAGTTGTCCGGACAAGCATTTTTAAGTCAAATCAGGGGCAATAACTCAGTAATTCTTGATAGAATTTTCACAAAATTTGCTTCTTGCACATCTACAACTCCAAATGGACACTTCTGCCAAGTATAAAGCGAATCGGACTGAAATTGTAGGAGGAGTTGTCCGCACATGCATTTTAAATGTGAATCAGGGGCAATAACTCATTAATTCTTCATAGAATTTTCACGAAAGTTGCGTTTTGCACATCTACAACTCCTGATGAACACTTATGTCAAGTTTAAAGTGAATCAGACAGAAACTGTAGGAGGAGTTGTCCGGACAAGCATTTTTAAGTCAAATCAGGGGCAATAACTCAGTAATTCTTGATGGAATTTTTACAAAATGTGTGTCTTGCACATCTACAGCTCCTAATGAACACTTCTGCCAAGTTTAAAGTGAATCAGACAGAAACTGTAGGAGGAGTTGTCCGGACAAGCATTTTTAAGTCAAATCAGGGGCAATAACTTAGTAATTCTTGATGGAATTTTTACAAAATGTGTGTCTTGCACATCTACAGCTCCTAATGAACACTTCTGCCAAGTTTAAAGTGAAACAGACAGAAACTGTAGGGGGAGTTGTCCGGACAAGCATTTTTAAGTCAAATCAGGGGCAATAACTCAGTAATTCTTGATGGAATTTTCACAAAATTTGCTTCCTGCACATCTACAACTCCAAATGGACACTTCTGCCAAGTATAAAGCGAATCGGACTGAAATTGTAGGAGGAGTTGTCCGGACAAGCATTTTAAATGTGAATCAGGGGCAATAACTCATTAATTCTTCATAGAATTTTCACGAAAGTTGCGTTTTGCACATCTACAACTCCTGATGAACACTTATGTCAAGTTTAAAGTGAATCAGACAGAAACTGTAGAAGGAGTTGTCCGGACAAGCATTTTTAAGTCAAATCAGGGGCAATAACTCAGTAATTCTTGATGGAATTTTTACAAAATGTGTGTCTTGCACATCTACAGCTCCTAATGAACACTTTTGCCAAGTTTAAAGTGAATCAGACAGAAACTGTAGGAGGAGTTGTCCGGACAAGCATTTTTAAGTCAAATCAGGGGCAATAACTCAGTAATTCTTGATGGAATTTTTACAAAATGTGTGTCTTGCACATCTACAGCTCCTAATGAACACTTCTGCCAAGTTTAAAGTGAATCAGACAGAAACTGTAGGAGGAGTTGTCCGGACAAGCATTTTAAAGTCAAATCAGGGGCAATAACTCAGTAATTCTTGATGGAATTTTTACAAAATGTGTGTCTTGCACATCTACAGCTCCTAATGAACACTTCTGCCAAGTTTAAAGTGAATCAGACAGAAACTGTAGGAGGAGTTGTCCGGACAAGATTTTGCGGACAGACCGACCGCCCGGTCGACCGCATGACCGACCGGCCGACCGACCGACCGACCGACCGACAGGCTGATTCCAGTATACGCCCCACAAACTTCGTTTGCGGGGGTATAATAACATGAACTATCGACTGATAAAAAAAAAACATGGACAAGACACGGAGAAACAATTAATTATTGAACGATAAGTCACAACTAGTACATTCCGATGAAGAGAACAAATTTTTCATTACGGCCAATCTCCCCCTATGTTACAATGTTTTCATAAATAGTCACTAAGAGGTGCATAATGCCGCGTCTACAATGGATTATGAGTCAAGGTTTGGGGTGGGGGCAAAACCTACGGGCCAGTATATTATATATTTTCGGAATTAGAGGCATCCATGACAACATTCTTGCTTAACTTTTTCAGTCATGTTTTACGTCGCTTCCAACATTTTTTTTTTTTTTTTCGGGTATATTGCGGCGAAAGTTCTCCTGTTCACGTCTTTTCTGCTTATCAAAATACTAGACTTCGACTTAGCAGATGTTTGCACCAGAACATTGCGGCAGGCCGAGAGCGAACGAGTAATTTCCCAATTAATCACCAAAAGCGTTAAACGCTGAGCCACGGAGAATCCGGGTTCTCGTTTTCAGCATTAACACTCGGGATCGCTTGCTTAGACCTCTACCACACAATCCCGAGTTTCAACGACCCCCAAAAGAAAGCAATATTGAAAATATTGTGGGAAACGGAGAAAATTCTGGTAATCAGCATTTTCTCCGTTTCCCACAATGTTTCTACCCTTTCACCGATAGATTTCATAAGTTGTGCGACAGTTCTTTTGTCATTTGCAGAAGTTTTCAATTTGGACCAGTCTAAAACTTTGTCGTTTGGTAATGAGTTAAAGGTTAAGGTAACGACTCGAGAAAAGGGTTAACTGTAATTAACTGTAAGGCTAATTAATCAAAAGATAAGCGGGTTACATCAACACGAAAAGGTGATACTGTCGGTAATTTATTACAGGGAAAATATGTTTAAACCTTCGGGCACAAGGGCCATAACAGTGGATCTCGTGGACAATGTAGATCAAGATCAGGACAGATCAAATCTTGTTGCTACACTGATCTATGTTTCGAAAAATACTCTGACCCAAAAAGCGCTAATGATTCAATATTTAAGGACCTGGTATACCCAACGCCAGAACTTTGTTAACCGAAGGCTTGTTGCCGGAAAGGTTTGGTCAAAGATACATCCTTAAAGCTAGACAGAAAAACACTGTTAAAATATGATGGACTGTTGAATGGTTCAGAATTTATTTAAAACTGGAAACATCACAACATTGATTTCTTTTATGGCCTCCAGAAAATGAAATTATTTTCTATCCGTCTTAATCTATGCAACCTCGCAACCGTCACGGGCAACATCTGTCATGAAGATACAAGAATGATTATAGTTAAATGAAATAAACACATTCTTATATACTTAAGATAACAATGGCACATTTATGTTTAAAACACTAAGCAATATATCCCTTTGCTAAAATGGTTTCAAACGTGGTCTGCCACAAGACCGTCCATTAGCAGTCGCATTATTTTGAGAGATACCTGCCGTTCAGGTATGGGTTTTCTTTGTGGTAATAAACACCAAGATTGATCATAAATATCATCAGCAGTGGCAGAAATATGAGAAAACGTCAAAGTTTTTGCACGAAGACCACGACGCAGATGGCAAAAGAGCTGTGCCATTACCTCAACGTTTTCTTTGAAAACAGACAATCTAAAATTCCTCAGCAGAGGATAATGTATAAATATAAAAGTTCTATTTTGTTCAACGATTAACACGGAAATCAATTTATGCCAGGTGGTTTAAAACAGAAAATGAATCAGAAATCTGATAGAAAAGAATGGGGGGATGCAATCCATAAATAGTTGAATACAAATGTTGGCAGTTGAAGCGATAATCTAAGGAGACTCGAGTATATTTCCCCTTGAATCTGTCACGAAAAGTTCCTCGAAATTAAACATTTAATCAACCAATCAATAGATAAAGCTGTTCTTTAACTTTTATCAAGCTTTCCTCTCTAACTTTCCCTTTATTTCCCCTTTTTCTCTTGACGTTACATAACCCTTACCAATAATGATGTATTCGTTTCGGTTTGACCCCAATCCTTTTGCCGCAAAATAATTGTGTTGGAATTTTTCCGATGTTTGAAACTGAATGCAGGTTCTTTTCCTCACTTTAGTAACTTAGGAATATGGAAATGTGTCATACATATCTACAGTGCTCGTGAGCAAGTTTTTTGTTTTGTGCCACCTTAGGTATGCTCGTTTACCTATTCCAGCGAGAAGACCATATGTGGAACCAGAATTGTCTCTGCGCCATCTGGGTAATCGTTTGCAATGGGCAAGACGTCATCTACACCGGGGACGTGGCAGTAGGTGCCCGTTCTTTTGTCCGGTGAGTCAAGATTCAATCCTCAAGATTCAATCTTAGTAGCCATAATGGCCGGGTGCTGGATTACAGAAGGAGAGTAGAACGTTTTGCAAACGCCTTTGTGTTTGGAAAGGGACAGATTTACAAATTTAGTGGTGGCAGTGTTATGACTTGGGGTGGAATTATGGGGGATAGGAAAGCCAATCTTATTGCTATTCAGGGCAATCTTAATGCTCAGGGCTATGTGAATCAGATTGGGACTCGCGCCTGCCATTCTAGATAATGCATGACAATGCTCGCCCACATGTAGCACTAATCATTCAACAGTTCATCAACCAAAATGGCGTCAACGTGTAGCCTTGGTCTGTGTTCTTGCCAGATATGAACCCTACTGATTATATCTAGGATGCGCATGATCTTGGGGTTAGGTCAAGGGCTGGTATACACAATCTAAATGACCTCCAAAACGCTCTCATTCAGGAATAGTACAATATTTTCCATGACGTCATTCGTCGTTAAATCAGATCAATACGCCGCCGTATCAACGGTTGTATCGATAGAAGAGGAGAGGACACGCGACACTGAATGACATCAAGCTTCAAACTTTCAACTAAAACGTCAAAATACTCTTTTAGACTTTCGTTATTTGATTATAAAGCGACTTGCAACTTTATTTTTCTATATCCCTAAACTTTGACTTGCAAATATTCCCATACAGATTTATGACGATAACTTCGGAATTGAAATCTACAGTAAATTTGGCACGTTTTTTTTAAAAACATACCATATGTTTCCAGAACAAACAATTACGTTTCTTTGATGAAAAACCAAACTGTGCACTTTCTTTTGCAACAGAGTATCCGGATTACTCAGTTCTCGATAGGTTAAGATTATCTCCCCTATTTTTCAACAAACCAGACCTGCACTGATTTGCTTTCGGTATGACTGCATACTTTTATTACTTATCTGTAAAATATGTTATCAACAGCTATCCATTTTGTCATTTATGTGTTCAAATTATAATTTGGAGAAGGTTTGTGAAAACCAACCAATGAAGTGCGGATACACATGTTCTCGATAGTAAATATGAATGACGTCATATGAATAAGCGTCTGAGTGAATGAAAAAATCATGTATGGTGGCTTTATCGTGACATGTCTAACTTTGATTACAAGTAGTTAAAAAATTCAAAATGCGTTAAAGGATCTTTCATTTTGGAACTATATTTAGTAAATAGGTACATCTTTCACGTCGCCCAATTCTTTTTTTTTTTTTTTTTTCAAAATTCACTCCAAATTGTATAGTTTAGTATTGATTGATTATAGGATTCCCTATCCTGTGCATAGAATCTTTTGCGTACACAGCATTGTCTTCCTCTGGAATCTGTGACTCTGACTCGTTTTCTGAATCTTCCTTTGACATAGAAGACATAAAGTTAATATGAAACAGCCCTGGCTGAGGAAAAGAAGCGGGGTTGGCTGAGGCATTTTTCTTGCCTTTGATTATTTTCTCTTGTTTCTGCTGTGTCTTACTCTTTTTACTGCCTTTAGCTTTACATGTTTTCATTGATTTCTTATTGTCCTTTTTCATTTGTTTCGATGTTTTTTTTTTTTTTTTTTATCTTGCATTGGTTCCTTTCATTTATGTAAGATTTTATTGTTTCTATGATTTCATTTTCTGTTACTGCTTTCCCACCAACAATGTCATTAATATTTTTCCTTTTTCTTTTTGCAATATTATGGCACACTTCACCTCCAACCTTTTGAAAAAAATCATTTGTATGTTCAGCTGAGTCATCCTTCTGCTTGTCCTGATTGTATTTTAAATTGCTTTCAGAATTGTTAGTGTTCTTTTCCGTAAGTGAGGTTTCTTCAACATCTTCAAGTTGATATATCGGAGATGGAGCGATCTTTGGTTCCATCTTTGCGATCATTTCAGAAGCACATTTTAAGGGGAATATTCCAGTTTTTGCAAATGCAGCTCTGAGATTGGCTGGGGTTCAATGCAGCTAAATATGCCTTGCATGCAAGGGTACAGACATCATAGCGCGAGACCACTCTTCCATTGGAGCGAGAAAATGTCTGGCATTCTTGGCTATATTTGATCTGAAATGGCCCAAAACAGCCAACATCCATGGGCTGAAGGATATGGGAACAGTGTGGAGGAACGACAAAAAGGATGATATTATTTGTCTTTGCCCACTCTATGAGATCTAACGATAAGTGGCTTCTGTGACTATCATACAATATAAGGATAGGCTGAGATGAATCACGACCTTGTACATATTCCCTGAAGACATCAGCATTTGACCACCCAGAAGTAGTGACAGTACCATCAGATCCAGAAGTCTGACCTTTCATTAGCTCAGGCATCATCCGCTGTCCCGGGAAGATAAGGAATGGAGGTACTTGACTACCAAGAGCATTCCCTGCTCCAATTACAGTAACAGTTTTTGACCTGTTTCCCATCACAACCTCTGGCTGATATCCCTTTGCAGCAACAACACTTTGAGGCCTACACTCAGTATTTATACCTTTCTCATCAATGTTATAGATATGTTCTGGTTTGCCAGCTAGATTATATTTTGTAATAATTTTATTTAGCTCCTCAAAATAGTTAATCAGTGATTCTTCTGAAGCACATTTTGCACGCTGCTCTGATAGACTAGAAGGCTTTATTACTCTCAATTCAGGCCATCTTGAAATAAAACCATAAAATCAATTCATACTGAAGACTTTGTCATCACTTGCCCTGCATAGTCTGTGGCCATATTCAGAATTTCTGACCAAGTGTAGCCATATCCGACATATGCTATATCTTTGATAGGCTCCACTAGTTTTGCTTCCTCCATCTGGTTGAACAAGGGGGGTGGGTCTGATGATGTCGTGTCTACAGATATTCTGTTATCAACCCGATCACGCAATGTAGTCACGGGCACATGATAATATTTTGCTGCACGATAGACTGGAATTTTATCCTCTATGCATGCCTTGTACGTATTTGTCAGCTGGGTTGGGGAGTACTGACGGAGTTTTCCTCTCTTGTTAACAGGAGTTAGCTGAAAATAAAAAACAGAAAAAAATATTTTCAAACTCTGTAATAAATTTTGCTACATACTTACTAAAAGTTTCACCAAAATTTATTTAATTTCCAACATTAATTGCTCCATTTACAAGTCTAAAAAGATTTAAAAAAAAAAAAAAAAATGGAAATTAACACCTATAAAAAGGATAATATATATGACACTTTTAAGCTTCCGTAGATTTTTGCACGTACTCCGCCCATTAAGTCATTTGCTATTTTTTGACAAGAATCGACACAGAAGAGCGTCGGTAGCAACAGATAAAAGAAAGAAGAAAAATATGTTTGTATGGTGGGTAAAAATGGAAATAGTGAAAACCTAATAAAACAGCATAGAACGATTAAAATGTATATAAAAATACCTTTATAGTAGTATTTTACTCATAAGTAATCAGAATAGGCTGCGAAGTGGTGCAGTCGACACTTCTGTGTTTACATCCAGGGGCGTGACGTCAAAATCTCGGAAAAATCTCGCTTGGAAAACAACTATCGAGAATAGGGATATATCGAGAACTCAATGCGCGACGATATATACCAAGGTAAACCTGCTTCTAGGAATGGTTTTTAGTGTCCGTTTACAGTTATCGTGTATATCAATAAAGACATGGCTCGCTGTTATGCCAAGACTTTGATGTTGTATCTACCTTGTTCCCAAGTCGTATTTCCTGGTTCTGTAAACTTTCAGAACTTTTTGCGTTCTACGGACCTTTTCACACAGTGTTTTTGGCAAAAGTAACCTGCCTCTCTGGAAATCCGGCATCTCGTTGTTATATTGACTCTGTCTTCCATGTATCTTGCATACCTTACATTAACATAGCCCTAGGGTCTTCCAGGACGTTGATAATGTATCGACTCTGTTCCACATATGGAAAATCATATCAAAGAAAATCATATCAAAGAAAAGCATCTATCCTTGTCACATATGCGTTTAATTACAGTTTCCAATTCATCATTAGATAAGCATATTACACCGTCACCAGGTAAAAACGAATGAGACTGAAAAATAGATATCAGAATCGATGTAAGCTTGCGGAAAACTGGAAACTATATACAACGGTATCTTGGTTCTTCGAAACATGAGGATGATCGGATAGGTACAGAAAAGAGGCTATTCTGAATTTCAAAGGTAAATGTCTCCATAGTTATTCCCTAAACCCTGTGTTACGTATACTTTTTGGCCCGCAACATGCGAAATGAGACCTTGGGACATTTGCGTAAAGTGTCGTCCTGGAATACCATGCGCAGTCCGCGACTACATAAGATTTTTTTCCTACAGTAGACTTTCATGAAACAGAAAATCGCACAAAAACGGGAAGTGTCGTCTCGGATTAGTCACAGACTGCACAGGCTGATCTTGAACGACACACTTTTTACGCATATGTTCAAAGGCCCCTTTTTGTGTGTTGCACGCTCTTAGGATCTTCTCACTGAGCTAAAGAAAATAAAATGAGGTTTCCGATATCAACAATATGCATCCTCTATTACAGAATATATATCTCAGCTTGGACAACATCTCTTTTATCAGATTCCCGCACAATTTTTGTCGATTTCGAATATGATTTAAGTCGGATAAAAATGAAAGTCACTTTGACAAATCTTAGAAAAGCATCATCATCACACTAGGGGCGACATTTTCAGTTCTATACTCATGAAAATTGATCGGAGAATTTGCGTTGCTTATCACTCACACGAGTTTGAAAAAGAGTCGAATCCGCTTAAAAAGTAGATCACTGGGAAAAAAGTTGAACGTTCAATAGTCACGAAAGTTGGTCAGAATGTTTGTCTTGATGATACATGTATCTCGGGACAAGTTTGAAAATTGGTCACGTCCGGTGAAAAAGTAGATAACTGGGACAGACCGCTGATAAACTTTATATGCACTCTAGAGACCACAACAGTCTCAGTCCAATACTCAGGAAGGTTGGTCAGCATATTCGGCAGGAAAACATCGCGGCCGAGTTAGAAAATCGGATTAGTCATTGCAAATGGTAGATTACTTTTACAAATCTCAGAAACGCCCTGTTTGTACGCTAGAGGTCACATTTTCTGTCCAGTACTCATAAAAGTTGACCAGAATGTTTGTCTTTATGATATCTCGAATGAGTTTGAAAATTGGTTAAGTAATGTGAAAGAGAAGGTCGATGGGAAAAAGCTGAAAAACAACCTTTAATTGCACTCTTGGTGCCACATTTTCAGTCACTGAAGTTCGACAACGGGTATGTTTATCTGGATACTATCTCAGAGGAGATCGAAAATACTATTATTTTCTGTCCAATACTCATGACTGTTAGTACGAATGTTTGTCTTGATACCATCTCGGACGATTTTGGAAATGGGTCACATAGGGCCAAAAGGAAGGTCACTGTGACAAATCTTATAAAAACCTTCTCTGCATTCTAGAGGCCTCAATTTCAGTCAAATGCTCATGAAAGTTTGGACTGCACTCATGTCGACCAAAGTAACACTCCCAACTGTTATAGAAATAAAACTTAATTCCCATTATGCATACTGAATATATTTTGTATGTGTTTTACATCATCACGCCCAGGATCTCTTCAACTTTATGAATCCCAGTTCACTTTAATTCGATGAACGCTTTAGGGCTAATGGCCCTTGTTTCCTTACTTTCGATTCCTGATTTTCAGTTTGATACTTTTCTAAACAATCTCAAATTTTTACGATCTTGACGAAGAAAGCTTTTCAAAACTTTGAGGAAAATCGAGAAAATGCTGGTAACCAGCATTTTCTCCATTTCCCACAATATATTCTACTTTTATAAAGACAAAACCCTTCATGTAAGTCCATATTAATATCCTGGTCTGAAAATTATCTTAGTTTGGACAAGTCTAATATTGAGTCGTTTGGTGAAAAGTTAAGGGTTATTCAAGTTGGCCCTAGAGAATTGAACAAAATCAAGTATATGCAAATCAGACCAATTAAGTGTCGTTTGTTCTTGAACGTTAATACATTATAACAGGATTATGTTTTGAGTCTGATAGATTGGAAAAGTTATATTATCCCCTAGTATAATATCTTCTCTTTTCTCAAATTCGAATGGTTTTCTGTCCCTTTTCAGTTTGTATTTTAATTTGTAATGCCTTTTGCAACAGCGTTTTACTTAATACATTCTGTGCACCAGCATATGCCTTCCTGAAACTATTCTTCTTCTTCCTTGCGCTTAGCGTGACACTTTTCAAAGCAATTCACCGCTTTTCCATGGGTATATTCTGTGGTGTCGGATCTGCATTTTGTCGTAATGACGTTCATGAATCTCGGAAAAGAGTTTTGGCCCAGCAGGTTCTGGCATATGTATATGAGCCATGCTCTGGCAAAATGGATCTCTCTGATGTATTGTACCAAGCAAGTCGTGATTTGACATGCAGAAAATTGACCAGTAGCAAAATGTTTCGACTCAGATCAGCCTGTGCGGACTGCGCAGGCTGACCTAGTTCGATACCTTTTTAAAATACATTAAGCCCCATTTCACAGAGCATGGCCCATGTATATAAACTCTTTTGTAGTTCAGCCTTGGAAAATATTGAAAAGTAACCTCGCCTGAAACTTCCTTCTTTTCTGCGTTTTGCATACTGTTGAAACCTGAAATCTTAGGGTTAAATATAAAAATGAGCACTTCTGAGCAGTTCTTTCTTTTATTTCTTAAGTGCCGATATTCTGCAATATTTCAGGATATATCGTTAATTCTAATTTCTATCAATGAATCATACATACATAATTATGGATCACAATAGGCCATGTTATGAATTTGTGATTATAAAATAATTAGTTCACTCTTAAAGCTATATTTAAAAAAAAGCAAGGTAGATCTGCACATTCTCTTTTTATGGAAATGAGGCACCTTTCAATATCCATAAGGCATACATGGCGTAATCAAAATGCGGGTTTAATCACCTTGTCTCACTACTTGACCACACCGGCATCGTCTCACTAGGCGTAGTACATATTAGACAAACCCAGTTTCGGCGACGCAGTATTAAAGGTCGCTTAAACCCGAGTCACACTAGACCATATTTCCACTACGTCAATGTAAAACCAGTTTGGAACAGTGCTAACCTTTACGACATACAAGGAACACAATAGAAACCAATAAGGACGTTTGCGATCTTTATGTTTTTGCCCGAATTTTGAAAATGTGAAAAAAGAAACGCAGTGAGGAATCGGGACGCAATACAGACGCAATAAGGATGTGGCTACAACGGCACTAACGTAGTGCCAACGGAGCAAAAACTGACGTGGTCTTCCATGATGTGGTAAAAACCTGATATGGGCGGGGTGGATTGTTCTGTTCTCTCCAGATAACTTGCAGAAAGAATGAGAACGCATTGTGCGTAGACTTGAATTTATAAGACTACAAAGAGCGTAATGAGAACATTGTCATTGTAAACACACGACATGCGTGTGGTGAGATCTGTGAGGTCTTAGAAAGAACGAAGTAAAAACGCTGGGGATGCTTGATGAAGAGCACTTGAACACTGTATTTTCCTAAATTTCATCTTTTCTCTCTTTCCCCCCCCCCTCCCCCATTTGTCAAGTTTATAGAACACAGTAAGGTCTTAGTGATCTTTTCTTGGGTTGTTATTGGGGCCTTACATGGCGAATAAATGGGTTTTCCGCTGGTGAAAAAAAGTTATTTTTTGTTCCCATTGTTCTCACCATATTCAAGACAAAGTTCTTATTTCATTACAGTATGAACGCAAAATGTGCAGTTTAACAACCTTTTTTCCCCTAATGATACAATTATGCTGGCAACCTGTTTTGGGTGTTCGTATTCGGTGTTATGGGAGATAAAACGGGTACAAGTTTAATAACATTTGACACGTGACATCTCGTTGAGCTATCAAGGTATACGCCTAATTCCTTACACTTAAAAGATAGAGAACACGCCATCTAATTACAGTTGTTTTATTGGTATCATTTAGATTATAGCTTTCTTTTCATGCTATTACTAATACCCTCGTCACACCGAGCTCGTTTCTCGTTACGTTCCGAAAAATAGTGCGGAGTAGACTCACACTACGTTCGAACGGAGTGGAAGTAATATCAATTTTTTACGATCTGTTTACGAACATCATGGACGTGCTAGGACGGAAAAGATGCTCCAAAATGAAACCACCATTCATAAGCGTTGCTACTGCTAATCGATGCCTTGATTCATACCATAGCAAGATTATGCAGTAGAAAATGGTTCTTTTTTGTGCTATTTGGAAATTTAAAGTTTTCATAAGCGTTACCCAATAACCCAATACTACTTTTCAACAAAATGAAAATTTTTACTTCATATTGAGCCACAAAAAGAGTTTCAACATTCATATTCCAGCATCATTTACGTTGTCTATCTTTTTTAAAGATTTTTTTTTTGTTTTCATTACGGTCCACATACACACACCAGCTAAGGACGTAGTCAGAACGAGATGAACTGTCAGTGAACTTGGTGGTCGAGTTACAAACAAGTCAAAGTAGGTTTTGACATACGAGGAACAGAGTAAAACTAATTACCTTCTGCTCTAAACAGACCACAAATGGGCTTGGACTGCTTGGAAACGGTGTTGGCATGATCTGAACGGGCACATAAATTTATCCGATCTGAACTTGATACGAACGGACTGCAGACGAATATGGACGACATAGACGTATTCAAGACTTTTTATTAATGTACTAGGATCGTATTTTGGGCATTATTAGGCCAAAATTACGTGTTCTACCTCGACCGCAATCCGATTTACTATTCCTATTCCGTTAGGACGGGACAAGACGTTTTAAGATCTAGGTTTGTGTGACGTAGGCTTAAAGTAGGCAGGAAAGTGAGGTCACTCAGCTATGCAAAAAGAATTATCCATGCTCTGTAAAAAGTGTGTTTAATGCATTTGCAAAATGTATGGACTCAGGTCAGCCTGCGCAGTCCGCGCAGGCTGACCTAGGTCGAAACGTTTTGCTAATGGTCAATTTTCTGGATGTCAAAGGACGGTTCCATGTAATAATTCAGTCGGTTTTCAGAAAAAAAAAAAAAGATTTTATCGATCCATAATTATGTGATGAATAGCTCGGTATAATGGGTTACGGAGATGAATTTTAACCCATTTTGCTAGAGTGTCACCATAATGCATTGATTCTAACGGCAAATGTAGGCCAGAAATTGATCCACCAATCCATGCACGACAAAATCCTCGGCATGGATGTTAACTTGTTTGGTAGCAATTGTTATGTCGACATAATCAATGTAAATCACTCTATCGAGCAGTCCACTGAACTCCTCGATCAAAATCAATCTGAAAATGTAATTGGCGTAACGTTTTGGTGATCCAGTGTGATAAAAGTGACCTCCTCTTAGCATGAACAAAGCACCTTTGTTGAATTTGAGAAATATTTCTATACTTTTTCGGACTAGTCGCATTCTGTCTCTAAACGCTCTTGGGTGAAGCAGTGCAAAATGTCCATAGATATGAATAAAAAACACAACATTTCTCCTCTCTTGATATCTAAATAAATCTGTTGCAATGGCGTCGCTATAGTTTCTTCTGCTGTTACCGGGCAGAGCATGCCGTATCCAATCCATAGTTACATCACTTTGTTTACAAACAAATGCATCAATAATGCGGCTTGTTTTAGATATGGAGTTCGGAGACTTTACGGTTTTAGAGCATTTGAATCTTTGAATTAAACTATAAAGGGTTTGCAGACTTGTTGAATCCCCATAGATCACAAGGTGCTTTTCTCGCAAACAGACTGCTTGCTCTTCGGGGAAGGAGCTAAACAATGTTGGACTTGCCATTTGCCGTTGAATAAATAGCCGAATGGAGATGGCAAAAACCATAGCTTTGTTTTGTTGTATGAGGAACAGGGCGGTAAACGGTCATCAGTCGCTGCTTCTACAATTAGAGAAAGATATTCAAACGACCATGGTGTAAAGAATTGTTTGAAAACCTGTATAAACCGTTAACATTATGAATTGTATAAGATTGAGAAAATTATCTGATAACTACCCTTTAGATAGTTACATTAATTTCCCCACAACGTCACCAAACCTAGACGAGAGCCTAAAGGTATTAGTGCTAAACTCCGCTAATCATGAAAGTCCAAAGTAACAAACATGTCATTTTATTTATTTCATGAAGAAACTTCGATGTAAAATAAATATGGGCGTAGCTCCGGGAAAATGTATCCTTGTATTGCATTGTATACCAAGCAAGTTTTCGCATCATAGCGATCCATTCATACAAAATCCGGCTCTGTCATGATGTAAAACTGTCCCTCAAAAGGCAACATTTTTACCAATAAAATAAAATGGCCCAGGTCAACCTGCGCGGACTGCGCAGGCTGACCTGTATCGATGCTTTTTGCAGATGCATTGAAACACTTTTTCACAGAGCATAGCTCATACGTTTAAACTAAGTTTTGTAAGCAAGGATCGTCGTCAATCTAGAAACTGACGTCTTGTACGTTATGAAAACGAAGGCATCACCATAATCGGATTACTAACACGTTGAATTTGTTTTTCGTATTCAAACTTTAGCAAATCAATTAAAAAATCCTCTTATAGAAGACCCTGTGTGCACAAATACAAGGAACCCCTGTAATAAACTGACAAAAGTATTTTGAGAAATCAGGAAAAAATAACACCAATCAGAGACGTAACGCACAATACGTAAGCTAATTAGAAATATCTTTAAAATGATAGACGGCGAAGGTGTTACTAGAATATGAATATTGAAACTCTGTTATGGGTCAGTATGAAAATAATCAAGGAAAATACATGTATATATACAGAAATGGGTTTTCAAGTAACGCTTAGAATAATATCGAATTACCAAATACAGCAAGAAACGGAGTATCCCCTATAATCTTTATTTGCTATAGTCTGAATAAGCTCCCCGGGGTATCGATTGCGGTAGCAACGCTTACAATATTGTTGCCATAAATTTGCCCTTAATCAGGCTTTCAGGGTGCCACAGAATAATCATGTAAACATGTTTTTCCAATCGAAAATTACTATTTATTCATTCGAGTATACCAACATCAAGAAGTAGGTCAAAAGCGAGTATATTTTGCTACGCTGAAAAATTGGAAAAAGATTGAAGACGCTTTTGTCCTTCTAGTTTATAATATCTATTACGTCATTGCGTATGAATCCCAATCCTGGATTCTAAAATTCTAAAACCATGATTTTCGCACCCCCACCTCGTACGTCATAGTCATAGCGGAAGACCTGGTTGTAATATCTTTGGGAAAAAATTAGTTGTATCCGTTAAGCTGCCAATATGGTGCTGAAGGATTTGTTATAATAAATACCCATTACTTGATATTCTTTCTTTAAATCACTTGATATTCGTTCACCCTCATATATAGAATAAATTCTAAACCGTAACATAACGTTAGTTGTGTTAACAATGTCTATCTTTATGATGAGCTTTATGAGTCGTTCTCTGCGAAAAAAAAAAAGCAATTTTGAAGATATTCTCATGTTTACTCAGTCAGGTGCTTTAAAATGTAGAACGTTTTACGACTGGTTACTGCAGGATTGACCTTTCTGCCGATTTTGATTGATTCAGCCAATCAAAAAGCAGTATAAGCGCGCCATGTAAACAAAAGGGTCAGACAAAATTGCAGCCTTTACTATTGACAAACAATGTAATGTTTTTCTTTTCGTTTAAACCAGACCAGATTGGATTATAGAATAATTATTTCAAAATGATTAAAGTTGCAGATAAGAATCATGTGGTAAGGTAACTGTTACATAATATACCCTGAAAGGAAAACTAAATTTATTAATTCCAAAAACCTATATCCACGTAAATGTCGCCGGTAGATTTAACCAGGATTCCGAAAAACCAGTCTCTCTACCAAACAACAGAAAAGCAGGGTTTTTTAATCTTTCGGGAAAGAAAGAATGATTATGCAAAAGTTTATTGTTGAACTATGTATAGAAATCTAACCGAACTAACATATTTCAAATTTCAAGCATTACTCATAGACAGTCGTAATCGTTGTCCGCAACGAGCAACAGAAAAAAGTGTATTTTATTGACAACCACCCGTCATCCTGTTTCATAAATAAGTTGAAATTGCGAACGCCATCCTATAATTCTTGTTTTCCATATTTTATTCCTGTTTCATTAGGACGATTACATGTGACTGTTAATGGCACTTTGGCCTGGTTCGACCGATTGTTTGTTTTCCCAACGATCGTCGCATAACTGATAAATGTACGCCCATTCTAAATCAGTATAATCCTTATAATCACCTCAAGTCACCAAACATACCCCAGATTGAATAGATTTACAACATACATCTGTTAAAATTACGACAAACCACTTTCTTAATTGATCACTGACACTAAAACTTATTGATTTCCACTCAAACAGGTATGAAAGATGTTAAGTAAATCTTTACCAGACGACAAAACATTTGATTCTTGTATTTTGAAAATATTTGTTGTCGACAAATTAAAAGTTGCTCAAATGATAAGATTTGTCTTAAAAGGGTAGCAAACATATAGGGAAAATGAGAAAAGTTTTCAAAGGTTTCCTCCTTCAAGCCTTCAAGGTCGTTAAAGCACCGATAGTGTGGTAAAGGGTTAAGTTGTAAGTCATTTTCATATATTGTTAACTGTCAAACTGACACATGTTTTATATACTGACAAAATGCCTTAAAAACTTAAAAACTGCGGTGTCCCGACTGCACTGTTATTTAATCCTACTAGATCTACAGTTATTTATTTTTTATTAATGCAACAATATACACAGTTGGGATAAAGGGCACAGCCATGTTCATTATTTCAGATTGCCCTTGTTGTATATTTGCTATACCTGGGTGAAAATAAAAGATATGTTCTGTTCAAACTTATGCCCCATTCCCCTATTACTGTTTATAGATGTTGCCGACAGCAGTCTAGTTACAATATTTTTATTCTTAATGCCGAGACCGAATACAGAAAATTCTACGAACAAAATTATCTGCACTATTTTTATTCTTCGATTTCTTATAAATATGACATTATTCAGAGTATTTTTCTTGTTACGTTGCCCGTTTAGTTCGAATTGATAAGAAAGTTGGGAAAAAGCTTTGGGTGCTTCAATTAGAGCGAAACATAAGCTACAATAAAACAGAAATAAACGTTCTTTCTCTATGTAGTGGGTGCCATTTTCTGGTTTGTTTGTCGGGCAAAGCGACCAAAATACCGCGTTACTAAGGTGGGCGTGACAAAATCGCGTGTACTATAGAGACAGAGCGAGAGAGACAGTCGTGTGTGTCATAGTAAATATGTTACAGTTTGATCATACCCGTCACATTGATTGTAATCAAAGGGAAGTTACTGGCGGCAGACCTGTAAGATAAAGTGAACAATATTTATCCAGCTTTAGAAACATGTAATAAGCATTATTCTCATAGGTTGATGAAGTAAAGGATAATCAAATGTACTTGTAAAAATCTGACACTAAAATGCTTTCACGAGCACGGGTTGTTCGCAGATTGAAGAACGAGTTCGCAGACGGAGTCTCTTATGACCAGCTATTAACGCATTCTAATTTGATAATTTCTAATACTACTCCAACGTAGCTGATTCTGTTTATCACATTTTTGTTCTTTTTTTATAAAGAATCAATAAAAGAAAAAAATTCAGAAGCTTCCAAGTGCAAGCAAAACACATACAAATACTTGTATGAAACGTTAGCTACGTGCCTGCTTACCGCGCATGAGTACATCATAAGCCGTAACCATTTTCAAAACAAGTTGGCTTCTTTAAAAAAAAAGAAGCCAGGAGAGGTTAGCATCAATGTTTTCAAATAGTTTATTGCTTTTAATTACAATATATTTTGGTACATGTAAACAAATAAGTAAGGCATTATATGATTGCCGCTGTGTTGAAAGGAGAAACCTCTTATGCATTACATGACAGACACATGACCTTCTTCCCACGTTTTAAAGTCGTGTGATCTTTTCCTGCGGTGTTCTCTTTTTTTAACGAAATTCTTTGTGTGTGTGTGTGTGTGTGTGTGTGTGTGTAGCTTTATTTGTTTAATGAAAAATTACAACAACTGGAAAGGTAATTTGCAATCAAATCAATATAACAAATCCTTCTTGAAATCCGTCATAAAAAAAAAAACAAACCATGTCCACTTCCTATTTCAATTTTTTGATTTCGGATTTTTTATAAAACCATGACGAAATAGACTGTGTATCAGAACAATTTCGCGAAAAAGCATGGATTAGGCAACAATTTCTGAGGCAGTCTGCCTTTTAAACTCACCACTGTCGGAGAGGTCTGATGACCTCTCCAATCAACGTCATATTACTTTCATAGAGGTGACACATATTTGTACTGACTTGCTTTATTAACGACTTTCGGACATAGTGTCCGGATCTTTCAAACAATAAAGTGTTTTAGCTACAAAGTTGAAGCTAATTAATGGAACAACGTAGTTCTGGTAAAGAAAAGATATCGTCCCTGTAAAAATTTGTATCAAAGCTAGTAAGGCCGTTAAGTTAAGCAACCGTCAGAACTGATTGACTGATCCTGTACAGGACAAATATTAATACGCAGTGCGTAAATTAGTGCTAAAAATAGCAAGCGGAAAATGGCTATAAATAAAACGTTTGTATACAGTTTCATAATACAAACATGCGGAAAACCGGATTTATGCAACAGACTGACAACAAAAATAATATCCCCACCCTGCTGGGCTTATACCAGGGCTATTTTCCAAGCTTGTAGGAGCTATGTTTATGTTTGACTGGTGCATACGCTATATACTGGCTAACCATTGCAGGATGAATCGTATCAGGTAGTAATATACCTACATTTCACTGTGAAGTTCTCTGCACCTATTGCCGCCTGGAAAAGCGTTGTCTGCGCATGCCATATTCTTCAAAAAATAACCTGTCTGCTATGATGCATCTATATCCTGTACAGGATACTTGATAATACGCGGTGCGTAAACTAAAATTCTGCTGCTAAAAAAGTAGCAATGGAGAAAATGGCTATAAACAATACTTCTATGAAAAAAATCTAACACGTTTTTCACTTCGAATTTCTTAAAAAAAAATAATTATTTCAGAAGTGAAAAATAGTTTTTTTAAAAATACCGTTGTTCACTTCAAATCTCTGTATTGAGTTTCTAAATGGAGTTTTTAGGAAACCCAGGATCTGTGCATTTGGGTTTTTCCAGACTTACCGACAAAAAAATGTACCAGGGCCATTTCCAATGACTATAGGGGCTGTGTTTATAGATGACTGTTGCATAAGTGATAAGCTACCTAATCATTGCTAGGAGAATCATACGAGATAGCGTTGTTTGAGTAAACGTTTATTTCAGTTTCAAATTTACCGCATCAATTGTCGCCTTGAAAAGTAGTCCGGTTCTGTACCCAGAATGCTCATATCAGATTGTTATTTGTTCGAAAAATGCCACCGAGCAGATGATAATGTCTTGAAAAGTAATCCGGTTCTGCACCCAGAATGCCCAAATCAGACAAGTATGTATTTAAAAACAAAAATGCCACCTCGCTGAAGATAATGCGAACATACCTTTTCATCATTTGTCTTTCAGCATTTGCCGTCGGTTGAATTCGAGTTTCGTTCTCTTTTATGAATATATCTACATTGTCACATGACACACTTTCCGAGTCTGGTGCCTCACAGAACCATGACATCCCTCCATTCCTGTACGTCATGTTACAAATTTTCACAGATGTATTTAACCAGTCTATGTACGGTTGACACGGTTTTATTTCCCGGCTCGTGTAATTGACATAGATCACTTTCAGAAAGGAGTGCTTGAAATAGAATAAAATATCTTCTAAATAAAGGATAGACAACGAGCAGGGTTATGTTATGTAGACACAGGCGTTACCGAGTGTTTGTATCACATAGACAATCTCACAAGCTTTGACTGTCTTACTTAAGACCACTAGGAATGAACAAGCTTTGTATATGCAATATAAACAGACCAAATACTGTGCGCTAATAGGCTAATTTATCCGAACCGTGGTCTAATTGTACGAATGGTCACAAAAAAACACGGTAGAATGTCTGAGTTACGAACATTTACATTGACTTTGCCAAAGTATCTCGATAAATAAGTCTACTGTACGCTTATCTTTATTTTTGTGTTTGTGTGTGTTAGAGAGAGAGAGAGAGAGAGAGAGAGAAGGGTATCTGGTTTAATAATTGAAGCATTTTGTGTTTTTCATAAAATTGTGGACAGGGTTGATTTATTTCTTAAGGCAGTTCGTTACCACCAAGTCATAGTGAATTGCAAGTTTAAGCTTCAACAGATTCCGGGTTAAAGACATGAGTTAACACCGTTCCTTTGTATAGAGCTTTTAAAAGAAGAAATTGTACACGTTCCTGAGTACATCAAACCTGTACACGTAGATCATTCTGAGACATCCCATTACTGGGGATCATAGGGCACAAAGTTTTTAAGAATTGTAATTTTTTTATACAACGCACAACCAACTAAGACAAGTAGAGGGTATTCAATTACTGTACTCTAGATAGAAGTATAAATATGTTGAATGATTCCTAGAAGTATAAATCTAACTTTCACTTGATTCCAACATTTGTCCATGATTGGTGTGTTCTCTGAATGCCTACTAGATCAAATTCACACCCATCTGGAAGGGAGATTAGGAGGCCTACAGAAGGGCACTGATATTTAGAATTGTACAAGTATGTATGGGTAATGATGTTGAGATTTGTACAGAAAAAGCTATGAAAATGTATAGATAAAATAACATAGATTTGACAGTGAATTATAATTCAAAATTCAATAATAATTTCCAAAATTAAATAGGGTACGTAGTAAACAAATTAGACCAAATCTGATATTAACAATTAGGTATAGTGCGTACACATTACTTTTTATCAAACTGACAAGCATGACTTCAAAATGGAAAAGGAAGAATATAACCTTACAGCTTTTGTCACATTGCTTTCATTCCAGACTTCTAATTGTTTAAATACATTATAAAATGAAGCGGAATGATAAGTATTTATCGGTCATAAGAGTAATGATGTCTTTCTCATATAGTGTTTATTTTTCCAACTTATAGATGTTTGCATTTGTTTAAAATGAAATCAGTATGATGAATAGGTTCTACATCCCATAACAGTAGCGATTCCCTTGTCACACTGTTTTCTTTTATATGTATAATATGTTCTCAGTCAGTACAGTGATCATATCGAGGGCTTAACGCAAAATTATTTTAACTCAATTTTTGTCAAAAATAGTTTTTTGACATTTTTTGCAGTAAAATGTTACGATTCACGTTATGTCAAAATATTGCGGTAATACTCCAAGTAGTTTTGGAGATATTCAATTTTTTAAATGATATTCTATCTCTGAATGATGATGATCTTGGTGCAAAACTATTCTAACATAAGGTAGCAAAGTTTTGCACTTAAATTCAGCTTGAAAAGTTGGAATTCAAAGTACAAGACTATTCGAACTTGATTTTGAAGCTATGGGTAGGTTTTTATAACATCATAAATCTTGCTTCTGATTTCATAATACTATTTCTAAACTGTGCAGAAATTGTATCTGACCTTAACTGATGCCTTTGGTAAGGAGGAGAAGACCAACAAGTTGATGGAGTGAATGTGCACTGCACATTATGATACTCATGACTTTGGCTTAAGCCAGTTGCTCATTGTTGGCAAATGCATTACTGTAAAAATAATGGTATGACCACTATTTAGTAAAGATCCTCATCCAGGCCCGGTACACTTCTTTTTATTTACCCTGCCAATCAAGTATAGAGTTTATGTCTAAGGTTACGCCAGGATCTTCCAACATTAACTAAGGCCTTGAACAATAAGTAGAGCTGTTTGGTTTAACTGTCCACAACCCCAGTTATTCCTTCTGCTGCAAAGGCCATTGTAGTCAGCTGTGCTCATCTTGTCTGCTTGGACCAAGTTGTTTTTTTTTTTCAAATACTAGTAATTGCTGTATAGCCCTTCAATACTATGTATTTGGCAGGTAGGAAAACCACAACACCATTTTAGGTTGTCATAATGTGGTCCAAGCAATGAAATGATGAACATGGGTATGCCACACTGTGAGACAAGTGCCACAAGCATTTTTGACACAGATCAGCCAGCAAATCAACAGTGCAATAACCATCTTCCCTGCATCAAAAATCTAATTGAAAGGAATCTGTAAGGACGATCAAATTTATATGATCCCCTTAGTGCATGGGCAGACTACTCTTACATTATAAGCTTTGCTTTTCTGCTCATGCTGTACATGTATTAACTTTTCCTAATGCTCAGCTAATAATTAAGTGTGTTAGCTGTCATCAGTCTGCGGAGAGTATTTTACATGCATGTGCAAAAATTATTTTTTATCTAGAATTGTCAAATTCAATACCACAGTGACAAATATTGTAAACCAAAATACTCGACATACAGTTGATCATTTGGCAATTCTAAATTTCACTCCCTAAAAATTTAAGACAGTCCACAAAGGTCTAAGAACAAACAAAATGTTTTCTTGGCTTCTGGTATTATCTTTCATTACAAAACTTGCTTTAAAAATGTTGAATAGTACCTTATATGGATTGATATTCTTTAATCCCATTTGAACACGTTTGGAAAAGCTTAACACCAAAAATAACCACCCATAGGTGATGCTTTTAGCTAAAATGGCGTATAAAAACAAACAAACTTGGCACTCTACAAACTGCACAGTTTTGGGTTAATTTATTATCAGCACTAAATCTTTTTTACAGTAAATTTACGATATTCAGACTGCTAGACCTGAACAAGAAGATCATGATGGCAATATATCACTCAGTTTAGTTTCTTTGAAAATATAGCCATTTCAATAACCATGGGCAAAACTTTAAATAACCTTGTTTAGTTGTCCACAGCTGATGGATGGCCTGATGCAATGCATGAATTTTTACAGCTCTACCTAAGCATACCCTCCTGCCAAAGACTCATAATAAGAAGTAAAACATTTGCTGACCACGGGCAGGGTCATCTTTGACCTTAGGGGATGCATTCTGAGCAATTTTAATCAAAGACCATTTGACAATGATACATACAAATATTAAAAGTGTGGACTTTGTGATTCCATGAAAGAAAATCATAGAACTCTTTTTGGAAATAAGTCTATGTAAAAAATGAGACCCTCAGGTCCAGGCTCACAGTTTTTGGTGGAAAGAAAATAATGTGAACACTCTTGCTTAACTCTTTATCACACGACTAATGTTTGACTTGTCCATGCTGAAAGCATTGATTTTGTAGATGACAAGCTAAATGTGGTTCCAGTGATGTAATACGTATTTGGAAGGTTTAAAAACATTATGAGAAAAGTAGATAACTGTTTCCAAAGGCATTTTCATCAAGGGCATAAAATTTTGGGACTGTTTGGTAAAGGTTATTTAAGACCACATGATGATGATGCATACCAAATACCAGTGCTGTAGGTCTGGTGATTTTACTGGAGATACCTAGTTGTTTATATACTGGACTCTAAAACAACTGAACCCAGGGCAAGATCATTCTTGGACACAGTTTGAACACCTTAAATGGAGGACTTTTATATGAATTGATTGATTGAATGGTGTTTTATGCCGCTTTCAACATTATTTCAGTCATATCACGGCGACAGCTCACAAATTCATGTATTTCCTGGTTTCACCAGTTCTAGGCTACGGCTCTGAAGTGTCTTGCCCAAGGACACTTCTGACTATTGGATGAAGTTACACAACTAATATCAATTCTCTCAGCCTAATGGTTTTAGAGAAAGTTTTATGTATTTTTCCCCGATGAACTCTATGTAGAACATGTAATCCCCATGGACCTGCCTTGAACAACATTGAAATTAGACCATCAGACAATACTACTAATACCAAACATCAACTCAAAAGTTTTTCATGGTTTCAGAAAAGAAGCTTCTTTTTAAACTCTCTTTAAAACCTATAACTGTTAGACAGGGCCATGTTTATGCCCCAAAAGACTCATTTTCAACAACTTTTGTAGAGAACCAAAAGATTAATAGCTATATACAAGAATTAAAACTGTAGGCCTTCTAGCGCAAGACAGAGGGATTTCTTAATTTTCATATGAGCATCTATACAAAACACTGTTTTTATCCCAAAATAAGTCAAAAGTCAACCAATACTAATCATTAGAACAATCTTTGTACCATTACTAGTACTGATTATGGCATGCCTCTGCTTTTGGAGTCAATGATTTCTTGGTTATATTTTCATTTTTGGCAGCCTTGATCACATTCAGGTGGCATGGCCCAGATTCTTTAGTATATTTTTTCACACAACTGTAGGGGAGACTACATAAGATTAGATCACTGATCTTTGAGATTATTGACAGACAGACAACAGACTGTGGGTGATCATAATAGCTCACTATGAGCACTTTTCGCTCAGGTTAGCAAGAGACCATAATTATCTTTTTATGATGGATGTTTCATCACCGTAATGAAAATAGCCATTACATTGTAATGTTCTTGATGTTGATACGGAAAGGCAAAAGTTATACTGATCAAAGCTTAGAACACATTGTATAAATCAAAAAGATGCAAATAATGGTTTCACAGCACAGCAATGATTTCTTTGTCTTTAACATAATTGGTACTGTGTCTGAGAATGACCTAGTCTATTGTAAATACAAAGTAGTACATTTTTAAACAACTTGTTGATGATCAGCCACATATGATTAGGGAGAAGAACTATAACGATTTGATATCCCTGGGCAAAAATAGTTATCCCAGGAGTCCAGAACGTGTTTTATCTTCTTCTCATGAACAAGAGGACTATGGGACAATTTGACATGACAGGCTGAATAAACTGTTGCAATACAGTGCATCATCAGTTTACAGCTGATCACATGAATGTACATAAAATTAAGTATGACTTAAAAGAGAAAGAGTTTCATCTTTATTTCATTTGTTTCTCATTTTTATTATCAGTAGTTTCATTCTCACCTCATCTGTTTATCATGTTTATTAACAGTAGTTAGAACTGATCATGATTCCAAAATGTGACTGGCTGAATGGAAAATATCAACTACATTAACACTATACGAAAATTACTTTAATTATGTAATTGCTTTTTACCATACCATATAGGTTTTTCTGAAACAGTACTGATTAAATTAAAGTGTTTTGAAAACCTGTTTTTGCTTCTGTTTCAAACAAAACATGAATATTTTCCTTTAGTGAAATGAGTAGATTTTATGGTTTTACAGTATGGAAATTCTAAGAGTCCATAAAGGATTACCATAATAGCATAAAGATTGAAATTTAGACCCATGATTCATTAGAAATGTATTGTAGAAAAATTGGAACTTTAACTTAGAATTGTTTTGCCTTAAAAATTTTAGTTTTTAGCTTGTTTTTGTATTGCAACACTATTCTAACTCGAGATAAAATAGTCTTGCTAAACAAATGCCTTAGGATTTTACTGATTTCTAGAGCAAAACTATTCTAAGTTGAAAAAAAGGCTTATAAAACCAAAATGAAATGCTTTTTTCAAAAACTTATAAGTATTTGCTGTGTCCTAAGTGCTTTTAGATATGTTGGTGGATAAAAAGGTTTAAAAAGGCCAATACGAGAAAAATGAAACAGTTTTTCCCCTCTCCTGAAAAATTTGTCAAAACGTAGTTAAAATAGTTTTGCGATGAGCCCTCGATATGATCCATGGTCAGTAGGATAAAAATATAAGGTTATAATTGCTCATAACAGCAACAGATTCCGTTGTCACATTGCTTACTGTTAAACATGTAAGTTTTATATGTTTGTTTGTTTGTTTTTAAATAAATCAGTATAATGACCATTGCTCATAATTAGCAATGACTTCCTTTGTGACACTGTTTACCTCTACAAGTATCATAATAACTGCACGAATTTAAGTCATAATTTGTTCATTCAGATTCAAGATACAAGATACTAATGATTTGATAGAAAGCTAAACCACATTTTTTTCAGTTAAGAATAAAGCTAAATGAAATATAAATCTAGAATTTTTTTTTTTTCAGATTTTACCTTTAAATCCATGCTATTAATCTGTAATTCATTATCAGAATTGTTTCCCCAACAGACCCCCTCAATCTCCAATTCACCCCCTGAAAACTGTTCCCTGATAAAAATACTTTTTAAGACTGGTCAGTTAAAACTCTCCGTCGCTTGTGCTTAAATAATTTGAGATCCATTTGATTACCTTGCAACTAACCCTACGTCATTCTAGTGGCAAGCTGAGCCCCATATATCAAACCCTATCCAATGCTTTTAGTTTAACGTTTGGTATAAATATAACATCATCTGATGATTAAATATCAAAGATAGCCTCATTCTTGAGCGTCCCTGGGGTCAGGGATAATCCCGCTCCTAGCTTCATATCTATTACATAGAGTTACAAAGAGTTATATATAGATTTTCAAACATGTAACCATTTTCTAAGCTAGGATCATGAAAGATACATGTATCATGGTCATAAATCTCGATCTCTATCATTCTTGTAACTTCAATTTTAAGCTGAAATGAAGGTCGATTTCACTGTCGCTATAAACGAGAAAATGGAATCTGAACTACACTCATGTGCCAAATTATTATCCACAAACATAGCCACCAAATTCTGAACGAGAAACTGAGCTTAACCTTTAAACTAGAATGTACACTTACTTGTTTTTTTATACATGCATTATACTTCTATTACCTCTAAGAACTGATCTTATTCTTCATGGTGAACCCATGTATAGGGATTTGATATAGGTTGGTGTGAGGGACTGCCAAATGTCACAAACATTGTATATCAAATTTTGTTTTGAATTAATCCTCGTGACTTTAGTTTGGAGTTTGATTTTTAAAGTTCTCCACAAATTTTCAATAATATTAATGTCAGGGAAGTGTGGAGGCCAATTCACAGTGGGAATGTTGTTTTCACTCTTCCACTGAGATATTTCTCTGGATGTTGGACAGTTACATGTACATGGTCTTCCTGAAGAACATACTGTCTAGCAGCTGGAAGTGTGGCTAAAACTTGCCAAAGTTAACTGTCAAGTACTCCTATATATTTTTTAGAATCAATGTTACCTTCAACAGCTGTTAACGTTCCAACAGCCTTAAACGTTATCTCAGTACATCCCCAAAAAATTTGCCTTCTTCACAACCCTCCTGTAAAAACCGTTTTCATGTTACATGTTTCTTCTCTGATCTGTCTTCAGAGATAGTTCTGAGTTGTACTTTCATTTAATGTTGAAGTTATTTCAGATAATAATTTTCTTCTGTTATATTTTACCACATTCAATAATAGTCTCTCAGTCCGGTTAGGTGATTTACGTTTCCTTCAATACTTTCCCTTCCTTGTACTTTCTTTGAAATTTTCAATATTTTCGTTTTATTGTAATCTCTTTAAAACATTTCATACGATCAATCTACTTATTTCTAGTAACTCTGCAATTTCAAATTTCTTTTGAACCATCCTAATTTAGACAAACAACCAATTCTTTTTGAGAAGCTGTTAGTTTAATTTACTTTAAACATATTTTATTTAACAGCATGATATACAATTTTCAAAAGACAAATCAATACAATCATAGGACAAATATGCTGAGCAAAAGAATGAAAACGAAAGTTAGGCTTATAAAGTTCTTCTCCAAATTTCAGGTAACGGTTATTACATGATTATATCGTTCTTCATTTAAGAGAACCTAAATCAATTTAGAAAAAAAAAATAGGGGAAAATATCAAAAGAATAGAGCGGTGTGAAGTGTTATTAGTGAAAAATTCAATTGAAAACACTTATATAATAGTTAAGGAACCTTCCAACTTTACCATCACAATTGATTAAACAAGTAATTGTTTGCACAAAAAATAATGGTATTTTTATGTTAGTATACCAGGCCGAAGGGTCCAAACCGTCAGTAAAATTTAAAATGAAATGGGTGGAATAGAATGATTTGATACAGATTCAGCTATAACCAAGATGACATGAGAATTAGGCATTACTAAATCTTCTACTTTCACGGATGTATGTATGCACGGCAGCAAATATTCTTTGGTTATCAAACAGATTAAGATTTTCATCCCCAAACAGAATGATTTGGGGTGTAAGTCTTGTTATACCGTTAACAGATAGGCTTAGACTAATTCTCTGGTTAATATAAAATGAACATTCCAAAAAGTAGTGATCGGTCGATTCCACTGCACCGCATCTATAAAGTGGTGATTGCACCAATTTTTTTAAGTACAGATGCTCATTGAAACAGTTGCATCTGTTGCGTAATCTGGCATGTATAATTTGAATTTTCCCATCGCCAAAAAAGTAAAGCCTCCGTGGGCAAGGTTTATCTACGTTTAAACGGTATTTAAACGATGACAATGATTCCGCGTTCTTAATTTCATTTGGCAAGGAATTCCATTAAGAGTATTAAGATAATTTGGGGAAAGGCCATTTACCATTTTATAGAAAAGAATAAGCTTGTGTTTGCGCTGTCGTTGGCTTAAAGTTTCCCACCCATACTCTTGATATAGATCAGCTATAGGAACTATTTTAGTGCAACCGGTAACAGTCCGGGCAGCCTCATTTTGCTCTTTATCTAATTGATCTTTCAACCGTTGAGAAAGATTGTCCTATATAACATCGCCATATTCAAGAATAGGTGTGATAAAAGAGAAATAAATGATTTGAAGTGAAAGGCGATTAGGACGGGTTTTCAGAAGTCGCAAGATTCCGATTCTTTTCCTTAGATTTACTAACATGAAAGTCCCAAGACCCATCGTTAGAAAGAAATATTCCTAAGAGTTTATGACTGGTAACAGAAAGAATTTCAATATTCGACATGAAAAGATCTGGATGGTTAGTCTTAAAACGTTTACGAGATATAACTAAAGATTCGGACTTCGATGGATTAAACTTGACTAACCACTTCTGCGCCCAACGAGTAATTTTATCGATATCAGTTTGTAACATAGTTCCTGCAGCAAAGAGGTCCCAATATAGATCCCTGAGGCACACCGGCTTGAATGTGACGTAAGTTTGAGATACCACTTGGTATAATAACCCGTTGAAAACGATTAGAAGGATAATCTGAAAACCAGGACAATAATTTGCCTGTGATACCTGGAGTGCGCAACTTGAACTCCAAGCCTTTATGCCAGACTTTGTCAAATGCTTTGCTTATATCAAAGAATACTGCTCTAAATTCTAATCCATCATGTAAAGCTTTACATATTGTTGTGAAGCAATGTTACTTGATTAACAGTGGAATCACCCGGCATAAAACCCGACTAGCATGGTGTAAAGAAGTTGATGTCCTTTAAATAGTTGTAGACATGATTGAATATGATTCGTTCTAAGACTTTTTCAATATTATTTAACAATGAAACCGGTCTATAGTTAGAAGGAAGAGAAGGGTCACCAGACTTAAATATGGGACATACATTTGATATTTTCCATGATGATGGAACATAACTGGTATTTAGTTAGTGATTAATAGATCACATAAATGCGGTGCCAGCTGACCAGCTGCTTCGATAAGAATCCTATTATTTATGCCGTCAGGGCCAGAGGCTTTGCCCGTTTTAAGTGTTTTAAGAACATCCAGCACTTCAGATGGCATGGTTTGAATTAAATCTAAAGTTTCATGCATGAGATGAAAACGTTCATCAGGGAGGGTACCGGATGAATCATCTATACATGAGTGATTAGCAAAGTAATTATTTAATGTATTTGCTTTCTCGTGTTCGTCGGTAATCAGCAAACCTCTAGAAATGTCAAAAAGAGGGGGGAATGGATGTTGAAGATTGTGAAGACATCGCTGACTTGAGGGTTCTCCACCAATCATGCGAAGACCGGGAACCAGACTTTAGCTTTAAAGACAATTGTTCATAATAGTTTAATTTGCTCTGTCAAATTCAAGAGATCACAGTGTTTCTAACAGATTTGAACTTGGACCAGTGATTAACATTGTTTGATAGTTTTTCTTTTCTATATAATCTTTTACGACGACGAATTTTCTTTTTAATGGTACAATTCATCCAGGCTGGTTCTTGTGGATTAACAATAACCGTCTTACTGGGGTTGAACCTACTTGCGTTGTTACAAACGACACCCGCAATTTTTTCAACGTAGGTATTAATGTTACTATCATGTATAGAGTCCCAATTAAAATTTCTCAGACTATTTCTGAGCTAATTACAATTTCCTCGGTCAAATTTCCAAATTGTTCGTTTGATATTTTTAAACTTGGGTTTAAGAAAATTAAAAACGCCAAAGACACGACAGTGACAGCGCATTGTAAGACCGAGACACGGTTCCCCAAAGCCTGTTATTAAGACAGATTCTTTATTGGTCACGAAAAGAAGATCAATAGTAGATATGGAATTTTCTGTGAAGTGAGTAGCTTCGTCTATACATTGAGTCATGTTATATTCATTAAACAGGGATTCAACTTTACGGAATTGATTTTGATTCGTTACATTCAGATTAAAATCGCCAGTATTAATGACATCGGAAATACCCGAATCCATAGCAAGGCCAACTGAATCTTCAATAAGTGAATAATAAGCAGAGTCAGAGTTCGGTGGTCTATAAAATACACCGTACAATATATTTCTATTGTTGCTGGACTTGATTTGTATCCAAATACACTCAAGTCTATTAGGTCCGCGATTATGCCTTCGGATATAAGATAGAGTATTTTTAACATATAAGATAACATCGCCATATCTGTCATCAGTTCTATCTTTCCGTTCAGGCAAGTGAAAGAAAGGGAAAATCAGATCGTTTGATGAATATTCATTATGCAACCATGTCTCAGAGAATGACACAACATCAAAAAATGAAAACTCTACAATCAAAGTATCAAACTTATTAGCTATACTTTGTACGTTATAATGGACTGTTGACAGAAGCTGTTAGATCTTGCCTCTCAGCCGAAGTTTGATAGGAAGATGAATTTTTGTTTGTAAACAAAAGATTTGCTTTCCTTGAATTATAAACATTTGTAGACATTTGTACCATGGCAAATTATAGTGCTATCAATTAAATCGGACTTTTTAATGGATGAACTTTGTCATTGATTTTGATAACATTAAAATGATATTGAGGTCGACCATGTTTGTGGACAATAATTTGGCACATGACTTTTACTTCAATAATCTTTGGGCTAGGTGTATGAAACTTCGCATTGTGATAGATTTTGACATGCAGATTACGCCAGTCATTTAATTCTATGACCAAGTAGATAATTCACTAAAGATGGATCTTCTCTCTTTGCAGGGGTATTGATCTTACAACCACTATGGGTTACCAACAGGCCGTTAAAGGCGACTCAGTGAACTTTCATGGACAACGTAGATCAAGACCAGACTGCACTGAATTCTGATCTTGGATCTATACTGTCCGATACAAAGAGGTTTTGTTGTTTTTTTGTTTTTTTTTTTTCACAGTTTAACCCGTTTTACCAATAATCTCGAGTTTTAATAACCCCCGAGGGAGAAGCATTTTGAAAACACTATTTGGAAAACAGACAATGGTGGAAACCAGCATTTTCTGATTCTGACAACAGTGCGTTTCTGTCCTCAATACAAATCTTATCAGTTGAACTGCACTGAATCTGTCTTCTGAAATTGCTTTCAAATTGGACATGTCAATAATTTTGTTGTTTGGTAAAGTGATAAGTGTTACTTACACAGTTGAGCTTACCCTTGTGAAGAACTGATAATACATTCGTATGGCCGGTCGCAGGAGATCAAAATATACTTCAATGGAGGGTTGCCCGGACCACGGACATGTGACAACAGCGGTATAAGTTCCATTCATGTGATCGAGTATGTGACCTCTGGCACTGGCATTGATGGTGTCTTCGAAAATTCGAACTTGCATCCGGTCACCGCCCACCAGCCGTCTATTTCCATGGCCGTTATAAAGTTGTATAAAAATTCTAATTTGGTCTCCGACACTATAGCTCTGCTTTTTGTCTGAAGTAAATGTTAAAGGAAAGTGATAATAATTTTTTTCTATAAATCTTTGAATGATAATGTGTTTTTATCATTCTGCATGTACATGTACTAAGTACTGTCCATGTAAACAACAACAATAAGAAAGTGTCAGCATCTGTCGAAATCTATGTATGCTTCCACATTTAAAGAAAGAGTGTAAAGAGCTTTAACTATTTCATTGCCAAATGAATTAAACTACACACGCATCGCAAGATAAAGATACATTGCGGTCAAAATCTGGAACAAAGCTGGTCAATGTAGATCCAAGATCAAACTGTACGTTCTGTGTAGCCTGATGTTGATCTAAACTGACAACAAAAAGCTTATTGTGTCCTCTAATAAAGGAAAGAATAAAAGGAATACAAAGCTTTTCAATATTCCTATGTCAGTGTCTGTAAAGAATTAAATACTACCGAGCAGTTTTATACTTTGACATACGAGGGCTGTTCAATAAATACGCGGAAAAGTACTGTCATTCTCTCAATTATTGCCTAAATACAGCACAATGGATATATATTGTAGACAAATCGATTTTTTATTTACAGTATAAATTTCATGTCAACATCTCAACAACTTTTAAAATATGGTTGTTATAGCAACGTCATATCTCAACAAGAGGGCCATGATGGTGGATCGCTCACCTGAGTCGATAGGCGAAATTTCACTCCAGGGTCACTCTAGAGCGCACACAAGGTTTTTCTAAGATTTGACCCAGTGACCTAGTTTTTGACCCCACATGACCCAATTTCGAAGTAGTCCCAGATTTTATCAAGACAAACATTCTGACCAAGTTTCATGAGGATCGGACCGAAAATGTGGCCTCTAGAGCGTACACAAGGTAAAAAGTTGACGACGGACGACGCACACCTCACGCCGGACGCCGGACACAGCACGATCACAACAGTTTACCATGAGCACTTTGTGCTCAAGTGAGCTAATAAACAGAAATCAAAAAAGAGCACCACATGCAGGTGCCAACAATTGGCTGTTGTTTTTCGACGGATAAAAATTACCCTAACAATTTTTTAAAAAGGTCAACCTAGGAATATTTCTGTGAAATTATTTCATAATCTGACCAGCCATTCCAGAGAAGAATTAAGAAATTCCTCTTCATGTCCCTAAGGTGCAAATAGCCCCCACCACCAGAGCCATGTTTCTTGACAGATCACAATTTTGCAAACAATTTTTGAAAAGAGTCACCCAAGGAACATTTCTGTGAAATTATTTCAAAATTTGACCAGCAGTTTCAGAGAAGAAGAATTTTTAAGAATTTCTTCATGTCAGTATAGTGTAAGTAGCCCACAGCCATCAGAGCCATGTTTCTTGACGGATCAAAATTTTGCAAACAATTTGCGAAAAGGGTCACCCAAGGAACATTTCTGTGACATTATTTCAAAATCTGACAAGCCGTTTCAGAGAAGAAGAATTTTTAAGAATTTCTTCATGGCAGTATAGTGCAAGTAGCCCCCAGAGCCATGTTTCTTGACGGATCATAATTTCGCGAACAATTTTTGAAAAGAGTCACCTAAGGAACATCTCTGTGAAACTATTTTAAAATCTGATTAGCGGTTTCAGAGAAGAAGAATTTTTAAGAATTTCTTCATATCTGTATAGTGCAAGTAGCCCCCATTCACCAGAGCCATGTTTCGTGACAGATCAAAATTTCGCGAACAATTTTTGAAAAGGGTCACCCAAGGAACATTCCTGTGAAATTATTTCAAAATCTGACCAGCGGTTTCAGAGGAGAAGATTTTTAAAGAATTTCTTAGAAAATTCCATTTCGTTGCCATGGCAACCAGAGTTTTTAATGGAATCAAATTTTGTGAACACTTTTTAAAGAGGACCTCCCAAGGAACATTCCTGCCAAGTTTGGTCCAAATTGGCCCAGTGGTTTAGGAGGAGATGATGTTTAAGGAATTGTTGACGACGAACGACGCACGACGCACGACGAACGACAGACGACGGATACCGGGTGATCCTAAAAGCTCCCCTTGAGCACGTTGTGCTCAGGTGAGCTAAAAACCGGCCCAACGTCATCCAGCGTCAATTTTACGTCAATTTTATTAATCGTTTCTTTCACATACCTAGATTAGATAATTGTCCAAAGAATTTCATCTTTTTCAAAATACCCTCCTCGAAATGTAGTGCACTTTTTGCATCGTTTCACCCATGAATAGAAGCTTTTCCTGTCGGCACCAGACACAATTGAAGAAATCGCAGACTGCACTACACCCTTTCCGTTATATTATCGACGTCTACCGTTCACTCCTTTCGTCATCTGTCACACTTCCATGACCGTCTTCGTAACGCGCATACCATTCATATAAAGCTACTTTTTTCGTTGCTGAATCGCCGTATGCCTTGATTAACATTTCCACTGTTTCTTTTCTGGGTTTTCCATTTAATACACAAAATGTAACTGCAGTACTCATTTTGACGCATCTGAATGAACAATAAGGCCGCCAAACGCTCAAATGACGTCAGACGTAAATGTGACTTCATGAACGTCATACCAAGAGTTGGTGCCAAACATGACAACATTTGGTGAAGATATCTTATCAGACACGTCGTTTTCCAAACGGCAAATGCTTTTGTTTTATTTATTTTGCACCGGGTTTTGGAACATGACGTTGCCATAACTACCGTATCTTTATAAGATGTTTAAATAATAACTTGAAATTTATTCTTTCAGTACAGTATTAATTTGTCTACAATATGTATCAATTTCACTGTATTCAAGCAATATTTGAGAGAATTACTGTACTTTTCCGCGTATTTTTTTTTTTTTTTTTTTTTTTTTTTTAACAGCCCTCGTACATGTACTTTGATTTGAACAGATTACAACTTACCTAAAACAATGCAAAACAGAAAACTAATATTTTGTCAAAAATATATCTTCAACGAGGCCTAAAATATTTAGATTTTTGTATCACAGCAAACTTAAAACAAAAAAGGGTTAATGCATCTCTGTGATGCATAAAACTAAGCTTAAATCTACTTTGCCTTACAACTGACTGAATCACGAGTACACTGGTCTTTTGACATACTGAAAATTGACCAATAGCACAAGGTTTGGACACAGGTCGGCCTGCGCGGACAACAGATGCCTTAAGCCCTCGTCTCGCAGAACATGACTCATTGGATTTGTACGTAGCGTTTTAACCCTAAGCAAGCGACATATTTTGTGGGAAGTGTAGATCAAGATCTGTGCAGTCTGAACAATGAGCTACTCTTTCCGAACATTTTAGAGATGTTCTGGTCCTTATTATCGCAAGTCTAATATAGTTATCTCCCTTTCAGCGCTCTTGTGTATACTTGGGAAGAAAATGAACAAGTCTCGCGAGACAGTGCAATATTAATAGGGATTTGCGAACTAACAGGATGACGGTGACGAAGACGATAACGGGGTAAAACATCGAGGGGTCATCTCAAAATACAACAAATATATACCTTAACAATTTTAATTGACTATACTATTAATCCTATGTCTTTTCTTCGGCACACAAGCCCTGAACATACCGTTACAATTCTTGGTAACATTCCCCGACGATGTCTCCAAACTGAACCGACTGATTTATAACTTTTTATCTCGGAAATAGCATGTTCAACACAAACTCTGTACTTTCGAATATATCTGTTTAGTTTACGACACTGTCTTTTCTGAATTCCCCTCTTTTGTTGAATTTGTGCTGCTGTGTATGGTGTTATAATAGGATATCCATTCGGATAAATCTTATCGCCAAGCAATACACAGTCCCGGGGAAAAGATAATTCATTGCCTATACGCCGCATCAACCAGTACTGTTGCGCGTCGTTAAGATGGCCTGGAAAACCGCTCTCGACGTACCGTATCCTTCCGGTATTATCTACCACAATCTGTGTGTGTATCGCATGAAATGATCTATGACCCGAATAATATTGTTCCTGATGAATACCAGGTCGATTAATTTCATGGGACGTTCCATCGATGGCTCCAACCGCACTTGGTAATTTGGACCAAGCGTCTGTCATACTTTGCCATTGCTCATTCGATGGCCAAATGATGAACTGTTTCAATTTCAAATAGAAAATAGGAATCAAAGTTCGTATTTCGTCCCGAACAGAAGACACACTGATATCAAATAATGCTGAAAGCAGATGATACGAACTATAGCATCGTAACCAAATAATCACAAGCAAAACTCTATTTCGGGTTGACAAAGAATGTGGTCGAGCAGTAGATACTCGTAAGTAGTCAATTAATCTTAAAAAAAGTTTCAGGAGTTTCGCCAGTTAATTCAAAAAATTGATAACGATGCTCAGCAAATAAAAGAAATACACTCCGGCCGCTGTAAAAATCTTCATCGGAGCCAAACAAATGATATCTTATAACAAGAAGAGGATCGGGTGGTGGGCGTAAAACAGAGACCAAAACACTTTGCAAAAAGCTGCAATACTGCGACGAGTCCGCAGGAGGCTGTACTAATGCTGGCAAAAAACATAGAAGCATTCTCTTGGTGCGGCTGTCCATATTCTCTGAAAGAAAATACGTGCGATTTAGCGAACTACTACGGACACATATCTGCAATTTAAGTTGTACACGTGATTTTATTCTATGTGAATTCTGGTAATGTTGATTTTGTAACTGGTAATAAATAAGAAGATGAAACATTAGGGTATACCTTAATCTGATAATGGTCATGTTTTGTATAAATTTGTAATTTTGTGCTTGTCGGTTCGCTCTTTACTGGCAATGTTGAGCTTTCGAAAGATTGTCCTTGGACAAAACACAAACGAGCTTTAATAAAGCGATGATAACACTCTGAAAAGAATTTTTTTTCTGTGATACAACTAAATATCATTGAAAGAGGCGTAAAAAATCATCACAGGGAAATCCTTGTTTCATGATTGTTTCAACATGTCGATATACTAGTGTACGTGGGTAATGTGGACAAAACGAGGATCACGAGCATTACTTGTACATGAAAGTTTACTTATACTTCATAACTTCATACTTATATGTCATAACTTCGGATAAAAAGTTTTCACTGACGATAAGAATTAGCTGAATACCATTCCTAGAAATAATTATGGAAAATTTCAGACAAGGTAAGGGCATTTTAAATGATTTAAGTCAATCACTACTCACAATTTATAAATTACAATCACTATGTTCCTTTTTCTTCACCAACCATTAACGTCTGAGGCTCGCACGTTTTTTCTCAATTTAGCTCCAATGTAAGGCCACGTAAAAAACAATATGTGTTTAAGGACAAGATCATTTCAGGTATATCGTGACGGCTAGTGCATCTATCCAAGCTCTTCTGGATTTTCTTTTCACCAGTAATCCGCACACTATGCTTTCCAGGCCACTGGCTGCTTTCGAACGTTTTCATCGTCGAAACAAAAATCGGCGTTTAGAGAGAAGTAAATCCTGTCGGAATAGGTATTATCAATCCTCCGAAAGAAATTCTCTGAGCCTGAGATCGCACCAGCGACCTACTGCTCTCAAGTCCTGTACGCTACCGACTCAGCTACTCGAGCACGGCACATTTTCAGTGAAGGGGACGGCAGTTATGTAAAAATATCTATACCAAACAATCACTGATACAATGTTACTGGTGTTTGTATCAGATACAATTATTAAACAGTAAAAAAGGAAACTGATTCAATAGTCGAAAGATCCAAATAAACATAGAAATAATTTTTTTTGTATATTGCTTTTTCAGAGACCCTGCTTCAAAGACGTCGAACGTCTGTGTAGATCAATAAAGAGGAAACGATGCTTATACTTCGAGCTTACCAAAACCATCCGACCAGTTGGTCCGATATTCTTGAGGAGGTGAAATCGAATTTAAACTTACTGACACCGGCAGCGAGAGAAGTTTATCGTACGGGCACACCTAAAAGGCTTCGTGACAGAATGTCCAGTAAACTGAGCAATCTGATTCAACAGAGCGCAGCAAATATACAAGACCAAGATATCAGGTAAATCAAACTAACTAAACTCTTGCAATGTGAGATTTGAATGGGAACTCATAGCCAATACTTGATTAAAGACATTCTACAAGTGCACGTATCTTTACCTACCCTTTTCTCTCCATGGAATTTTGCCTCTCATTGTTGCTTTCAAAATGTACTAAATGTGTAATTTTCAACAACTTTTAAATAAAAATACGGAGTACACGTACTTCCACGTGCGTATAAAAATTTTCACCGCCAAATTTGCAAATCACGTAATCACAACGTATGTATGGACTTTTTTTTCTATATCTGTGCGTCTCTTCAAAGTAAATGAGCCGTGTTCTGGCAAAAAGGGGCTTAACACATCTTCGTAATGCATTAGACCAAGCAAGATATCACTTAATTAATGATCTACAGGATCAAATTTGTCAAGCAATTTACTAAGTCATAAGGTGAGATGGTCCTTTGACATGCAAAAATTTCTTGATGGCGAAAATTTTCGGCCAATGTCATCCTGCGCGAACTGCGCGGGCTGACTCGATTGATACTTTTCTCAAATGCATTCCGCTACAGAGCACTGCTCAAATACATGTGTTAAATTGATGATGCATTGGTGACTAGGGAAAAAACCCTCCCCCTCCTTGCATTCTCGCTACGCCTCTGGACATTACACCAAATTATTTCTATTGCATAGGGCAGCCGTAGAGAAAATACAGGCATATGAAAGAAGACTCATCCCTGAAGGTGACCACCAGCAGCCGCAAGCAGATAATGAGCCAGGGCCAGCAAATCCACCACAGATGGCAATTGATCGAGACGAAATTGCCGGGCGTATTTTATCGTCATCGTCAGATGAAGGACAGGCTGCACGTCGGGTTCCTGTTCGCGGCAGGAGACACAGAAAACGCCCTCTTGCTGAAATAATCAGAGAAAACCAGCTGGAGTACAACAAGTTTATAAAAAAGAAAATTCCCAAATTAATGCGCATGTTAGGTGTAAGCTCTTCATCTGAAGACAGTGACTGAAATAAAAAGATGACAAAATTCTTTGAGAAACGAACAAATTAAAACAATTGGCCTGAAAACGTCTCGTGTCGTCTGTTTCATTTTGAGATAACCCCCTCGTTTTACCTCGTCATCGTCCTCGTCACCGTCATCGTGTTAGTTCGCAAATCCCTATTAAGACAGATACAGCGCCTGTAAGGTAGACAAAACATTTACTAATCCATAGAGAGAATTAATCAAAGGACTGATAGTCCTGAGAGTCGCCCGGAGGTAATGGGTTAGATGTTTTCACCTTTTTTTTTTTTTTGATAGAACTGAAAATATACATTAAGCCCCCTTTTACCGGGGCATTTCATGAAATAAAAACAAATACTGATTGTCTGTGGCTTATGATAAACGATATAAACATGAAGTTTCATAAAAAATTTTCCGGTAGTTAAAGAGATATTGGTCCATAATGGAAATATACATCAAGCCCCCTTTTTCCATGACACCGCATTAAATTCGGCGGGGCATAATAACTGTCGTAGTCCCATCAATATTTATAGTTCCTCCCTAGCTTCATAATGCCTGTAAAGAATGTGGATAAAAATTAGGCTTCTTAGTTGATAAAAATGTTTTTCTAGCGTAGAATCTGGGTGACTTAACTTACATGTATATCTTAATTCGTACACATATAACTAATACAAACATTCTAAATAATTTCAGTAGAATAGGGCATACATTTTCTCTCCAGATTTAGAACAAGTTGTTTTTTGTGTGACACAAATTTTCTAGAATTGTACCATATATAAATATGTGTGTGTGTGTGTGTGTGTGTGTGTGTGTATTGGTTAACTTGAATAATTGTCCTTCCCAAATACAGGATGCTATGAAATTTGGGTATAATTGCCTATAGTTTCAGAGGCGGTGATTTTGAAATGTTACTACTCAGTTCTGAAGCTTCTGTGAAGTTTATAGAAACAGAGCAGAACTACTTGAACAATTTTACAAGAGGACCATTTAGGCAACTCAACTGAACTCTGTCTTCTGGTATAGGGTCTATGACCAAAAATGCCCTTTAGCAACTCACCCATATCTAATCTAAGCAGTCTGACAAAGTTTCGGACATAATTGGGATTCTATAGCACTAATAAGGTTTCGTCTTATTTGACCTTGTGACAACGTTTTTCTTTTAATCCCAGGTGGCCTACATTCAATTTTGTCAAAAATATTATTTAGACAAACAGCTGGGCAATTTAATGATCATTGGACTGAAATGTAGCCTCTGGAGCACACACAAATATTTGATTCAGTAATCTACTTGTCCTTTAGAAATAATTTGTTTTTGCTGTTGTCCGGGTTCAAGTTTTGTCCAAAATGGACTTAAGGAATGTGGCTGTTACAGCTCAAGAAAAACAATAACCCAAAAGCATGATCATCAGCCTTTTAGCTTTCTCTGCGTTTCATAACGTCCCAGGAATTAGTACTGCTTCCACACCAGTTGAAAACTGTAGAGATCTACTTGTTGTTGCTTTGGTGTAAACTAAATTTTACGATTCGCTCTATTACCCTTTACAACAACCCTTTACAAAATTACAAACACTCCAATAAAGAACTTGTAGTTCGAGTAGGTTAACATTTATCTGTTCTATTATATTTGAAATATAATGTAGTAAAAAGTCAATTTCTCAGATTGCTGGTTGTTAGAACTGCTTAGTTTCAAGTCAAATTCCCGAGTGAATTCAGATTTTGGCAGTTACGAAAGCACCCAGTGCGTTCTGACACCCGCAGTAATACATTGTTGTTTCATAAATGCTAGATCTAGATTAATCGCACATTGAAAAAAAACAACAGCAGACTTTGACACATTCAGCTCTATAGAAACGAAAAACATTTTTAATTAAACACAGTAAACTTTGAAAACACACTCTCTGCGTGGATCGGTGAAGCTCTAGGTCGGTGTACGCTGAAGATAAAGGCCTGATTCAGCAACTGATTCATAAATATGTAAATTTATAAAGAATTCCGTGGTGCAAACGACGTTATACGTCACGTGATTATAAGATCTATATTTGTCGCACAGCTACATTCCAGAAAGCACCTGCTAAGCGATGACTTGGTACAGCCTAGAACCGTGCGCATTACATACGCTATGTGCGATCTCTGCATGTGCACCTATAACATGGGTGTGCAAAGTATTTAAAGTCTAGAACAAAAAGTTGTGGAGAAGCAACGTGTAAGAATGTCTAAGAAGGCAACGCAACCATTCCAAGTCGTTATAAACTTGTGTAAAAAAATTTGCCTACTGTTGGGAAAAATCTCCATTGAAAGCTTCTATGGTAACTCGGTATCGCCTTTCTCTTACCGATCATAGGTTGAGTTTTGAATTGAAAAAAAAAAAGACGTGCAATTAAGGACAGATTGTAAGATTTAGAGTGTACTTAATTATCAAACAATTTTCACACAGAATCGTGCTGTAGTAAATACGCTTGTAGTCGGAAGAGTATTTTTCAGCGTGTCCGCAAACTTTTAGGTCACGACTGCTATTTTTAGGTACATACATAATGCTTTAATTTTAGAGTGATGTCTGTGTAAGCGATTTGCTATTGTGTACCCTTGTGGACGACATGATTGTTTCAAAGGTTTGAATCGTTAAACAGCTCAGTCTGGACAGACATATTCATTATCACAAAGGCACAGTTGTAAAGTATTTACAACAGAAATCAAAGTACTGAAAGTACTGACAGACCAGCGAATTTGATTGTTTGATTGACTGATTGATTGATTGATTGTATGGTGTTTATTAACCCTGTTTTCAACATTATTTCATTTATATAGCGGTGGTCAGTGCACATATCCATGCTTTCCTGGAGTTTCTTTTACCAGAACTTCGCACAGTATTCTTTCCAAGCCACTAGCTCCTTTCCCAAATAACCATCGTCGAAACGTGAGCGAGAAATGAATCCTGTCACAATGACTATCATCAATCCTCGGAAAGAAATTAGTTGAGGATCAAACCAGCGACCTCCTATTCTCTAGTCCTGTATGCTACTGACTGAACTGCCGGGGCTATATTTGGTATTGGTTAACTATAATCCAGTTTAAGTTCAACCCTTAACCTGCTAAAAAATGTTAAATGAAACTTTTAAGCTGATGGTAAACACCTGAATATTGCTATTTCACAGTTACACTTTGGAGAAAATCTATCCTCTTATCTGACAATGCAGATCAAGATCAGACTGCACACACTGTCTGCAAAAGGTCATTGAGTCGCGGTAGTGCTGGTAAAAGAAACTCTAGGAAAGCATGGACAGGTGCTCTGGCAGCTGCAATATCACTGAAATAATGTTGAAAACGGTGTTAAACACCATGCAGTCAATTAGTCAATATCTAATAGCACAAGATGTAGTTAACTATTTAACTCTCCTTACAAAACGAAAAATTTTACATCCGTCCAAATTCAAAGCTGTTGCAGACCATGAATTAAATGTGGCTGAACTGATGATACATGATTCCAGAAGGGCAGAAAACAATGTGGGAAAAGGAGAAAATGATGGTTACCAGCATTTTCTTCTTTTCCCACAATGTTTACAAAGGGATCCTTCCCCAGTATCGTTAAAACTTGGAACTGTTTGGTAAAAGGTTAATAGAATAACAGTTTAACATAATAGTTCAACAGTACACAATAATCTAAATAATGAATGACTGAAGGAATGACTAGGGTTCCCTGTCCAGTAGGGGTTGATATAGCTGGGATTTGCTGTAAGTTAACTTAGGTGTATCTATTAATAGATTCATTCATAATGTTACAGTTGTGTAGGAATTAGTGATTCTCTGCTTTGCATAAGTCACTCAATTTACATATAAGCAAAGATCTTGTACCTTATAAATGACATCTTGTTCAGTTTATTACTTTGTAAGACGACGTGTTCAGATCGGAGAGGTAGTGATTTAGTGGTTTAGTGTCTAAATTGTCATGTATAACAGAATTAAGATTTCTAACAGAAAGAAGTATTTTCTGTGTGGCAGTATTTGGCAACTGTGAGGTTTTGAATCTAGGTCAATCTTGATGCCTAAAGACTAGCTTCGCTAGTCAAAAACTGGGTTGTTTACCGAATAATTAGAACACTATGTTTTATCTCGTAAACCGGAACTTGGAAAAGGAAGCAGTACAAGGCCGGAGGTATGCTTACGTCACCCCATAGATCAGGATGATAACAATGAAAGCGTGGTTGCTACGCAACCAGGCGACTCAAAGATGAGAAATAAAAGCCTTGATATACTAAACAGACAATGTGCCTCGTTTAGTATATACACTACTCAAAAGTTATAAGCCGGCAAAGCTAGTATTTCAATTAATTCGGACCGAATATACTCATTTTTTTTTTTTTTTTTTCTCTCAGCTGACGAAGAAAAGCACTACCATTCTTCATAATTAAGAACACATTTTATTCAAATTATACAAAAAATTAGTTTTAAAAAAACAACAACATGTACGTAACAACCCCAAAAGTGAAAACTCAGATCAGACACGTGTGTCCACCGTCAGCATCGATGACTGCCCGGCAACGTCTCATAGTTTTAATGTAACGCAATATGTTCTGCTGTGGAAGTGTCTCCAACACACGAGTAACAACACATGAGAAGGCGTTCAAGTTGTTCTGTTGTGGCTGACTCTTGACCTCTCTTTTCAACCAATCCCACACTTGCTTGATAGGATTAAGGTGTGGACTTTTCGCGGGCCACTGAAGTAAGCGCACATGATTGGCGGCTAATATGTCACGTGTTCCTCTTGCAACATGACATGGTGCATTGTCCTGGGCCAGGATCATCCTGCGTTTAGCCTGTATATGGGGTATAAGTAGAGGTTGCAGGATGTCATCTTGGTAGCGGCGCGCATTCAAATTGCCATCAATCCGAAAAATGTTGGTTTTAGTGTGCATGGAAACGCCAGCCAATATCATGATCGAACCACCCCGGTACCGGTCTGCCTCTACCACACAACAGTCAGTATTGCGTTCCTCTGGCCGGCGGTACACTCTGGAACGACAATCATTACCTTGGAGACTTATCTGTGTCTCGTCTACGAATAATACGTTAGACCATTCAGCCTGTGTTAGCTGTAAGTGACGTCGTGCCCATGCCAAACATGCGGCACGATGTCTTGCAGAGAGAGTAACGACCCTACGTGGACGTCGAGCCCGAATACCAACTTCTCGAAGACGGTTACGTACAGTCTGTGAGTTAATTGGGCGAGCGTGGATTCCAATAGTCTCTCGAGTGGAAGATGCATCCAAGAAGCGGTTCCGTAGGTGAAAAACGACCATGTGTTGATCTTGCCTACGGGGTAGTAACTCTCACCCTCGGCCGGCGCCTAATGTCCGACACACTTCCGGTCTGTCGAAATTTTTTTATAACTTTCTGAATGGTCGAGTGGCATCTGTTGAATGTTCTTGCAACCTGGAATGAAGTTTGAAACATTGAAGTGTCTAAATAAGAGATTCTGGGAAATCTTTACCGGCTCAAACGTTTAAACAAATGAACTTGAACGTACCTGCCTAATTTACGTTCCAGATTCCACCATGCCGACCGCACGAGCGCGTTCCTGTAGAGTCATTCTCGCCATCTTTTATGTTTTTCTTGTCTATCAACATGTGTGAAACAATTTTGTAAGTTGAAAATAGTGTATAGATTAGTGCACGTGGATTTCATACTTATTTTATCAAAATATCCACTTCCGTTCCCCCAGTGCCGTTGAAAAAACCGGTTTGTTATTTTTGTCAGAGTCGGCTCTGCCTCTCATACTGGAAAATCATGCATAATTTCGTATGGATATTACAACCCGTTTTTAAACTGAACGCATTTTTAAGTGGCCGATTAGGAGTTTTGAGGAGTGTATACATAGTAAAAATAGCGTTGCACCCCGCCCCCCCCCCCCCCCCCTGTGTTTTCACCGCATTTGATTTTCTGGCGTGAATGATATGAAATGGGGTGGAAATTAGCATCTAGCTGCTGTATACACCAACAAACCAGTCTGTTGCCTCTGACCTGGGCCGAAACTATTTGCTTTTAGTCAGTTTTCTGCATGTCAAAACACCAGTGTACACCATGATTAAGTCTGTTGTTATACCATACGGATTTTAGAGATGTATAATACTCTGATGACTTGCTTGGTATCATGCATCACGGAGATGTATCATTGCCTCTTTTGCAAAGACCCATTATGTTTAGGGTTATTGTTACATGAGACAGCATACCTGTGGTTTTGCAAAATCACCTACAGGTCAGAGAGCGACCATGTTATTGAGTCACTGGTTTATTTATAGAACCGTCAATCAACTTGTGCTATTCTAAGGATTTCCTACCCTGAAGATCGACTTTTCCATGTAATCTCGATGGGCTAAAGGGAGTGTACTCTAAAAGCATAATGAACGACAACTCATTTTACAAATCAGTAAGGATAAAATTAGAATCAATCCGATTGGTGTCCGAAAAGTTAAAAACAAATATTGCAAGAGACTGCAGAAGCAAATTCTGCAAGAAAATTCCATCAACTCGAAAAAAAAAAAAACTAAATGTAAACGTGTTTTGATCGAACATAACTATTGTACTGGACATAAATGTCACGATACACCTTTTGAGAAAGGTTGTCCGTTGTTGAATGGTCTAAATCTTGTTAAAAAATGTTAGCCTTCATGGATAGAAAACTCGATGGAGATCAATCGAATTCGATACTTCTTTCATTGTTGGAGTTATGTAGGCACTCCAACTTAGGACCTGTACTCTTGACATACGATAGTGTTGTTGGGGAATTACAAAAGGGACTTGGTGGATTTCTTTACGTGAGGTGTCAAAATATCGATTGTGGAGAGGTCAGCATCGTCCTCTATGGAACCATGTATCATGCCTTCATGAGCCGAAAGAGAAAGAGAATGGGCTGTTTTTCAATGAACACTAAACTTAGTACAGATAAACATAGATTTCTAGTTGTAATCAAACTGTAGTCCTATTGGTATGATCCACCAGTCAGTGTTCTTTAGAGTAACCACAACAAAGGGTTTTATTGAGTATTTACGGAAAGTATTTCATGATGGACTGATCTGGAACAATGTAGATAAAAGACTGATGACAAGTTTGCCACACACTTTTCTGTCATTGTTTGTGTAAAATAAAACAAACCAACATGTATGTCAGTTCAATCCGAATTAGAGATGTCACCAAAGGAGAACTGGGTGTTTTATACTTCACAAACATTAGACCATTGTTATAATCATCTCTGTATCTTCAATCAAGTTATCTCTTGAGGTTTTAGGCATTATTCAAATCATTCACCCACTCACGGATATTCTGCCCCTGTGAAATAAGGCCTGTGTGAGTGAATAAGCTATTAAGTTAATGTGTAAATTTCAATAAATCGAACAAATATGCAATTTTTTTTGCAAAAAGCTAACAGTCATGCTAACCGGTCTTTTCATACCTAGGTCATTTCCTGCCTAAGTCATTTCGTATAGATTTAGTCTATGGTCATTTCGTTACCAGTAACAACCATTTCATACCCAGGTCATTGAGTACCCACTTTTCTATTTGAACTGTAATTGGTACGAAATGACTTTTATCTAGACATTTCGTACCTATCATGCTTTAGGTAAGTCCCGAAAAAAAATGTTTCCTAATATTTTGAGCATTTTTTTATGAATGCTGGGTACAAAATAACTCTACTTTGTCATCTGGTACGAGCTATACATAACTTTTTATCTTTTTGCTAGTTTTGTCTACACGTTTTGCATTTCCCACTATAACTTGTATTCTGTTCAGGTGTTGCTCGTGTTTCAAGTGTGATACAGTTGTTTTTTAACTGAACTTTAGTATAAAAATGTGGTAAATTTTGGCAAAGATCGGATGAACATTGTCAAAAATGCCATTGATATCAAGTTGAAGGGCACTTAACTCCTGGCCAAATGATGAAATTTTGCTAGTTTTTGAAAAGGAATCAAGCTTTCATAGATATCAATAGACTGGGTTAATTTGACAAAGATTGACTTAACAATGTCAAAAATGACATTTTATCAAATTCAAGGGCACATAACTCTCGGTGGAATGGTCTGATTTTGCTCATATTCAAAAGGAACCAAGCTGTCATATATATCTATCCACTGTATGAATTGGTAGAGATTGGAAGGAAAATGAAGGCTGTTAACATCAAAAACGCATTTTTTGAAATTTAAGGGCACTTCACTCCTGGACCAATTTTCTCAAGTTAAGCATGGTGAATGATTTTCATATTTTGTTTTTCAACTGCATAAGTATTAGAGTCAATTATAAGAAAATTAGTTGCTTTGCCCCATTTAAAATTTGTGTACAACTACATAATCTTCTGAGGCATATGACGTAAAACTGCACTGCAAAATTGACATATATTCTCGAAATTGTTAAAGATTTTTGCAGTTTATGCATCATATGATTCAAATATTGTGACTAAAACTTTTATTTTGTGACTTTAACTTCTGCTATAAGCACGATTCGAATTGTATGAATATTTCATGAGATAACGGGCACAACATCGACTTTAACAAATATTCGTCTTTTTTTTATTTTAAAGCAGAGTTCCGAACCCGCACGGCATGACACGTTGTTTTTTTTTTTTTTTTAAACATTCATATTTCACCAAAAGGATAGGCATAACATGTTGTATCCATTTTTAATATCATTTCTACATTCCATTTACCTTAATTTCAGGCTAGGGATACCTTAACTACAAAATTTCGTAAATGAAAAACGCGGCTTATTATTTATCAAGTATTGATTTCTTCTATTTATGCCACAAAGTTTCACTGAAACAATCTGTTTACCTCTTACATATATCTTAGAGTTTTCGATACAAGCTGCATCGTCAACATCTGTTAATGGAGCATCCCTCAGAATCATTTCTTCATCTAAAGCGTCCCATGTAAGGTGACCACGGTAGATTGTTATCTTTACGATAAAGTTTTAATTTCTGCACTGTAGAGGGTGAAAATATTGGTCCATTATTTGGCATAGGAGGCGCAGGACTTGCTTTAGACAACGTGACGTTTGGTTTGAAATTTTGAGCATCAAAGGCCACCTTCCAATACAGAGGTTTGTAACTGAAATAAAATAAACCCAACTGCTAACCTGCTCATAACTGAACCTTTTACCAAAGAATCACGTATTTTAACGACTCTGAAGAGAAAAAAAAAAAACTTTCGAAAACGTTGTGGGGGAAAAAAGAAAAAGATGCTGACAACCAACATTTTCTTTTTATCCATGGTGGTTCCCTACCCTTTTGAGAACAATGTGTTTCTACCTGTTTGAGGACAAGTCTTATTTTAGTCACATTTAATTTTTCGTCTGCAATTGCTTTCAGTTTGCACGGGTCTAAATTTTGTCGTCGGGTAAAGGGTTAACCAACCTTAGGCTACTAAGCGCTACTTAATGCGAGTTTGTGAGTAGTGTAGATTAAGATCAGACCATACAGAACGCGAAATCTGATCTTTTCGATACGGCGAGATATTTTTCAGCAAAACTATGGGAAAATGGTGACATTGTTTATCACATACAAGTTGTCTTTTTCCATCGACGTTTTCGTTATCATTAACTTTCAATTAAGAGAAGTCTGTTTCACGTTCAAATATTTATCTCTTAAGCCCCTTTCACAATTGCCCTGTGACCTGTTTACGACCGCCTGCAAAACTTTTTAGTAGTGTTCCACGACCACTCGCATGATGTCTTGCAAGCTGTCCCAATCATTGCAAAGTAGCAAGAAGTCACAACCGATCGTGTAAAGCCCATTTCACGATTGAAGTGCGACTAATTGCGACAATCTTATAGCACGATCGACTAAAAAAAGCTACTCTCGCAAAATGGATCGCAAAAAAAATCCTTTCACAAATGCAATAGAAGTCCAACAACAGCTAGTGGAAGCGACCATTGCAAGACATAGGACATATGCTTGTGCGAGCGATCGTAGGTTTACAGTGAGTGTTGCTCGAGTAAATGCGATTGGTGTGATGTCACTTATACAACTGCCGGCATTGTCATACGATTTGTCTCAACGGCGTGCGATTGGTCGAGTGTTTTGATGCGACCGATTGCACGATCATGAGATTGTTAGTACGAGCGGTCCTGAAACGACCCGGAAATTTATACCCGCCAAAATTTAGATCTCGTCAGATCAACTCTAAATTCTGAATAACGAACGGAATGTTGTCAAAAAAGGCTACAAACACCGAGCAAGCAACATAAAGTTAGCAATAGCAGCTTCCAGCTTCCTTCAAAAGGACTAGAGACCATTTTAGTAGTTGACTGATTTTTCTCTTTAAGATAGTCGCACGAAGTCTCTTAAAAGTCGTACAAAGGTGGTACACTGTTGCACGAGGTGAAACGAGTTGTTTAATAACAGTCTGATAGTCGCATTCAAAACACAACCTAACGCACGACGGGTAGGCAGAGATCTTTAATACACGTACGAGTGTTGTACGGCGTCTAAACGATTAAATACAGTATCCAAGTCATGCGAGCTCGTGCGTCTTGTCGTGCCACTTTGTGCAACACTCGTACAACAGTTACTGTTTGTGTGACAAAATGCGACTACTTTGATCGCAAGCAGTCGCATCAGAATTTTGAATATGTTCAGAAGTCTAATACGATCGTTTGCGACCGCTTGTGGCTCTGCAATGATTGCGACAACTCGCACGACGCCATGCGAGTGGTAGTGCAACACTGCTAAAAAAGTGTTGCAGACGGTCGTAAACTGGTCGTAAGCCAAATGTGAAAGAGGTTTAGGCTTTTAAACATGTTCAAAATTCTGACGCGACAGCAAGCGATCACAATACTCGCACTTTGTCGCACTAACAGTCGTACGAGTGTTGCACAACGTTGCAAACAATTGCACAAGAAGACGTCGTGCAAGACTCGCGCGTGTCTAAGGGGTCTCTGGGTACCAGGTGTGCGTTCGGATGCGTTTTGAATGCCACCAAAAGACTGTTATAAGACAATTCGCATCTCATCCAAAAACACTGTACTATCATTGTACGACTCTAAGAGACTTATATTCGGCTATTTTAAAAAAGAAAAATAAGTCAGCAACTAAAATGGTCTCCAGCGTTCTTTGAAGGAAGCTGAAAGCTGCTACTGCTGTCTGGTTTCTGTCGCCTTTTTTGACGACATTTCGTTCGTTCTTCGGAATTCAGTTTTGATCTGACGAGGGCCATATTTGGGTGGGTAAAAATCTCCAGCTCGTTGTGCGATCACTTGGAGGACCAATCCCATAATCTTAAAACCGGTCTCACCAAACACCCGACATCTCGCATGGTGTTGAGACAAATCGTACGGTAACGCCTCAGTCCCACAAAATGTATGATTGAGGTCAAACCAATCGCAGTTACTCTTGCAACACTCATAGGTAAACATACTGTCGTTCGCACTAGCATATATGCCTTTGTCTTGCAACGGTCGCTTCAACTTCCTCTTGTTAAACGATTTCTCATGCATTTGTGAAAATTTTGCGATCCATTGCCATAGTAGCTTTTTCTAAGTCGATCGTGCGACCAAACTGTTGCAATAAGTCGCACTCCAATTGTGAAGGGGGCTTTAACAATTATCTGTTCTGCCTACAATTGGCAAAAAATCTGAATGCATGGCCTTTATTACCGAAGCCGTAAAGGATTTGCAGCAGACGGCTTTTAAAAATTTCTTTTTTTCAAATGAAATATATTTAATCTGTATGAATAAGTATGGTTTTACTACATGAACCCCTAAGCTCCTTTCACAATTGGAGTGCGACTGATTGCGACAGTTTGGTCGCACGACCGACTTAAAAAAGCTCCCTTCACAATGGATCGCAAAAAGCTTTCACAAATGCAATAGAAGTCGTTCAACAGGAGGGAGTGGAAGTTACCGTTGCAACACAAAGGCGCATATGCTCGTTTGAGTGATCGAGTAACTGCGATTGGTGTGATGTCAATCATAGAACTGCTAGGATTGATGGCGTTGTCGTGCGATTTGTCTCAAAACCGTGCGAGTAGTTGGGTGTTTGGGTGAGACCGGTTGCAAAATCATGATATTGGTCATATCAGTGGTTGTGCAATGAGATAGAGATTTTACGCTCCCAAATATGGACCTCGTCAGATCAAAACTGAATCCTGAAGAACGAGAAAATGTCGTCAAAAAAGGCAAACAAGGGGACAGCAGTTTCCAGGTTCCTTCAAAAAAAGGCTGGAGAACATTTAGTTGATAACTTATTTTTCTTTTTTAAGTTGCATAGAGGCTCTTAAAATCGTAGAACGGTAGAACGTTGTTCTACGATAAGATGCGAACTATCTAATAACAGTTTATTAGTCGCATTCAAAACGCAGTCGAACGCACGACTGGAAGCTAGACATCCATAATACACGTGCGAGTGTTGCGCTACGTCTAAACGATCAAATACAGTATCAAAGTCATGCAAGCTCGTGCCTCTTGTCGTGCAATGCTTTGCAACGTTGTGCAACGCACGTAGTGTCAGGATTTTAAACATGTTCAAAGCTTAAAACGATCGGTTGCGACTGCTTGCGATTTTGCAATAACTGCAACAGCTCGCAGGACACTTGGCGAGTGGTCGTGCAACACTACCAAAACATGTTTGCAGGCCGTCGTAAACTGGTCGTAAGGCATTTGTGAGAGGGGCTATAAGCTGCTGAGCGCGACTCACTGACCTTTTCCGGACCGTGAAGATCAAAATTAGACTGCACAGAACGTGCAGTCTGATCATGCATCTACACTGTCAGATATAGAGATATTTTCAACCCAACAAAAAAAACTTTGAAATAGTAAAAATTGTGCTTTTACAATGGGCTTGAAAATTTCGTCTCATTTATTTAGCAGCTTAAGGGTTAAAGAGTGTAAAAACGTAACGAACAGAAAAATAATCGCAACGAGCGATTTCTCCTTTCGTCACAGTGTTTTAAAAAGTGGTATACTGCAAGCCACAACAAATCGTCGACTTGACGGGGTGATCGTGTTTTAACTGTGAATGATACCATTTTAGTAATTAAAGTATTCGCTTTCAGTGAATTATAACATATAACCTTTTGCTCCTTTAATCTATCAAACCATAGTCCTACTTGTGGCTCCATGACATATATTACTCCTGGCGGTTTCAAGGTTGAATAGATTACTACAAAGAGAAAATGCAACTTGGGATTTGGCGTCAGTCTGTTCAGTCGAGGATATCACATGACGCATGCCAAGTGGCTGTGTACGACCTTCGTCTTGGATATCAAATACATATCGAACTAATATGGGCATTCTGGGTACAGAACCGAACTACTTTTCAAGACGGCAGTCAATGCACCGAATTTCAAAATAAAGCATACGTTTACTCACTAAAACCTACCTTGTACGATTCATCCAGCTATGGTTACCTAGCGTATAACCTCTGCACCAGCCATTATAAATATAGCCCCTATAAGCTTGAGAAAATGCACGGTATAAGCTCAGCAGGGTGGTGATATTTTTGTTGTCAGTCCGTTGCACAAATCCCGGTTTCCCCATGTCTATATTTAGAAACTGTCTACAGAGATTTGCAGTAAACAATGGTATTTTATAAAATTATTTTATTTTCTCTTTTGAAATCATCATATTTTTAAGAACTTGTAGCGAAAAACTGACTTGATTTTTTCCGTATTACTTATAGCCATGTTTTCCGCTTGCTATTTTAAGCGTCAATTTGCGCACCAATTAGAATTTAGAGCAGTATTCTTTGATTTAAGCAAAGTATTTGACAAAGTCTGGCATAAAGGCTTGGTGTTCAAGTTGCGCAGAGCAGGTATCACAGGCAAATTATTGTCCTGGTTTTCAGATTATATTTCCAATCATTTTCAACGGGTTATTATACCAGATGGTATCTCAAACTTATGTCATATTCAAGCCGGTGAGACCTCCATTATTCCCAATTTATATTAATGATATTGTTGATGACAGTCAGGCAAACATTAACCGTTTCGCAGATGATACCAGTTTATCAATGGTTGTATCTGACCCGGCTGTTGCTGGAAGTATGTTACAAACTGATATCGATAAAATTACTCGTTGGGCGCATAAGTGGTTAGTCAAGTTAAATCCACCGAAGTCCGAATATTTAGTTATATCTCGTAAACGTATTAAGACTAACCATCCAGATTTTTTCATGTCGAATATTGAAATTCCTTCTTTTACCAGTCATAAACACTTATATTTCTTTCCAACGATGGGTCTTGGGACTTTCACGTTAGTAAATCTATCGAAAAGGCATGGAAAAGAATCGGAATCTTGCGACTTCTGAAAACCCGACTTGATCGCCTTTCACTTCAAATTATTTATTTCTCTTTTATCAGACCAATTCATGAACATGGAGATGTTATATGGGACAATCTTTCTCAAGGGTTTAAAGATCAACTAGATAAAGTGCAAAATGAGGCTGCCCGGATTGTTACTGGTTGCACTAAAATAGTTGCTATAGCTGATCTATATCAAGAGTCTGGTTGGGAAACTTTAAGCCAACGACGGCTCAAACACAAGCCTACTCTTTTCTATAAAATGGTAAATGGCCTTTCCCCAAATTATCTTAATACTCTTGTTCCACCTACAATTGGCAATTTTTGTTCTTATAACCTACGTAGGCCAAACAATATGAGGAATATTGCAGGTAGAACTAGCCTGTACAACACTTCATTTTTGCCAGCTGTGATTAATGAATGGAATTCCTTGCCAGATGAAATTAAGAAAGCGGAATCATTGTCATCGTTTAAATACCGTTTGAACGTAGATAAACCTTGCCCACGGAGGCTTTACTTTTTTGGCGACAGGAAAGTTCAAAGTATACATGCCAGATTAGGCAACAGATGCAGCTGTCTCAATGAGCATCTGTACTCAAAAACATTGGTGCAATCGCCACTCTGTAGATGCGGTACAGTGAAATCAACCCATCACTACTTTTTGGAATGTCCATTTTATAATAACCAGAGAATTAGTCTAAGCCTGTCTGTTAACGGTATAGCAAGACTTACACTCCAAATCATGCTGTTTGGGGATGAAAATCCGTTTGATAGCCAAAGAATATTTGCTGTCGTGCATACATATATCCGTGAAAGTAGAAGATTTACTAATGCCTAATTCTCATGTCATCTTGGTTATAGCTGAATCTGTATCAAACCATTCTATTCCACCCATTTCGCTTTGAGTTTTACTGACGGTTTGGACCCTTCGGGCCCGGTATGCTAACATAAAAATACTATTATTTTTTGTGTGTGTGCAAACAATTACTTGTTTAATCAATTGTGATGGTAAAGTTGGAAGGTTCCTTAACTATTATATAAGTGTTTTCAATTGAAATTTTCACTAATAACACTTCACACCGCTCTGTTCTTTTGTTATTTTTCCCCTACATTTTTTTTTTTTCATTGACCTAGGTTCTCTTGAATTAAGAACGATATAATCATGTGCTAACCGTTACCTGAAATTTGGAGATGAACTTTGTAAGCCCAGCTTTCGTTCTTATCCTTTTCCTAAGTATATTTATCATATAATTGTATTGTATTGTCTTTTGAAAAAGTATATTATACTGTTGAATAAAATATGTTTAAAGTAATTTGCGCACCACGTATTAATATTTATCCTTTACGGGATAGTGAAGCGTCATACCAGACAGGTTCAAACTTCGAAGAATATTGACATGCGAAGACAACGGGGTATACAAAATTTCGCTGGGTAGAATTACACTATTACGACTTCCCAACATTGACAACAAATCAGTCTCTGCTACACCAACAGTCGTTTCCAGCACGAAGTCTGAAAGTCATTTTTCATGCTTTTTGGGCCATAAGTATCGCTAATTAATTAATTTAAACGCAAATAACCTAATTCTGTAAAGTGGCTTTTTAATTGTTTGAAAATGAATACTGTTATAAATTTAAAAGTAAAACTTGCTTACAACTATTTATAGAACTATTGTGGGAGACGGGCGGCAGTGTAAGTGTAGAGCGTCAGCCTCTCACATCAAAATTTAAGGTTCTGGGCTCGAACCCAGTGATGATCGGGGTCAACCCTAGAAACCACCCTTATCACGGTGCGAGCACTGGTTAAGGTTTCCAGGTAGCAATAAATGAAAGTGCTTGATATAAGTTGTAAGAAATTTATTTACAATCGATGTAAAATATATATGTCTCAACTTAAAGAATTAAAGTAGCTATACAAACGGTTTAGTGGTCATGTCTTGGCCTTTGTTGAAGGTCCAGGTTACCAAACCCAGTGTGGCCGAAATTAGAACAGCAGAAAAAAATATCTTTTGAGACTGCATGTTTCGCTTTAAGCTGAAAAGAAAAGCGTCTTTTTTAATCCTTCCAGCGCCAAAGACGAACTACTTGGAGTCTGATCTCTGATCTACGCCGTGCGCTTGTTTCGTCAAGCCTGCAAGATAAAAAGCTGTCAGAAGTTCAGTGCATTGTATTTTTCAGCCGCCGATAGAGTCGAAATATCTGGCTCCGAAAAAGTTAATCTAACCGAATTCATCCGCCACTATAGGTATAGAATTGCGATATTTCAGCCAGTGCAAAAGGTATGAGCCATGCTCTGTGAAAAAGGGGCTTAATGCATCTGCAACTAGTATCCACGCAGGTTAGCCTGTGCGGAGTGCGCAGGTTGACATGGGCCAAAACTTTTTTTGCGCTTCGTAAATCTTCTACATGGCATAGGACCAGTGTACCTCATGAATCGGTCGGTTGTTAGAAAAAATGGATTTTATGGATCCATAATAAAGTGATGAATGGCTTGATGTCATACATCATGAAGATGCATTAACCCCTTGTGCCAGAGCTTGATTTGTATTTTTTTAAAGAATGTTGTCAATTCGAAAGATGGGCATTCAATCATAAGCAAAACTTTGATTTATTTATGAGCTGTTCTATAGATATTGAAAGCCACGATATGAGGGAATTATTTCAGTGATATTGCGGCGGCCAGAGCACCTGTCCATGCTTTCCTCGAGTTTCTTTTACCAGCACTACCGCGACTCAATGACCTTTTGCAGATAGTGTGTGCAATCTGATCTTGGATCTACATTGTCCGATAAGAGGATAGATTTCCTCCAAAGTGAAACTGTGAAACAGCAGTAGCAATATTCAGGTGTTTACCATCAGCTTGAAAGTTTCATTTAACATTTTTAACAGGTTAAGGGTTAAACACCATGCAGTCAATTAGTCAATATCTAATAGCACAAGATGTAGTTAACTATTTAACTCTCCTTACAAAACGAAAAATTTTACATCCGTCCAAATTCAAAGCTGTTGCAGACCATGAATTAAATGTGTCTGAACTGATGATACATGATTCCAGAAGGGCAGAAAACAATATGGGAAAAGGAGAAAATGATGGTTACTAGCATTTTCTCCTTTTCCAACAATATTTACGAAGGGACCCTTTCCCAATATCGTTAACATTTGGGATTGTTTGGTAAAAGGTTAATAGAATAACAGTTAAACATAATAGTTCAGCTGTACACAGTGATCTAAATAATGAATGAAGGAAGGAATGACAAGGGTTCCCTGTCCAGTGGGGGTTGATATAGCTGGGATTTGCTACAAGTTAACGTAGGTGTATCTATTATTAGATTCGTTCGTATTGTTTCAGTTGTCTAGGAATAAGTTATTCTCTGCTTTGCATAGGTCACTCAATTTACATATAAGCAAAGATCTTGTACCTTATAAATGACATCTTGTTCAGTTTATTACTTTGTAAGACGACATGTTCAAATCGGAGAGGTAGAGATTTAGTGGTTTATGTCTAAATTGTCATGTATAACAGAACTAAGATTTCTAACAGAAAGAAGTATTTTCTGTGTGGCAGTATTTGGCAACTGTGGGGTTTTGAATCTCGGTCAATCTTGATGCCTGTAGACTAGCTTCGCTAGTCAAAAACTAAAATTCATTATGTACACCAAAACTCATTAAAAGCCTGAACTATCACAAGGAGGGACTGTTTTGAACAATGAAAATGAGCAGCTCTGAGTCAATTATCCTAAGTTTTTGAAGCGCGATGAAAATAATGGATTAGTGTCATGGCGGCCGTTTGCCCTCTCGTGACGGCAGCATCAGAGTACTAAAATAACAAAAATTAAGGCTTTCTGGTCCCTCCTATCAATTTATATGCACCTATGAGGACAGATTAAGAATTGTTTTAAACACTATTTTATCGTAAAACATCTGAAAAATATTGAATATCTTAATAAAGGGGCTGGAAACATTGTCTCTCTGTAGCAGCGAATGTTCTGGAAAAATTGTTTATTCATAAGCGACCGAACAAAATAGGTCACGAAATTCTCTGATCTAATTATAGACCGGACTCTTGTCACATTACTCCAGTATGGTCACATGACTTTTTAGCATCGAGCCTGACTATGTCACATGTCGGGAATTTTTCAGGATTAAAATAAAGTATCAGACAGAGAATTTAAATTAGGCACCTATCGGGTTGAAAAAAGTAATAAGAAATTTGTCACTAAAACCGATCTTTCCTTTAATAACATGCGTACTGTCTTGTTTTTGTTGCATTTTATAAATTAGCAGCAATTGCACTGTTGTTTACATTCAAATTAGCGGTTCACTCAAAACAGTGACGTCATTCACTTCATAATTCGCAAGAAAACTTGGATATCATTTCGGGTTCGAAAATGGGTACCCTGCTAATAAAATTGTTATTTAACTTGGTCAGACCGGACTGAAGGCTGAATTCAAAACAGACTGGTTGCAGTAAAGTAATGTCAGTGAGTTTCTTTACATGATCGTTCTTATTTAGCCAAAAAAAACTACATATCAGAAATACTTTCAGGATTCGAAATGTCAATGGACCTATATAACGTCCAAAACTAGTGCTACTTTTAAAAATTATTCATAGTCTAATTTATGTTAAAACCATACCCCAACAGTACGTTTTAGATTCGGTAATACATATTTTGTACAAGAATGATCACATGAAATTGGGAAAAACAGGAGAGCATATAGGGCGACGCTTGAGTCCGCAATGGAAGCCGCTATTATTGCGCCTTGCCTGACCCGATAACGTAGTTTTAGGGGCAGGTAATGGAGACTAGTATTACATTGCTGGTGCTTGTAATTTCTTCTCGCTGCGTAATAAGATTTTTACATCAGGCACATCCTTCTGTCTCACGCGATATCAAACTTTCTCAAGCTGCTCGAATCCAATATATGCACGAGGAAAGTTACTACAACATAAATCTCGTATTTATTTTATACCTGAAAATGTTTCGGCTCAAATACAGAAGTTGCACGGGGATAAAATAGCACACGACAGAGAAAACAAATCCGTATCTGTGCACTGTGGAATACAGTTCCAAATATGTTATGATGACATACCTCACGCGCGGAAAACGTGCATACTGATTCGCGATTTGATTGGTCAAAATGTAACTCTGAAATATTCATCCCCATTCATAAAAACGAAATTACCGGTCACTTTACCATTCTTTCTTTTATTCCGTTTACATTTATCAAATAAAGTGTCGATAATTGCAAATTTTTGTCTTTGAAAGTGGCAGGTGTATAATAAAAGGAATATCATGTAGTAACTTTCCTGGTGATTGTATTTACTTTTCGTGGCGTAAGAAAATTTTGACATCTTGCTAGAACTTCGGTCTCGCGCGATATCAAATTTTCGCACGCTGTTCGAATTAAGTGCATGCAACAGGAAATTATTACGAGGGCTGAGCAAAACGTTCGTTGCTCTTAGGTTACACAGGATTTTATCCCGTCCTACCACTTTCTAAACCACCATTTTTACCTCAATTTTCCTTCGATGGGACCAAAAAAAAAAAGTTCGGACTAACGTTGTTTTTCGGAAGTGACAGAAATTTCGCACAGAACGTCAAATGGAGCCATCTATTAGTTTGACGTAATTTCAGGCGATTTGAATCAGACAATTTTCAAGTATAATTGGTCTTAAAATCATGAGCATAGTGATTTTTACGGCGTGCTCCGGGGTAGCAAGACTTGCGCTTTTTAGGGTGAAAACAAAGATATTTAAAGTAAAATCAGAGTGGTGATATTTACCTGAAATTGATATAAGATCATGATTACACAGGTAAAAATCTGAAAACGATTGGACATCAAATTACAAAGTTATGAAGAAATTCCACGCACTTTTTGCTCATACAACATGATATTCCCTATTATATTCTTTATTGTTCTCATTGGGGTGGCGCTCTAGAAAGAGGGGGTTGAGTGCGTCTTCGAAATGCATTATGCTAAGCAAGTGGTCGCATAATACGGTTTAATTTTGTCTAAAAACCGACTTCACCATGAGGTAGAATAGTCCTTTAACATGCTGAAAATGTTCAAATAGCAAACAGTTTGTTTTAGCCAGTCAGACATTGCGTCACTCTCGAATTTAGAAAATTCTTGTGAATTGCACCAAGAAGGTTATTAAGAATTGTTGGTGAATATGGGCCCTGATTTTTCTTCCGTTTTTTTAAACAAACAAGTTTAATTAAAATAAAGTAGACTAACCAAAACACTACATTTATCGAGATAAATCAACTATGCTCTGTGAAAAGGAGGCTTAATACATCTGCAAAGAATATCGATTCAGGTCAGCCTGCGCAGTCCGGACAGGCTGACCTGGGCTGAAACTATTGGCTATTGGTCAATTTTCTACTTGTCAGGGGACCATTCATGAACTTTATGGATCCATGATCTGCTTGCACGGTATCATGCATTATGAAGATACAGTAAGCCTCCTTTTCCCAGAACATGGCTCAAATATTTTGATGCTACCAGTGTGTATAAACAATGACTTAATTATCACCTTCATGAAAGAAATCAGACTGCTTGTTCTGTACAGTCTTTTCTTGATCTACATTGAACGCAAAACCAAGTTCATCTAGAGTTATAAAGGCACTTTTGCCGTTTAATTTTTCCGAGAAGAATTTTTTTTTTTTTTATCTGAGTATTTTCCAACTCTGAAATACCCATATTGTTCATCTTCAAAATACATATTGAATATTATATTGAAGTAACTTGCCTGGTGCCTGGTGCTTGTATCGAGCTGCATGGGAAAATTTGATATCTCGCGAGTGAGATGTCAGAATTATCCTAAGCAACGAGAAGCAAATACAAGCACCAGAAAATTTACCGCAACGAGATATTCCTTGCATACCACTTCAAAATAACAACAAAATTTGCAATTCTTGACAATATTGTCGGAAAACGGTAAGAAATTTTAAAAAATACTGGTCTAGTGGGTTAATACTTCTTTTCATGAATAAGAGCTGAATATTATAAGACAAGATTCTGACCAATCAAATCGGAAACCAATCTGAAAGCAGTCCGCAAGCAGATTGCTTCATCAAACCGTATTCTGAACAGTATATATGAGCCACGCTCTGGCAAAAAGTGGCTTAATGCATCGCCGTGATGCATCATACCAAGCAAGACATCACATAGGATCCTTAAAACTACTTATGTTTAAAAGTTAGAATGGTCCTTTGACATATAGAAAACTGACCAATAGCGAAAAGTTTCGACTTCACAGGCTGAACTGGGTCGATACTGTTCGCAAATGCATTAAGTCCCCTTTTCACAGAGCATGGCTCACGTATTAATGCACTCGTCACAACTCGGCCTATTCCGTAACTACATCTAACCTCGTCCGTATCAAGGAGGTTTTTATTTTGAACTGCTAATCACATGATCTTAAAGATGGTGGCGCCGTAGTAAAATCATTAGCAGCCACATAAACAACCACGGTGAACTCATTCACATCTATCATTTTCTTGGTGAAAACTTCCAACGGAATTGATAAATCACGTTAACAATTGAATGTACAAATGTCTGTAAACGGAAATATATTTAGAAAGATTTAGACAGAAAAAGTGGGACTCGTGTTTTCATTTTTTATGAGGAGCCCTTCAGTTTTAAGTACCGTAAAACAGCGTATTGCCGGTGAAGAAATGTGCACTGTAGATGCATATCATGCTACGTGATACAGCCGAGAATTAATCAACGGATCACCAGAGGTTTGCCGAATGGTATTTGATACAGTGTAGACACTGATTTCTTTTAAAAAAAAAAAAGATATATATATATCAAATTGAAGAAAAAGTTTAAAATACAGGTGGCGTTAATTAACGGATGTCAAGTCAAGGTAACAGCTGTTGGTTGATGTCAAGTCAAGGTAACAGCTGTTGGTTGTTAACTTTTTACCAGACGACACTACTTTAAACTCGTCCATGTTGAAAGTATTTGCAGACGACCAGCGTTTTCTCCTTTTTCCACACTACGTTTTCAAGGACTTTCTTCCTCGGGGTCGGCCATTAAAACATGGGATTGTTCGGTAACGTCTTACTGCTGCTTGCACCCAATTACTCGCAAGCTATTTTCTGAACAACCTCCAGTTTTTAAAGACGCTGGAAAACAGCAGTAAACAAAAGACTACAACATACGAGTCACTTTTTATACACATCATTTTACTTTGAAAGCAAATAACCTTTTATCAAACGAATTTAGTTGGGTTTTTTTTTCCACGTAGAAAAGAATAGACCCCACCCCCACCCCCCCACCCCCCCACAAAAAAAAGGAAAAATATAACTGAATTTCAAAGCCTTTAAATATCGTACAAACTCTCCTTGACATTAGGGTAGAAACCCAAGAAATAAGTTCTATTTTCTCCAAATTGCCCCAAAAGCTTGTTGGTCATCAAACAGAGGGCTGCTACTCAAGACTTAAATGGCGCTTATACTGACAGTGTAGATTAAGGTTCGATGTTCATTGTCCTATTAGGTGGGGTTCTTCATTATTATTATTTTTATTTTAATCTTTATTATTAAGAAAATGATTTAAAAGTCGAAATTTTAGGAACTTTGAAATTGACTGGAAATTTCCATCAACAGAGTTAGAAAGGGGAAATATCACTCTGTGTTGTTACAAAAATGAAACTGTGCAGTCCGACCTTGACCCATACTGTCCTTGACAACTTTAGGGTTAAGGCTGAAGAGCCCAATATCCCTTTTTACATAAAATACGTTAACCCTTAAGCTGCTAAATAAATAAAACGAAATAGTAAAACCCCAAACTATTGCGATTTTAAAGCTGGTTTCAACGCAAAAAAAGAAGAAAAAAAAAAGAAAAATACGTATTGGAAAATGTAGATCCAAGATCAGACTGCACGTTTTGTGCAGTCTGATCTTGATCTACACTGTCCGCAAAAGCGTCCCGAGTCGCGGTTAGCAGCTTAAGGGTTAACACTACATGTAAGTGTACTTGAAACCAGTTTGAAAAACATGATTGAGTCATGCTCTGTAAGAAGGGGGCTTAGACCATCAGCAAAAAGTAAAAGTATGGACCAAGGTCTGTCTGCGCAGTCCGCACAGGCTGATCTGGGTCGAAACTGTTTGATTTTAGTAAACTTTTTGCATGTCCAACGACCAGTGAGCATCATGATTCAGTCGGTTGAAAGGTAAAATGGATTTTATAAAACTGTAATAATGTGACGACTTGCTTGGTATCATACATCACGGAGATGCATTAATCCCCTTTTGCAAAAGCATTGCTCATATAAGAAGATGTGGAAAAAGCATTAAAAAAAAGAAATAGTTGCACTTTAGCACGTACAACCGTGATAAAAGCAACAAAGCAATATTTAACTGCTAGTATCTTTCTATTTTACGTCAAGGCAAAAAAAATTTACTATTACTGTATATTTTTTATTTCACGGCTAAGACCACTAAACATTTTCCAGCCAGCAGTAGAAAAAATAAACAAATATTGCTATTTTCAAAGTTCTTTTCGCCTGAATAAATATCATCTTATCGGACAGTGTAGACTGGAGATCAGACTGCACGTTTTGTGCAGTCTGATCTTGATCTACACTGTCCACAGAAGTGCATTGAGCCACGCTTAGCAGCCTGGGGTTTAAAAGATCAACCAGAAAATATGAAAAAAGTAGGGAACTGAGGTTACCTTTTCCAAACAGAACGACTGTTAGGAGTGTGTGGCAGTTTACAGAGCAAGTGAGCTACTTATACGAGAATATTGATGAACGTTAATGTATTTGAGCCATGCTTTGTGAAAAAGGGGGCTTAATGCATCTGCGAAAAGTATCGACCCAGGTCAGCCTGGGCAGTTCGCGCAGGCTGAACTGGGCCGAAACTTTTCGCTACTGGTCAATTTTCTGCATGTCAATGGACTAGTCTATCTCGTAGTGCAGTCGGTTTTTCCAGAAAATGGATTTTATGGATCAGCAAGTGTGTGATAATTTGCTTTGTATCATGGATCACGGGGGTGCATTAAGCCCCCTTTTGCCAGAGTATGGCTCATTTATAATATGTTACCATGAATAGATTGGAGAATCGATATACCCTGCTCTCCATTAACTCTTTACCAAACAACAAAATTTTGGACTGGTCCATATTGAAAGCATTTGCAGACGACAAATTAGACAATGCTGGAGTTATGACAGTAGTCTTTGCAAGGGTAGAAAACATTGTGGGAAAATGAGAAAAAGCTGGTTACCAGCTGGTTACCACCATTTTCTCCTTTGCCCACAATGTTTACATAAGGCCTCTTTCTCAGGGGTCCATAAAATTCGGAATTGTGTGGTGAAGGATTAATAGATTTTGTTTTAAAGTCTCACATGTGCATACGGCTGTCTATAGCGCACAATTATGTTTTCAAATGTATTCGTACATTAGATCCAAAAGGCCCAGTAGCGACCAAAAGTAAACATTGCGGATGTTAAACTAGATTTATATCTGAATTTAAAAAAAAAAAAACCGAGAATTATTGTGAACATGGCAGTCTATTGTATCGTCGGTCCAAGTGTTAGTCGCTGGCAGAGAAATTGATTTTAAAACTAGGTAAAAGGCTGCTAAGTTGCTGTATCTTTCTTGTATTTTCTACCTGGATAATTGGTCTTTACATAACAATCCCGTGTTTCAACCACCCTGAAGAATGATGCTTTTAAAACATTGTGGGAAAAGGAGAAAATGCTGGTAACCAGCATTTTCTCCTTTTCCCGCAATGTTTTCTACCATTTCAAAGACAAATTCCGTTATTTGAGCAACATTTAAATTGTAAATCTGCAAATGTTCTCAAGCTGGATGAGAAAAAATTTAGAAGTTTTTGTAAACGGTTGATGTGGTCACATGTAAAAAGTAGTTCCACAGACAAGGCAAAATTGCATTGATGCGTCGTCTGCGCATGTCATATTCTTCGAAGATTTGACCTGTGTCTGCTATGACGCACCACTGGAAAAATAATGGACAAATATTGATACGCGGTGCGTAAATTGCTGCTTAAAAAGTGTAGGCGGAAAATGGCAATAAATAATACGTCTGTGGGAAAACCAAGCCATTTTTCCGCTATAAATTTCTTTAAAAACAAAATGATTTTAAACGAGGAATATATATATATATATTGCAATAACACCTGTTCACTTCAAATCTCTAGAGACAGTTTCTCAATATAGACGTGGGAAAAACCGGGATTAGTGCAACAGACTGACGACAAAAATAACGCCCCCACCTTGCTGGGTTTATACCGGGGCTTTTTCCCAAACTTATAGGGTCTTATGTTTATAAATGGCTGGTGCATAGGTTATGCTAGCTTACAATGGCTTGATGAATCGCACAAGGTAGGTTTTAGAGAGTATACGTATATTTGATTTTGAAATTCGTTGCATTGATTCCCGACAAGAAAAATAGTCCGGTTCCTCTACCTAGAATGCCCATATTAGGTAGGTTATGTATTTGAAAAAATGCCACCTAGCGGAAGATAATGGTATTGTTGAGGCTGGCGTAATTACCTCCCATTATTGAACGCAAATGAGGTAGGCCATGCTATGTGTTTGGGTGCTTATGAAGATATTTAGACTGAGGGTGATCTTCATTCAGAAATTTGCTGTATATTTCGAAGAATTTTTCCCATGTAGAAAAGTCTCTTTCATTCAGTAATCAAGCCCTTACAAAGGTCTTAATCCGGAACCGGTTACAGAGAGTTTTGTATGACTAAACTGTTGTAACCAACTACGGCCCCATTTAATGCACATATTTGCTTGCGTAAGTAAAAGTACATACATGAGTAAATTTACTTACAATGAACGAGTCTATTTTACATATTTAGGAGTCTAAAGGGTGTTTTCGGGTTATTTTTTGCGCAACCTAGTTCTTGGGAACGAGTGTTTTCGGAGCACTAAGAAGGCATATTAGTATAAGGCACATGTAAACAGTTCTTTTCGAACTGGCCATGTCAAAATTAGAAATAATGGAGAAAGGTAGGTTTTCAATGCAATTTTAATAAGAAGGGCAGTTATTACACCCATGAATTGTGTAAGATTATTGAAAAGAAGCATTCAGTTTGTCTTTGAAACAGGAGGTCATGACCTTTCCTTCTTTGTTCCATTAGTTTTGACCCAAATGCGAAACTGATGGATCATGGAGTTAGTGGCTAGCTTTAGCCGTAAAAACAATGGCGGGGTAATGCCATGAAAGATTGCGAAAAAATGACATGGTAACGTGCTATTTTTGATTTTATCCCCAAATTATGTATTGTTTCGAGTTTCAATTTAGCTTGGCATTTTCAGGCTAACCTCCTGGGTTTGCATTTAGTGAATTTTGGAATAAAGGCTAAAATGGCTTATTTTGTCAGTTTTTTTCCGACCATGCCAGTTGCCTGTATCGGTCAGTAATTTCACTATTTCACTAGTTTAACATGATTTCTTGATGAAATCTAAAAAATTGGGGTTATGCTGTTGCATTTAAGTGCCCTTTATCATTTCAGGCTGATTCTATAGACGTTTTGTCGAAGAAGTTCTGTTTGGAGTGTTGACAATCGACACGCGTTTCACCGACAACCTTGGTCTGGGGCCTAAAGGACGATATTTGACTCTTCACGAAGGAAATAGTTGAGTAGTACTCGTATAGTTTCACCGTACAGCGCTAAATCATAAACAGTGTAAACATGTTTCGCTTTAAAGGACATCTTGCGAGGAAATCTAAGTTAGATCGTACTTCAGTGTTTCATTGTGTCATTCCAAGAAATGATACTACAAGAAATACCGACTGTATACAACTAGCGAGGCAGAAGAAACGAAGGTCACTGTTAGTTCCCCAACCACTTCTTCTCATGCAAAGTGTACAGAAACGTATTCTCGCGATGAGAAATCAGCATCGTCGAACGAGCCGTGAAAAAGTGATCGTCGAATTAATAGCCTACGTTGAATTATTAGACTTAACAAGCAGTTGGTATAGATCCAAGATCAGACTGCACATTCTGTGCTCTTTCATTCTGACCTATGTCATCTGCTAAAGCCCCTGTTTTCGCCTATGACGCTGAAAAGGTAAAGTGTTTTTTTTTTTTATCCAGTGTCATACTTCCCTGATGTTAAGTAATGCATATTATAACCGGGTTACATAATTCAAACATTTTACGAGCCCCACTTAAAATAAATTTGAAAATTTACCATGTTTACCCCAACCGATCTTCACTTTTTGGTTCTCTTTGATAACGGGTGATCTGTCTTTTAAATTTTGCTTATCACATGTTTTATTGTATTTTCTAATACTAGTATATGTCTATGCTTGTGTGTTTTCAAAATAATTCTGCTTAGATCAAGTCAGTTTTCAGTAAAACTAGGAATTTTTGTGTAAAAGTGGTTGCAATGGAAACTGTAATTTTGTAAAATTCTGAACTTGTCTACTTCCTTTTTTTTTTTTTTTTTTTTCTTTTTTTTTTTTTAAAAGAAGATACTTCAAGAATTCTATACAGAAAAATTGGACAAAATCTACGGAAGAGTATTTTTGATAACTCATTTTACTTGCAGAAATCTTCATTTTTTTCAGTCTTTTGTGAATACTCAAATGCGATTAAAATGACATTTTCTTCAACAAAAAATGTACATGAAAATCAAATCTTCGGAATGCAAGTTAAAGATTTACTAATATTTAGCTCTGAATTTATATAAATCATAAAACCAAAGCTGTCTGAAAATGTTATTATCATTTTCAAGCAAACGTCACAACTTTTGGCCTAGGCTTGGCTTGACAAGCCTAAGGCCATAGGAATCGTATACCAGATTTCAACCTCATCCAAGTACATACGGAAAAAACCGAGTAAAAGTGAAAAGTAACGCCTGCAATCCATCTCACTGCGCTAAAAGAAACGATCTCTTAAAATAATTCGATTTGAACATCATAGTGAGGTTTAATTTCACAACAAACTTTGATAGATGTGCGATGTTAATCGTACGAAAGTGTTGACTGAGAATTTTGGGCCCTGGTGAGCTTATTCATATCTGCAAATTCGTGCGCATGACAGTGCAAGAAATAATGGCAAACCTTGGTGATCGTTAATCGTATGTTTAAATCTAGGTACGCAATCGACCAAGTTGTGACGAGTGCTGTTGCCGAGCACTAATCGGGATCGTTCGTTTGTCCTGTTTTCTAAATACCATGTGAATGAAAAAAAAATTACAGCGTATTTTACTCAGACGGTGTTCTCTTTCTCTGAAACAGCTGTTTCAAAACCTCGGCAAGATTTTAATTTTGGTAAAATTACTGTGCATCTCGTGTCTGAAGTTATAACTATGTATTTGATTTGTATATATGACTTATTTCTTCCTGTCAGAATTGTCCAAATATGAAATCTCGGCCCATAACCATTTCGACCCATAAAAAACTCGGCGCATACAATATCAAATATGTAACGTTACACAGTGCATTAAAGTTTGTAACACGAGCCATTCAAGCATAAAAAAATTCTAATTTTGGACTTTATTGGGACTTTAATCTTTATAAGACGATGAAATTTTAGACATGACTAAATTGAAAGCATTTGCGGACAGCAAATTAGATTCAGCCGAAATATTGGCTATTGGCTGTGAAAGTGCAGAAAACCTTGTAGGAAAAAAGAGAGCATTTTCTTCTTTTTCCAAAAGGTTTTCATGAGGCTATATCCTTAGAGTCCTTAAAAATCGGGACTGTGTGGTAAAGAGTTAAGTAACTGGTGGGTGTCTTATATTGAAGATCAGACTTGACATTCAGTGCAATCTGATCTTGATCTCCATAGGTATTTAGGCTGACATGGGCCGAAACGTTTTGCTTTTGGCAAATTTTCTGCATGTCAAAGGACCAGTGTACCTCATGATTCAGTCGGTTGTTCAACAAAATGGATTTTATCGATCCATAAATATACGACGGCTGGTTTGGAATGATGGATCGCGGAGATGCATTAACCCCCTTTTGCCAGAACATTTGTGTTTCACATAATCACAACCAGGAACTCTTCAAATTTATCAATCCTAGATGACTTTACCTAGATGAGGGCTTTAGGTCCAACGGTCCTCTTGTTTATGAAAATCGGCTCTCCAATTTGGTTGATCATGGCTTAGAGATTCCATAGACTTTCACTGGGGAAATTTGAAAAGTGGCAATTACAGCAGATATTTTGACAAAACTTTTGTAGAAATGATTCTTGAGTAGTCTTGTATTATCCATATGATTTTATTCAATGATAGTCTTTAGCTCATCTGTTTAAGAAAACGTCAAGCTATTGTCAAAGCCTATGCGTCAATTGTCGTCGTGGAAAAACTTTGACATCTTACAATATCTCTTTTATTCCTGGAGATATTTACTTCAAACTTGGACAAGTTATTTACTGTCAAAAGAGGTACCTATATAACAGGTGCAGGTAATCCTCAGAATATTTTTGACAAACTTACGCTCTTTTTTATTACTTTGAATTTTCAGAACCTTTGACATTTTATCATATCTGTCATTAATGTAGATACTTACTTCAAACTTGAACTTTTTGTTAACTATTAAAAGGGGATTTTATATTAATACAACAGAGGCAGGTAACCACCAAAATATTTTTGACAAAGTAATTAGTTATGCCCCTTTTTCGACTAAGAACTTTTAGCTCAGCTGTTTATAGAGGCACGGTATTTTCATAGCCCTAGTGTCATCATTTTCGTCGTTTGTGTCGTCGTCATGCAAAATCTTTTACAATATCTTTGTTATTAATGAAGATGTTTAATTCAAACTTGGACAAGTTGTTAACTATCAAAAGGGAAACATAAACAATAAGTGTAAATAACACTCTAGTTATGCTCCTTTTCATCTTTGTATTTTCTCTGAAAATCAAGCAACTGCAGCCAAGCGTTGGCACACGCATATGGTGCTCTTGTTACCAAACACAACGGCTGCCCAGTATTGGCGCCCGAACGTGAATGTCTTTTTATTTGTTGCCCTAGAAACCAAAATGCAAAAATAAAAAGAAATACCTAAAAAATTGTCTTCTCAGACACCAAATCATGCTCTGTGATATTAGCCCATAAAGACTTTGTGTTTTTCCCAGTCATTGCTGTAAGGACATGGTTACTATTTCAACTTATATACTGAATATGGTAAAATAAATGAAAAATATGATTAATTGCTAGGCCATTGTGGATTTCTCACTTTCCAGAAATGTTCCCTGGACTTGTCCTCTATCAGCAGCTTTTTTGCACGCTGCTCACTTTAGTTTGTTACCATTTTGATTTGTTGTCAAAGCAACGTAAAAGAAGAAAATAGGAAACAGAAAATCCTTTGTAAAAATGATCTCCTTTCAATCCATAAAGACCATGAGGCCAAGGCTATACAGAAATACTCATTATACTGGGCTTTACAAATTTATGTTTTACCATTTTGTTGACAACTCCACAGACTGTCAGTGTTAGACATGTTGATAATTTTTTACAAATGTAATAGCAGTTTTTAAGCCTGTACAAATGTGATTGCAACTTTGAGCTTCTGGGCCTCATCCTCGTACCTCTTCACCCGTTCTGATGCCCAGGCCTTCAGCGCCTTCAGTGCTTTGATTAGAATTAGAGGGTATACTATTACCATGGAAGCAAGCATTTAACGATAAATCAAATACGTCAACGTATCATTTTCTTTTTTATTTTTGTATTCAGCATAAAATTTACAAAATATATGTGAAAACAAACAAACAAAAAAAATCTACGGAAGAATTAAAGCTATAGGTCCTTAAAAGGTTTATATTTTTCATATAGATAAGTATTCTCGACACATTTGTTTCTGTTGTATTAAGTGCCGTTTTCCACATTATTACAGTCATGTTGCACCGGCCAGTGCACCTACCAATTCTCTCCTAGAGTTTTAATACTAGCCAAGATTTTGCGCAAACATTCTTTCAAACGTTGTAGCTGCTTTCTCACACAAACGGTATCGAAACAATGTTTTAAGTGTGAGAAAGGTGCGAAGCAAGTCGAACTTATTATCATCAGTCCCCGGAAAGCCTGAATTTGACCGAAGAGGGAATCGAACCTGCGATCCCTGGACTACAAGTCCTTTTCCTCACCGAATGAGTCACCAGGCTGGGCGAAAAACTTGTTGCGTTAGTGAATAAAAAAATCCCATGAATCACTGCACTTGCGAATTTCCGGTTTCGAATTATGACATTCTCCTATACGGAAGTATACAAGCAGTCTGAACCATTAAAGCCCTTTTCACAACTATAGTTGCTTTTGCGGCCAGTGTAGATCAAGATCAGACTGCATAAAACGTGCAGTCTGATTTTTGTGGCATTTGTCGAAGACAATGCCACTATGAGTTAAACAGGGCATTTTTTTAAAATCATTTTGAAAATCATGCATCGTAGTTTGTGCAAAACCGGAGAAAGTAAATCCGATTAAACTCAAATTTTCTCAGACAAATAAATATTTCGACATCACTCAGATATAAAATTGAAAATGGTTTATTAAAATAAACTGGATTAGGCAAGTTATGGTGGAAATATTTCTTTTTTATTGAAAATAGCTTTACCCACCCATGCCTTCTATTGGCGCAATGATACACACAATCTCTATCTCCTGGGCTTGTTCGTCCCGAAACCATTCGCGTGTTCGTCCCACATGATTGCATGGTAGTTTAAATTGCATTGTGCATGAATATTTACTGATCGAAATGATTGACTTTCAACCGAATATTGGATAATATTTCGATTTTTTGTTTCAAATCAATTCCACACAATGGCTCCCTTGATAAATGCCACACCAGTTCTTTCAACGCTTTGATTTATCTACACTGTCAGGTTTGCTGAAACACGATAGACTACAGCAAGCATAATATTGCAATTATTCTGGTCGTATTTCTGAACTGAATATGTTTGTTAGGTATACTCGGTGCTCAAAGGGTAAATCCTTTTCCAAACAATCCCGGCTTTTAACGACCCTGAAAAAAAGCATTTTGAAAACATTGTGGGAAAAGGAGAAAATGCTGGTAACCAGCATTTTCTCCTTTTCCCACAATGTTTTCTACCGTCTCAAAACAAACTTTAATTTTTCAGTCACGTTTGTCTTCTGCAAATGCTTTCACTTTGGGCAAGTCTAAAATTTTGTCGTTTGGTAAAGAGTCAATCCTTTACCAAACAATGTTGTTTTTACGACCCAAGAGGAAAACGTCTTTTCATAAGCATTTTGAAAAAAAGGTAAAAGTGTTATAATCTTTAAACTACTAAATAAGTTACATAAAATTTTCAAGCTGATCGTAAAAGCCCGAATAATGCCATTTCAAACTTATTTTTGGAGAAAAATATCTCCTTAACGGACAGTTTAGATAAAAAATCAGACTGTACGTTCTGTGCAGTCTGACCTTGATCTACACTGTCCGAAAGAGGTCACTGAGTCGCGCTTAGCAGCCTAAGGGTAACACCTTACAATGCTGTTTCTCATTTTCCCCACACTGCTTCCAGCTATCCTTTCAAAGAAGGATCTTGTCAGTGTAGACACATTTAATATGTCGTCTGCAAACCACCGTTTTGTCGTCTGGTAAAGAGTTAGATGCAATGTACTCGTATATACACGTATGTTGGGTTTTCACAAAGATAGTGTATTTGAACGATCAAAGCAATATTGCGTAAGATGAAAAAAATACCAAATTATTTCATCATCTTTCCCCTTTACAGATCTAGATAGCCTTGATTGTTTGGTGTTTAAAGCCGTTTGCAGCATTTTGCACCTACCCATCCATTTCTGGAGTTTCTTTTACCAGTGCTTCGCAGACTATTCTTCCCAAGCTACTGGCTGCTTTCAATGATCAGCGATGGGAGAGGAATGAATCCTGTAGCAATGACTATCATCAATCTTTGGAAAGAAATTAGCCGAGCTGGCGATTCGAACCAGTGACACACTGGTCTGGGATCCTGCGACTGCGCTTCCGGCCTCAGCTCATACCTAGATAGCTATACTTTTAACTCTTAGTGCGCCAAATAAACCCGACAGACACTGTAAGGCTAGAAATAAGATCCGAATAATTGCAATATCAAGGTTGATCTTCATGAATATTAAATTTTCAGCAACGCAGACAGTGTAGATCAAAGATCAGACTGCAAGTTTTTGTGCAGTCTGATCTTGGTCTACGCTTGCCCCAAAAGCAACAATAATTATGAAAAGCGCTTTAAAGGTTAAGGGTATATCCTGGTGGAAAGTCCCTATCTTTTCCGGAGGATTAACCCTTGAACCCCATTACAGAACAGAACAGATTTTATTTCAAGACAAGTAATGTACATGGTCAAAATGAAAATATATATATATGGGCCATGCTCGGGCAAAAGGGGACTTATTGCATCTCCGTGATGCGTGATATCAAGCAAGCCATTATATAAATATGGATCCATAAAATCATTTTATCTAAAAACCGACTGGATCATGAAGTACACTGGTCCTTTGACATACAGAAAAATTGACGAATAGCAAAAAGTTTCGATCAGTCCGCGCAGGCTGACCTGAGTCGATACATTTTGCGAGTCATTAAGCCACATTTTCATATCAATTAATAAACATGAGATGTCACAAGATACCAGGTGAGAAAGACGGCAGAGTGACAAACTGGTACATATTTAGTACTCTCAACAAAGCCATGAAATACATGTACGTCTCATATAATTTAGTTTACCAGGCAGTACCAAATATATATTTGCCTGTTGGGTAACAAAAAAGAGAACATTATGAATTATGAAGACGTTTTGAAGATGGCAAAACAAAGTTGATTCCTTCAATCGAGCAAACCATCGTGACTGAAAGAGTAAACCTGACCTATTCAGCGCAGTACGTGTTAAGGGGGCGCTTTGAGTGTTGGGTGGGGGAGGGGGAAGAAGCATTGAAACATTTAGGGGGAAATCCCGGAAACATTGTATGCATGCACATATATAAATCTTAAACTTTTGAAATGCTAAACCTAATATTAAAGCTGTTCCTGCAGGCAATAAGGATTAAAACCGAACTGTCTTTTGCATGCACAAAATGTGCAGTCCGATTTAAGATCCACGTTGTCCAAAACTTAAACAAATACTCCGGCAGAAAGCGACAAAACGAACAAGATATTTAAATATCCCTCTTCCCTCTGACTTAAAAAAAAACACACGCTTTATATGAACTCTTACCCTACTAAATAAGTGAAATGAAACTTTCAAGCCGATAGTGATAACCCAAATTTTGGTATTTCACAGGTATTTTTGAGAGAAAAATATCTCCTTATCGGACAGTGTAGACCCAAGATCAGACTGCACGTTCTATGCAGTCTGGTCTGAATCTACACTGTCCGCGAAAGGTCCTTGAGTCGGGCTAAGCAGCCTTAGGATTAGGTATTTATCAATATATAGCGCCCCAAATATTTACAAAGAAGGATCATGATAAATGATGTCCAAATACACTTTGTAAATTAACGCAATATAAAAGGAAAAGAAAGTACAATAAACGGAAAAATTAAAGTCGCATGAGTAACACTTTTATTATTTTTCATAAGCCAATACAACTGTAGTTGCTTTAGCAGCCAGTGTCGATCAAGATCAGACTGCACAGAATGTGTAGTCTGATCTTAGATCTATACTATCTGCACTCGTGTACATGAGCATTCAGTTGTACTGCTTTTCTCGAGACTTGGCGTTGTAAGTTAATACACAGATTTAACCCTTTCAGTGCCATAGAAGAAAACAGAGACTTTTGCGGACGGCATAGATCAAGATCTGACGGCACAAAACGAGCAGTCTGATCTTTCATCTGTACCATCCGCTTGTCTGGTCAAGCCTATAGCTTGACAATCTTTTTTGGTTCCACTGAATTGTATTTTCGGCCGTCGAAAGAGATCTAGTGAAATATATTTGGTCTTGCAAGTATGAACCAACGATATCTGTTAACTCTTTACCACACAAACCTGAGTTTTAACGAGCTTAACAAAGAAGGCTTTTGAAAACATAGTAGGAAAGGAGAAAATGTTGGTAACCAGCATTTTCTCCTTTCCCACTATGTTTTCTACCCCATCAAAAGCAAATCCCATCATTTGAACCACATTTAAATTTTCGTCTGCAAATCTTTTGAATTTCGACCAGTTTAAAATTTTGTCATTTGGTAACGGGTTAAGTAGTTGACGAGACGTGTAAAAAGCTATTTCAGTCTTATACCTTATTCTTTACCACAAAAGCAAGATTTAGGCTAGTCCAAATTGAAAGCATTTTCAGACGACCATTTAAATGTAGCTGAAATGATGGTATTTGCCTTAGATAGGGTCAAAAACATTAAGGGATAAGGAGAAAAGGCTGATTACCAGCAATTTTCTCATTTTCACACAATGTTTTCAAAAAGCTTCTTCCTCAAGGTCGATAAAAATTAGAATTGTGTAGTAAAGGTTTAAGTTGCTAAAAAAGAGAATAGATCAAACTAAAGATTTGCATTTAAGAACAAAGTTATTTAACTCTGTACCAAAAGACAAAATTTTAGACTGGTCCAAACTCAAAGCATTTGCAGACGACAAATCAAATGTGGCTCAAAAATTGAAATTTGTTTTGAGAATGTTAGAAAACATTGTGGGAAAAGGAGAAAATGCTGGTTACCAGCATTTTCTCCTTTTCCCACAATGTTTTCAAAAGGATTTTTCTTCAGGGTCGATAAAAGTCGGGATTGTGTGGTAAAGGGTTAAACATCTTCAAAACTTATTAACCTAGAGCTTAGAATATGTTTTACATACATGTGAGCCATGCTCTGGCAAAAAAGGGGCTTAATGCATCTCCATAATGCATGCTATCAATCACGACATCACATAATTAGATATCCATATATCCATAAAATCAGTTTTTGTCTAACAACCGGCTGAATCCAGGGGTAGACTCAACATGCAGAAAATTTGCCAAAAGCAAAAATTTCCGGCCCTGGTCAGCCTGCGCGGACTGCGCAGGCTGACCTGAGTCGATACTTTTTGCAGGTGCAATAAGCCCCTTTACACAGAGCATGGCTGATATTGTGGGGGTGACAAAAATCTAGAAGGGTAAGGTGAATCTCTGAGTGAAAGCATTGAATACTATCTTTACCCGTTACCAAGCAGTACCTTGTTTTAGCGACCCAAAGTTAGGAGAATTTGAAAAACATTGTGGGAAAAGGAAAAAAATGTTCCCCTTTACCCACAGTGTTTTCTACCCATTTTGAGACAAAAACAGCCATTTAACTTATATTCAGTTTGTCGTCTGCAAATGCTTTTAATTTGGAAAAGACCACAATTGTGTCGTCTGGTATTATTAACCAACCTTTGTTATCTGACACATCAAACCCAGGACATACTTGCACATCAGTCTGTGATAAAACTGAAATAATGTTGAAAGCGGCGTAAAACATCACACAACAACAATCTGATATGCAATAATTACTTTAATGCTTCTCTTTCTTTCGGTGACTCATAATACAGTTGTGTCAAAGATGGCCCTCTTTGTATATAACACTTAAGCTATATCAACGGAGGTGACCGATCTACTACAATAAATCTATAAATCGCATGTTCCGAAGGTTGACTGTAGTCGTATAGCATGACTGATTGATTGAACGGTGTTTTACGCCGCTTTCAACATTATTTCAGTCATATCACGGAGACAGCTCACATATTTATGTATTTCCTGGGTTTCACCAGTACTAGACTGGGGCTCTGATTTGTCTTGCCTATGGACACTCCCATGAAAAACCCAGTGGATCTAGAGAGACTCGAACCCGGGGCATCCAGGTCACGAGTCCTATACTTTACCACTGAGTTACGTAGGACCCATGAAATTGAATAATTAATCGAATATGCTATATATACTCGTATGCGGCGGTTTTCTCGTATATGCGACGGACTAACGCGGAATTATCCAAGCGGGATTCCCTAGGCCACTACAATTATATTATATCGCAGTTACAACTGTGTTTCCCACAGGTGCTGCGATATCCCGTTTATCAATATGTCAGTCTGCGGGGTGCTTTTTAACAGGTTTTGGTCAAATTAACCTTTAAGCTGCTAAGTGCGATTCACTGACCTTTTGCGGACAGGGTAGATCCAAGATCAGACTGCACAGAACGTGCAGTCTGATGTTGGATCTATTTGTCCGATAAATAGATATTTTTTCCAACATTTTTCGGGTTTTTACTCTCGGCTTGGAAGTTTCGTTGTACTTATTTTGCAGGATATGGGTTAAGATCTACTTTGTTAAATTCAATAAAATTTGATAAACTTAGCATTGAAATTAAGGCAGTGGTCGGACAACTGGATATGACGCGAGCATGTGTAAAGTTAACCCTCGTGTTACCAAACAATTTCGTGCTTGTTTGTTTGTTTGGTGTTTAACGCTTTTTTCAACATTGTTTCAGTAATAACGCGGCGGCCACAGCACCTATCTATGCTTTTCTGGAGTTTCTTTTACCGGTACTTCACACAATAGTCTTCCGAGCCGCAGGCTTCTTACTCACATAATCATTGTCGAAACAATGATCAGCGATGAGAGAGGAATTAATCCTGTCGCAATAACTATTATCCATCCTCGGATAGACATTGGCCAAGCTAGTTATTCGAACCAGCGACCGGCATTTTCATCTTTTCCCACGATGTTTTATATCATTTTAGGGACAGAAATAAACTATTGAACCACATCTAATTTGCAGTCTAAAGATGCCTTGAAATTTGTCGAATCTAAAATTTTGTCGTTTGGTAAAGAGTTAAAAGTTACGAAAATTATAAACCCAACTTTTGACACTTTTTGGCCTTAAACTTTTTACAAGCGGATTTGCCCGACAGTTATCCTTCGACGTCATTTGGTGTGACTAGTTGAGAGATAGAGTATCAGTTAAAAATGCTACAGAGAAATATTTGTTACGTAATTCCATTTTTGTCTTTAAATCCAATTTTTACCATAGCAGATGACAGTTTTGAGTGTGGATTTACGCAATGCAGCAGACGTAACCCGTATGAGTTTTGCGTTGGTCCTCCATTGATTTCTGAGAGCGACAGTCCATACTGTTTAAACTGTGAAAGCCGCCAAGAACTCTGTGGAACTGATGAGCAACAGGCTGGGTGCGATCTGTATTGTCAAGGTGAGGTCAGAATTATAATATAATAATATGATAATAATACGACACATGTATATGAGCCCTACTCTGGGAAAAGGGGGCTTAATTCATCTACGTAACTTATTATACCCAACAATTCATCACATGATTAGGGACCCATAAGATCTATTTTGTCTAACAACCAACTGTATCATAAGGTAGAATGGTCCTTTGACATACAGAAAATTTGCCAATAGCGAAAAGTTTCGGCCCAGGTTAGCTGCGCGGACTGCGCAGGCTGACCTAGGTCGATCTTTTCGCAGATGCATTAGGCCCCTTTTTCACAGAGCATGGCTCATATCATAAAATGTTGATCTTGATCTACACTGTCTGAGAATGATACTCTGATATTTTGTATATCAGTAGATCTATTGGCTCTTAGTTTTATAAATGGCCCGCGACATGCGAAATGAGACCTTCGGACATTTGCGTAAAGTGTCGTCCCGGATTAGCCTGCGCAGTCCTCGCAGGCTAATCCGAGACGACACGTTACGACTACACAAGATTTTTTCATACTGTAGACTTTCATGAAACAGAAAATCGCACAAAAACGGGAAGTGTTGTCTCGGATTAGTCACAGACTGCATTTGTTGATCTGAAACGACACACTTTTACGCGTATGTCCGAAGCCCCCTTTTTGTGTATTGCACGCCAAATAATTTACTGAGCAGGTTAAGAGATAACGCTTTACCAACCTGTAAAGTTCAAAACTTGTCGAAATTGAAAGCGTTTGCAGACGACGCAGTGAATTGTGGTTCAAACTATGAGATGTGACAGTGTAACGGTAGAAAATGTTGTCACGGGAAGCGCTGGTTACCAACATTTTCTTCTTTTCCCACAATATTTTCTAAAGTCTTGTCTGTCAGGGTCGTTAAACTCGGGTTTATGTGATTAAGACTTAAGATTTGTCGTAACTTAAAGCTTTTTCAGACCACATAAATAAACTGGGATTCAAATTATGAGATAAGTCTTTAAAAGGGTGAAATACGTGGTGGAGAAAAAGAAGAAAATGTGGGCTACCAGTATTTTCTCCCTATCCCATGATGTTTTTCAGAAAACAACTTTTTATTAGGCAGGGGATCTGGAGAATTGGTTTAACCGTTAAGCTCCTGAATAAATGAAACGAAACTTTGAAGCAGATAGTAAAAACCAAATTTTTGCTATATCATAGGTATTTCTGGGGAAAAAATATCTCCTTATCGGACAGTGTAGATCCAAAATCAGACTGCACGTTTTGTGCAGTCTGATCTCGATCTACACTGACTGCAAAAGGTCAGTGAGTCGCGCTTAGCAGCCTAAGGTCTAAAACACCTCCTCAACCCTTTACCACACAATCTCGACTTTTAACGACCCTGTAAAAGAAGCCTTTTGAAAATATCGAGGGAAAAGGAAAAAATGCTGTTAACCAGCATTTTCTCCTTTTCCCACAATGTTTTCTACCCTTCCCAAAATAAATTTTGATTTTTCAGCCACATTTATTTTGTCATCTGCAATTGCTTTCAATTTGGACCAGTCTAAAATTTTGTCGTTTTGTAAAGAGTTAATGCATTATTCCAAGCAAGTCGCCATATAGTTATGGATCCATAAAATCTATTGTCGAGGTAGAATGGTCCTTTGACATGCAGAAATTTTACCAATAGCAAAAAGATTTGACCCAGGTCAGCCTGCACACGCTGACATGAGTCAATACTATTTATAGATACATTAAACCCCTTTTCACAGAGCATGGCTCATTTAATCCAATTTCAACGCTGCTCTTGTCCATAACGTCTCAGCAAAGCGAAAAGTATAGATCGAAGATCAGACTGCTCGTAACAAAGTTTGTGCAGTCTGGTCTTGATCTACGTTTGGCGAACAATATTTATATGTTACATAATTATAAAACAGATCTGTAAGGCGCTTAAACTGTCTGCGCTTTCTTTTGTGACCACTTTGGCATTGTGCCAAACGAGGTAATTACGTTCGCTTTAACAAAACCAAGATGTTACTTACTATCTTTTAACGCTTTATCAGATGACAGACGTGCCCAAACTGAAATTTAAGACATTTGAAATATGGCTCCTATGATGGTATTTATATTAGCGAAAGTTTTTTTTTTTTAAATATTGCGGTAAAAGGAGACATTGCTCGTTCAAAGCAATTTCTTCTATAGCCGCATATCATTCTTCAATACATATCAGTTAACCATGCTTCACAAGGATAATTTGTTCGCTCCCCGGCTCGGCCAATTACTTTCCAAGGATTGATGAAAGTCATTGCAACAGGATTCATTCCTTTCTCACCGCTGACCATTGTTTCGACAATGGCTATGTGGGAAAGCAGCCAGTGGTTTGGAAGGAATATTGTGAGGAGTACTGGTAAAAGAAACTCCAGAAAGGCACAGATAGATGCACTGGCCGCCGCGGCATAGCTGAAATAATGTTGAAAACGGGGTAAACATCAACCAACAAGGATCATTTCAAGATCATCTGCTGTAAACTTGTTTCAGGAAGTGGCAAGTCAACCAATCCAGCCAGACAGAGCAGTCTAATTTAGGATCTATTCCACCCGCAGTTTAACCCTTATCCTGCTAAATAAGAGAAATGAAACTTTCAAGCCGATAGTAAACACCCAAACTTTCCTATTTCATAGGTATTTTGGAGGAAATATGTCTCCTTATCGGACAGTGTAGATTCAAGATCAGACTGCACGTTCTGTGCAGTCTGATCTTGATCTACACGTTCTGCAACATGTCCCTGAGTCACGCTTAGCAGCCTAAGGGTTAATTCAAGCCTATATGATAAAAGTTTCCGTGTTTCGGTGGATTGTTTTATTAGCAGTCGAAAGAGGTCAAAAGGTTCATTAAACCAGGGATCGTATATTTAACCCTAAAGCTGCTAATCGCGACCCACTGACCTTTTGCGGACAGTGTAGATCAAGATCAGACTGCACAGAACGTGCAGTCTGATCTTTGATCTACACTGTCCGATACGGTATTTTCTTTTCGGTGAAATCAACTTTGAAACCGCAATGTTTGAGCGTTTAGTACTGAGTAGAAATTTGCGTTTCATTTATTCAGCAGCTTAAGTGTTAAGAAAATGTCATGTACAAGCTAGTCACCATATAATTTGGGATTCCATAAAATCCATTTTTTGTAACAACCGACTGAATCATGAGTTAGACGGCCATGCTCTCTGAAATGGGGGCTTAGTTGATCTGCAAAAAGTATCGACCCTGGTCAGCCTGCGAAAGTTCTTGTTATCTGTCAATATTCTGCATGTCAAAGAACCATTCTACCTCATGATTCTGTCGGTTGTTGGACAAAATAGATTTATGGATCCGTAATGATGTGATGACTTGCTTGGTATATTGCATCCCGGAGATGTCTTAAACTCCTTTTTGCCAGAGCGTGGCTCATATAAGATAACACTTGGCTTTTAATTTGGTAGAGAACAAAATGTAGTAACGAGCTCACCCTTTGACCTCGTTAGCGACATTACGGTAGTGTAGATTAAGATCAGACTAAACAAGTGTCGCAGTTGGGAGAATCTACACCTTACGCTACTTGATTGTTAACAATTATCCATTTAGTATCGTTTAAGAGCTTGAATAGACAATCGAAAGTACGGATGACTAACATTTGAATATAAAGCAGGAAGTTCTTGCCTTGAAAACAACGGCGAAGCTTAAAATAAGTAAAACTTCCTTTTCTAGAAAACTTTCCCGAATTTTGGATATGTATATTAATAGGTTATATGTCATTTCTATTTTTAGATTACCTGAAGGAAAATCAGAGGGGAAACTGTGAAGGACAAAATGGCCGAGGTATACTAAGTTTGTTATTGCCTATATACTTATAGTTTAAACATATTTTATTGCCAAAATAAAATACAGGTACTTCATGATACAAACAAACAAAGAAAAAGGAGGCAAATGGGTTAAGCCACAAGTTCAAAAACTTAGTTACGGCTCTCCCCATTCATTGATAAAATGACATACATTACTACATGACAGAGAAGTATTTTAGGCAATGTAATAGATGCAAAACAAAACAAAAAAGGGATAGGTCTTTGGAAGTACAGAAAGTAATAAAAAGATAACAGAGCTACAAATACACAGCATTAGCTATAAAGTAAATGGGTATGAAAGATAGAGAGAGAGAATGGGCTACTCAAATGGGTTGCTCAGAGCCGTCTCTAATGTTAGAGACGATAAATTAGTCAATTTGCCATCCTGAAGCGCCCCGTCGCAGCAATGTACTTTTGAACAGTGTCAAAAATTAGAATGTTTGCTTCTGAGGAAAATGCAGGATTTCCACGTAATAGAAGATGGTAATTTAAGGGATGAAAATCTTTTAGAGTATTAAAAAGGTGAAGTCGTTCAAGACGGTATCTGGGACATTTGAAGAAATAATGTTCGGCATCCTCACATTGATTACAAATGGGACAACTATTATCACTAGATATATGATTGAGAAAGAGATCGTTTTTTAGGTCACTGCAATTGTTACGTAATCTTGTGTGAATAACTGATAGGTATCGTGTTCCATAAGAAAAATATGACGGGACAGTGTTTGTTTGAAACATAATGTTAGAAATTTCTCGTTTAAAGGACGAAATAGTAGGTAAATATCTCACATTGAGAGGAAGATTATTCCAAAGAGATATTAAAGAAGGAACACACGAATTTTCGAACAAAACGGTGCGGCATGGGAGAAGCATAAAATCGTCATTATTTCTCAAATTATAATGAACGGTGTTCCCAACGTTTTGTGGAAAAAGTGAACTTAAATATTGCGGAACCATATTATGAATGATTTTGTACGCTAGAACAAGCTTTTGATATTTACGTCTCTCTGATAATGTTAACCAACCTAATTCATGAAAAAGATTATATAAACTGGTTGAGCGAGTCAGTCCAGTAACGATTCTTCCAGCTTCGATTTGAATTTTTTCCAATCTGTCCTTTTCATTGAGAGTGCAGTTGTCCCAAACCAACAGAAGCATATTCGAGGATCGGTCTTAGGAAAGACATATAGATCTGATTCAATGTTTTCCGACGAACGGTAAATTTCAACTTTCGCATAATTCCTAATAACTTTGATGCTGATAGAATAATATTGTCGATGTGTTCATGCCATTTACAATCATCACTAAAAGTCAGTCCTAAATGATTGTGAGTTTTAGTAACATCTAGAGGGGTATCGTTAAAAATCAAAAGGGGTGGCTGCTGATTTCTAAGGTAAAGAACTTCAGTCTTTGCCGCATTAAATGTGACTAACCATTGTCTGGACCACTTCGTGATTACGTCCAGATCATGATTTAGGATACCCTGCAGTTCAGCTGTGTTAGAGGTTGTACAAGCAAGAGAAGTGTCATCTGCAAATAGCCTTACAACACTTAGTAGTGAGTCGGTAATATCGTTCACATAAATCAAAAACAGCAACGGACCAAGAACAGAACCTTGCGGAACTCCGGCTAAAATTCTCTCAGGACGAGAGTAGGAGGTTCCAATGAACACACGTTGACTTCTGTCGGATAAATAATTTTCGATCCAATTAAGCAACTGACCGCATATACCATTCTGCTTTAGTTTGAATATCAACCCTTTGTGCCAAACTCTATCAAAAGCTTTGGATATATCACAAAAGATGACACAGGTTTGAGATTTATTATCAAAAGATTGGACGAGTTGATGGTAAAGTGAAATTAGTTGATATATTTAACCTGATCCTGACCCGTATGCTGAATATATAATGTAGCATATAAATAGAGCTCCGACTTGTATTCGGGAAATTTCGTTCGCATTCACTGAAGTTACGGAATACTTGAGCGAGTTCTCTGCTAGGTACTTGTGTACACAGACGAGCAATTTTAATCGCGCATACCGTACGAAATATTTCCGTGACCATTCGGGACATATGCCGAAGGCAGTCCCGTGCGATGCCGAGGGTAGAAATAGAATTTCAATTTATGTAAATGTTGTTGACCTGGGTCACGTTAAATGATGTGGCCATTGCTAAGCAAGTCATCACATCATTATGGATCCATAAAATATATTTTGTCTAAGCGTCGCACGGGGCATCCTCGTTAACCAAGCTCCGATCTATTCCGTATACTACATTCATCGCCCCTGGGTTATCTCGCGTAGTTTTTCTCGTTCTCATGAATTATTCATGCAGCATTTTGATTGGTATTCTCAGTTTTTCAGTGAGAAAAATTTAATCTATTTTTATCAACCATATGCCATCATTTCTATTTTTACCTGGTCTACAACCAATCAAATCGATAACTCTAGAGCACGCTGTATTTCTGAATATGTGCCTGTGTATACAAGGAATTACATGTATAATGTCTGCCTTTGGTTGTCGTAAGGCAAATGCCACAGAAGGAAGGCCCACCGGCCGCCGCCATATTCGTTGTTAATGATGTGGGTTTTAGCCAGTTTATTCATAGTAATAGAAGAAATGTGATTATCCTCCACTACAACAGAGTATCCTTATGTTATCGACAAATTCGATTGGCTATTGGGTGTAATTCGCAACCTTATGAATATTCATACAAGAAAATATTGATGCTGAACATCAATGGCGCCGCAAACTAGTTGTTTCTGTAACAGGGCACAATGCATTGGGTTATTTCCTAATACGCATCTCTTGCACAATCTTCGTAGAGGTCCAAGTGGTGATACTGTATTTAAACTCTGGGCCATCTGGTTTTTGACAAGATTTTTAAATTTCATATCATTAAAGGCTATTTGCAAACTTCTTATCCATGGACTGGGCCATTTCTTTATGCACAGGACATCATTTGGACACAATTGGTAGATAGAAATGTTAGAGCTGTTGCTTTTCTGATATTTGATAGAAGATTTTGAAAAGTGTGCAACAAATATGGCTATGCGCAAATTTGTGACATCTGGGTGGAGGGGAGCATATGGCAACTTTTGACCTAAAGGCCACCATTTTAACATACTAGTACTTGGTAGAGGTCATTGTAGCGATACTACACATGAAATATCAAAACTCTCGACCGTCTGATTTTGAACAGGAAGATTTTACATTAACGAAAGAAAAGTCTGTTATCGGATTGTGCTAAATCTGACACTCCAACACATATGTCTGGTATCATACAACCCCTCTTTATTATAGATATAATAAAGACTTGAATGAAGTCCTTATATCTATATAGACTAGACGGGTTGTATGATACCAGTCATGTTAGGCGCTCCAACATTGATTTACGGATGTTTCGGTAACAGACGAGTTCGGTAAATTGGACTTACAGAGTAAATTGATTGGATATTTCGGTAACAAGGCAGTAATATAGTGCCGTGACGTTTTTCACACCCATGGCTTCTGTTTGTGCAAACGTTTTTTCTTTTAATTTGCAATTCTCACTCGTTTTCTGACGTAAATATATTTGTTGTTCTTTCCATGCTGTACAAATAAATACCTGAAATTAGTAAATTTTGATCACCATATCTTATTTTCGTTTTTCACCCATAGCTGATTCATGTAATGAATAATATACGATCCCTGATAAAACCCAGCCCTAAGCTTGTACCCGTATTACTTAATCGTCCTACAGATAACAGACTCCAACTTTAAGCCAATCCTCAAGTTTTTTAAAAATGTTTTATTAAAAATGACGCTATTCTTGTCAACGTTTTCTGTGTGAAAAATAATTTCTTCCGGAAACAAATTGGTCAACTTCCAAACCAGCCATTTACCCTCAGAACACCTTTCACTCTTGTTTCCCTTGCGACCGATTCAGACAAAGATCAAACTGCAAAGCAAAAAAAAAAAGAAAAAACAGAGTCTGATCGTTGGTTTACGCTGCCAGCTTTTCTAAGACATTATGAGGAAGGACAACTTTGCTTTGAAATAGCTAATATTAGACCAGGGATCGTATATTGTAATATATATATTGTTCTGTTTCTAAAATGAAAATAGCCTTTACTTTTTTCGATGCTCTAAGGGTTAAAATTATGGACAATTAACGTGAATTCAGAAATAAAGGTAATACATTTGAAACATTGTGGAAAATGAAGAGAGAGAGTGAGAGATAGAGAGAGAGGCCCTGACAATAATGCTTTCGCGCATACTTCTTGTGATTTTGACCATGAACATTTGTGCCCATCTAAAAGATATCTGTTCTGTATTGTTCCTCTCCATTTTCCACACAGTTTTCAAATCTGGTGCACAAAAATCGGCGTCTGCTGGTTTTAAAGTGCGTTCATCAATACAACACTGCATAAAAAAATCATATGCGTACTATTTGAGAGCGAAGGGAGTATTGTATATTGTATATAGACGCGTTTACAGCCTGTTTTCACACCTCCCATTGCCAACAAGATAAAGAAGTTTCCCGTAGATCTTAAAGATTAACCCCGGTTTATGAAAACCTGAAACACCAATGGACAAGAAGAAACTCGCAGATCAGACTGCATGTAAAAGTTATGGGGATTGGCCATGTTTAGATCACACACTGCTCGTGCAGTTTGAAAAAAGTATTTGTCAAAAAAAGTATTTGCTACTATCTATCTCTCGCGCTCACTCTCTTCTTTTGCCACAATATTTTACCTGTATTACCTGTGTTTCTGAACTAAATTTAACTATCCATAATTTTAAATATAAAAGCGTCGAATAAACCCAACGGTTATTTTCATTCTAGATATAAAACCTATTTTTAGCAGTGTCAAGGTTTTCTTGTTCAGAATGTCTTGCAAAATTGACAAATGAAGATCAAACTCCGTGTTTGGTGTACTCTGATCTCGATCTGCACCGGCCGCAATGGCAACAGCAGTAATGACAGACGCTCTAAGGGTTAATGGCTGGTTTGGAAGTCTTTCAGTAAGAAAATATTTTCACATTGAAAGGATCATAAAGCATTGATTTAAAAGGAGATACAAAGTGTTTCAAGTTTAGGATTGGGTGTTGTTCTTCGTTACCTCAACTTTGATTCGGGTATCATTTTACGTACAGCATGACAGTAGAAACATAACAAAAATATTATGTCTTAAAGTGTGTGGAAGAAAAAAGAGAAACATTGAACGAATCAGAACCAAGACTTTATTTGGTGTGAAAAACGTCACGGTGCATTACCACTATATAATTAACTTGTTACCGAAACATCCAATCGATTTACTCTCTAAGTCCAATTTACCGAACTCGTCTGTTACCGAAACATCTGCCCCCCCCCCCCCCCCCCAACATTGACCTAGTTACAGTTAGCTGGTCTTAAAAACACGATCGCGAAAGGAAAACAATATTTCTACAATCCATACAATACTAGAACAAAAATATAAGTGGGGTCACAAGTACCACATAGGGTGCTCTAGGGTCAAAGAGCTTGAAAATGCCTCTTAACCTTTTCCAGCGTAAGATATTTAAAATGGTGGCTTCGAAAATTTGTGACTGATAATTTTTGATCACGTGAGTTATTATTCGAAATGCATTTTTTATTTTTCGAAAGGAAAATGTTGATATGTCTACGATCCGTGTTTTTATCCATCTAACAATGAAAGTGCAATATACAAAAACAAAAAAAAATCCCCACAAATAAATAAAAAAAGTTATTATGGACCCCGATCTGGTAATCAAAGTACAGTAGATATAGGTGGATGTTAAAACAAAGCATGGAACCAGTTCAATATGGCTGCCTCCATAGGCACTTTACAAAACCGAATAAAAATATAGTGCCGCCGCTCATGCGGCGCCACAACAAACGACGGTTTCGCAATTGAATGTCCCAGGGGTGATGAAAGGTAATACTTCACACCTGGGTAAACGAGGGTGAGCACGGGGCTACCTTCGGCATTTTGTCCCGAATGGTCACGGAAACATTTCGTACGCAAAAGGAGGTTGTTCTTACAGGGCCGGTTGGTGAGCCGCACGCTAGTTAACCCTTATCAGAACAATCCCGAGTTTTACAACCCTAAGAAAGAATGCTTTTGAGAGAACATCGAGATAGGAGGAAAACTGCTTGTGAATAGTATTTTCTCCTTTTCCCTCATTGTTTAAAGAAAAAAATCTCATCATTTGTTAAAGATTTAACCCTTTACCAAACAATCGCAGGTTTTAACGACCGTGAGGAAGAAGTCTTTTGAAAACAATGTGGGAAAAGAAGAAAACGCTGGTAACCAGCATTTTTTTTTCCCCCACAATGTTTTCTACCCTACCGAATGCAAATTCCATCATTTGAATCTCATCTGAATTGTCGTCTGCAAATGCTTTCAGTTTGGACTAGTCTGAAATTTTGTCGTTTGTTAAAGAGTTAAATGCATGTTATATGCACCATGTCGGTGACTAACTGTCATGTGTCCTAGTACAATATAAAGTTTAAACTCAGGGAGAAATATTGATATTGGTTTGCTTGTTTATCGCTCTCTCTACTTTTAAGGGAAAGAACTCTTACACGTATAAGTCAGTCGAAACAGAGTTGTCTCCCTGATAATCATTTCATTGAACACTCGATTTGTCACAAAATTTCAGTTATTCCAGTAATTCCTATTACATGTAGTTTGAAATTGAGTAACAGTTGAATCCTAATTTTCCAATATGTTCTTTTTTTACATTATCGGTCAGATGTCTTTCTCTAACATTTCAAATTTTGATGATCGAAGAAACTGGGAATGCACTAAAATGTTATTCGATGTAATCCTTGTGATGCTTAGCGCGACTCACTGACCTTTTGCGGACAGTGTAGATCAGGATCGGTCTGCACAGTCTGATCTTGAATCTACACTGTCCGATAAGCAGAACCCCCCCCCCCCTTCCCTTTGAAATAGGAAAAATTTGATACTATCGGTTTGAAAGTTTTATTTCTTTTATTTAGTAAGATGATAAGGGTTAAGAATCTTCCCGTTTCCATACGCGCATAAATAATTATTCGTGTTCGTACATTTATTGGTCTTAAATTGAATCGGACACCTGCAGCTCAATCGGTAAAGCAAAGGAGCCTATAGCGGTGTTAGTTCAAACCCCTTCATAACCGAAAATTCAGAGCAAGATTGGTAACTGCTATTTCTCGCAGAGAACTAAGTATTGTTTTCCATGATTACGTTTACATAGATAGGTGCACTGACAGCCGTAATATAATTTAAATACTGTTGATAGCAGTCTTAACTCTATACCAGAAGAAAATTTGCAGACGATGATTTAATTGTAGCTCGTATGACAGTATTTGCCATTGAAAACTTAGCATATATTGTGGGAAATGGAGAAAATCCTAGTGACCAACATTTTTTCCTTTTCACTTTGAAGTCAAAAGTCTTTTTTTCCTCAGTGTTTTTAGAATATGGTATTGTTAAGTACATGTATATGCTAATAATAAGCTAACAGACCAATGTATAGATGTTCAAATTCTAAAAACACAAGGGTAGCCAAAATTTGATTGTCGCTTGCAGGAGTTGAACGCAGGAGTCTGATGAATATGTTTCAGATAATTCTGGAGATGGAGGACCAACAATCTGCATGAACAGGAAGTGGTTCATAGGCGGAAGTGTAAGCGTTGCTGGCCTGGTGTTAATTTTGATTTCTTGTCTGGGGTGTTTGATGTGTAGGTACCGTAGAAACCGGAAGTAAGTTGATTTGTTTGTTATTTTTTGTTAGCTTGCTTGCCTTCGCCTGGTTGATTTGAGTTTTTCTAATAAGCATGCGTGTGCAATCTATACGGTTACCCTATAGAAATATGTACCGTGCTCTGGCAAAAGGGTGTTTAATGCATCTCCGTAATGTATTATTCCAAGCAAGTTACCGGTATCCCATAATCATGGATCCATAAAATCTATTTTGTGTAACACCCTACTGAATCAAGAGATAGACTGTTCCTTTTGCGAACGTAAAATTTACCAAGAGCTAGAAAAAAAAAAAAAATTCAACTGCGCCGGCTGAGCTGGGTCGATGCTTTTTTGCAGATGCATTAAACCCACTTCGTACAGAGTATGGCTCATATTCATTTTTAGGTGCCCTTTAATCTTAAATACAGGGGCTTGTAACAAGCTCTCGAAAGCAGCTTATATACAGGTTTGAACTGCAACAAACTCAAACAGGCCTTTACCCTTTACCAAATAATCACGGGGTTTAGCGACCCTGATAAAGAAAGCTTTTGAAAACATGGTGGGAAAAGGAGAAAATGCTGGAAACAGCATTTTCTCCATTTCCCACAATGTTTTCTGCCCTTTCAGAAGCATATCCCATCATTTGAACTTTATCCTATTTCGTTGCCTGTAAATGTTTTCAATATAAGCGAGGCTAAAACTGTTAAATTTGATCAGGATCTGAGCAAAAGTTTGTCTAGTTTCGGTCTTTTTTGTTACAGTATCTCACAAAAATATCGGACGGTGTAGATCCAAGATCAGTCTGCACGTTCAATACAATCTGATCTTCAGCTACATCTCCCCCCCCCCCCAAAAAAAAAAACAGATCCAAAATAATCACATACTTCTTTATCGAAAATATATGGGCGATGCTTTGTGAAAAGGGGGCTTAATGCATTCGCGAAAACTATCCACCCAGGTCAGCTGACCTTGATCGAAACTTTTCGCTATTGGTCAATTTTCCGTATGGCCACGGACCAGTGTACCTCATGATTCAGTCGGTTGTTTAAAAAGTAGCTATCATGGATCCATAATTACGTGAAGGCTTGATTGATACCATGAATCACGAAGATGCATTAAGCCCCCTTTTGCCAGAGCATGGGTCACATTCTTTTTAAGGACATGGCAAAACTGGGCATAAATTTCTTGTTCTAGAGAAAACTCAGAGGATGATAAAGAACGTACTTCTATCGGAAAGGAAGACAGTAAAAGTCAACAAGAGGAACCAGTAGGCGACGCACATGAAACCTCCGCCATGATTCCAAAAACATCGGCGGAAAACCTAACCGGTGGAGACTACTCAACCGGTCTAGACTATCCAACCGGTGAACACTTTTCAACCGGTATGCGCCGCTCAACCCATGGAAACCGATCTGAGGATTTCGACTTGAAAAGAATAAAGACAAACCCAACAAACGAAGATAAAAACACTAAATATGCCCCTAGCTGATATATTACCCAACCTTCTCCTTCACTTGCTTTCTGTTAGCCTGCCTGCCTGCATGTATGCCTCTCTCTCTCTCTCCTCATTTAGCTTCACTGATTTCACATGCATTGATGTATGTAATTTTTAACTATTATTTAAATTGATGTATCCATATATTAAAAAAAATGTATCTATTGCCGTCTACTGTATTTATTCCAGAAGGGAAAGGAAAGGAGCTTGCGAATTATATATGGGCCGTGTTGTGTGAAAAGGGGGTTTAATGCATCTTCGAAAAGTAACGACCCAGGTCAGCCTGCACAGTCCGCGCAGGCTGACCTGGGCCGAAACTTTTCCCTCCTAGTCAATTTTCTGTTTCAAAGGACAGTCTACCTCATGATTCAGTCAGTTTTTAGACAAAATGGATTTTATGGATCCATGATCCTGTAATGACCTGCTTGGTATCATGCATCACGGAGATGCATTAAGCCCCCTTTGGCCAGAGCAATGTTCATATGTGAATTATTCCTATTAGGTAAACAGTTTTTTGCTATGAACTTGTAAGTCATATATTCGCTTTTTTCGGCGTGGCTGAATGCCCTGGTTTTTGACCTACTTATTTTGGTACTGATAACAAAGGAATAAATGGAACTTTGTGATTGGTCAAAAATGTAGACATGATTATTCTAAGGACCCCTGCCTATTTATTGGCAAATTTACGCCGGTCAGTGTCTTTTGAATCTTGTTCTTAACCAAACATTCCCGCTTTTAATGCTTTATCAAACAATCCCGCCTTATAATAATCCTGATAGTAACGTTTATGAAAACATTGTAGGAAAAGTAGAAGATGCTGGGGACAAGCATTTTCGCCTCTTCGAAAAATGCTTTCTACCTTTCTCATGACAAGTCCCAGCATTTGAGTACAATGTAATGTGTGATCTGGAAATGCTTCAATATGGTCGAGGCAAAATTTTTATAGTCTGGCACTGACTTAACCCTCGGGCTGCTAAGCGCTACTCAAGGCGCTTGTGCGGCCAATGTGAATCAAGATCAGACTACACAGAACCTGCGGTCTAATCTTGGATCTTCCCTCTCCGATAAGAACATATTTACCCCAAAAATAACCTTGAAATTAAAATATTGGTTTTTTTTTTTTACTGTTGGCTTGAAAGTTTCATTCAACTTATTCAGCAGCTTGAGGGTTAAATCTGTACTTGATAAAGTCTATTATAAATACAGAACATTAAGCCCCCTTTTCACAGAACATGGCATATATATGAACCGCATTCTGGCAAAAGGGACTTTTAATGCATCCTTGTGATCAATGCATTATATCAAGCAAGACATCACATAATTATTGATCCGTAACATCGATTTGTATAACAACCAACTGAACCCTGAGGGAGAATGGTCCTTCGATATGCAGAAAATTTACCATTAGCAAAATTTTCGACTCATGTCAGCCTGCACAGGCTGATATGGGTCGATGCTTTTTTGCAGATGCATTAAACCCTCTTTTCATAGAGTACTACTATATCCTAGCGATGCTTCATTACAGACTAGTCTCAAACTTTACAGTCTGGTATTAAACTAAATTTATACAGAACCCTTAAGCAGCTAAGCGCGACTCACTGACCTTTTGCGGACAGCGTAGATCAAGATCAGACTGTACCGAACGTGCAGTCTGATCTTGGATCTACGCTGTCCGTTAGGGAGATATTTTTCTCCAAATATAAATTTGAAATAGCATTATTCGGGTTTTTACTATAGCCGTAAAAGTTTTATTTAACTTACTAAGCAGGATATGGCTTAATAAAGTCTCAATGATACGTTTAGAATATAACTTGCCTGTAACTGCTATTTGTCTTGATTTGTATAGGAAAAAAGATTTGATTCAGGTTAACCTACGAGGACTTTAGAAACTTCGAACTTTTCTTCTTACAAGAAAAGACACCCACGCTATCTTTTGTTTATCAGCGATTAAAAGATTACCAATTAACACTGGTACATGTCCAACATGTTTGTCATATTTCTTTTGTTATGGGTTTTACTGAAATCACAAAAGCTTATTAATCATACTTATGTGGGAAGGAAAAAAATCTCTTTTAACAACAAGGCGGTAGAAATATCCGATGACTCAATCAGCTTGGGGGCGTTCTTACCCAAGTCACACAATCTATAATGCGGTGAAGGTCAAATAATATCTTATTTTTTCCAATAATGGCTGTAACTGGGAAAAGGTCCGAAACGAATCAAATGAAGCATATCCGGATATCTATTTCCGCAGAATAACAAAAAACTTGTTAGACGGGTTTTCTCTTCAGCAGACGACAGTTGTCGGTCGAACAGGTAAATACACACCTGAAATCTATAATTGTGTTGTATTATAATGTAAGGTATTTGCGTCTACTCAGACGTGACGGTTCACGTTCAAAATGGAGCAACTTGAATAACCAGAGGAATTAAGTTGTGTTTGTAAAGCTTGTATATTTAATTTGAACATCGCGATTAACATGTTAAAGTGAAAATGGCGTCGCCGAAGAACAACGCGATGCCACAACCTATTTGGGCCGGGGAGGCGGTGACTTTGAAAGAGTTCCTGATGAAGCACGAGGTGCCAACGGTAGCACGGGTAGTAAAAGGTCAGTTTATGAACATTGGAATATCAAAGTTCAATCCTCTTAAAAAACTTCACCAAGATGTGCTTGTTCATTCTATAAAAACTGGATTAAAAATTCTTGGACATAGTGTCATGCGAGTAGAAGGCGGCAGGGACGGCAGAAAACCTAGACTTGTTTCGTTAGAGCAGAGATTGTCGATTCCTGTGACTTATAAAGGGTGGTTTGAATTGCTGTCAGAAGATGGAAGATCAGTTCGACCAATAGAGTCTGTTCATCAGCTGTCAAAAATGTATCCACAAGTCAATCATGTCCTTGTCAGGCAAAACGTTAAAGCATACCTTGTTAATGAAAAAGATGGCAAAATGACGTTTGACAAAACGAAAGTAGTGCTATCAGGAGAACAGTTGAAATTGACAGGAGATTTTTCCCTACAGTTACCCCCGTCCGCGGAAGGTAAGGTTCGGTTATTAAAGTGTACAGACTCCAAAGGAGAAACTTTGTTTTTGAGTTTTAATCAGAAAGGTTTATTCACGCCAATCGCGAGTGAATCGGATGTTATGGGTGTGTTCACTATGAAAGATGTGATTCAACGGTTTAGACTTCCGCTGACTGTCAAACTCGTGCAGGGGGTTTGGCCAAAAGTCGATTCCAATAGGTTTACAGGAATTATAAGACTAGATTGGGCGTATACAGACGAAACAGCGTTTGTTAGTCCACTGGACAGGCAAGCGCCGAGAATTTACCCCATTCCTACCGAGGTCAATTTACGCCTTGCGGCGGCCACAAATAACAATGACCTGAAAGATAATGAAGCATTCACAAACATAATGGTTAAATGTAACAGGCTAGTATCGAACTATCACAACACGATACACCTCATCATTGCTGTCCCCGAAGGCGCTGTAAAAGCCAAGAGCCATGAATTTGCCAATATGTACTCGGAAACTGCCCCTTCAAGTCTTCCATCGGAACGTCCACCTTCGGCCGGTAAAATGAAGAGAGCAAAAAGTAGGGAAGATATTTTAATGGATCAGCTAGATGATCTTTATGGTTATTTAAGAGAAGGAAAACAACCTCCAGTCGGGAAATACACTCGCGATTCCGACGAAGAAACATTTTACGAAGAACCCGAGTTCGAACCCATGACTAAATTCAAATCAAGGTTAGAAATGTTAGAAAAGGGTGACGTTTTGGGAAGTCAGAAAAACTCTAGCTATCATTTCATAGATCCTAGATCCAAGTTTGATGCCAACCATAACCGAATTTCGACACCGGAAACAAACGGTCACGTGATATCTGGGGTTAGAAAGCCAGCGCCAGATTTGCCACCCAGAAATTATCATCGTTCGGGCTCCATGCCTCTCATTCAGGTTCACGGTGTTGAGTTTAGTGGGAACGGGAGTGGGGGCTCGGGCTCGGGGAAAGACAGACCAACTGCAGTTCACACGACAAGGATCGAACACTACGTGTACAAAAAGTCGAAAGAAACACAGAGCAAGCAATCGAAAGACAGCAGTGGAAGTGTTGACAAGAGAGACTCTGACAGTCGCGAAAACAAGAGTTCGAAATCTGGGTCTTCTAAACAGTTAAAATCGCGAAAATCTATGCCTTTAATATATTTATAGTTGCTTGGAGAGTTATTTGCCCTTGTTTTGTTTCATGTGTTGAGTAACAGGCGTTGTTTTTATAACAACTTATCGCATGCATTTTTTTTGACAAACTCCCGTCTATAGATATAAGACATGAGGTAAAAGAGGACGATGTTTGTCTGTGCATTTCAATCTATTGTTAAATCTTTACTTCCCCTGAACTAAATTTTTTGTTACTTTAAGCAAAATGAATTTCAAAAATCATCATTTCTAAAGAAGACATTGCTCGTAACGACAAATTTCAAATTTTACAACAATACTCTTACATGTATTGACATAGTGGAATTCATTCAGCGTCGTTTTACAGAGCTCCAGACAGAGGGAGTCATTTCAAAATCGAAAATATTGATTATTCTCCACAAAACCCTATGTTATGGGTACTCATTAGAATTGTCTCATCAAGAGGATTGTAATGAGTACCCACAGTATAGGGATTTGGAAGAGAAATAGTCGATTTAGAATGCCGTCACTCCCTCTTATTTGGACCTCTGAGTTTTATGCGAGGATGCTTTCAGAGCTTTCTACCACACACTGTCGTTTCGAAAGGTAATGCTTTTAAAGATACAGACTGTTAACGCTTTACCAAACAACAAAATTTTAGACTGGTCCGAATTAAAAGCAATAGCAGACGACAAGTTAAACGTGGTAGGATTTAACTTTGATGGTGTAGAAAACGTGGTGGGCTTTTCCCCCACAATGTTTTCATAAACTTTTCTACTCAGGTTCGTTAAAAGTCGGGATTGTTTGGTAAATGGTTAAAGTAAAAACAAATTGACTGATGGCGAAAATGTTCGCTCTGAGCAATCAAGATCAACATGTTTTCGAAAGAAAATTTGATAGATGCACAAAAATGTATTTGACCCTAAACCAAACGCCCCGTATTCCTACGACTCTAGGAAGGTTTTCTTTAAAAAAAAATCGTTGGAAAAGGAAAACGTTGGTGACCAGTATTTTTATTTCTTTTCCCTTATTGTTTTCTTTGGTTTAGAAAACAAATCTTGGATTTGAGAATTATTTAGTTTGTCGTCCGTAAATGCTTTCAAACTGAACAAGTCTAAAATTTTGTTGCCTGGCAAAGAGTAAAGAATAAGTAAGCAGTGCTTTGTGGAATAAGCCGAATCATGACGGAGAATGGTCACTGGACATGCAGAAAATTTACCCACGACCAACCTAGGTCAGCATGCGCAGACTGACATGAATCGATGATTTTTGCAGACGCAATCCGCTTTTTTCACAAAGCATGGTCAAAGGGTTTAGAATACCCGGTAGCCTGGGTTCCAGTCCGATCATTTTTTCCTCTTTTACATTTGGACTTTATTTTGTCAAAAATAACGTCATTTTTAACAAAGTAAAGTCCGAATATAACAAAAAAAAGGAAAACAAAGATCGGACTGGAAGCCAGACTAGGCCAAAGGGTTTAGAATACCTGGAGGCACGCTCGTTGTCACATGTCATTTATATGATTATTGAAAATGACGCCACATCATGAAATATAAATCAGTTTTGCACATTCTTAGAATTTTATCGAAAACAGCGGTAAATCATGGTTGATAAATCAATTTTGCATGGTCTTTGAGTTTCGAACGTTGTTTTAAATTAGTGTCACTGGTTAACTCTTAGCTCGTTACCACACGACAACATTTAGACTGGTTCAAATTGGAAGCGTTTTGCAGACGACAAAAATATAACTCATATGGTGAGATTTATCTTCGACCGGATAGAAAGTATTGTGGAAAAAGGAGAAAACGCTGGTTACCAGCATGTTCTCCTTTTCCCACAATGCTATCAAAAGCCTTTTTTTCTAGAGTCGTTAAAAGTCGGGATTGTTGGGTAAAGGGTTAACAAAATTATTCTGGAAAAAGGGGAAAATGCTAGTCACGAAAATGTTCTCCTTTTTCCACAATGTTTCCACTAGTTTAAAGATAAATATTATCAAGTGAGCTGCACCTAATTTATCGTCTGCAAATGCTTTTAACCCTTTCCCAAACAAGCCCTGGTTTTCACGTGTCTGCAGTACAAGTCTTTTGAAAACACTGTGGGAAAAGGAGAAATTGCTCGTAACGAGCAATTTCTCCTTTTCCCACGGTGTTTTCTACCCTTCTGGAGAACTTTGTCATTTTAATCAAATTTAAAATTGTCGTCTGCAAACTCTTTCAATTTGGACCAGTCCAAAATTTGTCGTTTGGGAAAGGGTTAATTTTGGCAAATCTAAAAATGAATTGTCGTCTGGCAAACAGTTAACACTTTTCTTCCAAACACAAATTGGTAGCAAACAACTTCGAAAAATAAATATTCTTAAGATATAGAAAATCAACGTAGATTTAGAATTAAGTCATAGACTCGAGTGAAAAACATTGGGACAGAAGGAGAAATTGCTAATAATGAGAAATTCCTGCCTTTGCCACAATGTTTTCAAAAGTGTTCCTCTGATGGATAAAAACAAAAGTAACTGTTCTCGAAGGTAATGTTTCAACTCTTTACCAGACGACTAAATTCTGGACCAAAATTGAAAGCAATTGCAGACGACAATTCAAATATGGCTCAAATATTGATTTCTGTTTTTGATAGGGTAGAAAACATTGTGGAAAAAAAGTTACCAGCATTTTCTCCATTTTTCCACAATGTTTTCCAAAGTTTCTTTCCTTGGGTCGTCTAGACTCGGGTTGTTTGGTAAAGGGTTGAAATAAAAAAAACACAATTGCTTGATAATACAGTACAGTTTAGTTATGAATGAAATTAACATTAATGTTTAGGTCCGATGTTGTTAAAGATACTAAAAAAATACCAGAGTTATAAAAAAAAAACAAATGTGGAAATGGTTGAGAAATAAAGTTAATTATATGTGTACATGTATTTCTAAAACCCGTGTTAATTTATTACTCCCTGTAGCTGATTTTTTTTTCGATTTGAAGTTGAGTCTCTATGAAAACATTGTAACAAAGGGAGAACTGCTCGTTACGAGCAATTTTTTCTTTTTTACGCAATGTTTTTTCCTAGTGTTCTCTTGTGTTAAACCTAAATTCGTGTTGCCTTTTCTTACTTTACAAGCGGATATTTTCAAAGTGGGATGACATAAATTTGTACAAGAAGGCAGCAGATTAACCCTTTCCCAAACAAGCCCTGGTTTTCACGTGTCTGCAGTGCAAGTCTTTTGAAAACACTGCGGGAAAAGGAGAAATTGCTCGTAACGAGCAATTTCTCCTTTTCCCACAGTGTTTTCTACTCTTTTTGAGAACTTTCTGCCATTTTCATCAAATTTAAAATTGTCGTCTGCAAACTATTTCAATTTGGACCAGTCCAAAATTTGTCGTTTGGGAAAGGGTTAATAAGCATACATACACTTAGTGTTTTACCGGAAAGGCAGATATTTTTACTTGTCCAAATTGAATGCATGTGCAGAATTCAAGTGAAATGTAGCAAGAATGATTAAATTTGTCTTTCAAGAATAGAAAACGTCTTGATAAAGGGGAAGCATGCTGGTTACCGGCATTTTCTCCCTTTTCCCAAGTTTTCAAAAGCATTTTTCCCCAGGGTCTGTTAAAACACGGCATGGTGTTTCAAAACCTTACAGTGCCCTTTTTGCCTCATATGTAGCCTGGGTTCCAGCCCGATCATTTTTTTTTTCCCGTTATATATATTCGGACATTTCTTTGTCAAAAATAAGGCTCACTTTTGACAAAGTAACGTGCAAATATATAAAAGGAAAAAATGATCGGGCTGGAACCCAGGCTACCACTTATGTTGCCTTTGCTGCCAGTGTAGATCAAAATCAGACTGCACAAAAAGTGCTTTGCTGAGACTAAACTGTAACCAGCATTTTACCCTTTCCCACAATATTTTCTACACATACAAAGACAAATACAATTGAGACATGCATTTTGAAAAGTGGGTTTAATGCATCTGGAAAAAAAGTAGCCACCCAGGTCAGCCTTCACAGTCCACCATGCTGACCTGTATCGAAACTGTAATAGAATGTCCGGTAAGGGGTTAATATATAAAACAAATAACAAATATCTTGACGCTGACACTTTATCCTGCAGGCGTTAAACTATTCAAAATTAGACAGTTTTAGTGCAGTTTGTTTGTTTTGTGTAAAACGATATTTCAGTTATGTAATACCTCGGCAGTTAGTCGGTAAACTGAAGGACTAGTCGGCAAACCTCGGGTGATCCGTTTGATCAAATCGCTCGGCTGTGTCACATTATGTGAATAAACACACACGCCTAACATTTCTTTGCCGGAAATAGACCGATTCACCACTCGTACCACTCTCTTGCACCACGGATCATTCCCATTCACCTCTGTAGTTGGCTCAGAAAGTAGTCCGTCATCAAGTGATATTTTCGTCACATGACCTTAACTCAAAATGGCGACACAAACGCCGGTGAAAGAAAGACCAATCGATTGTTTTGTGTGCTGTTTAAACAGCATACGGCCAATCAGACTTAGCGGTAGAAAATGTGAAAAAGAGGGATTTTCTGAAAAGCTTAAATGTCTTTTAAAGGACGATAACTTGTTTTTTAATTTTGTTTAAATTGTCATCATTCATGGGCGCAGCCATTTTTTTTTTTTATAATTGGCGTAAGATTCTGATCAGTAAAGAAGCTTGAAAAAATAGTTCCATTGTATACATGTAAATTCATCAGTTTGAATGCACCTATAATGTATCCGGAATCATATTTCCTTTGTCTACTTTATTATGTTACACATGAAACAGTTAAACAGTAACAAAACATGTTTTCCTCGGTTTGACAAGATTCTTGTCATTTAGCCCGTTGCAGAGATGTATGGTGAGAGTAACGAACGACAACTCTGCTCGGAGATTGCACTCGTACAATAAGAATCCACCGATAAAGAAATTCATGAATCAATTTTCAATCGAAATAGCTCTAAATACTCAACCGTTGACAAACAGTGTGTCCACATTCATTTTTAAGTGCGGTTCACCAAGTTTCTTGACTGTTTTCACTGGAAGATTGCTGAATAAAAATTTGCGTCACCTTACTTCTTGTTGTTGTTGATTAAAGAACTGCAAAGGCGACGCCATGTTTAAGATCATGTGACCAAAAATAGTTTCAGTAGAAACCTACCGGACAGGGATGAGGTAAGATGTAGTTACGGAATCGGCCGAGTTGTGACGATAGGTATATGACTTGAAACCGAACAACCGCAGATATCAATACAGTATTACAGCCATTCTTAAAGTGTCGTCTACTAATGATTTACGAATGGGCGAGTCGATAATTTTGTCGTATGGTGAAAGCAACTTTTCAGTAAAAGACATGTCATGCCTGCAGCTTTTTCTTTCGTCAATAACGTCTCATCTATGTAATCTCGAAGCCCTTCGATCCTGCTAAAAAGATAAAAAGATCGATTTGGCCATGTATAAAACCTTCGAGTCCTGATCACAACTTAAGTTGTTTTGTAGACAACGTAGATCAAGATTAGACTGCGAAAATCGTAGATAAAGATCAGACTGCATTGAACATGCAGTATGATCTTGGTCTACACTGTCAGCTTCTGAGTGAAATACTCTGGCAAAACACCTTTAAAACTGAAATGTTTTGGTCTGTTTTGCTGATTCAGAGACTCCTTTTTATACATTTAGAGCCTAAAGGGTTAATACCGCAATGCTTCATTAAATGTGTATGGAGAATATTATGCTAATTCACCCTTAGCCCCTCTGGATTTTTTTTTTGGGGGGGGGGGGGATTGTAGCCGAGCTTCTCCGGGGATTTCCTAGCCTATTTCTGGTTATAGCCCGGAGCCAAATGAAAACGTAAAACTTTTCTGTGATATGACTTAATAATGTTGTAAGCAGGGTAAAAGACTGTTAACATTTTATTACACAACCTCAAGTTTTAACGCCCCTGGGGAAGAAGCCTTTTGAAAACAGTGTGGGAAAAGGAGAAAATGCTTGCCAGAATATTTCACTCAGAAGCTGACAGTGTAGACCCACGATCATACTGCATGTTCTGTGCAGATGATTTTGATCGACGATTTTCGCAGTCTAATCTTGGTCTACGTCGTCTAAAAACAACTTAAGTTGTGATCAGCTCTCGAAGGTTTTGTACATGGCCAAATCGATCTTTTTATCTTTTTAGCCGGTTCGGAGGGCTTCGAGATTACATAGATAAGACGTTATTGACGAATGAAACAGCTGCAAGTGTGACATGTCTTCTTACTGAAACGTTGCTTTCATCATACGACAAAATTATCGACTCGCCCATAAGGAAATCGTTAGCAGACGACACTTCAAGAGGGGCTGTAATACTGTATTGATATCCATGTGGGGTCGCTCGGTTCCAAGTCATATACCACTAGTCAAAACTCGGCCGATTCCGTAACTATATCTTACCTCATCCATATCAACCAGGTTTCTACTGAAACTATTTTCAGTCACATGATCTTAAACATGGCGTCGCCCTTGCAATTCTTTAATCATCGACAACAGCAAGTACGGTGACGCAAATTAAAATTTAGCGATCTCCAGTGAAAACAGTCAACAAAATTAATGAATCACGTTTAAAAATGAATATGAACACACAACGAGTTGTGAAGCGGTCTATTTCCGGCAAAGAAATGTTAGGCGTATGTGTATATCACACGACGTGATACAGCTGAGGGATCTGATAAAACGGATCACCTGAGGTTTGCCGACTGGTCCTTTAGATTACCGACTAAACTGCCGGGCTAGGTGTTACATAACTGAAATATCGTTTTAACACAAAACAAACAAACTGCACTAAAAGTGTTTAAATTTGAATAGTTCAACGCCCGGAGGACAGAGTCTATCCTATCAAAGGCAAATTCCATAACTCGAGTCACATTTAAATTGTCGTCTACAAAATACTTTAGACAAGTCTAAAACTTTGTTGTGTGGTAAAGAGTTAAAACAACCACCGCACGACTCTCACTTTTCCCTATGTTATGCTCTTATTTTCTTACAGCCTCTATTTCTTCGAGCCCGATTAAATGGCGGCAATGCACAAGGCTTGCAATCTGGTGGGTTCTGAGTTCGATTTCATACTAAACAAATTCTGTTCGAGGATTAAAAATATTCATTCCTCTCTGTTTTCTGAACTATGTTTGTAGTTATCTTAGGCGAAAAAGCTGCCAGTGGCTCGGAAAGAGTGTTGTGCAACATCTTGGTTAAAAAGAATCTAGTAATGCATGAACAGATGTGCTGACCTCAGTTATACACGTAACTGAAATATACATGTAGTTATCAGACAAAGCTAGTTTCTTTCTGTGCTTTATGGGTCAGGACACCCACACGCGCACATCAAGAATTTCTAGATTGCAGAAATGCAACTACTGAGAAAGACTTTCCTTTGAATGAGAGAATTCTTTTGTTAAATATAAAGAAAGAAGTATATCATTTATGTGAAAAGAAAAGTATGGTGGAGTGTGTATTTATTATAGCGCCACCCTTATGTAAAAGACTAGCTTATATCTGACTTAACTCTTAAGTTGCCAAATAAGATAAACGAAACTTTCAAGATGATAGTAAAAATCCAAATGTTGCTATTTCAAAGCTATTCTTTGGGGGAAAAATATCTCTTATCGGACAGTGTAGATTCTAGATCTGACTGCACGTTCTATGTAGTCTGATCTTGATCTACAGTGTGCGCAAGGAGTCCTTGAGTCGCGCTTAGAAACCGAAGGGTTAAAAGACACCTTTCTCTGGTATATTTACTTACTGGGAGCTTGTTTTAAATGCCAGGGCACCAAGCAGGTAAGCACTCGGTAACCATGATTTAACTAACTGCCGACTTCATTCCCTACCTAGTTTAACCTTCAATCGCCCACTCCGTGGATGAATATATGGATCCGTGGCGATTAGATAAACTGACTTCCTTGGTTACCGTTGCTAAGGGCTCCCAAACAATCGCAGTTGAAACATGTAGTATTTATTCATCTATCCCTACTCTGGACCATAATTTCACGATAAAGTCGTTAATATGACTAGACTTCCTTTTTTTTCTCAATGCCATGGACAAAATATGACAACGCAAGTGCCTAATAACAAAGGGACTTTATCTTATAACTCAACAACTTTATATGTACTTTTTTAATGGGAAAAAATATGATAAAACAGCTTCAAGGTTTTTTTACTTGTTTAAATGTTTAATGTCTACGTGAATGTAGATTTGAAATGTACGACGAAAATTGTTATGACACTTTGTCTTGTAAATTGTATTTTCTTTTGTGTATGACAGCAAAAACAATTTAAGCCATTGCACATAAATATTACTTCAAGTTCCGAATCCCCTTGGACTTTTTCAAAGTTAACTTTTTAATTCATTGTTGGTCGCAGAATATAAAGCTATCGTTATGAATCTTATATAAATATGAAGCAAAACAACTTAGACATGGAAATATATAGTTTCAGACTCGACACAATATAATTAGATTAAAACGTAGTAGTTTTAAAGTGAACAACACTGTCGATAACCTTTTTTTCCCCATGAACGTAATTGGCAACGACGCCAAAATTTCCCTGAAAAATAATACCACTAGGTTTCAGAGCTACATTCCGATGTCAAGCGAGGAAGGATAAGCACAGTAGCCTAAATAGCTACAATGTCCTAGCTTTCTATCAGCATAGTTTGCCTTATAATTGCATGATCAGAAGCAGTGTACATGATTGATTTTTTTTTTGCAGACTGAAAAGTGCATGCTAGTCAATGGGAATTCGAAATTTGATGAAATACTTCTAGCCACTGACTGAAATAAGAACTTGATAAACAAGTGGTATGACTTTTTAAAAATTTTGTATGAGCAGGTAGCGAGAAATCATATTTCATAAATTAGCGGTTTATAAAGTTTGTTAAATTCATCCTTGTAAACAACAGCAAAATGAAAAGAAAACATTTTGGTGACTTTCCGTGGGTGGTCATGATAACAAAAAGAGTCTCACCCTTTTTTTTTTTTTTTTTTTTGAGCCATGCTCTGTGAAAAGAGGGTTTAATGCATTTGCAAAAAGTATCGACCACAGTCAGCCTGCGCAGTCCGCGCAGGCTGACTTTTATGGAAACTTTTTGCTTTTGGTAAATTTTCTGCATGCCCAAGGACCATCCTACCTCATGAATCAATCAGTTGATGGACCAAAAGAATTGTATGGATCCATAATTATGTGATGATTTACTTTGTATCATGCATCACGGAGATGCATGAAACCCCTTTTTGCCAGAGTGTCGCTCATTTCTAGTCTTATCAGCCCTGTACTTAACAGTATCATCTTGTCACAACCCTGAGATAGAAGGGTTTGGGAACATTGTGGGTTCATATGTAATTACGAATTGTAATAAATACATGTACATGGGTACGAAAATGTTTAACAGTGTATTGATTGTAATTTTATATCCTGGCTTCCTTGATGGTTGACACAGATAATGGCGTTTAGTAAGGAAGTGATGATCAATTAAATACGATACGGCTTTGTTTGATAAATTTGCCCCGTAGCAAACAAAATAATTTGAGTTAAATTTTTGTTGAGAATAAAGAAAATGTCGTTAAGTGTCGAAATGACATGAAATGTGGGTGGATTTTTTTCTCCATATATAGAAAGTTGGTAGCTTATTTCAGGGGACTGGAGCACATTGGAAGTGCAAGTGTTAACCATTTACCGAGTGATCCCGATTTTTTTCCTTGAAAAGTAGAGTTTTTTGAAGGCATCTTGAGAAAAGGAGAAAATGCTTAGAAGCACACATATAAGGGAAGTGAGAGTGAGGACAAAAATCATTTACAGGTGATTTTGTAAATGAAAACTGCGTATGCTTGAGAATAATTAAGTTAAAGTATATATCATTTTTCCCGGTCTAATGTGCATTTTATATTAGAGTCAAATATTTGATGCACTCAAGTGCTGCGATTTAGCATTATGGTTAATGATCAACGAACCTTTATAATCTTGTTGACGTATGAACCCTTACATGCTAAATAAAAGAAATGAAACTTTCAAACCGATAGTATAAACCCAAATTTTCCTATTTCAAGAAATTTTTGGAGAAAAGATATCTCCTTAATCGGACAGAATAGACGTAAGATCACACTACACGTTCTGTGCAGTCTGATCTTGATCTACGTTGTCGGCAAAAGGTCAGTGTGTCGCTCTTAGCAGCCTGAGGTTTAACTTACCGTTCAAAGAGTAAACAGACAAAGAAGTCGATTAGATTGCGTCAGCAAAGTTACCGTAACTGAGAGTATACCAAATCAACGAAATTTACGCTTTGAACTGATTCTTATATTGTCACAGTAAAAGTAAAAGAAAAAAAGCAAAGGATCGGACAGGGTAGATTTTATGCCGTCTGTTCCTGATCCATATTACCTGCAAAAGTAAATAAAGTTTTTTGTTTGGTATCTAAATATATAAGTTTCTTGAATTCATGCTATCGATAGATTCAGGGTCAGTCTTCACCAATCATTGCTAAGAACGTTCTTAGTTTTATTCTCCAAGATTTTCTAAATTTGGAAGTAACACACCTTCTGACAGGCTAAACCAATTGGTTTAGCCAATCAAAATCTGTGTTACTTCCAAATCTAGAAAATTCTGAAGAATAAGACGAAGAACGTTCATGAAAATGGACCCAGGCTTTTCAGTTTCAGTGCTTTTTTGGTGTGTGAGTGAAAAGTAAACGTTTTTTTTTTTAATGTCGAACAGTTTAGATCTATGATCAGACAAGGCGTTTTTGCTGTTTAATTTTGGTCTACACCGTTCGCAATATGCATAAAGTTTTGCTTAAACTTGAAGAAAGAAAATCTGGTCGTTGTAATTTTTTGCTGTACCACCATGTGTTTAACGACCCTGAGAGGAACGCCACTGGAAAAAAAAAAAAGAGGAAAATGCTGGTTAACAGCATTTTACTTATTTACCCATCATGTTTTACTATCCTTTGAAAGGAAAACCATGCATTCAAAATCGGCGACTCTATCATTTCGCCCTTTGGTATAAAGTTAGATAAAAGCAGTTTCAATTAAAAAGACATAAAAGAAAAGCACCGAAACAAACAGAGACTTGTATGTGTCATGTGTCACACATCTTTCCTCCGTAATAGCAAAATAATTCAAACAGAATTACAATATACATAAACAATACAATACAATCGGTTCACAAACATGATTCTGCAGAAATGGATTCGAACGAAAGCAGAGCTTATAAAGGTTCCTCTCCAGTTTCCGGTTATTCCATATATAAAGTACAATATACAGAAGAAGTCTAAGAAGGCACATAGAAAAAAAGGAGATAGTGAAAAATAAAAGGGAACAGATGGGTGTGGAGTGTGGGATCTACTGGTGGAGATGTCACCTTAGAAGAAACCATATATAGAGACAATAAAAACTTACAACCTGACCGTCAGTACTACATAAGTGTTTGCTAGTGCAGCTTATGAAAATGAAGCTAATAATGCTTGTTAAGAATGATTTGATAAGTAATATACTAGATAAGAATATTTAGGTATTATGCAATAGATCAATACCAAGTATAATACATTCAAAATAAAGAGGGAGAACACTGATTGTTTTCATCTAGTTTCTCCCGGAGAATACTGTATTGTCACCGAGAAGACAAAAGAATCATTACGCTAAAGAGTAAATCTTCCACTTGCACGGATATATTAAGTATGCACTGCAGCAAATATTCTTTCATTATCATGCAGGCTGAGACTTTCATCTCCATAAAGGATGATTCGAAGTGAGACTCTTGCAATATCGTTTATACTTGAGAATAAAAGATTTCTTAAGTGATTATTAGATGAACATTTTAGGAAGAAATGTTCAGCTGATTCAACTGAGCCAGATCTACACAGTGGCGATTGCACTAAATTTTTCAAGTATAGGTGATTAAGAGAACTACACCTGTTGCGCAACCTAGCATGGGTTATCTGTATTTTTCTTTCACCGAAGAAATAAAGTTGTCTTGGAGTGGGTTTGGAAAGGTTCAAATGATACTTAAAAGATGCCAGTGATTCTGCGTTCTTAATCTCATCCAGTAGGGAGTTTGAATCATTAATTACAGACGGCAGAAACGAATGATTATACAAGCTAGTTCTGCAAGCAATGGTTCGCAAATTATTTGGTCTACGCAGATTATAAGCTGGTGGATTACCAACCGTTAAGGTAATTTGGAGAAAGTCCATTTACCATTTTGTAGAATTGAATCAGCTTATGTTTTCGCCTTCTTTCACTTAAAGTTTCCCAACCAGTTCCCTGATTTAGATCAGCAATAGCTACAAGTTTAGTACAACCTGTAACTATTCGTGCAGCTTCATTTTGAACTTTGTCTAGTTGATCCTTTAAACCCTGAGAAAGATTATCCCATATAACATCACCATACTCCAAAATAGGTCTTATAAATGAAAAGTAAATGGTTTGAAGTGACAATCGATCGAGCCGAATTTTCAGATGCCTCATAACTCCAATTCTTTTCCGTGCTTTTTACAGTTGATTTATTTATATGGATATCCCAAGATCCGTCATTAGAAAGAAAAATACCTAAATACTTGTGATTTGTAACTGACGGAATTTAAGTATTTGACATGTAAAGATTTGGGTGACTAGGCTTAAGACGTTTGCGGGATATAACCAGCGATTCAGACTTTGCAGGGTTGAACTTGACCAACCACTTTTAACCAATTCGTAATTTTATCAATATCACATCGTAAAATACTTCCTACACCAGCCGGATCATCTACAATCATTGATAAACTTGTGTCGTCTGCGAAAAGCTTTACATTTGCCTGAATATCTTCGACGATATCATTGATATAAACTAAAAATAAAAGAGGTCCTAGAATAGATCCTTGAGGGCCACCGGCCACCGGCTTGCACGTGACACAAGGATGAAACTCCCCCCCCCCCTCGGTAAAAATAACTCTTTGAAAACGATTTGAAAGATAATTAGAAAACCAAGATAATAGTTTACTATGGATCCCGGTCCTGTTCAACTTGAAAAGTAAACCCTTATTCAAAAATTTGTCAAAGGCTTTACTTATGTCAAAAATACAGCTCTGAATTCAAGCCCACCGCCTGGGGCTTTGCATATATCATCATTAAGACTAGTTACTTGATTAACTGTGGAGTCGCCAGGCATGAAACCGGACTGGAGGGGTGTAAAAAAATTGATATCTTTCAGGTGGTTATAAACGTACTTGAAAATGATGCATTCGAATACTTTTTCATTGCTATTCAATAAGGAAACTGACCTGTAGTGGGATGGAAGAGAAGGGTCACCGGATTTAAATATTGGACATACATTGGATATTTTCCATGAAGATGGGACTGTGTAGGTATTTAATGAGTGATTAAACAAATCACATAAATGAATGCAATCTGTCCAGCTACTTCAATAATTATTAATACCGTCAGGCCCCGAAGCTTTTCCAAGTCTCAGTGATTTTAAAAACATCCAGTACTTCAAACGGCCTGATATTAATTGTATCTAAAGAAGATTGTGTCAACGGGTAATTTGCATCTGGAAGAATACTTAAAGAATCAACTATACTAGAATGATTTGCAAAATAAGAGTTCAATACATTAGCTTTCTCGACGTCTTCAGTTACCATTGAATCGTTGGAATGATCAAAGAGAGGAGGGATTGACGATGAGGAATTTGAAGACATTAGTGACATCAAAGTTTTGCACCAATCTCGCGGGGATAGTAAACCAGGTTTCAATTTTATAGACAAATGATCGTAATAGTTTTCTTTAGTTTGTCGAATAAGTGATATTACTTCGTTTCTAACAGATTTAAATTTTGTCCAGTGACTGGCTTTGTTCGATGCCTTAGCTTTTTTGTATAATCTCTTACTATACCGAATTTTCCTTTTGATAGAACAGGTCATCCATGGTGGTTCTTGGGGATTGATCCTAACAATCTTGCTTGGAATGAACATACGAGTTTTATCCATGATGACATTTGCAAAGTTTTCAGCGTATGTGTCTATATTATCATTGTGTATAGAGCACCAACTGGAATTAGCTAAACAACCTCTTAACTGGTTGTAGTCGCCTTGATCGTACTTCCAAATCGTACGTTGAATATTTTTCAACTTAGGTTTTAGAAAATTAAAAACACCACCATAGACAGGACAGTGATAACGCGTTGTGAGACCAAGACAAGGCTCTCCAACGCCAGATGTTAGAATAGAGTTTTCATTAGTAACAAAAAGAAGATCAATAGTGGACATGGAATTTTCGGTAAAATGAGTTGGTTCGTCAATACATTGAACCAAATCAAACTGATTACACAGAGCTTCGACCTTACGAAATTGGTTTTCGTTCATAGTGTTCAGATTAAAATCACCAGTAATTATAACATCTGCAATATTCGAATTTATAGCAAGATCTACAGAATCTTCAGTAAGTGAAGTACAGGTCTAGTCAGAGTTTGGCGTCTATAAAAAAAGCCAATAGCGAAATACTAATTCGATAGTCGAAATAGTTATTCGTTATAACGGAATCCAATTTCGAGAAAGCGTAATTATAATTCTTCTTAACGAAATCACTACTTTGATATATCAAAATGCTAATTCGTGTATTCAAAATGCTCTTTCGAGAAAGCGACATATGTCTGTTCGGAAGAGTCATTGGTTTTCGTACGCCATGAGTCGACCGCACGTAAACAGAGTATTATTTCATTATATCGAAAAAGATTTCGTTAAAACAAATTATAGTTTCGCTATAACGAACACTTGTTTCGATTTATCGAACTATTATTTCTAGATAACGAGGTTGTTTTTCATGGAGATAGGATTTCCTTATCACGAATTATCCTTTTCTTTTGTAGAATTAGTATTTCGTTATAATAAAATACATAATATGCGACACATGACACCTACGGGACTCCGTAGAAAAACCGTTTTACGTCAAACCTTGATACTGTGTCAGTGCAGTTAAAACTCTTTTTTTAGCATTTTACACATTCCTCTCTATGAAGTGCCTATGTAATTATGCAAATATAAATCTGCCGTTTCTGTCAGTTGCTTTTAAATTCATGACCACACAATTTTGCAGTTTTTGAGCGGCTTTAAAACCTTTTACTAAATAATCCCGTGTTTTAACGACCCCTAACACTAAGGCTTTTGTAAACATAGCTGGAAAATGAGAAAATGCTTGTAACCAGGATTTTCTCCCTTCTCTGCAATATTTTCTAGTTTATCTTTTAAGTCAGAGTCACGTTTTACCCGTCATCTGCAATGGTTTCAATCTGGACAAACATATATTTGTTGTGGGGTAAAGGATTAAATCTTGTTTATCTTTAGGCGTAGTCAAACGTATATAGAAAACCCCGATGATCCGAATTTGATTTGAGGCTGTATTCGTAAACCATTTGAAATCAAATTCTTTATTCTAAATGCAAAGACATGACATCTGATTAGCGGAGACATAATGATAAAAACGGTCTTCGAGTCCTGTAAATCAGCTAATATTAAAATATACATTCTAGTTCGTATTACAGAAAAAAATTCTCTCTGTACAAAATTCAAATGCCACATCAAAAAATTGGCAAAAATTAAAACTCGTTCATATTGAAAGCATTTGCAAACGAAACCGTATGTGTTGATCAGATGATAAGAAATTGTCTTAGAAAGGATTAAAAACATTATGGGAAAAGAAGAAAATAAAAAATGGGTGGCTACTGTCACTCTTTTTCTCATCATTGTTTTCGAAATCCATCTTCCTAATGTTCTTCCTCTATCTTTGTATTATACTTTGAGTCCACAATAAGTTTTTTTTTTTTACGAATATATACATGTATATGTTTCATTGAGCTGCATCATATTAGGAGAAAACAATGGGACGATAATAATATTGTAGATATTATGTATATTTTTGTACTATAGGCCGATGACCTTACTTACAGAATACGAAATCTGAAATATGAATCGTTCTATGTGTTTTATTTACTGATTTTCTTGTTTGCTATTTCACTACAAAAAGAATAAAAAGAATATAAAAGGGCGTTTACGTTTTTTTACGCCGTTTTTCTGTTTACTCTTAAGCAGATATATATTTTTTTTTTGTTATTGAACTTTTCGCTATCATACAGGGCTGTCTGTTGAATTCATTATAAAGTATTAAAATCGCCTAAAATACCTTTGCATGAACGTGACAGAGAGGAATGATTCAGAACAGAGCAGGACAGCTACATGTATACCAACCTCTCAAAAAGGTATTTTTACCTGAACTCCTTTAAAAAAAACACACACATAATTTTAAACTCATCCATACGAGTACTGACAAATAAGATGCTTAAGGGGGGGGGGGAAAGCTTAATGTATCTGATCTGCAGAAGTATCGACCCAGGTTAGCCTGCGCAGTCCATGGTCCTTGCAGGCTGACCTGAGCCGAAACTTTTTGCTATTGGTCAATTTTCTGCATGTCCAAGGACCAGTTTACCTTACGATTCAGTCGGTTGTTAGACAAAATGGATTCTATGGATCCATGATCATTTGATGACTTGCTTGGTATAATGCATCACGGAGGTACATTAAGCAGCCTTTGCCAGAGCATGGCTCAATTAAATGTGGCTAAAATGATAGGGACTGTCTTTAATAGGAAATACTTTTTTTTTTATTTTTGTTGTTGTAAAAATATTTCACACAAGAAATGTATAGACCAAAGATCAGGGTCCGTATCCTTATGCTGAACAATTTTATACATTTAAGAGTACCACAACTTCTGACTGGCTGAACTATTTGGTTGTTTTGCTTTCAAATTCAGAAAATTTTAAAATTTTTGAGAATTATACAAGGAATATTCTTAGGAGTGCTTAGTGAATACGGACCCAGACTGCACGTTCTGTGCAGTTTTAACTTTGATTTACACTTTTTCCAAACGGAATACAGACATCGATAAGGGTTGATGGGGTTAAAATAATTCTGCATGACAAATATTTGAAACAGTAATTACCCTATCCCAGCAACATACGAGCAAGAGAAATGGCAAAGCTTTACTACAACTGCATATAAACTAACCCATTACTCTAACACCAGTTTTGACACCGACAGAAAAGTAATACGAATTTTATAGAGGGCAAATGTCTGAAGAAGAGAGAGAGAGAGAGAGAGAGAGAGAGAGATGGGGAAAAACTTGTTTAGGAAGATGAAAAATATTGTGGGAAGGAAGAGCATTTACTTTTTTACTGGCAATTGCTCGTTTCTCCCACAATATTTTTAAAGCTGTCAGATGCACTGAGTGGAGTTAAACCATTGAAATCTAGAACACAGCCCTGAAAGCCAGTTTTCAGACCCACGAAAAAATTAAACAAGTGTCTAAGGGATAAACCGAGCATCTGGAGAAAGTAACAGAGAGAGAGAGAGAGAGAGAGAGAGAGGGAGAGAGAGAGATAGATAAAATGACAGGACAAAAAACTGTTGAAAGCGACTAAAAGCGTAATAACCCCCCCCCCCCCCCCCCATTCGGTCAATTTAATCATCCAAGAATGTTTCATCTGAAGCAAAATGTAGTGTAATTTGTAACTACTGTTAAAGGGGAGTGTCAACGTGAAATATTTAAAAATTGTTGAGAGCGACAAAAAAATCATTTAATAACTTCAAATATGAGTATTTCAAACAAATGGCGAAACGTAATGAGCCATGCTCTGTGAAAAAAAGGCTTAATGATCTGCAAAAAGTATCGATTCATGTCAGCCTGCGCAGTCCGCGCAGGCTGACATGAATCGATACTCTGCAAAAAGTCCGCGCAGGCTGACATGGATCGATACTTTTTTCTGCTGGTTAATTTTCTGCATATCAAAGGACATTCCACCACCAAATGCACTCATTTGTTTAACTAAATTAATGTTATGGGTCAATTGCTTTATGTACTGCGTCACGGAGATGCATCAAACCCTCTTTTGCCAGAGCGTGGCTCAAATATATTTGTTCCTCTTGTTACTGTTAGTGAAATGACCTGAAAGCGGCATAAAACACTATAAAATCAGTTCATTTAACAGAGAATATTTCAGCCTAAAGAGGATGTACAATACATGTAAAATATTGTTAAAGGGTGGGGAGGGGGCACTGACATAATGTTGAAAGCGGCATGAAAAAACAATCCAATTTATTCAATTAACCAGGAGTATTTTAACCTACACAAAATGTACCTTTAACTACTGTAAAATGGCGTGTTACCGTGAAATGATGAAATAATATTGAAACTAAAGCAACTTAAAACACCAGTCTTCAATCAGCCACGAGGACTACCCTTTAACAAAATATACCTTCAGTAACTGTAAAGGTGAGCGTGGCGGTAAAAATGACCGAAAATATCTTGAAAGCGACAAAAAGCACCAGTCAGTCAATTCAACCAACCAAAAGTATTTCAACCTAAATAAAGTATAGCTGTAACTACTGCACATGGGAGTGCCGTCGTAAAATGACTAAAATAATGTTGAAAACACCATGCAAGCAATTCAGTCAGCCAAGATTATTTCCATCTAAACAAACTGTACATGTAAGTTCTGTGATATGACTAAAATAATGTTGAAAGCGGAGTAGAACATCAATGAATCATTTCAACAATGAATAATCAATCCTAAACAAAACGTAGCTACTGTAATGGGGTAGTTTCGCCGTGAAATGATTGAAATAATGTTGAAATCGGCATAAAACACCATCAAATTAATATGGACATGAGAAATTCAACCTAGGAAAAAAAAAAACGTAAATTACCTGTAACTGTTTAAAGGAAGAAAACATTTAACCCTATACAGATAACCATGTGTTTTAACGAATCTGGGAAAACAATCTTCTTAAAACATTGTGGGGAAAGGATAAAATGCTGGTAACCCGCATTTTCTCCTTTTCCAACAAAGATTTCCTCTCTTTCAAAGATAAATCATATACATGTAGATTGAGTAATAATTAATCTGTCGTCTGCCAGTGGTTTCAATTTGGAGGGGTCTAAAAAGTTTGTCGTCTGGTTATGCATTAAGAGTGTCACACTTGCTTTCAGTCGTGACAGTAATTTGAATAACATCACGTATGCAAGATTCATCATCGATTGTACTTTGAACTTGATATAATTATTTTGCCAGAATTTATAAACCATGTTGTTTTTTTTCTAATCCTTATACAAGTGACCATTTGATAAATGACTGGGTAAAGTGTACAACCAGATCTGTCCTCACATTTTTGCGGTCTGATTATGATCTTAACTTCCGGCGCCTCCTATTGATTGGTTTCTATCACATAATTTCTGTCTAACGATCATAAAATTACCAAACTCTGTTTATTATGATAGTCAGTGATACATAAATAGTGGTAAGCATACCAAGTAAAGGATAATTTAAATGGGTCTTTTTAGGTTTGTCTGCCTAAAATAAAAGATTCCTGTAAAACGCTTATAAGTACGTACTTCATATAATACATGTGAGCCATGCTCTGTGAAAAAGGCTGACCTGGGCCAAAACTTTTCGCTATTGGTCAATTTTCTGTATGTCAAAGGGCCAGTCTACCTCATGACTCAGTCCATTGTTACAGAAAATAGGTTTTATGGATCCATGATCATGTAATGACTTACTTGGTATCAAGGATCACGGAGATGCATTAAGCCCCCTCTTGCCAGAGTATGGCTCATGTTTTTTTTTGTTTTTTTTTGTTTTGTTTTTTGTTTTGTTTTTTTTAGCAAGCAAGACATTATGACATTTTCAATGCTTTTTCAAAATTCTTGCCCGAAATCTAGAAAAAATACCTAACGAATCTATGTATTATTTCAGGAAATACCATTAGAAATTCTCACACATCTATAAAATGTCAGTAGATTTTTTCTTATTTTCATGATCGGTATGTTCAATATCGGACCCGTTCAAGAAACAAAGTACTCATACATAACTTTGTAGAGAGATTAAAAATTAGAACATACTAAGAGAGAGAGAGAGAGGAGGAGGAGGAGGAGGAGAATTATCCTTTACCACACAATTTCGAAATTTCGAGTTTTAAGGTCACAGAGAAAAAAAATGGCGACCAACATTTACTCCTTTTCCCACAATTTTTCTGCCGTTACCTTAACAACAAATCCAGTCATTTGAGCAACATTTAATATGTCGTCTGCAAACACTTTCAATTTGAACAAGCGTAAAATTTGGTCGTGTGGCACAGGCTTATTTAGAACCCATCGTTCACTATCATATGGAGACGGGCTATTTCGATCGACGTCCAGAACGGCTGTCATTCTTTAATGAAATCTTATTCTTCGATTAGTGTATAAAAAAAACGTAACAGCTTACGCTGAAAATGTAGAGAAAAAGAAAACTATTGGTGGTCTTTCTGCCAGTGTAAATCAAAATCAGACTGCACTCAATGTGCTATTTGATCTTGATTTACAATGTCCGATACTAGTATTCTTTGAGAAACCTTTCAAGCCTAAGCGGCGTTGGAAATGAATAAGTATTTTTGAACAAATTACATATTTTTCATTCATTTATTACTCTAAGGCTTAGTTCAAATGCTGAAGTACAATTCGATTGTGTCCACGTCTGTTAACATGTGTTCATGTCACAGCTGATATTGAGGAAGAATTTCGTTATACGCTAAGTTGTGCGTATAATGTTCAACTCGTTACTATGATACAACTGCGGTTTATAACTTCTATAAAGAACCCAGCTTTTGAATAAAAAATATATATTGAGGAAATATAAGGACCCTTCTACAGAATCCTTGCCGTATGGTTCAAATATAAACGTTTATTTTTTCCCTTCTTTCAAATCGTTTATTTTTCCCTTTTTCAAATATTTTCGCTCGTATCGCTTGCACTAGATTAAGTGTGATTTGCATTGTACCGAAATTTACCAAATATTGAAAAAGACTTTGTGAAACGTAATTTATCGTGCAACTAATTTTTAGACAGGAGCAAAATGTAAGCATTATTTCAGAATTAGTATATCATCACCAGCAGGTTTTATTTCGTTTTACTCCCAACAGCTACCCACTTTTTAAAAACACTATGGCAACAGGATAAAAAGTTTCAATGTTTTCATAATTTTTCAATTACAAAATAAGACCCATGCTGATTATCTATATTTCACGAGGCTTTCACACAAAATCCCCTGTTGTATTTTTTATATATATAAAAGGCAATGAGCCAGAAAATTCATTGAAAATAAATAGCATTTTAAAACAGATTAGTATACAAATTTGCCTCATTTAGCAGAAAAATTACACATGATCTAAAGCAACTCATCTATTTTAAAAGAATGTAAGAATGTTTAAACTATAATAAATCGAGCATGAAAAGACTCAAAACATAGTTTCTTTAGTTATAATCATGGCCTCTTTTTTTCAGTATTTTTCTACTTTATGGCATTAGTCTCAAGGAATAGATAGTAATTTTCGATTTTAAAGATATACACATGTTCATTATGCGGGTCTCTGCGGGCGTACTTGCGGGCCCATTTATGACACCAATATACACGAGTTGCTACAGTTAACTGATGCTCCACGGCGTTCATGAGCACTTTCGCAAATGAATTTGATAGGGGTTAATCCTTTTCTTGTTCTAGTTGGTAATTCAATATTTTTTACGCGTTACCCTAGTAATCTATGTACAGTCTACATGTATTTCCAGACACATCATTTTTAGATGCAGCTGTTCCTTTTCCAACGATAATTTGGATTAACATCTAATCTTGAAAAAGATACATCATTTAAAAATTCAATTTCGAAAAATATGCAAAACCATATAGAAATGAAGGCAGTTGATGGCGTGGTTTCTTTTCAGTATTTCACTTCATATTGAATCACGTGAGAGTTTCAATGTTAACATTCAAGAACCTCTCACGCCGTCTATCTTTCTTTAAAACCTTTCTTGTTTGACATGAGCTGATATTCCGGTCATGTGGTATACTTATAATCGGTCTCCGAGCATCTTGCTAAACCCGTTACCAAACCACTCTGAAGAAGGGGGCGTTTGAAAAGAAAAAAAGTGAGAAAAGGAGAAAATGCTGGTTTCCCACTATGTTTTTACCATTTCAAGGACATAATTTACCTTTTAAGCAACACGAAATTTGTCGTTTGAAAATGCTTTCAAATTAAGTCGAGTCTGTTTGTTGTCGTTTGTTAAAGACTTAAATGACGACCGTTGATCCATTCCTTTGATTTGTAGATCATGACAAATATCATTCGCATTTACATGTAAATAAGTATGATGATATGATGACGTCATACCTGGTTTTACGTATAAAACAGACGAAGTTCCTGACTGAAAGTCACCATCCCGTTATTTCATTATCAAAAATGCACCTTGTATACTGAATGAAACCGTCTAGCTTCTATACACTTACATGTGAGACGGAGGATGCATTAAGCTATTAAGCTCATTTATATGAGCCATGCTATGGCAAAAGGGGGCTTAATGCAAGTCTTCGCATGACCATAAAGTCCATTTTGTCTAATAACCGATTAGATCATGTGGTAGACTGGTCCTTTTACATACAGAAAATTGACCAATAGCGAAAAGTCTGGGCTCAGGCCAGCCTTCGGGGACTGCGCAGGCTGACCTGGATCGATACTTTTTGCAGATACATTAAGCCCCCTTTTCACAGAGGATGACTCATATATCGTAGTATCCATGATTCTTTTTATGAGCAATTTTGTTTCAGCACAAGAAAGTCAAGTTAATCCCTTTTAAAACGACTTTACAGCAGGATATAGACCTAAAAGCCTTTTCAGGGGGATTTTTTTTTTTAAAGTTATAGAGTATTTTTGCCTTCCTCGTTAATGAACCATGAAACAAATTACATACATGTTTACTTTTATATAACCCTTTGGCTGCTAAGCTGCTTAGTGTGCCATTTAAACCTTTTTCGAACGATGTAGATCAAGATCAGACTTACAAATCGTGCAGTCTGTCATCTGCACTATATGACTATGGTAATTTCCATATAAAGAAAGTAGCCTTTTAACTTTTTATCAAACAACAACATTTCAGACTGGTCCAAATTGAAAGCATTTGCAGACGACAAAATAAAGGTGACTCAAAAATTAAAATTTGATTTGGGAAGGGTAGAAAACATTGTGGGAAAAGGAGAAAATGCTGGTTACCAGCTTTTTCTCCATTTCCCACAATGTTTTCAAAAGTTTTCTTTCTCTGGGTCGTTAAAAGTCGGGATTGTATGGTAAAGGCTTAAACAGCAAGATTTCGGTCCATACTACTTGCATGAAAAGTTCACATGATTCATGTCGCCATTTAGCCCTTTAACCGTTTACCACACAATCCCGACTTTTAACAACCCTGAGGGAGAGCCCTTTTGAAAACATTGTGGGAAAAGGAGAAAATGCTGGTAACCAGCATTTTCTCCTTTTCCCACAATGTTTTCTACCTGTTAAATAACATTTTTTTTTTTTTATGTTTTAAGTGACATTTTATTTGATTCCTGCATATGCTTTCAGTGTGGACAAGGCTAAAATTTTGTCGTGTGGTAAAGCGTTAACAAACAACTGTGTATTTAGGACCCTAAGGAAGACAGCCTTTGAAAACATGAGGAAAGGAGAAAATGCTAGTAACCACCATTTTTCTTTTTCCTTTTTCTACGAAGTTTACTATACTTTTTACACACAAACCCTGTTATTTGAACCTCATCTAATTTATCGCCTGCGAATGCTTCTTAATTGAACATGTCTAAAATTGTGTCGTTTGAGAAGAGTAAAGGGTTTATCATAAAACGAATGACTTGTAACGCACGATTCGTTTTTTCTTTCTTTTTATTTTTCAGTCACGATTTTGGCTCATTGCACTGTCACATCCTGCATACTGAACGGTTATGTGCAGATACTGCTTTCAATGTGTGGTTTTCGAGTTATTTGTTCAATAACGTCACACGAAAACTCAATCATCATCATCATCATCATCATCATCATTTAAAAGCTCTTCAGCGGGCAACACCCCCCCCCCTCTCCCTCTCTCTCTCTCTCTCACCCCCATTTTCTCTCTCATTTTCTTTCTTACTTATTCAGTCACCCTTACACTAAATCCTTAATTTGTATTGCGATCATCGATTTTTACGACATCAATTAAGCAATAAATATTTGGGTTATAATGCTTAAATTACATGTCGTTAAGTATACATAATAGAATGTCTGTTTTCCATTTATAGCAGAAGGTTTTACAGGTATAGATCTATATGATTCACATGAAATTTACAACAATGCTATGTTAGAACCACTTTTGTAATAAAACGGCTTTTTGTAATAAAATTTCAATCTCACCGTATTCCTTCATTATTCACCCAAACAGTTTAAAATTAATATATTTGTATAAATTTAACCAAATTCTTTTTGTAAACATCATGAAAGGTGGAAAAAAATGCATTTGAAAATTCTGTTGCAAAAGACCGTTTTATTACAGAAGTGGTTGGGTTTGGAGAACAGCAATTGTAAGAAAAAAAAAAACAGGTATGTGTAACAAAACAGAATTTCCAAATGCATTTTTTTCCACCTTTCATGATGTTTCCAAAAGGAATTCGGTCGCTTTATACTACCCATAGGACTTTATGAATAAGTGAAAGCAAATTCTACTTTGTGAAGTACTTTACAGTTATGACATGTTTGCTATTTTTAGACCAGTAACAAATATTTATAACTTAATACACTTTATCGGGACTTTTGACTAGCAAAGTTATTTAGCCATTATCCTGCTAAATAAGTTACATAAAACCTTCAAGACGATAGTAAAAACTAAAACAATAATATTATTTCTAACGTCTTTTTTTGGAGAACGACGCCTCCTTATCGGACACTGTCTGAAAAGGGTCAGTGAGTCGCGCTTAGCAGCTTACGGGTGAACTTTTTCACCGTCAATTGTGACTAAAAAAGCTTTCTTGCTGATTGCGTAGATGAAGACCTGACTGCACAGCACGTTCTACACCATCCCCTATTTCATGCCTGGCTACTGTCCAAATTGTCTCCAACTCCAAATGGAATTGGCAATAATAAGCAGCGAAAGAGACACAGTTTCCCAATTGTATCGTCACGACATCATCTGCTATATATAAGGCATTTACATGGAATTTTGTTTTATAATCCCTTGCCGAAAGGTCCGTCCGCCTGTCCGTCCACCCGTCCTTCTTTCCGCCCTCTGCCCGGCTGTTCTGATGTCCTTCCGCCTGATACTAGTATTCCTTAACCCTCTCCCAAACAAGCCCTAGTTTTCACGTTACTGCGGTACAAGTCTTTTGAAAACACTGTGAGAAAAGGAGAAATTGCTCGTTACGAGCAATTTCTCCTTTTCCCACAGCGTTTTCTACCCTTTCTGAGACCTTTCTGCCATTTTCATCAAATTTAAAATTGTCGTCTGCAAACTCTTTCAGTTTGGACCAGTCCAAATTTGTTGTGTGGGAAAGGGTTAAGCAGGTTATACAGAGCCATGCTCTCGAAAAGGGGGGCTTATTGCATCTCCTTGGTGCATAATACCAAGCAAGTTATCACATGGTTATGGACTGTTAACATCTTGTCCTACAATCAGCTAAGTCCTAAGGTAGAATGGTCCTTTGACATGCCAAAAATTGACCAATAGCCAAAGGTATCGACCCAGGTCAGCCTGCGCAGATTGCACAGGCTGACCTGGGTCGATGCTGTTTGCAGATGCATTGAACCCCGTTTTCACAGGGCATGGCTCAAATATATTTCATACTTATTAGCTATGCTCTGTGAAAAGGGGGCTAGATACATCTGCGAAAAGTATCGACCTAGGTCAACCTGCGCAGTCTGTGCAGACTGACCTGGGCCGAAACTTTTCGCTATTGATCATTTTTTTTGTATGTCAAAGGCCCAGTCTACCTTATGGTACAGTTGGTTGTAGGACAAAAATGGATTTTATGGAGTCCTGACTATGTAATGTCTTGCTTGGTATGATGCATCACGGAGGTACATAAAGCCCCCTTTTGCCAGAGCATGGCTCTTATGTAAACGTCAATGAGCCGATGTTCAGAGCGAAGATCCAGCCAACAATGCTCCAAGTTCAAGGTCACAGTCTTTCTTTACAGTGCACAGCTGTTGCTAAACCTCTCTGACACGTTTCCATTAAAAAAAAAAAAGGACTACCTCCTCGACGGATTTCATCATAATGGAACTACTTGCTTCAATTTTAGAATGGCCCTTCAGTCTAGCAAAACAGTTCTCCATCGCAATCCGGCAAGGAAGTACATGTATGTTGATCTCTTTTTTAGAATAATGAAACAAGGAATTACTAAATACTACTTATTCATAGTTAGTCACCATTTTGAACAGTATATACTATACTTCTTTGTCGAGCATTCGAAATACGAGATGTTTAAATCTACAAATTACGTAATGAATTGACCCATCTCCACATTCAGAAGACCATTTTATGTCTTGAAGCAGACCATTTTTGAAAACAACGTGGCAAAGGAGAAATTGATTGTCATGAACATTTATTTTTCTTTCGTCATAATGTTTCAAATATATGAGCCAAGCTCTGGAAAAAGGGGGTTTAATGCATCTCGGTGATGTGTAATAAGTCATCACATGATTGTGGATTCATTAAATCCATTTCGTCTTACAACCGGCTGACTCTTGGGGTAGAATGGTCCTTAGACAAGCAGAAAATTGACCAAAAACAAAAAGTTTCGACCTAGGTCAGCCTGCGCGGACTGCGCAGGCTGACCTTGGTCGATACTTTTTTTGCAGATGCATTAAACCCCATTTTCATAGAGCATGGTCCATATTATTGTTTTAAACCTTAGTTTATGATGGTTATCAATATTCTTCAAGGATTTTTTTCACATGTAGTCTGCTGCAAATTCGTCGTAGGAAATCATGGTTTCAATTTCATCCAAGCGATTTCGTGAGAAAGGTTTGTTTCTCTAGCGAACGCTGGGTTGAATTTCAACTCAGCAATCAAATAATCTTTAGTGCATTGTGCAAACTCTACCACACTGATATAATTTGAGATTACTTTACATTGAAAAAAAAAAAACTTGCAGACGGGAGTCATAAAATGTGGCTCAAATGGCAGGGGATGTCTCTCAAAGAACATAAAATCATATGGGAAAAAAGAGAAAATATTGACATCTTTTACTTTTCCCCGCCATGTTTTCAAAAACTCAAGGCCGTTTAATGCACGTGTTGTGTAGTAAAGGGTTAAACTTTGCAAGGCAGTATAACTCATGACCGCAACAATGGCCTACATTTTTCATGCAAATGATCACCTCTGATATAATGTCTGTGTAGTTATGTGATCTTGTACAAGACCAACAAGTCGCCACAAAGAACAAACGAGACAACCAAATTAAGCGTAAACAAACAGAGACTTCCAACTCTTCAAAAGAGAACCTTTAACCTCAACTGATCTACCTACACAACGGACCCCAACACTTTACCGGCCTTATTTCATTTGCATCAATCCCAACATTAACGACCCTGGGAGAGAAAGCTTTTGAAACCATTTTGGGAAAAGGAGAAAATGCTGGTAATCAGCATTTTCTCCTTTTCCCACAATGTTTTCTAAACTTTCAGAGACAAATTCAATCATTTCATCCACATGTAATTTGTCGTCTGAAAATGCTTTCAATTTGGGCAAGTCGAAAATTGTGCCGTGTGGCAAGGGGTTGAAGTGAGAAAACTATGCTAGCCATAACAACCTATTATTACAGGGTCTATTTGGCATTCTTGGTTATTTATCTTTGGGGCTGACCAGAGACATCTGCATAGTCTTTGACCCATTTCCATTCATTTTCGGATTCCGAAAATAAAGCCACCTGCAACATAACGCAAAAATCCTGGTAAAATAAATTGCTCATTTACCGATTGTTAAGAAAAAATGTTTCGAAAAGGACAACTGTAATTAATCCTAAGATTGTATTTAAACGGCATAAATCACATTACACGCAAACTTAACAAAGTACAAGGATATTGCTTCTGCACCATCAAGTAATGAACAAGATACTTGAATGTTACCCAGGAAGACGAACCTTTTCATTGATAAATTGATTTCATGTTTATAGTTAAGATTCGCTATCTTATTTCAGGATCACTGAAACGTGGTGAATATAGAATAGACAAGTTTATTGTCGTCTGCTGATAGGTCTCTTTTGTATGAGGGTAATAGTCATTGTCACATGACTCTGTCAGGTAACATTGTCTGGGCAATCCGGGAAGGCAGGCCATGGTCGATGTGTCACTGGTACTTATAGGTTTGTTTCCATTGTATCTTAATTGCTCTGATTCGACAGCAGTCTCTGGTTAAACGTTTGGTCTCTAAAACTAGCCTACTGTTCATCGTCATATGGCTAAAATGATGTCAAAAACGGTTTTGAGACCCATACAATGAATAAAAAGATCTGGACAAAAATAAATTACAAGTGTATAAATCTCATTAACCCTTTCACAAACAATCCCAAGTTTGTACAACGCTGAAGAAGAAAGCTCTTGAAAACTAGGTGAACAGGTAAGAAAAAGCAGGCACTGGCATTTTCTCTTTTTCCTTCCATTGTGTTCTGAACTTCCAACAAACATCTTCCCATCATTTGAGACACATCTTATATGTCAATAAGGAGTCACGGTGTCTTAAAATTTTTCGACTGTTATAGAGTTTTTTTTTTTCCCAGACTTGAAAATAAGTGTCGTCATTGTGTTTCAATACAGGAAGTCATTCTCTCACTGTTTAAGCTACTTGATTTATAATCTATTCAAAATATCCGTTGTAAACGGCCCTTTTCAAAAAACTTCCTGTTCGTTTTACCTTTTGTACGCTATCAGGCAACACCAGATGCGTTTGCGGACTGTGCACAGAATGTGCCGCCTGATCTTGGATCTGTTCTGTCCGATATGTGATAAGATGTGTCAGGTAAGACAACCTTGGATGTACAACATTTTGGCCAGATCCGCTAGCCTAAAGTACTGAGCATTGTAAACGGATAAAGAGGTGGACCATTCCAGTGTACCATATGGGGTGTTACCATTATAATAATAATAACATTTTGTACACATTTTTGTAATAGAATGGACACAATGGATTTTATGGATCCATAGCTATGTGATGACTTGGTTGGTATAATACATTACAGAGATGCATTGAGCCCCCTTTTGACAGAGCATGGGTCATATATACTAGTACGTAGGCTGAGGCATAGAGTGAGTCATTAATGAGATATAGTTAGTTTAACCCTCTACCATACAATCACGTGTTTCTGCGACTCAGAGGGAAAAGCCCCATTGAAAACATTATGGGAAAGATTTCCAGCATGTTCTCCTTTTCCTACAATATTTGCTGCCCTTTATTATTTAAACAAATTTCATTGTCTGTGTCATGTTATATGACTGTGTCTCCTACAAATGCTTTCAACACAGACATGTCTAGAATTGTATAGGTTGGTGCAGGATCGGATGGTATTTAATGCTCCGAATAAACGATGAACAATTCCCCATGCTCTATTTTGTCGGCTTTGTTTGCTATGTTTCTAGACAGTGTGTGGTAGGTAGACTCCATAAATCAAGATTAGAACCGTGAGAACTACATGTATCTTTGTCTCGTTAATCGTCAATTTTAGCATTAACAAGTCGATCTTATTTCTTTCGCTGCAAACTAAATAAGTCCGACTTTATTTAAGTTTAAAAGTTTTTTTTTTTTCGCAAATCAAGATGATATCATTAGAGTTGGCTATTCATATTTTTTTTCAATCTCACGAAACTCTAAAAATGATTCATCACTGAATAAAGTGAAGCGAGAGCTGAGAGACCACCAATAAACTAGAGAGACAAATGTGAGGAACAAAAAGTTTTTATTGGTGTTTCCTTAGTGGGCTACGTAGCCTCGTGTGATATTTTCATATTTCGAGCAAGAATTGTGCTAAGTTTGTGGGAATGTCACGTAATCAATAACACGCAACATGTGGGATCATATTCAAATAAGTACGATGACGTCATAATTTCATAATTTATTCCATGAAAATACTGTCGATGGAGTTATAGCAGCTCTCAAAGCGACCGACCCTTCATTTGAATGCCAAATTTCATCTTTTAACTTCATGTAATCGTGAAGTTACTTTACGTTTGGAGAGAAAATTATATTGATAGTATTTATTTGTATGTCAGTTTCGCAATATTTTTTTTCAATCATGCAATCGTCCAGTTTGTTTACGTTTGCAGAGAAAAGTATATTTGTAGCATTTAACAGTGTTTGATTTGAAAAAAAAAAAGAAAATCGCAGCAAAAGACTTAAAAAATAGGCTCCTTTCAGGGGAGAAAAGAACTCGCTGCATTGCCTAACTACATTTTGATCCAATTTCTGTCTTTATATCTATCTCGGAAGTTGCACTGTATCATTTTTTCAACTCCTCGAGTAAAAGAGCCGGAGCCATAGATTACAGTCATGACTTACAAACCCAGTGTATAGGCAATTAACTTTGTGGAACATACTTTTTTGTGATGGTCCTATAAATTCAGTAAGCTATATAGAATAACTAAGGGATTCCATAAAAGTTTTACGATCCTGAAGAATAGGCCTTTTAAAGCATTGCGAGAAAATGCTAATACTATTTGTTGTTGTTGTTGTTGTTGTTGTTGTTGTTGTTTTTCCTTTCCCACTTCCCATAATGGGTTCCATTCTTGTTTCAAAGACGCCCTTTAATTTGGGCCATATTTGATAGTCGTCTTCATATGTTTTCAATATGGAAAAGTCCATCTTTCTTCCTTCTGGTGGAGATTAATGATCCCTGCATGGAAAGAATTTTTTGACGACTACAAACAAGCTTCATATACCTTGGCATGACCCAATCAAAAATGACTGCAGGCCAAATACATTACCGGTATTTCGTTGTCTGACAAATTTTAACGCTATGGCCTGGTAATTTCCAAATAAAAAAATGACCGTATTTATAAATATATTTCATCCATAAACGCTCTGGGCTGTTTAAATTAACGCTTAACTCTTTAGCAAAGGATGAAATTTTTGACTCAGTTTTGGTCTAGATTTTGGACTTGAAACCTTGTGCAGACTACAGAATAAATGTAACTAAAATAATGACTTTTGTCTTTGACAGGGTCGAAAATATTGAGATAATGCTGGTAACCTGTACGTCTTCCTTTTTCTCACAATTTTTTTCTCTTTCTAAGAGCAAAGCTATCACTGGACTATGTCGCCTACTTATCTTTTTTTCAATTTGGATGGTTCTTAAAAATTGTTCTCTGATATGAGCGACAAGGGAAGAAAAATGGTTATTGTTTTGCTTAACCCTTTATCACCCGATCCCGAGTTTTAGTGCCCCTGACCATGAAGGCTTTTGCTTTTAAAACTATTGTGAGAAAAGGAGAAAATGCTGGTCACCAGCATTTTCTCCTTTTCCCATGATGTTTTCTATCGCTTCACAAAAACATCCCACTATTGCTGCCACGTTTGATCTGTCGTCTGCAAATGCTTTCAGTATGGACGGGTCTAATTGTTTGTTATCTGGAAAAGGGGTAGGGGTAAATGCAAATCTCAAACAAATAGGATTTCTACTTCAATAAGCAAAGGTCACAAAGAGCTAATTTGCAAAAATACAAATGAGCCATGTTCTGGCAAATGGGGATTTAATGCATTTCCATGATGTATTATACTAAGCAAGTCATCACATATTTATTGATCCATAACTAATTTGTCCAGCAACCGACTGAATCATGAGGTACAATGGTCCTTGGACATGCAGAAAAGTTACAAGTAACAAAAAGCATCGACCCATGTCAGCCTGCGCGGACTGCGCAGGCTGACATGGGTCGATGCTTTTTGCAAATGCATTAAACTCCCTCTTCCCATAGCATGACTCAAGTAAAATTAATATCATTTACTGTAGAAATGACATGGCGCCATTATTGCAATTTCACGGCTGTTTCTCGACAAAAGAACCACAACAGATAGCGTAATGTAGATCCCAGATCAAAAATCCACTCTCTTTGCTAGCTGATCTTGACCCACTTTGTCCTATGTTTATTGTTCTTTATCTCGCCCAGTACTCACCAATCATTTTAAATTGCATTCTTAATCCTATTCTAGCTTTATAAAGTAACACAAATTGTGATTGGCTAAACTATTTGGTTCAGCCACTAAGAAGGTGTGTTACTTTTAAAATTAGAAAACTCTTGAGAATAAGGCACAGAATGCCATTAAGAATGACTAGTGAATGCAGGCCCTGATTTTGAATTGCTGGCCAAGCGGGATGCCAAAGTAGTCATTTTGATTTTAACCCTTGTGGTAGTATTTACGAAATAGCAAGAGTAAAAGTGCAATGCACGGCTCACAATGCACCCCACTACATTTGGAAAAAAAAAAAGATCCGTTAAAATATGAGTTTAATTGGGTTTGAACGTAATTGTGTTTCTACAAACTTTGATAATTGAGCCGCGCTCTGTGAAAAGGGCGCTTAATGCATCTGCGAAAAGTATCGACCAAGGTCAGCCTGCGCAGTCCGCGCAGGCTGACCTGGGGCGAAACTTTTCGCTATTTTTCAACTTTCTGTATGCCAAAGGGCCAGTCTACTTCATGATTCAGTCGGTTTTTTAAAAAAAAAGAAAAAAAAGTGGCTATTATGGATCCATAATTGTGTGATGTCTTGATTGGTATCATGCACTACGGAAATGCATTAAGCCCCCTTTTGCTAGAGCATGGCTCATATAATTATGTGCCATGTTAATTATGCGAAACTATTTGATGAAATACTTGAGCTTATTCATAACTCCAGCTATTGAATGCATTGCACCAAATCATAAATTTAATAGAACTAAACAAGACACCGATTTTCTCTTTCATCTGTTTGTTAAAGTTTAAACCATTTACCGAACAATCCCGGATTTCAACGACCCTATGGAGGAAGGCTTTTGAAAATATTGTGGGAAAAGGAGGAAATGCTGGTCTCCTATTCCCACAATGTTTTCTCCCTTTTAAGAAGCAATTGTTATTACACAAGCAACATTTAATTTGTTATCTGCAAATGCTTTCAAATGCTTTCAATATGGACTAGTCTAACACTTTTTTATTATTGTAAAGGATTAAAAGTGTTGGAATTTGGATAATGTAAAAAAATGCAAATGGAGTAACTAAGTCGGCCTGGTTTGAGAATTGACTCCACTGAACCCTTTCCCTTATAGCCATATTTCAAAGAACAGAGTGGCAAATGGAGGAATGCTGGAATCGAATTGCCACGAGAGAGCAGTTATCTGCAAATGCTTTCAAATGCTTTCAATATGGACTAGTCTAACACTTTTTTATTATTGTAAAGGATTAAAAGTGTTGGAATTTGGATAATGTAAAAAAATGCAAATGGAGTAACTAAGTCGGCCTGGTTTGAGAATTGACTCCACTGAACCCTTTCCCTTATAGCCATATTTCAAAGAACAGAGTGGCAAATGGAGGAATGCTGGAATCGAATTGCCACGAAAGAGCAGTTTCTCAATAATCTCTGCTAGAATATTTTCTCAGGACTCTGTCTGTCTTCGAATGATTGTTTAACCCTTATCCTGCTACATAAATAAAATGAAACTATTAAGCCGATAGTAAAGAGCTGTATAATAATATTTCAACCTTATTTTTTGGAAAGAAAAATATCTCTTTATCGGACAGTGTAGATCAAAGATCAGACTGCACCTTCTGTGCAGTCTGATCTTGATCTACACCGTCCGCAAAAGGTCAGTGAGTCGCGCTTATCACCCTAAGAGTTAAATCACAAGCAGTTACCATTTTGTTATTGTTGTTGCAACATGATTCTTAATGGGAAGAAGTAACAAATTGTCTATGGGGGAAGGGGCTGAATCAATAATGCGCTCGTTTCGTTTTAGATGTAAATAACCGTAATTGTATTTTATTGTCTGTTTATTGTTTAGATTTACAATGAGTCTAGGCCTCGATATGGGGAAGAAAAAAAAAAACACTAAACTGAATGGAATAGAACATACTTTAACTTATCATTGGACCGTATACGCCAATAATTTTAAACAGCATTCCAATTCTAAATTAACCCTTAGGCTGGTAAGCGTGACTATAACATTTCTTGAGGACAGTGTAGATCAAGATCAGACGGCACAGAACGTGCAGTCTGATCTTGTATCTACACTATCCGGTAAGGAGTTCTTCCCGCCCCACCCACCCCAAAAAACTTTGAAATAGAAACATACGGGTTTTTAGCTATCGGCTTGAAAATTTCATAAAACTTATTTAGTAGGTTAATAGTTATGAAAGTAGTACAGTTTCTGATTTGTTAAAATCGTTTGGTTTAGCCAATCGAAATTTGTGTCACTTTGCGACTTAGAGGTTGAGAGTTAGAATTTTAATTAATAAGTAGTTTAGAATGATTGGCGAATGTAGGACCTTAAGGCAGTTTTGTTCTTAAAATCTTACAGATCACTTGTGAAAACACTGTGGCAACTGAAAAAATGCTCGCTCCGAGCAATTTCTTCTTTTGTCATAATGTTTCCACTTGGGTTAGTGTAATTAAACATTTTCATTTCAAACCCATCTGTAAAATCACCAGTACTTTGCTCACAATTCTTTTCCAAGCCATTTGCCACTTTCCCAAGTGACCATCGTCGAAATAATGCTGAGCGGCAAGAGAGGAATAAATACTGCCGCAAGGATTATCATCAGTCATCGGAAATAATTTTACCAAGCTTGGAATCGAACTAAGACCCCAGAATTATAAGCCAGTCTCTGTCACCGAGTTGGGAGATGGGGTGGAGATGGGGGAGTTGACTTAATTGTGTCCCTTCTCGTAAGCATTATATCCATAATAAAACAGCGTAAGATCACCTATCTATCTTTCCTTGTAGAAACATACCGAGATGGCGTCAATCTCAGACCAAAGCGTGATCTTATCTCATAATGCCGCGGCTAAGTAGATTAGACGAGTATAGCTGTAACGATTTTTTGAATTCCTCTTTGCTCAAACGAAATTTGCTGACTCTGTGTAAATCATAATTGTATTACCTCTTTGTATTGCTCCGTATTTGTCAATTGTTTGTTTTTAAAATGGTTTAACCCTTTCCCAAACGACAAATTTTGGACTGGTCCAAATTGAAAGAGTTTGCAGACGACAATTTTAAATTTGATGAAAATGGCAGAAAGTTCTCAAAAGGGGTAGAAAACACTGTGGGAAAAGGATAAATTGCTCGTCACGAGCAATTTCTCCTTTTCCCACAGTGTTTTCAAAAGACTTGTACTGCAGACACGTGAAAATCAGGGCTTGTTTGGGAAAGGGTTAACTCTTTACCAAACGACACAATTTTAGGATTGTCCAAATTCAAAGCATTTGCAACCGACAAAATAAATGTGCCTCAAAACTGACATTTCTTTTGGATGCCAGCATTTTCTCCTTTTCTCACAATGTTTTCAAAAGCTTTCTAGGGGTCGTTAGTACTAGGGGTTTCGTTTTTCTTTTTGGTAGGGTAGAAAACATTGTCGGTAATGGAGAAAATGCTGGATACTAGCATTTTTCCCTTTCCCACAATGTTTTCAAGAGCTTTCTCGAGGTCGTCAAAACTAGGGATTGTGTGGTAAAGGGTTAACCCTTTCCCAAACGACAAATTTTGGACTGGTCCAAATTGAAAGAGTTTGCAGACGACAATTTTAAATTTGATGAAAATGGCAGAAAGGTCTCAAAAAGGGTAGAAAACACTGTGGGGAAAAGGATAAATTGCTCGTTACGAGCAATTTCTCCTTTTCCCACAGTGTTTTCAAAAGACTTGTACTGCAGACACGTGAAAACCAGGGCTTGTTTGGGAAAGGGTTAACTCTTTACCAAACGACACAATTTTAGGATTGTCCAAATTCAAAGCATTTGCAACCGACAAAGTAAATGTGCCTCAAAACTGACATTTCTTTTAGATGCCAGCATTTTCTCCTTTTCTCACAATGTTTTCAAAAGCTTTCTAGGGGTCGTTAGTACTAGGGGTTTCGTTTTTCTTTTTGGTAGGGTAGAAAACATTGTCGGGAATGGAGAAAATGTTGGATTTCAGCATTTTTTCCCTTTCCCACAATGTTTTCAAGAGCTTTCTCGAGGTCGTCAAAACTAGGGATTGTGTGGTAAAGGGTTAACCATTTCTGCATTGTGTACTTTTTCTTCATTTCATTCTGTAAGCTTTTACCTACCAACTCAAGAAATTTGTCTCTTCCATTACCTTATATTTTCCCCTCCTCTACCTGTACTGAGAACTCAGCCTAAGTCTTCACGCTTTCCCGTTAAAATATATATCTCTCCTCTATACCTACAGTTATCATTTTTCTCTCACTGTATAGTATATTAACTTAATTGACTTGTACTCGTCCTAAGCCACCAGTTTGGAGAAGAACACTATAAGCTCTGCTTTCATTTTGATCGTTGTTGTAGACAAAAAATGCTGAATTATTTGTAAATTATGTACATTTCATATGAATATGCAAATAAAATATGTTTAAGAAATTTTACTTTGCTCATGACGTATGTAAGAAGAATTCTACTACTATTTAATGAATAAGTCATAGTATAAGATTAGGTAGCGGATGGTGCAGGACCAAGATCAAACTGAACGTTAGGTGCAATCTTATCTTGATCTAAGCGACTCTGCAAAGGCTACTTAAAGTCGTCATTGGTTGTTAACAAGTCAAAGGATTGTCGATAAACATTAAAATGTCAACATGAACGATAAAAACGTTGCATTAAACAGAAAAATTCTTAGCAATTCAGTCTCTTGTTTATACGTTTTTCACCTTAATAAATAAAACCAAACAGACATGTTTAGTGTAGTCTAAAATAACACTCAAACGATGATAATTTCGAGATCGTTCTTGCCCAGAATGTCTCAACATTACAGCGGGCTGTGTAGATCAAAGATCAGACAGCACGTTTTGTGCAGCGTAACCTTGATCTACGCTGGAGCAACTATTTTATAATTGTAAAAGGCTCTGTAAGGGTTTCAAGTCTTTTGTTTGTAGAAAGTCCAGAATCTGCCAATCTAACATATGAATGAGCCACGCTCTGCGAAAAAGGGGCTTGACGCATCTGCAAAAAGTATCTACCCAGGTCAGCCTGCGCATTCTGCGCAGGCTGACCTGGGCCGAAACTTTTTGCTTTTGGTAAATCTTCTGCACGTGAACGAACCAGTGTACCTCATGATTCAGTAGGTTGCTACAGAAACGGATTTTATGGATCTATAATACTGTGAAGACTTGCGTGATGTAATACGTGACGGACACGCATTAAGCCCCCCTTTGCCAGAGCATGGCTCAAATGTAATTGAATGGATAAATATTATCTTCAGCATCCTTTACAAAGAAGAGCTGGGGTATTAACCTTTTCAGTGCCACAGATGAAAACAGAGGTTTCTGTGAACGGCATAGATCAAGATGAGACTGCACAGAACCCTCCGCTTGCTTTAATCAAGCCTATAAAATAAAATAAAAATCTGACTGAGTTTCAGTAGAATGTTTTCCCAGCCGTCAATAGAGGTCGAGTTTATATGAGCCACGCTCCGTGAAATGGGGGCTTAATGCACCTGCGAAAAGTATCGACCCAGATCAGCCTGCGCAGTCCGCGAAGGCTGACCTGGGCCGAAACTTTCCGCTATTAGTCAATTTTCTGTATGTCAAAAGGACCATTCTATCTCATGATTCAGTCGGTTGTTCGACAAAATGGACTTTATGGATCTATGATCATGTGATGACTTGCTTGGTATCAAGCATCACGGGGACGCAATAAGCCCTCATTTGCCAGAGCGTGGCTCATATATTTGAAGCTGAAAGATTTAAAATAGAAATTTCCGTATACTGTTTCCTATGGAATGAGGGCCATTCTTGTAAATAAAATTATCTCCCTTACCAGATAAAGACTAAAGGTAACCAAATAACAGATTGGTCCTTTTACCTGTATTCCTTTGTTTTTATCCTTGATTCTTTTGGGGATGTTGCGATAAAAACAATTTGATTTATGACATTATGTAAGGTCCCCATATAATTTTAAAGCAAATCATGTTCTCAATCATCAGAGAAATGCATATATCTCGACTTGTAAAACAATCTAGCCCGATTTTCCACAGATATTATCTCAAGAATATATTTGTGTAGTGCAAGAAAATCAAGGATAAAATCCAAGTAATCCCCTGATCAGGACCAATGCAGTACTGGAGAGGAATCAAGGGAAATAACTGAAGAATGGCTCTCATTGGAGGAATCAATCACCTTTGTTTAGCAATTTTTCACTCTAGGTCATGGGCATATCAGGTTTGATGCGAATCAAAGAAGAGCTTGAAAACTGAGCAGTCACACTGATGAAAACGAATTACCTTCAAAATGATGTGTAACATACTATGTACATAACTTTCACAATGGTAAGGTATGTGCTCAATAATTATGGTCTGTCAAGATTTAGAGAGAGAAAAAAAAAAACATATGTCTAAAGAAAGATAACTCCAACAAAACCTGTTCGAAACTGAAATGAGTTGTCAAACTTGACATGAAAAACTTACATCGTTTTCTACCCTTCAAACAGCTAAATGGATTTTAAGAACATTAAGCCGACAGACTGGAACCAAATATTACAAATTTAAAAGCCAGCAGTCTTTTTGTATAATCTTTGCTCCGCTGCATTGAACTAATCCATCAATCCTGTCTTCATATTGTACTTTTGTGAATATACAGGCTGACAAGGCTTTTAAACCCTTAGGCTGCCGAGCGTGACTCAAAGTATTTTTGCGGACAGTGTAGATCAAGATCAGACTGCACAGAACGTGCAGTCTGATCTTGGATCTACACTATCCGATATGGAGTTTTTTCTCCCAAAAATTGTTTTGAAATAGCCAAATTTAGGTTTTTACTATCAGTTTGAAAGTTTAACTTACATTTAGCAGTTTCAGCGGTAATACGTGTGGTTAATTGGTCATAGAAACGAGTACATTTAGGTCAAACTGCACAGTAGACTGATCTTAATCTACTCTTTTCACATAGGATATCCGAGTTTCCGATATGAATCTTTGTATATTTTTACGAATGAGACAAGAGGTCGAGAGGTTAGTCCTTCTCTACCGCGAAGAAAGTACCAGTTACCTCCCTTCCTCCACTGAACTCCTGTAATTTACACATCTCGGAGGCTTCATTGGTTCACAGTTAACCAACCAATCCCATAGCTTTACGGCCCTGTGGAAAAGTTCCAATGAAAACATTGTAGGAAAAAGAGAAAATGCCGGTCACTAGCATGTTTTCCTTTTTCCACGATTTTTTCTACCCTTTCATAGACAGATTCCACCATATGAAACACGTTTAACCATTGTCCTGCTAAATAAGTTAAATAATACTTTCAAGTCTATAGTAAAATTCCAAAGGTTGCTATTTCAAAATTCATTTTTTGGGGACAAATATCTCCTTATCGGACAGTGTAGATCCAAGATCAGACTGCACGTCTGTGCAGTCTGATCTTGATCTACACTGTCCGCAAAAGGTCCTTGAGTCGCGCTTAGCAGCATAAGGATTAATTTGCTGTCTGCAATGCTTTGGGTTTCGACTAGTCTAAATTGTTACCGTCTGGTAAACCGTAAAGGTGTTGAATTAGTAATCCGGTAATTCTAGGATCGAGCCTCAAACGTGTCCTTGTCATTTTTTGCAGGAGTGTCCCAGGACAAAGTACTGCAGGGTACTACCCCATTACTGATGAAGCCAGTGAAACACAAGAATACTGTATACGATCTTTCTCCGTGACATGACTGAAATAATGTTGAAAGAGGCGTAAAATACTTTTCAGTAAATAAGCCACGAAACGTGCAATGATTGTTCTAAAATTAGATAAATACGAGATAATATTTTATTCGAACTATCTATCCTCGTGAAAATAGTACAGGAGCAGTTCTGGTCGCTCAAGTAACCAATAAAAACAGCTGTATTTCCTATCACCTATTAGCCAGAAACATGTGAGCCATGCTCTGTGAAAAGGGGCTTTAATGCATCTCAAAAAGTATCGACTCAGGTCAGCCTGCGCAATCCGTGCAGGCTGACCCGAGTCAAAACTTTTCGCTTTTGGTAATTTATTTTGCACGTCTAAAAACTCTTGTACCTCAGGATTCAACTGGTTGTTGGACAAAATAGATTTTATGGATTCACAATTATGTGATGACTTGGTTGGTATTATGGATCACGGAGAGCCCTTTTCACAGAGCATGATTCATGTGATTTTTTCCCCTCAGATACTGCCTCTATTGTAAAACTGGCACTAGTTTCCCATTGGTCAGAAATAAGTTTGTCCAGTGATACGTTCATGTGTTAGTTTGCTTTGTGCACCATGCCGTTTTTAACATTTTTTCAGTCGCGTCACTCTGGCCAGAATACGTGTCTACTTTTCCCAAGAGTTTGTTTTACCAGTGTTTAGCAGTAAAACTATTTCCAGGTAACTGTTTGATTTCTGGCATCGCCGTTATAATGTTCATTATTATTTCAGTTCCTGTTGTTGTATAATTATAATATTTCTATGCATCTTTTTTTATGACGATGTACTTTGTACAAGTCTATCGATAAAATGTTCTGTCTGTCTGTTCATCGGCGAAAAGGGAATTAATCTTGATCAATGACTATCATTAAAGGCCCAATAGCGGCCAAAATGCATTCAAATTTAAATCATACCATATAAAAGTATGGAAAATATTGTGAAAATGACAATCTCTTATTGTGTGGTCGGTTAAAGTGTTAGTCGCTGTCAGGAAAACAGATTTTAAAATCATGCAAAAAGTAAACAAGAGATAAAGTGACCTGGCAACTTTTAACCCTTTACCGCACAATGACGCCTTTTGACGCCCCTGGAAAAGAAGCCTTTTGAAAACATTGTGGGAAAAGGAGAAAATGCTGGTAACCAGCATTTTCTCCTTTTCCCACAATGTTTTCTACCCTATCAAAGAAAAATTGCACCATTTGAGCCACATTGAAATTGTCGTCTGCAAATGCTTTCAATTTGGACAAGGTCAAAATTTTGTCGTCTGGTAAAGGGTTATCCTAGTTTTGAAATTAGTTCTCTGCCAGTGACCAACACTTGGACCGACTGTATAATAACAGATTGTCATCTTCATAATAATTACCATACTTTTAAATGGTATGATTTAGATTTAAATTCATTTTAACACCAGCTTTGTTTACTTTCCGCATATGATGTACTTAAATGAGTTTTGCCGAGCTAGGCTTTGAACTCACGAATATTATGATATACATTAGGTACGGAATGTGCCTCGGCGCATGATTTTGAAACGTGGGGAAAAATATCCTCTCTGTCGAACAAGAGTAAACTCCATTGCAAAGTCTGTCCGAACCATGCTCTGGCAAAAGGGGGATTAATACATCTCCGTAATGCATTATACCTATCAAGTCATCACGTAATTATGGATCCATAATAGCCACGTTTTCAACTACAGACTTTATCTTGAAGTAGAATGGTCCTTGGACATACAGAAAATTGACCAATAGAGAAAGGTTTCGACCCAGGTCAGCCTTTTTCCGCAGATGGATTAAGCCCTCTTTTCACAGAGCATTGCTCATTTCTTTTACCGCCATTTTTTTAACTTAACCTCTTTCCACAACTGAAGTTATAATCTACTAAAACCTCGAAAGATTTTTATCTTGCAAGCTCGACTTAACAAGCGGACGGAATAGATCTAAGATCAGATTGCACGTTTCTTGAAGTCTGATCCTGATCTATGCCGCAAGGAATTTCCCTCCTTCTGTCTGTCGAACTTCCTTTCATCTGATAAACTTCAATCCATCTGATGAACTACCTTACTTCTATCTGGTTAACTTGAAATCATATCGTTTTTTCTATACTTTGAAATACAATAGGAGAAATACGGTCACATTTTTGAAATTTTTCTCGATTTCTTTTGGTTTTTTTTTTTTGTTAAATTTCATCTGTAGGGGGTGAACTTGTTCCTTTGCAGATCAAAGGTTTTGATATCTTCTCAGTGGTTTTGCTTACTGTCTTTAATCTGTATAAAAATCATGCATATTTCAGTAGTGTTTATCTGTCTGTCTCCCTCCGTCTGTCCGCTCATCCGTCTGTCCGCTTGTCCCCCCCCTCTCTCTCTCTCTCTCTCTCTCTCTCTCTCATGTAAAATAAGCATTATACAAAATACTTTCAATGAAATTCGTAAACGAAAAACGTGCGTTTTCTGCACGTGCCCAAAAGAATGCGTTTGGTTATTTTTAGCCCATGAAATTTCATATCTCTTTTCAATCCTATTCTTTTTATTTCATGACTCGCGTTTACCGTCTGATTGCTGCTCCCAACTCAGTGCGCCTTTGCGGAAAGTTTAGATTAAGATCAGACTGCACAGGACCTGCAGTCTGACATTTAATCGTCACTGTCCAATTTCCGTCGAAAGGAACATCAAAATCCCAATATATTGGTTTTTACTGTGCCTGATTTTCTTCTGTCAGTTCATTTAGCACTTTAAGAGTTAATACTGGAGGTCAACTGTTTAAATAAATTCAGCAAAAATGTCCTTGCTTCAGTTACTCGGTCCATTATTGAGGCTTGATTGCACACTATGCATGTGGTATAGTGTGAGATAGATAGAATATATTCGCGCCATTTTTTTTTTTATATAGTTTATGCATGCAATGTCACATCAGACTGTAAAATTTTGATTATGATATTTGAGCTGTGCCCTCGAAATTAGTTTAAACATATTTATTTTACATCGACTGAGAAACAAGTTCTTACAACTTATACTAATCTCTCTCGATTCTGCTTCCTGGAAACTACACCAGTACTCGCGACGAATGTGTGGGCCAATGAACAGTACCAAAGTTGACATCCGCTCCCGGGTATCGAACTCAAGACCTTTTGATTATGAGGCCGACGCTCTACCTCACAACCACGGACACCACACAAATAGAGGATTTAATGGAACTTCGTGATGCAAGTTGTTGTGTAATATGGCTTTGTTAGAACCACTTTTGTAATAAAACGAGGAGACTGAAACTTTATTACAAAAATCCATTTTATTACAAAAGTGGTTCTAACCTGGCTTCATTTTGTCTAACAACCGCCTAAATCAGCAGGGTCCGCATTCACTAACAATTCTTAAAATATTCTTTGTCTTATTATCCAAGACTTTCTAAAAATGAAAGTAACACAACTTCTGATTGGCTAAACCAAATGGTTTAGCCAACCAGAAATTGTGGTACTTTCAAATTTAGAAAATTCTGGGGAATAAGACAAAGAACGTTCTTAAGAATGGTTGGTGAATACGGGCCCACAGGAGTAGAAAGGTCGTTTGACATTCAGAAAATTTACAAATAGCAAGGAATTTCGAGCCAGTTCAGCCTGGGCCCACTCTCTTCGCTTTGCTTTTTTCCCACGTTGTTTATGTCAGAAAGCAACCGACGATGTTTATGTTAGAACTCAGTAAGCGTTTTCAAAACTTCGGAGTGTTGTACAAAGGACTCGTCAAAGAAACACCAGAACCACTCGATTAAGTATAATGCTTATCCTGCTAAATAAGTTAAATAAAATTTTCAAGACGATAGTAAAAATCCGAATACTGTTATTTCAAACTTATTTTTTCGGAGAACAATATCACGTTCTGTGCAGTCTGATCTTGATCTACACTGTCTGCAAATGGTCAGTGAGTCGTGCTGAGCAGCTTAAGGATTAACTATGGAGCCAACTTGTTGTGTCAATATATAGTTGGCAAAACAGCCCTAGCCGTATTTCACCAATCATTCTAAATACGTGTATTGTACAAATTCTGCATTCAAAGACTAGCGAGCTGATTGGCTGAGACGTTTTGTCACAGCCAACCAGATAGGTAGTCTTGAAATTTAGAATAAGAAGCGAAATAAACTTGATTGGTATATATATATCCATTGGACAATGATGACTCTATGGCTTACTTTTTCGGTCAACTTGTACTTTAATACAAGATTCACCAACCACTCTAAAATTTAAACTGATTCTAATATCCAAGACTTGGGAACTGATTGGCCCAAACTATCTGTCTCAGCTAATCAAATGGCTAGCCTTGGAATCAAAGAAAAGAATAGAATAACTGGCATATACGGCCATTTTAGACAATAATGCAGTACGGTTTGTTTTTTCGGTCAAGTAGTACCTTATATTTCACCACAAGCGGTAGTGCTCATATAAAAATATCTTGGTGCTATCAACTACCTCCAGCAGTGAAATCATTTCGAGACTGGATAAAAAAAACTATGGGAACGAGACAGATAGGCATTACAGTGGGCGTGTGGCGTACGTTATCACATACATTTTCACACCGTGACGTAAGTGCCGTACGAGTTGCCTACGGTATTCCATTCATTAAAAAAAATCTTCAAGGAATCTGAAATCGTGTCAACCTTTATCGTTTACCATTTTAAAGTCAAGTTTCTGTTTTGTCAGTGTTTATATCCCCTCTTCTTCATTGTTCTGTTTTGTTATGTACCGTGTTGATTCATGAAAGACGGGAATATAGTTCTATTGACTGCACCCTAAAATTACCGTTTTTATGCGTAAACATTACCCTTAATTTTCATTTAATTACAAATGAGCAATGCCCTATGAAAAGGGGGTTAGCGCATCTGCAAAAAAAAAAAAGCATTGATTCAGGTCAGCCTGCGCAGTCTGCGCAGGCTGACCTGAATCGAAGTTTTTTTTTATGCTGTTCGTCAATTTTCTGCATGTCAAAGAACCATTGTACCTCATAATTTAGTCGGTTGTTAGTCAAAGATTGTATTTAATTATGCGATGACTTGCTTGGTATAATGCATCACGGCGATGCATTAAACCCGTTTTAACCAGGGTGAGGCTCAAACGTTTTGCATATGTATCTCTTGGGGCAGGGATTTCATGTGTAATTTAATTTAGCTCTATGAAAATAAAGGTCATGGATTGTCTGAAACTCTTATTTTCAGACAACATACAATGCTGTAGTTAACCGCCAGATACCTATAGCAGGGCTTTAGATCGGAATGCATTTAGGTGATGCAATCGTTACAGGGGAAATATGTTCGTTTTATCTTTGTGAAACCTATTTTTAGCCTAAAAAAACAACCTTTTCAAATGTTTGGTCTTTTCAAATCAACAAGGTGACCTACTTAGGTCATTGTAAACGCTTACGACATATTTTACCAGAGTGCGTACAATATCATATTAATTATCTATTTCTTACTGTGCAAGATAAATGCTTTTTGCACAACGGTATTATAGAATTACAAACGAATAAAAATCGAGCTCGGTGCCAAAAATGCGACATATAATTGCTACCTTGGTCTGGTTACCGTTTGAGTAGCCTCCCTTCCCTCAGGAAACTCGACAATAGACGATCAACAGACAAATATTGATAACACATTAGTTTTATTTGTCTGTTTAATGATTTTTGTTATTTTGAACGGTGTTCCAGTTCATAGGTGAAGAACTAAACATGCAAGTAAACCTGAGATTTACCATCTTCAAAGAGATAACCTGAGACACGCTCCGTGAAAAGGAGGCTTAGAGCATCTGCAAAAGGCAGTGATCCAGGCTGACATGGGTTGAAACTTTTTGCTATTGATCAATTTTCTGAAGGACAAAAGACCAGTCTACCTCATGATTCAGTCTGTTGTTAGACAAAATGGATTTTAAACTTGTCACTTTTATGACTGTAACATTTTATTTGTCAGAATATCTAACAACGAAAGAGAGAGTGTACATCAAAGGTCAGACTGTATGTTCTTGTCAGTCTGATCTTAATCTGTTAGTGCCTCACAGTTGGAAAGTAAAGGAACGCAAGTGGGTCTTTTCAAAGAAAAGCTAGGGTCTTACAAGTACCCGGACTCCCATGTATTAAGTTCTCTCTCTCGAGCAGACCATACCAAATACCAGTACGCCTAGGGCACGGAGGGATCTACATGTATATCTAAAAACTTCATCAGTAAAAATCACCATCATCATCATCAGTACCATCATTTTAATCGTCCCCTCAGTCGTCATAGACTTCGTCGTCATTTATTCTCATACAAATTAAAGACATATCCTTACAGCCAGAGAGAAAAATAAAAAAAAAACTGTTAAATATGATAGACTGTAGAATGGTTCAGAATTTAGTCAACTGTGTAAACATAGATAAATTACCGGGGAGCAACTGCTTGCATTGAGCGGCTGCTTTTCCCGGCAATGTTCTCCTGGGCTGCCAACAGCTGATTGCGTATCTCTGGCTGATCCTCCAGCAACTTTTCAACTTTCAACTTGGTTACTTGTTTTCCTTAATTTTAAACTTTGTAAGTTACAAACTTTTTTTTTTTTTTTTTTCTTGTCCATAATTGGTAGTCTATAAGCTATTTTCTTAACCCTTTACCACATACTTCAGACTTTTAACTACCCTGAAAGAGGAGGCTTTTGGGGACATTGTGGATAAGGAGAACTAGCATTTCTCCTTTTCCAGCAATGCTTTCTACCCTTCCCAAAATGAATTTCAATTTATGAGTCATGTTTACTTTGTCGTCTGGAAATACTTTGAATTAAGACAAGTCCGAAATGTTGTTGTTTGGTAAAGAGATAAGTATTCAGTTTTATCTTCTACTGTATAACACGGTGACACTGCATTCTGTATGTTAACCCTTTCCCAAACAAGCCTTGGTTTTCACGTGTCTGCAGTACAAGTCTTTTGAAAACACTGTGGGAAAAGGAGAAATTGCTCATAACGAGCAATTTCTCCTTTTCCCACAGTGTTTTCTACCCTTTTGGAGAACTTTCTGCCATTTTCATCAAATTTAAAATTGTCGTCTGCAAACTCTTTCAATTTGAACCAGTCTAAAATTCATCGTTTGGGAAAGGGTTAATGTATATTTATGTTTATGACAATAAACTATCTAAGTTTTTGTCATTATATAGTGTATGGGACAAAAACATCTATTGGAAATCTTCGATTTAAAAATGGAAATGTCACAACAGTGATTTATTTGATGGCCTCCAGAAGATGAAATGCATTTTATATCGGTCGTAGTCTATGCAACGTTGCAACCGTCAAGGCCAACATTTGACATGAAGATACAAGAATGATTATAGTTTGATGAAACAAAAATGAAATGGGTTAACAGCTGGCTGAAAATGAGTATAGATCAATCTTTGAACTCATCTTTCTGTAAACTGTCTGCAAAAGCAACTTAAACCCGACGAAAGCCCCAATTGTCTGCTTGGTGTTCTAAGTTTTTTTTCAACATTATTTCAGTTACATTTGGGCAATCAGTCATCCATGCTTTCTTGGAGTCTTCATTTTAATTAGAACTTCACACATTTTTCCAAATCACAGTATTCAGCGGAAATTAATCCTGTTGCAGTGACGTTCACGAATCCTCAGAAAAAAACTTTGCCGAGCCGGGACTTGAACCAGGGATCCATTTCAAGTCCTGAGCGTTACTGTCTGGGCTACAGGGCTCGGCTTTTAAAAACGCAAAGAGGATGTAATTGTGTGATAAAATTGGCAGGTTTTATTGCTGTTGACGCAACTTTACAGGCGTAAACTGCCCACGTGACTTGTACAAACCACGTGACTAGTCTCAGCAAATATATCAACCTAATTATGTCTATATGCTAACGTGACATTATGCCGTATGGCGGATATTAATGTTACATGAGCAGAGCTTTGGCAAAAGGGGGTTTAATGCATCTTTTTGATGCATTGTATCAGCCAAATCATCACATGATTATGGATCCATAAAATCAATTTTGTCGAACAGCCGAATGAATTATGGGATACAGTGATAATTTGAAATGCGGAAAATTAACAAATGGCAAAAATTTCCGATTCATGTCAGCCTGCATTATACCAGGCAAGTCATCACATGACACGGACCCCCCATAACATTTATCTTGTTGAACAGCCGACTGAATCACGAGGGACAATGATCCTTTGAAAATTAACAAATGGCAAAATATTCGACCCTGTCAGTCTGTGCGGACTGCGCAGGCTGACATGGGTTGATAATTTTTGCTGATGTATTAAACACCCTGTTCATAGAGAAAGGCTCATACAATTAACTTTTACAGAGCGATCTCGTGTTACAAGGAACCTGAAGAAGAAGGCTTCTTGAAAACATTGTGGGAAAAGGAAAAAAAATTGCTAGCAACCAGGATTTTCTCCTTTTTTCCACAATATTTTCTACAATTTGAAAGATAGTTCAATCCAGTCATTTCATTGGATGTCTGCGGATGCTTTCAATTTGAACTAGTCTAACGTTCTATCGTCTGGTAAAGACTCAATCAACTCCGGAAATTTCTCCATGACTAAGTGGTGAAGAGCCTTTGATTTGTAATTAAGAAATTCTGCTTTCTTCAGCGTTAGCGGGTCTAGTCACGTAAGTGTCCCTTGGCAAAGCAATGCAGGTCCAAAGCTTAGTAGATCTACTGGTGAAACGCGAGCTGTCGCTTTATCAGTGCAATACTTGTAAGTTTTAACCATTGAGGGGAGCGGTCACGGTGATGTGACTGAAATAATGTTGAAAGCGACTTATAACACTATTCGATCAAATAGTAGGGGGCTAGCCGAGCTCAGACGTTGACGCACGAGGCCTCAAACAACAGGTCATCGATTCGAATCCGTAATAATTTTGTGTGATGCACTGGTAAAAGAAATTACAGGAAAGCATGGATACGTGAAGCGGCCGCCTCGATGTAACTGAAATGATCTTAAAAGCTGCGTAAAACACCAGACAGTTAGACAATAGGGAGCGAACTACATTGATGTCAAGACATGTGCTTGTGCTGAGAGAGATCGCACGCGGAAGCAACCACAAAATATTCGAGCAGAATAGATACAAGATCAGACTCTAGGTTTTGTGCAGTCTTATCTTGAGCTACACTGTCCACTAAACTAGTCTCCATAATCCCGGATCGAACGGGTGATAAAAAGGGGTACACGACGTGCAGCAAAAATGCGACCAGGAAGCCATCACTTGAAAGGTCCTTGTCAACGAACAAAATGTCCTTCAACTTTGATTTCCGGGGCGAAAATGCTGATAGTAAACCCTTCAATCTTCACCAAAGTGCTGGACTTGTTTACATACAAAGCATTTGCAGACAACAAATAAATGTGGTTCATATGTAGGAAATAGTCCTTGAACAGATGGAAATACCGTGGAAAAATGAGAAAATGCTGGTTATCGGTCATGATTTTCTCATTTTTCCCACGATGGTGCCGAAGGCTTTCTTCATGATCGTAAAGACAAGAGCTTATCTGGTAAAGAGTTTAGGCACACAGATAAAAGGAAATCGACAGAAAAAAGAAAGAAAGAGTATGGGGTTTGCAGGCCCGTAGGAACAGCAGGCAGGGGTGGGGCCACCCTCGTTAACCCAGGTGTGAAGTATTACCATCCATGCGATGAATGTAGTCTACGGAATACATCGGAACTGGGTCAACGAGGATGGGGTGGGGCGTGCTCCCCCTTTATAATTTTGCCAAAGTTACTAAAAGTATCCCTCAGACACACATTACGAACAAACACCATACTTTATTCAAGACTTGTGCCCTCCCCCCTCCCCCTCCCCTTCACATTTTGCTTCCTGTGGACCTGGGTTTGTATCGAAACACTGCGTGAAAAAGGCAGCGGTTGCTCTGACCTATCAAAAGACCCACCGTTTAAAATGGAATTTACGTCGGTGCAAGAACATACATAATGCATGTTCATCGGTTGAAGCAGATAGGTTCACTTTTTCAATAATTATTACAGGATATGACTCTGCATCTTATTGAATACTTGAAACACCTATTCTTAGGGCGACTTCTGTATACCCTACAGATCAAGATCAGACGATACTGAATGTCCAGTCTGATCTTTTACCACTGGCTAAAAATATTTTTTGAAATACTTTGACCACTGATTTTTCTACATTTTCCACAACGCCCTGAAAGTCTTTTTTTAAACTCAGGAACGTTTCAAAAGTCGGGATTATTTGGCTAAGGGTTATAAACACTACACACATGAATGAAATTGTCTGGGTTTTGGGGATCTAGAAACCGTCGATATACTCGTACCATATGAGGCTATATACTATGTACTGAAATTTACACACTTCGCTTCACCTGCTCTACTTGAGTTACGAAATAACCACAAGGTACCCTTGACATGCTTCGCATGACTATATAGGTGGGTATGAAGACATTGTAGATCGAGATCAGCCTGCACGACACATTCAGTCTGAGTTTCGATAGACATAGCTTTTCATTGTGCTAAAACGGCCTTGAAATTGAACAGATTCGTCTCGTCAAGTTGTAACCCTGTAGTTTTACTGCATTAACCTCGGCTCACCGGAACGCAAGCTGACTTTTTTTTTTTTAAAGTAGATCGTCGTAGATTAAATGATTAATTAGAAATGACCAGAAAGGATTATTAAATCCAGATAAATTCATCGCAAAGACCAAATAGACCCACATCGTTAGATACATGTAGTAGGCCTAGTGCTTTTTCAAGACTTTATGCAGCGGCGTTAAGGGTTCGCCTGTTCTAAATGTTAAGTGGTATCCTCTCCCACGTAGACATTTAATATATTCGTAAAATTGTCGAATGGCTGTTTTTTTTTTCATTTTTTTTTTCAGTCGAGGGACCATAATTGTACTACTCTCGTGACTTTGATTTGTACTAGCCTTTCCACGCGCTATATATGTAAAATGGGCATTAATTAAATGTCTGATAGAAGAAGATCCATATTTTTAACCGTAGCGTTTTTTCTTTGGTCGAAAAAAAGCTCTGAAAAATATCTGACAGTAGATACAAGAACAGACTGCCTTGATCTGTACTATCTGCAATGGAATATGTAATTTTGTTAGTGGTTGATGTGATCAGACACATTGTCCTAATAACCCCTGAAAGACGACAATTCAGATTCTTGTAAACAATCAAAACTTCATAAAGATTTTATCAATGGCCTATCGTCAATGAGGAAGAAAGAAAAGATGCAAGAAACAAGTCTTTTAATTGCTATTTCTTTCATGAAAAACGTACCCCCTTAAAGGTGTTTTCTAGATTCAGCGCCTGGATTTGGCAGTTGCAAGTGGGAATATCAAATTATCAATAGTTAACCCATAGGCTGCTAAGTGCGACTCACTGACCTGTTGCGGATAGCGTAGACCAAAATCAGACTGCACAGAACGTGCAGTCTGATCTTGGATCTACACTGTCCGATATAGAGATATTTCTCCCCCAAAAATATCTTTAAAAGAGGACAATAGGGGCTTTTACTATCGGCTTGAACGTTGCATTTCCTTTATTTAGCATGATAAGGGTTAACACGAGTCATTCACGTGGGACCGGATTCAAGACGGTCTGATGACGTCACATCTGGCCTCATGTAGAGGGAGTTACCGACTGCAGAAGGCCATCCTGCCTTTCGCCGGAAGGTTCCAGTTTCTTTATACTCGCAGAGAAAAATATGTAGTTTTACTTTGTAGCATTAACCCTTAGGCTGCTAAGCGCGACTGCAGGACCTTTTGCGGACAGTGTAGATCTAGATGACACTGCACAGAACGTGTGGTCTGATCTTGGATCTACACTGTCCGATATGGAGATATCTCCCCCCCCGCCCCCCAAAACAAAAATACCTTTGAAATAGCAAAATATGTTGTTGTTGTTTTTTTAATATCGACTTCAGAGTTTCATTTCCTTTATTTAGCAGGATAAGGGCTAACACGAGTCAATCACGTGGGACCGTATTCAAGACGGTCTGATGACGTCACATCTGACCTCATGCAGAGGGTGTTACCGATTGCAAACGGCCATCACATCATTTACGCAAAAATTACGCCTTTCGCCTGAAGGTGTCAGTCTCTTGAAACTTGCAGAGAAAAATAGGTAGAAATCCTGTAAGTATATTTGTAGCATTAAGTAGGCATTTTTACGGCAAAAAAAGAGAGGCCCAAGAAAATACTCGGTCACGGCGTATTCTGTCAGTTCATGAACTAGTACTTGAAGGGGATAAATCAAAGACCAGTGTGGCCAGACGATCTGAATAAATCGAGGATCAGAATTATATTTTGAGTAGTCTGATCTTGATTTACAATGTCTGTAAAATAAGTAAGCTCTGACCGTGACAGGGCTGAAATAATCTTGAAAGCGGCATAAAACGACATTCGATCAAGCAATCATTCAACCAACCCATGGAGATAGGTGGGTGAAGGGGCTTAACGAATAACTTGGCATAGTGTATAAACTTATACTTAATACCTAATCGTACGATAGATCTCTGTGTCCTGTTTTAATATTAAGTTGTTTATTATTTTGACAGCCCTATAACTATTCCTTTTCCGATGTTTAACCCTTTACCAAACAATTCCGAGTCCGAAAGACCCTGAGAAAGGAGGCTTTTGAAAACAATGTGGGAAAAAGGAGAAAATGCTGGTTACCAGCATTTCCTCCTTTTCCCACAATGTTTCCTACCCTCTCAGAGTATTTAATTCAATTTACATCAATTCAAGTATGTTGTTTGGAGATGCTTTAAATTTGGACTGCTCTAAATTGTGTTGTTTTGAATGAAAAGGGTTAATCACGTTTTCGCACATGGCATGGAATCTATCAATCTGCTTCTATGTCAATATCATTTTTGGTGTATTTCATTGCTTTCGGTTTATTAGTACCAGACTGTGGCTCTACAATGCTATTCCGTATTTTAACGACCCAGAGAAAAGACAACTTTTAGAAACATTGAGGGGAAAACGAGAACATGCTGATTACCGGCATGTTCTCCTTTTCTCACAATGCTTTCTTACCTCTCACAGACGAATCCAATCATTTGAACCAAATTGAATTTGTTGTTTGTAAATGGTTTCAAAATGGTGACAGGTCTAACACATTGTTGTCTGGGAAACAGTTAAACCTTTACTAAACAATCCCGGTCTTTCATGAACCTGAAAAAGAGGACTTTTGAAAAACATTGGGGGAAAAGGAGAAATGTTGGTTACCAGCATTTTTCCTTTTCCAACAAATTATATTGAATATTGAAAGTTAAAATTCATCATTTGAGTCACTTTTTAATTTGTTGTCTGCAAATGCTTTCAAAATGGATAAATCTGAGATCAAAGTTTGTCGCCTGCTAAACGGCTAAGCAGGTAAAAGGTTGGGTAACCGGATACATGGTTCAAAAAGTGCATACATGCACAATATGCTTTTTTGTCGAAATCTGGACCTCCAGTTGAGTAAAATTTCAAGCGTTGGCATACGTTGTGGTCTGTGGTTAAATAAGACGTGTACTGAATTATGATTACTGAACAAAGAATAAAGACCCGCTCACTAATCGTACTCGTTAAAACCTGACCATTTCTAAAAACTATGTAAGTTTTAGTCATTAAAATATTTCGTTCGTTCGTTTAAAACAAGCATTACCCCCACTCTTTGACAAAGTTGGCGCATTAATTAAAGCCAAGTAGCGACCAACTGTAAACAATGCGGGTGTTAAAACGAATTCAAATGTAAATGATACGATTTCGAAGTACGGAAATTATTGTTACAATATGATGATAATATGTTATTGTAGGTCGGTCCTAGTGCTATTCGCTGGCCAAAAAGAAAATGAACTAAAACTAGGTAAAAATTAAAATGAATTAAAACTAGGTAAACAGTAAACAAAAGATACAGCGACTTGGCAAGAAATTTTGATACAAGGTGAAACAATTTGAAAAATAGGCTCCTGTAAGGATTTACAAAGCAAAGTGGCTTCCTTTAAACACTGACTCATTCCCTTGTTCAAACTTTCATTCAATGTTGTTTTTTCTTTTCACCATAATAATTTTGCTAATTTTTGAAATGCAAGTCAAATGACAAAATTCTCCTCCGAAAGGGTAGAAAACATTTTGTGAAACAGGAGAAAATTGCTGGTTACCAGTATTTTCTCGATATTTTTACACAATATTTCCACAAATTCTCCTTCTGCAGTGTCACTAAAGTACGGTGTCTATCGGTAAAGGGTATCCTATCGGTTAAATCCCATACCCCATACTTTGACAATTGGCGCATTGGTTAACTTGAGATAAACAAACCAAAGCCGTCTAATTTTTTCAACATTTCCACTAACTTAACCCTTAGGCTGCTAAGCGCGACTCAAGGGCCTTTAGAAGGCAGTGAAGATAAAAACCAGACTGCACAGAACGTGCAGTCTGATCTTGGATCTACATTGTCCGATAAGGAGATATCTTCCCCTACCAATATCTTTGAAATAGCAAAATTTGGGGTTTTACTATCGGCTTGAAAGTTTCGTTCCACTTATTTAGCAGGATAAGGGTTAATAATATAGTCCATACTTAGAGTACTATGATTGTTCTTCAGAGTATCTGATCTTTTTCTGGGGATTCGATATTCGTTAGTGCACAACAATGTTGTTTTCAACAATCCCTACTCTACCAAAATCTCGCCCTCCACTCAGTGGCATTCGTGTAATGACCGCATAAAACTTGGGTTTTGGTAAGTTTATGATTTTGAAAGTATTCTGAATGCATTGCTACCTACATGTACACAGACTATCGTGACGCAATTTGAATTCTGTTGGAAAAGGCTCAAAGCTGCGATTAATAAACAAAATTCTTTACATGCAAGGGCTAACGAACCTTCCAAGTAGACCATGGTTTCATCATTTTTTGACTTGAAGCCAAGTTCTTTCACTACATAAGGACATAAACAATTTTGACCTGCGTAATTCTTTTCTTCTCAAATTTTAAACAGAAACGTTTCTATTACCCCAACGAAGCCGAAACAGCGAAACGTTAGATCAAATAACAATAATTTGATTGGTTTTTTTTTTCCTTCTCTTTACATTTTTTAAACATTTAAAGTTCAGCTCATAGGGTGCTTATTAAATGAAAATGGTATTTTCACATTATATTCTTTATAACAGGACCCGAATATCGCAACTTTAGAAAGTTTATAACACATACTGTTGCGAAAATTAACTACAAGTGATGGAAAATGCTTGATATCAGCATGTTCACATTTTTCAACAATGTTTTTTGTAGCCCTCTTCCCGAGGGTCGTTCAAAGACGGGATTGTTTGGTTAAGGTTTAAATCGCCCGACATTTTAATAATTTTAAAATGTTGCCAAACTCCTGTCACCTAATTAGGCTTAACCCCTAAGGTGCTAAGCGCGACTTACCAACCTTTTGCTGACAGTGTAGATCTCGATCAGACTGCACAGATCGTGCAGTCTGATCTTGGATCTACACTGTCCGATAAGGAGATATCTTTCCGCAGAAATGCCTTGGAAGTGGCGAAATTTGGGTTTTTACTATCGGCTTGAAAATTTCATCTCACTTATTTAGCGGGATAAAGGTTAAAACATTAGTTTGACCTCATAGGCTCTTTTATTTATCTCCTTACCCCTCCTGAAACAAATTTACACAGTACGACTTTGAAATATCTTGTCCTTATTATGGGATAATTCACCAAAATTAAAGGCCCAATAGCGGCCATAAATCAATGCATGTGTTAAATGCATTTGAATTTAAATCATACCATTTAAAAGTATGAAAAATGTTGTGAAGATGACAATCTGTTATTGTGTAGTGTTAATGGCGGTCAGAAAAAAATGAATATTAAAATCAGACAAATAGTAAACAAAAGATTGAATGGCCTGTTCTTTTAACCTAGTTTTGAAGTTAATTACTCTGCCAGCGACTAACATTTGGGCCGACAGTAAAACAGCAGATTATCATCTTCACAATGATTTCTATAATTTTAAATGATACGATTTGAATTTAAATGCATTTTAACACCCGCTTTGTTACTTTTAAGAGCTTTTGTTATTTTAAGACTGTGTACAAAAATACACGTGAAAAAATTGTGGCGAAAGTTGTTCGATACGTCACTTTTGAAAACATCGTGAGAAAAGGAGAAAATGGTGGTAACCAGCATTTTCTCTTTTCCAACAGTGTTTTGTGCGTAATTCGGGACAGATTTCATCATATAAACAACACATAATTTCTCGTTTTCAAGTCTAACATTTTGTAGTCTTGTAAAGTTATATTTAAGTCATTAATTACAAGTCCCTAAGTTTGCCAAGAATGACGAAACACTATTTACAATTTACATAAGCGAAATATCAGTACAGATAAAATGCCAGTTCATCGAAGGTCAATAATTCCAAACTACGAGTAAGTTAACCACTTAGGCTGCTAAGTGCGACTCAAAGACCTTTTGCAGGCAGTGTAGAACGTGCAGTCTGATCTTGGACCTACACTGTCCGATAAGGAGATATCTTTCTGTAAAAAGTTACCTTTGAAAAAAAAAATCTTGTTTTTTTTTACTATCGGTCTGAAAGTTTCATTTAACTTATTTCGCGCGATAAGAGTTAATGACAAAAAAGAAACTTCGACAAAGACTTACACCTGTCTTTCCCGTCATATTTCGGTAAAAATGTAGATCTAGGGCTTTTTTCGAATCAGTTATTATCACATTACTTTGGATCGTATGGGGTTTGTTTTGAATTTGGATACCAGTCTTTTTTTAACGTAATGACACCAAGGCCAACATTTGAATGAAGAGAAATTGTCTCTTGAATATTACAAAAATACTTTGTGGGAAAAGGAGCAAATACGCTATTTGTATTGAATTGCTATCTAAAGCTGCAGTACAGGAAGAAACACGGGTACTTCCGAGGTGAACATTTAACCCTTAACTTGCTAAATACGTTAAATGAAACTTTCCAGCCAACAGTAAAGGAACCCAAATTATTACAAAGTTATCTTTTAGGGAAAATATCACTTTATCGAACAGTGCAGTCCTAATCTTGTTCTACACTGTCCTCTTCGGGACCTTGATTCGCGCTCAGCAGCCTAAGGGTTAAAACTGTTGTGGTAACTGTGCTCTTCATTGGCGTCCATAATTTAGAGGTCGCTTTAGGAACGATAGTCGAGTGCACAGGTAAGGTAAATAATGGGTTAAAACGAGTTGTCTAACATTGTTCGTTTATGACATATGTGGTCGCTTTATATGTAAATATAGGTCAAAAAAAGTAAAAAAAAAACTTGGTAATGTGGTTATGAGAAATGTCTTTGTTCGAAACATAAATAAAAAATATTAAGAATTATGGTCCAGCCCTGGATCAGAGCATCCAGAATCGCTATCCTGCTTATACCAATGACATACTCATTCTACCAAATACTTCCGGAAATTTCCCACACACATTTGAATATTCCACTTGATCCCTACTCACCAACCATTCTTAGGAACGTTACCAGTCTTATTTTACAGAATTCTTTAAATTTGAAAGAAACACAACCTCTGATTGTCTAAGCCATTTGGTTTAGCCATTTGGTTTAGCCAATCAGAAGTTGTGTAACTTTCAAATTTAGAAATCTTCGTGAACAAGACTACGCACGGTCTTAAGAATGGTTGGTGAACACGGATCCAGATTTCTATGTGACGTATTTTAGGTTAATTTGAAGACAATTCAGATCCTATCCAATCCACTGCCGAGCCCAGATCAGTCGGTAGCAGACAGGGCAAGAAATCAAGGGGTCGCTCGTTCAGAGCTCGACCAGCCTCTTTTCAATGATTAATGATAGTCCTTGCTGCAGTATTTGATTCCTTTCGCACTCCTGAACATTATTTTCACGATGATCAGGTGAGAAAACAGCCATTGGTTTGGAAAGCATTGATAAGGGAAACTCCAGGAACGCAAGTGCACCTTCCATCCTGATATGCCTAAACTGGGAAAACGACGTCAGACACAAAATATCCTAACAAACAAACAAACAATGAAGTAAACAAAAAATTAGAGCCATGCTCTGGCAAAAGCAGATTTAATGCATCCCCGTGATACATGTACCAAGGAAGTCATTACACGATTGTGGGTCCATAAAGTCCAGTTTGTCTAACAACGAACTGAATCCTGAGGTAAACTGGTCCTTGGACGTGAAGAAAACTGACCAATAGCAAAAAGTTTCGGCCAAGGTCAGCCTGCGCAGTCTGCGCAGGCTGACCTGGGTCGATACTTTTTGCAGATGCATTAAGCCCCTTTTTCAGAGAGCATGGTTTATTTCAATAGCAACTGATTCATAGGTGAACGCCTCAAATTTAAAAATGTCACAACTATAGACCATTGTATACCGCTGCATAATATTTACTTGGTTTCTAACCATTGACATACGAGTTTACAATCCAAACTAACTAGACCCTTATCTCTTACTCTGCAAAACATACCCGTCAACGTACTGTTATTTGAGGAGAGTGTGCAGAACAAAACCAGACTGCACAGGCATGTACATACGCGCAGTCTGGTCTTGGTGTATACTCTCCGCTTTTCTCTTACCCGCTTCTTCTACATAATTCCCATAAATGTGGAAAAAACCTACGCGACGATGAGTTTTGTTTTTTTCTGCCTAAAAGGGAGTATTCGGTAACATAAAAATTTAAAGTACAGTGCATTCGAGTATAATCAATATTCCGTAATATTACCTTTATCCTGTTCTACAGTATAAGAATAATTGAGCCATGCTCGGTAAATGTTAATTGATTGTATGGTTTTTAACGCCGTTTTCAACATTATTTCAGTTATATCGCGGCGGCCAGTGCACCTATCCATGCTTTCCTGGACTTCCTTTTACCAGTACTCCGCACAATATTTTTTCCAAGCCACTAGCTGCTTTCCCGTATAACCATCGTCGAAACAATGGTCAGCGGTGAGAGAGGAATGAATCCTGTCGCAATGACTATCATCAATCCTCGGAAAGTAATTGACCAAGCCTGGGATCGAATCAGCGACCTCCTGTTTTCAAGTCCTGTACGCTACCGACTAAGCTACGGGGCTTAGCATGCTCTGTGAAAAGGGGGCTTAATGCATCTGCGAAAAATATCGACCCAGGTCAGCCTGCGCAGTCCGCGCAGGCTGACCTGGGCCGAAACATTTGGCTATTTGTCAATTATCTGTATGTGAAAGGCTCTTTCTACTTCGTGATTAAGTTGGATGTTTAAAAAAAGAGGATATTATGGATCAATAATTCTGTGATGGCTTAATAGGAATCATGGATCACGGGAATGCACTACGCCCCCTTTTGCCAGAGCATGGCTTAATTCTAATTTAAACATAACTCAACCATATGGACTGACTGACTGACTGACTGACGGACGGACGGGCAGATAGATAGGCAGTGAAATGCATATGCGTATGACGTGAGAGAGAGAGAGATGTTTACTGTATACCTTAAGGTACATATTGGAAGATGTAAAAAAAAAAAACATAATGAACACTTTAATCACCGAGTGACCGTCAAAACTTTTCATACTTTAGTGGCCGGTGCAGACTCAAATTAGACTCGCGTGTACAGCACGTGCAATCTGATCTATAAACTACACTGTCCGCTATGTTTAGGTTTCTGCTTTAGATAGATTCAACAATGCAATACAATCATTACAATTTTCTGTCTCCCTTTTTTGTCCTGATCAGAAATGTCAGTTGTGTTTTAACGCTCCTTAGAGCTAATCTAATACAAGTCATTAATTTGGGTTGGCGTTCCTTTTAAAGAAGACTAACGTAATTAATAAACCTATGCATATTCAAAATAGTTTTGTTATTTTCACATTTCATCAGACTTATAACTCCAAACAAATTGAAATTCAGTGATAAAATGATACCAATCTTCTATACAATTATTATCGCTCACCATACAATATTTCTCATTTCTAAGAATTCAAAAGCGACGCGACCGTGTCTTCCGGATTCAATAATGGAGTGTTATTGATGACGATTTCAGCTGGCGATATAAAAGGAGGAAAGACTCAACTACTGAAACCCCAAGGGTTTTCCGAACTGAACGTCCAGCAAAATATCGGGCAGTGTAGATCCAAAATCAGACTGAATACAACGTACAGTCTGATCTTGATCTATACTTTCCGCAGATGTACTTTGCTGCAATTAGGGTGTAAATTAAAAAAAAAGGAAAATTTTTATTTAGTTTAAAAAAAAAACTTTGTTTTGTAATGGATGTGCCAATCTGTCTTATAAAATCGACAGAAAAGGAAAACCTTACCCGATACATGTGCATATTTGTCATCAAAAATAAAGATATACATTCCATAGAAAATAGTAAGCTATTTTTTACGGTAATTATCAAAGATTTGTCAAAATCTTTGTATTAATTAACCCTTAAGCTGCTAATCGCGACTCACTGACCTTTTGCGGACAGTGTAGATCAAGATCAGACTGCACAAAACGTGCAGTCTGATCTTTGATCTACACTGTCCGATACAGTATTTTCTTTCCGGTGAAATCCTCTTTGAAACCGCAATGTGCGGGCTTTTAGAGTTGAGTAGACATGTGCGTTTCATTTATTCAGCAGCTTAAGAGTTAAGACTCTACAAGAGGATCAAATGTAGGTTGAAATGTAATGAGATGTTTTAAATGAGACTCCTTCATTTGTCCCTTCCAACTGCTGCTGTCACTGTGATACTGCTGTTGCTGCTCCTCCTCTGCACAATATTCTTGTCAAAAAGACTTGGGTTCCAATGTCTGGGTATTTTCTCCTCTTCCTCCTCTGTGCAATATTCTTGTCAAAAAAGTTTGGGTTCCAATATCTGGGTCTTTTCTTCTCTTCCTCCTCTGCACAATATTCTTGTCAAAAAGGTTTCGGTTCTAATGTCTGGGTCTTTTCTCCTCTTCCTCCTCTGTGCAATATTCTTGTCAAAAAGGTTTCGGTTCTAATGTCTGGGTCTTTTCTCCTCTTCCTCCTCTGTGCAATATTCTTGTCAAAAAGGTTTCGGTTCTAATGTCTGGGTCTTTTCTCTTCCTCCTCTGTGCAATATTCTTGTCAAAAAGGTTTCGGTCCCAATATCTGGGTCTTTTCTCTTCCTCCTCTGTGCAATATTCTTGTCAAAAAGGTTTCGGTTCTAATGTCTGGGTCTTTTCTCTTCCTCCTCAGTAGTATATATTATACCATTTTGCAAACATTTTAGTTATGAGACGGTATAAACGGTATAAAACGGTTTTGTTCTCTAAAAAAGGTTCCTAAAAAAATTAAAAAATTAAAAAATTAAAAATTTAAAAAAAAATTTAATTTTAAAAAAATTTTCATCATCACGCGTCATCGCATCAGTTAATCATCGCATCAGTTAATCATTGCATCAGTTAACCAACAAACCCATCAACCCAGCTAAACCCTTACATCACTTAACCATCAGTTAACCCCCCGAAACCCCCCCATCAACCAACGCGTCATTGCTTCAGATACTGAGATACCGAGTTACTGAGTTACCGAGTTACTGAGATACCGAGTTGCTCAAGACAAACCCTTACATCTGCAACCCCCATCAACCCCCCCATCAACCAACGCGTCATGCAATGGCTAGCCGGTTTATGAGTTAGCGGGGTGGGTTGGGATTTTAATAATTAAAAATTGATTTTAAGGTAAGTAAAACCAGCAAATAGTAGGTAAAGAAACAAGTAAGCATGGTTAATCAATCATACGATGTTACCACAAACAAATTTACTTTTTCTCCAAAGGAGTTAGTATTGTATGAATTCGCTGAGTTTATTTATGCCCGCATCATTATTATTTGTAGTTGTTGCAACTGTGATGATAAACCATGGTATAAAACCATAATTGATAAGGAAACAGGAGCAATTTATGCAAAGCAGGTTGGTGAAAAAAATAACTACAAAAGAAACGTAAGAATAACAATAGTATTTCTCATTTTAATAATCATCATTTCCATTGCGGCAATAACGATCACCGCAATTTCCTTCTCAACCAACAAAACTTGATCATATAATATTTTGTGAATATTATGTGATCCTATTGAGATATAAACAATAGAGACAATTATGTATTCAAGAAACAAGAAAACCGGAACAACAAAACATGGTATCATATTTTCAAGTAATGAATATTATGATTTCCATGTTTCAATATCAGAGTTTAATAATATTGGTGAGGACATCCTTGAATCCATCAGAAATTCTTTACAGAGTGGTGTTAGCAATTCACGATTAAGATGGGCAATAGATTTTTTAAAAGAAAAAAAGGTAAAAACCGAAGATAGAAATGATAAAATGAAAAGCATAATCTTAAATAATCTTGAAAGTCTTTGTGAAGAAAATAAAAAGTTGATTGCCACCCATGAAAATAAAATGAAATACAATAAACGAAGAGGAATCATAGCAATAAGACAACAAATTTATAAAAATATCGATGTTTCAAGAGCAATTCATGATATTATTGATGCAGAATTTATGAATATTAAGGCTGATAATTAAATCTGCGTAAACTTGATTTACGAAAAAAAAATTTAAACAAAATTTACAAAAATTTTTAATAAAAAAAAAATAAATTTTTTTATTCCTTTGATAGAAATAAAAAATTGAATTTAAGGTAAAAAAATCACACAAAAATAGTAGGTAAAATGGCAAGTTTTACTGAAAATAATAATGAAAACATAAGTGATAATAATGATAACAATGGTGTTGTCATACGATCACAAGAAGAGTTTGATGACTTGTTTTATGAAGAGGCAAGCACCATCAACGGTTTGTTTGAAAGTAGAGTAGAGGATATAATAGAAAAAGCAATAAGAAATCTTACCCACTACTTTGACGTTGTGAAAGAGGAGGATCTTCAGTTTAGGTTAGATGATTTAAAAAACGACATAGCTTTAGATACAGATGTTGATAAGATAAGAGAACAGATGGAGGAAACTTTAGACAAAGTGTTTGAGGATATAGAAGATGAAGTTATACATGCTTTAAATGATAAACATTCATCTTTAGATAAGGATTGTGATTTTTTTAAAAAACAAATAATAAAGGAAGTAGCTGATGTGTTTGTCAAAAAATACTAAGAAAAAATTATGCTAAAATAGGACTTAAATAATAATCCATGGTATATATTTCATCTTAAGATGATATATAACCCATATTAAAAGAGAAATATGGAAAAAATAAATGAAGAAATAGAAGCAAGTAAAACTGTAAAAGACAAACAGGCAATAGACCGGTTCCATTCAAGAGCATATGAGGATATTGAACATAAATATGAGTTATTTAAAGAAATAACAAACAGAGCATGTGTAACATTTTCCGTAGAGGAAGAAGAGTTCAAATACGTGGTAAATCTGGAAAAAGAATATAGAGAACTAGAAAAGTTTTATAAAAAAATAAATTGTTATACTTACTACCTAACCCATAGTATATATGGTGGAGTAATGCAAGAATGGTTTGATAAAAATTGTAAATTTGCAGACGAATGTTTCTATCTAGATCATCTAATATCTAAAAGAGAAGAACTAGAAAACGATTTAATAAAGATAGAATAGATTAACTAAACAAAAATTTTCATAAAATAAAATGCTAGAACTAGAGCCAGATTTCAAGCAAAAGCTAAATGATCTACTTAAGGATAAATCAAATATTCATCCTACAAACACAAACAAAATCATTTACACAAATGGAACCGGACTAATGCCCTATAAAGACTCAAAATGGTTTAGTGATATATACTACTACTGCAGTAAAATGTTTTATGAACAACCTAACGAGGGTAACCTAAACATAACATTTTATGCTGGTGGTAACGACACACGCGTTAAACATCAATTTATCAGTAAAGATTTAACCAATTTGCTATCTCTCTTTAAACAAAGATTTATAGATTGTCCATATGAACATAGTTTCCTTGAAAGCTGTCTTAACGAAATTGAAGAATTTAGCATAAACTTTAAGTTTTTATAAATATTTAACCCTTTTTCTGGGTTATATATTTTACATATCCAATTCTATCAATATAGCTACATAAGAATTAGTTACCTTTGGATTTTTTGACACAGTTTTAAAATTTATAACATCACATTGGTTGACCTCAATAGGAGGATTAAACTCTGTACAAGTACATAACTCATCACGTTTTTTAATAATATTTTTTCCAGTTTCAGCAGATGATATGGTTATTTCAAGTATACTATCATCATCATCTTTTGGTAAAGAAACTAATGTGCCGCGTAATATTCTTCCTGACGCGGATAAACAATAACCCCCCAATGCATGAGATGGACCAGATAAACCATTACCAAATGAAAACTGAAAGCTGTTTTTCTTTAGATCTCCCTTTTCCTCAGCCCACACGGTAATTATAGGTTTTGGTTTAATGCCTATTTTTTCATCTACGTAGGATTTTGTTGCTATATCTCTTTCTTCTACTGGGGTTACCGCATTTTTTATAGTAAAGCCTTGCATATTTATATCCGCGGAGGCCGTAAAGCTTCCATCAGGATTTTTTACAATGGCACCCCCATTATCAACATAATTTTTATTGACAGCAGAATCACGGTCTATTGGATTTGGTAAGCCGGTAAGTGGGTGAGTGTTCATATCTATTTTACCAGTTGCTAAGAAAACCCCAGCTTGGTTTTGTCTTAAAGCTCTTTTTCCTGCGGTGGCCGTATTAACAATGCTATCTACATAAAACTTATTTGCAACTTGTCGATTACTTATAGGTGAAGCAACATCATTAATCCTCCATCCACCCATAGAAATGTCACTACTTGATGTATATGAATCACCATCATGAATAAATGCGCGATTAGCATAATCTACATATCTTTTTGTAGCAGCATCCATCGGGGATGCAGGATCTATAAGATCCATTAAATGATACCCCTTCATGCTTATATCTGCTACAGCAGACCAGGTACCATCTTGTTGTTTTCGTATTGCATTAATACCGTCTACATATCTTTTTGTAGCAGCTTCATTCGGCTCTTCAGGTTCATCTAAGTTTTTTATTTTATTAAAACCCATGTTTAGATACCCCTCTATATGATACCCCCCGTTTTCATCTAACAACCCTGAGCTACTACCATCAACATAACTCTTAGTAGCAACATCCTGAGGATTTACTGGATTACTAACCCTTGTTAATGTGTTACCATCCATATTTATGGAACCGGTAACAGTGGTTGTTCCATCTTTACGTAAAAAGTTGTTAGTAATGTAAGCAAGTGACACACCACCATCACCACTTGTTTTATCATCATCCATTCTTCCAAATTTATCAACAGGCATAGTTTTTAATATTGCTAAAAAAGTTTATTTAAAATATCTTGAAATTTATTACCTAATCCCAACTCTTTAAGAATGTATAAACATAAATGTCCACAAAATACTTCACCTGCTTGTTGTAATTGATCCGTATTGTAATGTAATGGACTTTTTAAATAATCTATAATTTCAAGAGGCGGTTGAATACCATAACTATCAAAATAAATTTTTTTCTTTCCATCTTTAAACCAAGCAACCCAATGAGTACCAGATCCGCCAGTAGCATCAAGATTTAATATACCACATTCTTTATTTCTTACTTTTTTAGGTAGGGCATCTCTTAAAAATGTTCCTCTAAAATTTTTTATTTTTAATTTTTTTACGGCATCCTCAAGCTCAAAATTGCTTAAAGGTTTATTTGGTAAAGTTATATTATCAATTAAAATATTTTCCATTTTTATATAGTTAAATATTTACAATAGCATCGTTGTCAACCCATGAATTAAACTCATCAGAATAACCTTTCCACTTTACAAGAGATTTCTTTTTACCTTTTTTAATAACCTTTTCTATCCTAAACACCTCTTGGCTCGTTTTTTGTAGTTCCGGTTCATAAAAAGAACCTTTTATTTCTTCACCATTTAAATCTTCAATCTTATACGTTATAGGCGTCGTATGTTTTACTCCGATAACCGTAAAAACCTCTTCAGTCCATCTCGTAGTATAACCTTTTTCAAAAGTCTTTTTCTTTTTACTTATCCTTACTTTGTCCCCAACAGAAAACTTTGGTTTGATATCCTCCCTTACTTGGTCATAATCAGGATACAATGTTGTCCAAACTTTATTTTTATTCTTCTTCTTACTTGCTTCAATTGGCGACATCTTAATAGAAGAATGCCTCGTGTTGTTGTATTCCTTAACAAGATTTTGTAATACATCTATATATACATTTGTTGAGTGAGCAGAGAAATACTTCCACATTTTTTCTTTCATTGTTCTAATCCATCTCTCAACAACGCTTGATTTTTCCTCATTTTCAGTAGAATACAATTCAACCAAATCTTTAACATCTTTGTTATAAAACTCTTTCCCCCGATCAACCCACATTTTCTCAGGCTTTCTTTCCTTAAAAATACTCTTCAGTGCAGCAGAAACAGATTTTCCTGTTTTATCCTTTAATGGTATTAGCCATCCATATTTTGAAAAGATATCAATGACAGCAAGAAGAAATTTTACTCCATGATTTAGTTTAGAAAATGCTTGCATATCTACTATATCTGCTGCCCATATCCTATCGACACCCCCTACTCTAACTCTCCTTTTCTTAAATTTTCTTTTTACAGGTTTATGTAATTCTTCTGCTAGTGAATATTTTTTTTTTTACCGACACCCATACCAAATCTTTTCTTGGTTCCTATCAATGAAGAAACTAATCCTCTTTCCATTTTTTCCTTAATAGTAGGATTATAGATACCATTTAACTCTTTAAGCATATTAGTATCACACACATCATTCCGTGTTTTAGTATCATTATGCTTTAGATAACAAATATCATGATGATAAGCCGCTTTGTCAACGCGATTTACAGGCTTTGACCATTCTTTAGGTGTTAAGTCAGGATTCAATCTTTTCTTTAACTTGGTACCAGGGCCAGTAAAATTATGACCAGGTAAATGCATTTCAACAGGTAAGTTATTGATTGCTTTGTTTAACAACGAACCACCTTCTTGTTGTTTAATAAACTGTGTTTTTGTTGTTCCACATTCAACACATTTTCCTCGTGCCATATTTTTATTATTTTTACTTACCGTATACTGTATATCAGTAGTATCAGTTTTCTTTTTACATTTAACGCAATACATTTTTTATATATTAAAATAAATTTTTTTAATTAAAATATGGATATTGTTAATTTATCTTGGAATGAAACATTAGCAAAAAGATTTAACCATCCTCTTTTACCTAGGAGTATCAGAGGTTTAATAGTAGGCAAATCAGGATGTGGTAAAACTACACTTTTACTTAACCTTTTGTTAAGACCTGATTGGTTAGATTATGGTAACTTATTCGTTTTTGGTAAAAGTTTGTTTCAACCAGAATATCGCATACTTAAAAAAGCTTTTGAAGAAAAAATACCAAAAGAATACATATTAAGGTTGTTTTCAATTAAAGATGAAGTTCAAAACCGAGATATTTCACCTACAGCATTAGTTGAAGAATGGGCAAAAACAATTAAGGAAAAATCAGATATCGATTGTGAATTTTTTGAATATGCTAGTGATGTACCTGATCCAAGAGATTTAAATGCATCAAATAAAAACTTAATGATATTTGATGACTTACTTTTAGAAAGACAAAACAAGTGTGAAAACTATTATGTAAGGGGTAGACATAGTAATGCTGATTGTTTTTATCTGGCACAAAATTATTTTAGACTACCCCGTCAAACTATTAGAGAAAATGCTAACTTAATATGTTTGTTTAGACAAGACTTAAAAAATCTTAATCATATTTATAGTGATCATGTTGGAGATGATATGACTAAAACAGAGTTTATTAATTTTTGTAAAAAATGTTGGGAAATACCTCATGGTTTTGTAGTGTTAGATTTAACTAAGAACCCTAACGATGGAAAATATAGATGTGGTTTTGATAACTTTTACATACCACGAAATTACAAAGATTATAATTAAAAAATATATTTTTCATTAAAATATATTTTACAAATTTATAAAATGGAAGTAGAATTACTTGAAAAGATAGTAAAAAACACTAACCATAAAACATCATTTCAAATTATCGTAAGCGATAACAAAACAGAGTTTACAACAAGATTTACTCCTCCACTTAAATTAGATCAAGATAAAGAATATGAAATAGCATTGGTTAATCTTGAAACTTATTATTCATTTCCTAATATTGATGCAAGCAATAACATTTTTGTTTATTCACCAGATAATGGTGCAACATGGGTAAAAATAAGAATACCTGAAGGAAGTTATGATCTAGTTGATATTAATGATGTAATTCAACAAGAAATGAGAAAAAAGGGACATTATGATGCTGTTAATGAAGAAAATTATATTAGCATCTCAGCAAATACTAATACTTTAAAGTCTATTCTTGTTTTAGAAAATGGATATCAGGTTGATTTTAACCAACAAAATTCTATTGCTAAAATATTAGGGTTCACTCGTTCTAAATATACACAAGGATTTCATGAATCAGAAAATGTAGTAAATATTCTTAGTATTAATAGCTTACTAGTTAATATAGATTTAATTTCAGGTAGTTATGTTAACGGTTCACAAAAAAATACAATTTATAGTTTTTTTCCAAATGTATCACCAGGATATAAAATTATAGAAAATCCGGTAAACCTTGTTTACCTTCCCCTAACATTAAATGAAATACATAATTTAAATGTATCAATTACAGACCAAGATGGAACATTACTCAATCTTAGAGGGGAAAATTTAACAATTAGATTTCATATAAGAGAAGCAAGATAGATATAAAAAAATGACAAGCTATATTAACGCTAAAATAAATATATCAGACGGACAAAAGGAAAAAATTTTACATTCTTTTAGAAACAAAGCTCCAACAAGTATTCGTTTAAAGCATGAGGATATTCATGGTAATGATGTAATAGCATTAACCAAACCACAAGTAAATAAACTTACAAAAGCTTATAAAGCTGGTAAGGGGGCAACGTTTAGAATGACAACTAAACAACTTAAGCATAATATGAAAGTAGAAGGTGGATTTTTACCTCTATTAGCGGGATTAGCTTCATCAGTTCTACCTACATTAGCAAGAACCGTTTTACCTGCTATAGGAATTGGTGCACTATCTGGTTTGGCATCTTCAGGAGTTCAAAAAGCAATGGGTAATGGTTTGTATCTTAAGAAAGGTGGTTGCGTCTGTCAAGTAGAAACTGATGGTGAAGGTTTATATCTTAAACCATACAAAGGTAAAGGATTAGGTTCCGTTGGTGATGGATTGTTTTTAAAACAAGGTGGTAAAATTTATGATGGAAAAGGTCTTCTTTTAGGACCTAATAGCCCATTTGCTAATATTCCTATATTAGGTGCAATATTGTAAATTAAAAAATATGAATGTGCATAAATTTGGAAATGGAAAACATAAAATAGTTCAACCAAAAACTATTTTTTGGAAACCTGTAGAAGTTAAGTATCCAGCTAAAAAAGTTAATCCTGTTACATGGGATGTTTTTACACAACAACCATTAGTATTAGAAGGAGGACAAACGAAGACGATAGCCTTAGGTATTGGTTTCAATATGAGTAAAGGCTTTGTTTTAGTTTCTCTATCTTATGCTTTAAAACTTAATCAATTAACTATTACAAATGAAGTTACATTAGAAGAGGTGGATGACATGGTTACCACAATTACAAACAACTCTAATAAAATAAAAAAAATACAAGAAAACACATTTTTGTGTCGTCTTTATTACTCAATTTAAAAAATAGTTGTTGTAAATAAAATGGAACTAAAAGAAAAGATTTATCCAGAGTTACCAGAAGAACGAAATATACCAAATGCACCATCATTAGAGCCAGTAATATCCTCAAGAGACAATGGTCAATCATTTAGGTTACAAAAGATATCAGAAATTCAGACTTTTCTAGAAAATGAAGTTAGGGAAAGAGAGCAACTAAGTAAAAAGTATTTAAAGATTAGTAAGAATGTGGACAATGTAGAAGCTGGACTAACCGTTATAGCACTAGGCGCTGGAGCAGGGGGAATCGCTTTACTATCAACCGTAGTAGCGATACCTGCAACTATGGTTCTAGAAGGCTGTGCTTTAGTTGTTGGGTTAGCCGCTTTAGTGGGTAAGTTTGTAGTTAGAAGAACCAGAACAAAATCAGAAAAACATCTTCAGATTAAAATGTTGGCTGATTCAAAGCTAAACACACTACTTACACATATATCAAAAGCAATAACAGACAACAAAATAGATCATTCAGAATTTACTTTAATTATGGAAGAATTGGAAAAATATAAACAAATGAAGGAAGAAATTAGGAGTAAGTCAAAGAAAAAAAGCAAGCTAGAGGAATCGGAGAGTTTAATAGAGAAGGGGCGAATAGAAGCACGGGAGGAATTCAGGAGGCTTGTAGAAAGGCATTCAAATTAAAAATAAAACCACCCAAGTTTAAGTGTTCTTGTGCATGTGAGATAGATAATACAAATTAAAAAAATAATTTACTTTTTAAAAAAATGTCATTTTTGAAAATACGAGACCCTTTAAAAAGGGAGCAAACAATAAAAGAATATCTTGAACTAAAGAAAAGAATTCATGATAATCAGCTTGCAGAGAAAGAAGGCAAACTTAAATATCAACAACAACTTTCTAGGTTTTTTAGACCTGTTATAGAATCACAAAAAGAAACATTAAAGGAGGTATCAAGAGAACTAGGCTTAAATAAGATTAATAGATTAACAACTAAACTTGATGAATTTCCTACCTTGAAAGTTTTTGTTTCATTATTATTAAATGATGAAGAAGAAGAAGAATTAGGCAATTTTTTTGATTTATTAGATTTAAAAGGTTTAGATGATCATATATCAAAAATAATTGTTAGTCCATTTGAACTATCTCAGTTAAAAAGATTTAAAAATAAAGATGATGTTGATACAACATATGGTCTTTATGAAAAAGATGAAAAATTATTTATTGGTAATAAAAAAATCGATATTGCAAATGATAGTTTTTACATTGATGGTATTGAGTATGAAGGCACCCCAGGTTTGTGGGAGTTAATTGTGGCTAAAGATCCAAAAAAAATATTTACTGAAGTGGATAAAGATAATTACAAGAAAATAATATTAGAATCTAATACTCTTCATAAAAATAATAACCCAAAAATTAATATTCCTAAAAACAAAAGAATGAATAAGTGGAAAGACATTCTTAAATTTTTTTGGTATGAAAAAAGTTATTATTATCCTTATTTAGGTAAAGGAATTACCATTATCCCATCTGATCCTAATGCACTATTAGAAAGATTAGACCTCTTAATGGCAAGTAAAGGAGCCGGTCATACAGGCGTAAGAAATGAGTTGGTAAGTATTTGTGATGAATTAAAAAGACAACGTATATTAGATACAAAAGCTTATAAAAAATTAATGTCTAAATTAAAAAAATGATAACATCACAAAAGAGAGGATTTAAAAGAAGTTATGCTTATGGTGGAGCAGGAGTATTTGATACTTTAACTAATTTTCTTACAAAACTCTTTACAAGCAGCGCAGCTAAACAAATTGCATCTTCAGCAGTTGATGTTGGTAAGAGTGTAGCTAAGGAAGGAGCAAAGAAAGCATTAGAGGTTGGAAAGAGTGCCGCGGTTGATGCAGGTAAAAAGTTAGTTCAAAAGGCTTTAACACCAAAATCTAAAAAAATTCTAGAAAAATATTCTCAAAAGCCTACTAAAACAACTCAACCTGTAATGCAAGATATTAGTAAGTTAATGGATGGTGGTGACATTGCTATACAAGATTTAGTTAAGAAGTTAAATAGTAAAAAGGGTTCCGGAGTTAAAGTATTATAAATTTAAGTTAAGTAAATTATTACATTAAATAAAATAATGACTAATCTAAAATTTAATTTAACGCATTATGAAAATTACAATACAAAAAAGGTTAGTATCCTTTATGCTAATTTAAAACTTGATGAAGATTGTGAAGTAATAGATAGCAGTGATACAAATTATGATTATAAAAAGGTTGTTTTAAAATTGTCACCTGAAAAAGCTGATATCATTAAGGAATTTGAAGAAGATATAAATCAATATCTAAAAAAAAATAATATGTCTAAGGTAACCATACTTTACGGAAATAGAATTTATCTAAAAATGAAAAAAAACCTTTCAGTAGAAAAAATTAAAAATATTAAACTTAAGGGTGTGTATGTAAATGATGAAAACAAGTCATTCCCTCAACTATGGGCAAATTAATTAATTTAAACAATTATAATTTGACTTAAAATTATAATTGCATATAATAAAATGGATATTTTAAATATTAAAGCACCGATTTTTAAAGATGATAGTATTGATGAATATGAATATTATGAATATCTTCCTATTACAGGGACTAATATAAACAACCCCGGAGGAAATATTAGGATTGATATTGAAACTCAAGATATTTTTTATCATCCTTCAGAATCATATCTGCTAATTGAAGGAAGATTGCTTAAACAGTCTCTTGTTAATATTAATCCTATTTATGCAAATGAAGATATGGTTAACTTAACAAACAATGGTTTAATGTTTTTGTTTAAAAATATAAGATATCAACTTAGTGGACAAGAGATAGAAAGCATTAATTACCCTGGTCAAACTACCACAATGCTAGGTTTGTTAAAATATCCTGATGACTTTTCTAAATCCCAAGGATTAAATCAGTTTTGGCAAAAGGATGGGCTAACCGTTATTAGAGATGCTAATAATAATGAAAATGCAGGTTATAACATTAGAAAAAATTTAATTTTTTCTTCGGTACCTACTGGATTATTTAGTTTTAAGGTGCCCTTAAAACATATATTTGGTTTTTGTGAAGATTACAACAAAGTTTTATATGGTATGAAACAAACTTTAACCTTAACAAGAAATAATGATAATGATGCAATTTATAGACTTGCCCAAGCGTTAGTGGCTGGAAATCAAAGACATGAACCTGGTAGGGTTGAATTAACTAAAGTATCTTGGTTTATGCCTCATGTAACACCGGAAGATGGAAATAAGATGGAACTTTTTAAATTTATTGAGAAGAAAGAAAAATTCCCAGTTGGGTATAGAATGATACAAAGCGATAGTATTGCGGTTCCACAAGCAACAGGTTTTACTTGGAGGTTATCATCTAAATCATCTCCTGAGGTGCCACGTTTCTTAATTATTGGTTTTCAAACTAACAAAAGTAATAACCAAGAAGAAAACCCTGCTATATTTGACAGCATAAATATTAAAAATATTTATGTAATGTTAGGTTCAAAAAAATATCCTGCATATGATTATGATATAAATTTTAATGAAAATCAATTTGGTAGAATATTTGGTGAGGCTTCCTCATTTAGAAAGAAATTTTATAATATGGATGAATTGGTATCAAACCCTAATATTAGCCCTTATGATTATAAATTTATTTATCCTTTGTTTGTGTTTGATTTATCAAAACAAAGTGAAAGGCTTAAGTATTCTGTAACTGATATTCATGTTAAAGCAACATTTAATGTAAATCCACCTGCAAATACACAAGCATATGCAGTTTTATTGAGTGACAGGCTAATTAACTTCCAGAGTGATGGGAATAAGATGAGTGTAGTATATTAAGTAATTTTTTACTTAAATAAAATGAAAAAGGTTGCTGATTTTAAGAAAATATTAACAGATAACAATATTAAGTGGTATTCCTATTGGAACAAGAAAAAGTATATTGATGTTTTAAAAGAGCATGGTTTGTATCCTGAAGAGGAAGAAAAAAAATTTTTAAAAAAAATTCCTAATTATGAAAGATTAAAGGATATTGCTAAAAACCCAAGGAGGGTTACCTTAAAGGATGTTAAAACTGAAGAGGTGAAAGAGTTTCCATCAATTTATAAAGCTAGTAAGTTTATTGGTAAATGTCCACAAACGATTGAAAACTGGAATGGTAGAGTATGGAATGGTAAATATAGAATTGATATTCTTTAATTTTATTATTTATGAAAAAAATAATAAAATTTGACTTAAGATAATTTTATCTATTTTAAAAATTATAGCGATGAATTCTTTTTCACGAAGATTTATCAATAGACTGGTAGATGCTAGTCAGTCGATTGCATCTAATTTATATAGTGGTGCTCAAAGGGTTGCCTCGGCAGTAATTCCTCAGAGTGTTAGAAGAAGAGTGTCTAATTTTACTAATTGGATGACTGGTAATGTTCCAGAAGAGCAAATTCCACAAGTTATAAACCGGGTTTTAGAAAATGTAGAAGAGGACTTGTCGAGAAGAGAGATGCCAAACACCGTATTAAGACAAGAAGCGTCTGCATTAAGAGAATTTGCAACACAGTATGTTATAAATGGAGTAGGGGGATGGGGAGCAAATGATTTTTTAGAAGTATGTAGAGAAAGCATAACTAATTTTTTAAGAAACAATAGAAATACAAAGGTAAAGCTAGAACTAGTATGTTTATTTTCAAGGGAAAAAAATGATGGTGATATTGAATATAAAAACGTTAAACTTTCTTCAAGTCATGAAATTATAACAAGGGAAAGTAATGTAGATGATGCTTATGATGACATGGTAGAACGAGTTATGAGAAATTTCGAAACTTTTTTAATACAAGGAACCGGTTGGAATTTTGAGGGGGTTATAAGCTTAACATTACATTCTGTAGAAAATATACAAGCATGGGAGGGGCGTGCCGGTTCATGGATGCCTTTACCAGCAGGATTAAAAAGAGCAAATAACAGAAATGGACTTGTTAATATTAAAAACGAAAAAGATCATAATTGTTTTTTATACTGTTGTATGAGGGTGGTTTATCCGAAAAAAGAAAATCCACAAATAGTTGATAAAAAATTAAAAGAGCAAATCAAAGAATTAAATATGAGGGGAATAGAATGTCCCGTTAAGTTGTGTGATATTAATAAATTTGAAAATCAAAATCCAGATTTTTCTATTGTTGTTATAGGTTATGATGAAAAAGATGGGTTATATCCTCTTAGAAGGCAAAGAAAAGAAACTTTTGGTAGAAAACATTTAGTGATTCTTTTGTTAATAAAAGATAAAGATGAAAATAGTCATTATGTTTGGGTGAAAAATCCAAGCGCGCTATTAGCATCAAAAATATCTAAAGATAAACATAAACTTTCTTTTTGTTGGAGTTGTTTAGGACATTTTACGAGTGAAAGAGTTTTAGAAGATCATAGAGTGTTTTGCTATGAAGAAGATGCTGTAAGAATTAAAATGCCATCAAAAAACCAGTGTACCGTAATGTTTAAAAACTGGGTTAAAACACAATGGCATCCTTTTGTTGTTTATGGTGATTTTGAAACGATGCAAATACCAATACAACATGCAAAACCAGACCCAAGTAAAAGTACAACAACAAAAACTCATATGCATGTCCCAACAGGTTATGCTTTCTTTTTAAAAAGTTTTGATGAAAATGTTTTTAAGTCTAGATTGTTACTATATCGAGGAGAAAAAGCAGAGGAAAAGTTTGTGGAAGAAATAGAAAGTCTGACTAAAGAGATTTTTAAATTACCAAAAAAAGATATGATACTTACCGCAGAGGATGCAAAAGATTTTAATAATGCAGATACCTGTTATCTTTGTAATATAAAGTTTGGGAAGGAAGAAAAAAGGGATGAAGAAGAGGAAAGCGATGAAGAAGATGGAGTGGAAGAAGAGGAAGAAAAAGAAGAAAAAAAGGAAAAAGATGAAGATAGATGGAAAAAAGTAAGAGACCACTGTCATTTTAGTGGTAGATATAGAGGAGCCGCACATAATAAATGTAATCTTAAATTTCATAAACCAAACTTTCTTCCTGTTTTCTTTCATAATTTGTCTGGATATGATACTCATTTGTTTGTTAAAAATCTTGGTGTTAGTGAGGGGGAAATTAATGTAATTCCAAATAATGAGGAAAAATATATAAGCTTTACAAAAAAGACTTTAGTAGGTCAGTATAAAAATAAAGATATTTATAAGGATATTAGGTTTTTAGATAGTTTTAAATTTATGGATAGCAGTTTAGCAAAACTAGCAGAAAATTTAAAAGATTATCAATTCAAAAACTTAAAAAGCGAATTTCCAAAAGAAGAAGAGTTTAAACTTCTTCGTAGAAAGGGTGTTTATCCATATGAATATATTGATTCATTAGAAAGACTTAATGAAACACAATTACCACCTATAGAAGCATTTTATTCAAAACTTGCTGGGGAAGGAATTACAGAAGAAGATTATAACCATGCAAAAAAGGTATGGAAAACATTTAAAATTAAAACTCTTGGTGAATATCATGATTTATATTTAAAAACGGATGTTCTTCTTTTAGCTGATGTGTTTGAAAGTTTTAGAAAAGTTTGTTTTAACGTTTATAAATTAGACCCTGCTTGGTATTTTACTGCACCTGGTTTAGCTTGGGATGCTGCATTAAAGTTAACTGGTGTTAAGTTAAAACTGAATAGAGATAAAAATAAAATCCAATTTATTGAAAGGGGGGTCCGAGGTGGAATTTCAATGATTGTTAAAAGGTTTATAAAAGCTAATAATAAATATTTAGGTAAAAAGTACAATTCGAATATGCCTTCAGTATTTTGTAAATATTTAGATGCGAATAACTTGTATGGTTGGGCAATGAGTCAGAAGCTTCCAATTGGTGGATTTAAATGGATGACGGAAAAGGAATTAAACAACTGGAAACGTCATTCTTGTTTTTTAGAAGTTGATTTAGATGTTCCTAAAGAACTGCATGATTATTTTAATGAGCTTCCTCTTGCTGCGGAGAGAAAAAAAGTAAATAAAGTTGAAAAGCTGGTGCCAAATTTACATGATAAAAAGAAATATATTATACATTATAAAAGTTTAAAACAGTGTTTAAGTCTTGGTTTAAAATTGAGGAAGATACATAGAGGGATTAAGTTTAAAGAGAGTGATTGGTTAAAACCATATATTGATTTAAACACACAACTGAGAGCAAAAGCAGAAAATGATTTTGAAAAAGATTTTTATAAGTTAATGAACAATGCAGTGTTTGGAAAAACTATGGAAAATATAAGAAAAAGGGTAAATATTAGACTTGTTAGAAGTAGAAAAACAGCAAGAAAATTTGTAAACAAACCAAACTTTAAGCATTTAGAAATATTTAATGAAAATTTAATAAGCATTCATATGGGAAAAACACAAATAACATTTAACAAACCAATATATTTAGGGTTTTCCATTCTTGAGTTAAGTAAAACATTGATGTATGATTTTCACTATAACTATATTAAAGCAAAATATGGAGATAGAGCAACTTTAGGACTGACAGATACCGATAGTTTATTGTATGAAATTAAAACAGAAGATTTTTATAAAGATATTTCAGATGATGTTAAAGAAAAGTTTGATACAAGTGACTATCCAAAAGAGGGGCATCCTTCAGGTATTCCAGTTGGTGTAAATAAAAAGGTGATTGGTATGTTTAAGGATGAAACAAGTGGACGGGAAATAGAAGAAACTATTGGATTAAAACCAAAAATGTACAGTATTAAAATGGATGATGGGGTGGAAAATAGAAAATGTAAGGGGATTAAGAAAAATATAATTAAGAAAACTATAACACATCAGGATTATCTAAATTGTTTAGAAAAAAATAATATACAGCATAGAACAATGACAAATTTAAGAAGTTATAAGCATCAAATTTATACGGAAGAAATTAATAAAATAGCATTAAGTGCAAATGATGATAAAAGGTTTATTTTACCTGATGGAATTCATACACTTGCTTGGGGACATCATAGGATAGAGGAATACAAAAAATAAATTTTTATTTGTGTTAAGAACAAATAAAAATTATAAATTTTTAATTTTACCACATGTTATACATTCTAAAACATAGTTTTCATCAATATTTCTTCCTGTAATATAATTCATTATATCATTAAATGATATGTTTTCTTTTAGTTTTTTTTCAAATCTGCCTAAACAATTATTTTCATGATGAAGATTGTTATAACATTCTTTAAAAAGACCATATTTTTTATTTTCAAAAATTGTATATTCTCTCCAATTTGTTAATTCCTGCATTTTCTTACATAGTCCACTTCTTTTTTCATTATAATCTGATATTAAGTTATTAATGATGACTACTTCTTCATTTATCTTTTCAATTGTCTCTAAATCTTCTTTTGTTAAAGTATCTCTATATTTTTCTTTTGTGTTAAGTAAAAGAACATGATTCTTTAATTTTTGTAAAAGTTTAATATAAGTTTCTTTTCCATATTGTATTTTTTTCTTTGTATTATAGTTTATTCCGTTTTTTAATTTTTCATATTTTTCTTTTAAAGTAATAGCTTTTTCTAAATCATAATATAAATTAAAATCATCAACACTACTTTTTATGTGTGATAATGAATATGGTATAAAATTTCTTGGATAAAATGAAACTGGATATTTTATTGGAGGTAGATACCTTTTTATTTTATCTTGTAAGTCTGTCATCTTACCTACTGTCTCTGCGCGATCTTTTACCTTAAAATCAATATTTTTTTTAATTCATAATCTTAAGCCATCCAAAGGTGATATAAACCCGCTAGCCATTGCATGACGCGTTGGTTGATGGGGGGGTTGATGGGGGTTGCAGATGTAAGGGTTTGTCTTGAGCAACTCGGTATCTCAGTAACTCGGTAACTCAGTAACTCGGTATCTCAGTATCTGAAGCAATGACGCGTTGGTTGATGGGGGGGTTTCGGGGGGTTAACTGATGGTTAAGTGATGTAAGGGTTTAGCTGGGTTGATGGGTTTGTTGGTTAACTGATGCAATGATTAACTGATGCGATGATTAACTGATGCGATGACGCGTGATGATGAAAATTTTTTTAAAATTAAATTTTTTTTTTTAAATTTTTAATTTTTTAATTTTTTAATTTTTTTAGGAACCTTTTTTAGAGAACAAAACCGTTTTATACCGTTTATACCGTCTCATAACTAAAATGTTTGCAAAATGGTATAATATATACTACTCTCCTCTGTGCAATATTCTTGTCAAAAAGGTTTCGGTCCCAGTATCTGGGTCTTTTCTCTTCCTCCTCCTTCTTTACGCAATATTCTTGTCAAAAAGGTTTGGGGTCCCAATGTCCGGGAGCTCCTCATCCTCCGCCTCCTGCTGCTGCTGCTGCACTTCCTTCTCCTCCTTTGCACAATTTTCTTGTCAAAAAGATTTTGGGGTCCCAATGTCTTGGTTTTTTTTCTCCTCCTTCTTCTCGTCTTCCTGCTCATCCTCCTACTCCTTCTTTGCGCAATATTGTATTAAAAGAAGGTTTGGGGTCTCAATGTCTGGGTCTCTCCTCCTCCTCCTCTTCCTTATTGCAATATTCTTGTCAAAGAGGTTTGGGGTCCCAATGTCTGGATCTTTTCTTCTGCTCTCTTTATGTCACCTATATCATGTATTAGGTATATATCTGTATACATAGTCTGGGTCTTTTCCTCTGCTCTCTTTATGTCACTTATGTCTTGTATTAATAATATCTGTAATTTATTATAAGCCAGAGGCCTTCGATATACACATAGATAATAAACTATTTGCATTGTGCCTTGCGATTTCGCTAGGTATTTTTTGCAAGTCTATACTCATATTTAGAGTGTAAGCCACTCGATCATCTACTAATAAAAATAGACCTACTTTAAGTCACATGTCATCGTAATTCAAAATAAAATTGTTATGTATTGAAATTGTTGGTCCTAAATCTTAAAAAATAAAACCGCATTTGCAACTCTGATTACATCCAGTCGATTTATCATTTCAACATGCAAAGTAGGCAAAGGGCGGCGGTATAAAATGCTAATTCGGCTCAGACCACTCTAGACGATCAATCTTACCTTAGATTCAATATTGATGTTCCCAGAACAGGTTTAGATCTGCAATTGTTGGACCTGTTTCGCTTACTTTGAAGATTATTTTTACCTATTTGTCATGCAGCCTACAGTGACACGTTTTTGCCAAACTTGTTTTGAGAATTAATCATCAAACTGATAAATAAATTAAATGAAAATTACATTAACAGTCAGTAGCAAAACCTCGTATAGTGAGGTTTCATTTTTTTTTTTGTCTGTGAAACCTCACTGTATCGGACAGTGTAGATCCAAGATCAGACTGCACGTCTGATCTTGATCTACACAGTCCGCACAAACGGAAGATTTGTAAAAGAAACAGACATAGGAAATCATAATACCCTCAATATAGTTGCACAGTAGGTTATTGAAATAGTCGGTTATCTTTTGAGCTACTCAATGGTTCAGTCTGAGGGTGTGGTGGATATGTGGTCGGTTGGGATTCTGGCCTGCTGCATTGCAAGGTTGCTAGGCTGACCGATAAATCGACTTAAAGGGGGGGGGGGGGTATTCAAATTTTTATAATCTCATTAAGCTTAAATATGGTTCATCACTCACTGAATTAATTGAGGTGATCGATGGCAAACTATCTGTAAAGAAGAATTACATAACTATGGAAGAAAAACGTAGTTGTCAGTGAAACTTCCTTAACGGGCTAACCTTTTTAGTGTATATATAGATTCTACTCCAGAATTTCGCAAATGCTTCTAGGAATGTCATTTGACGAGAAAATTGTCAGTAGCGTAAGCGATGTTATGAACAAGGACAGAAGTTAGAGTTGCGGAAATTGCGACGCAGATGGGATTTAGTGTTGGAATTACCTGTACAGTTGAGCCATGCTCTGTCAAAACAGGTCTTAATGCATCTCCGTAATGCATTGTACCAATGAAGCCATCACATAATTATGGATCTATAATAGCCTTTTTTTTTCACAGCCGACTTAATCATGGGGTAGACTGGTCCTTGGACATACAGAAAATTGGCCAAAAGCGAAGTTTCGGCCGAGGTCAGCCTGCACGGAGTGCGCAGGCTGACCTGGTCGATACTTTTCGCCGAGGTATTATGCCCCCTTTCCCAGTGCATAGCTCAATTTTTACGGACCAGGTGAACACGAGGAGAATGTCTGCGGGATGGATCCCCCCGCCTGCTGTAAGCTGACGACAAGACCAGAAGAATTCAGCTATGAAAATCGTTTCTATGTCGATACGAGCCAGAAGAAGATGAATTTCTCAACCGTATTATAACGACGGATAGAACCTGATTGAGCCTGAAACCAAGCGAAAGTCGTCCACCTGGAGACGAAAATTATCACCCTCTGAAGGCAAAGGTTCGACAAAGAATATGTTTATATTCTTCGTGGACGCTGCCATTATGCTACTCATCAATGCTGTGCCAGACGGACAGACGGTCAATGCTGCATACTTTTCTAAGGTACATCGATTTCAGTGTAACATTTTTTTCATTCGCTGATTATTTAATATAACTGCATTTTCAAAAATCAACAAGTTAATTAGAACAAATGAATAAATGTAACCGTGCACATTTATGCATGACATGATCTCAACACCGTCTCGTCGTTTTCTGACTTCAGGTGATTAGGCGTGATCTGCTCAACGCCCTGCGAAAGAAGCGGCCTGGAGAGCCTGTGGAGAGCTTTTTACCACACCAAAACAACGCCTCCGCCCATCGTGCTGTATCTACAACTCTAGACTTGGACGTCCTGGGCTAGACTAGACTAGATCACCCCCCCCCCCCTCCCCTTACAGTCCAGATTTGGCTCCGATGGATTTAGAATTGTTCCCGACTGTGAAGTCAGAACTGCGTGGCCGAGATTTCAACACAACAGAGGAAATGAAGTATGCAACCAGACCTATAGTAGCTGGGGTTGAAAGAATTGATTCAAAACCATTTTCTAGGAATGGATCTACAGGCACAAACGTTGATCATTGTTTGAACGATGGTTATGTGGGAAAATAGCCTGTGGCTTGGGAAGAACATTGTGCGAGGTACAGGTAAAAGATACTCCAGGAAAGCATGGATTGGTGCACTGGCCGCCGCGATATAACTGAAATAATGTTGAAAGACCAATCAATCAATTAATCAATCAATCAAAGTTGTCTGATGCAAATTTGTTCGGGAAGAAAAGGGGAGGGGGGCTAATGCGTGACAGCAAGGCACGAAGGAACAAAATTGATGACTCACTTACCGACTGCATACCAAACATTTTTTTTGGTATTTTCGACACATTTGCATGAACGAATACATCTTGTCAAGGGAGGAATAAATCCTGTTGCGATGAGTGTCTTTTCTCGGTGAGAAATTGGCCGAGCTGGGGATTAGAAGCAGTGATCTCCTGTTCTCCAATCCTATACGTTACTGACTGTGCTACCTAGGCTGGGCGCAAACGGCTTTGAAAACATCCTTGTAAAATAGAAATTATCATTTATATTCAATTCAATTCAATAGTTTTATTCAGAATACTTAAGGCTACCGGCCCAAAATACAAAAAAATCAGAAATGTCATATATTTAGAGTGACTTTTAGATAATAACATAATATGCACTATAACTTTAGAGTTAACTTTTAGGGGATAGTTTGTGTAAGTTGTCTAAATATTTATACATCCTATATAATATATTACAACACTTACTTGATTATGGCATTGATTCGTACAAAAGGTATACTTGTAAAAAGGGGCTTTTGTAGAAGGCATAGATCAAGATCAGACCGCACAGAACCCGCATTCCGATCCCGAATCCATACCGTGCGCCTGCATATACATATACATGAGCTTTTGTGGAAGGCGTAGATCAAGACTAGACCGCATAGAACGTGCATTCCGATCCTAAATCCATATCTAATTACTTATTAAGGTTCAATCCATAAATATACATTTAGTTTGAAAACATTGTGACAAATAGAGAAACTTATAGTACAGAGCAATTTCTCCTTTTGCCTCAGTGTGTTTTCCAAGGCAGTCTGCTGCATGAACAAAAACGTCATTTGACTGCAGGAGACGAGTGAATCGATAGGACTGAGCCGTGCTCGTGCTAAAGGGGGCTTAATGCATGCGTCTCTGTGATGCATTGTACCAATCAAACCAATACATAATTATTGACCCATAATAGCCACTTTTTTAAACAACCGACCAAATCATGAGTTAGAATGGTCCTTGGATATACAGAAAGCTGACCAATAGGAAAAAGTTTCGGCCCAGCTCAGCCTGCGCAGTCAGATACTTTTCAATGATGCATTAAGGACCCTTTTCACAGAGCATGGCCCATTATATGTGTGTGCAGGCGTGCCTTTCTATATATCATATCTGGTTCAAAGAAGCCTTGAGGAGAATAGGTGTGTTTCTTGTTTATATAAAAAACATCAGGTCGTCTTATGACCGGATGTGTCATACTCATACAAAGGTGACCATCTTCGTCACAAACATGAACTCGGATACTACAATGATAAAGTAATCGGTAATAATAGAATGATATGCAGAGCTATAAGAGATATAACGCATTCTGAGCATTTTATTTCTATCTTCCACGATGTTTGCAGTGCCCATCGACTATGTTTTATTCGGATTAAGTTGACTATGTTTTTCACATGGACAATCCAACCGTAACACAATTAATGAAAATATATTTAGAAAACGATAAGAAAAGTGCGCATCCTGAGCATTATCTCTATCTGCTATGCTGTTTCTTGAATTCGTTGAATGTAACATATATGCATAAATTTACAATTTTCTTCACAAGTTCATACCCGGAAAATCAAACAATGCCTAATCATTCAATGTAAGAGCTATATACTGTATAGACAGTTAAGCCAAATTTGCATTCTATCCATTATCTCTACCTGCCACGCTGTCTCGAGAGTTTATCAGATGCGTAATATTGGCATAATGTTTACCACAAGCTTGTTTAACTCTCAGCTACACAATCCCGAGTTTTAAGGACCCTGACAGTGACTGCTTTTGAAAACATTGTGGGAAAAGGAGAAAATGCTGGTAACCAGCATTTTCTCCTTTTTCCACAATATTTTCTACCCCTTCAAAGACAGAAATCATCATTTGAGCTGAATTTAATTCGTCATTTGCAAATGCTTTCAATCTGGACAAGTCTAAAATTTTGCCGTCTGGTTAAGAGTTAAAGACAATCCAACAGTAATGCAATATCATTGAATTATAAAATGATACAGAAAGATAGGAGAAATTTGCATCCCGACTGTTATTATTACTATCTGCTATAATGTTCTCAGAGTTCACCAGATGTGTCATACTCACACTAAAATGACCATATTAGCCACAAACCCTTATTTCGACAATCGAAGTTTCAGGCGATCGTGCTTAGGAATAAAACGATAAATATTGATGAGTAATAAACAGGATATTAAAAAACCACATAGTATATAAAGGAACAGTAATGGCTATGGAGGAAGTGCTAAGTCTGCCGCTATCTTTATCTGCAATGATGTTTTAGGGTTTTTTATCAGAGTAAGCTCTTCCGGCATTTAAGCGCTTGTTTGACGCCTCTCCAATTAATCCCTTTATCCCTTTACCAGACGACAAAATTTTAGGCTAGTCCAAATTGAAAGCATTTGCAGACGACAATTTCAATGTGGCTCAAACGATGCAACTTTTCTTTGATAGTGTAGAAAACATTGTTGGACAAGGAGAAAATGCCGGTTACCAGCATTTTCTCCTTTTCCCACAATGTTTTCAAAAGGCTTCTTTCCCAGGGGCGTCAAAAGGCGGCATTGTGCGGTAAAGGGTTAACTTAATATATAATCCAGAATTTGTAACGAACCTGAGAAAGAAAACTTTTGAAAACACTGGGAAAAAGGAGAAAATGCTGAAAAAAAAGCAATTTCTCATTTCCCCACAATGTTTTCTATCTCTCCAAAATCATATTCCAAAATTTTTTTTATCGTCTGCAAATGCTTTCAATTTGGACAAGTCTAAAATTTTGTCGTTTTCTCAAAAGGTAGACATTTGAAAATGTGAAAACATTAACAATGACGGGGCAATTTCTCGTTTTGTGATAAGTGTGTCTTGCATGTCTTTACAGCTTTTGTTTTTGGTCTTTTTAAAAAGAAATCTAAACTTTAATAAGTTTAAAAATAGCCTATGAAGTAAAGGGTTATCTTTCAAAAGCAAACGTTCCTTTCACGGAAGTTTTGATTACGCCTATATCCTTTGCAAATACAGGATACAGAACAATCGTACGACACGGCTCAATCATACGATATATCGAAATTATGTCATGTGACCTTAGGTCATGTGATATTACGTCACTGTGGATTATTTACGGAAGAATGTAAAACAAAGTTAAATAAACGAACCACGCTTTTCAAGAGCACGTCCGAAAATAATTCGAGGAGGATTAATTGCGGTTCTTTCGTCCATATCATTTGACGAGTGGTTAGGTATTTTTTATGCCGATTTACACATTAGTTCAATCACATCACAGCGAGCTGTTCATGTGTGTCTTCAAGTGGTTTCTCCAGTATATATGATCTTGATCCACGCCTTCGCAAAAGCTGCTTTATTCGCAAATTGCCGCTGAACTGTTTAAAAAAAAGAGACGTTCTTATGTAGAATCGGTTCCCATGGTCATAGTCAGACTAGTATGGGAAACCTGACGGATAATATAAAGCATAAATGATCACTAAATGTTGCATAAACTTTTCCTCACGGAACGATTTAAAGTTGAGATAACATATAGCCTATCGGGTATGATAAATGTGTAAACACCGCCCTGTCCCCCTTCAACCCCCGCCCCCTCCCCCCCCCCCAAAAAAAAACCCGTAGAGGGAATTTTATTCATCTATACAAAAGTGGAGAACAGACAAGGAGACAATCATAATTGTATGGTGGCACAGAATTGCCACCACTTACCAGCTGATTATGGCACGATATTTTGTTATAATGGCATAGTTTTCTGCCTTACTTTCAAAGTGGTGTCACTGTTCTATGTCATCATAGAACTGGATCAATCAAATGACGCACAGTTTGGACTCGTACTGAACATGCGCACACTGACAGCAGATTTCCAAATACGAGGAACGTCTATACGGCTTCTTGAAACGAGAAGTCGAGACTTCGCAATGTTTTCAAGTCTCATTTTACAGCAGTTTTATGATGTTTGTATATCCACCTACTGTAAATACAATTTTAGATGATCATGGTTACAAAAGACCATTAAATCTTACCTTTTACATTACTTTCACATTACCAAGATGAATAATACTCTGTGTCATTCGGAAAATCATAAAATTACATGAGGAAAGAATGCAAGCGTATCCACTTACTTGTACAATTTCTTATAACATTATTTTCAAATAACTGATAAAGAGATTAAAATCTATCATTTCTGCCATTTTCATCGATGCTTCGATACTATTGTTTGTCGAAAGTGTTACAAAAATGTGTGATCATCAACCATTCAAGTCACTTTTTATATTCAATTCCAATACTAGCTGTCTGATTGGCTGAGAGATAACGTCTCAGCCAGTAAGGTCGCTAGTCTCGGAATATTAGTAACAGTTATAACTGGATAGTTGGATCCCTGTTTTAAGATTGGACGACGATCAGAATTCTTTCTGAATTGTAAATACTTGTACAGAACACGTCACTGTTCTTTTAAAGTTCACCAAGATGAAACATTTACATTTTGAATGGGTCCCTAGACATTGTAGTCCACTTAAAAAAATGTTATCTCACAATCCTTCGTTGCTAGGAAGTAAATAATGAGTCATGCTCTGTGGAAACGTGGTTTATTACACCTGAAAAATGTATCAGCCCATGTCTGCCTGCGTGGTTCGCCCAGGCTGACCTGGTCGAAACGTTTTACTAATGATAAAATTTGGGCCTGTCAAAGGGCCATTCTTCCCCTCTATTCAGCCGGATTTTTTGACAAAATGGATAACGTTTATGCGACTACTTTTTTGATATAATACATTATCAAGATGCTTTAACTCTTTACCGAACAACAAAATTTTACACCTGTCCAAATTGAAAGCATTTGCAGACGACAAAATAAATAAATGATTTTTTGAAGGGTAGAAAACATTGTGGAAAAAAAGGAGAAAATGCTGGTTACCGGCATTTTTATTTGTCTTTGGAAAGGTAGAAAACCTATTCCCGAGGATCGTTAAAATCAGAGATTGTTTCGTAAATTGTTAAGTAGCTGAAATCACAAGTTCACCTATTGAAAATATTCACAATACTGAAATCGTATGACTATTATTCGATCAATCTATTCCTTTATATCGGAAAGTATTGACGAATATCAGACTCCATGATTGTCCAGACAAATCTTTGCCACAAAACGGTATGCAAAATCACCTGCAGACACATTTACCATTTCACAGTTTACCAAACAATCCCGACCGAATTTTAACGACCCTGGTGGAAAATGCTTTTGAAAACACTGTGGGTGAAGAGGAGAAAATATTGGTGACCAGCATTTTCTCCTTTTCTTACGATGATTTTTACCTTTCCCAAAGAAATCCCAAATTCTGAGTCAGATTGAATAGGTTGACTGCAAACGATTCTAAAGTTTTGGTAAAGAATTAAAGGGTTGATAAATATTGCTATTTTAGGTGTAAGATTAGCTCATGACGTAAAATAGGATTGTCTGTTGACATGAACTGAAATTATCCTTTTTAACTGTTTTCTTGCTAGATGCTTATTTTGAGAGACAGCGAGACAGCACGACACACACACACACACACACACACACTGAGAGTATACCTATGATAGAGAGGGAATAAACAGGGCTAACGACAGCGGGCCAGTGAGAGAGAGAGAGAGAGTAATGAGACGGTGATGATGATGATGATGCAAGAGAGCGTCTTGTTAAGGTGTTTCAAATCCAGTTTATACATCATTTCCTTTATCTCATGTATTTTAATTTTTTCCCTCCATCGGATTACGGCGGAAGATTTCGGAAAAAGAATCTTTATCCGGGATGTTTTCGAACTCGTCTGCTGCAGATTTCTTACGGAAGGTAGGAAGTAAAGATAACATCGACCGTGCAGGTCCATTCATGAATCAAAACAACGTGGCGGCCCACCATGTTTATATCTCTGCTCGAATTTATAGAGCAGAAATAACTCTTAACCAATATTGATATACCAATATTAATGTCCCTGTAATATGTACATGTATTTCTTTAAAAAAAATGCAAATGACACAGAAATATCACGAAATAAAAAATCTGCATTGTAGGGACTTTTGGGCAGGACTCTTTATCCGTGGTGCTATTTCAGTATCACCACCGGTGCAGCGTTATTCACAAGTTAATCCATCTGGCAAAACGTCAGACAACGGTGGCAAGAAGAACTGGTCTCTTAACCCTTTTCTGCACAATTCCGACATTTAACGACCCTGTGAAAAAGCCTTTTGAAAACATTGTGGGAAAAGGAGAAAATGCTGGTAACCAGCATTTTCTCCTTTTCCCACAATGTTTTCTACCCTATCATAGAAAAATTGCACTATTTGAGCCAAACTGAGATTGTCGTCTGCAAATTGCTTGACAGACAACTGCTCCTTTTCAAACGATGGTTTTGCATATCATTCAAATGAAACCCTCTTTTCCATGTAACTTTTTACCAGTCGACAACATTTTCGCCTCGGCCATACTAAAGGCATCTGCAGACGACAAATTAAATGTTACTCGAAACATGATTTTTTCTTTCATGGGTTAGAAAACATTGTAGGAAAGAGGGGAAGTTGCTGTTTACCAGTACTGTCTCTTTTTCCCCAATGTTTGCAAAAGCATTTTGTCTTATAGTCGTTGAAGTCCTGATTTTCTAGTAGAGGGTCAACAGGTATATAATGAGACTGGATGACAATGGGAAAATTCGCACAAACGACAAGTTTTCTTGTCATTTGTTCTAATTTGTATTCATTAAATTGAGCCATGCTCTAGCAAAAGAGAGCTAAATGCATCTGCAAACAGTATCGACTAATGCCAGCCTGCGCAGTCCGCGCAGGCTGACATGGGTCGAACCGTTGTTATTTGTAAATATTCTGTATGCCAAAAGACCCTTCTACCTCCAGAGCAAATTGGTTGTTAGACGAAGTGGATTTTATAGAACCATGATCATGTGATGACTTGCTTGGTATCATGCATCATAGAGATGCATTAAGTCCGCTTTTGCTAGAGCATGGTTCATTCCATATGTATTACATGCGGCCTGGCATTAATTCGAGTCCTTAACTCTTTACCATACAACAAAATTTTAGACCGGCCCAAATTGAAAGCCGTTGCAGACGACAAAATAAATGTGACTGAAACATTGAATTTTGTTTTGAGAAAGGTAGAAAACATTGTGGGAAAAGGAGAAAATGCTGGTTACCAGCATTTTCTCCTTTGCCCACAATGCTTTCAAAAGGCTTCTTTCTCAGGGTCGTTAAAAGTCGGGACTGTGTGGTAAAGCGTTAAAAGAAAAAAAAAAAAAACGGTTACGTGTGTGTGTGTGTGTGTGTGGGGGGGGGGGGGGGGGGGGGTATCGTAACGTATAACGTATTTTAGAAAAATGTATAAAAAAAAAATCGAAGATGCTGTTGTTTGTTCTGTGTTGGACAGAGTGTGGATTGAGATACATGTATATCCCTTTTTCACACCCAGGTGGAAAGAATTCGTCTTATATCATATAATCTTTTCAACCCTTTCAGTGCCATAGACAATATTAATAGCTTTTGAGGACGGTATAGATAAAGATCAGACTGCACAATACGTGCGGTATGATCTTGAATCTATACCATCCGTTTTTATTTAAGTCAATCTTTTAAGACATTTTTTTTTTCTGTATTTCGGAAGATTGTTTTTTCAGCCCTGGAAAAAGATCAAGTTCATTATAGTTGGCACTTAAGCTGGTGAGCGCGACTCACTGACTTTTTCCGGACGGTGTAGATCAAGATCATACCTCACAAAATGTGCAGTCTGATCTTGGATCTACACTGTCCAATAGAGAGATGTTTTTCTCCAAAAAATAAGTTTGGAATAACGTTATGTGGTGTTTATTATCGGTAAAAAAAATTTATCTAACTTACTTAGAAGGATAAGGTTTAAGATGGAGATTTCATTCATTGATCTATATACACCACTCCCACGTTTTTGAACAGCTTGCGAAATAATTTGTTGACAAAGCAAGGTGACCGACATCTAGACATAAAACCGCAAATCTTTTTTCCCCACAAACCTACGTATAAGCTTGTTCGATTCATTAAATGTGTTTTATCATTTCTTTGTTACTTAGGGCTTTTTTGTCGCAGTTATTCAGACTTTTTTGTTGAAATATAATTTTCCTGAATTTTTAATGTTTTTCATTTCATCTTCTGTAAACCCAAGGTAAAGATAGCTGAATCGTATTTGAATTCAGACTGTTATTATATGTATTTTATTTTCTTATTTGAAAAGGCTACGTATTATTTTAAGGTTTCTTACACATTTCATTCAACTCTGAAAGCATATCAGTTTACCCAGAGAAATAGACAAATTGTATTCTCTATGCAAGGTGCATAAAACACGTGAAAAAAGAACATAAAAACTGAGACAGAAATCTAAACAGCTGCTATTCACATTTCAGCAGTCTGCAATTACGAAGAAAAAAAAAACTAGAAATAACCAATTATCCTGTTTTCTTTCTTCGTGGGGAAGTGTCAAAGCTTTTTTTGTTTGTTACTTGTTTTGTGTTCATACATTTTCAGCAGTCAAATGTAAAATATCACCAGAAAAAAATGAGGGTGTTCGACAGTGTATGAAAGCGCATCAGCTGCAATACATAAGTTGCCCTGACCAAAGAGTAAACTCCAAACGCCTGGCGTTAGACATTTAGCCTACTATTCATCCTGGGTTAACATTTTTGTATAGGCACAGAAGCCTAGTTTTCAGAACTTCCAGCGCTTTGATTCACTCCAGTGTTTTGTTGAGGGTTCCAAAGTCAGGGTGTTAATTGTTGTTGTTTTTTCTTTACCGTTTTCCTCCTAAACACGGTTTTGTAACCAGACAACTTTTTGGGGAAAAAAACTAGTTAAATAAACACTTTCTTTGTCGTCTGGTAGACAACTTATCATTTTACTCTTTTAATTAATAACAATTGAATCGAGGCGACCCTGACTTGAACCCGGAATAACGCATCCCTAAAATAAACCCTTCATACGCTAGCCGAGACGCTTTTGCGGACAGCATAGATCAGGATCAGACTGTACAGAACGTGTAGTCTGATCTTCGATCTACACAGTCCAATATGGTAAGATTATTGCAATAAGCTGAACTTTGAAATAGCAATAATTAGATGTTTACTATCGGCTCAAATTTTCCAGGCAATTTATTGAACAGTTTAATGCTTAGTTTAGAATTTTCGCAATTAATGTATCGGAAATTTCAGTGGTCTGTTTGTTTGAATGGTATTAAACGCCGTTTTCAATACTGTATTTCAAGGTGCCCAATATACCTATCCATGGTTTCCTTGAGTTTCTTTTATCAGTACTTCGCACAGTTTTCTTCAAAACTGTGGCCACTGACTTCTTCCCTCAGAACGATCGTCGAACCAATGATCAGTGGTAAGACAGGAATGAATCCTGTCACAATGACTATCGCCAATCCTCGGAAAGAAATTCGCTGAGCTGAACATCGGAATCAGCGACCCCCTGGTCTCAAGTCTCGGTGCGATACTGACTGAGCTACCGGGAAAAATTGTAAGGAAACTTAAGCGCACAAACTAAGTCAACCCTTTATCACACAATCCCGAGTTTTAACGACCCTGTGAAAGAAGCCTTTTGAAAAAAAATGTGGGAAAAGGAGAAAATGCTGGTAACCAGCATTTTCTGCTTTTCCCACAATGTTTTCTACCCTTACCAAGACAGTTTAAATTTTTCAGTCATATATATTTTGTCGTCTTGAAATGCTTTCAATTTGGACCAGTCTAAAATTTTGTCGTTTGGTAAAGAGTTATGTATTAATAAACTCAAGTTTCATGACTTTTAGTCAGTCAGTGGATATAATAACGAGAACAGCGTTTTTACTCGATTTATCTTATATAAACAAATTGATCAATGGCAATGTACCGTGAATAAATTTACATATCACCTATCTAGCAGTTTACATTTAATATTTCAAAATATTTTGACGTACGTGTATTATTCAGGTTTTTCGCCGTAGTGCTTGAAGTTTTTTTTTTATTTTTCTTTTAACAGATATCGATTTTTTGTTTACATTAAAATAGGAATGCCGTGATTCATTCTGTATTCTTCAACCATTCTGAATTGTTCTTTTAATGTTAGTTCTGAATCAAAACAAACTTGAAAGCAACGTAGTTTCTGATTGGCTAAACCAAACGGTTGAGCCCAATTGATTTAGCCAATCAGAAATTGTGTGACTTTCAAAAGTTAGAATTCAGTTTATGATGGTAATTTGCTTCTTTCCGTGAAAGATCGAGACAGATTTTCAGTGTGAGAAAACCAAAACTCATATTTAAGATACTTAAATTTGACGTTCACAAAAGACCAATAACAGAGGACATGCTTTTCGTTCAACGTTTTATTCATACTTTGGTCTCTGTATGCAAGTTAAATCACACGAAAGTTTACAGAGGGCGAAAAAAAAATATTGCCTTTTCCCATGTTGAAAACTCTCTCAAAAAACGCTTAGTTTTGCATGCACCAAGGTATTATTACAAGTAGCTGACGTTTTAAATAAAACCTGGTGGGGTGTAACTCTCGAGCTATGAAGTTGACCTTGACATTAAAAGGGTTCAAGAACAGACATATCAAAAAGAGTGCGTGGGTTTGAGACCAGTGCTGTATATCCTTGCAAAAGGTTAAGTGCTGTGCTATGAGGCTAAAATTGGGAAGGTATCCGTGGCTTAAAGATCCTGACTAGCACTGAGGTTTCACATACACAAAATTGTTTTAATCCCACAACGAAGGAGTGAAGAAATCCTTTTTTGCGTTGTCCGTGCCTCCCTCCGCCTGTCTGTCCGTCCTTTCTTCCTTCCGTCTGTCCGACCATCTCGTCCATCCGTCTTATCGGGCAGGGATGGTATCATTTCATGTCAGTTACTTGAAAAAAAAAATCACATAAATTGTTGTTTACTCTACGTGAAAACCAGTGGGTGCTCTTTGATGGAAAGTTTTGACCTTGAACGGTCCATTAAATGGGTGGAGAATAAATATTAACCCTTTACCACACAATAACGACTTTTAACGACCGTAAGACAGAAGTCTTTTGAAAACATTGTGAAAAAAAGGAGAAAATGCTGGTAACCAGCATTTTCTCCTTTTCCCACGATGTTTTCTACCATTTCGTAGACAATTTTCTCCATTTGAGCCACATTGAAATTGTCGTCTGCAAATGCTTTCAATTTGGACCAGTCTAGCATTTTGTCGTTTGGTAAAGAGTTAATAATTATAATGGTACGCCATGCATAAAGATCTTTGTAGATGAAAGAGTTATACAAAAACGATCCATGTACTGAAATTTACTATCATTTACATCAGTACAGGCTTGAACTCTGTACCAAACTTTGTCAGTTCCTTTATTTTTCATTTTTATCGAATGACAAAATTTTGGACGTGTCCAAATCCAGAGCATTTGCAGACGACAAGTTAAATGTAGCTCAGATGGAAGGATTTGTCTTCGAAAGGGTAGAATCCATCGTGGGAAAAGGAGAAAATTATGGTAACCATCACTTTTCCTTTTCCCACAATGTTTTCAGAAGCCTTCTTTCTCTGAGGCGTTGAAATTCGAGATTGTCTGGCAACGGGTTAACGACACCGAGGAAGAATGGGGCATTTTACTTTGTCTTAACGCTGATTACATTTTTAAACATCTCCAAAAAAGAAGGGATTGCTCGTGACGAGCAATTTCTGCCTTCTGTTTTAGCATGCATTCGTGTATTGAATTTTCTATCAAAAGAAACAATTTTAGACATGTCCAAATTAAGGCATTTGCAGACAACAAATAAAATATTACTCAAAAAACAAAATGCTTCTGTGGAAGCTTAGAAAACATTGTGGGAAAAGGAGAAAATGTTGGTTACCAGCATTTTCTCCACTTCCACAATGTTTTCAAAAACTTTCTTCCTAACAGTGTAGTGAATGGTTAATCTATCCGATTACAAAGTGACCAACCCGTGATCTAAACGCCAAATTTGTACCTTATCCTGCATTTAACCATGGCCATGTTTCATTATAAAGGTTAGTAACCCTTGGGCATTATACAGCACCTATGACCCTAGTTGACCCGTTGTTTGTCAACAGATACTTTTTAGACTGTATGGTGTTTAACGCCGTTTTCAACATTATTTCAGTTATATCGCGGGGGCCAGTACACCTATCCATGCTTTCCTAGAGTTTCTTTTACCAGCACTCCGCACAATATTCTTTCCAAGCCACTGGCTGCTTTCCCGTATAACCGTCGTCGAAACAATGGTCAGCGATGAGAGAGGAATGAATCCTGTCGCAATGCCTATCATCAATCCTCGGAAAGAAATTGGCCAAGCCGGGGATCGAACCAGCGAAATCCTTTTCTCAAGTCCTGTACGCTACCGACAGAGCTACGGGCGGGGTGGAGGGGGGGGGGGGGGGCTTGGTTCAACAGATACTGCAAAAGCAGACAAAAGATAAATAAAAGATAAAGGCAGAGCTCAGTCTGATCTTGAACCTACTCTGTCTGATATAGTGAATTTATTCTAAGAGGTGAAAAGATGTTTGAAATTTCAACATATCCGGTTTAACTGTTGAATGTTTTTATCAATTTCTTAGAAAGACGTCATCCATATGATCCATGCTTCGTGAAAAGGGTGTTAAATGCATCTTCAGAAAGTATCAGCTGTCGCAATCGACGTAGTCTGGCATGGGTCGAAAGTTTTTAAAGTGTCAGACTTTGCTAGCGATAAGTTCGGTATTTTCAGACCCGCGATGTTTGGCATCAACTGCTCCTTTTCCAACGATAATTTGGATTAATATCTTATTTGAAATATTTGACTTTTCAACAATATACCGAACAATGAGCAAAAAGAGACAATTACTGGTCTGGTTACTTTTCCTTATTTCTCTTCAATTTGAACGGCAAAAGAATTTCAATATTCATATTCCAGTACCTCATAGGCCGTCTAAAATTTTGCTCTTTCTGTGGGTAGTAAAAGCACGGGATCGTTTTGTAAAAGGTAACAATCATTTTCTCTTTTTGTTCCACAGTATTTTCAAATACATTTTTTTTTTTCAGGGCAGTTCAAACAATGTACCGTTGGGTAAAGGGCTTAAAACAAATCAAACTTCAGATAGAGATATTTATATAACGTTATAACTAGGCTGTCTAGTTAACCTTTTACCACACGACAAAATTTTAGACCTGCCGAAACCCAAAGTATACGCAGACGCCAAATTAAATCATGGTGGCTAAAGTTGTGGAAGTTCCCTTTCATGGGGTAGAAAACATTGTGAGAAAAGGAGAAAATGCTGGTAACCAGGGTCGTTAAAAGGCGGCATTGTATGGTAAACGGTTAAGGGTGCAATCTCATGTTCTACTTACTCACTCAAGGTTGGCTGAGTTATGACAGTTTTGTTGATACAAAAAAAAAGACACCAAAATTTTAACTCTTTACCACACGACAAAAATGTAGACTAGTCCAAACTGAAAGCATTTGCAGACGACATTTCAAATGTAGCACAAAACATAAAATTTGTCTCTTAAAAGATAGAAAATATTGTGGGAAAAGAAGAAAATGCTGGTTACCAGCATTTTCTTCTTTTCCCACAATGTTTTCAAAAGGCCTCTTTTTTGGGGGGGTCGTTAAAAGTCGGGATTGTGTGGTAAAGGGTTAAGGTATGAATGAATAACGAAAATTAATCTAATGTCATTTCATTTCTAGTTTCCTTTACAAGTATATTATAAATTTTACGCACCTCAGTCTTACCCTGAAATTGGTTTTTCGATTGTCATTCCGATTCCTCTCAGTGGCCGATTTCACGAACCATTCTAAATTGCATTCTTCGTCTAAATCTAAAAGTTGAAAAGTCGCACAATTTCTGATTGGCTACACCAAATGCTTCAGCCAATCAGAAATTGCGTTCCTTTTGAATTTTGAAAATTCTTGCACTTTGAACAAAGAAAGATTTAAAGAACCGTTGGTGAATCTGGGCCCTGCTCAAGTCCTGAATTCCAGGTCAAATTCGGGGTCCTGCTTGTTTCAGTGTTTGAGGCGTGAAACAGGTAATTCAGAGGTCCTTGGTTCGATCCTTACTGAGGCACAAAGAGACCTTAGAGTCCAAGCCAAAGTACTAATTAAATCCAGGTACATGAATATTAAGTGATCTGTGGCCGCATTAAGACTTAAATAATGTTGAAAGTGGTATAAAACACTGTCCAATGAATTTTACTTAGCTGAGGTCAAATTAAGTTCCTTTTTTTGTACAGAAAATTAGATCTTACAAAGATTATGGGAAATATTTATTTAAATTTGAAAATACAAGGGAATACAACGTACATGGAAAATGTTGACAGTAGCTGTGGTCGTCATGATAAAATATACCTTCCCCCCCCCCCCCCATACGAAAAAAAATGGCCAAAATGTTTTTTCCGCTTACATAAGCACACAATGAAAATCAACACAGCAAAATGATAATGAAAAACAACACAGCAAATGATAATGAAAAACAACACAGCAAAATGATAAATAATACATACAAACAATAAAAGATATATTCATAGATAAGTCAGAGGTCATTGGCCCAATTTCGGCGGCATAGGTCAAGTTGAGTGGCAGCCCATTTTCATTCATGATAATGAACGGTCTTTATGTTATTACATGCGCTTACATTTTTTTTTTCAGTAACTGTAGTCTTAGAAAACACATGATCAACATCTGCCGACAGGCGGAGGCATATTTCTCCTGAGTGGTGCAATCAGGTTAATCACAAAGATGTACATTTATACACGTAATTATTGTATTAATTTGATTTCGACACATGTTCTGATATTAATGCATTTATTCTGGAACATGTTATACTGAGTAAGATAGGATAGAGAGAAGCAGGGAATATTGAGTTCTTGGAACACAATTTGTCCGTAAAACAAACCAATAAATCTTCTCCGCTCTACATAAAGGTAAAGGTCAGAGTTGAGAGGTCGTTGTCCTATCTGAACTATGAACTCTAATTTTAATGTTTTAGAGAAATCTCAGCGCTTTTTCTGACTTCGTGTGCTTAAACTAGCACACTACACTAGTCAATAAATTGCTTCTTTCTGAAAATGCTTTCCGAATTTGTCGACAGTAGGGTCGCGAATAGTCAAGGCTATAATGTCGTAGGTAACGTGGAATAGACCGAAGAAAGGTTTTGCAAGAATAGGGTTACTTGGTTATGAAAGAATGAACTTTATATTCTGCTCATTTTCCAAATTCTAAGACGACCCCTCAGATTGGCCGAGATAGAAATGTCTCGAGCAATCAGATGGCTGGGCTTGGAATTCAGAATTTAGACAGTTTGTGGACTGGTTGGATATTCTAGATATTCTTATAATTAAAAAGGTATGAAGTAATACAATTTCCTATTGGCTGAACCATTTGATTTTGCCGATCAGTAAAATTTGTGTTCCTATGCAATTGAGAAACTCCTTAAGAGTTTGAATAAGAAAGCATATAAGAACACCTTGGGGATTCGATCCGTATATTTTAATCTACTCTGTCAACAAGAACAATTTAAATTGTGTCTAATTAAGGCAAAATGAGTGTCTTTATTTTCACATGGATACGCACGTGGTTGCCCTGGGTGACCCGCCAGCGGAAACTGTGCGCTCAGGTAAGTCCCCCCTCATTTGGAACAAGTTTTTTTATCATTCATCCGACGAGAGAATTACTTACGGCTTTTGGGAGGAGTATGTTTAACCCATTAATATAGGGGCTATTATTATACCAACGACAACCTGTGCCACGGACAACAGGACAATGAAAGGACAAGAGACTAAGTGCTGTTCAAATTTAGCTGCTTGGAATGGAAATAAATATTAGCCATGCTCTGTGGAAAGGGGGCTTAATGCATTTGCAAAAACGTATCGACCAGGCCAGCCTGCGCACTCCGCGCAGGCTGACCTGGGCCGAAACCTTTTGCTTTTGGCGAATTTTCTGCATGTCAAAGAACCAGTGTACCTAATGAATCAGTCGGCTGTTAGGCTAAATGACTTTTATGGACCCATAATCATGTATTGACTTGCTTGGTATCATGGATCACGGAAATACATTAAGCCCCCCTGTTGCCAAAGCATGGCTCATATGAGAAGGGGTAGGGCAAAATTCCTCTCCCATATTTCGTTCTAAAACTATGATTTACGCATTGGCAAAAAAAAACCCCTTCTATCTATGGGCCTATGGTAATTTTATTCTTGCCGTCTTTCAAGCTTGAACAATTTAAAGGCGTCAGAGAAGCAGGGCAGAAGCAAACGTCCCCCTTTCGCCAATGATTTGTAGTTGGTTTTTTTTTTCCATTTTCTTCTACACTGAAAATCAGTCTATAAAATGCAAAAAGCTCTCCCTTCCCTATTTCAAACCTTACGGGTATGGGGAAACAAGTTGGACGTAATAGGTGATTCCTATAAAGACGCAGTTGAACCCTTATCGCCCTGGATAATCAACGGAAACAAACAATGGAGAGTGTCTGGCATACAACATGGGCGGGTTATGGCCTAATTTTAAGCGCCTGAAAGGACATTTCGATTATAAACGCAAATGAAAAAATAGGTTCTTAAGTAGGTGGGAACAGTCTTTCTCCCCCAAACCCCACCCCATTTCACCGCCAAAATGATTCCCGGGCATGGGTTGGAGGGGAAGCCTACTTTGCTGCCCACTTGCCCATACTAATATGACCTGAGTATCTTAGAGACATAAGAAAGAGCACACTGCGGGGAACTGCAGGCTTGTCTTTGTCTAATCTCTTCGCAAAGGGCGTCACAAATAGCGTGCAACACATGAAAAAGAGCCTTCGGACATTTGTGTAAAGTGTTGTCCCGGATTAGCCTGCGCAGTCCGCGCAGGCTAATCCGAGACAGCACTTTACGACTTCATAAGATTTTTTCATACTGTAGACTTTCGTGAAACTGAAAATCGAGCAAAAAAGGGAAGTGTCGTCTCGGATTAGTCACAGAGTGCACAGGCTGATCTGGGACGACACACTTTTACGCATATGTCCGAAGGTCCGAAGGTCCCTTTTCGTTGGTTGCACGCCAAATAAGCAGGATCTATATGGACTGATTCATTACGTTCTGAAATAAAAGTACTGTAGACGATTTACAAAACTACCTTGTAAAGTGATGACTTATCAAACAAAAAAAGAGTATAATACAATAAACGATAATGAAAACATGGTACCAAAAAGAGAAATAGTTCGCAATGAGCAATTTCTCGATTTGTCACAATGTTTACAAACTCGTCTGCTGCCAGACAACATAAAGGTGGCTTTCAGACAAAGAAAGTCGTTTGTAATTTAAGCGGAGACCAGTTAAGTAAGTTAATTCATGCAATACGATACATTTGCATTTTCAACATTCCTTACTTTCACCTGACCAGGTCACGTGGCAACAAGTGACATAATTTTGATGTTACGCGAGTTGTTAACTGAGCCCTCTCCAAGCAACACCACTTCTGGAGATTGGTTGGAACGCGGAAAATGATACTTTGACCATATATCTACTTTGTCTGTCCAAGTTACTATAGATATTTAAAAAAAAAAAATGACCCCCCCCCTCCCGTGTTTTTACCAGGTTTGATTTTTTGGCGTGAACTGTATAAAAATTGAGCTGCTGCATACACAAACAGACCAGTCTTTTGCCTATGAAATGAACTGAACTGAGGTATCCCTTGACCTCATGGTAAGTAGGAATCTTTTGCATAGATATTGCACTCAAATGTAAGAAAAACGAGAAGCTTTTAAGTTTGATTAAAACTGGGAACTTAAATGTCGGAATAAAACTTACGACAGGTTGAAAGTGACCTGCAGAGAATGGGCACATACAAACAGTCAATATTGCGTTCTTCCGCCCAGGGCTTGCAGAACAGCTTGCAGTCTTCATCTCATACCTCTCACAAGAGGTTGAAACAGCTCGATCAGGCAACGCTATATATTGACAGCACTTTCGTTCATTCAAAGAAAGCAATTTATCTGTTCATGTATCACTAGAAAGAGTATACCTACAGCTTTGCACAATAGACCGTCATCCAAGAGGTTTTACAAAAATACTCTCTTAGCACAGAGGGTGTCTCACCGCTACGGACTGCTTCAGGTCGTAGAACCTAAAAAGTAGTCCCGTTTAAAAAGTTGACAACAAACACTTCTGCTGCACTATTTTATTATACATAAGGAGAGGACAGGTCTAAAATGTGTTTCTGGTGTAGATTTAAAGATTTATTTGGAAACCGAGTGTAAGTTTGTCACGTTTTAGGGAACTATTTTGTGCCTGTAATCGCATAAACGAACATGGTCTACCACCATGAAAGGCCTGTTTTAGTGTATTTTTGTAAAAGGAGTCGCGTTTGTGTTGGAATAGTACAAAACGCAACCGGTTGAGGTGCTATTTGATGTACTGATAGCTTCTTTTGCAGCCACTGGTTGGTGGAAACAAAGAGTAAAGCTCCGGGTTTGCCAATAAAAGTAGAGTTGAGGGTCAAATATAATGATTTTTAGTCTATTTTCAATGTTCCCCAAAACAGTTGTCTGACACCTAGATAATCTGTGACCAATAACAGAAAGACTAAGACAGTGACTTTATTCGTACACAAACCTAGAACACAAACGGCACTCACTAGAAGAAATCTGATTATATGATTATATAATCAAAATTACACAAAATCTTTTTTCATTTGAATTGTTTTCTTTTTCTTTTGCGGGGCGGGGGGGGGGGGGGGCGGGAAATCGTGTAAGTTTTCAAAAGGAACTTTGTTAAGAATGCTACAAAGCATGAAAAAAATCCAATTATACATGTATTAATTGTTTTCCTCGTTAATTTCTCTGTTTCGGCCAGCATTAGACCAACATCAGTGGTGCTGCTATACACCAGACAGAGATTCGGCCTTTCAGTCGTATGACATACGGCTCCATCTTGGGTCTTGGTTTGAACTCCAGGCTTACCTCATTTAACCATTTCCCAAACAAGCCCTGGTTTTCACGTGTCTGCAATACAAGTCTTTTGAAAACACTGTGGGAAAAGGAGAAATTGCTCGTAACGAGCAATTTCTCCTTTTCCCACAGTGTTTTCTACCCTTTTTGATAACTTTCTGCCATTTTCATCAAATTTAAAATTGTCGTCTGCAAACTCTTTCAGTTTGGACCAGTCCAAAATTTGTCGTTTGGGAAAGGGTTAATCAGTGTTGGTCTTTATCGGCAGGAATATTTATTGTTATTGTTAGACTCATTTATCTAGTTATTTATTAAACAGTACAGTATTTTCTAATTCGGGATTATTTACCACTTTACTTACATACGAAACGAAACAAAGAATCAGTGGTGTCACACCAAATATAGTTTGGCGGCAACCACTGTGAACTGCTTTCTCGTTGTATTAAACAATCCAGTTTGAAGATCTGACGGAAAATTCTTCTGCTGTACTGTAAAATGGAAGGACATGTCTAAACTGTATTTCTCTAGTGCTGATTTGCCAACTCCTGTGGAAACTGAATGACAATTGTTATTTGTTGGGGAACTACACTGCATCAAATGAGAAACTTTCATAAAGTACTGGCAAAATTTTCAAGGTTGCCTTCGAGATGTACACACATATACACGTATGGTAATTTCTAAAACCTATAAAGTTTTCAAAATTGGCCAGTTTATCCCTAAATTAGAAGTTCTAGGAACTGGCCTTCCTGCAGCAAAGGTTGCATCTGGTGTTGTAGCATCCGTTCAGTTCTAAGATGGTTCGACTGCGACTTGCGCAGACCGGAGTACAAAATCATCATTAGGGAGCCGCAGAACGCGCGTCACAACATAACCCCGAGACCACTATATGTTGAACCAGCACCTTCGAGATCGCTTTCGAACAGCAACAGCTACAGCTGCTAGTACATCCAGTACATCCAGCACTTGCAACAACCGGATTTCCGCCCAGACAGTGCGAAATCGTTTAGCTGATAACGGTTAGCACGGATGTTGCCGCAGTTTTGACAGGCCGCCATTGCAATAAGAGATAGCAATGGACCTTGGAACACATAAACTGAACAAGACAGCGCTGGCGGACAATTCTTTAAACTGATGGGTCGGTTTGTATATTCTCCAGCTGATGGCCGTGTACGATTATTCCGATGCAGGAATGAACGTTATGCTGACCGTTGCCTACGGCAACGTGATCGTTTTCGGGGCGGATGTCAGCTATGGTGAGATTCAGTATCGTACCCCACCCGTCATTATTGACGAAAATTCAAATGCCCCAAAAATATAGGGAAAAGATATTCAAGCCTCTCATGTTGTCCTTCTGCTTCAAACCCATGACGTCACTTCGGCGTTACAAGGATAATGCCAGACCCTATGTTGATCGTCAATTTACAGTTTTCACAAAATCATAACGTTGATTTCATTGACCCTGGCCCTCAATAAGTCTTGACTTTAAGCCAATAGATCATCTGAGATCAACGTGTACGTCGACGTCCAAACCTGCCAAATAACGTTCTTCCAGCACTGCATGAAGAATGGAATAACATCCCACAGGCTGACATAAAAACGCATGTGCACTCAATGCGATGTTCACTGTCAGGCAGTCAGCATTGCACGCGGTGGTCATACACACTACTGATTACCGACTTCAGAAATCGCCCTTCCTTATTTTAATTGAAATTCAACAATCAAATAGATACTTTCTGTCCTATCTGCTGATTTCAAAATATTCACAAGATATTCTTTTACAAAATACAGAAGATTTCAGCAAAATCTAGTGGAACGTTAAAAAGTATCTAGATTCAAACTTGGCGGAAGTTTCTATCTTGGTTAAGTATATTTTGTGCCTGTGACCGCGTTGGAGTAGTAGGCGATCAGAACAGATCAGATCTCCAAAAATTTTACTTTGCTGTACTTTTTATGACAACATGGGGACAATCGGTTTAATGACTGACGTCAACGAAATCTTGGTCAGATATAATTCTAATTTAACCCTTTAATCGTCAAATAAGTATCACAGACAATTGCTGTTAATAAAGAAAGAGACTCGTGATTTTTTCAGTTCATGGCGGTTTTGGTCAGTATATATATATATCTCTCACAAAATGTTGGAGAATGTGGACCCAAAACCTGCACGTTCTGTGCAGCCTAATCTCACAATAGACAAGTTAAGTTGTGCAAAGCTCATTAACGTTTAATCTCTTGGAATATGCTTAACGTTCTTAATAGGGCATCACCTATATAGTCTTTGAGTAGCTGTTGAATGAAAATCTTTTCAAATTCTTCGACCCACCCGCCGTATAATACACAGATTGTTTCCAGACAGGCTGAGCAAGTTGAAAGGTTCCTAGAATTACTTGTGTCATTCTACTTTATCAACAGAACTACTTTTGTCTTGTTTACTTGTGATTATTTCCTGTGTGTAATTGGGTCGTTGAGCTTCCTGCATTTTCCACCCGTTGTTTGCGGATGTCATATTCTTCGAAGACAGACCTGTCTTCTATGACGCATCACTTTCCTGTACAGGGCAAATATTACGCAGATATAATAATTTCAAACGGGAAAAATAATTTTATAAAATACCATTGTTTACTGCAAATGTCTGTATGCAGTTTCTAAATATAGGAAAACCGGGATTTGTGCAACAGACTGACAACGAAAATAACGTCCTGTATGTATTTGAAAAATGCCACCTAGCGGAAGATGATGTTTTCCGGTTACAGTAGATGTACGCTTATGAAAGGTTTCAAAATATGATAACTTACTTTTTTTTTCGTTGTGAACTTAATTCTTCATTATGTCCTCCAGGATCACATACTGTCGTCGACTCACCAGTTTTCGACGTTTACCCATTTTCGAATCCGAAAGACTACCCTAATTTTCTTGCATGCCATATCGAGATGAAAAATGAATTTACGAACTAATTGTCAACGAAAAACGTATTTATAAAGATTCCGATAGAAAAATATGACTTTTGTTTTCCATTTTTTTTAAGTGGAGCCTTGCGATTTCAAGTACAGTGACTCAGCCTTTTTCCGGCTTTTTCCGTGTAGTTGCATATCACCTATCGTCGTACAGCCGAGGGATCTGATCAACGGATCACTCGATGTTTGCCGCCACTGTCAGTTTACGATATGTAAAATTTGTAGAGTAGACATGTTGATTTTGATGCAAAAGCCGTTTATACTGGTCAAGGGTTTATTACTTATTCCTTTCATTTGAAGTTTATTATAGCAACCATTTATTTATTCATGACTGGATGATGAATTAAATCTCAAAAAGGATTTACACAGGCGTTGTTATGGTCATGTTTTTTGTCAGTCATTGCATCATTATTGACATCGATGATATCTGTCATTATCAAATTTAATTTGGCGTTCGCCAAAACTTTCAATATGGACGAATAGGCCCATGGACGAGTGCTGGTTAAGGTTTCCACGAAGCAGCCGTAAAGATTTATTTTACAAAAGTTTTAAGAAAATATGTCACAAACTCAACTTTACTTGTATCGACTGGCAGGCGATAGAATGATACGAACAGAATGTCTAAAATTAGGCACTAGTTTAACCTATCCAAAACAATATTTAAACAATACAGTTCCTGACGTTTAACGACATTCTCAAGGTCATATTCGTGTCCTTATTTTGAAACATAAATAATATGTGACATGTCAAGTTCAGCTTAATGCTACAAAATATAACGCCTACATTGTATGTAGTAAATAACAACTATCGGGAAAGATTGGACGTTTTCCAAAGCATATTTGTGATTTATGTGATTCGCAGTTTAAAACCAATAACGCTCTATAGAATAATCTAGCAACTTTATTCTTTCAGCGCCAAATACAAATTCTTTCCACGGCTGACAATATAACCCATTGAAACTTAGAAAAGATTTTATCTTTTGGCTTTGACTAAAGCGGGTCTTTTAAATTCAAGATCAAACTGCAAATGTGTCTGAACATCAAAATCAATGCAATTTCTAATAAACGGTGTTACTGAAATTGTCAAGTTTTTGTGCTCGCTGTCAAGCACCACTTTACATGCAGCAGTTATTAACCCTCCAAACTTGGATCATCGGAAATGGAAACGTAATACATGTACATGGTCGATCGACTAAATGGCATTTTACGCTGCTTCCAACATCATTTCAGACATGTATCACTGTCAAAGCTCACTTATTTAATTTCTTCACCAAATGACAAAATCTTAAATCATTCCAAATTGAAAGCATGTGCTGACGACAAATAAAAAGTGGCTAAAATGATGGGATTTGTCTATAAAAGAGCAGAAAGCACTGTGGGAACACGGGAAAATTGCGGTTACCAGCATTTTCTCCTTTTCCCACAATGTTGTCAAAAGCCTTCTTCTCTAGTGACGTTAAAACTCGGGATTTTTTGGTAAAGGGTTAAGGGTTTCCCATGTTGTAGGTTTTGGCAATAATCCGGGATCTCCGTAGTACGAACTATACAACTTTACCACCGAGCCACACAGGACCCCTAGCAGTTCCTGCACCGACCCGTTAAACCTGGCTCACAACAAATTACTGCACGACACCAATCATCTACAAATCAAATTCCATGACATTATTGAAAACGTGGCTTCTTTTGCAGAACGTACTCATTATGAATACTTTGTGTCACAGGGTTTCTGAATGTGCCCGCTAAAAGTGTCACAATCAAAGTTTGCACTATTATATAGAGGAAAAGGGGCAAGTTTGCTCGTTATGAGCTGTTTCTTCTTTCGTCGTAATATAAATGTTTTCAAGATACATCCACTGAAACTCCCAGTGTGAATAAAACAGAATACAAGAAACAACCAAATCTGCATCATAGGCGAGGAAGGTCTTTAAAGAAATTTCACATGAGACTTTACACATTCTTCACAATTATTTTAATTTTTTCCTAAAAATTCAACATCATAATATTTGAAATGTAGCAGAAAACAAACAATACAAAAGAACATACACGTATTCACTATTTAACACAAACACTCTGTACATATTCACCCAATAAATAATTTCTGCATACCACTAACAGTACGGGACGGGGTGGGTTTCAGGTCCATTTATACATTTTTACCAAGAGTATAATCATTAAGTAGTTATTATTACAAATGTACCAAACCCTTAGGCTGCTAAGTGCAACTCGGGGCGCTTTTGCAGAGAGTGTAGATCAGGATCAGACTAAACAGAACGTGCAGTTTGGTCTTGGATCTCCACTGTCCCTTGCAGTATTTTCTTCCGTTGAAATCAACTTCAGTTATAATATTTTAATATTGGGAGGAAAGTTTCGTTTCATTTATTTAACAGCTTAAAAGGTGAACAGCACGAATGAAGACTATCTTTGCTTTGGGTCTTGAGGCAAATAAGTTTTCAAAACATTGTAGCAAGAGAAGACATTGCTCGTAACGTGCAATTTCTCCTCTTGCCACAAGGTTTTCACATGAGTTCAGGTATTTCAAACCTTGAAAATATGTTAAAGAACTTTTACGTTGCAAGTTGGTCACAGGTAATAAAGATGAAATACACGAACATGGTACGCTGTAAGTTGGCCATAGGTGATAAACATGTAATACATGAACATGGATATAGTAAAATAACTGAGAATTGTAAAATAAGACTACTCAGACTGAAAAATTATTATTCGAAAGAAAAAAAAAAACAAGTATGAAAGTTCAAGATATTTCACCAACTTTTACTACTGCCGTCAGTGAAAATAAGATCCATAACATACTAGAATAAATGCACATAAATATTATGCAATTGAGGAAATGAAAAACCAAATCTTAAGTCATGAGGTGGTTCCCATTTCCCTTTTCCTTTTATAACTAGTTAGAAGGTTTGGGTTAGAGTACACTGTTAGAAATATCACAATATTATATACATTTTCATCATTTTCGAGAAAAATTTATACAGTGCTAAATTTAGCAAGTTTACTATCTTTTAAGTTATCTGGAATACACTGCATTGAACAAGAACATTTAAACAATTAAAAAAAAAAAAATGGTGTCTTTACAAATCATTCTTCCATCCAAGCACCACGTACATGTACTCTGTTCACATCTATTCAAACATGTTACATGCATCCCATTTATCAGTTTGTTTATCTATCAATCCATCTCTCCATCCACAGACTGCTAATCAATCAAGCCACCATTCACCTTTAACCCTTTACCAAGCAATCTCATGTTTATACCACCCTGAAGACTATGGCTTTTGAAAATACTATTAAAAGGAAAAAATGCCGGTAACCACCATTTTCTCCCTTTCCCACAATGCTTTCTACCTTTTTTTTTCTTATAACACCTCACATCATTTACGCTAGATTCAACTTGTTGCCTACAAATTCTTTCATAACGGACAATATCAAAAAGTTGGTGTTTCGTGAAGAGTTACCTCTTTACCAAACGACAGAATTTTTTACTACTACAAATTCAAAGCATCAGCAGACGACAAAATAAATGTGACTAAAATATTGAAATTCATTTTGGGAAGGGAAGAAAATTGAACGAAAAGGAGAAAAATGCTGTTTACCAGCATTTTCTCCTTTTCCTACAATGCTTTCAAAAGACTTCTTTCTCAGGGTCGTTGTAAGTCGGAAGTAGTTGGTAAAGAATCAAAGCATGTAAACTTTTATAATCTTTCGCAAGCAGGAAGATGTTGCCAAGCTAGTTCTCAATATGTTTTACAGTTTTTCTGGTGTAATTTTTTTCTTTTCTATTAGGATGTTTCTTTTAATTTCCATTCTTGAAACAAAGATTCCATATTTGAAGACTGCAATATGTTGCAAATTATTCAGCTGCCTACGCCTTGATGCATGCATACAGCATACATTATGTTCATAAACTTTTCTCCATCAAAAATACATTTGCTAAAGTCAATTGTTTCTCCAGATATTTTCATCGCAGGAAGAATATCAAATACTTAAGAAGAAACGGGTTACCCTGTCATCAGATAAACACATACATTTTTACACATGTATCCTTCAACAACAACAATAATTTCAGTAATATTCAAGCACTATTTGAAATCCGTGGTAGTTCAGCTATATACAAACTATTTACAATATTTACAGTGATCTATGTACAGGATGTTACTTAACTGAGCCATGCTCTGTGAAAAGGGGATTTAATGAATCTGTGAACCGTATCGACCCCAGTCAGCCAGCGCACTTTGCTATTGGTCAATTTAATGTATGTCAAAGGACCAGACTACTTCATGATTCAGTCGGTTGTTAGACAAAATGGACTTCATGGATCCATGATCATGTGATGACTTGCTTGGTATCATGTATCACGGAGATGTATTAAGCCCCCTTTTGCCAGAACACAGCCCAATTTCTTTTAACCCCTAGAGTGACTGATATAACTAAAGTAGTTGTTGTGGACAGTGTAGATCCAAGATCAGACTGCACAAAATATGCAGTCTGATCTTGGAGCTAAACTTTCAAATATTTTGTCAGATACTTTAACCAACACAGGCTGTTTTGGCTTTTCTACAGTCAAAAAAATTTAAAAGCATTTTGGCACTCTAAAAGTTAAACAAGAATATTGAAAATCAGATCATTTATTCAGCTCCGAGATTGATTGTGAGAAAAATAATTAATGGCTGAATAATAAAGACCTATTTTCAAGAAAAATGCACACACATTAGGTACCTTGCAAGCAACTATTCCTAAGTCAACAAAATGAATAATTTTAAGTTTGCACTGAAATATATTGCAGAAAAAAAAGCTTTTTTAAATTGTATCCAGTTTGACTTTTTTTACAAAATATTTATCTCCAAGTTTCTCGAATTCTTTGGCACTTTTGCCATGCTTAATTCATTCCCTTTCACAAAAGCATCTAAAATTTCATGCAACAAATTTACTTTTTTTCCCAAGATACAATTTGATAATCTGTGTATTTTTTTTCATATTTTGTTTGTAGTACTATTAGCTACTTTAACTTGATATTTGTGTAACTTGAGCCATCACAAAACTTTTTTTTTTAAAATATCACTAACACAAGTAATATGTAAAATACCGGTGAGATATTTGAACGAAAGGCAATTGCCTTCTATAAATAATATTGGAAAACATTATAGGAAAAGGAACAATTAGTAACAAGTAATTGCTCCTCTTCCCAGAAAGTTTTCAAAAGCTGTGGACTAAATGGGTTAATTTGTTGTAACCATTTGATGTTAAAGACATGGAGGAAAAATAATGTTCTCAGATCTAATCTAGCTAAATATACCTTTACAAAAATGATAATGGCTATTTTTAAATAAATATATAGAAAAAATAAACAAAAAGAAAAGAAAAGTTGTGATGATGTATATAGGTAAAGTCCGAGAATGAATGGCTGGTTTGTTAAGTTATGTTTTAATATTCTTACAAAACCCAATCGTTTCACACTTATTATGAAAAAATTAATGGGAGACAATTGTATCTTCTGTAAGAAATGACATCAAACACATTAAAAAAGAAGAGCATGCCCATTATCAAGGGAAATGTGAACCTAGATTTCGATAAGGATGGACCAGATTATCAGACTGTACCACAAACAAATATATGAGAAAAGTCAGCAAAAGTATTTTTTCCTAAACATTCTGTACTGCTTTTGTCCAGTGTGTTATTCAGGGCAAAATCTGCACACAAAAAGAAACAAAACGTTTAACCCTTTTCAACAATCCCGAGTTTAAACAACTTTAAAGAATAAAGACTGAAAGCACTGTGGGAAAAGGAGTAAATTCTGTTTACCAGCATTTTTTCCCCTTTCCCACCATGTTTTCTATCCTGGGCCAGACTGTGTTGCGAAATCTGAAAATGCTTTCAATACCCACAAGTCCAAACTTTTTGTTGTCTGGTAAAGGGTTAAGAGATTATTCTGTAGAATTATCTTAACTTTTGGGGCCCAAATCAACAACCAATCTAGATTAAAGTCTCAAATCAAAGACTAGCCAGACTAAGGCAGAACTTTTCATCTAATCAGAAGGGGCTTGTACTGTCAAGATTTCAGATGCTTTACCCGTATCAACACTTCGTTATGACCCTTTCTTTTCACAACTGTTTCACCTGATAAAAATTTTGACTTGTTCAAATCTGCTGAATTCATAAGTAAGATGAAAAAAAAAAACCACAAATAAATTACAAAATGCCTGATGATTTTAGTGAGGCTATGTTTTCTAGGTGAATATATGTTAGAACAGCGGAATGCTTCTGTGATGATACATGTGAGTCAAAAGGAAAAAAATCTGGCTGGGATTCTTGAAAGCTAAACTGTGATGAGCAATACTTACACTTGTACAATGCAGAAAAAGCACCTCGTAAAGCTTATTTTATTCTTACAAATATGTACATTCTTTCACTCATGTCCAAAATATTTGCTAGGAAATATGTTGAACTGTGATTTTTCTTACACATAATGAAATGATAAGAGTTAGAAAAAAAGCAAACCCTGTCAATGTTTATGAATGATGAAATGGATTTCAACTTGTTTGATCTTTTCATATTTTCGTCAGCTGTTTACAAGCCCAACAAATTTAAGTGGGAGCTTCACAAGGGAACAGCCTCTCTGGCAAAAGGATTTGTATGCAATGGTAATTTTACTCTACTTTGAATGGTATCAATTTCAAATATAGTACAATACAGAGGCAGCACCCTCTTTATGTATTTCCTAGATTTTACCATTACAAGGCTGAGACTATGGAGTGCCTTGCCCAAGGAAATTCCCAGGCACACAAGACAATAAACTTCAATTTTGGAAATCCATGTCAAACACTTTGGTCACTTTACACTGAGGGACTTGCAGTGATAAATGGGTTTATACAGAACCAGAAAGCTTTCACTTTCAGATCAAACATCAGATACAACTTATGTTCCTTTTGAAGACAGAGAGGATAAAGATAAGACTTCACAGGACATGCAGTCTAATCTTAGATCTACTCTGTCTGCTTCTTTGTAACATATTCTCACAAAAACAAACTTGAAAGTACAATACGAAGGCCTTTTTCTTCCTACATAGAAAGACGAATTTGATTAACCCTTTACCACACAATCCCAACATTTAATGACCCTGATGAAGAAGGCTTTTGAAAACATTGTGAGAAAAGGAGAAAATGCTAGTAATGAGCATTTTCTCCTTTTCCCACAATGTTTTCTGTCCTGGAAAAAAAAAATCAATTTTTTAGTCATATTTATTTTTTTCGTCTGCAAATGCTTTCAATTTGGAAATGTCTAAAATATTGCCATGTGGTAAGGATTAATTCAGAACTCTAAAGGCTGAAGACAAAGTCACAGTTGTAGCTTGGTTCTTCTAAATGCAAAATGGTATAATAATTTATACACAAGTGATAGTGTATCATATATGTTCTGTGGCTACACTACCATTCCCAAGCAATAATGATGTATATACATGATCACACATAGGATCAATGAGAGTTTGAAACACGCACATACGAAGCTAAATAAGGAAGTAACTGTAAATTAGTAAATAATCATGTCCAAAGTAATGTATGAGAACCAATTATATTGGATCAGATTCAACACATCTTACAAATTCTTCACAAACAAAATTCCAAAGTTTTTTGTTGTCTTTTATGCTAAAAGAAAAAAAATACAGTATGGTTCTTAATTCCTTAGGTGATAAGAGAAAAGTAACAGAAATTTTATCCCTCCCCCCCGCCCCCAATGGATTTCTAGACATGTTTTAGGAATATTAAGAATGGCTAAACTTGACAATTTTTTTTTTCAATCAAACCAAATCATTTTGCAATGGCATCCCTTCTTGACAATGTGTAACTCTACCACACAATCCAGAATTCTCACGACCCCACAGAAGGCTGCTTTTGAAAACATTGTGGGAAAAGGAGAAAATGCTAGTAACCAGCATTTTCACATTTTCCTACAATGTTTTTTACCACGTCAAAGACAAATTAATTGGAGCTAGATTCATTTCGTCTGCAAATGCTTTCATTTTGGTCTAGTCCAAAAAAAAATCTTGTTCGGTGAAGAGTTAGGAAATAAACGACAACAAACAAAATAAGATTGCACAATTACTCAAACAAGAGGGCCATGATGGCCCTGTATCGCTCCATTGGCTTATAAATATAAACCATGAAGAGAAGTCTTCACCATATAAGACTTTGACCCCAGGGCTACAGTCAAACTAAATGGGGAATATGTGTATTAGAAGAATAACATGCCAAATTTGGGAGTTCTTGGCCTTATGGCTAGTAACAAGACGGTTTCTGAACTTTTCACTCCATAAACCCATGTAAAAGTTGTGACCCCTGGTGCAGGGCCAAACTTGATCCTAGGGCTGTAACTTGGGCCCTCTTTGTAGTTGTCCACTAGATAATGCTATAATTATGCAAAATTTGGTAGCCTAAGCCTTATGGCTATGTACACCAAGATTTAAAAGTTTTCCCTATGTAAGCCTATGTAAATCTTGTGAACCCCCCCCCCCCCCCAGCATGAGGCCAAATTGACCCCAGGACTATAATTTGGGCACTTTTGGTAGACCCCAACTAGATCAAGCTAAATGCAAAATTTGGTAGCTCTAGGCCTTATGGCTAGGTACAGGAAGATTTTTAAAGTTTTCTCTATATAAGCCTATGTAAAACTTGTGACCCCTGGGGCAGAGCCAATTTTGACCCCAGGGCTATAATTTCAAGACACATGATAGAAGTTTACTACATAAAGCTACATGCCAAATTTGGTAGCCCTATGCCTTATGGTTTCAGACAAGAAGATTTTTAAAGTTTTCTCTATATAAGCCTATGTAAAACTTGTGACCCCTGGGGCAGAGCCAATTTTGACCCCAGGGCTATAATTTCAAGAAACATGATAGAGGTCTACTACATAAAGCTACATGCCAAATTTGGTAGCCCTATGCCTTATGGTTTCAGACAAGAAGATTTTTAAAGATTTCCAATATTTTTCAGTTTTGTTGCCATGGCAACCAGAGTTTTTGAAGGAATCAAATTCTTTCAAGAAATTCTGAAGAGGACCATGGCAGGATCATTTCTGTGAAGTTTCATGAAAATTGGATGGGTAGTTTCAGAGAAGAAGATGTTTGAAATAAAAGTTAACGCACGGACGGACGGATGCACGATGGACACCGGGCCATGACATAAGCCCGCTGGCCTTCGGCCAGTGGAGCTAAAAACTGTCCGGCAATTGTGCACCAAAAACTGTTGACTGGCGCTTTGCCTTTGACAGTACAACAATAGCTGTTAAGCTTACTGTAACATATAGCACAAAAAGTTACCATTCATTTCCAAGCATGAACTATGTTTGCAGTGAAAATGGTTTTGTTCATTTCCATTCAGTCCTTAACCCTTTACCAAATGACAAAATTTTTGACTGAACCAAATTGAAAGCATTTGCAGATGACAAATTAAGTGTTGCTAAACTGATGATTTCTCTTTTTGATAGGGTAGAAAACATTGTGGGAAAAGGAGAAAATGCTGGTTACCACAATGTTTTCAAAAGCCTTTTCTTTCAGGGTCGTTAAAAGTTGGGATTGTCTGGTAAAGAGTTGAAGCATTTATCACAAACTGCTTTCACTTTAGCAGTGTAGATCAAGATTTCACTGCACAGAATATACAGCCAGATTTCAAATCTGGACTGTCCAACATTTTGTGGAATATTTTAAGAAAAACAATATTTCTGTACAGGACAGAAATAATCATTTACATATTAAGTGCTCTAAGAGTTAACACAGGTTCAAAAGAAACCTACAATAAAAGTACTTGGCACTGGGAAATGAATTCTTGAAAAGGAATGTGAGCTCTGTTTCAAAGTAAGAAAAACAAACCTTCCACTGGTGTGTTTCTCTCAACTATAACCGAGTTGATATTATTGATGAATCCATAATGTAAATGATATGTGTAACACATCAACCTTTAAAGTATTCCCTATTTTACTGAATCAGCAAAAAAAACACAAGTTCTCAAAGCTTGATAATAGCCAGTTAGCACAATTGTTACCCTATATTGGAGGCAGGTTCGATAGGTGGGGAGAGCACAAGCTTGTGGATACATCCTGAGTGATCTAGATTTGTCATCCTTTGTATTTGTTGTGTTGGAAAGGAGCATTACACTGTATCTCGACTTCACTCAGAATCTTTTATGTCTTTGGCCATCCTGCATCTTTTTCCATACATATTTCTACCTCGACAGGTTCTCTCTCCAGCTTTGAGCCTCTATATTATGTGCATTGTACCAGATTATTTTCTATGGCTAATAAGCACTTGTCTTTACTGAGGATGATTTACTTTAAACTAAGTCTTATCCTCCTAAATCTGGCAAACACTGTTTTCCTTCACAGTTGTAGAGCACCTTATTTCTTACAGATTCTCACAATGGGAATCGTCTTATTTGCTTATTGTTTCAAATATTGAGATTCTTGGACATAGCTGTCTTATGATGTGTTCTTGTGTTCCGATTTGTTATTTCACTTAAGTTAGTTCCATAGTTGAAGTTTTTTCCTTCTACTGTCCTCTTCATTATCATAGGGAATATCAAGCCATGTCCACAATACAGAACAACAAAAAAAAGTTTCACCTAATGAATGGAATCATCACACACTTTCATGTGAAGTTAGTCTCTGCATTTGCTGAAAAACAAAACACATCTTTCTGAAATTACTTAATCTGTGCATTGGTGCAGTATTGAAAATAGAAGAAACTGATTATAAATGTTCGTAAGGAAACTTGAAATCATGGAAATAAATGTTGTTTTGTGCCAGTTTCAACATTGTTTTACTCATATCACAGCAAAAGCTCACTCTATTCACATATACCCTGGATTTACTAATACTATGCTAGGGCTAAATCTACCTTACAACAACAAGAAAGCAAGATTTCAATCATTGATTATAAAAACAAACTACATGGTATTTAGAAACATACCGGAGGAACATTTTCATCTGCTATCATACACTGATCATCGGTGGTCGTTTTTCTGTACACTGGGTTGTCAAAGTGCATACTCTTTTTGTTTCTATTTTTGCATTTTCTGTACATTAGGAAACCAACCTGTCAACAAAAGGAAGCATTTTTTAAAGGAAAAAAAATACTTGTGAATCCAGTCTTTCTACAAGTGTAACATTGTATCTTATAAAGATCTATAAAATGAGCATTTCAACTCAAGATATAACTTTTTTGGTACAAGCGATGCCATAAAGGGAAATACTTGAAAAATTTCTTTTTAATGATATGAATAAACTATGGCTAAAGGCTGTAATACAACAAGAAATATAATTACAAAACACTCTTAATACCAGCTGACAGGTAAATGATCAATCCTTCATAAAGCAATCATGTTTTAAAACAGCATTGCGGAAAAAAGCTTAGGAAATATTGTTGGGAGAGGGGAAAATGCTGAAGACCAACATTTTCTCCTTTTTCACATTGTTTTCTACCCTTTCATCCTTTCATACAAGTCTGATTATTCAAGCTAGGTTTGATTTGTATTTTGCAAGTGCTCTTCATTTGGACAGGTTTAAAATTTTGATATCGGGTAAATAATTAAAACGTACTCACCGCTCCAATGACTATGAAGACAACAGAGATACAGACTACAACTATCAAAGCCATCTTTCCTGAGGGCTCTGTTGGTTGTGAAATAGTTTCGTTTGTAGGTCTAGGTGTACTTGTAACAATAGTGTACCCCCCTTTTGCTGTCGTAGATGAAATGACAACCTTTGTAGTTTTCTCTGGAGCTGTCACAAGTAAGAACATCATAATACAATACAAATATTTTTCTTCTTTTTCATTCTTAGTTTCATTCATCATTAAGAGCTATGTCAAAATTACCCAAAGTTACAGCCTAATTTTTTTTTTTTAATTAAAATATTCTGGGTTGTATTTTTTTCATGTACCAAGTTTATATGACCCTTCGGTAGAAGGCTTGTGACATCGTCATGGGAAAAGGGAAAATGCTGGTAACCAGCATTTTCTGTTACCAGCATCCTCCTTTTCCCACAGTGTTTACTACTACCCCTTCTGCTACTAATTCCATCAACTGAGCAAAATATAAACTTTTTTCTGCAAATGCTAAGGCCGAGTTTAAAATTACAACATATAGTAGAGGGTTAAAAGATACAGGTAGTTACTTTGCTTGCCATCCTCTGCTGTGTTTTGTTCATTTTAATTTTTCATCTTAAAAGAAGTTCAATAGCATTCAGTAGGAAAAAAGGGCCTAACTTGCAATTTCAAGGCCAGCATTTTTCCCCTTTTCCCACAATTTTCTAACCATTCAAGGCCGAATGTCATCATGTGAGCCAGATTCAGTATGTCAACCGTAAATGTATTCCTTTCAGACAAGTCTGTAATTCTGTCCTTTACTAAAGAGCTAATCCTTCACCACACAATTCGGACTTTTAACAACCCTAAGAAAAAGACTTTTTGAAAACATTATGTGAAAAGGAGAAAAAGTTGGTAACCAGCATTTTCTCCTTTTCCCACAATGTTTTCTACCCTTCCCAAAACAAAATTCAATTTTTCAGTCACATTTATTTTGCCATCTGCAACTGTTTTCAATCTGGACTAGTCTAAAAATTTGTTGTTTGGTAAAGAGTTAAACAATTGAAAAGATTGGGTTTATATTCAGAATGCAAATACTGCTACTTTTAAGCTTTACCACAGAGTCCCTTAACAGTTTGTTCAACGACACTGACAGGGAAGAGTTTTGAAAACATTGTGGGAAAAGAAGAAAATGCTGGTAACCAGCATTTTCTTCTCTTCCTAGTGATTTAAACCCTTTCTGATAGAAGTCCCGTCCTCTGTGTCATATATAAAATGTTGTCTGCAAATGCTTTCAATCCCGACCAGTCTAAACTTTTGTAGTTTACTAAAGAGTTAAACTGGATGAGGAAATACTTACTGGGTGGGGAAGGTTGGACAGTCGTAGATACAATGCTCGACTTCCGGCATGATTTCCCGTCAACATTGAGGTCAAAGCCATCAGAACATGCACAGACAACAGTCTGATCAGCATTTAAATCAACTCGAGCTGCCGGGAGACACAACTGTTCACATTGAGCTACAGCACACAGATTCTTGGCCATGTCGGAGAAATCTGAAAATATGATACACTTCATACAAACCTGTATACAGAGTACTAGATAAGACAGAGTGATGGTATTCTAAATCCATCATTTCTCTTCCAAACCCTTTGCTGTGGCTACTCATTAGAATCGTCTCCATGAGACGATTCTAATGAGTATCCATACCATAGGGTTTAATGCAGAATAACTGTTATTTTCAATTCTGAAATCAAAATCACTCCCTCTATCTGGAACTCAGTGTATATGAGAGACTCTGTTGTATCTACATCCATATAGCTGTTCATATCAAAGGGAAAACACTTTAAAAGTATGGTTCCTGGTCTCCCCCTCCCCTCCCTGAATCTTTCAGAAAACCTTTTTAAACCAGCATTTTCTCTTTTTCTCAAAATGGTATCAACCCTTTCTAACAGAAAATTTCTTTTTTTTTTTAAGCACATTTAGTTTGCCATTCTCCACATGATTTCAGTATGGACAAGCCTAAATTTCAGTCTGGTGAAGAGTAAATGAACTATATAAGGTGCCAACATGAATGTAACTATTATACATGTGTAGCAAACAAAACTAAATGTTTACCCATAAAAACATGGGTAACTTTTCGGGGATCAGACTGCTGCACAGATGAAATGGATTATAAAAGAAGAAAATACATGGACAAAAATACAGTATAATTTTCAAAGCTATTAAAATCTCCAAAATTTTTGCAAAGTGTAGATTCAAGCCAAGACTGCAGGTCCTTTGCAGCCTTTTATCTTGGACCTACAATGTGTGCAGATACTCCTATGAATGTCCTAAGCATGCTAAAAGGTAAACCCTCAAGATAAAACTACATGTATACATCGTCACAAACTTTAACAGTTACCTCTATTTTGCTTCATTTCATGGTACACTTTAATGCCCATCACAGAGTAGGACCCCAGCGAAAGAGTTTCTGGACTGTGTCCATATATTTTGTGGACCGAGCGAATTGAATTAGTGTGCCAGTCTGTCCAGTACAAGGTATCTTCAAACACCGAAATAGAGAAGGGTTGCTGAATTTCTCGGGCATCCACAAGGACATGGTAGTAATCTGACCCATTCATATTTGCCGAGCCAATCTTGTGTAATTTGGAGTCAATCCAGTAAATGCGTTTGTCAACATAGTCTGTAAAGAAAATACCAAAACTAAATGTTCACAGTCAAAGGACATGGACCTTTTTAGTCTGACTTTTGCTTTACTATAGAGCACCTATACATGAGCCATGCTCTGGCAAAAGGGGGCTTAATGCATCCCCGTGATCCATGATACTAAGCAAGTCATGACGTTATTATGGATCCGTAATATCCCTTTTATCTAACAACTGACTAAATCATGAATTACACTGGTTGTTTGACATGCATAAAGTTTACCAAAAGCCGACAGTTTCGGCCCAGGTCCGCGCAGGCTGACCTGGGTCGTTACAGTTTGCAGATGCACTTAGCCCCCTTCTCCCCTTCTCACAGAGCATGGCTCACATACTTTCCTGCATTTTCTGTCACCAGTACTTTGCACTAAATTCTTCCAAAGCCACTTGCTGCTTTCCCAAATAACCAACTTCAAAATAAGATCAGCGGTGAGACAGTAATGTATCCTGTCGCAATCCTCAGAAAGAAATCTGCTGAGCTCGGGATTTAAACCAGCGATCTCTTGTTCTCAAGCACTGTAGTCTACTGACTGGTTTGGCAAAAAATTAAACTTGAAATATACTTAAACTGTACCACACTGTACAAATGAAACCAAGTAATTTCAGTGAATTAAAAAAAAATCACAGTTTTGAGATGTTTTAGCCATAACATCTCTCAAAATTATGAACAGTGTAGATTAAGATCTGCTAGCACAGTCCAATATTGACCTACTCTGTCAATGAAAACACTTAATCTTGTTAGTGCACATGCAGTTAATGACCCAAAAAGAGGGTCTCTCTGCAATGCCACTACACCTCAGACAACAATTCCAATTTCTCATTCTGTCTATGCAAGTTCTCCCTGCATCTGAACTCTTTCATACCACCAACTTGGACCTTTTCTTGTAATTTTTTCCTTCCATGCCAACTTACCTATGGTTAATCCATTTGGCCATTCCAATCCGTTGCCTTCAGATATGAGGGTTTCCCTGTTGTTGCCATCCATTCCACATCGCTCAATCTTGGCTTCTTTTCCCCAGTCAGTCCAGTACATGTAGCTGAAGAGAAAGATGGATGATGGATTTATTATTAACGTTGATGCAATAATATAGACATGAAAAAAAACAAAATTATAGTTTGCTTTTGAAAGATGCCTCTAAATCTTGGAAAACTAACGTGTAATCATCTTTGACAGTCAGATATTCGTGTCTTACCTACAAAAAGGTTTATTTTTTCCTTTAAAAAGCTAAAACTGCTAAATATAAGAGCTGTACAAAAAATACAAATTGCTAAAAAACATGTGTGAAAACAGTTTGAACTTAAATTTGTATAAATCCAAAAGTTTTTTTCCTTTGGAAGAGTAGAAAATGTTGCTGCAAAAGAAAACAAGAACACCAAATGTGGGTGCCAAATGCTCGGCTGCAGCGGCTTTTAGAGAAAAGTAAAAAAAAAAAAAAGGCACAAATGTGTCAAAAATATATTGATGGTTACCTGCAGTTTTCACACCATGACAGCAAGACACCAGGGATATGACAATACCCCTACGAAAACAGGCCAGCTAAAAATGCTGTTAAGTTAGTAAACTACATTTTCTCCTTTTCCAACAATGTCTTCAGATGCATTCTTTCTCAGAGTCATTGTTTAGTAAGGAGTTAACAATGTCCTGAACAGTATTTCAATTTACTCACCCATTTTCTGGATCTAAAGCAATGGCTCTAGGCTCATCAAGCCCTGTACTAATGAGAGTTTTGACATATTTTCCATCATAGGTGGCCACTTTAATTTTGTTAGATCCTGTGTCAGTCCAGTAGATGTGCTTGTACAACCAGTCTACACCAATACCATCAGCAGCAAATGCAGTCTTCTCGATATTGGAGATTACCACAGTCGGCCTATTACCACTATCAATGCCTGTTTCTGTATTTGTTATCTTTAAACTGAAACAAAGGAAACATTTTTTGTAGTCTATAGCTTTTGCTTTATGTGTAATAACATGAAATCGACTTGAATCAATTCAAGAAAAAGAAATTTATTCAAAATACAATTAAACCTGTGCTAAGTGGCCACCTTCATTATGCCAGCAGCCTGTGTTAAGCAAGAAAATAGACAGTTCCCAAAGAAGACAAATAATAAAATGATGTTGAAATTTATCTGTTCTTAGAGAGCATTGTCTTCAGCAAGCATACTTAATTATCCTACCTTTTGAAAGGCTAGAAAACTGGGGGCAATACTGGTAACCAGCATTTTCTCCTTTTCCTACAATGTTTTCTACCCTATCACAGACAAATAATCATTTAAGCGACATTTGTATTGTCATCTGCGCTTGCTTTCAATTTGGGTGAGCCAAAAATTTTGTCGTGTGGTAAAGAGTTAAAGATGCTTACCTTTTGATAACTTGGGCCCCACTGTCAGTATAAAACATCAGGTTCTCTTTTAGATCAATATCTAAAGCCACGCTGTTAGTTGTGGAATTAACTACGATATCTTCAACTCTTGAATCAACTCTCAGTTTTCTAATATCTCGTCTATTGGCATAGTACAACCAGGGAATATCTCCTAAGACACAAAATGATTCAGACCTTTAATTCAAGTTTCCACACACTCAGACATCTTAAAAATGACCAGCAAACTGTATTCATTCTTACAGTCTTGAAAACAAAATTGTAAGCAATAAGGGACGAAACAGATAACAAAACATGCTGCATGAATACAACTTTGAAAACCCTTGTATAGTATGATTGATCAATAAATGAAATTCCAAAATGGGAATAATATATGTGAAAATACTGCAGCAGTATTTCCTTTTGCCACATTGTTATTTTTCTAACATGATTAGCTGCAAGACTAAAAGTGGTTTACAGTTCATGTGTAGTAACAAAATGTAACATCTCCGCATGGCTATAATGCGTATGTTAACCTTTTACCAACCAATCCCAGATTTTAACATCTCTCTGTAAGATGCCCTTTGAAAACAATGTGGGAACAGAAGAAAATGCTGGTAACTAGCATTTTCTCCTTTTCCCACAATGGTTTTTTTTTCACTTTCATAGGCAACAATCATCTTTTTAGCTACACATGAAATGTCATCTGCAAATGCTTTCAAATTGAGCAAGTCCAGTTTTTTGTTGTTTGGTACAGCATTAAATCAAGAAAACAACCATAAAAAATAAAGCAAAATACCTTTAGCTCTGCAGAAATAGTGTTTCTCAAGGACATACTCCGGCAAGCATTCACACTTATATCCTCCTTTAGTATTTTTGCAAAGCTGTGAGCAAACACCACGTTCTTGGCATTCATCGATATCTTTACAAACTTGTTCTACTGGGTGCCATTCAAATCCACTGTTACAAACACAGGTTGCATTCACTCTGTTGTAGGTGATTGGAACATTCTCACAAGTCGAATGCTCTGGACACTGTTTTTTGTCACATGGATCTTTATCTGAAATGTACATAAAGTTGGCTTATTGAACAATAGAAATCTTTTCATCCTTTTTTGTAGATAGTGTTCGAAAACTGAGCAACTGCGTATGGCAAGATATTGCTCCTTTCCTCTCAGCGTTTTAATCATTTTCAAAAAATGATATTTTTCTTTCTTTGAGACCTTTCCCATGGTATTTAACTTGCACAGACTCATATATATAGTTTGATGGTCTAAAATTCCATATAAGTGGTGGATTACAAAGACAAAATCCGTGAATTTGCAAACCTTAATAATTAATACATGTATAACATGAGCAAATGTGAATTTTACAAGTTGATAACTAAATCTCTAGTGGACAACAAAATTTCAGACTAGACCAAATTGACCACATTTCCAACTGACAAATTAAGTAAGATATGGAAGGTGGTATATTGCTTTAAAAGGGTTAAAAACATTGTGGAAAAGGGGGAAAATGCTGGTAGCATTTTCTCCTTTTTCCACAATGTTTTCAAAAGTGTTCTCACTTTGGGCTGTTAAACATGGGGTTGTTGGTAGAGGGTTAACCAATCAAACCATTCTACAAATGCAACTTTATATGTTCAGTAATTATGAGTTTTGGAAAGCATAGAGGGAAAAAGAACACTTGCTGGAGAAAAACCATTGCTACTCTTTCCACAATTTTTTGCAAACAGTTGAAAAAAAAAACAGAATTTTTCTTTTTAAATGTATGCCCTTTGCACAATTGAAAAAGTCTTTTCTGAAGAATGACAACAAGTTAAAAAAATCAGACTATCTTCATGGATTTGCATAGTTATTCATTTTAGGGACTTTGCATTACTCATAAGATACAAATTTGTTTTCACTTCCCCTCAATTGAAGCAATATCAGAACACAACAAAATGTGTGGCAATTAGAATTCCTTTTTGACCATATCTTCTATCCACAATGCTATCAAATTACATAGTCAAAGAGAAAGTGCAAATGCCACAGAAATGAAGAAAAATCTTTTTTTTCGATAGTAGGGTTCAAAACTGTACATGGGATCTTTTTGCCAATACTGTTTCATCACTGTAGTCAATTCATGAAGCCTTTGCCTATGGTGGAGATGAAGACCGTACTGAACACAGCCCGATCTTTGTTCTTGTCTTTCACTTATTCACTTTATATTAATACCAAAAAGGCATATACCAAAAAGGCTCATCCTTTTAATCTTTGCTGGTATTTATCAGTATAGGAAAAAAAAAAGGATAGTTCATTTGACAGTTACAGAGTTATAGGAAACATCCAACACAACCACTGCAGGGGGCGACTCAGTTATAGTAAGAAAGGATGAACTTCCAAGGACACCATCAAGAAGACAAAGTATAAATGAAGGGATGGGTTATATGGACTACTACAGCTAAAATAGATCTACCACCACCCACATTACCTACACAACATGACGGAATTAATCCTTTACCACACAAGCCTAAGTTTTAACGACCCTCGGGAAGAAAGCCTTTGAAAACATTGTGGGAAGAGGAGAAAATGCTGGCAACCAGAATGTTCTCCTTTTCCCACAATGTTTTCTACCCTTTCAGAGACAAATTTTACCATTTATACCATATTTGATTTCTCGTCTGCAAATGCTTTCAATTTGAACATGACCAAAATTTTGTTGTTTGGTAAAGAATTAACTCTTTACAACACAACAAAACTTTTGACATGTCCAAATTGAAAGCACTGCAGACAACAAATTCAGTCTGGTTCAAACGGTGATTTCTGTCTTTAAAATAGTAGAAAACATTATGGGAAAAAGAGAAAATGACAATTGCCATCATTTTGTCTTTTTCTCACAATGATTTGAAAATCCTTTACAATCCTGAGTTTTAACAACCCGGACAAAGAAGGCTTTTGAAAACATTGTGGGAAAAGGAGAAAATACTGGTAACTAGCTTTTTCTCCTTTTCCTACAGTTTTCTATCCTATCAAAAACAGAAGACATCTTTTGAGCTACATATAATGCTTTCAATTTAGTTGAGTGCAAAATTTTGTCATTTGGTAAAGAGTTAAATTCATCCTAGGAGAACTGACGAAATATATCACCTTTTTGACAGGAAAAAAAGATATCAATTTTCTAGCTTCTGGGTTGACATTGCTCCAACAATATCTGACCTAGTTGATCCAAGATCAGACTGCACTTTATGTGCAGTCTCATCTTGATCATTTCTACAAAAAGATGTTCCCTAAGCGGGTTAAGATATGACTCGGACACAAATGTAGACATCTACCTATTTGTATACGCTGACACACAAAACCAATCACATTGGATCCAAATTGGAGAAGTAACAAGACCTCTATGGTTAACTCTTTACCACAGGACAAAAATTCATACCCGTCCAAACTGAAAGCATTTACAGACGACAATTTCAGTGTGCCTCAATTGATGTGATTTTTGTTTGACAGGGTAGAAAACATTGTGGGAAAAGGAGAAAATGCTGGTTACCAGCATTTTCTCCTTTTCCCACAATGTTTTCAAGTCTTTTTCCTCAAGGTCATCTAAAGTCATCATTGTGTGCTAAAGGGTTAACCTATTGCATTTCATGTTTAGGTATAGACCTTAGTTTACTTTAAATCAATCAGTATGAATTATAATTGTGCAAAACAAAAATCTAAACATTGAACTACTGCATGCTTGTTCCCATAAAATCTCCAAGTTTGTTTCTATTTTGCAACCACTGAATATCATACAGGCTAGCCTTAAATTCCTGTGAAACAAAACTGTCTCTCACAATATAAGGAATTCAAGAAAATTTACAAACTAAAGCAAAGCAGAAAATGAAACAAAAGTTTATGATGCACTGTGGAAAGACATAAAATTTGTTTTTACCCTACACATACAATATCATCCAGGTTTCAAATGCTCAGGCTAACAAAAGGTACTTTGGATTCAAACAGTGTAATCAGAGATTGTCAGCATACAATCCTCTCTGATCATGGATCTATATTACACAATCTAAACACTGGTAATTTGCTTTATTTGTGGTCCTTCTGGTATTTGAAATAAACACAGATTTTCTCCAGTAGGAAAACTGCTTTATTCATTCAGCAGCCTAAAGTAATGAGAACCAATGCACCATTAAAATGTGCACATAAGTTTCTGCAGCACAAATTATTTTTGCATGAATTGTAATGACTTTTTTTTCCAAAACTTTTTGCTCAAGAAAAGTTGGGGAAAAAAAAAAAAAAAACTGCATAACTTTGTGTATGAAAGGATAAAAGCGGACAGAAGATTTCATTGCTTTGCATCCAAACAAGAAGATTTGGACAATCACAGGACAAGATTCCAACAGAATGTAATTGTTAAAAAAACAAGGGGATGATAACCACATTACCAGTGTATATCAAACAAATTAACATGCAGCATATAGAGACACACAATATCGACATAGGTAATATTGATAAATAATTCATACCAGGTTCCTCTTCGCCTGCTACAAACAGTAATGGAATGGTTTTACAGACGGATATAGGGTGTTGCATAAACAAGTAAATGGGGTTAACCAAATCCTACAACATATCTTTAATAAAAACCTATGTTGCGGGTCCTTAGAACTGTCTGTGAGATAACTAATGAATACCCACAACATAGATTTCGGTAAATAAAGGAATGCGATATAATTTCTTGAAACCCATAAAACCTCCCCTTATCTGTACCTTTTTAAATGAGAACTATTTACATTGTGGTTTACTTTTAAGTGTATTTTTGACCCATCACCTAATAGATACATATTGACGAATGTCATTTTATAGAATTATTTAACAGGACCAATTTTATTCCACCTATCAAGCCATCATGCAAACCCGTCTCCACCAATTACATGATGTAATACTAATATAGGAAATCTCTCAGATTCACTTAACAACACTAAGTCATTACTCGTCCTATATTCTTTCTCAGTATTTGTTAAGTTGTGCTTCTTAGTTTCACTGAGCTGGTAAAAATATATGTAAGTGAAGAATTATTCATATTGACCAGAAACTCTCGATTAACTGTCAGTCATATAAAGTTCTCATCATAGAGAACGAACTTAACTATAAATGCAGCCTCCTAATATAATAGGCTGTTCAACAAAGACACTTCTATATTTCAAGTACCATTGGGAAGTTGAGATTGTGACTACATCGTACGGACTGCCAACAAAAAAAAGATGGAAACTGAGAGAGGTTTGTGCAACACCTCTGGTCAGTTTAAGAGCAATACAAGTCTTTCTAATTTAGCTTTATATCAACAAATATGTACACCTCTATAGAACTGTGACAAGAGAAAGAAATTATCCAGAAATTACCCTCATTGCGAGTAACTGATTTCTTTCTGATGAAGCTTAAATATTAAGTTATAATAGTCTTCTGTGTGAACAATTTTAGTTGTCAAGAAATGTCTACTGGGAGCTATATTGCTTTCCCATTCAAAGTGTTAGATTCACTCCAAGAAAAAAAAAAGGGGGGGGGGATTAAAAATTAGGGTCAATGCACATCATCTTCCTAAGAGATGGAGACAAGACCTAGACAATAAAACCCGAACAATCAACACCCTCAGTCCAACAAGGTATGCTTCTTATGCAAAAAAGTGAGAACTTACGTTTACACAGAGCAGATTCTTCATCCTCTCGATGACTGCAGTCATTGTGTCCGTCGCACACTTTACTAATAGGAATGCAGTAGGAGTTATCCCCATAACAGTCAAACTCTCCTTTGTCTTGGCACTTCACTTCAAAAGCTGAAACAATGGAACAAATAACTGCATTCACATGAAAACCACAAGTCAAATTCAAATTAAATTCTTTTAATATTAAAGAAAATATATGGTTTTGAGCTATTTTCATGACAATTTATGTTTGATTCTTGCTAGTATATTCACAGGGGTCATTCTGGGCCGCGAAATCGCGAGATTCTCTCATTAAAATTGCAAAAATCGCATTTCTAAATCTCAATTGAAACAAAATCTCGCATACCGATTTTTGGCAGATGATAGGGATAGAACTCGAGTGTCAGTCCTTACATAGCGGAAATCCGCTCAATAAACTAGTCTATACACTGGTTCCCCGCGTCATAAAACAAGATATACGGGAAGCAGATTACCATTTGCAACATTCGGCTTGTTCGGTGTTTTTCCTTATCATTAGCGGACCGTGATGTTGCGTACGAATGCAGTTCGTGTTTAAGTCGTCTGCATTTCTGTGTCAGGCACAGTGCGAGGAAAATGCCTCCCAAGAAGAGAAAAGTAGAATCGAACCAAATAAAATCTTGTAATAAAATAACCAGTTTTCTTACGAACTCACGAGTTGAGACTGACGAGAGTGCTGAAAGTCAAGATAAACATGATAAATCGCCGACCAAGTCCAACGATGACACCGCTACTTCTTTGCCTTTAGATCCCCTCGATAGCGAAAAAAAAAGTCAAATTTAACGAAAAGTGGCTCAAGTTACATGGGTGGTTGCGCTTTGATAATTCAAAAAACGAAATGCACTGCCATTATTGTCGAGATTTAAATATGACAAATAACATAAGAGTTGTTACTGAGGGGCCCCCTTTACATGAATTTGATTTTAGATCTGCATTGAGGATGTGGCAGAGCCAGAAGTCAAGGCTTATTTTGAAAAAATGTTGATACACTGGTTTTTAGTTGTAAGACTTGTGAAAACAATGTGGGGAAAGGAGAAATTGCTCAAATTGAGCAGTTTATCCTTTTTCCAACATTGTTTTCTCTCATTTCAGAGAAAGTAGTCACTTTTAAAATAGTGTCTTAAAGAGGTTTGGATTTGTCGTTTGGAGAAGAGTTAGATTTCTGGAAAATGAAACATAAAAAATCTCATTAAAATTTTAAATTTCTCATAATTTTTAAGCAAATGGAACATTTTCTCTCATATATATGTCCAACCAGAATGATCCCTGTATTCATTGTAGGCCCAATTCTAATTGATTCTTCTCAATGCTTAAATAGTATTTAAAGTTATGACCTTCTAATCTTGCCTTTATCTCAGCTGCCAAGAGTCAGACGAATCTTGCAAATGCAATCAACTACTGACATTCAATGGCACAAAAAAGACTGTACTGAAATATATATGCAAAGCAAACTTTAAACAGAAACCTTTCCAAAACAATTACATTCTATTATAGCCCTATAGAACAATGCTTTGGAAAACATACTGTGACAAGTAAGAAATGCTGGGGAGCATTTTCTCCTTCCACAATGTTTCCTACCTTTCAAAAACAAATACTAAAACTCAACCACCACCAAAGTGTTCATCTGCACATGCTTTCAATATGGAAAATTCTATCATTCTGCCAAGCAGCAAATAATTAAAGCTGATAAAAAATTCTATTGAAATCCACTAACTGCAATTCCACTCATCAGATCCATCCATGCAGTCCTCTGATCTATCACATCGTAATGTGGCAGGTATACAGTGATAGTTATGGCACTGGAATTTATCATCTGGGCACTTGTAGTCACCTTGAACAAGATAACATTTTATTTAAGATCACTGCTCTAAAATAACTTAAACGATATCAAAAAATACCCAACTCTTTACAAAACAACAAAATTTTAGACTTGCACAAACTGAAAGTATTTGCTGGCTACCAGCATTACTTCCTTTTACCCACCATGTATCAAAAAGCTTTTTTGCACAGGGTTACTTACACATGGAATTGTTTAGTAAAGGGCTCAATGAAATTGAAGTTTACATATTTGGTGTGGCAGAAAAAGAAAAGGTATTTTTAGACTACCAGTTCAAAGCCCATTTGTCAAAATTTCATGGCTAAATCACAATGACTTGTAGGACAGCACAAAGTTGTTGCTAGCCATCTACTATGGTTAACCATTAGCACACAAAATCCCTGCATTTTACACAATCAGCATCAATACTTTTCTATCATTGTGTGCACATGACTGGAGGATGGTTTTGCATTTTACTTCCCAATTTCTCTTGTTCAGTGCTGTCTAGTTTTTAGGGCAGGCATTTTTCAAATAATTACGTGAAGGTGTTCCACGATACAGACCAAGACACCTCACTCTGAAATGCTGCATCTTAGTTGTTCTTTCTAACATTTCTATGTCTAGGGGTTGCTGATAACGTCAATCGCTTCCAACTGTCAGACAAAATATATTTGAGCTATGCTCTGTGAACAGGGAGCTTAATGTATCTGTGAAAAGTATCAACCTAGCTCAGCCTGTGCACTCCACGCAGGCTGACCTGAGCTGAAACTTTTCGCTACTGGTCAATTTTCTGTATGTCCAAGGACCAGTCTACCTCATGATTCAGTCGGTTGTTAGAAAAAAAAAAAGGCAATTATGGATCCATAAGTATGTGATGACTTGCTTGGTATAATGCATTACGGAAATGCATTAAGCCTCATTTTGCCAGAGCATGGCTCATTAAAAAAAAAAAAAAAAAAAAAAAAAAAAAAAAGAGCACTTACAGAAATCTCCTTCATCAGTTCCATCAGTACAATCAGGATCCCCGTCACATTTCCACGAGTTGTGGATACATTCCTTAGAATTCTTGCACTGAAATTCTGAATTTGGGTGGCAGACTTCAGGCTCGTCTATGGGGTTGTAGGTACAGTTGACATTTTCATCGCTGTGATCTGAGCAGTCAAAATCTCCATCACACTTCCACTTAATGTCAATGCATTTCCTGGAGTCACTGCACTTGAATTCATCCTCTTTACATTCTTTCTCTGAATTAATACAACATAGAACAAGGTTGACAAGACAGATGGATTATGGATATTTTTTTGTAACACAATGAGACATGGTCTGCAATATGACTAATGGCAATTCCTTGACAAAAAAGTATAATAATAGAGACCAAACACTCAGATTATGTAAATGGTCTAGATGAAACTGGAAATCCCAAATTACAAGGTCAAATTGTTTTCCAAAAATTGTTTGTATTATTGAAATACACACATCAGTATTATGCACGTAATTTGTATCCCGTCTACTCTTTCTCTTTGTGACCATATTTTTTGTACATGATTTTGTGTAAAGGATCGTTCACTTTACCTTAGCACCCAATTCAACATATTCTATTCGATGTGATGTTATTAACCAATCAAAGCATTTTGTTTTCTCACCATATACACAAATACGTAGCTGATTGGCTAACATCAGGGTTTGATTTAATCGATTCTTTATAGGCAGAGTAACTGTTTTATCGACTTCTTAATTGACAGGTTGGGAGCAAGCTCTTGCATACAATTTCTGTGAAGTGGATTTTGCTTTGATCTTTTAGAAGAGCCAAGTGGATAAGAATAAGGTGACTTTTTCACCCTGATCACCATGTAGGATGAGCCCTACTAAAGTTTTGTCCTCTGATAAAGAGTTAACCTTATTCATATGGATACTTTCAATCATCTTCTGCAACTTTGTTCCAGTGAGTTAACAGATTAATTCCTACCTTTACATCCTATCTCGTCAGATCCGTCCAGACAATCATTGTCCCCATCACAGTTCCACATACTGGAGATACACTGTCCATCATTACACATAAACATGTCTTCTTCGCAAGTTTCAGCTGAAATAAGAGTATTTCACATTTAGTTATTGTACAGTGTTTTATGCTGTTTTTTACATCATTTTAGTCATGTCACTGTCACACAACACCTCATTTTATCATGCAGTCCTAGGGTTTCACCAGTACTGAACTTGGGACTGTCTCTTTTGAGGCTCAAACCCAGGCTAGCATCCCTAAATTACATTTCCTATGCTCTTACCACTGAACTTAACTGACACAGGACACCCAAATCATTTTCCACAGGGTGTGAAATGAATAATTTGTGTCTAACAAACTCTAGGTATGTAGGTTTTTCAGATCCTAGTGTAATGACGGCATACCTTTCTCACTTCATTTCATTAAGAGCCATATCACCAACAAACTTTTATCCAAACAAAATTTTTGACATTTTCCAACTGAAAGTATCTACAGAAAGACAAGCAAAAGTGTTTTTTTTCCCTAACAATGTTTTCAAAAGTCTTGTTCCTCAGTGTCATAAAACAGGATTGTTTTGTAAAGGGTTTAACTCTTTATTATATGACAGATTCTTAGACTTGTCCAAATTGAAAGCATTTGCTCAAATGATGGAATTTGTCTTTGAATAAGTAAAAAACATTGTGGGAAAAGGAGAAAATGCTGGTAACTAGCATTCTCTTCTTTTCCCACAACATTTTCAAAAGTTTCTTCCTTGGGGTCTTTAAAACTCGGGATTGTGTGGGTAAAGGGTTTAAGGTACATTCTGATGGGAAAATAACAGTTTGACACTGGGTCCAGCTATCCAATAAACACTAACACCTCAGATAGGACACCGGAAATTCAGTTGACCCAACAGAGTGAGGTGTCCAGAATTTCCCCATATAATGGCTTGCCGTAACAGTGTTGAGCCTCTAATAACTTAAAAATCGCTTCCACATACCACAGCCGACTTCATCAGTACCATCTGTACAGTCCTCCACGCCATCACACTGCCAATGTTTATTGATGCAAGTACGATCCCCACACTGGAAATCATCCTTCTCACAGTTGTCACTAGCTGCAAAAACAAACAAAAATACATACAATGTAAGTACCGTCAAACCCAAAAGTCTGTTAATCTGGATCTCTGACTCTTTACCAAACGACAAAATTTTAGACTGGAACAAATTGAAAGCATTTGCAGATGACAAAATATATGTGACTCAAATACTTGAATTTGTATTGGAAAGGGTAGAAAACATTGTGGGAAAAGGAGAAAATGCTGGAAAAGGAGAAAATGCTGGTTACCAGCATTATTTTCTTTTCCCACAATGTTTTCAAAAGCTGGCATTAAAAGGGTCATTAAAAGTTGGGTTAAGGTGGTAAGGGGTAAACTCCTTGTCAGGTAAGCCCGATTTACACAACACTGTTGAAAAAAAAAAATAATGAAGGAACAAGGAAGTGATCAGTCACCTGCTCTCACATTGCTTCAGGATTAAATGAATTAACCCTTTACCAAACAATCCCATGTTTTAGTGACCCTGAGAAAGAAAGCCTTTGAAAACACAATGTTTACTACCAATTCAATAACCAAAACACAATGTTTACTACCAATTCAATACCCACAATGTTTACTACCAATTCAGTACAAGATCCTGAAAAAGAAGGCTTTTGAAAACATTGTGGGAAAAGTAGAAGATGCTGGTAACAAGGATTTTCTCCTTTTTCCCCCACAATGTTTTCTACCCTATCCATATATATCTTGATTTAAGCTTCATTTAAATTGTCGTCTGCAAATGCTTTCAATTTAGTCCAGTCTAGAACCTTGTTGTTTGTTAAAAAGTTAAACCACATTTACATGTCCTAAAATGCTTTGAATTTGGGCAAGCCTAAAATTTGGTTGTTTGGTAGAGAGTTAACCCTTTCCCAAACAAGCCCTGGTTTTCACGTGTCTGCAGTACAAGTCTTTTGAAAACACTGTGGGAAAAGGAGAAATTGCTCGTAACGAGCAATTTCTCCTCTTCCCACAGTGTTTTCTACCCTTTTTGAGACCTTTCTGCCATTTTGATCAAATTTAAAATTGTCGTCTGCAAACTCTTTCAATTTGGACCAGTTCAAAATTTGTCGTTTGGGAAAGGGTTAAACAATGGTAGAATGGCACGTAACAAAACTGGGAAAGCTCAAACCCTGCAATACAGGTCTAAGATTATGTCCAGCAAGAGCACATTACTAGGCCTTATCATGTATCAAAGACAACTTACCACAGACAGTTGCATTTTCATCTTCCCCTCCAGGACAATCAGGCTCTCCATCACAACTCCATCTATCTGGTATACACGTTCCATCGTCACAGAGCATTTCATGGTCTGCACATGTTTTTGGTGCTGAAATAATCAGTAGCATTGTCATGTACACCATCATTCATCTAAATTTTGAATAACTGTTCTTAAAAACCAAGCTGTAAAGCTGCTTTAAGAACCGAGCTGACTGTTTATGAAAACATTGGGCGGAAAACATATTTTGAATTTTAGGAACTTCTGTTAAACACAACTGCTCCTTCACCCACCATGTGATAATCACAGAGCTCCAGATAGAGGGAGTGATTTTGATTTCAAAATTAAAAATATTAATCACACCACTAAACCCTATGTTATGGGTACTCATTAGAATTGTCTAATCGAGTTGATTCTAATGAGTACACACAACATAGAGTTTGGAAGAGAAATAATGGATTTAGAATACCATCACTCCCTTTTATCTAAAGGTCTGCCTGATAGGTGTGTGTAAGTGTAAATGTGTACGAGTCTGGGGAGAAGGCTTATTAATTCTTATGCTGCAATACTGGGATGAAGTAAAGTGTCCACAGTATGATAATAGGTTTAACCATTTACCAGAAGACAAAATTTTGGACTTGGAAATATTGATAGCATTTGCAGACCACAACTGGAAAGTAGTACAAATGATGAAATTCACGTAAGATAATAAAGAAGTAGAAACTATTGTGGGAAAAGGAGATAATGCTAGACTGCTGGTTACTAGCATTTTCTCCTTTTTTTCCACTGTGTTTTCCATAGCCTTCTTTCTCAGGATCTGTTAAACTTGACATCATATAGTACAGGGTTAAGGATACCAAATGCTTTATGTTGGCGATTTGCACAGTATAGAATTTGTACAGGAGTGGTCTGATCTTGGATTGACACTATCCGCCATCCTAATATCTATATTTTCGTATTTTCACCATTCTTTGTATGTATACAAAAACAGTATCTCTTTTATGTGGAGGGTCAAGGGCAGAGGGTTTTGAATGATGCATGAATACTTGAATAGTAAGCGTGCGAGTCTCAAAAAAAGATATATGCTTCTAGTTTTATTTGTTTTCTTAACCCTTCACCACAAAATCCCGACTTTCAATGACCTTGAGAAAGAAGCCTTTCGAAAGCATTGTGGGAAAGGAAGAAAATGCTAGTAATCAGCACTTTTTTCCTTTTCCCATGTTTTCTACCCATCCAAAAAAAATTTGGGGAGTCATTTTGTCCTCTGCAACCGCTTTCAATTTGGACAAGTCTAAACTTTTGCTGTTTGGTAAAGAATTAAAATAACATGAAGTACATGTTGAAAACAAATATCAGCTTCCAAAACAAGCCCGAGTTTGTAGGATCTCAAGGAAGAGGGCTTTTGAAAACATTGTGGGCAAGGGAGAAAATACTGGAAACCATCAACTTCTACTTTTCCTGCAGTGTTTTCTACCCTAAGTTGTCCTCTACCAAATGGAAAAAGTTTAGGCTTGCTTGCCCATATGATACAATTAACAGATAACAAAAATGTTTTTCAAAAGATAGTATACGTCCTTGACTCCTTGAAATGGGAGAAAACATTGTTGGAAAAGGAGAAAATGATGGCTACCAGCCTTTTTGCCATTTCCCATAATGTTTTCAAGAGCCTTCTCTCTCAGAATCATTGAAAACTCTAGTATCCATAATGTGACGCTTACGGAGCTTTTTTTAATTTGGATATTTACAGTGCACCACACCCCGGAGGCGACCAATCAAAAAGTAAAATCGCTTTTGGGGACAGTCATCAGTACTAACTGAAACTCGTGATTGTGTGGTAGAGTTGAATCCCATCATTTTATCTACAGTTTCTTTTTTTTTTTGAAAGTTTGAATGTATTCAACAATGTTATTGCTTAATACAGGGTTAAAGCATCATCAACTCTTATATTTCTCTTAAAACAACTCCGTTCTCACGGGAGCCTTTGCCCTCTCCTCTTTTTGTCTGAAGTGATGCAATATCTTCCCGACCTCAAACCTCAATCTTCCCAACCCCCCCACCACGCGTGTCCAAGCTTTTCCTCAACATCACAACATTTTCAGCATAAAAAAGGGTTTATTTAGTTATATTACCTGTAGGAATACATTTCAAAATCAAAGATTCATTTCAGAAATTCTGCCTGTCTGCTTCGGTTTTAACAGATTTTACCATTTCAATTACCTATTTCAAGTATTTCAGTTTCTATAGTTGTAAAAACAACACTCCTCTGAGGTCATGAACCTGTGCTCTGATTGGCTGAATTGTCAGACCATGTTTCGTGAGCCAATGAAATTAAAGCTTTCTACCGCACTATGTGAATACACACTCAATGGCATTTATAGTCTATTTCGTGGCATCTGTCCAAGTCATTTGCAATTTACCTGCCACACCCCCATTTTCCACATCAGTTTTCTCCATGGATGGAAAAGAATACATGAAAAAGTGAAACTAAAAGTTCAACCTTTGAAAACAAATTTATCTGAATCTAAGCAAACCAGCATTAAAAATCACCTTGGGAAAAGAAGGAAGCCTGGAAACCAGCATGTATGTTTTTTTTTGGAAAAATTCATTCCCCTTTTCAACGGCATTTTACTTGTTGTCAACCAAAGATTTCAATTCGCACAAATCTACAAATTTATCATTTGCTAGAGAGCGAAAGTTTGTACAGACTGGGTAAAGACCATTTTGCTCTCTGCCTTTGCTTATTCATTAATTTTATCCTGTAAATCCATAGTTTTTTAATTACTGCCTGCCAGAGGATGAAAAATCATCTAATCAACCTAGGAACTGAAATCCGAATAACTGTACAATGTGAAATGTGACTGAACTTACGACACTTTTCTTCATCACTTGAATCTAACTCCCCACAGTCATTGTCCCCGTCGCACTTCCAGCTAAGTGGTATACACTTTGATGTATTCTCACATTTCATAAGCCCAGCTTTACAAATTTCCTCATCTGTGTAAAAGATAAAGATACGATATTGACTCAACAACGCGGGTTCTAGTAGATCTATACTTAAATGAAACAGACTATAGTACTAAAAAAAAAAAATGTCCAAGAGTATTGGTATTCAGGACACAAACGGTCATCGAGTAAAAAATGCACTTTGTTCTACAACAGGCTTTATCTATTAGTAAAAGGATAAGTCTATAAATGAGTACAGGCATGACAATTTTATGAAACCGATCCATGTGACCCCGAGATGATACTGAAACTGAAAGCCAATGTTGATTTCCACATGTCTATCCGGGTACGAGGGGACTTTTGCGGTTTGAATCCTTATGAATGGCAACTGGAAAGTGCAGTCAGTAGACAAAATAATGGTTGCAGATCAACGTGTCCGAAAGTTCTTAAAAATCTTACGAAGTTGTTTTCTACATTCTAAAGTCAATATCGATTTACTATTGATACTCACCATTAGCTTTTACAAATATTATGCCGGTAATTCCAATGGTAAGAATTAAATTCAAGGACAATAACAACATTCCTATATGGCGCTTCATCTTGACGAGTAAGTTATACTATAAATCCTCAAATAAAATATTTCTTGATTCTAATTCCACTGTCAAACCTGAGATCTCTTCAAACACAACTTCCTTACAGGTATTATCTGAAACGTGAATGTTGATTCACTCCAAGTCGTCAAGAAGATATTGACCAATGAGATTGCACGCGCGAATTATTGGGGATACTAGAAACTGAATTCTCAGCTGTTCTATCGCAGATATCCACTCGTTACTGCTAAAAAAACCTAATTTTTATCAATAGATATGTCACGTCTTTGGTAGGAAAATGTATCTTTGAATTGATATAATATTGAATTAAGAGAAAAAAGACCAATAAATCATCTAGCTTTTTTTTTGTTTTATACAAATGTAGAATAGTTTCAACTTAATACGTATTGCTACAACAGCCGATAAATATTCAAAACCTCAATCGCCTGATACACACGTCAACCGCACGAGGTGGAAATGTATTATAATGTCGAGACAGATGCGTATCGCTTCACAACACGTTCAAGGAGCTGTGCAGATATTTGATTCAAATAGTTATGACCCAGATCTAAACAAATCCATACAAAATTCTGCTGTAGATCTAGATCAAATCTGGCATAATTTAGCCTACCTTAGCTACGGACTACCATTTCCCCCTTTTTTTCCACAATGCTTTTTTGCCTTAGCATACAAGAATGAAAACATCATTTGACTCACACGTGAGTTGGTGGGTCTATGCCTTCAGTTTGGAAGTCCTACAATTTGTCACTTCATAAACAGCATTTTTCCTCTTTTCCTATAGGCCTACATCCGTGTTCTACCCGTTCAACGGAAAATTCCATCCCATCGTCTGATCAATTGTTTTTTTGTTTGTAAATGTTTTTAATATTGAAAAGTCTAAAAATTTATCATTTGTTTTAGAGTTAACCCTTTAAAAAACGACATCTGTTACACTAGTCCAAATTCAAAGGATGTGCAGACGGCGAAATAATTGTGACTCAAAACATGGGTGAAATTTGTTTTGAGAAGAAAGAAACTTGACTGCCTTGTGGGAAAAGGAGAAAATGCTGGTTTTCAGCATTTCTCCTCTTCCCACAATGTTTGCAAAAGCTTTTTTATTGTCAATGTCGTTAGAATTCAGGATTATGTAGTAAAGGGTTAAAAGACAAAAAAATGTGCCGCCTCAGCAGCCTTCATTGCTCGCATGACCAGTCAGCCGAGCAACTAGATTCTTGGTGTTGTTGAATTTTGGAGGCCTACCTGAACCTTTCGAAAACATTGTGGGAAAAGGAGAAAATGCTTGTTACCAGCATTTTCTCCTTTCTCCCACAATGTTTTCTATCCAATCAAGGATTTTCAATTCATAAAGGGAACACTAGCAGCTAGCCTGGCATTCAGGCCCTGCATTTGAGTCATTCTAATAAACAAGGTAGACAACTATCGTAAACTCAGGAATATGTGCTGTTACTTGGTCTTTATCTAAATGCAGGGGCTGCTGAAAAGCCAGACATTGAGAACATTACATTAGTGTATAGGCCTATGTTTTTCAGTTTTATACATTTTTTTTTAATGAAAATGCTCTATTTAGCGGACTGATACCAGTCTAACTAGCAGCCAAAAGTAAAGGATTCGGGAGTCACATTGCAGGCAAATTTAATTCATACCATTCAACAGTAGCCTATTGGTGTTATTTTGAGTTTGCTGGTGTGTTGCAGGGGAATCTGTCCAACTTTTATTCTAGTTTAACAATATATTTTACTTCCAGCAAATGAAACTTTGACAGACCCGTAATAGTATCGGCATAATGGTAAATCGTATGAAAGTTGTTTGCAATAGGAGACAAAAGTCAGTTTCTTCCCTTGATAGCTCTCCACTACTTACTATGTCCTGAATAAGGTATTACTTGGTTTTTGAGTCGCCTGGTTGCGTAGCAACCAGGCTCTCATGGTTATCATCTTGATCTATGGGGTGACGTAAGCATACCTCCGGCCTTGTACTGCTTCCTGTCCCAAGTTCCGGTTTACGAGATAAAACATAGTTTTCTAATTATTCGGTAAACAACCCAATTTTTCTGTAGTAATTCACTTACAATTGTGCCTTTGTGATAATGAATGTGTCTATAAAGACTGAGCTCTGTAACGGTTTAAGCCTTTGAAAAATAATTTCGTCGACAAGGTACACGATAGCCTATCTATTACACAGACATCATCTCTTATCTAAAAATAGCCGTCGTGAACTGAATAAGTTTGCGAACACACTGCAAAATACTCTTCGACGACAAACATCTTCACTACGGCACGCTTCTATTTGTGGACAGTTCTCAGTGAAAAAAGGTTTGATAATTACCCATTAGAAGCACACTCTAAATCTTACAATCTGTCCGTAATTGCAAGTCTTATTTCAATCCAACATTCAACCTATGATCGGAAAGAGAAAGGCGATACCGAGTTAACGTGGAAGCTTTCAATGGAGATTTTTCCCAAAAGTAGGCTAATTTTTTTGAACAAATTTATAACGACTTGGAATGGTTGCGTTGCCTTCTTAGACATTATTAAACGTTGCTTCTTCAGAGCTTTTTATTCTAGACATCAACTACTTTGCACACCCATATTCTAGGTGCACAAGCAGAGATCGTACAATAGCGTATGTAATGCGCACGGTTCAAGACTGCACCAAGTCATCGCTTAGCAGATGCTTTCTGGAATGTAGCTGTGTGACAAATATAGATCTTATAATCACGTGACGTATAACGTCATGTGCACCACGGAATTCTCTATAAATTTACATATTTATGAATGCATCAGTCGCTGATGCGGCCTTTATTTTCAGAGTACACCGACCTAGCGCCTCACCGACCCATGTAGAGAGAGTGTTTTAACGTTTACCGTGTTCAATTAATTGTTTTTCGTTTTTAAAGAGGTGAATTTGTCAAAGTCTGCTCTTTTTTTTTCAATGTGCGATTAACCTAGATCTAGTATTTATGAAACAATTTATTAGTGCCGGTGTCAGAACGAAAGGTGCTTTCGTAACTGCCAAAATATGAAGTCGCACGGGAATTCGACTTGAAACTACGCAGTTCTAACTCCCAGCAATCTGAGAACTTGACTTTTACTTCACTATATTTCAAATATAATAGAACAGGTCAATGTTAAACCCACTCGAACAACAAGGTCTTTATTGGAGTGTTTGTAATCTTGTAAAGGGTTGTTGTACAGGGTACTAGAGCTAATCGCAAACATATGTAGTTTACACCAAAGCAATACACATGTAGATCTCTACAACTTTCAATTGGTGTGGAAGCAGTACTAATTCCTGGGCCGTTATAACACGCAGACAAAGTTAAAAGGCTGATGATCATGCTTTTGGGTTATATTGTTTTTCTTGAGCTGTAGCAGCCACATTTCTAGAGTCCACTGTGGACAAAACTTGAACCCGGACAACAACAAAAACAAATTATTTCCAAAGGACCTTAGATTACTGAGTCAAATATTTGTGTGTGCTTCAGAGGCTACATTTCAGTCCAATGATCATGAAATTGCCCAGCTGTTTGTCTCAATAATAATTTTTGACAAAACTGAAAATAGGTCACCGGGGTTTAAAAGAAAAAGGTTGTCACTAGGTCAAATCAGACGAAACCGTAATAGATCTAGTGCTGTAGAATCCATTTATGTTCAGTCCAATACTCACGAAACTTTGTCAGACTGCTTAGATTAGATATGGGTGAGTTTCAAAAGGGCAATTTTGGTCTAAAAGTATGTCACTAGATCCTGTACCAAAAGACAAACTTCAGTTGAGTTCCATACTAATGTTGCCTAAATGGCCCTCTTGTAAAATTGTTCAAGTGGTTCTGCTCTGTTTCTATAAACTTTACAGAAGCTTCAGAATTGAGTAGTAACATTTCAAAATCACGGCCTCTGAAACTGTATAAGCAATTACACCCAAATTTCATATCTAGCATCCTGTATTTGGAAAGGACAATTATTCAATTTAACAGATATATGTATAACCACATGGTCCAATTTTAGAAAAATTGTGTCATACAAAAACAACTTGTTCTAAATCTGGAGAGAAAATGTATGCCCTGTTCTACTGAAATTATTTAGAATGTTTGTTTTAGCAACATGTGTAAGAATTAAGATATACATGTAAGTTAAATCACCCAGTTTCTGCGCTAGAAAAACATTTTTATCAACCTAGAAGCCTGATTTACAGGCATTGTTACGCTGGGAAGGAACTGTAAATATTGATGGAACTTCGACAGTTATTATGCCCCGCTGAATTTCGGGGTGGGGGTATAGTTTTCATGTTGTCTGTCCGTCTGTCTGTTCATCGGTCCGATCTTCCGTCCACCCAGACAGATATATTCTTAATTCGTTGACGAAGTTAATGAAACTTCAAACATGTGTTCCTCATGATAGTCCGCCGATATACTTTTTTTTTAAATGTAATGCCTTTTCATGGAAAGAGGAGGCTTGATGTCCTCCGGTCTGCTTGTTTTGTTTTATTTTGTTTTTGTTTTTAATGCAGTGTCATGGAAAAAGGGGGCCTGGTGTATATTTCCATTATGGATCAATATCTCTTTAACTACTGGACAAAATTTTATGAAACTTCATATTTATATTGTTTATCATAAGCCACAGACAATCAGTATTTGTTTTTATTTAATGAAATACCATGTCATGGAAAAAGGGGGCTTAATGTATATTTTCACCAATGACAAAAAGGCCATTTACATGCAAAACACGATACCTCTTATAATTATGTTTCTATCTAAAAAAAATGTTGTTTTTTTTTTTCGGCGGTGGATATCATTTTAACGAATGACTTGTTTTGTAATGATTTTACCTTTTGAAAATCATTTGTTAAATGAAGTCACCCGGGGTAAGAGACTTTGAACTTTTTAAACCTGTTCCTGGTGCCTAAATGTTTGCAACTTTAGAATGACAACTAAGAAATATGCTTGCATATAATACTGTCTTATGGTTAAGTTATTTTGTATCTTGAATGCTTTTAACAGATTTGAACAGACGACTCTCAGGACTATCAGTCCTTTGATTATCTTTTACATTCTTTGCACTCTTTAGGAATGGCCAGGTTGAAATATCTCCTTTAAAATGTATCAAACCACAAATTTAATCTATTTGGTGCATTTCAATGTGTGAAATCTGATTTGCGAATATTATGAAGACCTTACATATACATCCCAAGTCAAATTATGATAATCCCAACATCTCCTAGAAAAGCAAGGATAAAAACAAAGGAAATCAAATAAAAGGACCCAGTTGCAATCTGGTAACCTTGGTTTTTATCTTAAAAGAGAGATAATTTGAATTTCACTTTCTTCTCCCATTCGAACCACGAATTCTCTTGGTACATTTGGAAGCTAGTGGGCCTTTAACCATTTACCACACAATTTGGCCTTTAATGAACCCTGAAAAAGAAGCTATTTGAAAACATTGTGGGAAAAGAAGAAATTCCTGGTAACCAGCATTTTCTCCTTTTCCCACAATGTTTTCTACCCTTCCCAAAACAATTTTCAATTTTCAGTTACATGAAATTTGTTGTCTGCTAATGCTCAGCAGCTTTCAATTTGGACTAGTCTGAATTTTTGTCATTTGGCGGTGAAGAATTATAGAACCAATTTTTAAATTGTCAGCTTAAGATGCCTTAAATTTCGAAGGTGTGTAAAATTTGACGTTTGGCCGGAAAGTGTTAATATATCTCGAAGTAGGCCTACGATCATTCAAGCAAATCTTTTGAATAAAATTATTCTTTCGAGATGCGACTTGGTCATATCTAGATCGTTAACCTGTTCGAATAAAAAAAATGTTGTTTTATTGTACTCACAGTATGAACTAGGTCTAGAACCAGCATTTTCTCTTTTTCCCACAATCTTTTTTACTCAAGTTTCAAAGACAAATCACACCATTTGATTCACATTCAGTTTGTCGGTTGCTATTGCTTTCAAAGTTTGACAAGTCTAAAATTTTGTCGTCTGCTGAGGAGTGAAACGGTCATATCTCTCGGGGAAAAAATGTTGCAGTATTTCTTACATACCGCCTTAATTGGAGAGGTCATCAGACCTCTCCAACAGTGGTGAGTTTAAAAGGCAGACTGCCACAGAAATTGCTGTCTAAATCCATTTGTTTTTGCGAAATTGTTCTGATACACAGTCTATTTCGTCATGGTTTTATAAAGAAACCGAAATAAAAAAACTGAAATAGGAAATAAATGGTTTTTTTTTTATATGACGGATTTCCAAAAAGATTTATTATACTATATTGATTGTAAATGATCTCTCCAATAATTGCAATTTTTCATTAAACAAATAAATCTAAGCAAAGAGAAAAAAATTTCGTTAAAAAAAAGAGAAAGAACACCGCGGGAAAAGATCACGTGACTTGATACTATCTAGAGAATTCGTACCCTGGAGAACCCGTACCTTAATCTCGAGAGCACGAGTTCTTTGGAGAACTCGTACCCCACAAACAGATATAAATAGGTTGATCAGTATGTTTCCAAGTTTTATTTTTCAAAACTGACTAGACTCTAGCATTTTTCTCAGTTTTATACAAAAATTCTATGGATTTATAATGATAATTATAGATTTGATGAAATTACACACAGAGTTGCTTCTATTATGCAGGATCGCGAAATTCCGCGAAAATCAACTAAGTTACTTATGAGCGGAAAAAAAAGTCCTGCCTCTTCGCCCTACGTACTGCACACCTCAAAAGAGTTCGTGGTCCTTTGGATTTGGGCGGATTGCGCAGGCTGACATGGGTCGATACTTTTTTTTTTTTTTTTTTGCAGATGCATTAAGCACCCTTTTCTCAGAGCATGGCTCATTTATCTACTTTCTTAAATTTTTAACGTTTAGACAAACAACCTCTTCATTTTACATGTCTGCAGCAGACAACTTTTCAAAATATTGTGGGAAGAGGAGAAGCTGCTAGTCACTGCAGTTTCTCCTTTTGTCACAATGGTTTCCATCACATCAAAGCACCATCTTCCACATTAATTATCAAAGTTTGAATTGTTGTCTGCATGCTTTTTCTGTTTGGGCCAGTCCAAAAATTGCTGTTTGTTAAAAGATTAAAAAATGTTACATTTATTTTTAACATGTCTGGTACTAGTATTATGTATAGGCCACCTTTATTTATTGTCATCAGGTAAGATTCTTGCCTATTCAGTGGAATTAGCATATTGTATCAAATTTTAATTGAACGATTTCTCCTTTCCAAAAATATTTTAGCTTATCCTGAGCACACATTACAAACATTTATCAGAGGTTTGTTCCTTTTGAAAATGAGCAAAATTGAATCATCATCTTCAGTTTTGTGTCCTTAATTTTGAAAGAAAAAGATATGCATTTCTGAGCCTGTTAATAGCATATGGCCTACAATTCCTAGAATATTATAAGAATGTGGAACATGTAGTGTTTTGTGCCTTAACACCAGCAAAATTTAAAAAAATGTTTTCTTTCATTCATTAATTAAACTTGTTTGTTTACATCTACCAAAATATATTGAGATCAAAAGCCAATAAACTATTTGCAAACATGATGCCGACCTCTCCTGGCTTCTTTTTTAAAGAAGCCAACTTGTTTTTTCCAATGGCGACTTCTACTTCGCTTTTTCCTTTTACAATAAAAGTCATTGACAGTTGATTTTTGGTTTGTAAAATAGATGAGCCATGCGCTAGCAAAAGAGGACTTAACCCTTAAGCTGCTAATCGCGACCCACTGACCTTTTGCGGAAATTGTAGATCAAGATCAGACTGCACAGAACGTGCAGTCTGATCTTTGATCTACACTGTCCGATGCGGTATTTTCTTTCCGGTGAAATCAACTTTGAAACCGCAATGTTTGGGCTTTTAGTATTGAGTAGAAATTTACATTTCATTTATTCAGCAGCTTAAGTGTTAATGCCTCTTGATGCTTCAAACCAATCAAGCCATCACATAAGAATGGATCCATAATAGCCACTTTTTTTTTTAATAACCGACTTGGGGTAGACTGGTCGTTAGACATACAGAAAATTGACCAATAGCTAAAAGTTTCGGCCCAGGTCAGCCTGCATGGATTGGCCGGGGTCGATATTTTTCGCAGATGCATTAAGCCCCTTTTCACAGAACATGGCTTAACTGATTTGAATTTCAAGGCAGCTTAAATTAAATTTCTCTTCTTATAGACTTTCATCAATTAACAAGATGTGGTATTGATACTTTATGACGAAAACGATCCGTCCAATGGCTTATATCGCACATCGAGCCTTTAGCTCGGTGTTCTCGGATTTTTCGAAATACTTCTTTAGGTCGTACTTTGTATATTTGAATTACCGATGTATACTTTATATCTTTTGCCAACCTGACAAAAAGTAAGATTTGTCCATTTTATTAATTCTTTATAGGATGGCACAATTTTAGACTTGTCAAAATTGAAAGCATCTACAGACTACTAACTCGAAAATGGGTACAAATGACCTGAAATTCTTTAACAGGAAAGAAAACATAAACGGAAAAGGAGAAAATGCTGGTTACCAGCACTTCAAGTTCTCGTTTTACCAGGTTTGCAAAAGCTACTTTTCTTAGGGTCGTTAACCTTTAGGCTGCTAAGTGCGACTCACTGACTTTTTGCGGACAGCGTAGATGAAGATCAGATTGCACAGAACGTGCAGTCTGATCTTGGATCTACATTGTCCGATAAGAAGATACCTCTCCACCAAAAATACCTTTGAAATAGGAAAAGTTGGGGTTTTATTATCGGCTTGAAAGTTTGATTTCTTTTATTTATCAGGATAAGACATGGGGGGGGGGGGGGGGGGGGGAAAGATAGGAGAAAGGAGAAAATGTTGGTTACTTGTAAGCATTTTCTCATTATCCAGCAGTTTTCAAAAGACTGCTTCCCCATTTAGTTTTATCGTCTGCTTGCACAAATGCTTTCGAATTTGCAGGAATCTAAAATTTTGTCGTCTGGTAAAATGTTAGAGCCAAGCGCTTGTACTCGTTTTAACGTCAGCGAGAAGCAATTAAAAGAAAGAACAGTGTCTTGAGTGTTATAAGAAAATTAGCCTATGCCGGGAAAGGGTCCAAACTAAATTACTTTTCACAAAGTTCTACAGTTGCTTTAGGGTCAATTTAGATCAAGACTACAAAGCGTGCAGTCTAATCTTCGGTATACGCTGTTTGCTATGCTGGCATTCTAGCTAATGACAGCATTTTAACAACAGTTATTCCTTTTTTTTCCCATTGAGAAAATTTTGATTTTGTTTAATCGGCCTTCTGATGGCTTAGAGGCCTACATGTACATTACTCATCTACATGTAAGTTTAAACTGTAAATAGATGGTCCAGACAGGATGTATTGATCTCAGCAGAGAGATTCTAGAAACCGGAAGTACATAATATTCTACTCACACGGGAAAAGAAATCGTACGATTTTATAAACTATGTTCTGCCACTCAGAGGAAAAATCGATGCATCGACATTCAAATTTCCGTCGTCTGCGAATTCATTGGTTGTTTCTGTTCTCGAGAACGCGTGGGTAGAAGAAGCAGACGACATCATCCGATTATTCCTGCGGAGTCAATGCCATTTGGGATTAACCCTTTGTCATTTAGACTTTAAATATCTTTGTGCGTTTAGAGTCTAGGCCTAATTTTGCTAACGCACTTCATAGCTTTTGGAACATTGTGAAAGGAAGAGTAGATCTAATTCTGCTCGTTTGTGACAAGATAATGCTACCTTGCATGTAATTATAATGTTTTCCGCTGAATTGAATAGAGCAACATTCTTTCCTTCTTTGATTTCCCGTCGTGCTAACTGTAGCCAAAGTTAACGACCATTCTAAAGTTCAGTTTTAATCATAAATTCAAAGACTAGCCATCTGATTGGTGGAGACAGAACGACCCAGCCAATCAGATAGATAGTCTTTACTATCTGTCTGATTGGTTGAATCGTTCTGTATAATTTATGATTGAGTTATGCTCTGGCAAAAGGGGGCTTAATGCTTCTCTGTGATCCAGTACACCCAGCACGTCATCGCACAATGATGGATCCATGAAATCCATTTTCTCTAAAAACCGACTAAATCATAAGGTACACTGGTCCTTTGACACGCAGAAAATGGACCAAAAGCAAAAAGTTTCGGCCCAGGTCAGCCTGCGGCGGACTGCGCAGGCTTACCTGGGTCGATGCTATTTTGGATATGCATTAAGCCCCATTTTCACAGAGCATGGCTCATATAAGGTTGGTAAACTATATGAACCCCACTCTAGCTTTGCATTAGTTGTAATCACAATGATTCAGGCAATTTTACTCTTTACCACTCGACAACTTTTTTTATCAGTCCATGTTTAAATCCTTTCTAGTTGATAAATTGAGTAGGACTCAAATGATGTGGTTTCTCGTCAAACGGATAGAAAACATTATGGGAAAAGGAGAAAATGATGATTACCAGCATTTTCTCCTTTCCAACAATGTGTTCAAAAGCCTTCTTCCTCAAACACCCATATAGATCTAAACAACATAAGAATTACTTTTTTGCTTTACTCGAAGTGTCCATTCGAGATATCCTAAATTGTTCACATTTTTCTATTAGACCTAAGGACGGCAAATCCATACAGAAGCTGTCGAAATGTACAATAATCGGTAAGGCTTGCAGAGTTATTTCCCTTTTATCGGTATACGGTTTCACACCACAGCTTTTTTGCCACATTGAAAATAGAACGAAAATCACACTATCTTCAGTCTGGTACCCCGCCGTACTTCAAGAGTACCGATAACGTAGTGGTAGGGGCAGGTAATCCAGACTACACTATCTTTGGCACTCTTTTGTACTCTTATAGTCAATTCCAGAGCTTTGCATTTTATTTCTATGAAATATATGCCCAAACTGCCTACTCAAGAAATCGCAAAAGTGGCACCTCGAAAATAACTGTGTATCTAGTAGTTCCGTCTCAAACACAGCTATCCTCGAAAAGTCGCAATGAAAAAAAAGTTCTTGTTAGTCATAGATCATGATCATTATGTTGTCATGGGCACAAAATAGTTCCCCAAGAAATTACAAACATTGTACCCAGTTTCCAGAGAAATAATCGAATCAACACCATAACCCCATTTTAGATCTGTCCTTCACTTTTCGATAAACAGTGCAGTAGTGCCACATTTTCAAATGGCCATGACTACTTTTGAATAATAATCAGGCCCTGGAACCATTTCGGTGTGATGCAATACAACAGATATGAGCCGCGCTCTGTGAAAAGGGGGCTTAATGCATCTGCGAAAAGTATCGACCCAGGTCAGCCTGCGCAGTCCGCGCAGGCTGACCTGGGCCGAAACTTTTCGCTACTGGTCAATTTTCTGTATGTCCAAGGACCAGTCTACCTCATGATACAGTTGTTGGACGAAATGGACTTTATGGATCCGTAATTAGAAGATTTCTTGCTTGGTATAACACATTGCGGAGATGCATCAAACCCCCTTTGGCCAGAGCGGAGCTCATGTACATGACAAGGAAAGCATTCACAGTTTAAGTCAAGAACAGATTGCAGAGAGCAGGATTTGTGCCGAAGATTAGCATTGACAATGCAATGTTTGGTTATCTCTCTTTAAATAGATTGATTTTGTTAAAAAGAAAGTTTCCACATTACTAGCCAATACTAATATTTGTTTAGTTTAAACATATTTTATTCAACAGTATAAGATACAGGTTAACAGAATACAATACAATCATAAGACAAATATACTGAAGAAATGGATAAGAACGGAAGCTTAAGCTTATAAAGTTCTTCTCCAAATTTCGGGTAACGGTTACTAGTATTACATGAATGTATTATTACTAATTGCAAAAAAAGTAAATTAAATTAGAAAAAAGATAGGAAAAATAACAGAAGAGTGTGGAGTGTTATTGATAAAGATTTCAATTGAAGACTCTTGTATAATGACTATAGAAACTCCAGCTTGACCATCACAATTTAACAAATTGTAACTGTTTAACTATTAAAGGTGAGCAATCAGGCATTACTTGTAAACCTTTTACTATCACGGATGTATGTGTGCACAGCAGCAAATAATCTTTGGTTATCAAGCAGATTAAGGTTTTCATCTCCAAATAGAATGATTTGGAGTGTAAGTCTTGTTATACTGTTAATACTTAGGCTTAGAATAATTCTTTGGTTATTATAAAACGGACATTCTAAAAAAAAATGTTGGGTTGATTCCGCTGTACCGCATCTACAAAGTGGTGATTGCACCAAATTTTTCAAGTACAAATGTCCATTGAGACAGCTACATTTATTTCTTAATCTAGCATGTATGATCTGAATTTTCCTATCGCCAAAAAAGTAAAGCCTCCGTGGACAGGGTTTATCTGCATTCAAACGGTATTTAAAAGATGACAAAGATTCAGAGTTTTTAATTTCATCTGGCAGAGAATTCCAATCATTAATCACAGATGGCAAAAATGAAGTGCTGTACAAGCTAGTTCTACAAGCAATGTTTCTTAAATTGTTAGGCCTTCGAAGGTTATAAGAGCAAGAATTGCCAACCGTAGGTGGAACAAGAGTATTAAGATAGTTTGGGGAAAGCCCATTAATCATTTTATAGAAAAGAATAAGCTTGTGCTTGCGCCGTCGTTGGCTTAAAGTTTCCCACCCAGACTCCTGATATAGATCAACGATAGAAACAAGCTTAGTACAACCGGTAACAATCCGAGCAGCTTCATTTTGCACTTTATCCAGTCTATCTTTCAACCCTTGAGACAGATTGTCCCATATAACATCACCATATTCAAGAATAGGTCTGATAAAAGAGAAATACATGATTTGGAGTGAAAGGCGATCAAGACGGGTTTTCAATAGTCGCATAATTCCGATTCTTTTCCATGCCTTTTCGATAGATTTACCTATGTGGATGTCCCACGACCCATCGTTAGAAAGAAATATGCCTAAGTGTTTATGACTAGTAACAGAAGGAATTTCAATATTTGACATAAAAAGGTCTGGATGGTTAGTCCTAATACGTTTACGAGATATAACTAAAGATTCAGACTTTGATGGATTAAACTTGACCAACCACCTCTGCGCCCAATGAGTAATTTTATCGATATCTGTTTGTAACATAGTTCCAACGGCAACCGGGTCCGTTACAACCATTGATAAACTGGTATCATCTGCAAAAAGGTTAATATTTGCATGAATGTCATCAACAATATCATTAATATAAATTAAGAATAAAAGAGGTCCCAGTATGGATCCCTGAGGCACACCGGCTTGAATATGACATAAGTTTGAGACACCACCAGGTACAATAACTCGTTGAAAACGATTAGAAAGATAATCAGAAAACCAGGACAATAAATTACCTCTAATACCCGCTCTTCGCAACTTAAACATCAAACCTTTATGCCAGACTTTGTCAAATGCTTTGCTTATGTCAAAAAATACTGCTCTAAATTCCAATCCATCATCTAAAGCTTTACATATATTATTATAAAGACATGTCACTTGATTAATAGTAGAATCACCTGACATAAAACCAGACTGATATGGAGTAAAGAAATCGGTGTCCTTTAGATAGTTATAAACGTGCTTGAATATAATTCGTTCTAAGACTTTTTCAATATTATTTAATAATGAAACGGGTCTGTAATTAGCAGGAAGAGAAGGGTCACCCGACTTAAATATGGGACAGACATTAGATATTTTCCATGATGAAGGAACAGATCTGGTATTTAGTGAGTAATTAAATAGATCGCACAAATGCGGTGCCAGCTAACCAGCTGCTTCGATAAGAATCCTATTATTTATGCCGTCAGGGCCAGAGGCTTTGACTAATATTTGCGGCAAATTGTTAAAAAATCTTAATCTCATTACGACCACTTCGTAATTCTTTACAAAACGACAAAATCCTAGACTTTCCAAATGGTAAGTATTTGCATACGACAAAACAAACGTGACTTAAATGATGGGATTTGCCTATGATAGGATAGAAAACATTGTGGAAAAAGGAGAAAATGATGGTTACCAGCATTTTCTCCTTTTCCAGAAATGTTTTCAATAGGCTCCTTAATCAAGATCGTTAAGAATTTCATTTATATCGCGGCGGCTAGTTCTAATATCCATGCTTTCCTAGAGTTTCTTTTACCGGTACCTCGCACAACATTCTTCCCAGAACACTGGCTGCTTTCCCACATAGCAGATGTCGAAACAATGATCCGCAGTGGGAGAGGAATGAAACCTGTCGCAATAACTGTCATCAATCCTGGGAAAAAATTCGCCGAGCTGTGGATTCTAACCAGCGACCCCCCAAATTACAAATTCTGTATGCTACCGGCTGTGTTACCGGGCTCGGCGATGGAGATAAGAGAGAGAGAGAGAATGAGAGAGTGACAGAGACAAACAGAAAGACAAACACACAGATGGACGGACATATAGATCTATGTACATATAGACAGGCAGAAGCTTTTTGCAGTTTTAGTCAAATTACGGGAAAACCTTACTTATTCATATTTTTTTCTGTGTTACACAAGATTTAGATTAACGCATTTCCTAATGTCATTCGTATCTGACATAAAAGGCATGGACAAGGAAAACATCCAAATGTGTGTGCCACAGATTCAAAACACACGGACAGGTAATGTGATAAATAACTGAAAATACACAAACAAGTATTGTGTCACATAAACTTAAAACGCGCGTACCAGTGATGTGTATCTCATACATTTAAAACGCATGGTAATGTAATACATTGGTTACCTCCCCTGATACAGCAAGCTATAGGGATCGGTACCAATCTCCGAGCAGAGTTGTCGGTCGTTACTCTCACCATACATCTCTGCAACGGGCTAAATGACAAGAATCTTGTCAAACCGAGGAAAACATGTTTTGTTACTGTTTAACTGTTTCATGTGTAACATAATAAAGTAGACAAAGGAGATATGATTCCGGATACATTATAGGTGCATTCAAACTGATGAATTTAACCTGTATACAATGGAAGTATTTTTTCAAGCTTCTTTACTGATCACAATCTTACGCCAATTGTAAAAAAAAATGGCTGTGCCCATGAATGATGACAATTTAAACAAAATTAAAAAACAAGTTATCGTCCTTTAAAAGACATTTAAGCTTTTCAGAAAATCCCTCTTTTTCACATTTCCTACCACTAAGTCTGATTGGCCGTATGCTGTTTGAACAGCACACAAAACAATCGATTGGTCTTTCTTTCACCGGCGTTTGTCACTCGTCACAACTCGGCCGATTCCGTACCTACATCTAACCTCGTCTGTATAAAGGAGGCTTCCATTTTGAACTACCAATCACATGATCTTAAACATGGCGGCGCCCCTGTAGATCGCTTAGCAACGACATGAACAACCACGATGAAGTTATTCACTTCTATCGATCTGTCGATGAAAGCTCCCAACGAAATTGATAAACTACGCTAAAATTGAATGTACAAACTGTTCGCCGACTGAAAGATAACGATAGAAAACTTACTCACGTTTTCTTTTTTAAGAGGAGATTTAAAATTTTAATAACGGTAAAGCGGTGTGCTTCCGGAGATGTACGAAATGTACCGTGTAGGTGCATATCAAGCTACGTGATACAGCCGGGGCATTTGATCACCGGATCACCCCATTATCTCCCGCTAGATGGCATTCTACAAATACACATCTATCTAATTTGGGCATCCTGGGTACAGTAGCGGGGTAATTTTCCAAAACAACAACCGTGACTTTGAATTTCAAATGAAATAAACGTTTACTCAATAAAACGCTACCTGGTGTCATTCATTCAGCTACGATCGGCTAGCATGTAACCTATGCACCGACCATTTATTAAAACAGCCCCTACATGCTTTGGTAATAGGCTAATAGCTTCGATATAAGCCCTACTTTTCCCAGGTATACGGGGGATGGGTGATGCGTTATAGCAGACAGGTCGAATCTTCGAAGAATATGACATGCGCAGACAACGCGGATCACCCGAGGTATGCCGAATGCGGCGTTTGTGTCGCCATTTTGAGTTATGGTCATGTGACGAAAATATCACGTGATGACGGACTGCTTTCTGAGCCAACTACAGAGGTGAATGGGAATGATCCGTAGTGCAAGAGAGTGGATCGGTACAGGCTATTAATCAAAGGACTCAAAGTCCTGGAAAGCGGATTTGTGGAGTAGCATAAAGCTGTAATATCTTGTAATAAAAAAAAAGATCACATGCAACACATGTGCAATTATTTTTAAATGGAGTTAGCAAGGGCAGGGAAAGTCAAAATTGTTCTGCCGAGCGGGCCGAACAGTAACTGTTATTCTATTACTGTTTAAGGGGTGGTAATTTGATCCGCTAATCTTATGCAGTTTTTTGCTGGTATTAGATTTAGAAATAAATATCTGTACACGTGTAGGACAGTATATACGGTAGTGACAGAAGCAAGGCTGAGGTGTATTTAGCTAAAACTAAAAGTAGAATGGGCACAAGCGTGAATGACATTTGGTTCAGGTCAAACTAATATCATAGTACAGTGTGAACGCGCATGTGTCGTTACACATGATGTATTTGGTTCCGATCAGAACGATCACAGTAAGCGGATTTGCCATTAAAATCCGCTAAAAACGGGCAGAATTCTGCCCGTCTATTTTTAGAACAGCCATGTCGCGAGACTATTAGAGATTCAGGGGAGGTCACTCTCACTTCCTGGGCAGGGGATTTTCCAATATTTTTGACGTTACGAGTAAGTGAATTTTTTTTTTTTTGGTATCACCTTTTAATGTATATGTCTGCTAATATTCTTTTTAGATTCGATTACCAGTTTCAAATTGTGCAAAATAACGCAGTGTTACCTATACAGCCAAACTGGAAATGTGTAAGCTTCTCTGATTGTCCATTCTGTGATATACATGTACATGTGGCCCAATGGAAAGCAACGACACAATAGCCTGTGCCAGTTGTAATATCTACAACGGGGACCAGTTAAGGTAATGTGACATATACTTGTCAAACTCAGTGAACCGCATGGACACGTTATGTGACGAATACGCAAAACGCATGGACAAGTAACGTTACACATACATGTATACCTACATTTAAAACACATGAACAGAGATACTAAGTATCAGACACACTTAAAAAACATTTGAGCCTCTGCTTTGTGAAAAGGGGGCAAAATGCATCCGCAAAAAGTATCGATTCAGATCAGCCTGCGCAGTCGACGCAGGATGACCTGGGCCGAAACGTTTTGCTATTGGTCAATTTTCTGCATGTCCATTGACCGATTTACCTCATGATTCAGTTGACTGCTAGACAAAATGGACGTGTGATGACTCGCTGGTATCATGCATCAAAGAGATTCATTAAATCTCCTTTTGCCAGATCAAGACTCATTCATAAGTCATTGTGCGACATTTACAATTGCAAAATGATTCTCCTATCTAGTTGTTTAAAGACAGAGACTGATAGTATGGATTTTTGCAAAACACGCCCCAGGTCGTTTGCCAACGACACTCGCCAAGACCCGTCTGGGACCAGTAATTGTCAACTGTATCGTGGGTCGGTAACAAGGCAATTTGCTCGGACACCCAGCCGCAGTCAAGACGGTTAAACCCCATATCGTATCCTATTTGTAAGTCATACTGAGATGCCATGGTCGTACCGGCCGATATGCAATACTCCCAGGCTTGCTCAAATGACAAAGTATAGCGCCCGTACGGTCCAAAAGCGTAATAGATAGGAAAAATCTTGTGAATAGTTTCCCATCCCGGTGCCGGCGTCGAAGGCCAAATATTATCGACGAGGTGACATGTTCGATTCTCCGGCGAATATGAAACTGCTTGACAGTAATTTGTGTCGTTTTTGCAATACTGTACACATTGTAACCGTGACATATTGTAATATTTGCCATCACCATATATAGCTTCGATATATGCTTGTATTTGCAACAGATAATCGACTTTGTCCCGCCTGAACCCGTCCAAATCGCATTCAAGAGATACGGCTGTCCAAAGTCCATCGCTGCCACAGGTAGAGATGGATGTTCCACCAATATTCTCCGCGCCTTCGATACACTGATACCATTTATTGGCACCATTTGTTCTCATATTTCCAAATGTATCGGAGTTATCGACGACAGGGGGATTGAAACACTCCGTTCTTGTACAAACGTCTCCATCTGTCTCATCGCAGGATTCGGTCGAAGAGCATTGACTGTTGCAAGGATTGAGGTTCTGTAAAAACGTAAAAAGGCATTAATAATAATAATAATAATGATAATATGATAATAATTCATCGCTACTGCAGGAGAATGAAAAAATCTTTAGCTTAAACAACAACTTCAACAGACGATTTGTTTCGCGAATACGTTCAGTTGTACCATTGCCCTTAATACTACTGCAAACAAGGAAATACTCATTTCCTCTCAATACAAAAAAAAATTCTAGAGCCTCGGCAGTTTAACCCATAAGCAGAGAGCGGGTACTCTAAAAGTTCCAAGTTTCGATTCTAAGCCAGCTTGACCACTAGCCTTTCCAATGCTTGATAAAATTATCGCCTTTATTTTCCCTACAGTGGACTTTTACCTCGAAGTCCGTGTTCATTAACCATTTTTAAAAACAGGTCATTCTTTGACTTATTCTCAAAAATTTAGATGTAACGCAACTTCTGATTGGCTAAACCAAGTGGTTAGCCAACCAGAAGTTTCGTTACTCTCTAAATCTAGTATAAGACTAAGACTGTAATTAAGAATGGTCGGTGAACACGGGCCCAGTTCATTTGTTTAGCTCATTCATGCAGCCGCCTAGGTTTCTTGTTGTCGGATGGTGTTCAAACCGTTTTCTAAACGGTATTTCAGTTACATCACGGAAAGTGTACCTATACATGCGTTTCTGCTATTTCTCTAACCAGTTCAACGCAAACACTCCTCACAAACCATTGTCTTCTCTACCACACGAACCGAGCCGACACCTTATTCTGCTGTGAGGGAAGATTAATTCCTGTCGTAATGACTTGCATTAGTACTTGGAAAAAAATATGACCGACTTTAGAATCGAACTCACAATCTCTGAATTACAAGCTTTGCGTGATACCTACTGAACTGCATAATATCTTCTTGGAATAGAACTCACGACGTCTTGATAACTATTCCTGTGCCAAAAAAACTAAGCTACCGAAGATCGGCTGGTAGCCTGGGTTTTACGGTCGTATTTTCATTAACTTTGCTAACTCCTGCTAAATAATTATAAAAATGAAACTTTCAAGCCGATAGTAAAAAAAGATGAATAATGCCATTTCAAACTTTTTTTTTTTTTTCCTTTTGAAAAAAGAAATCTTCTTTTCGGACAGTGTAGATCCAAGATCAGGCTGCACGTTCTGTGCAGTCTGATCTTGATCTACACTGTCCGCCAACGGTCAGTGAGTCGCGCTTAGCAGCCTGAGGGTTAACAAACATACCCAACTCCACCAAGTTCGTTCACTGTACGCCACGCCGATCGAGGTAACAATACTCGCCGTTGTATTAGCGTAGAGTCTACAATACGCTGCGTGCCTCATATACGTAACGCTATGGCAGCCCGGTCGGTTGCGACATTCTAACGTACAACCAATGGGTGACAAGCCAACGAAGCTGGTTAGGATCTCTTCCTCGGGTGGCAATGCTTGGTTTAAAACGAAACGTCCGTTTGTCTTTGCACCCATCAACATCACAAACATATAGACAGTCACGCGTGTATGTGCTAAAACGCTCCATCGGTATCTGCCGTTCCCAATCATTTGAACCATTCTCTGTGAAAAAGGAACCGTTTAAGCATCTCCGAAAAGTATCGACTCGGGTCAGCCGGTGCAGTCCGCGCAGGTTGGCCTGGGCCCAAACTTTTCGCTATTGGTCAATTTTCTGTATGTCCAAGGAGCAGTCTACCTCATGATTCAGTCGGTTCTTAGACAAAATGGATTTTATAGATCCATAATCATGTGATGACAGTGAGCATGACTTGCATGGTATCAGGGATCACGAGATGCATCAAACCCCTTTCTGTCAGAGCCTGACTCATTTGTTAAAGATAACTTAGAAGATCTTCCCTAAACCGGTGACCACTATTTATCATCACATTCAGTTTAATATACACATTTTCCAGTTTTCATACATCATTGGTGAAAGCCCTGTTTTCACACACAGCATTAATTCCAGTTTTAATATTAGATTTATTGTTCTGCCAGTGACTGGAGCTCTGACCAACCACACTTTAACAGACTTTACGATAATCGCCATACTTTTAATTGGTACAAATGAAGTTTGTACATTGCACACTGAATTGTTTACATGTGGCCGTTATTGGGCCTTTCAATATCAAAGTCGAATAAATTTAAGCAATTGGATACAATGTATTACCGATAATTGGCCCGCAACATGCGAAATGAGACCTTCGGACATTTGCGTAAGGTGTCGTCTCGGATTAGCCTGCGCAGTCCGCGCAGGCTAATCCGAGACGGCACTTTACGACTACATAAGATTTTTTCATACAGTAGACTTTCGTGAAACAGAAAATCGCACAAAAACGGGAAGTATCGTCTCGGGTTAGTCACAGACTGCCCAGGCTGATCTGACACGACACACTTTTACGCATATATGTCCGAAGGCCCCTTTTCCTGTGTTGCACGCCATATTATCCCAGTCAAGTAGTATATGAATTTAGCCCACAACCTGCTAAATAAATGAAACGAAACTTTCAAGCCCACTGTAAAAATCCAAATGTTGCTATTTCAAAGTTATTTTTTAGGGAAAAAATATCTCCATATCGGACATTGTAGATCCAAGATCAGACTGCACAGAACGTGCAGTCTGATCTTGACCTACACTGTCCGCAAAAGGTCAGTGAGTCGCGCTTAGAAGCTTAAAGGTTAATAGATTATATGAAAAGAAATAAAGTATATAACATCCAAAGTGTCCCAGGTCTGTGCAGTACAGCGTAAAAAGCTCAACTCTTTTAAAACCCTTTACCGCACAATGACGCCTTTTAACGACCCTTGGAAAGAAGCCTTTTTGAAAACATTGTGGGAAAAGGAGAAAATGCTTGTTACCAGCATTTTCTCCTTTTCCCACAATGTTTTCTACCCTATCAAAGAAAGATTGCACCATTTGGGTCACAATGAAATTGTCGTCTGCAAATGCTTACAATTTGGATGAGGTTAAAATTTTATCGTCTGGTAAAGGGTTAACGCCAAATATATTGATAAACTCGACCTCTTTCGACTGCTGAAAATACAAGCCACTGAAAATCAAAACTAATTTTACCGTATATGTTTGACTAAAAAAGTGGACAGTGTAGATCAAAGATCAGACTGCACGTGGTGTGCAGTCTGATCTTGATCTATGCCGTCGGCAAAAGCCCATGTTTTCCCATATGGCACTAAAAGATTAAGAATACCTGTTTCATCGTTGCCAAGAAAATATCAATTTTAAGCCATTTCTGTACAAGTACGACTTTAACCCTTTACCACACAATCCCGAGTTTTAATGACCCTGGGGGAGAAGCCTTTTGAAAACATTATGGGAAAAGGAGAAAATGCCGGTAACCAGCATTTTCTCCTTTTCCCACAATGTTTTCTACCCTTCCCATATCAAATTTCAATTTTTGAGCCACTGCTGATTTGTCGTCTGCAAATGCTTTCAATTTGGACCAGCCTAAAATTTGGTCGTTTGGTAAAGAGTTAAAGTACCATTGAGTTATGAGTTTTGTAAACTAAGACGTAGGATAAGAAGCACTTTTTTTTTTCACAAGCACATTTCCTTGACCACAATGATTTCCACACAGTTTAAAAAAAGTCTCTATTTTCCTCTTGAATGCTTTTCCTTTTTGAATTCGTTCAAACTTTTAGTAGGCCTAAAACAAGCTTTTAGGAGACAAAAGAGGCTTTTATGAACGACTTGGATCAGGATCAGACTGATCAGAACATGCAGACTGATCACAGATCCATACCATCTGCCAGCCGACTCTAAGCTCCGAGCAAAAAGTCTCTTTATTATGAACTAAAAAGTGTTTTAATTAGGAACTGACTACATTAAAAAAACAGTATGCGAAGGATAGAAGGTGCTATATGTATTTTGCCAAAAAAAATATTACCAGTATTTTCTCTTTTACCCACAATGTTTTCTTTCCTTTCAAAGACAAGTTTCGTAGTTTGAGTCACATTTGATTTGTAGTCTGCAAGTGCTTTAAATATGGACGAGTCTAAAAATGTTGCCGCCTGGTAAAGAATAAACTGTCAACGATCTTTAAAAGGACAAATATTTATATAGCAGAACAAAAAGATAAATTCAGGAATCATATTTATGTTTTACTCGTCATAAAAACGTATTTTGCCTTTATCCCTATTAGTGAATTCACTCTTTATTTGTTCTGTCCACAAATCCTTTTCAATCAATTCCAATTTTATTTCGATTATTTTTTAGTTATTGACTTTAAAGGGGGCTTTTCAGATTTTTATAATCAAAAGACACTTCGAAAAATGTTTTATCAGTGAATTTTGTATGACAGTAGGTAGCACACCACCAATTAATATGAATGAAAAGTGTAACAGAAAAAATATTTTTAATGGCATTTTTTTCATGGGCTACGTAGCCTTTAAATGCATTTTACTACTTTTAGTTTTGGCACCAGTATTTTGCAAAGAATTGTTGGAATATCACGTGATCAATGGCACATGTCAATTATGTGGGGTCGTAATGAAATAAGCCTGATGTTATAGAAATAGACGAAGTTTCCGATTGCAGCACGGCCATCCCGTTGTTTAATCTAATCTAATCCAATTCTAATCTTAAATGATGTTTTATGCCGCTTTCAACATTACTTCAATCATATCACGGCGACATCTCACTTATTCATGTATATCCTGGGTTTCACCAGCACTAGGCTTACGCTCTTAAGTGTCCCGTTGTGTAACAATGTAGCAATCAAGGTTTTCAACGCTTGCAGAGAAATAAATCTAATGCAGTATTTATCAGTTGGTTTTTTTTTTACAACAAATAAATCCAAATAGGCCCTTTAATGTCTACTGCTTTTTCTTTTTTGCTGTACCACAGTTATCGATTAATTAAGTTGGATAGGTAAGGGCCAAGGAATACAAGGTATTGCAGCCAAACATCAGTCGGTTTACGTTCAGGGCTTGAAACCAGGGCGGGGTCGCTGGTTTGAATCCCAAGTTTCTTTCCCAGATCGATGATAGTAGTTGAGACATAATTCACTCCTCTCTCACCTCTGAACGTTGTTTCGATGTTGGTTGCATCGGAAAACAGCTATTGACTTGGAAAAAAATCTTGTACGAGGCACAGGTAAAAGATTGATTGATTGACTTGGAATTTCACGCCTTTTTAATAGCTTATGTCATATCACGACGGTCAATGCACCTCCGCATGTGTTTCCAGGCTTTCTCACACCAGTACTGACAACTCTCTTCCCAAGTCACCTACTACTTTTCTCACATGCATCAGCGGTGAGAGGCGAAAAATCGCCGGAAAGAAAGTTTGCTTCAACCGGTATCGAACGAGGTCACGAGTCAGATACACTAACCACTGAGTTACCCGGGCGGGCACGGGTAAAAGAAACTCCATGAAAGCGTGAATAGCTGCACTGGCTTTTACGACATAACTTAAATGATTTTTAAAACGGCGCTAAATATCAAACAAACAAGTGAGCTATGCTCTGTGAAAACGGGGCTTAATGCATCTGCGAAAAGTATCGACCAGGTCAGCCTGCACAGTCCGCGCAGACTGACCCGATTCGAAACTTTTCGCTAATGGTCAATTTTCCGTATGTCAACGGATCAGTCTACCTTATGATACAGTCAGTTGTTAAACATAACAGATTTTAGGGATTCCTTATTATATGATGACATGCTCGGTATCATGCAATATGGAGATGCATTAAATCCCCTTTTGCCAAAGCATGGCTCAAATGAAGTGGTGCAATGAACTAAAAGCAGCAGGGCCATCGACCTTGCTTCGATATCTGAGAGGTTGCAAGGTTCTCCTCAAGAGCAGTAAGACATCTTGTATGCTATAAACCTCAAGCCTTAGGTCTTTACCAAACGACAATTTTTTAAGCTTGTCCAAATTAAAAACATTTGCAGACGACAAGCTAATTGTGACTCATGAATTAAAATTTTCTTTTAGAATGGTCAAAACATTGTGGGAAAAGGAGAAAATGCTGGTTACCAGCATTTTCTCCTTTTCCCATAACGTTTTCAAAATGCCCCTTCCTCGGGGTCCTTAAAACTCGGGATTATGTGGTAAGGGTTAACCTGACGTCAAAATTCATAACTTTTGTAAGCGATTTATTAACATGGCTTATATAATGGCATGAGTGCTTGAAATGGTACATAATAATATGGAGAAAAGAAAATGCTGGTATAAAAACTTTTGCAGCAAACCAAAAGCCAGGAGGCCATCGAACGCCCCGGTGTCGAAGAGGTTAGACAGTTCGCCTCAAAGTCGGTCATGGATACATAGACCTCAAGTCTACACACCATGACACAATTTAAGACACGTCTAATTCAAAGTTGTTGCAGACAAAGATATAACTGAGAATTTAACAAAGCTCCAGAAAAGGGTTGACAATTTTCAATGTTGCTATTTGATGACAAAACTATGTAATTTAATGTCCACTTTTTTATATTTGAAATCAGAAGCAAATGAATTCCATTCCTTTAAAAGCTTTGTACTGTTGAATATAATACCACTTTTTAGAAGTTATTTGGACAGCATTTCATAAAAAAGAGAGAAGTCCATTTACTATTGACACAAATACGACCATTTAGCCTCATTGGAATTAAAAGTTCTTTTAACTTGATTAGCGTTGTTTACGTGGTGGATTTTTTTTTTACTCAGAAGGAATTTCTTACTAATGTAATGAATAGTTTTGAGACAGAGAGAGAGAGAGAGAGAGAGAGAGAGAAATGATATAACTATAATGAACAACCAAATCAAAGCCAGAGGATTACATGTATTTCAATAACCATATTTAGCATGTGTTTAAGAGTGTTTAAGTAACAAAAACTCTTTATATATAATAACAATGAGACATGTCTTTGTAAAATGATAAATACAGGTTCTTACAAAGAATGAAAATACATATTTCAATTCGCGAGATTACATCTATCAAAACTAAATTTCTTTTCGGAAGAAAGCAGCTCCTCATTCTTGTCTCAGTGCCGCCTTTGCGAACATATAACCAAAATAATAAATATAATTCATGTCAAAGATATGAAAATAGATCTCTACAATTAAAATCGACTGATTCATGTAATCAAAACTAAATTTCTCTATAAACACGGACAGTTCCTTATGCAGGCTTACTTTGTCCTAGCATCGGTTTACAAGGAGATTAATCTTTCCGGAAATGGTTAACGTTCTAAACATTTATTAAGTAAATGTTGATCATTCGGGGAAATTCTAGTACCACTTTTGGTAATATACAAACAAAATAATACAATTAAGTCTTGTCAAAGAAAACAAATGTAGATCTGTAGAAGTGAAATTGTCGATTCATGAAAGTGCAACCCTACTTCCTTTGACACGTTAAGCTTTTCCCGTTACAGGTTGCTTCATGTAAATTTCATGGGAATAACATAATAGTTTGCATACAGCCCTCCCTCTAGCGGATAGTTCTAAACAAATTCAAGGGAGACGAATCCCACGCCGTTCTCTCTCTCCTGGCTTTCTTTGGAAACAGTTTCCAAAGACACAAGGCTTCGTCTGCTCCAGCGGAGGCTGTAAGAAAAGAGAAAGAAGGCAATCCCATTGAGCCATGCTCTGTGAAAAGGGGGTTTAACTGCATCCACAAAAAATATCGACTCGGGTCAGCCTCCACTGTCCGCGCAGGCTGGGTCATCTCGACACTTTTTGCTTTGGTAAATTTGCTGCATGTCCAAGGACAATTGTACCCCAGGTTTCAGTCGATTGTAAGACGAAATGGATTTTATGGTTCCATAATTATACGGTGACTTTTTTTGGTATGTATATGAGGTATCACAGAGATGCATTAAACCTCCTTTTGCCTGAGCATGGCTACATTAGATTGAGAACCTGTCGACAGGTGGATCTAGAGGTTCGGCAGGCATTTAACCCTTTACAGAAAATTCTCGAGTTTTAACAACCCCGAAAAAACAAGATCTTGAAGATATTGTATAAAAAAGAAAAACATTGCTGGTGATCCATAATTTCCCCCCTTTTCAATTATCCCTTTACTGCACAATGCCGCCTTTTAACGCCCCTGGGAAAGAAGGCTTTTGAAAACATTGAGGGAAAAGGAGGAAATGCTGTTAACCAGCATTTTCTCCTTTTCCCACAATGTTTTCTACTCTATCAAAGAAATATTGCACTATCTGAGCCACAATGAAATTGTCGTTTGCAAATGCTTTCAATTTGAACAAGGTTAAATTATATCGTCGGGTAAAGGGCTATGTTTTATACTTTTCGAAGGCAAATTTCTCACTTGGGTCACATTTATTTTGTGACGCAAACCTTGAAAAAAAAAGTCGTAACTCAAATGAGAATCAGTCATTCAAACATTTTATTTAACTTAACAGAAAATACTTTTTCGATTCGAGTTCCATTTGGTTCAATACCTCTTTAACCCTTTACCAGACGACAAAATTTTAGCCTTGTCCAAATTGAAAGCATTTGCAGACGACACTTTCAGTGTGGCTCAAATGGTGCAATTTTCTTTGATAGGGTAAAAAACATTGTGGGAAAAGGAGAAAATGCTGGTTACCAGCATTTTCTCCTTTCCCACAATGTTTTCAAAAGGTTTCTTTCTGAGAGGCGTTAAAAGGCGGCATTGTGCGGTAAAGGGTTAAACAGTACTTAGCAGAACAATCTCAAAATATTCTTGCATCATAGTTATGGTTGATCACTATGAATTAAGGTCTAGCTATGAATACATGTCGTAGCATTGTTGAGAAAGAAAGACTTGCTGAAACAAAGCACGGCTTATGCAATCAACAAGCCAAATAGGACTGCACCAAAGTCCACGAATTTCAACATAAGCTTTTATCCACATCTAATAACTCGAATGCTCTGCACACGTTTAAATCATTCGAATGATATAAGCCACGCCTAAAGGAGGTAAGAGAGTAGAACCTAACACATGACATTGGTTGAAAGTTCAGTCATGCTTCCTTGACAGTGGATTCGATCATTGAGGGTGTGGGGCGTGGTGCATCTTGGTAATAAATGCTAAATTATGCCGACATTGGCTGAGTAATTTTAAAACTTAGACTGCGAAGGGCAACTCAATGCTCTTTCGTGTTCAGTAAAGTTCAAGGTCAGACTGCACAGAACATGCAGTCTGATCTCGGACCTGCACTGTCCGACTTGTGGAGTCTTTCATGGTCAAAACAGCTATGAAATCACGAAACCCTTGATTACCCTACTGGCTTGAAATGTTTAATTGATCTATTTATCACTTTGAGGGTAAAATGTACCATATGCCTTTGAGGCTGCTATGGTCTATCTAGGAACACCGATAATCTTTTTGGTCTATCATCAAAAACTGTGACTGAAAAAAGAACATTGGTGCATCGTTATGAACAACATAAAATCGGCGTATCGCATCTACATCGTTATGAATAACGTAACGATAGAGAAGCGATGCTCGAATGTGCTATTTTCAGTAACGGTGTTCGATGATCGACCAATGAAAATTTCGGTGTTCCTACAATGGACCGTGAATGCACAAACCGACTGTGGTTCCATCGGGGTTCATGGCAAGGTGTAAAGGCCTTGCCACGTGCTGTCGAAGTATCGCCAGGGGTTCAAACTGTAGGTTTTTCATGTCCCATACAACGATGTCGTTTTTTTCTGGCACCGAAGAACCGTGAGAGGACACCAGCTCCGAGTAATCTTGCGACCATAATAAACCACAGACCTGTAAATGATAATGACACTATCATAATCAATAATTGCTCAGCCCAATCATTAACTTGCAGAACCCAAGACCAGAGGGTGCTGGTTCAAATCCCCAGCTTGCCAAATCGATAATGATAGTCGTCGCGGCAGACTTTCGACAGAATTATATCCGGGCCAAGTCGGTTATGCAATCTGATTGATTCAGACGTTTCGTGTTAGTACCCTCTAGTCTCTGCGGCTGTGACATTTTATATTGATTAACACGCCAGTGTCATCTTAGCTCATACCGTTGTGCCATCAAGTCTAGTATTCACTAACCATCTAACTACCATAAATGATCTATGTTCTGTGAAAAAGGGGTTCAATGCATCTAAAAAAAAGTATCGACCCATGTCAGCCTCCGCAGTCCATGCAGGCTGACATGGAGCGAAACTTTTTGTATTTTTTAAATTTTCTGTTAGGCAAATGAACATTCTACCTCCAGATCCAGTCGATTGTTAGACTGCATGGATTTTATGCACCCATTATCATGTGACGACTTACTTGGTACTACGCATCACGAAGATGCATTAAACCCCTTTTTGCCAGAGCGTGGCTCAAATGCATTCCTAGTCCAGTGCTAGATTTAGAAAGTAACGTAATGCTTGATTTAATTAAATCAACCAGAGATTGTGTTACTGTCAAATTTTAGGAACTTCTTGAGCATTAGTCCAGGAATATTATTTGAATATTGGTTGGTTGAGACGTTTTGTTTCTGTGGACTTGTCCCTGTCGCCTAATAGTCCAGTCGGTTGTGCCTTCTTGTTAACAGAGACATACTTTTAATTGAGCCATGCTGTGTGAAAAAGGGGCTTGATGCATCTCCGTATTGTATTATATCAAGCAAATCGTCCTATAATTATTGATCCATAATATCTACATTTTTAACAACCGACTTAATCACGAGGTAGACTGGTCCCTGAACATACAGAAAAATTGACCAATTGCGAAAACTTTCGACCCAGGTCAGCCTGCGCGGATTGCGCAGGCTGACCTGGGTCGATAGTTTTCGCAGAGCATGGCTCATTTGTATTTTTTGCTTTACCTGCGATCTTGTAAAAGTTTCTCCGATCTTTTCCCCATCGTTCACATTCCATAACCTTATAAAGCCATCACTGGACCCGCCCCCTGAAGCTATGACCCCAGGTCGCCATGGACACCATGTAAGCGCCTGTAACGATACATAGATTGATTTATTAACCAGTGGGGGCTATTCGTGTTGATTGATTGATTGATTGAATGGTGTTTTACGCCGCTTTCAACATTATTTCAGTCATATCGCGGCGACAGCTCACATATTCATGTAATTCCTGGATTCAACCAGTACTAGGCTAGGGGGCCATTCCTGTAAGTCAAATTACCTCCCAGGCCAGATAAAGACTAAAGGTAACCTAATAACAGTTGGTCCTGTTACCTGTATTTCTGTGTTTTTATCCTCGATTCCCTTGGGGATGTTGCGATAAATATAATATGATTTATGGTATATATGTGAGGACTCCATGTAATTTTAAAACAAATTTGTTCCCAATCATCAGAGAAAAGCGTAAAACCAATTTGTAAAACAATCTGACCAGATTTAGTTGATATATTATCTCAAAAACATATCTGCGTAGTGCAAGAAAATCAACGATAAAAACCAAGTAACCCCTTAATCAGGACCAATATAGTACTGGAGAGGAAAAAAGGGAAGTAACTGAAGAATGGCCCTCATTGAATTTTTGTTGGTAATTTAACTTGGTATCTTCTGAAAATAAAACTGCAGCCAACAACTTTGAACATTTTTATGTTTAATGGTAAAACTCAACATTAATCAAGGTTTGATACATTCTTTTTCCTAAAAAGAAGATAGAAACTAAAGAAATATCTCGCTTAGAACCATGTTGGTATTGTTTTAAAGTCATGAACGGTACCTGATTCCACCTGAATTCAGCGGGAAAAGGAGCCATGCTCTGGCAAATGGGGACTTAATGCATCTCCTTGATCCATGAAACCAAGCAAGTCATCATATAATTGTGGATCTATGAAATCCAACTTCTCCAACAACGGAATTAATCTTGAGGTAGAATGGTCCTTTGACATGCAGAAAATGGACCAAAGGCAAGAGATATCGAGCCAAGTCTGCCTGCGCGGACTGCGCCCGCTGACCTGGCTCGATACTTTTTGCAGATGCACTAAGTCCCCTTTTCACAAAGCATGGCTCAAATGCATATCCAAAGCATGCATATCGAGGGCATTAAACGAGGACAGACATCGGCCGACCGAAGGACTGCTTCTGGCCAAAACCATCCACGTTTATTCTCGAAACGGGCTTACGGATTAAGTTCCTACGACAAAGGCATTACCTTGGCACAGGCTGTATGAGCATATATACTCCTGTACTTCTCATTCATTCGGAGGTCCCAGATATTCACAAGTCCATCGTCACCTCCACTCGCCAGCAAGGACGACCTATAAGTCAGCCCGCACACCTCGCGCCTATGGTGACCCGAGAGTCGGGTAATGTTCTTGCCCTCGGGCTCTCGCTGGTCATGCACAGTGATATGTCCACGTCTATTCCCGCTGTATAATATTATGTAAAATTCAATGCGATAATGAGTGATACGGACTTACTGGTGTCAACAGTATTAACTATACATACTTATTCTTTGGCATATAACCACAGTTTTTATTTACATGTGTTTTTTTTTAATCTGTTTGTTTGTAGTGGAGTTTAACACCGTTTTAACAACTTAGGTCATATCATGGAGGTCAGTGTACCTACGCATGTGTTTCCTGGTTTTCCCACACCGTTACTGATACAGGTTTCTTTCGAAGTCACTGACTACTTTTCCCACATGCATTAGAGGTGAGAGGGGAAAAATCGCCGGAAAGAAAGTTTGCCTCAACCGGGTATCGAACTCACAACCACCAGGGTCACGAGTCAGAATACGCTAACCACTGGGCTACCCGGGTGGGCATTTAGTGATAAAAATGTAGCAGACCACTTTCAGACAAAAGTATGGCAAAAAGAGAAAACTCTCGTGACTAGCAATTTCTATAAATTTCTATAATCTCATCACAAAAAATGTATTTGTTACAAGCAAAATCCTTAAAATGGACTGTTAATTGTTCGGAAGGTTTTGCACCCGTTTTCAATTAAAAAGAGCATATTGGCGGGGAAATGTTGGTTACCATCCGTTCTTTTCCTCGCAATGTTTATTTAAAGAATATTTCATTCCAAAATGACAAACTATACATTAATGTTTCACAAAACATTCCTCATCACTGCCGCTAAAACCTGGTATTAGTTGGTCAAAGATTTATTTTTTCATATTAAAACAATTGCCTTTTAAAACAAGGGTCCTTATTCATCAACCATTGTTAAGAACAATTTTTGTCTTTACATCTGAGATTTTCTAAATTTGAAAGAAACACAACTTCTGATATTTGGTTTAGCCAATAAGAAGTTGTGTTACTTTCAAACTTAGAAATTCTGGAGAATAAGACCAAGAATGCTCTTAAGAATGGTTGGTGAATATGGACCCTTGTAGTATATTTCACTCACCTGATAATAACATTTTCTGTCCAGAGCAAGGCGCCTACAGAACAAGTTTTGCCCATTCTAGCCATTTTCTCTTGCGTTTTCATCGCTTCCACATCACAAATCTACAACGAACAATTTAAATTTAAAAAAATGGTGCTAACAGGTTCCATGTTCACAATTGGGTTTGTTGATTTTCTTCTTAGTTACTGGCTAATGTTTTGTTCGTTTCCATATAGTCCGGGGTTTTAACGAACCTGTGGAAGAACACTTTTGAAAACATCGTGGGAAGATAAGGAAATACTGGTATCCAGCATTTTCTCCTTTTACCACAATGATTTCTGGGTCTCGGAAGATAATTACTTAAACAAATTTGAGTATGTGTCTGCCTGTTACCAGCATTTTTCTCTGTTTTCCAGAATGTTTTCATGTAACTTCCCCAGAATCGTTAAAACAGGGAAGTGTTTGTTAAAGGGACAGCACATTTCAGCCTAAATGATAAAACTGTATTTGGGGTCTATTAAAACGTCTTGGCGCCAGCTTTTCTTTAAAGTGGCAATTCATCTAAATAAGGCTACAAATTTCTGTGGTAAATGTTGAGAATTGGCTCGAATGCCCCATTTAACGGCTTATTAGCTAGACTCTACAGTGTTCGTCATATTCACTCAAGGTTCTGAATTCAAGGCTAATTCTGAATTATCTGACTAGGAATCTGATTGGCTTTTCGGAAAACATGTAATACAGACTGCGTACCGTAACATCTCCCTCGGTATCAGCTATAGCGAGCACTTGGTGTTGAGGTTTCCAGCAGAGGGCGGTTATGAAAAAGTCCACGTGACTGTTCTGCACTTCCGGTGGGATAATATCAATCCGCTGACACTCCTTTGACTCTGCATGCCAGACGTACGTAGACTGATCAAGGGCCACAGCGATGAGGTTTTTGTGTCCCCAGTCTAACAAGCTCGTATCTGAATTTATTAACAATTAATAACTTATTGCCAGCTGAATCAATTCAAATTTGCAGCAGAAATAAATTCAAATTCGCAGCAGAAATCAATTCAAATTTGCAGCAGAAATCAATTCAAATTTGCACTTTAACCCTTTACCACATAATCTCTTTTTTTAATGACTCTGAAAAAGGGGCTCTTGAAAACAGTGTAGGAAAAGGAGAAAATGCTGGTAACCTGCATTTTCTCCTTTTCCCACATCGTTTTCTATCCTTTAAAAGCCTAATCCCATCCTCTCATCTAAATTCAATTAGTTGTCTGCAGTTGCTTTTAATTAATATGGACGCGTCTAAAATTTTGTCGTCTGTAAAAGGTTGATCCACTGTTAAAGGTTGATCCATCTTGTAAAGAACGAATAATAAATATTAATCAAGGATTGATTGTTTGTTTGTATGGTGTTTGACATTATTTCAGTTATATTAGACATTATTTCAGTTATATTACGGCGGCCAGTGCACCTATCCATTTTTGTATGGAGTTTTTTTTTTTTTTTCTTACCAGCACTGCACTTCCAAAGCCACCGGTTGCTTTCCTGCATAACCTTAGTCGAAACAACAATCCACGGTGAATGCGACATGATTCCTGTCGTGAAGACTACTGCCCTAGCTGACAATACGAACTAGCGGCCCCTGGTTTCAAACCCTGTACGTTACCGACTGAGCTGACGGGTTAAGCTCATGCTCTGCGAAAAGGGGACTTAATGCATCTCCGCGATGCATTATACCAAGCAGGACATCACATAATTATGGATCCATAAAAGCCACACTTTTAAACAACCGACTTAATGAGGCAGACTGGTCCTAGGACGTACAGAAAATTTGACCGATAGCGAAAAGCTTCGGCCAGGTCAGCCTGCGCGGACTACGCTGGCTGACCTGGCTCGATATTTTTTGCAGACATTAAGCCCCCTTTTCACAGAGCATGGCTCATTTCATAAATGAATAGAAGTAAAAACAGTGACTATTCAGCGACATTTGGCAGTTGTGTATCTTTTTCTCTGAACCAGCATTTATCTGTCAATCTATGAAATTCTTGCAACTTACAGAAGTCGTCCCTCATTCCGGGCATATCCATCACGCACTCAGGTGAGCGTGGTATCCGGCGTCGCCTCTCTTTTCTGGTACCAGGATAGCGCTGATCTGTATTCGGAGAACTGAGGAACTGGTTCCTGTTCCACCTCCCTAGCAATGGCAAGAAAGTATACGCTGTGAACTATTAACAATCCGAATACTGGGTCATCGCTCAATTCTTAACCAGTCTAAAAAAAACTTGTGCTGATTGAACGCAAGTGCAAATTTATTTCAGCTCAAAAGTTGGCCCTTGCCCTTGAAACTATAGAAAACATGGTAGGGTAAGAAAATGAAATGCATTTTCTCCTTTTGTCATAAAGTTTTCAAAGGCATTCTTCCATGAGATCGTAAAAAACACAGGATCATTTTGTAAAAGGGTTAAAACGAAGCATTGCCTTTCGTGGAGAGACCCGTTGGCAGAAAAACAGGCGAATGACTTCAATTTCGATTGGTCCCGTTGCCTACATCAACAACCTTTTCTTTCTTTGAATGGTGTTTTACACCACTTTCAACATTATTTCAGTCATATCACGTCGACAGCTCACATATTCATGTATTTCCTGGGTTTCACCAGAACTAGGCTAGGGCTCTGAAGTGTCTTGCCCAAGGACACTCCCACGAAAAACCCAGTGGATCAGATGGGGCTCGAACCCGCGACCTCCAGGTTACGAGTCCCACACTTTACCGCTGAGCCGGGCAGGACCCCACATTAACAAGCTGAATTGTTCATCGCTTAATCCTTTACCAAATGACAAAAATGTGGACTTGTCCAAATTGAAAGCATTTGCAGACGACAAAGTAAATGTGACTCAAACATTCAAATTTGTTTTGGAAAGGGCAGAAAACATTGTGCTGGTTACCAGCATTTTCTCCTTTTCCAACCATGTTTTTAAAAGGCTTCTTATTCAGGGCCGTTAAAAGTCGGGATTGTGTAGTAAAGGGTTAACCCTTTACCACTAAATCCGGACTTTTAACGACCCTGACGGAGAAGACTTTTGAAAACATGGGGGGGGGGGGGGGCATTGAAGATAATGCTAGTAACCAGCATTTACTTCATTTCCCACATTTTTTCTATCCTTGTAACACCACTTTCTTTCATTTCAGCCACAGTTAGTTTGTCGTCTACTGCTTTAAGTTTGGAATAGTCTTTAAATTTGTCATTTGGTAAATAGTTAGATATGGGTATTGGTTTGCATGGATAGATCTTTCGGATAAAATAATAATTTTTGGTTGGTTTGATGTTTAACGCAACTTTTCAAAACTGTTTCAGTTTTATCCCGCCCGTCTCTGCACCTGTCTATGCCTTTTTTTGCGCTTTTCTTTACCAGTATTTTGCTGCAATGCACATAATGTTTTTCAAGTCCTACTTTTTCAACAAAATTAATATTGGTTGACAGCCTTGTAAGACTGGAGGGAAAGAAGACAAATTGATACTCAAGCTGCTACTTTAGAAACGCGAAATGAAAGATGAAAGGCCTTCACTCTTTTGAATCTGGGTCCGTATTCACCAACCATTCTTAAGAATATTCTTGGTCTTGTTCTCCAAAATTTTCCAAATTTGAAAGTAACACACCTTCTGATTGGCTAAACCATTTGGTTTAGCCAATCAGAAGTTGTGTTACTTTCAAACTTGGAAAATCTTGAAGAATAAGTCTAAGAACGTCCTTAAGAATGGTTGGTGAATACAGACCCAGCAGGTCATGCAGTAAGGGAGATTAGAATAAGAAAGGCGAAAAAAGGGAGGTAAGTCTTTTCTCCAAATAGCTTAGGATCATCATTGCTAAATGAGCCATTCTCTGTGAAAAGGGGATTTAATGCATCTATAAAAGTAGGCTATTGACCCAGGGTCAGCCTGCGCAGTTCGCGCGGGCTGACCTGAATGGCAACTTTTTGCTGTTGGTCAATTTTCTGCATGTCCAAGGACCTTTCTACTTCAGAATTCAGCCGGTTGTAAGGCAAAATGGATTTTATGGATCCATAGTTGTTTGACGACTTGCTTGGAATAATGCATCACGGAGATGCATTAAACCCCCTTTTGCCAGGGCATGGCTCATATGGTGGATGTATTAACCCTTTCCCAAACGACAAATATTGGACTGGTCCAAATTCAAAGAGTTTGCAGACGACAATCTTAAATTTGATGAAAATGGCAGAAAGTTATCAAAATGGGTAGAAAACACTGTGGGAAAAGGAGAAATTGCTCGTTACGAGCAATTTCTCCTTTTCCCACAGTGTTTTCAAAAGACTTGTACTGCAGACACGTGAAAACCAGGGCTTATTTGGGAAAGGGTTAACCAGGGCCAACTAAGTGCATAAAGTCCATAGTCTCAACCACTTAGCCAGGGAAGACCACTTGAAATATAGACAGGCATGAGTACCAACACAAGTGCGTAGAACAGTTCAATAGTACGGAAAGACGAATAAGAAAACAGACAGACACGCAAAAGCGCAAACGAATACAGCCAAATTACTGATTTACTCACGCGTTTCTCCACCTGTTGACGACGTTATTATAGGTAATACTCTACCATCAGAGGGTAACTTTCCTCCATTTAACATTTTTGACATAATAGTCGGGCTAGGGTCCTTGTACTGCCCGCCTTCCTTCTCTTCAGTCGGAGAGTCGTGGGTTCGAAGCCTGTAATTTGACTCCTCTACGTTCAGTAGGGGTCTGTAAGGAATAAAGCGGTCGAAGGGCCGCCCTTTGACCAAACCTCGATTCCTTGTTGGCCACATATTCCGTATTTCGGCTCTATTTCCCCATTTTGTATATCATTCAAATTTTATTGCAAATTTCCGAACTATAAATTCTCGAAGTTACACAAAACAAAGCACTTGAAAAAAGCTCACCTGCAATTAGTGTGTAACTAACACGCATTGCACGTGGACTCATTTGCCTTTATTTAAAAACGTTCGACATGAGTATCGTGATGATAGGATGCTCTTTGAGAAGACAGAGAAGCAAGATAAGCCTGTATGTTCTTGTATTCTGATCTTGCACGATATTTTTCGATGCCCAATCAAAAGGCAGACCTTTATAATATATATATATATATATGTGTGTGTGTGTGTGTGTGTGTGTGATTTACAAGGATGTTTTCAAGGTTGTCGGAGAGAAAGAGTCATTGTATCTTTTAATTCTTTACGAAACGACAAAATTTTGAACAAGTCCAAATTAAAAGAACAAATGAAGTGTGGCTTGAATGATTGCATTTGTTTTGATAGGGTAAAAACATTCTTGAAAAAGGCAAAAATGCTGATTACCAGTATTTTCTTCTCTTCCCACAATGTGTTTTAGTAGGTTTATTCTCAAGGGTAGGTAAAAGTCGGGATTGTTTGGTAATGGGTTAATACAACAACTACTGAAGCTTTGGAAAAGTTCTCAAAGCCCGAAAGAGGATGATAGGGTTTCTTTTTAGCTTTTTGTAGATGACATTGCTTCATTAATATTAGGGCAATGTCAAGGTAGCCCTTAACCCGTGCATTCAGGCCTGATGTAACTGCTTAGAAACACTTGTGTGCTTTTTGAGAGAGACAGACAGACACACAGACACACAGACAGACAGACAGACCGACGGACCGACCGACCGACAGACAGACAGACAGACAAAGTAAACCAGGCATTTCGAGGTGCATTTACTTATTAAAAAGAATTTTCTGTTTACTTCCCTTAGCTTCAGCGGCGAGCTCGGCAGCTCAGTCGGTAACGTACAGGACTAGAAACCAGGGAGTTTAGCTTGGTCACTTTCTTTCCGAGGATTCAATAGTCAGTCAGAAAGGATTGAATTTCCCCTCTCTACTCACCGCTGATCATTGTTTCCACGATGGAAACATAGAAAAAGCGGCCAGTGCCAGGGAAGCTATAGCCTGAAATAGGCCTATTGGTAAAAGAAGCTCCAGCAGAGCTTGGAAAGGTGCACTGGCCACTGCTTTATAGCTGAAATAATGTTGAAAAGGAGGTCAAACACCAAACAAACAAACAAACAGTGCTTTCAAGATATTGTATGGTTAGACGATCAAACTTTGCCAGTAAAGGCCACATTAAAAAGCAGAAAGCAAGTCTTGTGTCCTTCGTAATGCGTGTCTAAAAGGCCACGTCTTGCACCACTACCAATTATGGTCGTCATCATCTTAAAACTTTTGAGGAAATTCGGCGAAACGAGCGGCCTCTTTGTTTGTTTGAAAGTAATATTTCCCCGCTTTAAGCAGTTTTCAATCATGTTGTGGCGACACTTCATTTATTCATGTTTTCCATTTATTATACATATACAATACTTGCGCTCTGCTTTGTCTTGCACACTCCTGCGTGACTACCGCTTTAAGCAGGACTCGAACCAGTGGACTCTAGGATCAACTACAAACAGGAGAAATGGACGTTCCTAATTAATAAAAAGCAGGAGACAAAGACGTTCCTGTTTGATAACAAGCAGGAGAAATAGACGTTTCTGATTGAAGGAAGCAAGAGAAATAGATGTTTCTAGTTGATAACAGGCAAGAAAATTAGACGTTACTGGTGGATAACAAGCAAGTGAAATAAATGTTCCTAGTTGAAAACAAGCATAAGAAATATGTGGCTTACTTGAAAACAAGCTTGCAAGATAAAGAAAAAGATGCTGCAAGTGAAAAAATGCAAGAGAAATATACCTTCGTAGATGATAACAAGCTTGAGAAACCGACGTTTCTATTTTATAATAAGCCAGATAGATACTAGTAGATGTTCCAAGTCGATAATAAGCATCATTAATAGATGTAGCTATTTGATAAAGAGCATGATAAAAAGTTGTTCCATGTTGACAACAAGAAAGAGGGATAAATGTTCCTTGTTTATTACAAGCAAGAGAGATAGATTTTCTTAGTTACAGGTCCTGCTTGTTTTCAACGGGGCGACTGTTTCGGGTAGAAAATAAAAACTCATGATGTACTTACGCTTTCACCAGCATAAATGTTTATTACGAAAAGACAAACATCTTAAGCAAATACATATGAGCCATGTTCTGGAAAAAGGGGTCTTAATGCATCTTCGTGATGTATTCTATTAATCAAGCCATCACATAGTTACGGATCCATACTAGCCATTTTTTTTAACAATCGACTGATTCATGAGGCAGACTGGTTCTTTGACATACAGAAAACAGACCAATAGTGAAAAGTTTCAACCCAAATCAGCCTGCACGGACTGCTCACGCTGACCAAGGTCGATACCTTTCGCACATGCATTAAACCCCCTTTTTCACAGAGCATAGCTCATATCAGTCATGCTGTATGAAAAGGTAGTTTTAATGAATATGCAGTAAGTATTGACCCTTGTCAGCCTGAGCAGTACGCGGAGGCTGACATGGAGCGAAACTTTTTGTAAATTCTCTGTATGTCCAAGGAAAAGTCTACCTCATAGTTCAGTTGTTGTTGTTGACTTTATGGATCCGTTATTTATTGGATGACTTGCTTTGTATAATACATTACTAAGATGCATTAAACCCCGTTTTTCCAGAGCGCCATTCTATTACCCATTTACCACACAATGCCGCCTTTTAATGGCCCTTGGAGAGAGGCCCTTTGAAAACATTGTGGCAAAAGGAGAAAATGCTGGTAACCAGCATTTTCTCCTATTTCCACAATGTTTTCTACCCTATTAAAGAAAAATTGCATCATTGGAGCCAGCTTGAAATTGTCGTCTGCAAATGCTTTCAATTTGGATAAGGCTGAAATTTTGTCGTCTGGTAAACATGTAATTCAAAATGGTAAATGACACTCGTATACTGAATCTGATACATACAGTTTTCACAAGTCGATCTTTTCTTACCGCCCGTTTTGTGACTACAAGCGTCTTTATTATGCTTCGGACACGCTGAAGCTCGTATTCTCAAAATGTATGTTATATTGCTTTCGTTTTTTTCAGCAACCACACATTTGACAACCTGCCATGGTCCGGGCCGTACTCACCAGTTGTTTTAAGTTTAACACTTAAGCTGCTGAATAAATGAAACGTAAATTTCTACTCAATACTAAAGGCGGTTTCAAAGTTGATTTCACTGGAAAGAAATACCGTATCGAACGGTGTATATCAAAGATCAGACTGCACGTTCTGTGCAGTCTGATCTTGATCTACACTGTCCGCAAACGGTCAGTGGGTCGCGATTAGCAGCTTAAGGGTTAACTCTGTACCACACGACAAAATTTTAGCATTGTCCAAATTGAAATCATTTTCAGAAGGTAAATTAAATGTTACTCAACATAACAATTGTCTGTCATTTATCATCATTTTCTCCGTTTTCAAAACAAAACGCTCTCTAAAAGTCTTTTTTTCTCCAGGGGTCATTAACTCTTTACCACACAATCCCGACTTTTAACGACCCTGAGAAAGAAGCCTTTTGAAAACATTGTGGAAAAAGGAGAAAATGCTGGTAACCAGCATTTTCTCCTTTTTCCACAATGTTTTCTAGCCTTCCCGAAACAAATTTCAATCTTTGAGTTACATTTATTTTGTCGTCTGCAAATGCTTTCAATTTGGGCCAGTCTAAAAATTTGTCGTTTGGTACAGAGTTAAGGATTGTTTGGTAAAAAGTTAGACATTATGACCCAAACTTTTGTGTTTGCCACGATATTTTCACATATAATTGATCCATGCTCTGTGATAAGGGAGTTTGATGCATCTGCGAGAAGTATCGGTTCAGGTCAGCCTGCGCAGTCCGTGCAGGCTGATCTGGACCGAAACTTTTCGCCATTGGTCAATTTTCTGTATGTCCAAGGACCAGTCTATCCCGTGACTTGTAGGTGCCTAAAGAAAGGGCTAGTATGGATCCATAATTATTTGATGGCTTGACTGGTACATTGTATCAGGAAGATGCATTAAGTCCCCTTTTTGCCAGAGCACGGATCATTTGTATGTAATCCTCAATTGTTGTTGATAATCCATACTTTACAACGAAGGTTTCGAAGTGGTCCGCTAAACATTTGTTTCAAGTTGTGATGGCAAATTGCACTTACTCAGCTAAAAAAGAAAGACAGATCGATCATTCATTCATTCATTCATTCATTCATTCATTCACTCACTCACTCACTCATTTACTCTCCTTGCAAATTCACTTCCATGAACCTGTCAATCTTACATTTACTCATTCGCTCCTCTGTATACAAATCTAAACTTTGAATCAGAGACACCTTCGTAGAAAACCTTTCTAACTTTGGCACATAAAGTCTGTATTGGCACTGAGAAATCATACCATTTTTGATTTGTCACTCTGAGTATAAATTTCTCTTAAAACTTTTACAAAACCTCTACACATCTTGTAGAACCAGTAGGTATTGAGAACGTCTAAAACAAAACATGGAATATACATAATTAACATGATGTGTCCCAGCTTCATTACAGGCTCCGTGCCCGTTACAAACCAAACTTGGTACCAGTAAATCGGCATCGTACACATCCGGAATATTGTAAACGATAGTAGCATCATGAATCCGTTAACTATAACACGGGGCTTTGATCTAGGGATACCCAATTTGTCGAAAAACCATCTGAAACGTTTAAAGGTACGGTAAAATATCATTAAAATAATTGACCCACGCTCGGGCAAAAGGGGCTTAATGCATCTCCGTGATGAGTTATACCTAGCAAACCTTCACATAATTATGGATCCACTTTTTTCAACAACCGATGAGGTAGAACACACAGAAAATTGACCAATAGGGAAAAGTTTCGGCCCAGGTCAGCCTGCGCGGACTGCGCAGGCTGATCTGAGTCAATACGTTTCGCAAATGCAGTGAGCCCCCTTTCCACAGAGCAGTGCTCATTTACTTGTCCATACAATCAATTTGAAATATCGAGACTGGCTAGAACGGACATGATTTCGACAAAGGATGTTGATATAGTTCTGAAGCTGCTGTACCGCTACTTTTCATTTCAGTCAATAATCAAAGGCCTGTAAGTACTGAAAGAATGGGCGAGACGTGTAGGTATATGTGTGTTAAATGGAACTCAAAACTACGATTTTGAATTATTTTTCCTCCGATAAATCGATCATTTGTAGATATAAAATGAGCTACTCTCTGTGAAATGGGGCTTTATTGCATCCACAAAAAGAATCGCAGTCCGCGCAGGCTGACATGGATCGAAACCTTTTCTATTTATAAATTTTCTTCATGTTCAACGGTCATTCTACCTCTAGATTCAGTCGGATGTAGGACAAAATGGACTTTATAGATCTATATAATTATGTAATGTCTTGCTTGGTATAATGCATTACGAAGATCAACTGAACTCCGTTTTCCCAGAGCGCCGCTCAAATGTAACAATTCGAACTGTTGACGACCAAGGAAATGGGATGTATGAAATGTTTCCCCACAATATCAGATATAGATCTGAATACTGCAGCTTTGTGTTTTCTAGACTGGAATATCATTTCTAATAATGAGTATTTTTTTTAGATCAGACAGAACGTTCTTGTTCGGGTCTCTGGTGAGCACTCTGTCATCTCTATTGGAATAGACAACTTTTTGGTTCAAGCATTTAAATACCGAAATGAGCGTCTTGAAAATATTTCGTAGTAAATCCATCTTAAAAACACTTTACCTATCTTGTCCAACATCTATTTACCTGTTGAAATTCTATGTGCTTAACTCTAGAGTTGTCGTTATTTTAACATGCCAAAACGATAATTTCTATCAGCAAAAATGCTATGTCTCTGTACATGCGTTTATTTGGACAATGATAAAAATCCAAAGACTGGTTCTAAAATAGGACACTGTAGGGAGTGTAGACTGAGATCAAAGAGCAAAATTGTTGGTCGTGATGCCAGTCTATACTCTCTGCTGGATGCAATTTAAACTCTCTCAATGTACTATGTAATATATAATGGGCCTGTGGCCTTAGTATTGAATAAACTATTGTATTGTATTGTATTGTATTGTATTGTATTGTACTAATGGTGTTTGATACAAAATCGTTTAAGTCCGTGGCCCGATTTTTCTGGGTTTGACTTGTTATCGGGATTTCTGCCTCGATCCCCGCCGGCGGAGCTAGTCTCGTCCACTGGCAAGGCGCTATTGAGCTACAGCCTAATACTGGCTAATCCTAGGAGACATGGATGTGTGTATAGACTAGCGTATATACCACCGTCGTCACCGTAAATCTCTTTTGCTACACCCCAAACTAGCTTTGGAAGATTTGGCTGCCAAAAACTATTTCTCATGATTATTCGCGTGTAGATGAAAAAAAAAAAACTGCCGACAACGATGTATAATATTATAAAAAAAAAAACACACACACACACACAATCAAACAATCGAATTATTTAACCGATGGTTTTTAGCTAATAGTTTTTCAACTGTCAAACTACATGTATTTTCTTCGCAACCGTGAATTCATGTACATTGATTTTTCAAGTTCATACTTCATAGTTTTTCTAGTTGTGTTTCAAGTTTGAGATGGTAGAAGAAATACAAATGAGCCATGCCCTGTGAAAAGGGGATCTAATGCATCTGCAAAAAGTATCGATGCAGTAAGCGCAGGCTGACCTGGGTCGGAATTCAGTGCTAATGGCCAATTTTCTGCATGTCAAAGGACTAGTCTACCTAATGAATCATTCGGTTGTTAGACAAAATGGATTTTATAGATCCGTTATTATATGATGACTTGCTTGGTTTAATGCATCATGGAGATGCATGAAGTCCCCTTTTGCCAGAGCACCGCTCCAATACAATCGTTACTTGAGGTAAGGTTAGATGGGAAAATTCCAGGTGGAAAGTGGAAAAGAGCATATTAAAGAATGTACATGACACCAAAAGGGTGAAATTTTGGGGTGCGACACCTGAAATAAATTAGCCATGCTCTGGCAAAAGCGGGCTTAATGCATCTCCGTGATGCATGATAACAAGCATGTCATTACATACTTATAGATCCATACAATCCATTTTGTGTAACAACCGACTGATTCATGACGTACACTGATCCTTGGACATGCAGAAAATTGACCAATAGCGAAAAGTTTCCGCCCAGGTCAGCCTGCGCAGACTGCACAGGCTGACCTGGATCGATACTTTTCCCAGATGCATTAAGCCCCCTTTTCACTGAGCATGGCTCAAATAAAAGGTAATGACATCTTAGCCATAAGTCGTAACAACCCCAATAACAGCTTAAGAGAATAGAGGGAATAATTCTATAAAACTAGAACTAACATGAAATCAAAAGGAAGATCTGTCACTGATACTAAAACATTAAATTTTAGAACTGCAATACCTGAAATTAACAAAAGGTGTTGACATTTCGGCCATAAGTCTCAACATCCCGAAATAGCACAGCACTCCATAACTCTGTAAAAAAACCCGTATCCATTATTGCTTATTCAAGTTGTAATACAGAAAGAAAACGTGATCGTATTTAAAGAGAAAATTATTCATAACAAGCGTTTAAAGCGGGTTTTCTTTTCCGGAAGGCAAACGGTAAATATACATTTATATGTAAATTTAAAACATCTTATTTTCTAGCTATACACCAATGAATGCCTTAGCATCGTGCTCTGTGAAAAGGGAATTTAATGCATCTGCAAAAATTATCGTGCAGGCTGATCTGGGTCGAAATGTAATTGTTATCGGCCAATTTTCTGCATTCCAAAGGACCATGCTACCTGATGATTCAGTCATTTATTGATCAAAACGGATCTTATGGATCAATAATTATGAGATGCTTTGCTTGGAATAATGCATCATGGGGAATATTAAACATCCTTCTCCCAGAGCGCCACCCATATATACATACAGATGTAGCATGACCGCTGTTAGTTGGTAATAACTGTGGCACCGTGCGTGAATTCGAACAGCGTCTAAGCCCATATGATTTACTAGGAGTGATGAAAGTCATTGCCACGGGATAACCTTCCTGCATGAACGCTGAACACTATCTAAAATTTTAAATGCTTACCAGCCATTCTTTGGAAAAAGTTCTGTGACTAGAACTGGTCAACAAGATCTAGCAACCCATGGATAGGCACATTGTCAGCTTTGAGGTCACTGACGTTCAATTGGTCAATCACGGAAGACAAAAATATTCTTGGCTCGATGATCGGAGACCATTGCTAAAAACGGCACATTAGCAGATCGCCTCTATATATGTCAGATGATCGAGCAATGAAAATTTCAGAGTTTCGTGATGGACCAGTTGAGCTTCAAAGTGCTATGATACAATCTAAAACACTGTTGAATATGGCGTTTACTTCCGTACATACAAACAAACAAACTTACAGATATAAAAAAATAAGCATACACTGTGGCGGTGTGATGAAATAGGTAACCTATATACTCTCCTCGTTGCACTTTACACCATAAAGTCATTATCAGAGCATCTGAAGTGAAAAATGGCATTCATTGACATAACAAATCAGCTTCCTTTTGCTAGCTCCCAGCTTTACCGTAAATTTGTAAAGTGGGTAGAGGCGCATACATGTATTCGACAACATACAGAAAACCTCTTTTTCCTGCCTTTATTGAGTTGTAAGATGTCTTCGGTAATATCTCACAAAAGCTCTCTTTCCCTTTCAGTATCTATAGATACATTAGCATTCGAGGACATGTATATGATTGCAGGTATGTGTGTAAGTTTACCATAAAAGCTGCATTTACCAACCTTTGTCGATATTAAATAGAGTAGTGGTATTCAGTAACAAAATAGGAAAAAGCGGGGGTATCCTATATGTTTTAATGAAACTAGTTTCTCGTCTAAACTTCGGTTAAAATAATGGAAACATGATGCTTGTGTGGTCCAGCGCCATCTCGATGAAAATTTATTCTGTAAATATATCGATGTTTATTCTGCGAAATTCAGGGATTGAACAAGTTACTGATAAGTTCCAGTCGCATTAGTGCGTTATGTTTTACATCTAAAAAGTCTGAGATCACTCTATATTGCATCTACGAGGACACCTACCTGCTATCATATAGCCAGCCACGAGACCGCAAGCTAGTCTTGCATAGTAACTGTCATACCATATAATGTCCTCACGCATCCCTCGCTCATACATCAATGTACCTACAGACATCGTAATGGAAATGGTTGCATTCAGGTTTGAAGCCATTCTGCGTATGAAGAAGAAATGTCATTAAAAGCAATAATTTTGACATCCAACAACATTCTTTCAGTAACTAAGCAAAATTTATTGGACGAACAGTTTTCTCCTTCGCATTTTTAGGTAAATTGTTGTTTGTGTGAAGAAATAAATTTCTAACTGTAAGGGTTCAGTCTTCATCTTTTTACTGAAAAGCATCAATCTTTTTTGCAATGTCGGAATCTAACATATCTGCGTCCGGCAACAATTGTTCGAACGCAGCACGATTGATTAGAGTGTTATCATGAATACGAGAGCTGAGAACATTGACATGTGTAACATGTGATATACTGCTATCTTTGACGTTTAAAATGTATTCAAGATAATCGGTCTTGGTCTGTATTCACCATCCATTCTTAATTTCATTTTGAACCCAATTCTAGATTTAGAAAGAAACACAACTTCTGATTTGCTAAACCACATGGTTTAGTCAAGCAGAAGTTGAGGTACTTTCAAATTTAGAAAATTCTTGTGCATAAGACGAAGACTTTCAAATTCAAAAAATTACATGTACTGTGAATAAGACGAAGCCTGTCCTTTTGAATGAATGGTGAATACGGACGTTGATGTACGATACGATACGTTCGACACTTTCCCATGGCCTACTTTTTCTTGTATCGTACCATCCTGATCGTTCAATGTACTCTTCTTATCAGATAATTGCAGTTTGACTCATCTTAATCAAACAACAAAGGAGAAACAGCGCATGATGAGCAATTTTTCCAGTTATATTTCAATGGTCTCATTTAATCAGGCCGATATCATGTAAACAAACCCTTTGAAAAATTGAAACAGCAACACTGTTTCAGAATATGAATAAACACAACTACCATCTAAACACCATCACCGATGTGGGTAACTGGAGGAAGAGGAGGAAGAGACACCGACCAAAAGTGACGGGCTTGATAGTGTTACTGACGATGTTGCTGACCAATATCAATTACTGTGATGATTATGAAGACAAAGACATTGACGACAATGATGATAATAATGATGATCTTTCTTTCACGTATACTTGTTTTCAAATACCATAAAAATCTACTACAAATTGATGCTTTGATCTACTTCTTCAGCTTCACTAACTTTCTCTGCAACAAACAAACAAATGTATCTTACCTATCGTTCCAGTCGCTCATTTTAGACTTTGGTAGGTGTGAGTACCCAGGGGTTATCTTTCTAGATATTAAAGGTCCAAACCATTTAAAAATCACAAGTGTTGCGATGAAACTGGTCATCCCACCATATATAAAACAAGACGGGTCAAACACCAGTGTTTGCTCCCTTGCCATTCCCTGAAGAAGACAACGAACCATTGCTCATTTTCTTTAATTGTATCGATCTACAGCATGTTGTCTTTGATTGTAATTACTAACTTTTTTTTTTTTTTTTTTTGTTTCAGCTCACCTCAGCACGAAGTGTCCAAGGCTAACTTTTTTTATCATCCTGTGTCCGTCGTCCGTCGTGAACTTTTACCTTGTGTACGTTATCGAGCCCTCATTTTCAGTACGATGGTCATGAAACTTCGTTAGAATGTTTGTCTTGATAATATCGCGGACAAGTTTGAATAAGGGCCACGTCAGATCAAAAACTCAGACAACAGATCAAATCTTTCAAAAACCTTGTCTACGCTCTGGAGGCCACATTTTCTTTCCAATACTTATGAAAGACGGTCAGAGGTTTTGTCTTGATGATATCTCGGACGAGTTTGAAAATAGATATGATCGGATCAAAGACTGGTCACCGGTTCTAATATTTAATAAAAGAAAAACCTTGCGTTCACGCCAGATGCCACATTTCCAGTCCACTGCTCACAAAAAGTTGGTCAGAATGTTTGTCTTGATGATATATTTGATGATATACAGGATCAGTTTGAAATTGGTCACGTGAGGTCAAAATCAAGGTCAATCGTTGAAATCTTTGAAAAACCTTGTACACAGTCTAGATGCAACATTTTCAATCCAATACTTATGAAAGATGGTCAGAATGTTTGTCTTGGTTATATATTAGACGAGTTTGAAAATGGCTTAGATCGAGACAAAGACTAGGTCACGGGGTCAAATCTATAAAAAGAAAAACCTTGTGTACATTCTTGAGGCAATATTTTCAGTCCAATACTCATGAAAAGTAAGTAAAAATGTTTGTCTTTATATCTCGAACGATTTTGGAAATGGGTCACGTCGGGTCAAGAACTAGGTCACTTGGTAAAATCTTTAAAAAAAAAAAGACCTTGAATATATACTATATAGGCTAAAATGTCAGTAAAATACTCATGCGAGTTAGTCAGAATGTTTGTCTTGATGGTATCTCAGACGATTTTTGAAAAGTGATTACATCGGATCGAAGACTAGGTCACGGGATAAAATCTTTGAAAAAAAAACAAAAAAAAAAACCTTGTGTACACTCTAGAGATCACATTTTCAGCCAAATGCTCATAACGCTGGTCAGAATATTTGTCTTGGTGATATGTCAGACGAGTTTGGAAATGGGTCAAGTCGGGTCAAAAACTAGGTCACTAGATCAAATTATAGAAAGACCTTGTGTACACTTTAGATGCCATCTTTTCCGTCAAATGCTCATGAAATTTGGCCTGACTGTCTGTCTTGGTGATATCCCTAAAAAGTTTCAAAATGGGTCACATCGAGTCAAAAAATCGGACACCAGGTGAAATCTTTGAAAAAACCTTGTGCTCACTCTAGAGGCTACATTTTCATTCTAATACTCATGCCATTTGGCCTAAATGTTTGTCTTTGATAATACCTCCGATGAGTTTGAAAATGGGTCACGTCCGGTCAAAAAGTAAGTGACAGGGTCAAATCTTAGTAAAACCTTCTTTACACCCAAGAGGCCACATTTTCGGTCCAGTCCAAGACCGAAAATTTCGCATCTAGAAAGTACACATTGTTTTAAAAAAATGACCTGATGACCTATTTTTATTACTTGATGTGGCATATTTTCAAACTCGTCTGAGATATTCTCAAGACAAATGCCGGTAACCACCATTTTCTCCTTTTCCCACGATGTTTATTACCATTTGGAAAAAATCATAATTTCTGTAATATTTAGTTTGTCATCCACAAATGCTTTGAATTTAGACCAGTCTAAAATTTTGCTGTGTGGTAAAATGTTAAGCGAGGCGCGAAGTGCCGTGAGAGGGGATGACAATTTTCCAGGTGTGTCTGAATTTTCAAAGTGTACGCAACTGCTTTTTGCGTACAGGCAGCTACGCCTCTGCCATTTAAAAGTATGGAGATTATTGTGAAGATGACAGTCTGTTACTGTACGATGAGTCGCTAGTAAGTAAATTTTAAAACTAGGTCAACGGTTGTCAGGCTACGCTATCTTTCGTTTACTTTTACCTAATTTTAGAAGTCATTTTTCTGCAATCGACTAATACTTGGACTGACTGTACAATAATAGATGGCCATCTCCATAATAATTCGATATTTTTAAATGGTATGAGTTACATTCAAATGCACTTTAACACCCTCGCTGTTTACTTTGCCTTTAATAAGTAATAAAATAACAGTTATTGCGCGTCCCGCTTGACAGAACAACTTCGACTTTCATTGCCCATGCTAACTCCACTAACCAATTACATATAATGGGAATTTTATTTTTCATTACACCGTATCATAGTTCCACAAATCCGCTTTTCAGGACTTTGGGTCCTTCGATTATCTTTGGTGGTATTCTATGATCCGTGATAGGAATGATGTTTTAATCCTGAAAATTTAATCAATTATATTTTTATTACTCTCTTTTTTAACTCTCTTTTTCATAAACATACAGCAAAAAGTCAAATACGTAACAATATACCCATTATTTAAAAGCATGGGGCTTTTGCCCGTATTGAGTTAGTGCATGGGGCTTTTGTCCGTTGGGGCTTTTGTCCGTTGGGGCTTTTGTCCGTACCCCGCGCCACCCTGCACGTTCTATGCGGTCTGATCTTAATCTATTCCCAACTCAAGAGCTTATATTTCGCGCAGGCGCTTAAAGGGCTGAGCAGGGTGCACTGAAAAGCGTCCGTCATTGTCAGCGAAACATTCTAATCTGTGCACCAGTAAAAAAATTCTGGCAAATGAATAAAAAATTGTTTGCCACAAGCATTTTTCTAAACACCAATTTTCTCACAATAGTTCTTTCTACAACTACGCCAGTTTCATTTCTACACCAACCAAGCTTGAATAAACTTCCACGTGCACTTGTGACCGAGATCAATGTAACTTTCGGATACAGTTGAAAACAGCATGAACTTACCAGTATAAACAAAGCTAGGGCAATACCCGAAAGAGTTTGGAGAAAGTTCAGTCACTTTAATAAATTGTTTGTTTGTATGGTGTTTCATCCCGTTTTCAACATTATTTCAGTTATATCGCGGCGGATATGTTTTTCAGGTTTTCCTTGAGTCACTTCTACGAGTACGCAATACAATATTTTTCTCAAGCCACTGGCTGTGTTCCCACATAACCATCGTCGAAACAGCAGTTAGAGAGAAATGAACCCTTTTGCAATGACTATCGTCAATCCCGAAAGCAGTTCGCCGAACTGGCGATCAGAACCAGAACCCCCCTGGTCTCAAGTTCCATACGCTACCGACTGCGCTACTGAGCATGGCTCCTTTAGTAAAACTGGGTGAAATCGCCTATCTCGAGTTCCATACGCTACCGACTGCTCTACTGAGCATGGCCCCTTTAGTAAAACTGGGTGAAATCGCCTATCTCGACATAGAATAAAACTTTGTAAACCAGACGACAAAATTTATGACAACTCCAAGTTAGGAGCATCTGGAGACAACACAGTGCACGTGGCCCAAGTGTTGGGATTTGTCATTTAAACAGGAGAAATCGGTGTGGAAAATGCAGAAAATGCTGGTTACTAGTATTTCCTCCATTTCCCACAATGTTTTCCAAAGTTTTCTCCCTTATGGTCGTTAAAACCCCGGCGGTGCGTGGTAAAGGGTTAAAGATTGCTATCAAAGTGACACAATGTACTTTGTTAGTCGAAACAGATTATCTCGTGTGACTGATTGACGTTGAATTGAATGAAAATTGCTGAACTCTTTACCGCACAATGCCGCTTTTTAACAACCCTGGGGAATAGGCTTTTTGAAGATATTGTGGGAAAAAGAGAAAATGCTGGTAACCAGCATTTTCTCCTTTTCCCCCAATGTTTTCTACTCTATCAAAGAAAAATTGCACCATTTGAGCCACATTGAAATTGTCGTCAGCAAATGCATTCAGTTTGGACAAGGCTAAAATGTGTCGTCTGGTAAAGGGTTAAAGCGACAAACAACTACAATTGGACAAGGAAAGAAAATCTTTTGACTGAATATGAATATTTGATTATGTAATATAATTATGTTAAAAATACATCCTTACAACCAAAGAGAGAAAAAAAAAAAACCGCTGTAAAAATTGATAGACTGTAGAATGCGTCAGAATATAGTCAGATTTGTAAACATAGATAAATTACCGATATATATGGTGTAAGGGAAAAATATATATCTCGGAAATCTTCCATTTAAAACCGGAAACGTCACAACAATGATTTCTTTGATGGCCTGAAGAAAATGAAATGCATTTTCTATCGGTCGTAATCTATTCAACCTTGCGACTGCCAGGGGCAATTCCGCCATGTATTATACCAATTAAGCAATCAAATAAATATGGATCCACAATAGACGCTTTAAAAAAAAAAAAAAAAAAAACCGACTAAATCATGAGGAAGACTGGTCCCTTCACATATAGCTTCCAATAAAATTCGACGCTTTTTTCATTACCTTAATGTTGACTAGTGGACTGAATGTACTAGTACATTTGGTGGGGTACGAACAAGAGCCCCACAGGACAAAATTAAATTAAGTGTATCTTCTTACTTTTTGGCTTCTTGCTTTACATTTATGAAAAAAGTGAGAAATAAAGTTTTAACTGACTGATTAAACTATGAGAATTAAAATATCAATCCTATTAATGATCAATGAAAACCATCAAAGATATAGAGGATATTTGGGGGTTTTTTTCCGTCGGTGAAAGATGGAGAATTTACATGTATTTCATCGAGTGCACATCATCGGTAATAGCGGTATTTTCACGAGTGACGCAGCCACGAGTGGAAATATTATCAATGATGTTAACGAGATGAAATAAATTTCGATCTTTCACCGAAAAAAAAAACTATTTATTTTATGCTTCTAACCCCTTTTTTGTTGGGACTTTCTTCAAAATCCAGTAAAGTTGTTTTCGGTAATTCCCCCGTGGCGTACCCTCCTCACATAACAACACATCACAATATTACACTGGAATTCATTTTCTGTCAACTCTATTTAAACGCGTGTCAGTTTCAGTCATTGTCTTTTGTACGAGGTGCAAGACTTTCTGAAGCAGGAAAATGTCGTTGTGCTCCCCCACCCTCCGTGTTCACTTGACCTTGCCCCTTGGGACTTCTTTTTGTTTCCAAAGCTAAAAGAAAATATCTTTCTGGTCGAAAATTTGTTCAGCACAAACACCTCGGTTCTGCAATATTCCAGTGTCGTCATAGTATACCTAAAAAAAAGACTATGAAAATGCCTTCGAAGGTTGGATCCGGAGACTGAAACTTTGTATATCTGTTGGAGGTGAATACTTTGAGGGAACAAAATAAAAAATTCAGTGAAACCTATGAAAAGTCAAATTTCAGGTGTTTAGATGCATTCATATATGAATACTCCTCGTACAATTAATGGGCGGAAGTACGCATTAGTGACTGACTGTGTGTGCCCATTCTCTGCAAGTCACCTTCAACCTGTCGTAAGTTCTATTTTAACCTAACTTAAAATCTTCTCGTTTTTCTTAAACTCGAAAGCAAGATCTAAGCAAAAAAAAATGCTATTTATGATGAGGTTAAGGGATACCTCAGTTCAGTTCATTTAACAGGCAAAAGACTAGTATGTTGGTGTATGCAGCAGCCGGATTCTGATCTCCATCCTATTTATATTATTCACGTCAGAAAATCTAACCAGGTAAAAAACACAGGGGGTGCAAGACCTGTTTTTACTATGTATATGTTCTGCGCAAGTGGGAATCGGGACAATTCTAGAATGGTCTTGAGCAAAGTAGGAATTCCCACTTCGTTGCGCAATTCTAGAATTGAATAGGTTCCCTCTTTGCGCAGAACATATATATCTGCTCGCACGCCACATTAGTTTCTCGGTAGCCAGAACATAGTAAATCATTCACTAACACCGAATTTGTTACCTCCCTATATGCGAATGAGTTATGTAGGAATAGTGACAAAATGGCTGCCGACTTCGCCATGTTTATTTGGATCCCAACAAACTCTATACTAATGTAGTAGACGGAGAAATTACTCGTTACGAGCAACGTCTTCCTTTGCGAAAATATTTTTGTGTCGTTATGTACCGTAATTATTACAAGACTGTTTTCAAAATCTGTGTGTGTGTTTTTTTTTTTTTTTTTTTTTGTGGGGGGGGGGGGGGGGGGGGGACTCGAACGGTATGAGTTGAGGAACAAGGAACACACACACACTCTCTCACTCTCACTCTCTCTCTCTCTCCGCCATCTGTCTGCCTTCCTGCCTGCCTGCCTGTCTGTCTGTCAAGTCACTTTATCTTCCGTTTACGTTTTACCTAGTTGTAAAATTCATTGTTTTGCCAACGACTAACGACTAACACATGGACTGACTTAGACTGGTATCAGTCCGTTAAATAGAGCATTTTCATTTTAAAAAAATAAAACAGCAGAACAAATACACTCATATAATGTTCTCAATGTCTGATTTAACCTGTATTTCAGATAAAGAGCAAGTAACAACATATATTCCCGAGGGTTTACAATAGTTGTGTGTACCTTGTTTATTAGAATGACTCAAATGCAGGGCCTGAATGCCAGGCTAGGACTGACTGTACAATTATCTTCACAATAATTTCCGTACTTTTGAGTGGCATTAGTATGATTTAATGCATTTTAACATCCGCATTGTTTGGCCTCTACTGGCCCTTTACGGACGTGATTACTCATAAAATTCTCTGAAGTATAACTCTTAACTGAACGACAAAATTTTAGAATCAATGTAGTCCAAATTGAAAGGATTTGCAGACGACAAATTAGACGTGAATCTAAAACTGAAATTTCACTTTGGAAGTGCAGCGATATTGTTGGAAAAGGAGAAATGCTGGTTACCAGCATTTTCTCCTTTTCCCACAATATTTTCAAAAGTCTTCTTCCTCAGGGTCGTTAAAAACAAGGCTTGTGTGGAAAATCTTAATGGGTCAGAACAGGGATGAGAGCGTGCTTTACTTCCTGGTTGAAACCGCTATACATATGAGCCTTGCTCTGTGAAAAAGGGGGCTTAAACATCTGCGAAAAGTATCGACCCTGGTCAGCCTGCGCACTTCGCGCAGGCTGACCTGGGCCGAAACTTTTCGCTATTGCTCAATTTTCTGTATGTCAAAGGTCCAGCCTACCTCACAATTCAATCGGTTGTTAGACAAAATGGATTTTATGGGTCCATAACTATGTGATGACTTGCCTGATGTAATGCATCACGGAAATGCATTAAGCCCCGTTTTGCTAGAGCATGTCTCATATCTACATGATTTTTAATAGTAAAGAAAACAAAAACATCTTCAAAAACGAAAGACGGAGTAAATTTGCCAGCAAATGGGCAGGGGCCCTTAAGATAAACATGTCTACAATTTTGACCAATCACAAATTTTTCATGATTTATTCATTTAGTATCTGCACCAAAAAATGTTAAAAGCTAGCACATTCAGCTACGCCGAAAAACGCGTGTTAGGAGTGTATCTGGTTTCATTATTAACTCTTTCGGCGCCAAATAAACTATCTCGGCTTCTTTTGATGGCTGTAAATAGAATCCACTGAGTCTCGGAAGATTTTTATCATATAGGCTTGACCAAACAAGCGGAAGGTATAGATCAAAGATCAGACTGCACGTTCTGTGCAGTCTGATCTTGATCTATACCGTCCGCAAAAGTCCCTGTTTTCGCCTATGGCGCTGAAAGGGTTAATACTTAAAGGTCCAAAAGCGGCCAAAAACTTAATGCATGTGTTAAAATGCATTTAAATTTAAATCATACATTTTAAAGTAAGGAAAATATTGTGAAGATGACAATCTGTTATTGTACGGTCGGTCTAAGTGTTAGTCGCTGGCAGTAAAATGAATTTTAAAATCGAACAAAAAGTAAACAGAAGATGGAGTGGTCTGACAACTTTTAAACTAGTGTTGAAATTAATTTCTCTACCAGTAACTAACACTTGGACCGTCTGCACAATAACAGGTTGTCTTTACAATAATTTTCATACATTTAAATGTTATGATAAATTCAAATGCATTTTAACACCTGCTTTGTTTACTTTTAGCAGCTATTGTTACTTTAACAAGGTGTAAGTGTCATCTCGTATATCACTACAAAAAAAAAACATTTGGTTTAACCCTCTTATTAAATGATACAATATTGCCTTTATACTATAATACTTTTTTCAGCACGCACAACCATTTTCTTTTTTTCGACAAACTGGTTTGTTAGCCAAGTTTATCTGGAATGTTGGCCTGAGTCCAGGAGGTAATGATCTTTAAATTGCTCTGTATTCAACAACCATTTTAAGAACATTCTTAGTCTTGTTCGCAAGAATTTTCTACATTTGAAAGTAACACAACTTCTGATTTGATAAATCAAATGGTTTATCCAATCAGAAGTTGTGTTACTTTCTAAATCTATAATGAGACAAAGGATGTTCTTAAGAATGGTTGGTGAATGCGGACCCCGATCGCGGTTTCCTTTCACGGTCTATATAGATTTGTGGCACAACAGTTTATCGCTTCTGTAATTAGTACCTTACTTTTGACAAAGTAACGTCCGAATATGCAAAAGGAAAAAAAAAAAAATGATAGGGCTAGAACCCAAGATACTTGGATGTATGCATACGCATGGGTGTTTTTAGCGTTCAGTATTGGCATAATCCTGCTCTGTGGGTGTAAAGGTCTTTGACACATATGCAACTGGTCGTCCGTCCTGCATTACGTTCAAGCATGACTTACGTATGATGTCAAGGCGTCGGTCTGTGACATTACAGGCATGAAGAACTGTATGTACATGTAAATCAAGTCCTTCCATTGTGCACCAATGCCTTCCTTTGATGCGCTGCATTCTAGCGTAACCGGTTTTTTTGTCATTGAAAAAGGCTAATACTGGGCTTTCGTTATGATCATTTTCATTTTGTCAAAGGCTTGTGTCTGAGCATCGTCCCAGACTAATTCAATGTCTTTCTTAAGCAAAGCTCGCATAGGAGCCGTTATGTCCGCAAAATTAGGGAAAAACTTCTGCAAGTAATTTATCATGCCAAGTACAGTCTCAAGTTCTTGCCTATTTTGCGGAACCTGTAAGTTGTGAATGGCCTTGACCTTTGAGGGATCAGGTTTCAGTCTATTGGAAGTGATTAGGTGTCTAAAAAATGGTACCTCTGTTACTCCAATTACACATTTGTCAGGGTTAAGCTTGATCCCTTTGCTCTGCGCTCTGTTTAACACGGATCGTAGGTTAGAGTCATGCTCTTGCCTTGTTTTACTATAAATTAATATTCCGTCTACGATGGCTGTGACAGCGGTCATGCCCTCAACTATTTCATTTACTTTTTGATTAAATATGTCTGATGATGCTGATATCCCGAATGGTAAGCGTAACCATCTATATCGACTAAACGGCGTACTGAAAGTGGTGAGGAATGACGAGTTTTCCTCTAGTTCTATGCTCCAATAAGCATGCATGAGTTATGTCTAACAACGAAAAGAACTTTGTGTCCTTGAGTCGAGACGTAACGTCGTCTAACGTCGGCATCGGGTAGTGGGGTCGTCGTATGGCTTCATTGAGCGCTTTCGGATCAAGACAGATTCGTAGTTTGCCAGTCTTTGGTTTTTCCACTATAACGAGTGAATTTACCCATTCTGTGGGTTCGGAGACCCGTTTGATTATACCGTCGCTTTCCATTTGCCTTAATTCATCTTGTACGCGTGGGCGAAGTGCTTCTGGTATCTTACGTGGTGCATTTACCACAGGTATGGCATTATGTTTTAAGTGCAGCTTGCTTTTTCCCCGGATTACTCCGATGCAAACAGACTGTCGTATTCGGTCAAAACGGTTTGTTTAGTCATTGTCGACGCTGTGGCATTTTCTACAGAGTATATCAGCATAACCAGTCCAAGGTCAACTGATGCTCGGAGGCTCAAGAGGGGATAAGAAGGGCTATCGACAATGTAACATTCAGTTTCGATCACCCGATCTTTGTATCGCAGGGCCAAACAAACCTTCCCTCTGATGGGGAGTGCATTTCCTGTGTAAGATGTAAGCCTGTTTTCAGAGGTTTCTAAGGGGCATCTAAGATTCAATTTTTTGATATGGCTCATGGGAAGAACTATTGCTGCGCTACCAGTATCTATCTTGAAGTAACTCAAGTTAATAGGGACATGTGAATGGCCAACATGACAACAAATGCACGGTCAGATGGAGAAGTAAAAGAATTTGCCGTACCTATATGCTAATCCGAACTATCCATCAATTCAAAATCATTGTCCACTGAATTAACCTACGCTCTCTTAGAGCGGCACATTATTTCAAAATGGTTTAACTTGCCACAAAAGTTACACGATTTCCCATTTGCAGTTTTTGTGTTTGAGTGGTTACGGCCATTTACCACAAGTCCATTTTTTCTTCGCGTTGCTGCCGGTATTGGTCCCTCGCCTGAACTGTCGACGGCTTGATTTGGCGGCATTTCTGTGCTCATCTGGCCTCACAGGACGCTGAACTGCGTGGATTTGTTGCTCAGTCGCTATTGTCTGTAGTTGTTTTTGCGAATATTCGAAGGATTTAGCAATCTGTATTGCCTGGTCTAACGTGAGATCAGCTCCTTCGTTGATCAGTCTTTCCCGAGTTTTGGACAAATTTGTTCCAAAGACAATCATGTCAAGTATCATATCGTCTGTGTCCGGAAAATTGCAGTCTTTTGCACTTAGTCTAAGTTTCGTGATGAATTCGTCTATACTCTCAGTATTTTGTACCTTGTTGAAAAATTTGTACCGCGCGAAAATTGGTTTGAGTTTAGGCTGTTCTTGTGCCTGAAATCTCTCATAGTAAGTTTCGAGGTTTAGTGCATCTTCTGGCGCAATGTCGGTACATGTTGACTGTATGTCGCGGCCTTTGTCCCCAACCCAAAGCATTAGGTAGGCCACTTTATCTGGCTCACTCTTTCTCTTTAGTGGTCCGTCGAACATAAGTTGAACATGGCGTTGAAACTTTTCCCATTGTACCGGTAGGTTAGAGTCCGTCCAATTCATTTATGGATGTGTGATTGCGTTTAAATCCATAGGTTTTTCAAAGATCATGTATTTATATCCCACTTCTGACACCATGTGTTGTTTTGTCCTTATAACTGCTACTGTCAATCACTCGTCTGAGAGGCATAGAGTTAAGGGGTTAAGATTGATCGATAAAAATACAACTTCACGGTTCCATGTTTTATTGAGAACTAATATATGATTGGAACTTAGTAGAATGTGATGGGGCTAGGCTATGCATATATATCAGGTTACATTACATCATTACAGAACAGAATAAAATTTTATCGTTTGATAAACAGTTTTTAGCCCAATAAAATCTTCATCGTTTAGGACAGCCCATGCCAATGTATTGCTTATTTTGAAGTATTTGCTTGCACGTGATGATCTGAGAGGAAAACGTGTAGCAGCATTTGCAATTGCTGATGCAGCAGCCAGAACTACTGATGTATATTCCTTTTTGAATCGGAATCCCTTTTGTACTTAACTCTTTACCACACGACAAGATTTTAGACCTGTCAAAATTGAAAGCATTTGCAGATGACAATTTCAATATAGCTCAAATGATGCGATATTTCTTTGGTAGGGTAGAAAACATTGTTGGAAAAGGAGAAAATGCTGGTTACCAGTATTTTCTCCTTTTCCCTCAATGTTTTCAAAAGGCTTTTTCTTCAGGGTCGTTAAAAGTCGGGATTGTGTGGCTAAGTGTTAAACACTCCTTGCGTTATCGTTATGCGGTTCTACCTCTCATATATTTTTCGATTATCAATGTAACAGACGTTAGATGACATGTACAGTGTACTTACAACATTGACTCTGCAGTGTACTTACAACATTATCCTCTTGACGCACAGTGAAGCCGTCCACGTGTTTTACGATAAGCTGAGTAACGGACTAATAGAAAACCTACTCGAGGATCAAACTTACTGCCTCTAAGTTAATGAACAGCTCTACGTTGCTACAAACTCCATTTCAATAGGAAGACAATAAAAGTAAGTTATGGTATACAAATACATGTACTCTCCACAAAATAACAAGCAACATAATCATTTCTCTGTTTTATTAGTGTTGATAAATATTTGACCAGTTAATTTTAAATGCAAAGAAAAACACCTTATTTTCTAAAGGTAACAGTGTAAAAAGTAACCACCAGTTGCACATGCGAATGACGTGTTTTTCTTCGCATTTAAAGTTAACTGATCAAATATTTCACAGCACTAAAGAAAAAATAAAGAAATGATTTTGTTGCTTGACTTTTTGTGAGCAGTATATATTCCTCACTTGACCACGTAGCTAATGACCATCCATATTTACTCTGCCCCTTCCAACTAAACTTTGGTTCAATGGTAATGTGAAGGACTCGCAACCTGGAGGCCCCGGGTTCGAGCCTCACTGGAAGCTCTGGGTTTTTCTTGGGAGTGTCCTTGGGCAAGGCACTTTAAGGCCCCAGCCTAAAACTGGTGAAACCCATGACATACATGTGAGCTGTCGCCGTGATGTGATTGAAATAATGTTTAAAGCTGCATAAAACATCAATCAATCAATCAATCACAATCAGTCAATCATTCAATCCAACTAAACTATACAAAGCTTTTTTTTTTTTCGGTCTGACCTTCATCTACGCCGTCCACAAGTGCTGTTGAAGTCACCGTTGACAACGAAGGAGTCAAATGCATTTTAGAGTTTACAGAGACACATAAAGCATTTAGAAACAATCGTCATGTCTTCTAATAAAACCATAGGTTATCTGTACACAAATTTAGTATTGGACCGAAGAATTATTAGTAATCTATCACGGGTGGTATTCGGACCTGCGACCCCTAGCTTAATAATAGTCCATCAAGCTGCTACAGCAGTGCAAGCACTACCTTAACGCTTTACCACACAATCTCGAGCTTAAAGACCCTGATGAAAAGGTAATTTGAAAACACTGTGGGAAAAGGAGAACATGCTGGTAATCAGCATTTTCTCCTTTTCCCACAGTGTCTTCCACACTTTTAGAAACAAATCTCATCATCTGAACCACATTAAATTTGTCTTTTGAAAATGCTCTCGATTTGGAGGAGTATAGAATTGTCTCATCTGGAAAAGGGTTAACCAACAGGCTAAACCTGCATACACCAGTAATACGAGCTGCCTCTGCACTGTCTCAGAAAACCGACACTTAACTGTATGTAGGCCTGCCATGAGTGAAAGAAAAGAAAAAAAAAAACCTTATCCCGCTATGTAACTAACATAAAGAGTTCGAGTCGGTAATGTGTGTTATAAACCCAAATATTGCTATTTCAAAGTTATTTTTGAAAAAAAAAAAACATCTCCTTATCGGAGATCCAAGATCAGACTGCACGTTCTGTGCAGTCTGATCTTGATCTTCACTGTCAGCAAAAGGTCAGTGAGTCGCGCTAAGCAGCCTAAGAGTTAAAAGAACTTACGTCCGAGTCGATCTAACCACTTTTAACTCCTTCAGTAAATCTTTCTTTAGTCCGTAGTGTATCTCCACACATAGATCAGAGTAAATGATACGAGAGCGCAAATTCTTTATCGTGACATTATCGTTATCAAGTTTCAACTGTGACAAAATAATGCTCACTCACTAAGTACAGACATACTGCAATTAAACTCCTTTTAATAAACACGGTGACAAATGGAAAAAATGCTCTGCATGAGCAATATCTACATTTTTTTTTTACCGTTTTAATGTAATCCCTAAACAATTCCGTATTTTAACGACCCTAAGAAGAAAGGGCCTTTTAAAACATTACAGGAAAAGAAGAAAATGCTGATAAACAACATTTTCTCCTTTTCCCATGATGTTTTCATACCTTTTTAAGTCAAGTGCCATCATTTCAACCACAATTAATTTGTCGTCTGCAAATTCTTTGAAATTTTTAAGCCATATTTATAAATGTTTTGTCGAGCAAAGTTATTTCAATCATATCCTGGCAGCTTGTGGCATGAGATGTGTTCCAAGAGCTTCTTTCCAATATTTCGCAACTCACTGTTTCCGCGCCACTGGCTGTTTTCTAATAGACAGGTCGTCGAAAGAACCTTCAGCGGATAACAAAGAACTTCCTGTCACATTGACTAGATCCATCCCAAACTCTCGAATAGATAAACTTGGTTGCAGGTTTTATCGTAAAGCAAATAACGTACCTTTAACAAATATATGAGCCACGCTCTGTGAAAAGGGGGCTTAATGCATCTGCAAATAGTTTCAATCCATGTCAGCTTGTGCAGTACGCACAGGCTGACATGGGGACCACCGGCTACCTCATGATTCAATTACGTGTAGTTGTTACAAAAAATGGATTTCATGGATCCATAACCATGTGATGACTGAGTCACTTGCTTTGTATGATGCATCACAGAGATGCAATAAACCCCCTTTGCCAGAGCATGGCTAAAATGTGAATTTTATGTCGTTTGGTTTGGATGTAGATCAGATAGAGACTGAAAGCTTCCGAAGCAGTTCTAAACTTCTTCATTCTACTGCTGAATACAAAAGTGCTTACAGTACTTTGATTCTTCCGATCATGGGTTTGTTACTATTTTAAGACTGGCTTCCTCTTCGCCCCGATTTGGCGCAGTCTTCTTAACATGGTCCCTGACAGTTTCGATATTTGTTTATTCGCGCTGTATGTTATAACCCACTTTTCTCCACCGACAAGTAAGGCGAATTATGTTTTTTGTGTGTCTGTAATAGACTATTCACATGAGTTATTGACAAGGACACGATAAATTGTCCGCTTTTTACGTCAAAATTTGAGTAAGTTCTATTCCGTAATTTCGAGGCGGTCTCCTTTGTAGAGAGTATTTAAAGTTTTACGGCTTGTATATGCGCGAGAATCAAGACGGGAGGCCAGAATTTAGAAAATTTCATTAGCTGCGGCTTTGTAAGAACAAAATGCGACTAGCGTTTATCCTGTACATAGCTCTGTTAGGCAACGTGTTACTAAATAACAATCTTCTTCAACACACAGTTTCTCCGCTACAAGAAATAGAAAGTAGATCATTTTTTCCAGAAAATATTCAGTTGGCCTTTGAATATGATGAAGTTTGGAAGGGAAAAAACTACTGCGAAACGCATTTATTTAGCCATACAAGATTATTTCCCTTTGAAAAGTCAATGACCCTCGGAGATCACGCATGCGCATTTCGCGTTCAGTGCGATCAGCATCCTGTCCGGAAGGGTTTCCTCTTGTTCTGGAAATAAGAAAAGCAAAATGGATCCGCAAACATTTATGGATATCGCTACCACAGTGACAAAGCTAAAAATGTACCCGTATTTCGATATAGCTCATTACACTTTGCAGTGTATGGCAGTACGGGACGACTTCGCACCGAACCCACCGGCAGGTATGCATAGAGTTACCTCCCCTGTTTGTTTGTGTCTTGCGAGACGTAAACGATGCTTCTTTTCATAGTTGAATATTTATTGTGCACCATACCGTCTCAAGTTCACCGTAAATTTTCTGTTAGAAAAATTGCAGCGCTATACGAACTTTCTGTTTCGTCTGTTTAATCTGTCTTGCTGCGAAACTAACACACACACAAGACCAAGGACAAATTTATTCAGGGTGCATTGAAAAACCGAATTTCGCTAATTAACTGTATTTCACCTCCTAAATATCGTTTTTCACCTCTGATGACCATGATTTACATTAAAAGACGAATTCGCCTGTCATTTTGCTGAGTTTATGAAGTAAACATAGCTAACAAAATTTCATACTTTTCAAAAGATTCTAAAGTCCTGTTTATTTCTTCAGTCCTGTTATTTTTCATTTTGACATTGATCGTGTAGGTAAGGTCTTATTGGGTATGATGGACATCCGGACACTTTCAATGATCATGTGATAGTAACCGACGCAGAGGTGAAAATAGACGTCATCTTTAGTAGTGTTTGATAGTGAACAAGTTATATTTTAACACCGAAATTCATCGTAAAAGCGATAGATATGCCGAAAATCTGCAGTGCCATTTGGAAAAATAGAAAATGCTTTTATCCAGCATTTCTCTTTTTAAATTTTGTCTAAAATTTTGCCATTTGTGCAAAGAGTAAAGTGTTAACTCCTTACCACCAGGGATTGTATATTACACGTAATTTATGATCCCTGTTACCACACAACAAAAACATTGACTTGTCAAACACTGAAAATGTTTGCAGACAACACTTTAAACATTGGTCAAATGATTAAATTTGTCTTTGATAGGATAGAAAACGTGGGAAAAAGGAGAAAATGCTGGTTACCAGCATTTTCTCCTTTTCCCACAATGTGTTCTAAAGTCTTCTCTATCAGGGTCGTTAAAAGTCGTAATTGTGTGCTGAAGGGTTTAATTGGCTCAAGGTATGAGTTATGTAAAAGTTAAAAAAAAAAAAGAAAAAACATTGTGGGAAAAGGAGAAAATGCTGGTCATCTGCATTTTCGCTTTTACCCACATTGACCAAAATAATAAAATTCAAACTTGTCAAAGCTCAAAAGCACTTGTAGACGAAAAATTAGATATGGCTCAAATAGTGATGAAATATCCTGTTTGGGGTTAGAAAGACTTTGGGAAATGAAGAAAATACTAATTACCAGCATTTGCTTTGTTTCCTAAACTTGTCCAGTTTAAAAGCCCTTGCAGATAACAAGGTCAATATGGCTCAAAATGATGGTGTTACAAGGGAGAAAACATAGTGGGAAATGGAGAAAAGGCTGGTTTCCTGTATTACTCGTATAATCATATGTTTTAATCTTTAACTTTTTACCAAACAATCCCATATTTCAATGACTGTGGAAAGTAACTTTGGAAAACATTGTGGGAAAAGAGAAAATGCTGGTAACCAGCATTTTCTCCTTTTCCCACAATGTTTTATCCTTCCTAATCCAAATTCCATCATTTGTGTTGCACTTAATTCGTCGTCTCCAAATACCTTCAGTTTGTACAAGTCTATCAAGAATATTGCCGTATGGTAAAGAGTAAAGATAGATCTAATTTTTGCAGGAAAATTTGGGAAAGGAGAAAATTGTCTATCAAATGCAACATTAATTTTACTAGAAATCTGCATTTTCTTCTTTCCCTCAGTGTTTTCTGCACCTAGAGATCAATACTATCTTCTAAACCCTATTTAATATGCTGTCTAGATAAGCTTTGAATTTGGACCATTCCAAGTTTCTTGTGTGATAAGAAGTAATATATCACCCTCAGCATATCCCTCCCTGGTAAAGATCAAAGGAGGGTGGTGATGTGGTGTTTATTGGATAAATTTTGTGAAACAGTGAAACACCCTTTGATTTTCAGAGGCTCCTTAACCCTCTACCACTAATCAATTTGCAGTTAATAAGTATAATATGGTTCAACTAAAAGAGAATAGTAAGCATCTTCCTTTTCCCACATTGTTTTAAAAGGCCTGTTTTTTTTTAGGGACCTCAAAAGACTGGATTGTATATGGTAAAGGATTAGCTGGTTATTTCTTTACAACCACAGGCTTTTATGGACCCCTAACTGTTATCTTTGAGCCATAATACCTTTGACATAGCAATTCAGTCAAAGATATACATTGTTAACATATATATTTTTTCTAAACAAATATCATTTTGTATCAGTTACACATTTCTTGTAGTGGAACTGGATGTTCAAGGTGTGAGACCATTACGGGTAAAATAAATTACTTTATCTTACCGCAATTAATTTTTTGGATTTGAACATTTCACTACATAATGTTGATAAAAGGGTTTTATATTCTTTTTTTAAGGGGGTGGGTGGGTGTCAGTATTTTACACTTGGCCAGTTAAAAGCAGTTAAACACATGTAAACTAAATATTAATCAATTGATGACATTTACATGTAGTTTGTTTTTGAAGTGGTAGACGACATTGTGCAAAAAGATGACAATGCTGGCTGCTAGGAACCACTGTTAGCATTTTGTCTTTGTCCCATAATGTTTTTGAAGGCAACCATTGAGATGGATGAAACACTGGACTGATTGTATTAAAAGGATTAAATGACTTTCAGCCATGGATAGATCAATAATGCAATATGCAATGCCACTGACAGAAATGAAAATTCATTCTTAATTATTAATGATCAAGCATGTTAGAGCAATTATACCTTTACCACACAATCCCAGCTTTGAGCGAGGAAAAAAGCTTTAGAAAATATGGTGGAAAAGGTAACAAGCAATTTCTGCTGACACTTCGCACCTCGCGCCCAGTCCCTCATACCTACTATGACTGGGTGGTTTTACCTCAACCCAGATATTAGTCAACTCTACATATATAATATAATATTAAATCTATTTGTAACAAAATTCTTGGTCCGCAATAGTTTGTGATCGCAAAAAATAGTTCTTATTCCACAATCAAAATCTCGATCCACCTATCGTAATAGCTGGTTGCTATGTAACATTTTCACCTCCGAAAATAGCCTCCGCTTGTTGCTACGGGAAGTGACATCATGCCAACATACCCTATAGGTTCCTTCATAATTTCCTTTAGCAAACTTGGACATGGAATTTTGTCCCAGTTTGAACAGCAAATTTGGACACTTTCAACTGAATTTGTTAAATAAAACATACGTAAGAAGTAAGATTAAAGAATAATTTCTCGACTCAAAAAGGATATTTATACAAAACTTTCCTATTTATGAACTAAATCCATTCCAATTCAACACCACTCTGTTATGTTATGGACTGCCATGGAAGAGATTCGATTGTCCCAAATGAATCATCATAAATGGGAAAATGCAACTTGCAGAATCATATTAATCATGTCTTTTTTTAAACAAAATGTTGTACAGCATGGTCTTGTTTGATTATCGAAATAGATTTTATTAATAAATCTATACTGAATTCTGGTTTGTTATGCAACCGTCTTCATGACTGAGAAACGTGGCAGAGACTCAGTCAGCAATCAGACATGAAAGTGATTTGATTGAATTTTGAATGAAGCAACCCATTATTTATTAAGACAATTGCTGAACATTTTCAAATGAAGTTGTTCCTAAAGGTAAATCAAGTTCTTTTTCATAATAATACGGGTTTTAGAGATATTGAATTTGCCACATAGAACTGAATGAGACCTGTTTAGATGTTACATGCAAGAGAAAAGTAAAATGTGAAATGTCCAACAGATAAATGTTGAAAGGTAAATTAGCATGTATTTTGGCAAACCTTTCTTCTGCAAAAGAAAAATTTTTCAAATGGTATTGTTAGGGCTAAAAATGGAATATACATCTAATAAGTGAAATTCGGTGTATTAATTTCATGAGTATCTGTTACAGACTTACCTGGAGTGAAATTCTGTTCTAATCAAAGAAACCCTGACAAATTGCTATTTGAAAAAGATGTTTTTTTTTTTCAGAAAATTTACATGAATTTATGCTATTCATGAATATATCATAATTTCAGGTCAAAAGTTATCACTGCAGCGTTAGAATTTGTCGTTATGAGGTGAAATTTGGTCACATCGTTTTTCACTTAACCCTTTCCCAAACGATGAATTTTAGACTGGTCCAAATTGAAAGAGTTTGCAGACGACAATTTTAATTTTGATGAAAATGGCAGAAAGTTCTCAAAAAGGGTAGAAAACACTGTGGGAAAAGGAGAAATTGCTCGTTACGAGCAATTTCTCCTTTTCCCACAGTGTTTTCAAAAGACTTGTACTGTAGACACGTGAAAACCAGGGCTTGTTTAGGAAAGGGTTAATTAACACACCTGGGCACATGCAAAACGCCGACAGGGCCCTCTTATTTCATAGCCTATTTCCCGAAATTTAAGTGCAGTGAAATAATAAAGTTTGGTACTTTAATATAGTAGCAGCGACAGGGATACATGTTATAAACACATATTGAGGACTGGGTTTCTTCAGCACTTTCCAACTGCGAAGCGATTGCCATTTGAAAAACCAGCAGTGTTAATGCAGAATATCGATTTTACTGCCAATCATGATTCAATTTGACATTAGAAAGCATTCCTTCTTAAAGTTTTTCCAAGTTAGTAGACAAATTTTTGTGTAACAGGAAGTTGTAATGTTATCTGAAATGTGTGTATATTCGGAAGTAACATCGATTTGTGAAGTGATTAGGATAGATGTATATGCTGTACAAGTAAGTTTTATGATAAAATATCGGTCATCAATAATTTTGGGTTCGAAAAGATTTATTGAATTTATCTTGGGTTTGGAAGTTAGTCACCCCAGAGGTTGGTGTCAAGGTAAGGTAGGATGTGGGTTGTCCTGAGGCCTCTGGAGTAAGTTATATAGTTGGGGGCACTACCGTTTGCGAGGGAGCATTAATTAGGTAAAATATGGTTGGTGAAATTTGATTTTCCATGGACCAAATGTTTCATTTATAGCATGTAAATTTACAAAAAAAAATAATGAAATTTATGGTGTTTGGCAGCCAGCTTGTGTCTATTCTAGGGAATGCAGACATCGGGAGTAAAAGATGAATTAAACTTTCTTTATATGTTTGGCATTATTAATTAGAATTGAAAATATTTGTATTTGAAATGAAGGATTATTGAATGTGGAAGCAAGATTAACGTTCAAATTCTAGTTATGTCATCAATTTTTGAAAATATGAGAGTTTAAACTTGCCCACAAAATTGTGCTGAGGTTCCTAAATTTTCTACCATTTTTTTTTTTATCGACCTGGATGCAGTTGCTGGAGAACTTGTACCCTGGAGAAGTTGTACCCCAATCTGAAGGGTAGGAGTTCTCTGGAGAACTCAGTCATACTCCTGGTATGAGTTTTCCATGCAGAGAACTTGCACCCGTCCCAGGTTTTTGAAACATTGTGAGAAAATGCTGGTTACCTATGACAAGAAATTGAATAATGCTATCTACAAAGTGGCTACGGGCTTTCAATTTATAAAATATTTCCTTGTGCTAAGTTAGGCCAAATGGTAGCGGCTTCAAGGCTTTTGAAAATAATGAGAGAAAAGGAGATAATGCTGGTTACCTACGACAAGAATGCTATCTATGATGCGGCTATAGGCTTGTGGTCTATAACATTTGTCATTGTGCTGAGGTAAACAAAATTGTAGAGGCAATGGTGCCGGTGAATCTATTGATAATTGCACCGTTGCTGAATAGAGGCTAATTACATGTATAGGGAAAGAGGGCATGGTATGGGATCAGGCCAAGTGTAAACTAGGCATTACTGATAATTTACGGGGGAATACCCTATTACCACACAGTCCCATGTTTCATGACCCTGAAAGAGAAGGCTTTAAAAAACATTGTTGGAAAAGGAGAAAATACTGGTAACCAGCATTTTGTCCTTTTCCCACAATGTTTTCAACCCTATCAAAGACAGAAATCATTGTTTGAGCTTGATTTAATTTGTTATCTGCAAATGCAATTTCAGTTTGGTTCAGTCCAAAATTTTATCGATTGATAAAGAGTTGAAAGTCAAAAGCATAAATCATCTCATGAAAGTGGGAGAGAGATAGGATTATTTTGCTTTATCATGGTAGAGAGGTAGCTATTAGATTGTGTTGATACTGCAAATTCCAACAGGTAAAGCCTGTTTACCGTCATATTTCTCGGATTTGGCAACCCTTATCATCCTCTGATTCTTTAGTTTGCTTGCCTCTTGTACAAGCTTGTCTACTTAATACCATGAGGCAATCCCAGGTTTTCATTACTGAGCAAAAAAGTTTTGGAAAAGAAGAAAATGCTGGTTTCCAGTATTTTTTTCCTTTTTCCCCACTATGGTTTTAGATGTCTTTTTACTCATGGTCATTAAAACATGGGATTATTTGGTAAAAGGTTAAAACATCTGGTGGAACTGAAAATATTTGTCAGTGGTATGGAAAACAGTGTGGGAGGGAAAGTAATTTCTCATTACTAGGAATAAGATTCCTGAAATTCCATGATTTCTTTTTGCAAATATTTTGAAGGCAGTCAATAGTTCAACTCTTTGCAACAGGACAAAAACTTTGATTCTCCTAAATTGAGATCATCTGCAGACAACAAAGTGAAGTTTAGGATTTTTCCCAAATGACAGAAAACATGGGAAAAAGGAGAATGTTTTTGAAAGCTTTCTTTCTTTGGGTTGTTAAAAATCGAGATCATGGTAAAGGGTAAAGCTTTGGGGTCAAGCCATTTCTACTCATTACTCCATAGACTACAGAAACAACTTTTTCATGCTTTTGTTATGGATGAGTATATTTTTTTAAAAGATTGAAAGAAGACTAAAAGTGCATGTAAAAAGTACTTCATTTTCCAACAATGGTTTTCATGCCATCTATAGACAGACTTTTCCTTTCCTACAAGTCATCCCCTTCGGAACATGGGCACTGTCTTCAACAGTTGAACTGCTTTCTATTTACATGTAGATAAGTCTATGATTTTATCATCAGATCTGTCAAAGGGCTAGCCAGATAATGGAATTTTAGACTTGCCTACATCCATTTGCTGAGGACAAATTAACTATCATTTAACTCTAAAAATTTTAGACATGTCCCTATTCAAAGCATTTGCAGACGACAAAATAAATGTGACTCAAAAGTTGAAATTTATTTTGGGAAATATAGAAAACATTGTGGGAAAAGGAGAAAATGCTGGTTACCAGCAATTTCTCCTTTTCCCACAATGTTTTCAAAGGGCCTCAATCTCAGGGTCATTAAAAGTCGGGATTGTGTGTAAAAGGGTTAAATGATAAGGTTGGTCTGTGAAAGGACAGAAAAAATTGTGGGAAAAGGAGAAAATGCTAGTAGCCTGCGTCTTCTTTTCCTACAATGTTTTCAAAAGGCTTCTTCCAGACAGGGTCTGTTAACAATCTGGGATGAGATTGTTTGGTAAAGCATTGAAATCACCTGTAGGCAAAAGGAGGAGAAGGAGAAAAAACTGACTGGTTTTCAAGATGTTATATTTACACCAGGGCAAAATAAGATCTGACTGATACTGCACTATCCTCTCTCCTATTCAACCCATTATCTCTCAAAGCAAATTTAAAACATTAACCCTTATGTTGACTTTGGCACATGGTTAGTTTATGAAATGAAAATATTGTGACAAAAGGAGAATTGCTCATATGGAATCAGTATATCCATATGTTAACCTGGTATTCTTTTGCATTTTGTTATTTTTTTGGTCAAGATATGCTGTTAGTTTAATTCTTTAACCCTTTCCCAAACGAGAAATTTTGGACCGGTCCAAATTGAAAGAGTTTGCAGACGACAATTTTAGATTTGATGAAAATGACAGAAAGTTCTCCAAAAGGGTAGAAAACACTGTGGGAAAAGGAGAAATTGTTCGTTGCAAGCAATTTCTCCTTTTCCCACAGTGTTTTCAAAAGACTTGTACTGCAGACATGTGAAAACCAGGGCTTGTTTGGGAAAGGGATAAAAGAGCTCTTTAATCCTTTACCAGACGACAAAATTTTAGACCAGTTCAAATTGAAAGCGTTTACAGATGACAATTTCAGTGTGGCTCAGATGGCACGATTTGTCTTTGATAGGGTAGATAACATTGTAAGAAAAGGAGAAAATGCTGATTAACAGCATTTTCTCCTTTTTCCAAGATGTTTTCAGGAGCCTTTCTGTCAGGGTTGTTAAAACTTGGGATTGTGTGGTAAAGGGTTAACTCTAATTACAAGGTGTGGGGTGAAACAATGAGCATTACCATTTGGTCTTAATTGTTAACATCTGATTGGGTGGGTGTATTGTTTTCAAGCCTTGCACATTCTTCAAAGAGTAATTACCATTCATCCTTAGTATCCAGTGATGTAGACCCATTATTGTACTAGTTTATAACAATCATTATTGGCAGCATTGGCCATACAATGTCTTTGGCCATTCAAAAACTTAGCAAAATATGGTGGAGACAAAAAATTATTGTAACAAATGGTTCATTTTATTTGACTTGCAGCCTATTTCGAGTGTCCAGCTCCATACAGCTGTGGATTTCTTTGAAATATCAATAAATTTTCAGATTTTCTGACCTCCCAAAAGGTTTTGCCTCTGACCCTCCTCCTTATCAAGCATGCACCAGTCTTTTTTGGCTCCACTAGCCAAAGGCCAGTGAGCTTATATTCATGGCCCTGTGTCTGTCAAGCGTGCATCCTTCTGTCTGTCAGTGCTTACGTTAACTTTCATTTAAAACATCTTCTTTTCTGAAAGTACCCATCTAGTTTTAATGAAACTTCACAGAAAGAATTTTACTCATGTCAGAATCGTTTGTCAAGACAACAAAACTGAAAAATAGGGAAAATCATACATATCTTCTTGTCCAAAACCATAAGGCTTGGGGCTATCAAACATGGTATGTAACTTCATCTACATCTACGAAAAGTCTTCAATTTATAGGCCTGGGGCCAAACTTGGCCCCACCCTGGGTGTCACAAGTTTTACATGGACTTGTAGTGTGAAAATTTTCAAAATCTGTTGTTCCTAACCAAAATGCATAGATCTACCAAAGTTTGCATGTAGTTTTATGTAGTTGACTCCTACCAAGATTATTCAAATTATGGCCCTGGGATCAAAATTGACCCCACCATGGCAGTCACAGTTTTACATGGGCTCATGTAGTGAAAACTTCAAAATTATTCTTGTTCCTAACTGTAAGGCCTAGGGCTACCAAATTAGTCATGCAGCTTTATCTAGTAGACTTCAACCAAGAATATCCCACTGGTAGCCTTTGGGTCAAAACTGGCCCTGCCCAAGGGGTCACAAGTTTTACATGGGCTTATAAACTAAAAGAATCTTCTGGCTCCTAACCGTAAGGTCTAGGTTTACCAAATTTTGCATGTTGCTTCATCTAGTTAACTCTTTACCAAACGAGAAAGTTTTAGACATGTTCAAATTTAAAGCATTTGCAGACGACAAATTAAATGATGCTAAATAGGTGATTTCTCTCTTTGATAGGGAAGAAAATATTGTGGGAAAAGGAGAAAATCAGCATTTTCTCCTTTTCCCACAATGTTTTCACAAGGCTTCTTTCTTAGGGTCGTTAAAAGTCAGGAGTGTGTGGTAAAGGGTTAACCTGTAACAATATAATTGTCAAGTCTATATCTCTGGGGGATAACACGTTTTACAAAGGCTTATATTGTAAAAACTTTTAAAAACCTTCTTGCAGCACATGAAGTCAATATGACTTAAGCTTATTTGTATTGATCAAGGGAAATAACCCCTGTTTGCAGATACACATACATGTAGTTTGTTACCATTTAGCTCCCTTGATTATCAAACTGCACTATTACATTATTTATAGTGTTGCATTTTTAAGTTTTTTTTGAAAGTAAATGTTCAGTTTTCACTGAGAGTGATTTATTTTGATGTAAATTATTATGCTCAGATGAGTTGAATATTTAATATGAAGTGAGTTTTGTATTCTTCAGTTTTTTGTTTTGGAACTTTACCATTCAAGCTACTAAAAAATGTTTTTTGCTACTGAAATTTTGGAAATCTTGCCAAAGCACTCTCTGTTAGAGTTCATTGATATTTAGTATCAACAATACTTAATTAGTCCTGCTTGTATTCATTGACATCATCCTTACATTTGAATTTGAAAAAAAAAACACTTCTAAATGTTAAAAACTACTTTTTTTTTGGGGGGGGGGGGAATAGGCTTTTTTCTCTATGAAAGTTTATTGCCATACAGACTTTGTATGATTTATGTCTATGTCAATGCCAATTAAGTGCTTGCTACATTTGTTTAAAAGGCAGTGGAGCAATACAGGGCCATCATAGCCTTCTTGTTTTTGTTACTTCAGGGAAGCCCCTGCAAGTCTAGTCTCTGTGAAACAGACTAGAAGTTTAAAGTAGTAACACCCTGTCCTTTTTTTCTTTTGTAGGATCACAACCATTTCACAGGAAGCATCCAGTATCAACTTGGTTCTCATCCATGCTCATGTGTTTCGCAGGAAGTATCATAGCTAACTTACTTTTAGGGGAACCAGTCATCACGCCCTTTAAAGATCACCGTAGTGTCATCTGTGCGTCTGTAGTTTGGTGAGTTCACAGGTTTAGTTTCAGCAGAGAGAAGTAGCTCCTGGGGGGGGATTTTTTTTTTTTTCAGCTTGGTAAATTTCTTTCATTCTTTCAAAGAATTGATGAGAGTCATTGTGAGAAGATTCATTCAGCCGTTTGTTTGAGAAGAATATTGTTCCAAGTATGGGCAAAAGAACCCAGGAAAGCATGGATAGATACTCTAGCCAATGCAATATGATCATTGAAATAATGTTGTAAAAGATGTTGAAGACCATACAAAAAAACAAAGGTTCAGTTTAGGTAATATATGTTGTTTTGCATCAATGTCCAATGTGCATGTCAGTTTTTGTCCTCAAATTTGAGGGCAGCAATATGTTCAGGAACTATTGTATCAACACCATGATTAAGAGTTGATGTCATGTTGTCATGGGCCCTGTAAAACTGAGATGGTCATTGCACTTTGAACTATGTAAAGCTATACAAAACCTTAAGACTTAACTCTTTACCACACAATCCAGAGTTTTAACAACCCCTAGAAAGAAAGCCTTTGGAAACACTGTGGGAAAAAGAGAAAATGCCAACTGGTGAAGAGTTGATAGTAAAGGTGTGAACAGTTTTCTTTTTTTTTTTCTTTTCAGAAAATCTTGAAATGATTTTTTTTTTAATAAATCTTTAAATCTTGTCTGTTTGGAGTAACCCCTTTGCCATATAATCCCTAGTTTTAACAACTCTTAAGGAAGAAGGCTTTTGAAAGCATTGTGGGTAAAGGAGAAAATGCTGGTAACCACTTCTGATGAGAAATTGTAGTTTTTGATTCATGTTTACTTTGTTGTGTGCAAATGCTTTGAATTTGGACAAGTGTAAAATTCTGTCATTTGGTAAAGAGTTAACTATGCTTTCAACAGTATTTTAGGAATTTAAGTCCTCACTGGTAAAATCTAGTTGTAAGAAGGTTGATAGCAAGACTTCAAATATTCATGTTTTCCAAAATATTTTAAATAAGTGTTTTACCAGTCACATGATCCTGGCACCGACTGACAGCAGTATGTTGCTGCTGTTCCAGTAACCTTTGGAATAGAGAAAAGCTGTAATCTCCAAATGACTTATGGATTCAAAGAGGCTTACAGTAAACAGATATATTTCCAATTAATGAAAAGTATTAAATGCATTTTCAGCCAGTTAAAAGTGTTAAGATATTCAAGGGGCAAGAATACTTATCTTACATCTCATAGACTATAGGACAGTGCAGATGCAAGAAATGAGTTCTTAACCTAGTTCTAGAGAACATTTTAAATTTCAAAGAAACACAGTGTTTTATTGGCTAAACCAAATTGTTTAGCCAATCAGAAATTGTTTTACTTTCAAAGTGTAGAAGTAAATTAACTCTTTACCAAACAACAAAATTTTGGACTGAAGCACGTTGAAAGTATTTGCTGGCGAAAAATACATGTTGCTGAAATGATGATTTCTTGTCCTTGATAGTTTAGAAAACATTGGGGGAAAAGGAGAAAATGCTAGTTACCAGCATTTCTCTTTTTCCAAAATGTTTTCAAAAGGCTTTTCTGTCAGGGTCCTTAAAACTTGGAAATGTGTGGTAAAGGGTTAAGATTGTAATTTAGGATGATTGGTGAATACCCTGGCCCTGTGGAGTGAGGTCTTGAACATCAGTGTGTACAAAAGCAAAGTTTTCTCTTGGCATCCAAAGGATTTAAGAAATGTTTTTTTTTTTTTCTATTTTCAGGTACTTTATATTTTATTCCCCATTTGATCTAGTATACAAGATAGCTAAGTTTCTTCCATTTAAACTGGTTCTAGCTTGTTTAAAGGAATGTCAGAGAGCTCATAAGGTGTACCATGCTGTCAGCCACACTGCTAAATTATATCCGAATGCTTATCTAATCATTGTGCTCATAGGAACTGTAAAAGGTTAGTATACCAGTTCTTTACCATTGGAAATGTAATTGTCGCAGATGCTCTTGAAAAAATTTTTAGCTCTGCTGTTTTCGTAGGTATTGTCATAGCCCTGGCATCGTCTGTGTCATTGTGCAAAAACTATGGCGTTTTAACTTCTGTTATTACTGAAGATATTTGCTTCAAATTTGGACAAGTTGTCAATTATCAAAAGGGGAATCTATACAACAGGGGCGGGTAACCATCAAAGCTTGACAGAGTTATGCCTCTTTTTTGACTATTTTAATGAAAATCAAGCATCTGCAGCCAAGCGTTGGCACTGGCATGTGGGGCTCTTGTTGTAAAGTATGATTAATCTTTTACCAAACAATCCAAATGTTTTACAACCCTGAGAAAGATTGCTTTTGAAAACAATGGGGGGAATGTGGGTAACCATTATTTTCTCCTTTTTCCACAATGTTTTTTTTTTGCCTTAGAAACACTGATTTCGATTTATTGAGTCATGTGTACATTGTCATCCTGAAATGCTTTAAGTTTGCATGAGCCTGAAATTCTGTTATTTCAAAAAAGGTAAATATTTCAGTAAGATAGACAATCTTGCTACAAACCACAACAGGCAATATCTCTGCCACAATGTTTTCTAGAATGATATGCTGCAGTTAGAAAGAAAATCATCTGCAGATTGTGATGATTAAAAATATTTATCCATATGTGATAGTTGCAGCATAGGATTTAATTGTTCCCTCAAACCAATGTTTTGATGATCAGTTATCTCACATAGTGACTTGAAAACTATCACAGGATGGCAGATAGGTGATACAAATGTTTTCAGTCAGTATAAGTCTATCTTCAGTATATCAGGACAATATTTCCAAATTTCAGTATTTATAAAATTGGAAAACATGGTTTACATTCTCACCTGTACAGTAAAATCTCTGCACTTAATGTCCAATTCTTTTCAAATTTTCACTGTTAAATAAAAGTATCTTATAGAAATGTTTTTTCTTAACTCTTTATGACATTATTCCAATTTTTATTGACCTTCATGGAGAAGGCTTTTGAAAACGTAAGAAAAGCAGAAAATGCTAGTTACCAGCATTTTCTCCTGTACCTTTACATTATTTTCTATCCTTCCAAGGGCAAATACCCTCAGTTGAGCCAGATTTGTCCTCTGCAAATACTTTCAGTCGGGACAAGTGTAAAATGTTATTATTTGATAAAGAATTAACTGTGTGTTCATATTATTATTACAGGAGCTGGGTCAGGCTTGATGAAGAACTTTGAACGTCTGGTGCGGGGAATTTGGATTCCTGGATCCAATGAGCTGCTTCAACCTACTTTGTAAGTCTGCATGTCTCAAGTAAACTTGGACCTGGGGAATTGGGGTTGTATCCACCAACCATTCTAAATTCCTGTTTTCCATGGCTAGGCATTTGGTTGGTGGAGACACAGGGTCTTGGCCAATCACATAGCTTACCTGAAAATTTAGAGCAATATTTAGAATGGTAGTTTAACTCTTTACCACATAGTAGAGTGTCAGCGACCCATAGAAAAAAGGCTTTTTGAAAACATTGTTGGAAAAGGAGACAATGCTGGTTAAGAATATTTTCTTTTTTTTTTTTCCCATCATATATGCTGCAGTTAATTTACATTGATTGCTTTCAATTTTGACTATTCTAAGATTTTGTCATCTGACAAAGAGTTGAATGAATTTTTTTTCAATTATTTACATGGAGTAAAAAGGTATCATAGGCCATAAGTTTCACATACATTTATAAAGACAAATTTTTACAAATCTTTTTTCCTGGAAGCCTACTCTCTGTACATCTGAGCCATGTTCTATGAAAAGGGGGCTTAATGTATTTGCAAAAAGTATTGACCCAGGTCAGCCTGTGCAGTCCAAGCAGGCTGACCTGGGCTGAAACTTTTCGCTATTGGTCAATTTTCCACATGTCCAATGACCAGTTTACCTCATGATTTAGATTAAGTCGACAAAAAGTGGCTTTTATGGATCCATAATTATGTGATGACTTGCTTTGTATAATGCATTATGGAGGTCTATTAAGCCCCCTTTTGCCAGAGCATGGCTCATATAATTGTGATATTTTGTATGTTTCTTTATACAGTACTCCTTCAACAAAGTTTTGCTTATGTTTGCATGTGAGAACTATAGGACAACACTGGTCCTGTGATTTAACCCTCTACATAACAATCCCAATTTTTAATGACCTTTCGGATGAAGGCCTATGAAAACATTGTTGGAAAAGAAGAAAATGCTGGTTACCAGCAATTCCTCCTTTTCCAACAATATTTAGCATTCTTGTCTGCGAATGCCTTTAATGTGGACAACGAGGTCAGAATTATGATTTCTTGTACTCTTAAATATGGATCAAGATGAAATTGAAGATTTATTGCTGGACTTTGTGTGAAAGCATTGTATTGGAATAAGAAATTGTTATGATTCATTTCTACTGTTGCTATAATGTTTTCATAAATGGCATGCAACACACGAAAAGTGGCCTTCGGACATATGCGTAAAAGTGTGTCGTCCCAGATCAGCCTGTGCAGTCTGTGACTAATCTGAGATGACACTTCCCATTTTTGTGTGATTTTCTGTTTCACAAAAGTCTACTGTATAAAAATGTCTTATGAAGTTGTAAAGTGCTATCTCGGATTAGCCTGCGCAGGCTAATCCAGGATGACACTTTACACAAATGTCCAAAGGTCTCATTTCGCATGTTGCAGGCCATATGATCTTTAGCAAGATGAAAAAGGTTGTCTATAAGAGGTTACTATTTGAAATATAAATCTTGACTGCAATTATACCACACAGTCCTAAGTTTGAAGGACTTGAAGGAGAAACTGCTGGTAACCTACATTTTCTCCTATTCCCACAATGTTTTCTACTCATACATAAATTCTATCGCTGACTGACATTTTATTTGTCATCTGCAAATGCTTTCAAATCCTTTCTTTTTGTAAATAGTTAAAATGAAATAATTGTCTTATTTTATAACTTTTTTCAGCGTAACTAAAGCATGTTTGGTAGCGTCCATCGTGTTTCTGTGTGAGCGACTCAACTATATCCAAGCTCCTCACCCATTGATCTACTTTGGCGTCGTAATCTTTTTCATCTACTTCAAACTCTCAGCTCTGTTGCTTGGAATACAGGACCCCTTTGCTCCTTTCGAGAACTTGTTTTGTGCTGTTTTCATGGGCGGAATGTGGGATGCACTGAAAAGAGCAGTGGTGCCCCAGAGAACAGAACCAGAAGGAGACGGACGGACAGATATGCCAATGAAGATCAAAGAGGACAAAAAGAAAGATTAAACAGCAATAAGATGGCTCATCAGAAAAACTTAAATGATCTTCCATCCTTTCATGACCTCATGTACCCATTACTCTACAGGCTATTTTTAGACATACAATGTGAGTAGTACAAGTAACACAACAGGTATATTTGCAAATAAAATAGAGTTTCTATTTGAACTCTCATACGAAATGACAAACTGAGAGTATTTGCAGACGACAAGTAGAATATGACTCCAATGAGGTGGTTTGTCTTTGACCTCCAACTTCAAAGCATTTGCACACAAAATATGACTCAAATGATGGGTTTTATCTTTAAATATGTAGGAAACATTGTTGGAAAAGGAGAAAATGCTTGTTACAAGCATTTCTCCCTTTCCAGCAATTTTTTCATTAGCCATCTTCCTCAGTTTGTTTAAACTTTGGATTATGTGTTGGAGTTGAATTATATCAAGGATATGGGAAAAGGAACCATTTGCTTGAAACAAGCAGTTGTTGTTTTGCCCACACTGTTGTTTAGAATTGTACTGCTGCAGGCATGTAACAAGTCATTCATGGATTTGTATAGCAATTGGGTTTACAGTCAATCTTGTATTCAACGACCACGCTTGGGACAATAAAAAATGGTCGCTAAATAAAATGGTCGCTTAATAAATCAGTCGGGGGGGGTGCAATTTACATTTTTTACACATTAATTATTTGAATATATTCTAGATTCTATACTATAAGCATATGTTTCAATTTTAGGTAAGTATCAAGAAAATGCTTTAACATTTAAAAGAAAAAACAATTATCGGACCAACAGCAATTTCTGTAAGTGAAAGAACAAATCGAAAGTAGGCCAAAGTAGTCGCCATGAAATATCATGTGAACAAATCTCTATAACAAAATTTCTCTGTGTTTGTGGGATACTTGGCAAGGCATTTGTGAAAATTGACATGCACTGTGTAAATATAAGCATGTGTGAAAGACTCATCGTAATCAAAAACAACTTTTTACTCTACGGCGTTTCCAGGTTGAATTTGCCAATGAAGGACACGCTCGATTTATAGTGCCTATTTATAACCGAACAAAAATCGCCTTCATATAGCGGTAATGGAACAAAGTTCTACTCCATTTAGGGAGACCACAAGGATAAATAAACGGAATTCTCCCATCCTTTTCACACATTCGCACACTAGCAGATTAGGGGTTTAGTTGGTCATTATGACATGGTTCTGCATCGTTGCCGCTATTGTCAATGGGTAATTAATAGTTAGACATGTAAATGTGTTAATCCTTTAATTGACACATGCTGTTATGTTTTGATTAGGATAAATCAGAGGCTGTTATCATCCTATATACTGTCAATTAAGGATCCACAATTTTTACATGTTGATTGGTCGCTTAATGAAAGATATAGTGGGCTTTTGGGCCCTAAAATTGGTGGTCGTTGGTCACGTAGTACAAAAGTCGCTTAATACAACATGAAATTAGAGGAAAATAGCTCGGGCGGACTTTAAAACGGTCGTTTAGCGCAGAAGTCGCTTAAAACACGTGGTCGCATGTACAAGATTGACTGTACTTGAAATGATTGATACTCTTACAAAATCTGTGGTGATAAGAAATAGAGGAAGAGAGTTTTTAACACTTACTACTGAAAATAGTACTAGACATTTTCCAGTAGACAGTGATTATCAAAATATTGTCAGTTTCAAGGCAGACCATAGGCAGAATATTGTAAAATAACTGGATAGTACAAATCCAAGATCAGATGGCACATTTTGTGCAGTCTGATTTTATCTATACAAGCAAAGTTGTTATTTCAAACATCAGTGTGTGGTATCAGTGGTTGTGAGGTAGAGCGGAGGCCTCATAAGCATAAGGTCTGGAGTTAGATACCCGGGAGTGGGTATAAACTTTAAGATTTTTGATTGGCCCACACATTCGGCACGAGTACTGGTGTAGTTACCAGGAAGCAGAATCATAAGAGATTAGTATAAGTTGTAAGAACTTGTTTGTTAATCGATGTAAAATAAACATGTTTTATTACCAGGGTTAATGCTTTACCAAACAATCCCATGTTTCCACAACACTGTCAAAAAAGGCTTTTGAAAACATGTGGAAACAACTGATAAGGCTGGTTACCAACATTTTCTCCTTTTCACACAATGTTTTCTATCCTTTCAAAAGAACGTCCATCATTTGAGCAGCATTTGTTTTGCGATCTGCAAATGCTGTCAACTTGAACAAGTCTAGAAATTTGTTACATGGTAAAAGGATAAACAAAAGTAATGTCAGGTAGTTTAGTCCTTCTGAAAGTGACTGCATTGATTATCTTTTAACCAGACGTCAAAATTTTGGATAGGACCAGATTGAAAGCATTTGCAGAGGACAAATGAAATGTGGCTAAAATGACAATTTCTGTCTTTGATAGGATTGAAAACATTGTGGGAAAGGCAAAAATGCTGGTTAACAATATTTTCTCCTTTTCCCTCAATGTTTTCGAAAGGCTTTCTTATACAGGTTCATTAAAGTCATGATTGTATGGTAAAGAGTCAACATAATGATATTTTCAAAGAGAGAAACAGTATTAAATGTTGTAAAATACTGGATACTGTTTAGGAATCAACAACAACAAAAAATAATAAAAAGGTTAATTTTAGAAATATAGTAGAGCTAACAAAAATAGTGATTACAGATTGTGCCAAGAATTTTTTGAATTTTTTGTCTTCATTATGTGCTGATTGTTCAGTTTTTTGTGGAAAGTTACACCATTTTATTTTCATATTGCATTTTGTTAGAATGTGTTCAAAAGACAGAGTATGTTATTGTCACTGTGCATGATTGATTCACCAGCTTAATTTATTCTTTAGAAGGCAGCCAAACTGTTTTGAAGTGGAATTATTTGTTTTTGACTTGATTTGGATTTCATCTTTCATCCACATGCATAACATGTGTTGCATGCTTATTGTATGAATTTTTTGCTATTTTTCTCATTGCCTATCCAAGAGTTGCACAGAGGGGGTAAAGAGAGGAAAGGAGAGATAAGGAAAGGAAAGGATATATAAGGTATATGAAATAAGTTGAAACCATTGAGGCAAAAGTAGCAGTTGCTTGTAATAAGCATGTGGTGTACTTCATTGTTTTCAAAAGAGCTTCACAGTGGACGTGTAAAAGGTATTTGTACTGTAATGGGCTGTTATGCACCCTGGAATTTTCTGGTGTCATACAGAGGTTGTATGATCCTAGAATTTGTTCACTTTTGGGTTTCTTCTATGCTTTCGGTTTTTGGTCAACTTTTTGTGTACAGTACAACCTTTTGATAAAAATATCTTTAAATCTTGACCGCACAATCCCAACTTTTAACGACCCTGAAAAAGAAGCCTTTTGAAAACATTGTCAGAAAAGAAGAAAATGCTGGTAACCAGCATTTTCTCCTTTCCCCACAATGTTTCCTAACCTTCGTAAAATGAATTTTAATTTTTCAGTCACATTTATTTTGTCGTCTGCAACTGCTTTCAATTTGGACTAGTCTCAAATTTTGTCATCTGGTAAAGAGTTGAATCTTCACCAGACAGCAGAACCTTAGGCTTGTTCCAAATCAAAAACATTTGCAGACAACAAAGAACAAAAAATGGTTCAAGTGGTAGAATTCGGCTTTGAAAGGGTAGAAAGCATTGTTGGAAAGGGTGAAAATGCATTTTCTCCTTTTCCTTTTTATGTTTTCAATAGCCCTCTTCCTGCAGGGTCATTAAAACTTGGGATTGCATGGGTAAAGATTTAATACATGTCAAAAAAAAAGAAATAAACTGTAATGCTCATGCTGTTACATATGAGCCATGCTCTGTGAAAAGGGGTCTTAATGCATCTGCAAAAAGTATCGACCCAGGTCAGCCTGCACAGTCTGCGCAGGCTGACCTTGGCCAAAACTTTTCACTATTGGTCAATTTTCTCTATGTCAAAGGACTATTCTACCTCATGATTCAGTTGGTTGTTGGACAAAATGGACTTTATGGGTCCATTATCATGGGATGACTTGCTTGGTATCACACATAACGGAGATGCATTAAGCCCCCTTTTTCCAGAGCATGGTTCACTTATTTTGCATAGTCTTAAGCCATAGTAATGATTATTACCATTTATTGTCTGAACTAGCCTTGATATTAAAGGTGCCAAAAACTGCAAGGAAAAAAAATGGGCCGTTTCAATTTCAAGGCTATTTTTCCAAGAATATCTCTGACACAAAATATCAAAATTTGTAAACATAAGGTTAGTTTGTTCAGTGCAGTCTGATCTTAATACACTCTAAAGTTGTCTTCAGTCTTTTTTACTTTTTTATTTGACGCAATTCACAATTACATGATAACTATTAATACACAGAAGTCATAATGCTATACAAGTGGTTTTGTTAAAACAAACATATTCATGCACTAGTCTCTTGAGCAGCCAAAATCAAATGCATGTGTTAAACACTTGATTACTTGTAAATACCTTACATCATGCAGTAGGTGGCTGTTGAAAACCTTTTAGCAGAGAAATTTCAGGAAAAGAAAAAGGAATTTTGGAAAAAAGAGGTTAAAAAGTACTAAACATGTTTGAAATATTACAACAGTTTATTGGAAAAGAAATTGATGCAGATTGAAATATTTTCTTTTTATAGCAGCAGTATTATGCATAATTTTTTGTATCAAAATTTCTTCAAGTATTTGAGAGATAAGTTTTGTTTAATATATACCTGTATATATCTGTTTAAAAGTGATAATATTCGTATATCATCTAGAATTATTATTTTCTTTTTCTGAAGCTTTTGTTAAGCTGCCTACTATTATACATTTTATTGTATGAATTGTATTTTTTCAAGGCTAGTAGAATTAAAAGGCACCATCTGCCATTGATCAGTTATAGCTAAAAGTTTGAAAGAGCCATGTAAGAATCATTATTTTCTCTTTTTGCTCGATATGGTTCTACCCTTTCAGAGACAATACTGAGTGGCCTTTATTTTTCATCATAACATGCTTTCATTTGGACAGTTCTAAAATTGCATTGTTTGGTTTTTAGATCTTCCTCTCTCTATGTGATGTAGGCTGTTCTCTTATTTGTGAATATGCAAAGCCCTTTCTCTTTTCTTAACTGTGTACCAAACGACAAAATTTTAGACTTGTCTGAATGGATAACATTGGCATATTGCAAATTAAAGTGTGGCTCAAATGTGAAACGTTAGAAATCATTTTAGGAAAGAGAGAAAATGCTGTATACCAGCATTTTCTGCTTTCCCCACAATGTTTTCACTAACTTTCATTTTCGGGGTTATAAAACATGGGATTGTCTGGTAAAGGGGTTAAGGCTAGAAAAGGACATTTTGGAAAAGATTCTTTTAATGGCGTTTCAGGATTTTTTTAGGTCAAACAAAGACTTCAGGAAAAGGATATTGACTGGGTGATTATTTTGTCTTTTCTCATAGGGTGTTTTAGAAATAGGTTTTGGTTTTTGGAAATTTTTCTAGATCTTATTTATGTATATGAGGACTTAGTTAATTCATAGAATAATTGTTCCTGAAAGCATGAAGAAATGTACACTAACACTTGTATATAAATACTATGTACAGCATTGCCTCTTCTTCGTTTTGAATTTGTGATTTAGTTACCTGTTTTATTAGACATATCACAGTTTGAGTTGCCCCTATAAACTTTAGAAATGTTGTGAATTTTTGTGTGCTTCTTTTGTTTGAGAAAAGTCATATGCAAAGGAATGAAAAACATAAATTAAAAAAAAAAAAATGAGTCATGCTCTGTAAAAAGGAGGCTTAATGCATTTGCGAACAGTATCAACCCATGTCAGCCTGCACAGTCTGGGCAGGCTGACATAGGCCGAAACTTTTCGCTATTTTTAAATTTTCTTCATTTCAAGCAAGGGATAATTATACCTCATAATTCAGTCGGTTGTTTGACAAAATGGATTGTATGGATCCATAATTAGGTGACGTCTTGCTTGGTATAATTGATTGCGGAGATGCCTTAAGCCCCCTTTTGCCATATATCTCATGGCTCATATATTAATATTGTTAAATGTGAAAGGTGACAGCAATTGAAGTAAATGGTGAATTGCAAAATGATTTGAATGCCAACATATTATCAAAATGTTTCAGAAAACACTGTTAGACTTTGAAGGAGCTGGGGATTGGAAATATGGGTTTTTTTTGTTATTTTTCTGTCTAAGAATTTATTGATGTGTCATTTAGAATATTTGCTTTTTACCCTTTACCACGCAATCCCGACATTTTACGACCCTGAAAGAGAAGGCTTTTGAAAACATAGTGGGAAAAGGAGAAAATGGTGGTAACCAGCATTTTCTCCTTTTCCCACAATGTTTTTTACCCTATCAAAGACAGAGGTCATCAATCTAGTAACATTTAATTTGTTGTCTGCAAATGCTTTGAATTTGGTCTAGTTGAAAATTTGTCATGTGGTAAAGAGTTAAAAGAATATGTGAATATATATTTTACATTGAATTATTAGGAACTATGTTGAAAATTTCAACTTTTATGTTCTGAAATTTGTGGTAGAAATAGGAAAAGAAGGAGCTTATAGAAAAAGTTATAATCTGGAAACTTGAGGAATCAGGAATGGAGAATATTTTTGTCATGTTGTGTTTGTGTGTTTTTGTTGTTAATTAAGAAACTAGCATTTTTAGTCAGGAAACTTGTCTCTGTAGTAGTATTATTTTTTTATGAAAGCTTTGCAGAAGATGGCATAGATAATAGAGTATAGTCCATGGTCGAAATGATTGTTTTTTGTGTGTGCTTCTATGTGTGCCAATTTCAAGCCTTTACCAAACAGTGATGTGTTTTGAGGGAGATGGCTGTCGAAAATTTTGCGAGAAAAGGAGAAAATTCTGATTTTTCTCCTTTTCCTACACAGTTTCCTACAGTTTTGTAGAAAAAAATGGTTTTCCAGTTTTCTCCTTTGTAAGAGTGTTCGTGATAAACCCTTTCCCAATCCAGTGACCTTCTAACACTACTGTATTAGTAGACTGTTTGGAAACATGAGCAAAAATTGAAAAGATGAGAAGTAGTTCAGTATTGTAACAAAAAAGCAGTAAAACAATTTGTAATAACCATTTTTCCCCTTTTTTTGTCACAATGTGCCATTGATTCCTTCTACATCCATGTATTTTTGTGTAATTTTGAAATTCTATACCATCTTTTACCCAGAAGCTTTAGAATTGGGGGTGTAAATGATCCGTAATTGGAAATAGGTTAGAAAATAGTCTGCTTTATTAACTTTCATTTTTTTAACTTTTTTACCCCAGCCTTAGTAAGTGTACAGTATTTAAGTGTAGTGTTTTATGAATGTGTTTTTTTTTGCTCTGAATATTTCCTAGGTCGAGAGGAGAGATGGGTATTCATGTTATGCAGCAAGGGAGATAAGTGAATCACTTTGAAAACCGTGAAAGACAGTGGTTATATACCCTTATTTATGAAAAAGCAGTATTTATGTTCATTCCACCCTTTGCTAAACAACCAAGAAATAAAAAGCTTTTGAAAACATCATGGAAAAAGGAGAAAATGCTGGTTACCAGCATTTTCTGCTCTTCCATATTTTTTTGTTCTATCAGCAACAAAACCCATCAACTGAGCCACATATCATTTTGTGATTCCCGAATGCTTGGAATTTAGACAGGTCTAAAATTCTGTAGTCGGGTGAAGACTTAGTTGCATGCCTGATATTACATTATTATAATTATTTTTTTTTATATTATTTACGCAGGCCAGTGCACCAACCTACGCATTCCGAGCATTTCTTCTTTTTCCCCATTTACATATTTACCTCATTAGCTTCTTGAGACAACAGTGAGTCTCACAGCAAAAACCTTTTTGTAAAAAGACTGTCTTGAAAACAAAGACATTTCTTACTACAAGCAATTTCTCTTTACCACACAATCCCGACTTTTAACGACCCTGAGAAAGAAGCCCTTTGAAAACATTGTGGGAAAAGGAGAAAATGCTGGTGACCAGCATTTTCTCCTTTTCCGGAAAAAGAGAAAATGCTGGTGACCAGCATTTTCTCCTTTTCCCACAATGTTTTCTAGCCTTCCCGAAACAAATTTCAATTTTTCAGTTTCATTTATTTTGTCGTCTGCAAATGCTTTCACTTTGGACGAGTCTAAAATTTTGTTGTTTGGTAAAGAGTTAAACATGTGGATGATCCATTTTTAACAAAGTACCTTTTAACCCTTTACCAAACAACATGTAAATTTCAGAGTTCAATGATGATTATTCAAATGTGGTTCTGATGGTCCCATTTGCCTTTGCTAGAACAAAAAAACATCATTGGAAAAGGAAAATTTACTGGCTATAGTTAGGTATTTTCAATGTTAAAGGGGCCTTTTTAGTTTTTGTGCAGTAAATCAAAACTTCTTGCAAAAAACTGATCAATACATGAAGATATATTTTACTGTGCAATCATATTAATTGTATCGTTACATTTAATTAAAGGGAAGTTTTGGGAATTGAAATTATTAATGTATGGTCGCTCTGCAATCAGTAACTCTGTCTACTTTTATTACATGAGATCTGATGTCAATATACTGATTTGAATATGAATCTTTGTAATCGACATGTGTGCCATTGACCATGTGACATTCCCGCAAGTCTTTGCAAAACTCTGGAGTGAAATATGAAAAAACCTAAAGAGGCTACTTTGCCCATTAGGGAAACAACATTGAAAAAAAAATTTTTTTCTTTCTTTCATCTTTCTTCTATACTGATAATTTGCCAGCTATCTGTTCACATACAGGTAATTCAGTGATAAATCAATTTGAACTTTTGTGAGATTATCAAAATCTGGATGGCCCCCTTTAAGGTAGTTTCACGCATTTTTTGGACGTTGTCTATCTTGTTTGGTTCATTAAGCCCTAATTTAAGTCTATACCAAACGACAAAATTTTAGACCAGTTCAAATTGAAAGCTTTTGCAGATGACAAAATAAATGTGACTCAAAAACTGAAATCTATTTTGGGAAGGTTAGAAAACATTGTGGGAAAAGGAGAAAATGCTGGTTACCAGCATTTTCTCCTTTTCCCACAATGTTTTCAAAAGGCTTCTTCTTCAAGGTCGTTAAAACCTGTGATTGTGTGGTAAAGAGTTAACTGAATTTTTTCAGGGATATACTGGAAGTAGTCCATCTGTCTCTCTGTCTCCGTTTGTCTCCATTCACATAGCTATGAGCCATGCTGTGTGAAAAGGGGGCTTAATACCTTTGTAAAAAGCATCGACTTAGGTCAGCCTTCGGAGTCTGCGCAGGCTGACCTGGGTCAAAACTTTGTTTTTGGTCAGTTTTCTGCATGTCAAAAGTCCACTCTGCCTTAGGATTCAGTCGGTTGTTTTGAGGAAATGGATTTTTATGGATCCACAGTCATATGATGACTTGCTAGGTATCATGGATCGTGGAGATGCATTAAGCCCCTTTTTTGCCAGAGCATGGCTCATATATTTGTATGACAGACTCTATTTTGTTGTCATTGTATTAGAATTTTATACAACTTTAACACTTTCCATAATATCAATTTTTCAGACCCTTCCAAATTCAAAGCATTTGCAGGTGACAAATGAAATGACTCAATTTCAAATGATGGAATTTTTCTATGAAAGGTTAGAAAATATTGTGAGGAAAAGAGAAAATAGTGGTTACATGCATTTTCTCCTTTTCTCGCAATGTTTTCAACGGCTCTTCCACAGTGTTGTTAAAACTTGAGTTCATTTGGGAAAGAGTTTAAACGTATTTCCCAGATGTGCAAGACACAAATTTTGGATGCCTGCCTTTAACTCCTAACCAGACAACCGAATTTCCGACTGGTAATATTGAAAGCATTTGCAGAAGATCAATTAAATGTAAGCCAAACACTGAGATTTGTTTTCAAAAAGACACATTCTTGGAAAAGGAAGAAATGCTGTCAGCACTTTTTTTTCTCCATTTTCCACAATATATTTCAGAAGCCTTTTACTCCAGGGTCATTAAAATAAGAGATTGTTTGCTAAGGGGTTAAAGATGTACTGTACATATGCAAGATGAAAAATTCAGATGTCTGCTTATAAGAATTGAACCCTTAAGCAGCTAAGCGCGACTCATTGACCTTTTGCTGACAATGTAGACCAAGATCATGCAGAGAACATGCAGTCTGACCTTGGACCTACATTGTCCGCTCAGGTGTTTTTTTTTCCCCAAAAATATGTTTGAAATAACATTATTAAATTTTGGCCTATTACCATCGCCTTGAAAGTTTAATTTGATGTATTTAGCAGGATAAGGATAAGAATTATCTTTCCCTTGAACTTTGGTAATTTTGTGTTAATGCACATTAGGTTTGAACATTTAATTTTTTCTTCTTTATAAAATCACTTTGCTGTGGTATTATTTAACCTTTTACCAAACAGCTCGGTTTTTATGACCCTGAGAAAGAAGGCTTTTGAGAATATTGTGGAAAAAGGAGAAAATCTTTTTGAGAGCATTTTGGAAAAAAGAGAAAATGCTGGTAACCAGTATCACATCACGTGTCCAGCAATTTCTCCTTTTCCCACAATGTTTTTTCTATCCTGCGAAAGATGATTTTTGAAGAAATTTTTGAGTTGCATTTATTTTGTCATCTAAAACTGTTTTGGTTTGGTAGAGAGTTAAGCCTATACCACACAATCCCGACTTTTAACGACCCTGAGAAAGAAACCTTTTAAAAACATTGTGGGAAAAGAGAAAATGCTGGTAACCAGCATTTTCTCCTTTTTCCACAATGTTTTCTACCCTATCAAAAGGAGAAATAATCATTTTAGCAACATTAAAGTTGTCGTCTGCAAATGCTTCCAATTTGGTCCTGTCCAAAATTTTGTCGTTTGGTAAAGAGTTAAGACACCTGTTTGTCTTGTTACAGAAAGGTGTATGCTGATGAATGTTTTCTTTGATCGGAAAGTTTTTTTCTTTTTTGCTTTTTTCACAGTTTTTTCCACTTCTCAATTTACATTTGTTAGTTTTTTTTTTCTTTCTATGATACTTGGAATTAAACTTTACCCCCAAAATGACAGTTTTTGTTGGTTATTTAACATAGTTTGTGCAATAAGATGTTTTAAGATCTTGTCCTGAGGTCACTTCTTCGAATTCTGATTGATCGACGGAAACAAAAGTGAAGCCACTTGCTAGTAGTTGTTTCAATCCTTTGCCGCTGGGTTAACCCTTTACCGCACGATGCCGCCTTTTAACGACCCTGGGAAAGAAGCCTTTTGAAAACATTGTGAGAAAAGGAGAAAATGCTGGTAACCATTTGAGCAACACATTATTTGTCGTCTGCAAAGTGAAAATTTTTTAAATTAAGTGGACAAGTATAAAATTTTGTCGTCTGATGAGAGGTTAAGGCCATGGGCCTGGCATAGAAAAGCCACTTTGAAATAATTCCCAAAAATATAGCGGCTTTTATTATTTCTCTTCTGGAAATAGCTGCCATCATTTTTCCTTGCCGTATCCAAGCTGTAAAAGGTTAGAGGACATTTATATTGCTGTACATAACTCCAGCTCTTGTAGATCTAACCAAGTGCAAGGGAGATGTTTTTTTTTTCATGAAAGCATAAGTTTACATGACGGGAAACAATAATCTTGTAGCAAACTCGTTTAATTTACGGACATTTTCTTTGACTGCAAGTTTTATTGTCACTTCTCGCAAGCACGCGACGTGAATCGACGAGAACATTTGAGGTCTCGCGTGACAAGTTGCGATTGGATACGAAAATAGTGACCTTCGATTTCTCTGTCTCCGTTCGTTGAAGAGTAATTTTGGTTTATATTCCCCAATTATGTCATGTAAAATCATTTAACGAAATTTTCCTTACAAATGAGCGCATAATTAATTGTTATAGACAGACACTCAACGGTGAATACAAATCAAATTTAACATTTTCCGAAAGACACTGCTGCAGTTTGTCAAATTACTTGGTCAAATGACTGATTCAGTTTGACAGCTAGCTTTTTTTTTTACATAACGTTTGTTTCTACTGAAAATGAACTAGGCAGAGCCCGATTGCGCAGTCGGTAGCGTACAGACCTTTAGACCGGGGAGGGAGGGATCGCTGGTTCGAATACCCAGCTCGGCCAGTTTCTTTCCAAGGACTGGTGATAGTTATTGTGAAAGGATTCATTCCTTTCTCATCGCTGATAACTGTCTCGATGATGCCGTTATCTGGGAAAGCAGCCATTGGCTTGGGAAGAATATTGTTCGAAATACTTGTAAAAAGTAAAATCTAGGAAAGCACGGATAGGTGCATTGGCCTCTACGATACAACTGAAATGATGTTGAAAACGGCGTTAAACACAATACGAACAAAAAATAAAGAAAACTAACTGAAGGGACCGAAGGGATAAAACATGGCCACTGTTAGAAGAAATATTAATGCGATTCAAGGTATGTCAATTCTTTCAGCGCGATAGTCGAAATCTGGAGCTTTTGCGAACAGCATAGAACAAGATCAGAGCGTACAGTCTGATTTTGGATCTATACTGTCCGCTTGTTTAGTCAAACCTATGACATAAGAGAAAATATTCACTGAGTTTCAGTGGATTGAATTCTCGTTCGTCAAAAGAGGTCTAGTTTAAATGCATGAGTCACGCTCTGTGCAAAGGGGGCTTAATGCATCTGCGGAAAGTATCGACCAGGTCAGCCTGCGCAATCCGCGCAGACTGACCTGGACCGAAACTTTTCGCTATTGGTCAAGTTTCTGTATGTCAAAGGACCATTCTACTTCATGATTCAGTCAGTTTTGTACAAAAACGATTTTATGGATCCATAATTATATGATGTCTTGCTTGGTATAATAGATCACAGAGATGCATTAAGCCCCATTTTGCCAGAGTATGCTCATGTATTTTGAGTTGAAAGAGGACAACGTTTCAAAACACTAATTAGAGACAAATCTGAAACTGCACTGTTTCATAAAATAGATAACTGAGCCATTCTTTGTGAAAAGGGGGCTTTATACATCTGCACAAAATATCGAGCCAGGTCAGCCTGCGCAGTCTGACCTTTGTCGAAATCCTTTGCAGTTGGTTCTTTTTCTGCTCGTCAAAAGACCAGTCTACCTCATGATTTATTCTGATTGTAGACAAATTAGATTTTATGGACTCATAATCAGGTGGTGACTTTCAAGGTATGCTGCATCACGGAGACGCAGAAAACCTCCTTTTCTCAGAACATGGCTCATACGTAACAAATGACATTTTACAATATATTTATGATATTAGTAATAAATAAATTAATCTCTAAAACAAAGAAAAATGTTCTACAATAAGAATATGCACAAAAGATAATTGACAACTTAATGAAGTTCAGAAGTATTTAACATTATTATACGACAGTGTTTTAGAGTCCTCTAAATTGAAAGTATTTGGAGACGACAAATCTAACGTGGCTTAGATGATTAGAGTTGATTTTGAATGGATAGAAAGCATTGTTAGAAACAGAGAACATGCTGGTTTCCTTCATTTTCTTCTTTGCCCACAATGTTTTCAAAAGCCCTCTTCCAGCAGGGTCTTTAGAATTCGTAATTGTTTGATAAAGGGACTATGGCGCTCTGTGCAGAGGAGGTTTAACTTTTTATCACACAATCCCAAGTTTTAACGACCCTTAGAAAGAGGCCCCTTGAAAACATTGTGGGAAAAGGAGAAAATGCTGGTAACCAGCATTTTCCCCCTTTTCCACAATGTTTTCTGTCCTTTTACAGTCAAAACTCACCATGTGAGCCATATCTAATTTGTCGTCTGGTACTGCTTTCAATTTGGACAAGTGTAAAATTTGTCATGTGATAAAGCTTTAATGCATATTCGTAATGTACCATTCAAAGACATTCTTTGCATGACATGGATCCTATGTCTAAATCAAAGCGTTGAAAACATTGGTGTGGCATTTGTCAAGGGAGCCTTGTGTGGAATTAATAATTTGAAAAATAACCAACAGAAATAGTTTCAAAAATACTCGCACGAAAGTCAACCTACTATATAGTCATGCAAAATCCGATAGAGAAGGGTGCAATCTTGTGGGATGAACAAGTCCGGGCGAACAAGCCCTGGTACGAAGAAGCCCAGGAACGAACTAGTTTTAGGACTAACAAGCACGGTATATGTGTATTATTACGCAACTATAGATGGCCATAGCGGATCAAGCTATTTTCGATAAAAAGGAAGTATTTCCACGATTGATGACCCAATCCAATTTATTGTAACACGCCATTTTCAATTTCATATCTGAATGCAATCGAAACACTTATTTGTCTCAGAAAAATTTATTTAACTGGGTTTACTTCCTTCGGTTTTGCACAAACTACGATACATGATTTTCAAAATGCCGTATTGAACTCATAGTGCCATTATCTTCGACAAATGCCACAAAAAATGGCTGAACCATTATAGTGGGCGGGGCGGAATGGTCCTTTGAGACGAAGAAAATTTACCCACAACAAAAAAATTAGACCAAGATCAACCTGCACAGACTGCTTAGACTGACCTGGTTGATACTTTTTCCCCCTTCTTCAGATGCATTAAACCCCCTTTCCACAGACCATGACCTATCGTTAAAGCCTTACAGAGAACAAGGATATAAGACATATTGCATCAGCAGAAAATGCTATATATATAAATGTGTGTGTGTGTGTGTGTGTGTGTGTGTGTGTGTGTGTGTTTTTCAGTGTAGAATCTTTGAACCTGATTATATTTGTTCTTCTTTTCTCTTATGCTGTCAATACCTTTAACACAGTACCCCTTGCAGACGACTTTTTCAAGGCATTTGCTGCAAATGTCAGTTGGTAAGGAGTTAAGTTGGTACCTAATAGTCCTCTTTGGCGGCGTTGAGAGCATTGTCAACCTCTTGCCATGCCTATGTGATTTATAAACAGTATTGTTCATTAGAGGTCTTTTATGGGAAGCAAGGAAGTGTTATAAGTTAGATTCTTCACTAACAGCAAATGCGATTCATTTCACAGCCTAAATTCCAATTTTGATTTTCTCTTACTAATTTCAGGTCATCATTGATTGTCCCCGCAAATATGTATACTTCTTGACACTACAATGTACAAGGGTGACAACCTACGTCATAGCAGAGGTGTCGTAAACATTTTGAATAGCCGCCATTTTGTGCGCAAAGTGCAGATTAATTACTTTAAAAAGATATATGTATCTAAAATTTACTTAGAATACCTACTTCATCTGGTGACGGTAAATATATTTGTTCTATTCGTGAAATCAAAATGCCATGAAACAATGTTATAGCTCTAAACACTTCAACACAATTGAAGTGTATACGACATCTATTGTTAAATCGCACATGTGTCACCGGCTTCGAAAATTGTGCGGAGGTAATTGCAAAATCAACGAAACTAATGAACAAAATATTAATGTATACTAACGAAGAAAGTTCTCAGGTACCATATGCACTGCTTTGTTTGGACAGATCTTCAATAACAATAATGTACAAGCTCAAAAACTTACCTTTTAAAACGAAAATGGCGGATTTAAAATGTCTCCGATGACGTATGCTATGACGTCACTCTCTTGCACTCCGGTTCATTCACATTCACCTCTGTAGTGGGCTCAGAAAGTAGTCCGTCCTCCCGCGAGATTTTCCGTCACATGACCATAACCCCAAATGGCGACACAAACGCCGGTGAAAGAAAGATGTATCGATTGTTTTGTTTGCTGTTCAAACAGCATACGGCCAATCAAACTTAGTGGGAGAAAATGTGGAAAAGAGGGGTTTTCTGAAAAGCTAAAATGTGTTTTAAAGGACGACAATCTCTTCTTTGATGTTACAAACTTAGATCCATCGGTTTGTCGAAACTGTCACAGGACTGTATAATTTTGTTTAACTTGTCTTCATTCGTGGGCGCAGCCATTCGGTTTACAATTGGCGTAGGAATCTGATCAGTGAAGAAACTCGAAAAAATAGTTCCATTGTATACAGGTAAATTCATCAATTTAAATGCACCTATAATGCATCTGGAATCATATTTGCTTTGTCTATTTTATCATGTTACACATGAAACAGTTAAACAGTAACAAAACATGTTTTCCTCGGTTTGACAAGATTATTGTCATTTAGCCCATCGCAGAGATGTATGTGAGGTAACGAACGACAACTCTGCTCGGAGATTGCTATGACGTAGGTTGTTACCCCTGAATGTATAGAGCTTCACACTAGTGATATCAGCCGGTTTAAATCTTTTAGTGCCAAATATCTAAACGACTGCTTGAAATACCATCCATTGAAACTGAGAAAAAAATTTACCCTCTAGACTTGACAAAAACAGGTGGACGGCATAGATCAAAGATCAGACTGCACGTTCTGTGCAGTCTGATCTTTGATCTATGCCGTCCGCAAAAGACCATATTTTCGGCTATGGCACTGAAAGGGTTAAAGTGAATCGGAAGATGTGTAAGCTTTAAAACCAGGTTGACACCGGCAATCAATCTATAAATCAATCTGTCGGTCATCACTTGGTTGGATGGTTGGTCGGTCAGTCAGTCAGCAATGAAACAACCTACATGTGACATGCAGCGTGTAACTGAACCACAGACACGTTCAAAGGTCAATAAAACATCAATAAAAAACCTTAAACTCAACAAATCATTCCCGAGCAGTCTCTCATCTCTTTAATAGCACTCGCTACTTCTAGATCACAAATAAAAACCCAATATAGTTTTCAAAATAATTTGATTAAATTGATAAACCCACTTCTAATCAATTTGTTCTACTCTCTTGGAACTACTTTTGGTCATTTTCCAGTCAGTAACACTATCACGTGGTAGATTTGTATTCGTGCGCGGACCTAATCTCGCGGAAATCTCCGATACACGGAGGAATTGTACAATCACGAAACCCAACAAGGATGTCCTATATTAACCCTTTGGAATATCAATGGCAAATTAAATTTCTTCAGCGGACAATATATATCAAGATCAGTCTACATAGGAACGTGCATTCTGATCTTTGACCTACATTGACCGATATTTTATGATATATTCTGACTTAAATAACCTTGGATTTGCAAATATCTGGGTCTAAAGACCTAGAAATGGGTAGCTCGTGTGTATGACAATCTAAGGATGGACGTTTCTGCTTCAAAGGGATTCTACAACAATTATCCGATAACACCGCGCACCAATCTCTCCTTGTTTGTTTATTGCCTGAACAAAGGCATGATTAGGTCTTATCTACCGTGGAAGCTAAATGCCAATCCGTGTTCGCCTTTTTATATCGTTCGTCCCGCCTTATTTCCGCCCGCTACCGCGAGAAATAAGAGTGTGCTACATTAAGATTTAACTCTCAATATGAATCGCCAATGATTTAGAAAAAAAAAATCCCTAAATGACTTGGGAGGTGAGGAAAGATTAATGTCAAGATTAATGAACAATGAAGCCTTGAGGATTGAAACAATGAAGCCTTGAGGATTAACCCTTATCCTGTTAAATAAATGAAATGAAACTTACAAGGCCATAGTAATGACTAGAATGTTGCTATTTCAAAGTTACTTTTCCGGGAAAACATCTCCTTATCGGACACTGTAGGTCCAAGATCAGACTGCACGTTCTGCGCAGTCTGATCTTGATATACCCTGTCCGCAAAAGGTCGGTGAGTCGCGCATAGCTGCCTGAGGGTGAAAATGGCGTGAACTGGCGTTGATGATAGAACCTGTTGCAGAACCTGACAGAGCCTCATATCTTTCTTTTTAAAACGTTATTCGCTTCAATTCAAATACCACAGAAGAATACTTATTGTTTAGGATCTAGTTATATATTTGAAATCTTTACCAGATGACGAAAGTTTAAGCCACGAATTAAATGTGATTTTTTCTTCTATAATGTTTTATACTGTCCTGGCAAGATACTGTAAAGAATGCTATACACAGGGATGGGTTTATGGTTATAGTCATGTAGTTTACGTGGTAACTTCATATTAAAACAACCGAGCCCCAGTAGCTCAGTCGGTAGCGTACAGGACTTGAGAACAGGAGGACGCTGGTTCAATCCCCGGCTTGCCCAATTTCTTTCCAAGGATTGATGATAGTCATTGCGACAAGATTCATTCCTCTCTTACCGCTGACCATTGTTTCCACGATGGTTATGTGGGAAAGTTACCAGTGGCTTGAAAAGAATATTGTGCGGAGTACTGGTAAAAGAAATTCCAGGAAAGCATGGATAAGTACACTGCCCGCCGCGATAAAACTGAAATAATGTTGAAAAGGGTGTTAAGCAACATACAGTCAATCAATCAACCAATCAATCAATTGTATTAATACAAAAGAAAGTAAAATCTTGATCTTGTTTCGAAAAATGATGCAGACCACAGTCAGATGTGTCTGGGGCACCCGATTTTCATTAGCACCACTTGTGAAGACACCAGGAATGCGTAACAGACACAGATGCTAAAATGTTATTTACTTCTGCATATTCAATAAATTTATTCGCATGAGAGCTATAAAATTCACGTTTATCATCTAAACAGACATTAAAAACTGTTACATCTTTGCATTACATCAGGTTTCATCAACTGATAGACATCTTTATATAGGCAGAGTAAAACTTGCGCCACTATGCATGTTTTTATTGGGAAGCGCTGTAATTAAAACATATACGGTAATCCTCTAGAGACTTCACATCATGTTCTGCATATAGCATCTGGTTTCTGTCAACAGGCTCAATTGGTGTGACATTCGAGTCGGTTGCTTTTATTTAGAGTGTAGTTTTTAAGAACAGTTGTAGGGGTTGTAACTTTGGGTTTGAGGCTCGGTAGAGATGTGACAATGGCCACTTGTTAGATTACTAGAATCTATCTCTTCTCACGCAAAGCCAAAATTGTTGGACGAATACGTTACAAACATTGCCTCGTCCTTTAACTCTTTACCACACAATCGTTTTAACGACCTTGAAGAAGAAAGATTTTGAAAACATGGTGGGAAAAGGAGAAAATGCTGGTACCTGCATTTTCTTCTTTTCGCACAATGTTTTCTATCCAATCACAGACAAATCTTACTATTAGATCAATATAGAATTTGTTGTCTGCAAATGCTTTCAATTTGGACCAGCCTACAATTTTGTCGTTTGGTAAAGAGTTAACTCTTTATGAGATGACGAAATTTTAGACATGTCCAAACTGAAAGCTTTTGCAGACGACAAGTCAAATGTGGCCTAATGATGGGATGTGTCTTTGACAGGGTAGAAAACTTTGTGGAAAAAGAAAAAAAATGCTGGTTATCTTTTCCCACAATGTTTTTTGATAGCTTAATTCCCCAGGGTCGTTAAGACACAGGATTGTGCGGTAAAGGGTTTATATTACTAGTAGAAGTATGTGAACCATGCTCTGGCAGAAGGGGGTTTGATGCATTTCCGTGATGCATCACACTATGCAGGTCATCACATAATTTGGGATCCATTATATCCATGTTCTCTATTAACCCTTTCCCAAACGACAAATTTTGGACTGGTCCAAATTGAAAGAGTTTGCAGACGACAATTTTAAATTTGAGAAAAATGGCAGAAAGTTCTCAAAAGGGGTAGAAAACACTGTGGGAAAAGGAGAAATTGTTCGTTACGAGCAATTTCTCCTTTTTCCACAGTGTTTTTCAAAAGACTTGTAGTGCAGACACGTGAAAACCAGGGCTTGTTTGGGAAAGGGTTAAATGACTGAGTCCTGAGGTAGAATGGTCCTTGGACATGCAGAAAATTGACCAATAGCAAAATGTCTCGGACCAGGTCAGCCTGCGCGGACTATGCAGGCTGACCTGGGTCGGTACTTTTGCAGATGCATTAAGCCCCCTTTTCACAGAGCATTGCTCATATTAAATTTGCAATCGATCGATATCTTTTGGCACAGAAGGTATATATACCAAAACAAACAAATGTGCTTAATGCAAAAATGTTTGCAGAAAATTGATCGTTGAGCCTTGCTTCGAGGGTAAGAAAGTAAATTTACTCTTGGTATGCCCAACTTATGTTCCGTGATAGACCAATGAAGCTTCAGTGTGTTCTAATGAGACAAAGAATATTTTATGTTTTGTAGTGATGATAAAAAAGTCAAAGATACAGGAAATGTTGTCACATTGTTATGATGCCAAGTTTGACTTTAGCCAATGAAAAGCCTGCCAATCGATCAACAAAGCCCCTTTGGCTCAAAGGTAACGTATAGAGCTGGTAATCTACCCGTTAGGAGTTTCCAATTCGTAGCATTGCCAAACTCTGTCCGCGGACTGATGAAAGTCAGTGCTACAGGATTTATTTCTTTCCAAACGCCGGACAGAGGATCAAATTCGTTTTTGCGGGAAAGCAGCTTTGACGTGGAAAAAGTAGTATGTGTAGTACTGGTAAACGAAAATCCAGGATGGCACGGATAGGTGCCATTGCAGCCGCTGAAATGGCATTTTACAGCAAACAAAGAAATAAAGCCAACCGATCAGCATTACATTTGAGAAAAACGTTAAAAAGATACAATATCGTTGCTTTGAGAAAAAGAACGTAATCAATAATGGCAATTATAACGTGTACGTCAAAATCGCTTTTGTTCTAAACCATCAGACGTCTTGTCGTTCGTTGAAAAATTTGAACAGCTGGTTGATAACTAAAAATATTTTGAGCCACGCTCTGGCAAAAGGGGGTTTAATGTATTTCCGTGATGCATTATAGAAGCAAGTCAGAATTTTAATTATGTATTCATAAAAAATCTATTTTACCTAACAACCGACTGTTCAAATCATGAGGCAGATGGTCCTCTGACAAGCAGAAAATTGACCAATAGCAAAAAATTTCGACCCAGGTCAGCCTGCGAGGACTGCACAGGCTGACCTGGGTCGATACCTTTGGCAGATGCAGTGCTGGTAAAAGGAAAAAAAAAGCTAGTTACGAGTATTTTTTTTTTTTTTCCCTCTTCATCACGATTCTTATGTTTTCAATAAAATAAAGGCCTGAACTTCTCTTTTCCAAATATTATTCCATGCATCACCTGTACAATTTTGGACAGATCTAGAGTCAGCCTACACAAAAACAATTTAAATCTTTGCACCGAAATCTTTGCTCCATACCATCTCCATTGTTTCAGGTTTTTTTTTTTTCATTTGATTTTGAATCATTCTGATAAATTCTCAACTGAGGCGAAATGTTGATTATGCCATAAAGTACATGTATGTTGAATTACAGCAGCTTTTCCTGGGGCCAAGGTGACAGTTCTATAAATAATCTACACAGGCTTATCTCGTGGAACAGGCCTATGACTATGTTCACAAAACCTGCATCGTTTCAGTACTCCATTTTGAACTTTGTTCTGTTTTGCAAAGCCCTTAACTCCTTACCAGGTAGTCATCATCACTCCTTCCTTCATAACTTTGTTTTCACCGGAAATCACTCTCTGACGTTTTCATTAACATTTTAAAATATTGACGTATACGTGTACTCATTTGATATAATGTAATACAGCTGGTATACCACGTGACTGTACTAGCGTGAGGACCTACGCTTTTATACTTCCGTTTCGTTCCCGAATATTTGTCACATTGCTTTGCTGTTATTTATATCACGTCATGTAATGTGTGTAAAAAATTATGTAAAAATTTACCGGGACTTACTGTGGAATGGGTGACGCGGAGAGAAAAGGCAACACAGTAGTAGAGGCAATAAGTCCTCAATTACAATTTTTTCCTTCATACCTTTGATGATGAAAATAAAATAAATAAAATGTTTTTTTTTTATTTAGGCAGTAAAGATGGGATGTGTATGTATAAGAAGCTTTTTTTCCTATTACTTAAAATGGGGTTTGGGCCACTTTAAGTGTTTACCCAACAACAAAATTAGGACTTGTCCAAATCCATTGTACTTGCAGATGACAATCAATATGTGGCTCAAATTCGGAGATTTGTCTTAGAAAGGGTAGAAAACATTGCAGAAAAAGGAGAAAATGCTGGTTACCAGCATTTTATCCTTTTTCCAGATTGTTTACTAAAGCCGTCTTCCTCAAGGTCATTAAAACTCGGAATTGTGTGGAAATGGATTAAGCAGTGTTTCAGACCTATCACGACTACGTCTGGTTTACTCATGACTTTCTTGGCTTTTACAGGTTTTGGTCTCTATGGCGACTTTTTTTTCCTCGATAACACTCCCCAGTGAATAGCACAATCAGCCAAACTCGAACTTGGATTCTTTTTATAACGATGCCAACGCCTCAACCCCGAATGGGTCGATGAGGACCCTCGCCTGGGAAGAGATGAGCTGTGGTCGATACAAACAGAAACGAGATTGAATGCTTATTTTTATTTTCTCTTTTTTTTTTTTGCGTAGAAATACATTACCATACTTGCCACGAATGGGCAAAATTGTTTTAAGACAAAAAAAACAGCAACTTATTTTTACATAGACAAATACACGTTCAAAACTATTGAGTCCCGTTTGCACATCATTGTCATAGCTGTTGGCGTGTCGAAGATAAGCTCTTTTTCTATTTCCGGTCCGTATTTCACCAACCTTTCTTTCGAATGTTCTCAGTCCCATTCTCCAGAATAATCTAAATTCTACTCCTGATTGGCTAAACCATTTGGTAAAGGCAATCAGGAGTTGTGCTACTTTCAAATTTAGAATATCTTGGAGAATAAACCTAATCGTTCGAGAGAATGGTTGGTGAATACGTATCCCGTTATACTCTCGTTATTATTATTATTGAATTAAACTTTTTTACAGAGTTCACTTGCTGTGACCTTCACATCTCTTTTGACAGTTTTTAATGTTTTAAATCAGCCATGCTCTGTGAAAAGGAGGCTTAATGCACCTGCCAAAAAAAAGTATCGCCCATGTCTGCCTGTGTAGTCCACACAGGCTGACCTGTGTCCGTATTCACCAACCATTCTTAAGAACGTACTTTGTCTTGTTCTCCAGAAATTTCTACATTTGAAAGTAAAACAACTCCTGATTGGCTAAACCATTTGGTTTAGCCAATCAGGAGTTGTGTTACTTTCAAATGTATAAAATCTTGGAGAATAAGACTAAGAATATTCTTAAGAATGGTTGGTGAATACGGACCCTGTTTGTAACTTTTTTCTATTTGTAATTTTTTCTGCATGACAAGGACCAAGCTACCTCTAGATCCAGTCGATTGTTTGGCAAAACGGATATTTATGGATCCACAGGTATATGATGACTTGCTTGGTAAATGACGATTGCTGTGCAAGGCTTGAGACTTAGCCTTGAGACTGCTGAATAAATAAATATCGCCAACCCAATTTAAATATTCGAAAATTCTGCATTTTTGGCTGTTTTGGCAAGAATGTCCACAAATACCGGACAGTGTAGATCGATGATTAGACTGCATGTACTAAGCTGTCTGGTCCTGACCTACACTGTCCGATAAAGTAGCTACCGTTGGCCTCCGCAACCTGTATTTTTAAAGAAAAACAGCTGGAACACCATTTACTGTACTTAACGATGAAGACCTACTTTTTCTCTCGTATTAAGAGACACTCTGTCTTTGTAACTATACAGAACATTTACAAATGATAAGCCAGTGTAAGAATCCAGTATTTTACCCCAATAGTCGGCTACATTTTATAACAATAAACTAATGCTTAGAACCAGTAAAAAGAGAGGAGAAGAAAGAAAGAAACATACAGTAAACTAAACAAACAAACAAAGAGATGCTCCATTTATCATTCACAGTCGTTTCGACGACCAATGCCTCAGTTCTTAACCCGTTGCCAAACAATCCCTAGTGTTGATCACGCTGAAGAATAATGCTTTTGAAAATATTGTGGGAAAAGGAGAAAATACTGGTTACCAGCATTTTCTCCTTTTCCTACAGTGTTTTCTATGCCATCATAGACAGATCCCACTTTTTGAGCCACACGGAAACCATCGCCTGCAATTGCTTTCAAATTGGATGAGTCTAATATTTTGTCGTTTTGGTAAAGCTTCAGTACGTAATTCACCAGTCTAAACTTCTGTAGTAATGTTTTGGTTCAGTGAAATACAGCACAAAGTCGATGTCTGACGTATATGACCATTAGGTTTGTTAAAGGCGCAGTTTCAGCAAAAAGGAACCAAATGCGGTCGTTAAAATGTATTTCCATTTAAAATTTGCAAAGATGACAGTCTGTTATTGTACGGTCGGTCCAACTGTTATATAGACGCTGGTAGAAAAATGAATTTTAAACTCAAACTCAAATCAGTTCAAATAATTCTATTTTGGTATTCAGCAAATAAAATTTTGCCATTGACCATTTAAAACTGGGTAAAAAGTTGCTTAGTCCCTCTGTCTTTTGTTTGTTTTCTATCTGATTTTAAATTTCATTTTTCTGCCAGCGACTAACACACAGACCAACCGAGCGATAACAGATTGTCATCTTCATATTTATTTCGATACTTTTAAAGGGTATCATTATGATTTAAATGCGTCTTAATACCCGGATTGTTTACTTTTAGCCGCTAATGGACCTTTAACTAACAGCACCAAATATTTAAACCTGACGTCTGTTCGGTAGATGAAAATACAATCGACTGTAATTCAGAAAGGTTTTTCCCCTTGGCTGCTAAGTGCAACTCGGGGACCTTTTTCGGACAGTGCAGATCAAGATCAGACTCCACAGCACGTGCAGTCTGATCTTGGATCCACACTGTCCGATAAGGAGATACCATTCCTCTAAAAATACTATTGAATTAGCAAAATTTTGGTGTTTACTATGGACTTGAAAGTTTCATTTCACTTATTAAGCAGGATAAGGGTTAATAGGCTCGAGCAATCGGGCGGTATAGATCCAAGATCAGACTGCACGTTGTGTGCAGTCTGATCTGAATCTATGCTATCTGCAAGGTTCATGTTTTCGATCATGACGCTGAAAGAGTTGAGAAAATGTCGATTCTGCAGCAGTTGATAAAATATAACAACAAATAGAATTTATACATGTATGATCAGTCGTAAGTTATGGATGAAATCGTCTCGTATGAATTCTCGTGCAGACGCAAGCGCGAACGTACATGGACATTTAACATAAATATTGGTCGTATCGTACAGAAGTACGATATTCGTCTGAAACCACTGAGAATTGCATTAATTTTGCAACAACTCCATGCTGACAAAAATATTCTTCAATAAGTTTTCCAACAGTTCAGGGTCTTGAAAGTGTTGCTTTTTGCGTTCAGTCTAGATCCAAATCGAACTGTAGAGAGTCTGCAGTCTGATGTTGGATCTACACGGTTGACTATCCAATGTTACTCTCATCAAAAACAGCCTGGAAAATGGAATATTTTAGCGATTTGTTACTTAACTCTTAACCAAACAACAAAATCTAAGTCTCGACCAAATAGAAAGCATTTGCAAGTTACAGATATAGTGGTACTCAAAAACTTGTTTCTGTTTTTGAAATGGTAGAAAACATTGTGGGAATGGATGAAATGCCGGTAAACAACATTTTCTTCTTTCCCCACAAGGTTTTCAGAAGCCTTCTTCTCCAGGGTTGTTAAAACACGGGATTATTTGGTAATGAGATAAAATGTCGTCTTCGTTAAGTATTTCTTGCTCTAAGAATAACTACTCTTTTCAAGTTTTTTTCTTGCGATAAGTATCATTAAATGGAAATGTTTGGCAAGAATGTGTACAAACAAAACAAACAAAAATGTATGGTATTTACATGTATATAAATAAATGATTATGTATAAGATCATTCTGCAACCTTATAAAGATCTCTATTTTATACAATAAATCTGTCCCATACGTCATTGCGTTCTACTGTTGAAACGTATCCATTAAATTTTCATTCGTTTGATTTGAAAACAAACAAATTATTTCTTTATTTCTAATTTAGCGGATAGAAATCAGTAAAATATCGATCTTTTGTGCAGACGTTCGATCTATTAATCACACGGTGATCGATATCCATGGAAATCAATCATTTTTATGGACGCCTTGTCACTAAAACGAACGGCTTGGCACACCTGTATATCACGTGATTAATATAGCCCCGGGCTAAATGCTGCTGTTTTAAAGTGCGGAGCTGCAATATGGCGGATTGGTTATAACTCATTTTGTATGGATTATTCTTCATCAGCCGTCAGAACTAATTGGCCATTGTTAGAAACTGGCAATAATTTTTCGTTCTTTCATTTTTTACCAGTTCAAACACATTTTACTAGTTTACGATCGCTCTTGACAAATTAGCTTTAGATCCATATAATTGAATCAAATGCAATTACCCTGTTAAGTTAAAGTACTCACTATAATCAGAACTGAAAACAATCAACGGAAACACAAAAAAGGAAAATGACAAAGGAAATGTGTGAAACATTATTATTTCTACAACCACTAATATTTTAGAAAAACATCCAAATTTCATAAAAATCTTTTTCTTTAAGGTAGTCATTCATTAGTAAGTTTTCCATTTTAATCCCTTTAATCTTTAAGGCGACTTATCCCTTTAAACGCCATAGGCATAAAAAACAGAGGATTTTGAGGACAGCATAGATCAAGATCAAACTGCCTCAAACGTTCGGTCTGATCTTGGGTCTATACCAACCACTTGTCCATTCAAGCCTGCAGGATTAAAATCTTTCCAAGTTTCAGCCGTTGATCGAGGTATTCATTCTTTACCAAACGACAATAGTTTAGACTCGTCCAAATTGAAAGTACTTGCAGACGGCCAAATAAATGTAATTAAAAAATTAAATTTTGTTTTTTGTAAGGGCATAAAACATTGTGGGAAAAGGAGAAAATGCTGGTTACCAGCATTTTCTCCTTTTCCCACAATGTTTTCAAAAGCTTTCTTTCTCAGGGTCGTTTAAGCTCGGGATTGTGTGGCAAAGGGTTAAGATATCTATGCCGCCTACAACCCGATGCTGTACTGTGACCAAAAGGAATTTTCTTTTGCACTTATTTGCGGACCTTTTGTTCTAAACATCGGAAAAAGTCTCTTTTCTTCAAAGACAGTGTAAAGCTTGCTAACTTCTCTGTCTCGAATAGATAATTTGTTCATTGTATTTCTTTTAACATTTCTGCTGTAATAACTTGTTGCTTTTTTTATGCCAAGATTTTATTTATCACCACATATTCTTCTTCAGCTTAGATGCAGTATTGAAGAACTGTGAAAAAAAAATTAGTTGTTTATGCACCACGATAAAAATTGTGTAGATAGGAACCGATTTTTAGCTTTGCAATAAACTGTCGCCTGCGCATTGGTCGACTAACTTTTCTTCTCCAATCCGACACTTTCCGCTAGACGGTATACAAATGTCGTCACTTGACGGAATTCTTATTTCCAATATCTATTAATAGAATATCTTTTAACATCCCTCCTATAAATAGAACATATCAAATATAGATTTCATTCGTCTTTCTCGGTTTTCTTTGGGTCCATACTATTAGTTGCGGCAAAGTTTTTATCCATGATTTTTAACATTTCGTTTAGATAGTTCTGAACTGACGTTAAGGAAGCCACGACGGCAGGGGAACCAAACCCGTGTGTAATTAGACTAAAATGGGATAAATGCCTCTGGATATTGGGCTCCAGGATGACTTGAGGTCTTGTGTTGCCCAGCGGTGACCTGTCTTGGTTTAAAAGGTCCATTAATTCCTTTAAAATTTGTCTGAAAAAGAAAAAGAAAAAAGAGAAATAAATCAGTAATAAAAATAATTATCGCTTGCATATGGTCATGAAAATGTTGTTCCAAGTGGGTTCAAATGGACTTCCAACTTGATCTTTTCGAGCGCTATTAGCGAAAACAATGGACTTTTGCGGACGGCATACATCAAGATCAGACTGCACAGAACCTGCAGTCTGATCTTGAATCTTTACCGTCCGCTTCTCGGTCAAGTCCATAAGATAGAATTTATTTCTGTGTCGGTGCGTTGTATTTTCAATCGTCAACAGAGGTCGATTCTTTTTGTACTGCGCTAAAGGAGTTAATAAACATATCATGACCCTTAAAACTATAGTTGCCTTTGCGGTCAGTGTAGATCAAGATCAGACTGCACAGAAAGTGCAGTCTGATCTTTGATCTACACTGTCCACTTTACTTAAACAGTACAGACATGGAATCGCAATTATGTGGTCTTATTCTAAAAGGAAAATGTCCATTGAGTTTATTCGGCGCTTTGAAGGTTAAGTAGCTCAATCCTAAGGCTGTTCTAGCCAGAATATATACACTGGACAGTGAAGATCGAAGTTTTGTTTAATCTGGTCTTGATCTACGCTGTCTGGCAAAGCAAACTGATGTTTTGAAAGGCATCCTAAAGGTCAGCACCAGGCCTCAGAATGTTATCTTTTCACAAAACGACAAAGTTTTTGACCTGTCCATATTAGTTGCATTTGCAGCATATAAATAAAATGTGGCTAGAATGACAGAATTTGTCTGTACAAGAGTACTAAGCACTGTGGGAAAAGAGAAAACAGTGGCTACCTTTAACAACAAAATTACTAACTGAATGTTTATAAAACCTTTTATCATTTCGAAACTATTTTCAAAAGCCATGCTACCCGATTAGTAATTGTTAAGTATGTACATATGAGCCATCCTCTGGCAAAAAGGGGGCTTAATGCACTTCCGTGATCCATGATGACAAGCAAGTCAACACACAATTATGGATCCATAAAATCTATTTTGTCTAACAACCGACTGAATAATCTGGTACACTGGTCCTTTAACTCTTTCGGTGCCAAATAAATAAACCCGACTTCTTTCGGTGGCTGTAAATGCAATCCACAGAGACGCAGGAAGATTTTAATCGTAGGGGTTTGACTAATTAAGCGGACGGTACAGATCAAAGATCAGACTGCACGTTCTGTGCAGTCTGATCTTGATCTGTGCCGTCCCCAAAAGTCCCTGTTTTCGCTAAAAGCAAAAGGTTTCAGCCCAGGTCAGCCTGCGCAGACTGCACAGGCTGACCTGGGCCTAAAATCTGTGCAGATTCATTACGCCCCCTTTTTATAGAGCATGGCTCATGTATATGACAACTGCCAGTATTACACCCATTGCAATAAACTTGACAAGTTCAACTTACTTTGTCGCTAATATCATGTTCTTTCTCGTCATCTGATCGGCTGGATCCGTGTACTGCCGACTGTTATACTCGGCACATTGCCGGGAAGGAAATTCCGTCTCACACAAGTACCCGAAGTCACGTGCTAATCGGATGGCTTCACCTGGAAACATAAAAAGTGATCCATGCTCTGTGAAAACGGGGCTTAATAAATCTGCAAAAAGTTACAAAAAAAAAAAAAAAAAAACAATGTGGGAAATTAAGAAAATGCTGTTTTACAGTATTTTCTCATTTTCCAACAATGTTTGCAAAAGCCCTCTTCTTCAGGGTCGTAAAAGACTCGGCATTGTTTGGTGAAGTGTCAATGTCCCGAGTACAACTTTACTCTGAGAGCCCTATTTTTTTTTTTAGGTCAGTTCAGATCAAGATCAGCTAACACTGTTCAGTTCTGAGGTTCGTTTTGGACACTGGTTTACAACAGCAAAACGCTGCTTTTCGTCGTTATTTCTAGCATCATTCATAATTTTTGTTCTCTCTCGTTTCCCCTCCTCCTTCCACCCCGTTTTGTTTCATCACCTATTTATAACTTCTTTCAGCTTCACCCAGACTTATCCTATGTGAGCCCAAGGGTCACCAGCGAGGATCGAACTAGGTTTAACTGAATACAATGGCAAAACCGCAGAGCCGCGGGCGATTCCTACGGTTACCAGATACTAGGACAAATCTAGTGAGAGAGTACAAAACAGAAAGTGCAAAGCAAATCTGATTTCACAATACATGTAAGCCATGCTCGGGCAAAAGAGGGCTAAATGCATCTCCATAATGCATTTTACCAAGCAAGTCATCACACAATTATGGATTCATCCTATGCACTTTTCTTCTACAAATGACTCGATCATGAGGTAGAATGGTCCTTTGGCATGCAGAAAATTGACCAATAGCAAAAAGGTTTCGGCCCAGGTCAGCCTGCGCGGACTGCGCAGGCTGACCTGGGGCGATATTTCTTGCAGATGCATTAAGCCCCCTTTTCACAGAGCGTAGCTCTTGTACTTTATCTTTACATCTTTTATTATCAAATTCTGTGAGAAAGGCAGTGGTTTTCCTATTCCTTCATAATACGCAGGTCTTTTGAAAACGGTGATCTAAACTCCGAAAGCAAAGGAACAACAAACTTATATTCTTTTAGCAAACACTGAATATATACGCAAGGACGGAAAATGTCCGAAAAGGACACATTGCTCCAAATGAGCAATTTTTCTGTAGTTCATGAAATATCCACAAATCTTCCACTGCAGAGTTGTTAAATGATTTTTTAAGGACGAAAAGGTTAGCATTAAAAGGAACTCTTTTTTCTAAGTTGAAGTTATTCCGATATACCTTGCAATCTGGCTGCACATTTCTTGAGTTAATTAAAAAAGCTCAGCTGTCACTCATAAAATTCAGTTTTATGAAACTTTACGTGGCTTGTCCCCCGACGTATAAGATAAATTTGATGTTTATATTGCATTTATTATTCTTATAAGTAATAAAATATAAACTTATGATGTGAAGCCACAGTAAATTTGAGAAGAATGAAACGGAAACTGAAAGAGGGGGCGGTAATTGTGCTGGTGAGTGAGAGAAATTCAGACAAAGAATGAAACGAGAGAAAGAGAGAGAAAGGGAAAACTAATCATCTGAGTCTGCATTTCGAATATTATTCCCTTTTATGTCCGATCTATCGGCAATAAAGTTTAATGCCTCCTTTCCCCCTTCCTCGCGACAAATCCACCCCGACCCACCCCATTATAAAGAAATTTGAAGAAATAAGAATTGCTAGAGTGTGTTTTCACCTTTACCCATTTAACATTTTTTGGCGCCCATGGACGTCAGATTTTAAACCATCGCACTTTTCAGACATCATTCAGTTAGTCACGTCGGGCCATTACCCTACACCTGCCAAATAAACTTAAGGAATTTATATTAAATCGAAAAAAAAAATCATGCCCTTGCAAAGTTCTTTTGCAGTTTTGCAGGAGAAACTCGTCGTATCGAGCACGACAGATCCAAGAGCAGACTACAGTCTCATCTTGATCTACACATGCCGCAAATGCTAGATGAGTTGCGCCTAGGAGCCTAAGCATCAAGTACTTGTAGACCTCACATTGCAATTTTATGAGATCCCAGAAACTTAACCCTTTGCCAAATGAGCCAACGTTTTAACGACCCAAAGAAGAGGACTTTTGAAAACATTGGGGAAAAAGAAGAAACTGGTGATGATCAGCATGGTCTCCGTTACTGACATTATTTTCTCTATTCAGACAGAAATCACCTTTGGAGCTTGATTTCGTTTATCGTCTGCAAATGCTTTTAAGTTACCACTAGTCCAAAATTCTGTCATGTAGTGAAGGGTTAAGCAGCTAAAAGAATCACTCTTAACCCTTAAGGTGCTAAGCACGACTCACTGACCTTTTGAGGACAGTGTAGGTCAAGATCAGACTGCACAGAACGTGCAGTCTGATCTTGAATCTACACTCTCCGATCAGGAGATATTTTACTACAAAAATTGACTTTGAAATAACATGATTCGAATTCTTAATACAGGCTTGAAAGTTCTATTTAACCCTTTCCCAAACGACAAATTTTGGACTGGTCCAAATTGAAAGAGTTTGCAGACGACAATTTCAAATTTGATGAAAATGGCAGAAAGTTATCAAAAAAAGGGTAGAAAACGCTGTGGGAAAAGGAGAAATTGCTCGTTACAAGCAATTTCTCCTTTTCCCACAGTGTTTTCAAAAGACTTGTACTGCAGACACATGAAAACCAGGGCTTGGAAAGGGTTAACTTATTTAGCAGGCTAAGGGTTGAAACTCTTTACCACACACACAAAAATGTAGACTTGTCCAAAATTAAAGCATTTGAAGGCGACAATTTAAATGTTGCTCAAATGATGAAATTTGTCTTTGATATGATAGAAAACATCGAGGGAAAAGGAGAAAATGCTGGTTACCAGCACTTTCTCCTTTTCCCACAATGTTTTCTTTACCACACAGACAAAAATGTAGACTTGTCCAAATTTAAAGCTTTTGCAGACGATAATTTGAATGTGGCTCAAATGATAAAATTTGCCTTTGACAGGATAGAAAACATCGTGGGAAAAGGAGAAAATGCTAGTTATCAGCATTTTATCATTTTCCCACAATGTTTTAGAGGGTTTTTTCCTCAGGGTCGTTAAAACTCGGGACTGTGTGGAACAGGGCTAAAACGCCAAATATAGAAACTCGGTCTCTTTCGACGGTTGTAAATACAATCCAGCGGAACTCGGTAATTTTAACCTAAAGGTTTGACTTAACAATCGGACCGTATACCTCCAAGATCAGACTGCACGTTCTGTGCAATCTGATCTTGATCTATGCCGTCCTCGAAGGTCGCTTGTTTTCGCCTATGGCGCTGAAAGAAGTAATGAAAACCATGGACTTTTATTCAATAATTAGAAATATGCATCTGTGACAAAATGTCTGACAAACTAACGCAAAACATATGTAGTCTACTTAATAACTTTACATTCCGACTTTTGAGTATGTTTTATTTTCAAAAAAAACCAAAATGAAGACATACCTCATAATAGTAATCGTTACATAACGTATATTTCATGGTAAATCGGACTTTTTGTTTCTAGTAGAAGAGGCTATGACTGGGTTTGAGATTATTTCCCCCTCCCACAATGTTTTTGGAGGGCTGTGTGTAAAAAAATTGAGTCTCATTGAAGGCTTGGTCTGTGAGACTAGATTTGTGTTTATTTCAAATGAAAACAAGTGGTACACGTGACCACCATGTGATTAACATATTTATTGTAAGACAGACTGAAGGATGTCTGTTTGAATAGTGTTTTACACTAGTTTTTACGATGTTTCAGTTTGTTTAGCCGTTTTCTGATTTTTCCATGTCGAGGCTCTGCAGCACAGTGTCCAATGACGCTCCTTTTTTATCACTGCTAGGCAGTAATCAACTGCAAGCAATATGCTTCTTTTTCTACTCTTTTCTATTCTATTGTTCCATTCTGTGGTAAAATATTTTCACTTCTTTCAAATGTTTGTTTCTTGTATTTCATAAAAGTATCGAATTCGAAAGCCGTAATTGAAGAAAAATTGTTTAGTCAGAAATAATTGAGTAATTGAAAAACCGACTATTACTTGTATCGAAGTGTGACATAATTTAATGTATCCTAGCTGGTGGTCTCCCTTTCTTTTCAAAATGAAAGGGGGTGAATTTTAAATAGTGGTTTTTTTTTCTTTGTTTTTTAGCTATCAACAATATTTCATAAGCTTGGTGAAACTTGTACATTAAGTCACGGTAAAAAACTCAATATTTTATCGTTTTCTTATTGAGTGATATACACGACAAAACAGTCAACGGAATTTGATGATATATTTCATCGTCAAAAAGATTTTTTTTTTGAGGAAGAAAAGTATAATTTACCGGCATTGACTGTTTAGACATACTTTACCCTTTACCATACAATCCCGATTTTAAACGACCTTACGGAAGAAGCATTATAAAACATTGTCGGAAAAGGAGAAAATACCGGCATTTTCTCCTTTTCCCATGATGTTTTCTACGCTTTCTCGAGCAAATTCCATCATTTGAACGGCAATTTATTTGTCGTCTGCAAGTTCTTTCAGTACGAACGAGTTTACGCTTTTATCGTCTGGTAAAGTGTTCAAAGTCGAGTAGAGATTGGTACATGTTCTGTGCAGTCTGATCTTGACCTTCAGCGTCAGCAATTGTTATTCAAATCTTATGTCAATGAAAATAAATAATCGTTTATGTAACTGCAGTATTCAGGTCTTGTCATTTTTGTTTCTTCCTTCATTTTTCCTAATTATTCATTCGTGAAAGGCCCAATAGCTGCCAAAAGTAAAGAATGCGGGTGTTTAAATGTAATTAGATTTAAATCATACCATTTAAAAGTATGCAAACTATTGTCAAGATGACAATCTGTTATTGCACGGTTGGTCAAAGTATTAGTCGCTGGCAGAAAAATGAATTTTAAAACTGGGTAAACAGTTGCCAAGTCGCTCTATCTTTTGTTTATTTTTCACCTGGTTTTAAAATTTACCTGACCGCAACTGGGCCTTTAACTACCTGTCTCGGTAATCAAACTATGTGCCAATGCGTCATACTGAATGGCTAGATGAAGGAAGGGCGACTGTTTACACTTCAAACAAAATATTAATTTCCCACAAAAACATGTCTCCCTCTGACTCACGCGACTGCTATTTTGAGTTAATATTAATTAGAAACTATTAAAGACACAAATATAAATGAGCCAAAGGGGGCTTAATGCATCTGCGAAAAGTATCGACCCAGGTCAGCCTGCGCAGTTCGCGCAGGCTGACCAGAGCCGAAACTTTTCGCTATTGGTCAATTGTCAGCATGTCAAAAGACCAGTGTACCTCATGATTCAGTCTGTATGGACCCACAATTATGCAATGACTTACTAGGTACCATGGATCAGGGAGATGCATTAAGCCCCCTTTTGCCAGAGCATGGCTCAATTTGTACAGTCCACATTTTTGCTTTTTTCTTATGCATGGCTTATGATGTGCAAATATGGTCCCGTGGCAAAGAGTGCTAGTATTTTGGTATGACCTGAGGTTAAACGAATCCCACTGAAAGTCTTGGGTCACTTCAGGGCGTGTATCCGAGCCCCACGGCTCACCATCTAAAATTACTTATAGTCTTACGAATGAGACGTTAAACCGAGGTGCCGTGTGACGGAATAGAATAGAATAGTTTATTATTTCCATAGAGGACCCTTTAAGGGCATACACAGCACATATCAATATACAAATAAACAATAAATTAAATTAAACACATATTAATTAAAACACATCAAAAATGAGCCATCGCGTGACATTACCAACAATTAGACAAAGACACCTAACAAAGACTCAGATCAGCCTGCGTATCAGCGTGACGGTGACGGTCTCTATCAATGTTGTTTTTCACATTTACAGCATCATGTAAGCATGATTCGTTTAACTCTTTACCAAATAACAAAATTTTAGACTTGTCCAAACTGAAAGCATTTGCAGACGACAAATTACTGGTGGTTCAAATGGCGGAATTTGTTCCTGAAAGAGAAGTAAATATTGAGGGAAAAGGAGAAAATGCTGGTCACCAGCATTTTCTCCTTTTCCCACAATGTTTTCACAAGGCTTCTATCCAAGGGTGGTTAAACCCGGAATTATTTGGTAAAGGTTAAACTCTTTACCAGGCGACACAATTTTGGACTCGTCAAATTTGAGAGTATTTGCAGACGAGATCTCAAAGCTAGGTAACATCGTGTATCTGTATCTGAAAGATAATGAAACATTATGGGAAAAGGAGAAAATGCTGGTTACCAGCATTTTCTCCTTTTCCCACAATGCTTCCAAAGGACTTCTTTCTCAGGATCACTACAGCTCGGGATTGTTTGGTAAAGGATAAAATAATGTGTACATGACATGGAATCTTTTAACATCCTCTAAGTAAATAAATAGACCTTAAAAAGATTTTCCTAATCAAAATAAAAAGTAAAGCATCTTTTTTCGGGCCAATTTCCCGACATAATTACGCTCAGCGTTCCCAACGAGGTAAAGTAAATAAACAAGCGACAAAATTGACCATTCAGATGTCACACGTAACCGAACAATACATCCGGGCAAGTTTACACGTCAATGACAAAGTAGAAATAGGATATAAAATGGTGATCAATTCAGAAATAAATTATACGTTTTCCCAAGCATTATTTATCTAAGACGTTAGAATCCTGTCAGTTGGAAAATGGCGGTGTGTTCAGCGATTTCGCTAGATGGTACAAAAATTCTTTCTTCCGAGATTTTTGAGGGTGGACATCCGCGAAGGGGTAAAAGTGGTGGTAATAAAATGACCGATCGGAATGCCATTTTGACCATTGTGTGACGTAAGAAACATCACATTAAAATGTCATAAAGAGTTTAAACACAAATCCCCGGGTGGGACTATTTTCGGAACCGATTGTTACCGGATTTTATTGTTCAAGTTAGTTACTTTTAACAATGTTAAATTTCAGCAATAAAACTACCATTTGACTGAAACCTTTTTAGCCAATGTATATACATGTATTCTGAGATCTACAAATGTTCTAAATATAGAACAATAATAGGGTGAAATAGGGTGATAAAAATAATATGAGTCATGCTCTGGCAAAAGGGGGCTTAATGCATTTCCGTGGTGCATCATACAAAGCAAGTCATAACATAATTATGGGTATTTAAAATCCATTTTGTCTAACAACCGACTAAAGCGATGTCGAAAAGCCTCGATGCCACCTTTACAGAAGTTCTTTTCTTGACCGTTCAGGAAGTCCTCCAGTGCATGTAATACCTCAATGAGCCCAACCGGTACAGACCGTTTGAGTCTTTTGATGACGCTGCCTTACAACGAACAGAACCCCAAATTAATCAGATTATTGTTCTTTTTTCGCATTTATCATTCCTCAAAAATTTTAATTTTCGGGCAGAGTTTTAGATCTGTGGTTGCTAAAAACTAGATTTTGACAGCAACAGACAAATAATTAGTCATTTGCTATCTCATAAGGTCATATCATCAGGTCTTGACAGTTTCCTCTTAGTGATCAAGACAGGGAAATGGCGTCACTGGGGTTCGAATTGTCGACCCTTAAACAACAGCTGGCATCTATACCGACTGAACCAACCAGGGCAATACAAGCATCGATATCTAAAATGATCCACGTGGGTTCAATGCATCTGCAAAAATTAACGATTCAAGTCAGGTTGCCCAGTCCGCGTACGCTGACATGGGTCGCAACTTATAGCTATTTGTAAATTTTATGTATGTCTATGGACCATTCTACCTCCAGATTCATTTAATTGTTAGTCTAAATGGACTTTATGGTTCCCTAATTGTGTGGTGCCTTTCTTGGAATACTGCATCACGGGGATGCATTAAACCCCCTTTTGTCAAAGAACCACTTGAAAGTAATTGTACCCTGCTTTTTCGTGGAAATTACAACGATATCGATGATGACCATGATAAACAGATAGTAATAAGTGTGTAGCAACAGCACAAATATGGTTTCGTAGCACTGAAAGACAATGTTAAAAGCGACTCACCCTCGACTAGAGATGTAAGTAAGGTTACGTTGGCTGCTTTTCGACGACCTGCCGGTAAGTTCATACCCATTTTGTCCAACTTTTCTCGAAGAGATCGTCCGCCATTTTTGGACTTCGCCCTGGAAAGAGAATAGGTGAAATTCAAGCTGTGCCCGGGAAAAGGCATAATGAAACAGGAAATATGTCTCACTTAATTATGTAGAGACATGCAAGACCTTTCTCATTTACAATGTTGATAGGGCTTTTTACGTTTGCCTCAGTGGATAGCTTTTGAAAAAAAAAGTAATGGAAAAGGAGCAATTGCTTGGTGCAACATAACACCTCGATTAGAAAATTGTAATACTGATTACAATATTAACCCTTTACCGCACAATGACGCCTTTTGACTCCCCTGGGAAAGAAGCCATTGTGGGAAAAGGAGAAAATGCTGGTAACCAGCATTTTCTCCTTTTCCCACTATGTTTTCTACCCTATCAGAGAAAAATTGCACCGTATGAGCCACACTGACATTGTCATCTACAAATTCTTTCAATTTGGACAAGGCTAAAATTTTGTCATCAAAATATGAAATGTTCGATATAAGCAAACCACATCTTCAGAGAGAGAGAGAGAGAGAGAGAGAGAGGGGGGGAGGGAGAGGGAAGTAGAGAATGGTGGTCGAATACGAAAGACCCAGAATGAACGCAAATGTGGCAAAAAAAAGCCTGAGAATTTGCAGGCTTTAATCTTCAAATATCTGAGACAAAACCTACCAGCACATTTTCTAATTTGACGGTGAAATGCCGCGGAAAGCTAAAAAAGCATGACAATGAGACAACGTAAGACATCCCAAGAGAACCATTGTCAACAGTGTAAATGATATAATATTCCCCTCTTGTGTTTTCTCTGGTTTCTTTTTGTCCCTATCTGGTTAATGTGTTCACTTCAGTAGCGATGATAAACACGGTTTTGTGTTTTAACAACATGTTACAACGGAAGTTAACAACCTAACAACGCACAGGAAGTAGATACAAGTTCCTATAAAGTAGGACAATAAAATAATCGGTGAGATATAAAAAAAAAACCTGGGGAGTGTTTGCAGCAAATTTTCTTGGGCGGCGTTGAAAACTTCAAAATTGTCATCCTTAATGTATAAGTATGGGTCCAAAATAGTCATATGCTAATTCGTTTTTTAGGGAGTAACGAGTTAAAAAGATGTAAACTTCGGACCTTCTATGGAGTCAGACAAACGAATTTTACCCGTAAAGAACCAAATACATGTAAATGAAATTAATCATTCTAGTCGACAAATCTGACCAAAATATTGCAATGTTAAACCTACTGTGGTCAGATTGTCTCACAAAATATCAGGCTGCAAATTCAAGATCAAACTGTGGGTTCTGTGCAGTCTGATCTTAGATCTTCACTTCCCCCCCCCCCCCCCCCCAAAAAAAGCAACTACAGTTAAGAAAGTCAATCCAAGGGTTTATCATACCACACGAGATGAAATCCAATTAAAACTTTTTTCTCCTATCAGATATCTGGGAACATGAATCACAAATACCACCAAATAGCGAAAAGAATCAATATTTCAAGTGAACTAGACCTTCGGATCTCCGTGTTGTTCATTAATCGAGGCCTGATAGCCCAGTCGTAACTCGTTGACCTACAGTTGCAAGTTCCAATCCCAGCACGGAAAAAACTCCGATTAGATTCCTGTGAACATGTACTGCAAGTACGACCAATCAGGAAATAGGATTACTTTCCCCACTTTCGACAGTTGCAGCAATCTGGACATCTCCTTGTCGTTCATTAGTCGAGTCCCGGTACCTCAGTTGCAATGCGCAAGATTACTTAGTAATCCAGGGCTTGCAATCGCGAAAACGGTTCGACAAAACTCTTCTCATGAAGTGGTGAAAGTCATTGTGACTGGATTTACTCCTCTCCAACTGCTACACATTGTGTACACTTTGTTTGGGCGCGTTGAAAGGTGTACTGTTTGCTAAGATACAAATAAAATACTATGAAGCTTGCAGAAAATAGCAAACATGGGAAAAACGTAAAGCAAGGGGTAATTTTCTTTTATTAAGAAAGCAGACTCGTAGGACACAAAAGGCTCGCAGTAGGACTCTTGTATATAGTTTCTCTTATTTTCTACCCAGTCGGCAAAGCTTTTAGACTTGGTCCATATTTAAAGGATTAGCAGACGACATTTAAGATATCTCTGTAGCTATGGAATTTGTATTTTAACGGGTGGAATATTAAGGGAAATGGAGAAAATCCTGATTACCATTATTTTCTTATTTTCCCGCTAATGCTTTCAAATGATGTCTTTATCTGGTTCGTAAAACAAACAGTTCGTTATGAAAAGGGTTAAAGTTGTGATTTAACTGTGTTCACTAAACACCCTCCCTTTACAGTTCTATAATGTGGCAGGGGGTGCTGTTTTGTACAAAATCGGGTACAAGATGTTGATTGCTGCCACGCCCCCTTTTGTAGCAAATTAAAAGGCAGAAGACGTCTTCAATGAGAAATGAGAAATTGCAATCTTCAGGCAGGTCTCCTCTTACATCTTTACTCTTTACCAGACGACAAAACCTTCCGCACATCCAGATTGAAAGCATTTGCAGACGAAAATCTAAATGTGGCCTAAATGATACAGTATGTCTTCTAAATGGCAGAAAAAGTATGCTGGTTACCAGCGTTTTCTCCTTTTCTCACAATGTTTTCAAAAGCCCTCTTACTCAGGATCGATGTGATTAAAACAGGCAATAATTTGGGAAAGCATTAAAAATGCCAACTTTCGTAGTAATAAAGTGTTCGCCTTTTGAATGATTAACAGATAAATAATCTTAACTACTGTATTTGCACATCGAAAAATCCGAATATACCGGAAGTACTCGCTTGTAAGAACAATGCGGTGGGCAAAAGACGTAGCAGTAGCACCTATTGTCTGTATGAAGAAAGCCAAAACATTATGGCAAAAGATTTATCAGCATTAACCTGTTAGCAAACGATCCTGTGTTTGTACAGCCTTCTGGCAGAGCGTTTCGAAAATATCGTGTCTCACAACCTTTGTTTGAATAGGGGTTAACCGCAGTTTTCAACATAATTCCAGTTATATTGCGGCGGCCAGTGCGTCTATCCATGCCTTCCTGGAGTTTCTTTTTACCAGTACTTCGATTAACATTCTTCCCAAGCCGCTGGCTGCTTTATCATATAAACATCGTCGAAACTGAATGTTAAGCGGTGAGAGAGAAATCGTGTCGCAATGACTATCATCATTCCTTGGAAAGAAATTGGCCGAGCCAGGGAATCGAATCAACGACCTCCGAATTCAAGCCCAGTGCAGTACCGACTCGGCTTTCTCATAATGATCTTTACTCTTTCATACCAAACTGAATGCTTATTTGTGTCGTAATGGGTTGATTAATGCACATTAATTTTGTGAAACCCTAATTAAAAATAAGAAGATCGTGAGAAATTGCACATTTACACTATTATGGAGTCTGAAAATACTAAATTGTTTCATGCTGTTAAGTTTAACTCATTCCGAAATGAATAATTTTAGACTAATCCAAATTAAAAGCATTTGCAGACGACAAATAGCATATTGCTCCAATGACGACATTTGTCCTTGAAAGGGTAGAAAACATTGGGGGAAAAGGAGAAGATGCTGGTTACCAACATTTTCGGCTTTTCCCACAATGTTTTCATAAAAAATCTCTATTAGGGTCGTTAAAATCGAGAGTTTTAGGTAAAGCGTTAAGTCTTTCGGCGCCAAATATACAACGTTGACGTCTTTCGACGGCTAAAAAAAACAACAAACCATTGTAATTCAGAAAGAGTTTTTTCTCATGGGCTGGAATAAATAAGCGCACCGTATAAATGCAAGATCAGACTGCACGCTTAGTTCAAAACTCGAAACTCTGTGGTGATGATATATATTATAGACAGGTCATGAATAAACTATTGTTCTATTCTGTTCTGTTCTGTTCTTATGGTGGTTTTTTTACTGGACACTCGAGGAAACAAAATATTAGTTTTGTACCTATTGGTTCAATTCAACTTTCATTTGAAAGAAAGTGTACTTATTGTTTTACTCATATCACAGAAATCGGATAGGCCTATTATTTTTATTTAAAAAAAAATCTCAAATAACTTGCAGCTGACGACCTTGGAAGCAATATTGTAAAATTATTGATAACAAACGTGACTTACAAATCAATCGGGGATCGTAGAAAAATACTTTCACTTACGGTACCTGGTTTATCACGTAAATATATATGGACCATGATCTGGAAAAAGGGGGCTTAATGCATCTCCTTGAAGCATTGTACCAATCAAACTATCACATAATTATAGATCCGTAATAGCCATTTTTCTTAAACAAACGACTTAATGATGAGGTAGACTGGTCCTTGGACATACAGAAAATTAAACAATAGCGAAAAGTTTCGGCCCAATTCAGCCTGCGCGGACTGCGGAGACTGACATCGGTCGATACTTTTCGCAGATGCATTAAGTCCCCTTTTCACAGAGCATGATTCATATCTTCTGAGCAATTTCTCCATTTGACCCAGTATTTTTTAAAGAAATCCGCCTCAAAAAGCAAGATTTTGACCGCAGGAGGCATTTTCTTTTTTATGTTCCACTATGATATAAAAATAGATATTACAACAAAAAGGAACCAGTTATATACTATGAAGGCGGACTGGGTACCATATAAACTTTCCATTATGATATTTAACGGATATCAGAAATGAGGGGAACCAGTTCAAAGTACTCAGAAGGCGGGCTGGTTACCGTTCGACTTTCCATTATGATATATAAATAGATATCCATCAACATGTCGATTTTCTCATCCGCAACACCTGTAGTATTAGATCGTATCGGGTGTTACGTCACCATTACGAATAATTAAAACAACAGTTTAATTAACGGCTTCAAAGAAGCAGTTGCGGGTCCCGCTATTTAACGATACTATTAGCTGAATGTTTTGCCACTTACTCCGGAGAATAAACACATGCAGCATTATGAATATTTTCTTCGATAAACTTTATTTCGTAGATTGGAAGTAGATATTTTAGAAAGGCAAACGAGAAATGTAAGAAAACTGATCATTCGATAAAAGCGAAACATCTTCTGCAAATTATTAATTTGTTGTCTTTGAGGTATTATATTCTAAGAAGTTTCTGTGAACAGTAGTATTAAATAATCATTCCTCGATCAAAAGCTAATTCGTTTTACTTAACAATAACTAATTAATGTTCCTCATTGTCTCTTGAGTAAAAGAAGAGCAATATCTGAAAGTTCGCCAGACCCTTTCAGTGTCACTGGCTTTTGCGGACGGTATAGATAGATCAAGATCAGACTGCACAGAACGTGCGGTTTGATCTGAGATCTATACCCTCCGCTTGTTTAATATTCAAGCCTCTGAAATATGAGCCATGCTCTGTGAACAGAGGGCTTTATGCATCTGCAAAAAGTATCGGGCCAGGTCAGACTGCGCGATCCGCGCAGGCTGACCAGAGCCGAAACGTTTTGCTTTTGGTCAATTTTCGGCATGTCCAAGGACCTTTCTACCTCAGGATTCAGTCATTCGTCAGAGAAAATGGATACAATGGTTCCAAAATACTGCGATGACTTGCATGGCATCATGCATCTGGGAGATGCATTAAGCCCCCCCCACCCCCCACCCCCACCCCCCACGCCAGAGCTTGGCTCATATAAATCTTTCCGAGTGAATTGTATCTTCAGCCATCGAAAGAAGACGAGTTTAAATATTTGAGGCGGAAAGAGTTAATCGTCATCATGCAAATAAAAATGTCCACGACCCTGTGCAAGACAGCTTTTGGAAACGTTCTGGGAGAAGAGGTACTTGCTTATTGCAACCTATTGCTTCTTTTATCAAAATGTTAGTCCTTCTCATTTGGGGGAAAAAAAACTTTCCCTTTTCTCAAATTACTCTGTCTTTGGGTAAGTCTTATTAGCTCCACTGGCCGAAGGCCAGCGGGCTAATGTCATGGCCCGGTGTCCGTCGTGCGTCCGTCCGTCCGTCCGTCCGTTCGTCCGTCCGTCCGTCCGTGCGTTAACTTTTATTTCAAACATCTTCTTCTCTGAAACTACCCATCCAATTTTCATGAAACTTCACAGAAATGATCCTGCCATGGTCCTCTTCAGAATTTCTTGAAAGAATTTGATTCCTTCAAAAACTCTGGTTGCCATGGCAACAAAACTGAAAAATATGGGAAATCTTTAAAAATCTTCTTGTCGGAAACCATAAGGCATAGGGCTACCAAATTTGGCATGTAGCTTTATGTAGTAGACCTCTATCAAGTTTCTTCAAATTATAGCCCTGGGGTCAAAATTGGCTCTGCCCCAGGGGTCACAAGTTTTACATAGGCTTATATAGAGAAATCTTTAAAAATCTTCTTGTCGGAAACCATAAGGCATAGGGCTACCAAATTTGGCATGTAGCTTTATGTAGTAGACCTCTATCAAGTTTCTTCAAATTATAGCCCTGGGGTCAAAATTGGCTCTGCCCCAGGGGTCACAAGTTTTACATAGGCTTATATAGAGAAAACTTTAAAAATCTTCCTGTACCTAGCCATAAGGCCTAGAGCTACCAAATTTTGCATGTAGCTATATCTAGTGGGCCTCTACCAAGTGGGCCAAAATTTTAGCCCTGGGGTCAAAATTGGCCCCACCGCAGGGGTCACAAGTTTTACATGGGCTTACATAGTGACAACTTAAGAAATCTTCCTGTTTTGATTTTTTTTTTAAATTAGCCTTGCATCAGGGGTCTTATGTTTTACAGAGGCTTCATATGGACAAAACTTGAAAATCACCTTATTTTTATGGCTTTATATTGTGGACCTCTACCAGGGTTCAAGTAATTAAATAGCTCTGGGATCAGAAATGGCTTTGCCCTGTGGGTCTCAACTTTCATATGGGCTTTTACAGAGAAAACTTTGTAAGTCTTCATTTTGAAACCATTTGGCTCAGCATTGAAATGTTTATTATTTATGGTTTATATTTATAAGCAAGTGGAGCGATACAGGGCCATCATGGCCCTCTTGTTGGTTTATGGTATACTAGTTTGAAAACCATTGAGTTGAACCAGGGATTTTCAGAGCTCCATATAGAGGGAGTGATTTTGATTTCAAAATTGAAATTATGAATCACTCTCCGCTAAACCCGATGTTATGGGTACTCATTAGAATCGTCTCATCGAGACGATTCTAATGAGTACTCACAACATAGGGTTTGGAAGAGAAATAATGGATTTAGAATACTATCACTCCTTTTCATCTGGAGGTCGAATCTTATACACGAGTATGTACCTTTACATTTTATCTTTTTGTTTGTATCGGAGTTTAACGCAATTTAACAGCTCAGGTCAAATCATGGCGGTCAGTGACGCACCCATGTGTTTCCTGGCTTTCTCACACCAGACCTGACACAACTTTCTTTCCAAAGCCACTGACTACTTTTCTCACATGCATCAGAGGTGAGAGGCGAAAAATCGCCGGAAAGAAAGTTTGCTTCAACCGGGTATCGAACTCACAACCACCAGGTCACGAGTCAGATACACTAACCACTGAGCTACCCGGGCGGGCTTACATTTTATCTACAATACCTGATTAAATAGTGGTATTGAGATATCAAAGATTAACACACTGATCAGTGCTAACTCTAATAGCAAATTTATATAAACATAAAAAAGAGGAAAAACTATGAAATTGAAAATGTACAAATAAAAAGCACATTAAACGCAATGCGGGTTTCAATGAAAGTTGTTGGATAACACAATCATCATTAATTAAAGTTATAAAAGTGGACTGAAAACAACAGAAGTTGGTTTTACCCCTTAGGCTAAGTGAGACTCAAAGGACCTATTGCGGACATTGTAGATCAAGATCATACTGCACAGAACGTGCAGTCTGACCTTGGATCTATACTGTCCGATAAGGAGATATCATTCCCCTAGATACAGCTTTGAAAAAGCATGATTTGGGTTTTACTATCGGCTTGAAAGTTTATTTTATTTATTCAGTATGGTAAAGGTTAATACCTTTCCCGGTGCCTGTAATATGTCTGACAACAGTGAGTAGCATTTAGACCGTGAACCCTTAGACAAAATCCGTTTTGGCCTAAATACCAGACTTGATAGCAAATTGTGTGCAGCCTGATCGTTATGTACTTAGTCCAAAAACAAATTTAACCCTTTCCCAAACGACAAGTTTTGGACTGGTCCAAATTGAAAGAGACTGCAGACGACAATTTTAAATTCGATAAAAATGGCAGAAAGGTCTCAAAAAGGGTAGAAAACACTGTGGAAAAAGGAGAAATTGCTCGTTACGAGCAATTTCTCCTTTTCCCACAGTGTTTTCAAAAGACTTGTACTGCAGACACGTGAAAACCAGGGCTTGTTTGGGAAAGGGTTAAGAATGTCCAACTTTTTGTTTATAACGTTTTATGTAAGTCCATAACAGTGTCAGTTATGCAAACTTTTCTGATTTTTTTTTACAATGAAAATATTTGCCTTCAGTTGCAAATAGTGTAGCCTTTGATCAGCTATCCCGTTTTAAGCTTTAACCCTTCGCCACACAATCCCGAGTTTTTACGACCCTCAAAAAAGAGGAGGCTTTTAAAACTACTGTGGGAAAAGGAGAAAATGCTGGTAACAAGCATTTTCTCCTTTTCCCATAATGTTTTCTACCCCATCAAAGATCGAAATCATCATTTGGGTACATTTAATTTGTCGTCTGCAAATGCTTTGAATTTTATCGAGTTCAAACAGTTGTCGGTTGGTAAAGAGTTGAAACACCTTCCACTACTTAAGTTGCCTTTGCAGTGTAGATCAAAATCAGACTGCACAAAACGTGCACTCAGATCCTTTTTCCTTCAATATTTTCTGCCCTTTCAAAGGCAAATCTCAAAGTCTAAGCTATAACGAATAGTCTTCTTCAAATGTTCTAAATTTTAGCAAGTTTTACAGTCTGATCTTGATCTAAGCCGACTGCAAAAGCTATTTAAGGCGCCATTGGCTGTTGAAATATTAACCCTTATCCTGCTAAATAAGTTTAATAAAACTTTCAAGCCGATAGTAAAAACACGAATAATAGTATTTCAAACTTATTTTTGGAGAAAATCATCTCCGTATCGGACACTGTATATCAAAGATCAGATTGCACGTTCTTTGCAGTCTGATCTTGATCTACACTGTCCGCAAAAGGTCAGTGAGTCGAGCTTAGCAGCTTAAGGGTTAAAAGGACCGAGAATTAAGGGTGAGAAATAGTGCAACTTATCTTCAATATAATCAGCAATATCGGGCATTTGTCATTAAATACTATTTTATCGATCGTCCATGTTACAGAACTTATCCGTATCAGACTAAACGCATGCAATCGCAATCGATGTACTTTCAAATTGTCTGTCTGCCTGTCTGTCTGTCTGTCTGTCTCTCTCTCTCTCTCACACACACACACACACACACACACACACACACACACACACATCTATCTCTTATCTTGTTTGAGCGCGCGCTCGCTTTGAGGACCATTCTTCAGTTATTTCCCTTGATTCCTCCCCAGTCCTACATTGGTCTTGATAAGGGTATTACTTGGTTTTTATCCTTGACTTTCTTGCACCGCAAAGATATGTTCTTAAGATCATATCTCAACTAAATTTGATAAGATTGTTTTACAAATCAATATATACTCAGTTCCCTGATAATTGAGAGCAGAATTTGCTTCATAATAACATGGGGACCTTACACACAATCAGAAATCGAATTATATTTATCGCAACGTCCACAACGAAATCAAGGATAAAAACAAAGGAATGCAGGTAAAAAGGATCAATCTGTATTTAGTTACGTTTAGTCCTTATCTGGCAAGAGATATAATTTGACCCACAGGAATGGCTCCCATTCATGGAATATCATAGTTTCAAGGATATAAGTGCTGCATGTCTCTTTGAAGGGAACATAAGTAGAGCGATCGACATACATGAAGATGTAAAGAGAATTAAAGGACAGAGACGATTTGGAAAACAAACTGGCAGACACACATGTGGGCCGACAGGACAGGACAACCACAGGCCTTTGAAGCTCCACTAACACTAACATTTTTCTTGTGATCATCGAATACTTGCGAATTGGTGCATTGCCTGTATATCAGGGAATACTCAAATTTTCATCTACATCGTTACTATAAATAGCACATTGGCGACTGCCTCTATTTTGTATATAATAAGACAAGTGTTTTATTATATACAATATAGAGGCAGTTGCCAATGTGCTATTTATAGTAACGGTGTCCGATAAGGAAAATTTCGTTGTCCGGTAATAGACCAATGGAGTTTCAGTGGCCTATGGGACAACTAATCAAATAACAGTTTATCCCGTCCTTCGTGATCACCCTGGAGAACAAAGATAAGTTACTTCTTTAGACAAAGTTGCTGCTTAAATATAGGCTCTTTTACATTGAAAAGTCATGATTAGGGTAATAAGATGGTGTTTTATTAATGTAGGTGACTGCTGAAGCCAAAGGCAGCTAACACGGTCTTGACTGTATCAGAACACAGATAGGAATTAACCCTTTACCGCACGATGCCGCCTTTTGACGCCCCTGGGAAAGAAACCTTTTGAAAACATTGTGGGAAAAGGAGAAAATGCTGATAACCAGCATTTTCTCCTTTTCCCACAATGTTTTCTACCCTATCAAAGAAAAATTGCACCATGTGAGCCACTCAGAAATTATCGTCTGCAAATGCTTTCAATTTGGACAAGGCTAAATTTTTGTAGTCTGGTAAAGGGTTAAATGAAACATGCTCTGTGAAAAGGGGGTTAATGCACCTGCAAAAAGTCTCGATTCATGTCAGCCAGCGCAGTCTAGGCAGGCCGTCGAAACTTTTTGCTTTTGGTAAATTTTCCGCATGTCCAATGGCTATTATACCTCAGAATCCACTCGCTTGTTTGACAAAATGGTTTGTATGGATCTATAACTATAAGATATCTAGCTTGTTATTTATAATGCATCATGGAGATGCATTAAGCCCTCTTTTTCCGGAGCACGACTCCATTTTTTTTTTTTTTTTTTAATCTTTATTGTGTGCAGATGGCAATATTAAGTGATTATGCTGACTGATAGATCGCAGATCCAGTATAAGAATGTACAAAATGTGGACACAGTAGTGTTGGGGTAGCGAATGGGAATCCACGTCAAATTTTCCGAGGTTTCGAAATACCCACATCACTGCGAGAAAAAGTGGTTAACTATTTCAAGGTCCGTATTCACCAGCCATTCTCAAAAACGTTCTCGGTCTTAATCCTTATAATTTTCTAAATTTGAAAGTAACACAACATCTGATTGGCTAAAGCATTTGGTTTAGCCAATCAGAAGTTGTGTTACATTCAAATTTAGAAAATCTTGGAGAATTAGACAAAGAATATTCTTAGGAATGGTTGGTAAATGCGGATCCGGACGCACTTAGAAGTACTGATATAAGTAGTAGTAGTAGGATTTGTTTCATAATCAATGTAAAATGCTAAAGCCAATACACCTTTGAAATTACAACAATTTGGTCTTCTCCGAAACGCAGAATGTCCTCTTTGTTTGTTCAGTAGTCTGAGGGCTGAAATGCAACCATTTGACTGCGTTTCATTTTCCAATAAAGTGTTCAAAACGTTATTATCAGCCGTGATATCTCTTTATTCACCGCAATGACCATATTAGGTTAAAGATCAAAGCCCCTCACCAGGTAGCCCCAGCCCCAAACACGAAGCATGGGGTTTGGGAGGACAATGAACCCTTCTCCAAATAGTATACATGCTCAACTAAAATGTTAAAAATCCAAAGTTTGTGAAAATGCTTTGCTTGTTTCCTTCTTAAACGAACAAACAAATCATACATTGAAACAAATATGTTACATATTGGCTCTGCTCCTTGCATGTTTAAAGATACCCATTCAACTAACCTTGGGTTTTTCTTTTTAATTCGATTATTGTATGCCATATCGAGCCGTTCAGAGGTGTACAGGATTAACGAAGTCAATTAGAGCTAGTTAGTTTAACAGTCCCGAGATACTTTAACGCATATCCATTGACAAAAATAAAAGATCACCTAAATTTCCCATCGGTTGAAAAAGCCTTGAAATAACTAAACATAGTTGGTAACTTGTTTGTTTGTTTGTTTTAGATTGGACAGATTCACGTCTCTTTTAACTCCTTACTACATGACAAAATTTTAGCCTGGTCCAAATTGAAAGCATTTGCAGATGACATATAAAATTTTACTCAAAACATAAAATTTGTCTCTCAAATGGTAGAAAACATTGTGAGAAATGCTGGTTACCAGCATTTTCTTCTTTTCTCACAATGGTTTCAAAAGGCCCCTTCCCAAGGGTCGTTAAACCACGGGATTGTGTGGTAAAGAGTTAATAGAATTTCAGTTATACCATAGAGACAGATCTCTTCTTAACGTCTGTTCTAGCGTTCACCGTTACGAGCTTTTGGGCTCTGCGGTGCCATGTCAAAGACCTTTCCTCATTGACCAACATCGTCAACAGGGATCGAACACGGATATCTTGATTACAAAACAAATTTCTTTAATAATGAAAGACCCTTTGGAATAATGAAAATAAATAATAATAATAATTCTTGCTAACTTTACAATAGGGCTGTGCTTCGCTGAACTTATCTTGCTTTTAAGGACAGTATAAATCAAAGCCAGACTCCACAAAACATTCAGTCTGATCCTCCATCTATACAATCCAATTTTCTATTAGGTACCTTGAACAAAATGGCTTTTAAATTGCAATAGTTTATCGGTGTCCCGTGTCTTTTTTTTTTTTTTTTTTAGTCTCCATTAAGATTAATTGATTTACAATGTGTTTCAGCAGGCAGCGCTAAAACAAGATTAGACGCCAAAAGTTACAACGGGGTCTGATCCAAATTCACAGTTCCAAAGTCTATCTGTTAGTAACAATGATCATTCCACCTAAACATTTTTTTTCATGAAATAGTAGTCAAGTCCAAGCGATAATGGTCAGTGTGTTTATGTGTACCGATGACCATCGCTTGACCAAGGTCAAGGTAGACATACTCCTATAAAGTATTATAATTGGATTTGACCATATTTAGGCATTACCGAGCTAAGATAGGGGCAAATCATTTACCATCAAACCAAAACTGTTTACAGAAGAGATATTTCCGTCCTTTCTAACTATTGTATCCCTTGGAGTAGATCTTCAACTTCTATCGAATGCTATCAAGTATTGCTTACTAAAAACCTAACTTCTACTCGCGACGTCACGTGGGTAGTTTCAACAGGTTGGCCCCATTTATCACCGGATTCGAACCCGGTACCTGTGGTACGATAGGCCCACTCTCTACCAGTGCACTAGCGTCTCACATTAAGATTAACTCTTATCCTGCTGAGTAAGTTAAATTAAACTTTCAAGCCTATCGTAAAAACCCGAATAATGTTATATTTCAAACTTGTTTTTGAAGAAAAATATCTCCTTATCGGACAGTGTAGATCCAAGATCAGACTGCACGTTCTGTGTAGTCTGATCTTGATCTACACTGTCAGCAAAAAGTCAGTGAGTCGCGCTTAGCAGCTTGGGGGTATATAAGGACTTTACCGCCGCAAGTAGCATACAACCTTCTAGACTGATTTTTTTTCCTTATGCCATAAAGTATTCTGCATATTCTATTAATGTGTTAAAGGCGCAATGCATGTTGCTTATCCATCTTTTACAAAAAAAGAAAATTCTTCTCGCCGTCCTTCCCCTAAAATTCCTTGAAGGCTTCGTGTGGCAATGCAGCCAGTGAGGCAGAAAGTTTGTTTGCAGAGTACCGGCAAAGATACTCAAGGAACGCATGGTTAGCCGCACTGGTCCCCGTAATATAACTGAGATAATGTTGAAAACGCCGCTAAACACCAAACAAACAAACAAATAAACAAACTAAAAGTAAATGATTCATGTTTTGTTAAAAGGTGGTATGATGCTACAAAAATTATCGACTCGGTTCGAAACTTTTTGCTCTGTGTAAATTTTCTGCACGTCAAAGGACCATTCAACCTCACGCTTTAGTCGGGTTTTAGACAAACTGACCTATTATAATGCAACGGATTGCTTGGTATAGTGAATAACGAAGATACGTTAAATCCCCTTTTCACAGAGGTCCACTTAAATACAAGGATCCTTCAAGTCGTCTGCCAGACCTTTTTATGTTCTCAGGAACGTAGTGAGTCAACAAGGAAAACATTTCTTACACTACAATAAAACGGCGACTCCATTCTGATACATTTTGATAGAAATTCAATTAAACTCTTTATCCGTAAAATCCCGAGTTTTAAAAGCACTAAGATAGAAAGCTTGAGAAAACATTGTGGGAAAAGGAGAAAATGCTGGTAGCCAGCATTTTCTCCTTTTCCCCTCAATGTTTTCTGTCTTTTCACTAACAAATTTCAATATTTGAGTCACATTTATTTTGTTGTCTGTAAATCCTTTCAATTTGAAAAAGTCTACAATTTTGTCGTTTAGTGAAGAGTTACGCTCCTCAAGTGCAAAAGAATGCTGACAGTCAAATTGCGGGCGCCAGTCAAGCGGAAAGCCCATTTGAACAGCAACGAGTACCCTATCAGATTTTAATTGCTACGGGCTCGTGTTATAGGTCTTTATATCTGAAGGGCTCGCTAACCCCCCTCCTCAACGTTAACAATGGCAAAAGGCTATCAAATTCTCTGGAAGAATGGGCAAAGGTTTATGAATTTGCCACTTCTAACAGTCCATAAAACCTCCCTATTTAACCCTTGTCCTGCTGAATAAGTTAAATGACATCTTTAAGTCGATAGTAAAAGCCCTAATATTGCTATTTCAAAGTTATTGTGGGGTTGGGGGAGAAATATCTCCTAATCAGACAGGGTAGATTCAAGATCAGACTGCACGTTCTGTGCAGTCTGATCTTTATCTACACTATCCGCAAAAGGTCAGTGAGTCGCGCTTTGCAGCCGAAGTGTTAAATAGTTCCCGCCTACAAGAAAAAATCTTGTTTGTTTGCACGGTGTTTAACGCCGTTTTCAACATCATTTCAGTTTTATCACGGCGGCGAGTGCACCTAACCATGCCTTCCTGTTTTTTCTCTTATTAATCAGTGCTCGCGCAATGTTCTTCCCAAGCAAATGGCTGCTTTCTAGAAAAAACCATCGTCGAAATAATAATCAGCGGCGAGAGAGGAATGAACCCCGTCGCAATGACAATCATCAATCCTCGGGAAGAAATTGACAGATTCGTTTCGATTCGGAATCGAACCAGAGACCATTCTGGTTTACAGACCTGCGGGTTATCGACTGTCAGCCGCTACCAGCCGCTACTGTCACCATATCTTATCACTAAACTAAACCTAACCCGGAAGTCTGTAATTACGTAACGTAGAGGTAGGCGTATTCAAGCTTTCAAAATGTCACATGCAAGACATTATTTGCAGACAACAATCTTTGAAATTCTTAGTGTTGTCTTATCGTCTGCTGTCATGGTAGAAAAGCCGCCATCTTTAAACATGGCGGAATCGATTCTTGACACCGTCTTCTAACCTCATTATACGTGTCCTTATTTGGAGAAATTTGGTAAATAGTGACAATTTGGAGGGAAGAAAAAACTTCTTAACTCTTTACCAGACGACAAAACTTTAGACCCGTCCATATTGAAAGCGTTTGCAGACGACAGATTTTTTTCGGCTCAAATTATTTGGATTCGTCTGCGAAAGGAAAGAAAACATTGTTGGAAAAGGAGAAAATGCTGGTTACCAGCTTTTTGTCCTTTTCCCACAATGTTTTCAAAAGCCATCTTTGCCAGAGTTGTTAAAATACTGGATTTTTTCGTAAAGGGTGAAAGGGTATGCCGATACTTTCAGGCGAGCAGAATGGGTTCTTTCACACACACAAAAAAATGTCCCATCAAAATACAGAACTCTCGTACCAAAGTGTGGGATTTTTCGTTAAATTTGATTCGAGACACCAACTGACTGCTGAGTAAAATTGTTTTTCCTTTACGCGCCTTTTTACAACTTTACTTGCTTTAGCAGTCAATGTAGATCAAAGATCAGACTGCACAAAACGTGCAGTCTGATCTTTGATCTACGCTGTTCGCTTCTCTGAGACATTCTGAACAAGAGCAACCTTTAAATTGTTATTGGATTCGTCTTAATTCAAAACTGAAAATATCTGTTAGGTTTATTTGGCGCTCTGAAGGTTAATTTGATTTGGGATACCTTCAGAGTGCTGGATAAAAGCAGTACACGTGTGGGGTCCTCAAAACTACTCTAAATATTATTATTCAAGTTTTGCCAGCACGTCTGTCAGACAAGAGAAAGATAAAACCAAAAATAGGAATTAACGTCCTTTCCGGACAATCTTGGCTCTAGTGTCAAACTAGACATGCGCTGCCCTACCACCCAAGGTATGCTAAAATTAAGACAAATCAGTATACGAGAAATGATACCATATTTGTTTCCCATAGATAACAAAGATATTTGAACCATGATCTGTGAAAGGGGGATTAATACATATGCAAAGAGTTTCGACCCCTATAAGCCTGCGCAGTCCGCGCAGGCTGACCTGGGCCGAAACATTTTGCTTTAGGTCAATTTTCTGTATGTCAAAAGGACCAATGTACCTCATAATTCAATCAGCTGTTATACAAAACGTGTTCTATGCATGTGTAATACTGTGATGACTTGCTTGGTACGATGCATCACGGAGATGAATTAAGCCCGCTTTTACCAAAGCATGGCTCATTTCATTTTAATGATAAGAATGTTTATCATCGCCTAAATCTACATCATGTCTCCATACCGGGTAACCAGCCGACGTTTGTTTCATAAACTTTGATCAGGAATCGATAGTCAAGCCTGTATTTGAGCCACGCTCGAGCAGAAAGGGGGCTTAATGGATATCCGTGATGGCATGATACCAAGCAAGTCATCACATAGTTATGGATCCATAAATCTCATTTTGTCTAACAACTGTCTGAATCATGAGGTAGAATGGTCCTTCGACATACAGAAAATTGACCGATAGCAAAAAGTTTCGGCCGAGGTCAGCCTGCGAGGACTGCGCAGGCTGACTGGGATCGATACTGTTTGCAGATGCATTAAGCCCCATTTTCACAGAGCATGGCTCATTTGGTGAAGTAATCATTATTTGAAGTGTCAACATTAGAGTTTTGCATGTAAAGGGCCCTTTGTCAAGCAGCCGTTTGCCCTCATGTAAAGGTCCGTTTGTCAAGCAGCCGTTTGCCCTCAAAGGCCGAAACTGTTTGTTCCCATGGCTGGCTGCTATGTCTAACTGTACACGTATAAGACATCTCAAGTCGACATGATACAGCAGGGAAATGCAAGTCTTCTTCATCAAGCCTTCATTACTGTTTGTCTATATATACTATTACAACGTAAAACACCTTCAAGTATTTTGTGAGACTAAAGACCCAGTTATCCTACCTGGAGCATACCCCGCAACTTTTAATACGAACTTTTCGATGCCAAAATGAGGTTAATGTTTGTGGTAGTTAGACAATTCATTCTAAGTGCATTGGTTGAAATCACCACTTGAAACGTTTAAGGTTTCAGTACTTCTAAATCCTGATAAACCTTGTTACCTTCTACATTTCTGTTGTGATGTAGGAAACCATCATTCAATGGCAAACATAGTAAACGTCAAATATTAAACGTAGACCTACCTTCGAAGAACGCCACCTAGTAATGACGCGTTGAGACATTCAGGGGGCGATAACCGACGCTGAACTTCGGCTACTGTAACTTTATATTTGGACGTTGAACTAAGGAGAGAAAGACGTCCGGGTACGGAACAGAACACATCAGTAGGAGTTACGGTGCCATTGAGGCCGGCATTCACCATTAATGGTTTGGCATTTTCTAGTTTCGGTCGAATACCTGAAAAGAAATTAACAATACTCAGTAACACTATCACGTCATATACATTTATAACAGGCTTGTGTTGCATTGGGCATACTTTATTTTGAGCTTAATGTTATGTTGAGTATTTACAAATTCACCTACACAGTATTTTATTTCAGAGAAAGCGCATTGCTATACTTTGTCATGTATATGTCGGTATCGGACATATACTGTTCAACATATAATTACATGTAAGGGGCTAGCTTTTGACATACCGCCAGTAGAACATAAAACGAGGACACAGAGAATTGACTTTATTGCATAACCTGGAAAATTCCGTGGGGAAAAATTCGGAACTGATTGCTTACAGCAAGGAATCATTCCTTTGTTCTCCACGTTTCTAAAGAAATTGTCATTAGCACACCATTTTTAATTCTTTTTGTAGTGTACTAAACAAAACAAAACTTTTATGTTATCTTTAACGGTTGAGAACACAAGGAAATAATTGGTCATAGTGAATCACGACGAACACAGAGGAGTATCCTTAAAAGCAAAACTCCGGTGCAAATCGAATTTAAAGGAAGCCCAAAATGTTGTAAATGTGATGAACTTGAAACGAGCCCTTAACGTAATTAAATCTGTGTCACTTGTTAATAATGTTTTCCGGTACGACGATTTCCATGTTTATTACATCGTTACACTGCATTGTTGTAAATGTTGTTAAGTGCCGCCATATTTACGACAACACTAGTTTCCCTGCCATCAGCAATCTATGATATTGGCTGGTATTTTTGTATTATAACAAAGGGAAGGATTTTCCGATACAAAAGAGTCAGACTTCGGACGAAGATCCCGTTGAAATACATGAAAAGAGTTAAGTTCAAGAATTAAATTTGCACCAAAGAAGAAATAAATATAAATATTAACATCTGATTGGAAAGCATTTGTTTAAAACAAATGAATCTGATTGCTTTCCTATTGCTGGAAAGAAAACCTTGGAAGGCTAACACTACATCTGCGAGTACTTTATCCTCGTTTTTCTTTTATATTATTGTAGTCCAGAAAAGACAGATCCCTTTTCTGTTAGCTGCCCACTGATTTTAACATTTTTTTTTCTTTGAAACATCATTTAATATAATCTTATTGATTCTAGTAAAGTGTCATTAGGGGAACTAAAGCGAACAGATTAGAACATAAAACTGACAGCGAAACTAATAGCTGCTCGCTTAATGGCTACTAACAAAAAAGGTCAACCACTTTCTACCACAAAACCTACATGTCTGTACTCTCAGTGCTTTGATCCTCCACTTTCAAAAATCCTGCAGGGAGGTTTGTTTTCATTGTTTTCTTATGCATACAAAGATCCTGTAGGAACGAGTTATACTAAAAAAAGATATGCTACAGAGAACTAGAAACCATGGACGTCTCTTTCATCCCTATGATCGGTCTTTGATATGGAAGCGTGAGGCTGACAGATCCAATTAAACGGCACTTCCCAAAGATAATAATTTGCAGTATTGAATGGTGAAACGAGCCGTCAAGTTTTTCTCTTGTATAAAAATCCGCAGTCCCAATTCGCTCTCATTGGATTTTAAATTGGCCGTAATACGGAAGAAACGGACCTAATTCAATTGTTTTCTTCGCTTCTCCTGTTCTTTGAGGAAACACGGTATAGGCGATGAATTTGTTCTCGGCTGAACAATGCGATTAGCCGCAAGAGACGTCAACCCTTAGAGTGCCAAGTAAAACCTTAGATGCTTCTACGGACAGTGCAGATCAAGATCAGATTGCACAGAACGCATAGTCTGATCCTAGATCCACGCTGTGCGATACTTTGTGACATATTCTAACCGAAGAGGCTTTCGAATTGCGAGAAAATTGCTGTTTTCCACTTATGGACAATAATCATCTTGCTTATTTTGCACACAAAGGGTTCAAGTCGAGTAAATCACGGCCCGGGACAGGCAGAGTTAGGTCTAAGCGATGAAATCGATCTCATGTAAAACACCGAAACTCGCCACCTGAACTTTGACAACCCTTTCCTGTCACAGCCTCCTATTTCCTCACTGACCAACCCAATGAACATTACAAAGATGCGTTTTACTCCCCGAACATTAATTTGTAATTTTCTGTGTGAGAGAAATATTTTAACGAAATCACTTGTTTGAGCATTCAGCTTTAAGACAAAATGTTGTAAAGTCAAATGTTGAATATTTTTTCCTTGTAAACACACCCAATTGATCAATGATAAGTAACAACGAACACGAAGGCCTAATTTTGAAATAGATACAGATAGATTATAACGTCGTGCAAATATTATACCAATATCTCTTGTCTCTTATTATAAACAAAAAAGAGTAACTTCATTTAGTCTTTTGCCAATCTCTCATAGAACAGTTGGACGGTACCAATTTGGAAACACTTAAACTGTGGCGGCAAGGATAAACAATGACGGCCGATACCGATCTTCTCGAGCGTTTTGATGAATGTAATTTCTGGTACCTGAAATATTCTTGCCATCAATTGTTCCATTATTTGTACTCGATACAAGAGCACCATTCATGCAAATTGGTGTGAGCAATCTGGAATGCCTAGTTATGATGGATGGTCTGGAGCAGCTATTATCTATGCCAACTAATTACTTGCGATTCACACTTTCCAGGCGAATTTTCGGAAACTTTTCATAGCCATGACAGGAGAGTTCCTGATAAATCGTCACTTCTTGGGTAAAGTATAGCTTTTGTTAATCGCAAACGCCTGGATTATCCGGATGAGATATTGTCAAAGGCGACACATTTTGTCATCCGAACAAAAAGTCCACCAAAAAGTGTCAATTCTATGGCAAACGCTCGAGTTTTTTGCTCGTCCCTCCAGCTTCGCAAGATATCTCTCAAATTGTGTAACACAATATCTCTTGCAGATGATTTTGCTTTTGTCTTGCAGCAGAAAACTTTTAAAGACACTGTTGCAAAAGGAGAAAAAATGATCGTGACGAATTTTCAAGTGCATTTCAGTATCGATATATTATAGTGAATATTATGTTCAGCGTTGAGAGACGAATAACTACTGTCGCAGTAACATTCAACAAATATCCGACCACATTTCCACAGAGCCTGGAATAGGTATTAATAACAATTGCATTCAGTACAAGCCCTGTGCTATATACGGACTGGACGACCATGGCAATCACGCCTTGACATTGTCATTACTTACGGTACTTTGATTACTTTCCACTTAGTCTCTGTGCAGTTGGACAAATTCTCTTTTCTTTTATGATAAATTAGTTATTTCATCCTTTTGACTATGACGCCATACTGGAACTTTTCAACCAGTGACTCAATGTCTGGGTCTAATTTTAGTGACAAAATCACAAACTTAATGTACACTCCATCTGAAGAGGTTTCTGACTGAACATAAATTTTGATTGGCTGATCAGTCCATCTTTTTGTTCATGAATAGTCAAAAAAAAACGAGACTCTGGCAACCAAATTATACACGACTAGGAACCGGAATATAACCAGGATGACTGGCGTTGTGCCGACAATGGTTGAAATACTAGCACAGGTGGACAGAATTCAATTTTAAACCGTACTTCAAAAGTAACGGTGTACCGCCTTCCACCCTGAGAGAAATTTTTACAATGCCCTAGGTAAACAGGAAGCAAATATTTTCGATGAAGCCAAAAAAGGTCTATTGACACCTGTTGATATTTGCTTATCGAATTTTTCAAACCACATTAATTGAAATTAATCCGAAGTCGTTATGATTCAGTAGCATGCCTGTTCGACTTTGCAATAGTTAAGTACTAGCTGCTAAAAGCAACATCAACAGAAATGGCTGACAGTGCTGATTCAGATCAGAGTCTCTAAGATAATAAGAATAATATAATATTATATGCATGTATCTTTTTTGATATATTTTCATTTGAAAATAAACTTTTAATGGTAGCGAATACAACTCCAGTACTGTAACTAGTATTGTAATTCCCTATGGCACCCGATACATGTATCTTTACCCTTTCACCACTAACTAAATAAAAAGGACCATTTCAGTCAATCGCAGGAACAAAGACACTACAAATTCCAATGCTATCTTGGCTAGAGTATTTCACAAAATACTGGGATGCTTGGATCTAAGATCAGAGGCCATCTTCTGTGCATTACGCTCTTGGTCGGCACTGTCAACAAAAGTACCTAATGCAGCCTGTACCACGCTAAACGCTATTAATTGTAATGAATACGAAGCGATATCGACTGACAATTAGCGATATACATCCATGAAATAAGTGAGACATGAATCACAAGCGCGACACACATGTACATTTAATGTGTCCTCTTTTTAAATATTCAGTGGCGATAAATATACGTATCCCCTGTTTCTTTGTTTTGCGTCAAATGCTGAGTTTCAGCTGTATTCTGTCTTACTGAGGCCACCAAGGCACCTTTCGATTCCGATGTTATTTAAATACTTAAACTAATGCTACCTGTAATACTCCTTTTAACCCAGTGGTTCCCTTTTGACATATGTAGGATCGAAACAGTGTTCAGTAGCGAGAGCGTATTCGCCAATGATCATTCTTAAGAACGTTATCAGTCTTATTCTCCAGATTTTTTTTAAATTTGAAAGTAACACAGCTTCTGATTGGCTGAACCAAAGGTTTAGCCAATCAGAAGTTGTGTTACTTTCACAGTTAGAAAACTTTGAAGAATAAGAATGTTCTAAGAATGGTTGGTAAATACGGACCCTGTTACAATCATTAAAGATTGGTGCCTCGCCGGATACTGGGATTATTTTTTGTTCAATTCTATCACTACCAACTTAAGAAAATCCACTTTTTTCCGAGTTCAAAAAGTTATATTTCCACTGGTATTGAAGATGACTATTTTTATAGTACAGCATATGGCCGCAGACGGTGTACATCCAAGACCAGACTGCACGTTCTATGAAGTCCGATCTTGATCTACACCGTCAGCAAAAGCTACCTAAGTTGTCATTGAGTTGTCAACATAATTTCATGGGAGAAAGCACAATTGTTGCAGCATTTCTAACAGTGGTCAAAGGCAAACTGTAAATGACAGGTGTCGAAACAGATCGTAAAAGACATAAGATGGAAGGGCGAAAATGCAAAAAGATGATTAATATTTCCGTTTTAGACACTTAGATACACCGACGGACAGACACCGAGAGAGACAAATATGCTGACGTGAAAGATAATAAAAGAAAAATACAGAGCAAAGATACTACAGAAAAAGAATCGTGGATAAGAAGAAACTCACTGGCAAAATAGAAAAAGACAAAAACGCCTTTAGATAAACAGATACGTGTATTCAGAGCTAATACCTTTACAGAACTTATACTAGAATCATGTAAATATGTATCTGATCAAACAATCACAGAACAATGGCGAGGACGTATCTGGGACATGCACAGTGATGGGTCATATCAGTCAATGACAGATATATTGTCGGCTAGATATCCCAATGCGTACAGACAAGCAGACATTAGATAGACAGACACTCACAGAGACTGGCACTAGTGGTTATGGTGATGGGTGGTGAAATATTAAGAACAACACAAGCTTGTTCGGATAAATATCACTCTAGTTTGTGATACGGTAACGAGGTTCCTCAAACGTTGAAAAAATTAAGATACTAAAAAAGTGACATCTTATTTAGAGATGATATCAGCGAATGAATTTATAAACCATCATTAAAGCGCTCAACCGAGACACGTTTATTTCCTTCGCGTACCGTCACAATAGTGCCCTTTGACAAGCAAATATGCGCCATCGTTTTTTACACAGCGTGCAACAGAACGTGAATGAAAACTACTGGTATTACTGTTCTTTTGGGTTGCCCTATTATCTGTTATTTAATGAAGTTTTTCAACATAATTTCATTAATTATATCATGGCGACCAGCGCGCCTACCTATACTTTCTTTGGGCTTCTTCATCAGTACCAGCCACAGCATGGCTGATTTCCCACCTGAACAATGTTGAAAGTACTTTTGGTAGTGAAAGGGCAATGAATTCTGTCGCAGAAAATTTCTTCAATCCCCGAGAAGAAGTTTGTCCGAGATGGTAAACCAACTCTAGACCACTGGATTCCTAGATCTGCACAATTCTACTCGGCAACAAGAACTTGGCTGAATGAGGTCTTATTATAATTCCGTACTGAATTTCAAAATGTGTTTCTGTATCGAAAAATAATTGAACCATGTCCTGGCAAAGGCGGGTTTAACACATCTCCATGGTGCATTATACCAAGTAAAACATCACATAATTATGGATCCATAAAATCCATTTTTCCAACAGTCTATTGAATCATGAGGTAGATTGGTCTTTCGACATGCAGAAAATTATGAAAAGCAAACAATTTTGACCCTGGTCAGCCCTCGCAGACTGGACATGTTGACCTGGTTGATACTGTCTGCAGATGCACTGAACCCCCTTTTCTCGCCTCATAAACTTCTATACTGAATTTCAAAATGTATTTATGTATGACGAATAACTATAATGATATGAGGTTGATGAAAATTTCAAATGAAATTAAATATTAAACAAACAGACGGCATATGGCGTTATTTGACCTTTAGTGACCCATAAAAATCTCTTGGCGACTTTGTGTCATTAGTCAGTCCTTGACCTTGTTAACAAATAGGCTGAGCGATATTCTTTCATCTGCCAGGGCCCGGTTTCACGAAAAAACTTAAGTCTCTTATTTTACTTAAATCTACTAATGGTCCCAGGTCCTGATTTAAGTTAAGTTTGTTATTTGAGACACATTTAAGCAAAATTAACAGATTGTAGTAACGTTCTCAAATACTGATTTGACATTACATTTCAGACTTAACCAAACAAAGTAAATAGGTTTAAGTCAATTAACAGACTTAAGTCCATTATTTTGCTGAGTTGATCAAGAAATATTGTATCAACGCAGGACTTGAGTATGTTACATAAGTCTGTTATTATTAGTGAAATGCGTCTGGAATAACAAACTTAAGTCAGAAAATAAGTTTGTTTGTAAATTTGAGCAAAATAAGAGACTTAAGTGTTTTCGTGAAACTGAGTCCAGACTGGTTATGGAAAATTTGATGGTTTGCATGCTAAAATCAACGTGCGATGCCTTTAGGGACTTTGTAGAACGATATTTGTCTTCACATGATGTGTAGTCTGATCTTGATCTACGCTGCCTGATATTTTGCAAGATATTTCGAGCAAACGATGGTTTCTTTTGTTGTATTTAGGTGGTTTCTGTGACATGCAATAGCCATTCATATAGAAATCTAAGGGCTAATGAGATACGAGAATATGAAAAATATTTCAGCAGTTCTTTACGTATGTGTAAGCACTATTATCTTCGGTACTGCTCGACCTCTGTCTTTCCAAAGAGACGAACACATTGTGAATCATCACGATAATGAACATGACTCATGCTCTGTGAAAATGGCTTTTAATACATCTGCAAAAAGTTTCGACACAGGTCAGCCTGCGCAGTGGGCGCAGGCTGACCTGAATCGAAACGTTTTGCTTTTGATCAATACTAGTACTTTGCATGTGCAAGGACCATCGACCTTAAGATTCCGTAGTTTGTTTGACAAAATGTTTTTTATGGGTTCACATAAATCATGTGATGGCTTGCTTGATAAAATGCATCACGAATAATGCGTTAAGCCCCCTTTTGCCAGAGCGCCGCTCAAAAGTATTTGCGAAACATTGTACTTTTGAAGAACAAGTAACTACTCGGCACTTCAACTGTTAAATGAATCGCAATGAAAGGACTTTATAAAGTTTAAAACTACAAGTCAAGTGGAAATAGTGCCATTTTAGTATAGTGTTCACCTTCGTACATCTGTTTTGGGTATACACCAAATTCGAAACTCATATTTTGGGTACCCTCACTAGTTGGACACGGTTCAGTAGAACAAAATTTATTTCGTTAAACATAGATTTACGATACAGTTTTACGACATTACAGTGTTAACCGTTCAAATTGGGGTACGTTAGTGCGATCACGCCATCAAATTGATTCACAAATGGTGAAATTTTCGCTGTCACCAACTCACGGTAACTAATTTATGGAGTGTTTAACCTCAGCTTTTCAAAGGCCGATCAAAGATGCGTATGTTATGCTCCAATCTGAAACCCGTGGATCTTTTAAAACAATATACCGTCTTTTCATATGAGCCATGCTCTGTGAAAAGGGTATTTAATGCATCTGCAAAAACTATGGTCCAGGTCAGCCTGCGCAGTCCACGCAGGCTGACCTAGCTCGAAACTGTTTGCTCTTGGTCATTATTCTACATATCCAAGGACCAGTCTACCTCATAATTAAGTTGGTTGTCAGACAAAATGGATTTTATGGATCCCTAAGACTATGATGGCTTGCTTGGTATAAGACATTGTGGATATGTATTAAACCTTCTTTTACCAGAGCATCGCTCATATACAGTGTAACAGAAGTTTGAGTACTTTTACCTTGCCACCAGTATTAAAGGGTCGGCATCAGGACAGGTATGATGTGACACTAAAGAACAGCAAAGAATCGACAAGCTTTGGCTGTTGTTGTTGTTTTCCCCAATGTCATCAACTTTAAAAACACCACAGCGACAGCGAATTGACAACTCTCTTTTCTGGTTTACACAGAACTTGCTAACTTTAATATGAGGAAATACTATTGCAGTGAAGATTATGCTTTGTGTCTCCAGACTGCAAAAACAAGACTGATTTTGATTCTTTAACTGAAGGGCTTTTATGTTATCGTGTTTTTGCTCTCCTTGTTGATGCACAAAATACAATGCATTACAATAACGAGCAATTGTTTGCTGTTCATGAATCCTATGGGATGGAATAGCAGTGGCTAAAAAATTTTTACACAATCGCAAGACAGTCCACCTAAACAACTAAAACGTCAGACTTCCTGTTTCATTTTACATGTACATGTATACGTTGTTTATTTCTGTATGATATATACGACGTTTAGGTCATATATTAGTATACACAATCCTTGACGCTGATTGGTCAAGCCGGTATAGACATGATTTTTATATAGGTTTACAAGTCGTTCATCCCAATGTTACGAAGCCAACAAATGATTCAATAAACCATAAGAAGCCTTTGAACGACATCATCACGCATGCTAACCCAATGCTGGAATACAAATTTAGACCTAGTAAAAGGTAATACAAATGACAAAAATAAAAAGAGAAGCATTGGTGTAAAGGAAGAAATTTCTAATGATATTGAAAACATTTTTGATAAAGGAGCAAATGCTTGTAACAAGCAATTGCTCCTTTCCCATGAATGTTTTTAACGCCTTTTTAAAGCCACATGAAAATTTAAATTCGTTTATCTTCGGAAATGGTTAAAGAAAAATTGCAGTTTATTTCTCTTTTTCTTTTAAACTATTTGATTCGTTATGAACGAAATCATGTGAAGGTTGCACGTCACACATATTTCACACATACAAAAGACGGCGTAGCGGTTTTTGCCACAATAGGATAGACGTAAAACTCAGCTGATTGCCCCCGGGTTTGGGCCGTTGGCAAGGTCTCATATTTTCGGATTCACAAAACATCTAGATCACGTTATAACTTGAGGCGCTGTTACAGTGCTCTATATATGAAACATAATAATAAGTGATTATTTTTTTCTTGCTTCGGGCCGTTACGGTATTTTAACCTTGAAGAGTGCAATTTTCGTAATTTTCTTCCGTGTTTGTCGGGAAAATCGAATTCTATGTTACTTTAGTCGACAGAAAAGGTTGATTTACCTAAATTTCGAAATAAATACATAATTATGCTGGCGGACCCAGTGAAATGACGCCGATCAATACTGTCTGTAGGCATCCAGGCACTCTAAGCATTTTTTGTGTCAGTTATTAATATCAAGCTGAATCCTAAACGCAAATATAAATGAGCCATGCTCTGCCAAAAGGGGGCTTAATGCATCTCCGAGATGAATTATACCAAGCAAGTCATCACGTATATTATGGATGCATAATTACCCTTTTTTAACAACTGATTTAATCATGAGGTAAACTGGTCCTTGAACATACAGAAAATTGATCGATAGCGAAAAGTTTCGGCCCAGGTCAGACTGCGGGGACTGCGCAGGCTGACATGGGTCGATCCTTTTCGCAGAGCATGGCTCAAATGATTTTTGTCGAGAAATTGACGGACTGGTTTCAAAGCATTATTCTCAGTTTACATGTCACATTATCCTCACGCTTTAAGACCAGTCTGTAAGGTTATCCTTTCTTTCCTGGGCGGTTGAGAGGGAATCAATTACATACGTGAAATAAGCAGTCGGAAGAAACAGTCAATATTATCAGTAAATCCAGGGTATTCTTTTACAACACGGAATTTTAACGATCCTGATGAATAAGGCTTTCGAAAACATTTTGGGAAAAAGGGAAAATGCTGATGACCAGCATTTTCTCCTTTGCCTACAACGTTTTCTAGTCTTTCAAAGACAAAGCTCGTCATTTTGACGTCTGTAAATGCTTTGAATACCAACTATTCCAAACTTTTGTCATGTGGTAAAAGGTTATTCATAGTAACAGTATCAAAACCCTGCAAACCATTCTTTGAGTTAAAGTCATGATACTTATTGGCTAGATAAGTCATTATCGTGCTGTGATACATCTGTTTCCAAATGCATCACAGTTACTGTCCTCAAATATGAGAACGGACTTTTGTTTATAAACACATGGAACTGTTACTTTGTTGTCCTCGGTACGAAAGGACCGAAGGTTGAGACCACGACCTGCCAATCTTCAGAAGAACACTATAACCAAAGGACAAACGTGGCCAATCTTCAGAAGATCACTATAACCAAAGGACTATCGTGGCCAATCATCGGCAGAACACTATAACCAAAAGACCATCGTGGCCAATCATCAACAGAACACTATAACCAAAGGACCATCGCGGCCAGTCATCAACAGAACACCATAACCAAAGGACCGTCGCGGCCAATCAACCCACTTATAAATACATGGAACTTTTACACTATGATCCTCGTTGTGAAAGGACCGGAGGTTGCGACCACGACCTGCCAATCTTCGGCAGAAAACTATAACCAAAGGACCATCGTGGCCAATCTTCAGTAGAACACAAAAGGACCATCGTGGTGAGCTATAAAAAGTGTATATATCCATCCTAATTGTTACATATCAAGAACAGTTACCCAAGAATATACCCTACAAATGAAATATCGACTAGCCTATACTGAACTCTAACATTACAATCTACCAGCTTTTTGTTGCTTGAAATCTTAGAATGCCGCAACTAATAGCGATGCTTACGTTGAAACTGTAGTTCGAGGTCAGAAAATCTAGAATTTTTCTCTAGTCCTCGATCTTTAATCCGTCCTAGGTACCGAGACAATTTTAAAATATTAATTATTGTATCTTTTTAATACATGTAAACTGGAAGTTCTCATTTCATCTACTCTGCAGTCATCGTGATCACGAAACACGAAAGGTCAAGGCATCCGTCTGTGTTATAAAGAATTGTGGGATTACATACATATAAGTGCCTCTTCACAAATTTGACAGATCATAATACATAGGTTACTCGTATTTCCAGATGATTCGTTGAAATTGTAGTTATAATTATATAAAGCTTTTGTAAAGAAGAATACACCATCAGGGTGGACCTGTTCCTGGTAATAACTATAACATTGCCTAGAAATCATTAAGCTACATGTACATGTACGACCAGCCTTGGCGGTTATCAAACTCTTGTATACTTGTATCCTTCAACATTTTTAACTCTTGCAGCGCCAAAGGCGAAAACAGGATCTTTTGCTGACTGTATAGATAAAGATCAGACTGCACAGGACGTGCAGTCTGATCTTGGATCTATACAATCCGCCTGTAAGGTCAAGCCTATATGGTACAACATTTTCTGAGTTTCAGTGGGATGTATTTTCACCCATCGAAAGAAGTCGAGTTTATCTATTTGGCGCTAAAAGAGTTGTCAGGCCTTTATACCCCTGGGTTGAAGTATTTAGTATAACAATAAGCTGCCAAAAATAAAGAAAGCGGTTGTTGTTAAAATGCATTTAAATCTGAATTACCATATAAAAGTATGGAAATTATTGTGAAGATGACAATCTGTTATTGTACAGTCGGTTCAAGTGTTAGTCGCTGGCAGAAAAATTAATTTCAAAACTAGGTTAAAAGTTGCCAGGTCACACTATGTTTTGTTTATTTTTTGCCTGATTTTATAATTCATGTTTCTTCAAGTGACTAACATTTGGACCAACCATACAATGACAGAAGGTCATCTCCACATTGTCCATACTTTTAAATGGTAAGATTTAAATTAAATGCATTTTAACACCTGCAATGTTATTTTGGCCGCTATTGGGCCTTTAAAAGACCTAACCACTAAATCGAAAAGCAAACAGGAGACAGCTTTGAAAGTGTGCTTGTAAGATATAAATAACCAACATGAATTGCGGTTTCAAGCATGGATCTATGGAAATACTTTGTGACAATGAAAGAAATTGCTCCTACCAAGCACTTTCTCATTCTAGCCGCTGAATGTTTTTTTTTTTCCATGAGAAACTGATCAGAGGCAAGACGCAAAGTGTCATCTGCAGCATGTAAATGTTTAAATCAGGAAATTCTTGTGAATATATGTTGGAATTGACAATTTCATTAAATGCATCTTCAGGTTAGCCAAACGCAAAAAGTTCAAGAACGCGAAGGGAACGGCGGTTTTTACGTTTAAATGTCAAACCATGTATACTCCGCTTTAAATAACTCGTGAAACAATCGCGTTCCTCGGTATGACGTCTTTACGTCTTAACCCTTAACATGCTAAATTACGTAAATGAAACTTTCAAGCTGACGGTAAAATCCTGAATTTGGCTATTTCAAAAGTATTTTTTGGAGGAAACATATCTCCTTATCTGACAGTGTAGATCCAAAATCAGACTGCATGTTCTGTGCAGTCTGATCTTGGATCTACACTTTCCTTAAAAGGCCATTACGTCGCGCTAAGCAGGGTTGCAAAAAAAGGCAATGCGTGTGTAAATAAACGACATTTATACAGACCACAGGTTGAACGCATAAATACAAAATGTTTTCGCTTTTCATCATCCTAGATGCGTCTTTCATCCTAGCAAGAATTTAGGGTCCGATACGCTCCTGCTGGTAATAGTCTTTGAAAACATTGTGAAAGAATGAGCAGTTGCTAGTGAAAAGGAATTTTCTGTAAGGAATGTTTTCGGTATCATTTAACAAGATATACTCCTTTTTTTTTTTTAAATCTATTCTTATACAGTATGTCACGTTATAAATTTATGGCATACCTAAAAGTCTGGTATGATAGCTTTGGTCAAAAGCACAACACATTTTAACCATGCTCTGGCAAAAAGGGGGTTAATTGCATCTGATCGTGATGCATGATACCAAGCAAGTCATCACATAATTATGGATCTGTAAAATCCATTTTGTTTAACAACCGACTGAATCCTGGGTCCGTATTCACCAACCATTCTTAAGAACATTCTTGGTCTTGTTCTTCAAAATTTTCCAAATTCTGTATGGTTTAGCCAATCAGAAGGTGTGTTACTTTCAAATTTGGAAAATTTTGAAGAATAAGTCCAAGAACGTTCTTAAGAATGGTTGGTGAATACGGACCCTGATGTTGAATGGTCCTTGGAAACGCAGATAATTAACCAAAGGCAAAACGTTTCGACACATGTCAGCCTACTCGGACTGCGCAGGCTGATCTGGTCGATACTATTTTTTGCAAATGCATCAAGTCTCTTTTGACAGAGCATGGCTTATTTACACGCACAACGAGGTCTTCGGTTTGTTGTGACATTTAACTGTCTATTCATTTACTTGTCAGTTATGTCACATTGACACATTTCACCTAACCATGTAATTCATGAGCAGTTCATAGCAAATTTCCATTGCCTGTTCCTCCCAAGGCACTACAAAGCTTCGATTTGGTGATTGTGAAAATCAAGAGACACGTGAATAAGTGAATTGTCGCCGTGATATATTTGAGTTAACCGTTGAAACCGGCATAAAACACCATTCAAATAAGCTATTCAAATGTATCAACTTATAAATTACAAATCAAGCTTACCTTTCCGGATGACTGATTGGTTCTGGTCTAGATATGAATTTGTGTCGTCTATATTGCCCTGTAAGTAGAAAATGATATTCGTCTTTAAATTAGGTCATATCAGTACAAACCATTTTTCAAAGAAATTAACTGTTTACTTTCGTTTCATCTTATATATAACGCTAATAATTGACTAGATTTTTTTTTATTTCCATAAGAATGTCGGAGCCAGTTGCAATATCATTTTCAAACCTTTGTTGTCAACAGTGTATGTCATAACTAACTTGTGTTTATCTTTTGGCATGACTCTCTCCTAGTAAGTACAGTGGTGGTACTAAGGTGATGTTGATGATGTTGGTATGTTTGCTGTCATTTCTTTTATATTAACGTGATTATTCAATTGTTTTGGTACTGTGTTCATAGTTTCAAATGAAAACAGAAAGGATCTGTCAATGTTGTATACAGAACTGGTTTGACTAATAGTGTGTTGTAGATAAATTTGACAAGAAAAGATTCATTGTCGAGTATGCATCGAGCCTTGTCAAGAAGTATCTGTGATGTATTTACTTAGTTTTGTCAAGTAATGTTCATCATTTTTTACAGAATGTGAGCATACTGTAACCCACAACGCATTCAGCACTTCAAGAGATGTACTTAGGTCTCTGGCAGTAACACGAGTATTCTTTAGAGTTCATGTAGTCCTAGGATGACGATGAGGAAATATTCAATTTAACATCTGCCATATTTGCAAAGCGTATTTTTTTCGATGCGGTTTAAAACTGTTCAAAACTCAGTGTTTGATTCCATTGATGCATGCATCTTCTGTACATGCCGCGAATCACGAATATTACAGTGTTAGTACAATGTAACCGCGTAGTAGTTTTAAGAAGTCTTTTAGAATCGGTGTCAGTAATTTTTATTAAAAAAGAAAAGATCTAGAGCTAGGAGTTGAAAGAACTCGTGAGCAAATATTGCCCTTTAAGTGGGCCAACCTCATATACATGACTGAATCATGTTCATATATAATGAACACTTTTAACACTTTGGTGTCAAGGACAATAGGATAATCTTTGTCTAGATTTAGATACTAATGCATATATAGTGTATTCTGATCAGGGCTTTAATTATCAATTGATATCTTGAGCGATATTCCGACGACAAGAAGCATTGTATGATTAGAACTTTTTGTACTGCTGACTCCATATATCCACTTCACTTATTTGAAACTCATTAAAATTAGAATTAATGCCAAAATCAAGTGTAGTTTTAAAGGCCCAATAGCAGTTTATTTATTTATCTATTCTCTCAACATACACTAATGACAGGCAAAACGGACCGTAATATCGTAATTGTTGGCATTATTGTGTAGAGTCCTTTTCCAAGAAATCGCTGCTCATCGTTCACATTAATAACCTACTAAAAGATCGAAATTCATTTGTCGTCTGCTTTTACTGGAGCATAACCGAAGCGCCTCAGCATTTTTGATGGATTGAAATGTACATATGGAGGGATCGCCATGGCAACGCCGCGTTTATGTCATTTCAGTGTAGCGTAGTAATTTATCTTGCTTGACACAGGTAAAAAAAAAATAGTTTGGTCATGAGTTGTACGAGTAACGGCGTGTGTGGAAACAGATTGTCGTCTGTCACATGGGACGCCCGTCAATTACTTAGTCTGGTTTCCGAATTCGCTTTCGACAGACAAAGCTTTGTTTACTGGGAGAGGGGTACCATGCGATTTAGGGTTAAGTCGTTGACTTTGAAAGGGTTTTGGTCTTTACCTTTCTGAGTATGTTCTGCTTATGTTTTGGCTCTCGGTCCTTTAAAATTGACATTTGCCTCTCTAGTATCAACAACAAGTTTATAACCAAACTTATAATGGTGTTGAAATGCTTGCATACAATTTTGACTCGAGATATGAAAGTTTCCTAAACGGTTTGAGGGCAAGATAATATAAAAGATGGTGAAAAAGAAAACTGAACAAGATAAGTCAGTTATCTGGACACTTTATGGCCAATGTGCTCGTAAACGTTGGTAACAATTTTAAATCATGTACTGGACCTACTTGCAGGATCACCGCAATCTGTCAGAAGGTTGTTCAAAGACCTAAGATTCTCATTGCCTTAAAGTTGGAAGCTATTTCTACCACTGTCGACCTAATGTCGATCAATGGCTTTGTGGGCACCAGTTGAATTCGAACGCCGATCTACCAAATACAAATCCAGCATCTGTAGCGATTGACTCTCGATTGGATTCCACTCTCAATGCAATGATGCAGAGGTCGCGGCAAGTGGACAGTGAAAGTATATCGACAGCTTTAACCTGCGTTTCGTGATCTCTAATATCATTTGCTGCATGTAGACTAACATGAGACTGCACGTCCGTGCTGTCTGATCTCGGTCAACACTCTCTGATATCAAATTAAATATTGGACAATTACTTCACTCATTTGGAATAAAAATGGTCGATCATGATCAAGCATTCGTACTGCTGATTTCTCTTTCATCAGCAGAGAAAGGTTAAGTATACGTATGGCCTCAACTTGAACTGACTTGTTCCCGAGTCAGTTTATCGAGTGACCCTTGCTTGGATTTCACAATTCATAAAACCAGGGGTTGGATTTCGGCAAACGAGCCTCGTTTAAGAGGTCACAACGAGATGGGGTCTAAATGGGCTGTAATTAGACGCTCTGTTCAAAAGGCGACCCGCGGGTCGCAATCAGGACTAATAGGGCCAAATGAAAGAGGTGCGATTGGCTCTAACACCCCTTAAAGATTGACTGTGTTATAAATGCTAATAGTGGGATGAAAAATCTGATTTTGAAAAACATTAATTATTACTGGTTACGAAAACGGTCAGTTTTTCATGAATATTTTGTCCAGAAATCGTTGTATGCGTTTCTTTTGAACCATGCCCGGTTGGTGTTAAGTTTTGTTTGTTCATAGAAAGACTGGGGGAAATATGTCGGGTCAAAGAATACATGTATCATTTTTTTTTATCCATCCTCGAAAGATGCGATTTGTCTTGATCCTACCTTTGATAGATCTTTGTAGTGTTTCATGAGTTATTTATCGAACGCAGTTTTTTCGTATTATATCTTTCCGTGTGCCTTTCTCTGTCTCATTTGTCTGTGTTTTCAACCCTTTAAAAACGGATTTTGTACCTAAATCATTGTGTCGTCCATGAATTCTATTCTCGTCTGATAAAGAGTTGGACTAGCTTTCTACTGTTATAGCTGTGTGACAACTTTAAGCTCGGTTATACAATATATATATTTGTTATGCTGCATGTAAGAGAAAAACAATTGGACGATAACAGTATTGTTGAAAGTATGCAGATTTATGCATTATGGTCCGTTGGCCTTATATACAGATTGTCTGAATAAAGAAATCTGAAATCTGCCAGTTCCTCTCTCTCTCTCTCTCTCTCTCTCTCTCATGAAAACAGTCATGACCTTTTGTGTTTACCACTTAGCGGACAGTCAAATCTACATGGCAAAAATCTTGGTAAATCTGAACACCAGACTATCTTGAAACTGATTCACTGGCTCGAGTGGGTTTCGTTTTATAACTTCCAATGTCCTACATTAAATTCAATGATGAAAACTTGAAGTGTCCAACAAAAATAGCCGTCCGCCTGAGTCAAGAATTACTTTCCATGGCAAGGTCTTGCAAGAACTGTCTGGATTCGTACCCTACAATCTACTACATTCAGAGGAACCAAGATCGAGCCTTATACCCGAGCATTCTACGATTATTTTTCTTTGCAGAGAACTTGGATATCTTGGGTAAACCCTACTATTATGATCATGGCGTTTTAACCCGTAAAATGCTACATAAACCAATTCTTTACCCAACGACAAAATTTTGGACACGACCAAATTGAAAGCATTTGCAGACGGCGAATGAAATATAGCTTAACCCTTTACCGCGCAATGCCGCCTTTTGACGCCCCTGGAAAAGAAACCTTTTGAAAACATTGTGTGAAAAGGAGAAAATGCTGGTAACCAGCATTTTCTCCTTTTCCCACAATGTTTTCTACCCTATAAAAGAAAAATTGCACCATTTGAGCCACATTGAAATTGTCGTCTGCAAATGCTTTCAATTTGGACGAGGCTAAAATTTTGTCGTCTGGTAAAGGGTTAAATGATGATCACTGTCTTTGATAGGGTAGAAAAATGTGATGGGGAAAGGAGAAACTGCTGGAAATATTTGAAAATATTTTGGGTAAAGGAAACAATTTGTGGTAAAATGAGAAATAATTAATGCTGCTAACCAGCATTTTCTCCTTTTCCGACAATGTCTCCTTCGTTTTACTGACAAATTTCAACTTTTATGTCACGTTCACTATTTTATCTGCTAATTCTTTCAATTTAGACACGTGTATAATTTTTTGCTGTCTGGAAAAGACTTAAGGTTCTTTTAGTTCTTAATATAAAGAAAAAAAAAGCAAACAAGCGCGCACCCCTTTAATTCTTTACTAAGTGACAATATTATAGGCTGGTCCAAACTGAAAGCATTTGGAGGCTAACATTAAATATTGCTCAGATGGTGAGTTTGTCTGTGATAGGATAGAAAACATTGTGAGAAAGGGAGAAATGCTGGTTACCAGCATTTTCTCCTTTTCCCCACGATTTTTTCCAAATTTCAATGTTTTCCTCTGTTAGGGTCGCTAAAACTCGGGATTGTATGGTAAAGAGTTAAAATGTCGGGATATGGTTTTGAACTTCCTGTGAACACTCTACCCGAATAATCCCGCCCACACCACTTTTAATCTCAAGTTCCTATCAGACATTATTAGTTAATATGTATGCTCATATTTCCCTCAATAAACCCGCCTACATCACTCTAAAATCCAGTTCATATGAGACATTACGTAACTTACCCTCAACCCTTTCAGCTCACTTAGGCGAAGCTAGGGCCTTTTGCAGACGGCATAGCTAAAGATCAGATGGCACAGACAGAACACACAATCTGGTCTTAGATCTATATGGTCCACTTCTTAAGTCAAGCATGTAAGATAATTTTTTTGCTGAGTTTCAATGGGCCATATCTTCAGCAGTCGAAATAGGTCGACGATAAAATATTTGGCGATGAAAGTGTTATGCTCAGCACTATGAATGGGATTGTGCACTTTCAATTTGTAATTAAACAATTCCTTAAATTAGTGCTCTTTTATGTTTCTTTGTCAAAATCTGTAGCGAAAAAAAATCAGACAGAGTGGTTCAAAGATCAGATTAAAGGTTCATTACAGTACGATCTTGGTCAACACCTTCCACAATTAGGCTAACTAGTCAATGACCTCTTCACCCCTATTCTGCTAAATAACTTCAATGAAACTTTAAAGTAGACGGTAAAACCAAAATGTTGGTATTTCAAATTTGTGGGGGCTGGGAAAATATCCCCTTATCGGACAGTGTAGATTCAAGATCAGACTGCACGTTTTGTGCAGTCTGATCTTGATCTACACTGTCCGCAAAAGGTCTGTGAGTCTTGCTTAGCAGCCTAAGGGTTAAACCTTGCTATACGTGCATGTAATGTTACAATGGGAGGATGCAAATGTGGGAAACAAGCTATTTTAATTTCATTCTGCAGCACTCACAGTCTTACACCACCTTTCAGCCCAGATTTAGCGATTCGCACTTAGCACCTGTTGTAAAGCTCCATCACGGACCATTAACCTCATTTCCTACGGTTTTATGCAAATTTATCTAATATGTTCTTCTTGCATGTCGATTTTTTAGATTTTTTAGAGTTTGACTGACACATTATGAACGTTTTTAGATAGGAGCCTTTCTAAACTATGACTGCATATCACCAACATTTACAACTACAGCTGATGATTATGATGATAATGATGATGATGTCGTCGACGACGACGATGATGATGATGATGATGATGATTAAGGGTAATTTTCCAGGTATCGCAATGTTTTTCTGTAATTCTTTATGCAAATTTTGATTAATTCGAGAAATTTACGTGCTTGCGTTTTTATTAAAAAAGAAATAAAACAAAACCGGAATAATCAAAATTTAAAAATCATTAGGTTATGAGTATATGCATATTGTTGATAAAAGAACTAAACGGGAAATTACTTCTTACACATGAACCATGCTCTGTGAAAAGGGGCATAGTCCATCTGTGAAAATTATCGACCCAAGTCAGCCTAAGTAGTTCGCGCAGGCTGATCTGGACCGAAACTTGTCGTTATTGGTCAATTTTCTGTATGTCCAAGGAGCAGTCTACCTCATGATTCAGTCGGTTGTTAGACAAAATGGATTTTATAGATCCATAACTATGTAATGATTTGCTTAGTACCATGGATTACGGGGATGCATTAAGCCCCCTTTTGCCAGAGCATGGCTCAGTTATTGTTCGTACAAAATCTCTGTGATGATTAAAATCTATTACTTTAATTAATTCTTAGACTCTGCTCGCTTTTTTAGCAAACCAACTGTCACATATGCAACCAGCATAGGGCTCGAATTATTTCAAATGTTTACTTCCAGAAACAAATCTGAAGCCAGCGACTTTGAAAACATTCTTTTAAAACGCGGATGGTCAGCTACGATCGATCAAGGTTCGACTGTATACAAGTGTAAACATTGTTGGAAAAGGAGAAATTGCTCGTGACCAGAAAATTCTCTTTTTGCCGATGTGTGGCCTCTCAATGGCTTTGGCAAAATCCCTGAGGTCAAAATAACATCAAAACATTTGAGCCTCACCCTGGCAAAAGGGATTTTATGTTTCTTCGGTTATAATTATGGATCCATTGAATCTATTTTCTCTAACAACTGACTGAATGAGGTAGACAAGTCCTTTGACATGCAGCAAATTGACCAATAGCAAAAAGCTTCGATCCAGGTCAGCCTGCGCGAACTGCGCAGGCTGACCTGGGTCGATACTTTTTTGCAGATGCATTTAAACCCCTATTCACAGAGCATGACTCATTTTCAAATGCTCTGTTGGCAAAAAAAAATGTCTCATGCAAGACGAAAAAAATATCGTCTGCTGTTATACAGATGTATTGGAGGGCTCGTTTGCTCCAAGAATTTTGTCTTTATATTTTTATGACTTTGCTTTAGATTGGCTTTTGAGATTTGTCCCGTTTTATTCTAGTGTAAATGCATTAATTACTCTAAGTAGCAGAGTTTGTGCGATCGAGTGCAGCGATTGCACTCTGCTTTCAGAACCCTTTGCCAAACAACTGCCGCTTTACACGTCATGTTATAGTAGCAGCGTCTGAAGACGTTGTGGAAAATGGACGTTTGTTTGGTTTCAATTTGCTACTGTTTTCCCGCGACTGTTTCCATGCCTTTCAAAAACACGTTTACTTTAATTCGACAAGAACACAATGACGAAATAATTATTGAAATGTTTTGACTCCAGTCTGTATTGAAACATTAAACTCATATCACAGAAAGAAAAGGCCGGTTCATCTTGACAAAAAATAACACACATAAACACATAAATATTTTTATATATTTCCACGAGTCGGTGCAGACTTAGGTGCGGTACAAAGGACAGAAAAAAAATCGAAGGTTTTTTTTTTCTTTCTTCTTCATTTTGTACAGCGTTGCTACTGTTTACATGAAGTAGTTCATTAATTTTCGTGACTGTTTTATTGCATAAAATTTAAAAAAGAAATGATCAGTAGGCGAATGATTTCGTTTTTACTACTGCTGCACTTTATTTCATACCTTGACATCTTTGTTCACATACAGCCGTACCACTTGTAGGGTTAGACATTATTCATTCTTAAACAAACCATCCAGAGTTTTAAAGACCTTGAAAAAGAGACTTTTGAAAACATTGTGGAAAAAGGAGACAATGCTGGTAATCAGCATTGTCTCCCTTTTTCACAATGTTTTCTACCCTTTCAAAAGGCATGTTCCATCCCTAGAGGCACATTTAGTTTGGGGTCTGTAGATACTTTCAGCAACGCCCAATATTTTTTGTCCTGTAAAGAGTTAACACTTAAGCTGCTGAATAGCTGCTTAATAAATGAAACGCAAATTTCTTCTCAATACTACTCAATACTAAAAGTCCAAACATTGCGGTTTCAAAGTTGATTTCACCGGAAAGAAAATACCGTATCGGACAGTGTAGATCTAAGATTAGACTGCACGTTCTGTGCAGTCTGATCTTGATCTACACTGTCCGCAAAAGGTCAGTGGGTCGCGATAAGCAGCTTAAGGGTTAAAAAACTGAGCATGTCCAATATTTTAGTGAAAAGGCTCAGTGTTTATATAACTTCCTTTTCTCATGCTCAGCTCGAACTGAGCATGAAATTTGAAAGTAGTTAAAATACAATTTTATACAACTATTTGTGTTACTTCTAAATTTCTTGGGCAATTCAAAGATTATTTGAACATAATTCTATGCAAGTACTGGCGTAAACTGGCGTAACTGTTACAGCATTTCCTTGCTTCTTCTCCTTAGATTAATCTTTTTTTTTTTTCACAGTCTGAGGCATTTAGCAAGTTTAAAGTTGAGCATGAACTCAGCTGAGCTTGAAGCGAACTTAAGTTTTCGAAGCATGGTTCCCATGTTGCATAAACAAGGGTCCGTATTTATTAAATCGATACTATTGGCTTAACAAAGATAAACATCTAGTTTCTGACAGCAGAGAACCACACACTAAGACATTTCTGCTGCACTAATTGGAGAGATGCAATTCGATCTCTGAGGTGAGATATTGACATCTCCCAGATCGGTGTAAATTTCATTATGTGTAATTATTATGACACCGCCGACACTAATTTGTAAAACTTCCCAATACGTGAGAAATGGACACCGCTGTAAATAAATATTTATTTGCTGCTTAGGGATGGCCAATGGTCAAGCTTTTGCCACCATAGCGGACAGTAATTGATTATGCCTGATCCAATTAGGAACTCTGTTTGTATTTCATTACAGTATTAGTCCTATACGGTATCGCCCTGATTTGAAGAAACGGTCTGGTTTGTGAACAGCGACCCACTCTACCCATTACTTTATGCAGACGACATATTGTGTCTTGCAGTAGACCTCATAGACAGCATTGTGGTTAAAGAAGGAATTCAAACCTCTGCTGTTAACAATCGTGTCAAGGAAACAAATCAAGCAGTATAATGATTATATTTCAGTCACAAAACTTTGCTAAATTTCAATCGAGATACACCAGCATATGGTTTCGATTTTAATTTTTCTATCTGAAATAAATGCAGCTGTGGCCGCCGTAATTATGAAAAGATTTATACGCCAATTCCAGGCGTTACATTGTTTTCACGTAATAGTAAGATGTACTTTTCTCGGATAAAAGGAAATGTGTGTATGATTGACATTCCGTTGTCCGGAAAAAAAAAGGGGGGACAATCATTCTTCGGGCCGAAACGTTGAAAACATCTAGAGCTTAACTCTTACCCTGTTATATAAAAAAAAATAAAACCTTCAAGTCGATGGGGGAAAAAAACAAATAATGTTAATTAAAACTTTTTTATCTACTCATCGGACAGAGTAGATCAAAGATCAGACTGCACGCTCTGTGCAGTCTGATCTTGATATACACTGTCCGCAAAAGGTCAGTAAGTCGCGCCTAGCAGCTTAAGGGTTAACATAAAAATGACATCAAGAGACGTGATTATGCTTTTGAGCACGTTCCTTCATTGATTCGGGTTTTAGGTATATAGCCTTTTTTTTCAGCTTTGAACATCTCAAAATGAAACTTATATTATCAATTACGTCTATTAAAACGTTTAACAAATTGTGTCTAGACTTTATCTGGTTTTAATAATAGATACATCTCGACCTGTTACCAATTTACATGATATTTCAACATGTCCAAAAAGAATTTAAGAAAAAAAAAACGATATAATATAAAGGCCTATTTTTGTCTATGTCCGATTCAATGTAGGTCTTCGGGAAAATGCCCGTTAAACTTTCGCTCCAACTAGAATTTTGGACTTCTCTTACGTCTTCGCTTCGGACTTAAGGAAGTTAAAATTCATACAACTGATACTTAATATCGTACGAACGGTCAAGCTAGAAATCATTAGATTTAACCAATTTATCTATTTATCAAATTGATTTATAAATCATTCTTCTAAACATACCCTAAAGGGTATTTATGTTACACCTCCCGACAGGTTTTTGTAGTTGTTGCTGTTGTTTTTAAAGAAAAGAGATACTGATCGTAACAGCCAATTTCTCAACCAGTCACAATATTTTCACGTCTTTGTATTTGTATATTGAATATTAATATATAAATCTACCAAATTTCTCTCCTGTAGATTTGTTTCGGGAGATAGTTAAGTCTTTACCAAATATTCCCGAGTCTAAGGGACCTTGAGCAAGACGAAGCAAATGCTACTGACCAGCTTTTACGCCTCAACATGTCATTCCTTCTCAAAGATAAATCTCTTTCAACTTTTGAAAGATAAATCTCATCATTTGAGTCAGATTTAACTTGTCGACTGCAAATGGTTTCAATTTGGACAAGTCTAGGATTCTGTCGTCATGTACGAGTAAAGAATTAACACTTTACGACTCGACAAAATACAGTGTATTAGTCTTGTCCAAATTGAAAGCATGTCCAGGCAACAACAAATAAAGATATAGCTAAAATTATGATTTCAGTCTTTGAAAGAGTTGAAAACGTTGTTGGAAAAGAAGAAAATACTGGTTACCAGCATTTTCTTCTTTTCCCACAATGTTTTCAAATGGCCTCTTTCTCAGGCCTCGTTAAATCTCGGGATTGTTTGATAAGGAGTTCAACAATGTTGTTCTGTCAATGTATCTCTCACGCGCGAATAATTTCTTACATATAAAACTGGCGTCCGAAAGACAATTAACAGCCATAATGCTTTCCTTCTTTCCCTGAAATTAACATTGTTGACTCTCATTTCCTTTTAATAATTTATTGTGGTTTTGGGCAGGGGGATAAAAGCGGTCTATGAGCTGTAGAACGGCAAAAAGGGAATATATTAAAAGATTCACAGGTCGTAGTGAAATTACCTCAATATTACAAGAAAAAGAAGAATGCTTTAAACGCCTTTAACAATCACAGTGCTCCACCCGATGATCAAAATGAAGAGATTCCGTGTTACTTTTCCTCCTCTAGCTATACTGGAGACGGTGTTCAGCCGGAAGTGTCCAGACGCATTACTGTCGTCAATGTGTGCTTCCGCGAACAGTAAATACTTTTTCTTTGTGAGCTAACAAAATCTAAGACTTAGTCACTTAGTCGTACTGAAAGCGTTTGCAGACGACAAATTAAATGTGGATAAAATGATTAGATTTGTCTTTGAAAGGATAGAAAACATTGCGGGCAAAGAAGAAAATGCTGATAACCAGCATTTTTTTTTTTTTTTTTTTTTCTAAACCCGAGATGTTTCCAAAAGCTCTCCTTCTACGGGTCATGAAGCACGGGATTGTTTGACAACAGGTTTCAAATACCGTTTACAGAATTAAATAACGATTCCAGAGAGGGTTTTCAATAATTCTATGCCCTCTTGGTCTGTATTCGCCAGCGATTCTAAAATCAATGTAAATTCAAAATCTCTTCTTCTGTACTAGCCACTCAGATACATAGTCTTTGAACTTAAAATCAGACTGATAGTATGAATGATTAGACACAAATGTACAGTTGCTTGTCGTTCACTAATGATTCTAAATTCAACGTTAATTCACAATTCTCAGCTTCTGTCCTAACAAGACAGTTACATAGTCTTTGAATTTAGAATCAGATTGATAGAAGGAATGATTAGACACAACTGTACAGTTGCTTGTCGTCCATGACAGTATGTTGTTGTAGTCCTGCCACGTGGACACTCAGTTTTTATGACTAAATTCAGTAATCTTTGTCACCAAATGCTTTGGTATCCCGACGCAAAGTCCTGAAACATTTTATTCTACAACAAGCATTTTCTCCGTTCGCCTTCTCAAGTTTTTCTGTGGTTTCACATGTACTTGAGCATTGAATCTTACTTTAAGCTTATGGTCCATACTTTCTAAGAAAGTTTTGGCAATTTTCAGCTGCATTTCTTTGTAGTTATGAGCTCACCTACGAGTCAGAATACCCTTTTATTTTTATCAGCTAAATGTGTTCATTCGAAGTTCAGATCAGGCCTTCGATAAATGACCATATATATTGATCAAAAATCGGTCGGATTTTTCAATCCAAAAAGAGGACAATAGGTCAGTACATCACAACGGTAACAACCTTTGGGATAAACTGCATATTTGATTACGAAATTCCCCTGGGGCGAATGTATTTAATATTTAGTGCGAAGGACACGCTTCATGAAATCTGGGACAATGCAGTATAGCTTTTGTTTCTACATCATCATCATAATTTTGAAAATTGTATGGAGATAGAAACTTCTCCATTAAAAAGCCCGTTTCCTGTTCCAGAAAAAATGTCTTGTTTATTCTTTTACTACACCAAAACGAGTTTTAGTTTTCATCTCAGAAGTACAAAGCCTTGAAAAACATTGGCGTAAAATGAGCGATTGATAGAAGGTCATTTTCTACTATATTGTCCTTATCTGTTTAAAGATCATAATACTTGCTAAGTCCTTTATTTCAGAGAAAATTCCCAGCATGTCAAATGGAGGCAGATTACAAGTTATACCGACGTAGTTACAACCTCTCCCCGAAGTAAAACCGAACATAATTTGATCTTAATTTCTTGAATTTAATTTAATACAGTTATAATAGATTGTTTATTTTACAGCACGGCTAATGACATCAACAAATATTGTGAGGTAACAAATCTTATGTTATAGAGTGAGAGACAGTGCCGGACTGAACTTTGAAGAAACCAGAGATAACTATGATTCGTTTAGGACTTTGCTTGATGTTTCTCGAATCTTTTGGAACTTTTTGAAGTATACACCAATTGAACTCAATATATTACCTATACGAGATAAATGGTAAAACTTTAATAACTTTAATTTAATGTATTGGTATGTATTAGTCTTAGGTGAAACTTCCTAGTTTAGGTATCTTGCAATCCACTGAAAATTAGAGAAATTTTATATCGTAGACTTTACTAGCAGATCCATGATCAGATTGCACATTCTGTGAAGTCTTATCTTGATCTATGCCATCTAAAAATGCTCCTTCTTTGGCCTATGGCGTTGAAACGATTAATATTTAGAATAACTGAACAAGTCTGCACTGTAACAACTTTAACAATGTTATGAAAAGCGCAGAACATGCGTCGCTATGTCCAGACACGTGATGACCTTATTGCCATATCAAACCGGATGTAGTATTCCCAGAATGCCAGTTAAACAGGACCTTCATTTTCCGGAATAAACCAATGGCTGTGACCCGAGGCGTTTTATTGGTTCACTACAGTGGAACTGTCACGAACATAGTTAATGTTATTGATCAGAGGGTTCTGTAGAGGTTAGAGAAATCTTGGTATTTGAAAATCTGTCTAGTTTTCTAGCACTAACAGCGCAGTATACAATTGTCACCTTTTTTTTTTTGCTCGTTTCAAAGCATACAGATTGTACATTATATGTGCCTCAACAATGAAAAAGGATATTGTGCCAGGAAAATCATTGAAACTTTTTCAGTACTTTGACATACATTAAATTGTATAACACACTTCTTATGATGAAATGCTTAGATCATTGAAATTCATTTTCTTTGATCAAGTTTAACTACACGCTGATTTCTAAATTATTTTGGTAGTATCGCGAAGACAGCTTATTTGTTCATGCTTTAAGGCCCTATAATAGCTGTTAAAAATGTGACCCAGTGGCATCAGTAACTAAAGTATTTATAACGATGTTGGACATTAGACCTAGGTCCCTGATCACACCAAAATGCCGTATTCTCTTGGCCACTAAGGACTCTCGGGACATTTATTGCAAAAAAATACCTAAACAGCCATTTGAACACGTAAGAGCTTTGTGGAACCCTTCCCCTTTACCTCTGACCGACTCTTTCCTCTTACGCAAATTAACCCTTAAGCTACTGAGCGCAACTCACTGACCTTTTACGGACAGTGTATGTCAAGATCAGACTGCAGAGAACGTGCAGTCTGATCTTGGATCTACTCCGTCCGATATGAGATATTTTTCCCGCAAAAAAGCTATGAAGTAGCAAAAATCGAGGTTCTTTTACAGTCGACTTGAAAGTTCGGTTTCATTGATATAGCAGCTTAAGGGTTAAGCTGTTAGATGTCTCCAAAATCCCAGATGTTCAAATTATAAAGAAACTACAACTGTATTCGTCTGTTATCGATGTAGTTATTTTACATGTATTTTCAGTGAAAACTTACAGAAATGTTCTCCTCGAATAATGCATAGATTATTTCAAAGTCTTGTTTTCATATTTCATTTTCCCCATAAAACTGTTTAATTCAGGATCCAAAGACATATTATACATAAAATTATTTATTTCAAAGTTTTGATGTAATTTATGATAATAAACTCCCATCAAACGGGACTACTTTTAAGACAGACTAGGCTAATCTATTAATGCGCGCAAACCTTCACAAAAGAAGTATTCATGCTTTATTATAGGGATCAAGTCTTTTTTCTAGAATCCAAAGCGCTATTAAACTAAGACAACATCAAAAAAGCTGTATCTTATTGAAGTTTACATATTAATTAATTTAATTACGTAATTCTTCTGCTCCCGTTTGAACCAGTTCTTATGGTAGACTTCGACTGTAGACACCCAACCCCCTTTAACTCTTTACAAGACGAGAAATTTTCATACTACTCAAAATTGAAAGCATTCGCAGGCGACAAATAAATTGTGATCCTGATTTGTCTTTGTAAGGGTATAAAACATTGTTGGAAAAGGAGAAAATGCTGGTTACCAGCATTTTCTCCTTTTCCAACAAGGTTTTCAAAAGGCCTCTTTCTATGCGTCGTTAAAACACAGGATTATTTGATAAAGGGTGAAAAGATGGTACTATTCAAAAGATAGGGACTAACAGGTTGCCAACCAGGGAAAACAGACAAAATTCATTCAGTAAAAATGGTCCAACTATGTGATCTCGAGGCTTCTGTCTCACAAATATCTCGCAAACTATTAGATATAGTAGAACCTAGATCACACTGCAGGTATTGTGCAGTCTGATCTTGGCCCACGCTTTCCGCAAAACCACCAAACGATATTGTTATCGGGAAATTTTGAAAGGCATTGAAGAGTTACGGATTTATATTTTGAGATAATTTCGTGGTATGTATGTAAGATCATATACATGTAATTAAATTCTAAAATTTTTCCAAGCCTTCAAATTAACAAAAAACTGATAAGGCCAAAAATGCAAGCGTTTGCTGGAGGCCTTTGACAAAACAATAAGCGGTAATTGACTGTGACGATCATCATCATCATCATCATCATCAGTTTCATCATCACTTTAAATATATAGACATATCAATGGTCAAAAATGCATACAACCATGGCTAACAGAACTTCAGTGTAAGACATGCTATATTTCATTATTTTGATGACATTATGGCAGACGAAGTTTGTGTTATAAACGATACTAGTTCGCTGTATATTTACCTTCTACCAAACAACAAAATTGAAAACCAGTCCAAATTGAAAGCACTTACAGACGACAAAATAAATGTGACTTAAAATTGCGATTTGTTTTTTGAATGTTATAAAATATAGTGGGGAAAGGAGAAAATGCTGCTTACCAGCTTTTTCCTCTTTTCCACAATGTTTTCAAAAGTCTTCTTCCTCGGGACCATTAACAGTCGAAATTGTTTGATACAGGGTTAACCAAACTTAAACCCTGCAGAAAAAAATGCTCTGCAAAAACACATTGGTTTAGGGACCACTTCTCTACTGGACGAGCATGTTTGAGAAAATTTATATACTTTATAGAAGAAAGAGATTTGATTGTACACTGTCTTGTATTGTACGTAGTGCTTTGTCCGTAAATTCGATATCATAGAGAGAAGGCCAAGATCAGACTGCACGGATGTGCAGGCTGATCTTGGCATACTCTCTTCGAAAAAAGACGTCAGAGATGGCGTGAAGCAGGTTTTAGTTTAATGAATGTGTAAGATACGTTGAGGTGACACATATGTGTATTCATGTAGACCATTTTAATTAATCACATACTTCTGGCGGTGCAGTATATTCTAAAACCTTTGTCTTGCACCATTAATTCTACGATACATGTATGACACATTTCATACTACGAAAATATTAAATAATTACCCTCTCTCTCGCTCTCGCTCTCTCTCTCTCTCAAACACAAAACTTACTCTCTCAAACACAAAACTTACAAACACAGTTTATAACTTTTTACATCAAGAGTAACTTAACTAATACCATGTGAAAATGGGTCTCATTGCATCTGCAAAAAGTTTCGGCCAAGGTCAGCCTGCGCAGTCCGCGCAGGCTGACTGGGCCGAAACATTTTGCTTTTGGTAAATTTTCTGCATGTCAAGGGATCAGTCTACCTCATGATTCAGTTCATTGATACACGAAATGGATTTTATGGATACATAATTATGTAATGTCTTGCTCGGTATCATGGATTACGTTGATGCATTATGCCACCTTTTACCAGATCATGGCTCATGTATAATTGCAATACTTCAAAATATCCTTGACCAAAAAACATTAGGATTAAGATTTTTCATTCTACGAACGAGAGATCATTCGTTTTGTCACAATGCTGGGCGAATCGATGCGCTAATTATTCAAAAGGTTTAGAGCTAACAGATTTCAAGAAGCATAGATTTTTTGTGTAGAATCTAGAATAAGAAAACCCTAATTTAAAAAGAAAATGTCTTGAGTGCAGACTTGACGTAAAAACCTGTCGCAAAATAGCAAATTTTGTGGAAGAAAAAATTTCGAATGCGGGTGAAAATTAAGTTCGTCAAATTACCCTTCTGCTGACAAATTATGTGGAAGTATAAAAAAAGTAGTTCCCGATTTTACTGTGTCACACTCTTTTGATTGCTAAAAATGTATGAAACGGGTGTTTTTAGTCAGTAACAGAAAATCAGCATCAGTAATTTTTACCAAAAAGTATGAGCCGTGCTCCGTGAAAAGAGGGCTTAATGCATCTGCAAAAAGTATCGATTCAGGTCAGCCTGCACAGTCCGCGCAGGCTGACCTGGTTCGAAACTTTTTCTTACCGGTCAATTTTCTGCATGTCAAATGACCAAGGTACCTCATGACTCAGTCGGTTGTTAGACAATATGGATTTTATAGATCCATAGTCACAAGAAGACTTGCTTGGTGTCAAGCATCACGGGGATACATTAAGCCCCCTTTTGCCAGAGCGTGGTTCATATTCATGTATATATTTAGTCCAGATTAGCTGACAAAACTACCAGAAAATGCACATGTACATTTCTTGTGATGACTGATTTGGATCTACATTGTTTGTCATTGTCTACTTCTATAAACAAAAGACATTTATTAGACAGTATCTCATGCAGTATTCGAATTCATTTCCATGTAGAAGTCAAGGTAAATCAAAGATATGGTATACTTATGCAAACACAATCTATAGAAGGTTGTTAACGTCCTATGCACTCTTTATTAAAATGCCTTTGTAACTTTCTTATTCCTTTCCCACATGGCAAAATCTTGAACTCGTCAAAATTCTAAACAATTAGAGAACACAAATAAAATACTGCGCAAATTATCGGATTTATCTTCATAAGGATTTAAAACATTGTGGGAAACGGAGAAATGCTGGATACCGGCACTTTCTCCTTTTCCCACAATGTTTTCAAAGGCTTTCCCCCCTTTCCCAAAGGGTCGTTAAACTTTTCTCATGTCTTTTTCTTACTTTTTCCCATATATCCGTTTTTTTTTCCCATTTCCTTCTCCCTTTTCGCTCAATATTATAAAAATGTCTACAGTAGCATTGTTCCCTACGCGATAACCCTGTGTATATGTGTCAATGATCTATAACGTAATAGATGTATGTTTAATTTTCTTGCTGATGACGAAAAACTCTGTAGGTTAAGTTAAAATATTCTGTATTCTGTTTAAATGCGAGATTGTAAGGGACTCGGCTGATCAGTACATAACACGAGCAGTGCTTTGAATTTTTCTTTCAAAATACCACGTGTAGTTATACCAGTAGTAAATACGATACTCTGTGTTGTTTATATGAGGCTGTAATCGTAAAAATCTGCCATATTTGGGAAAATTTTCTCCAATTATGAGGCTTCATGTGGAGCATCCCCCGGACCGTGAAAGTCATTATCTATGCTTCGTTAAATAAATTTGTCGTTTTGCTTGTTTCCGCGTTCCAAACTCGCGGCAGACAAATTTTGGGGTACAAGGAAAAAATAGCGCATTTATCATAACGACGGTTAACTTCATAAAACTAGGACAAGGTTAGTTATTTAAATCTTAACTTAAGGAAGAAAATAGAATTAAATGAAGTAAACCAATTGAAAGAGTATACAATTAGCCGGAGTTAAATTAGTTTGAGAATCTGACTTTGAAATGGAACGAATAAGTTATGTACTAAAAACATGTGTTAACTTCAAATCTTAGTGTGCAATACTGGTAAGAACATTATATGGAAAACCTGTCGGAACGACACTGAAAACAAATGCGAAGCACATAATACACAAGAATAACGCTGCCGAAAATAGTAGGTATACGTCTACTAGGCGCCACTATTTTATATAACAAGGGATATAGTAAACCAAGTGTAACGACGAGTAAGAATGAAACAGAAGATCGGATGAAGAAGCTGTGGAAAGGAAGATTTGTGAAGGGAGAGATAGATAAACAGGGAGGGAGAGAAAGCGAGAAATGATCATTTTTAGGAGAGGCATAATCTTCAACGAAACAAATGCGGTCAAGGACACACAGCGAACCCGGAAAATTCGAATATAAGACAACCAAAGAAATTCACTAGATGATTACGAACCTACAGTTTGTGTCCAAATGCTAGGTGGACGTTTCTATTCAGGTATTTAGAATTAGTTAGAACGTTGTTTATGGGAATTGCTTGCAGAAGAAAAAATATAGCAGAAGTTCATGTGAGGAGCCAAATTAGCTGCTACATATTTTCTCAGCAACTATCATCTCTAACAAACTCTTCAAATACAAAAATGTACATTCGAATTTTCATTGTATACGAATATTCAAAATACAGTACAGTAGTCGAATAATGAAAACACACTTTACCTGATTCCCGTCCTCCATCATGTGGCCCCCATGTAAATGTAATAAAGAAGGGTCTGTATCCCCGTAACCAACGGGTAAAGGTCCCCGGGGCACGAGCTGCATACCCCCGTACTCCGAGCGATTACGGTCGTGGGCCTGAAGCCCACTGGACATATTGTGTATATCGTCCCTATGGCGAAGCACATTTCGTTCCGGATTGTGGAGCTGATGATAATGCTGTTGTGGGGGTTGGAAACCACTGAGGTGTGAGTAAGGGTCTGCATTCACGTGGTGGTGGAACTCCACGGGCTGCTGGGAGATAGGGTTGTAGGGTGGTGGGAAATATGGCGGCTGGAAATCCGAGGTTGGGGTGTGTGAGAGTCTAGGGGCCGGGGGAAAGGAGCCCGTCGATGATACTGTGGCTACAAGCTGACCAAGACTTGGGTGTGTTCCCAACACGTCCCGGCGGTCCTGCAATCAAAAAAAGAATTAACTCTTTGTCAGTTTAGCCATACAACTTGACGTCTGTTCTATGAAGATTTCTTTTACTATTGTCTGTTTAATGTAATAGACACAATTTGCTCCACTAGAAGGATGTATTTATCATTATCATCCTCATCATTATCATCATCATCTTTTCTTTTTTAATAACCTCTATAACGGATATTACAATTGAGTGAAAAGGGGGTTTAATGCATCTGCAAAAAGTATCGACCAGGCCAGCCTGCGCAATCCGCGCAGGCTGACATGGGTCGAAACTTTTTGCTATTTGTGCATGTGAACGACCAGTCTACTTTGTGATTGAATCGGTTGTTAGACAAAATGGATTTTATAGATCTATAACTACGAAATAGTTTGCTTGGTATAACGTATCACGGAGATGCATTAAAACCCGTTTTGCTAGAGCACCTTTCGCCAGAGTGACGCTCAGTTTTATTTGGAAGCACTATTTGTTGAAATTAGAATCTAGGATTTATCCCCTAGACACAATTAGGAGAAAATATTTACAGAAAGCATGTCATTCAACTGTGGGCGGTTTATGAATAAATTTTTTATAAAAAAAAAAAAGCAAAACTTTGTCGTCTAAGAAGAATTTTTCCCTTTATCCAAAAGGTATTCAACAAAACCAAGTGAAAAAATTTCCCAATCATTTGTCTTCATATTACATACATGTATACGAACAGAACAGACATTTTATTTAGACGTATACATAGTACATTGTCTTGTCAGAATGTAAGCTTTTCAATGAATGATGCCACATGTGTATATACATATCAAAAGTGAAGTAACCAAACTGTAGAAAAAAAAAAGAGTTAACCTATAGTTACAGATCAGAAGCAGAAATAATAGGAATTACATAAAAAAAAAACCTAGTCAACAAGAAACAAAATGTATGAAGAGAAATAATATAAACGTATAATATATACGTATGTTGAAATGAACGACTTTCAAAAACATTCAGTATATTACCAATGACGTATTTTCCATACAACAACATGTATATTTACATGTGTACACCGATAGACTGAGGTTTAACTCTTTATTTACCACGCAATCCCAGATTTAAAGACACTTAAAAAGAGGCCTTTTTACTTATAAAAAATATTGTGGGAAAAGGAGAAAATGCTGGTAACCAGCATTTTCTCCTTTTCCCACGATATTTTTTCGTTGTTAAAACGCAAATCTTACTATTTTGACTACATTCGATTTGTCGTCTGCGAATGCTTTCAATTTGGACAAGTCTCATTTTTTTTTTTTCGTTAGGTAAAGAGTCAGCCTACATACGTACATCATGACGACACTACTCGCGTGTACATGCATGAATGATATACATCACTCCGATCTGTCAAACGGTTATGACACCTCATACGAGTAAGTGCTCAAAATCTACCAAAAAATGCCCGGCTGTATATACTTTATATATGTATCTTTCAGTTATACTTTATTGTAGATGACTTGACACCAATTTATCTAGTAAATATATTCCGACTGACCTCCCTCTAATGCAAATTAAGCAAAGGGACAAATGATGAAGAAAAAGTCATTTTTTAAATATTATAGAGAACACTGATTTGTTTACCAAGTTATTAAAAAAATTCTGTTTTTACCACAATGTTTTCAAAGGCAGTCTAAAACACCGAGTTGCTACGAACCCCAAATGTATTTTCTGTGTGGTAGTCTAAGGATGATTTGCTTCCACAATCTAATCGTTTTAAGGGTACTTTGCGGGGTCCCTCTCCCTTTAGTTGGCGAAAATAGTGTCTAACTTGTTTAGTTCGTAAATGTACTATTACTGAAAATATGAAAATGCTTGAGCTAACAGTAGTCGACTAATTATTACGAACAAAAAATGCCAAGGTTTACGAAGGTGTTAACTGAATTTTTTTTTTGTAATAAATTTTAAGATGTTCTGTGCTATAGGAAAATTAATTTTTGTGTACATAATTTTTTTCTGGAAGTGTAACGTCTAAACAAAGATTTACATGTCACTGTAGAATTAGATCTAGTAAATGCATAAATAAACTTACTTTTGTTATATATCACCATTCTTCAAACAAAAACATATAATTTATTCGCTAATTCTACAAAATCCAAATCCACTCCTAATCAGACAAAATACAACTTCAACAAACACATATTGTTTAGTTCATTCACAATATGAAGATGTGGACCGATTGTAATGGCGCAGTTTTAACAAGCTAGGGACGACATTAAGGAAAAAAGCCCAGGGCGACAAGGAACAGACATTAACTTTTTCTCTCTCTCGATCCATACTTTCAAATTACCTTCCTCTCTTGTATACACAGGTTCATACCAAAGAAAAAATGTTTAAAGAAAAAAAATCAATAAGATCATATAATGTATTTTTAACCCTTTACCAAACAAACACATGTCTGTTTTGGAAGCATTGCGGATGACAAGTCAAATGTCTCTCATATGATAAGAATTGTCTCTGAAATGGGAGAAAACATTTCGGGAAGAAGAGAAAGTGCTGATAACCAGCATTTTCTTCTTTTCCCATTTTTCCCACGACAGTCTACTTTCGCATAGTCGTTAAATTTTGATATTGTTCTGTAAAGGGTTAATTTGACATAGCATGACACAACCCGAGCTTTGTTTATATTGGAAAGTAGTGATGAATGCAAAAGTAGGAAATATTTACCTTTTTACCTAAATTTATAAATACCCTTTCCAGACAAAGCGTTTACGTACTGATTTCGGGTGATTCTTTTGTTCGGATAATGTAAATAACATTTTTGTTAAGCATTACCTATCACCCTATTTTGTTTAAGTTTTAAAAGAAAAACAAGAGAACTTTTCATAAATGAGAATAAAATGATATGTCATACTGATCATGTTTGAAAGATCGTGTATAACATGTTAATATGAAAAAAAAAATAGTGCTGTAATTATGATAATTTTCTATATGTTGGATACTGGAAATATAACTTTGATATTTTTGCATGGTACATGGTCTGTATATTGCTTACGTGCAGCCGGTGTAAAGGGAAAATTAAGTCCTCAACATGGGTTTTAGTAGATTTCTTATAATACAAAAGTAGCAAACAGTGATTGTATTTGCCAGTGATTTCTTGCCCTTAAATTCACCCTACGATTTACTATTAAATACACTTTACGTACTAATACAGTAAGACGTATTTGTAACATTATTTTAAATCAGCCAAAGTGATTATTATACAAAAAAGCATTTTTTTCACTGTTTTTTCCCTACTATAACCCCATTATTTAACCCTTTACCACACAATCTTGAGTCTTAACGATCCTGAAAAAAGAAGGCTGTTGAATACATTGTGGAAAAAAGAGAAAGTGCTGGTAACGAGCATTTTTTCTCTTTTCCCACGTTTTCTACCTTCCCATAAACAAATTTCATTTTTTCATGTACATTTGATTCGCCGTCTGCAAAAAACTTTCAATTTTGATGAATCTAAAACTTTGACTTTTGAAAAAGGGTTAAATTCTGAAGAAATATGCAACTCCTTCAAATGAAGAACAGTTTTCCCACTGTAGCTTAGGCGGGCGGCGTAGATCAATATCAGGCTGTACAGTCCGCACAGGCTGACCTGAGTCTATACTTTTTACTGTTGTAAATTTTCTGTATTTCAAAGCACCATTCTACCCCGGGATTTTGACAGTTGTTAGACATACTGGATTTTATGGATCCATAATTATGTGCGACTTGCTTAGTATAATGCATGTGGTAGACGCATTGAAGCCTTTTTGTCCCAGAGCGTGGCACAGTAATATTTACTTCTAACAAATGTACTAATTATACTGTCTCTTTAGCTTTATCTCGACTAGTCTGAGTGTGATTTTTTTCCCAGGATGTTTAGTTTAATTTTGGCCAGAATATAAATCTATAAACTGGATACGAAGACAATTCATGAAATAATTCATGAAGTATATGACCAAAAAAAAATCGAATTGGTTACGTGTATATCTACTTCTACCTCGAATTTGGCTTGAGTATCATTTATAACTTTATATGATCTAATAAACAAATGCAAGTATTTTTTATATATATACGGTAATTATCAAAAACTTATAACATATTCCTATTTCAATTTGGTTTTTCCCACGGGATTTCCGGTGGATATATAATGCACGGATAAACAAATAATATTCGTGTAATCCAACGTTCGCAAAATATAGGGACAGTTGTGTAAAATGACTATACACGCCTCTAGGAGACAATTTTTGGTCCAAGATTACGGTGTCTAATCTTCAAGCATTGTTTGTGTGTCACTCTTCTATGAATTCACAAAAAAATATTTTTTTTTTTTTCCACCCACAAAAGTAAATTATAAATAAATTTAGTTTGTTAAAATGTGGGGAGAACCTTTGAAGTAATTCCTACGGGTTCTTTGCTCCAAGAGTTGTTATAAAGAGCTTCATTCCAAGCTTTTGTTTTAATCAAATCATTATTAACTGTACCATGTTTATTATCAATGAAAATTTTGTGAAATTTTGTGCTTACTGAGAATGTCTAAGCCGCCATCTTAGATTCTGCAAACAGAGACAAAGATTTGTCCAAAACCATAGTCCTTTCGGCCTTTTTTCCAAAATGGCTTTACAATTAAGTATCATTTCAACCGGAAGTGAAATTTACAGACGTTATTCCATTGTTTCAAGGATACCGCTGAAACAGACATTAATATCTCCCGATTCAAGAAAAAACAACTATAAATAAACAAGCACACCTCATTTCCTTCCTCGCTAGTTCCGTTTTGTTGCACTTCAATCAACCCAAAGGCTGACGGCATATTTTGTCTTTTATAAAAGCTCGGCGATACACGATCAAGTTCAGTTAATACTCCGTTATTTTTCACTACTCCGTTCTGTATTCCAATGTTCTCGTCAGCAACCGAGGTCAACACATTATCTTCTACGGGACTTAACTCCGCAGACATGGTTAATTTGACCTAAAAGTACCACCCCCGGGGGGTGGGTTGACAGACAAGGCTTAGCCTCAATCGATTGTACAAATCCGCGCCCCCGGGTCGGTAATCCCGCTAACAATGTAACAATGTCCTCGTCATAAGAATTTCAAAACGTTGTCCTTTTCAACACAAAATAACACAGCTATCACTTATAATTATACTTATAAAAATTTATACATCCAACCTTTCAAAAAAAGATATTCCTTTGGACAGTAAACAAATGTAAATTTTATAGCCCGCAAGGGACAATAGAGCTGTGCAAAAAGGTCATGTTTTCAAGCAAACCAAAAAAATATTCCCGTAAGTAAATAGTAGTAAAATGAACGTATGATACAAAATCGCCAGAAGCAATCTCTTCTCACTAAAAGTACCTAGAGCGATGTTTCACTTTCGAACGTGACTGGGGCGGGGCGTAACGCACCGCCGAACACAAAATTGCTCGATTGTGAACAAAATGGGAGGAACAGTTTTCCATTTTACCGAATTAATGAATCGAGCATGCAGCCGGATTGGTCGTTAACGGAACGTTGAGCGAATTACTCAACTGTCTAAACAGTGGCATAGTAGCTACTCGACTGTGGTTCATTGAGAAATAATTAAAGAATGCGGCAGCGTTCGAGGGGTGCTTAACGTGTCCCTATTTCAACAACTAATGGACTCGACATAGTCATAGCTTTATGCCTTAACATTGTAGTGTATACAAAAAAAAGAATGCCTAATTCGAAAGTACAGTATCTCTAAGGGGAATCTCTTCTTACTTAACGCGTAACATGACAGAGAGGCAGCAATTAGTGTGTCGTCTGTGACCCTTTACTAAACAATCACTTGTTTTCACGATCCTTTGGAGGACGAATTTTGAAAACATTGTGGCAATGGGAGAAAATACTGGTAACTAGAAATTTCTTACAATAATGTTTTTGTACTTCTTCAATCACAAATCCAAATATTTGAGCCATGTCTAAATTGTTCTCTGCAAATGTTTTCAATTATCATTTGGTAAAGAGTTAAAACAATTCGTTCTTATTTTTCTTATTCTTTACCAAACGTCCCCTTCATTTAACTACAAAGAATAGCAGCATGTAACAGAAAAGCTAACTTTCATGCAAGATCTGGTACATATAGAAGACCCTAGTGCTTTTCACATCGAACTGCCCTTTTTCCCAAAATGGTTTTTCACTTTATTGTAGGGACGCAAAAATTGGTATTTGTCTTAGAATGGATTACTCAGCCTGTCGTCTGCTGGAATTGAAAAATGAGATAATTGAGCAATCTGTGGGTGATACGGATTTGCGTCGAAGGAAAACATCGGCAATTTCCGGGAGGGCGCCATTTTTTTTCGTGAAAATACATGTATTGTAGTTGCGCTGATTTATGCAAACAAAATGCGGATACCTCCATCTGTCCGCCTTAATTCGTCCCCAATATATCTCGTCTAGTAATTTAAAAGTAATTGGATAACCATTTTAAATTCTTGGAAATTCTCTCGTATTGACCAAAGCGAGGCTAAAGTTCTCGTCTCTGGCTATTTGAAGAAGTCGATTTATGTAATTGAAACGTTGAACATGTACAGTCTTTATGTTTATTTCACTGCCAATTTTATATTTATTAAATCACATAAGAAAGAGCGGTCTTAACCCCTTACCAAACAATCCCATGTTTAATGACTACAAAAGAGGCGTTTGAAAACACTGTGGGGAAAGGACAGCATTTTCACCTTTTTCCACAACTTTTTTAATCCTTCTAGATACGAATCCCGTTTTTAAGGCAAATTCAATTTGTTGTCTGCAAATTCTTTGAATTTGGACGAGTCTAAAATCATATCCTTGGGTTAAGAGTGAAATAAACGAAGGATTGGTCTCCTTCCACCTTTAAATTGTTAAACCAGAACATTGCCTTTTTTTACTCTCTACCAAACAATCCCTTGTTTTAACGACCCTGACAGATGAAGCATTTTTTAAAAAATGGGAAAAGGAGAAAATGCTGTTAATCAGCATTTTCTCCTTTTTCACATTGTTTTCTACCCTGTTATAAACAATTTTCAAAATTGAGTCATGTCTATTATGTCGTCTGCAAATTATTCCAATTTGGAGGAGTCAAAAAAAAAATGTCGTTTGGTAAGGAGTTTAAGGTGTTTTCATCACAGTCTCTCCCTGTATCAGACAATGGAGGTCCTAGATCAATCAGACTGGACATTCTGTGCAGTCTAGTCTTGCAGTCTTTGAAAGTAACACATCTTCTGATTGGCTAAACCATTTGGTTTAGCCAATCAGAACTTGTGTTACTTTCAAACTTGGAAAATTTTGAAGAATAAGTCTAAGAATATTCTTAAGAATAGTTGGTGAATACCTCAGGTCTCCTCTGATAATGATTCATAATTGATATTACAGTTTACCAGGCGAAAACAAATGGACAAGTCCAAACTGAAAACCTTTGCAGACGACAAACTAAATATCGTTCAAAAGATGATATGTCGCTGAATGGGTAAAAAAAAACAACATTGTCAGAAGGAAAAAAATGTTGGTCACTAGCATTTTCTCCTGTTCGCGGAATGTTTTCAGAAACTGTCAGTCTTAGAGTTAACCTATTAGAATATACATTGTAATCAAAATGACTGTTACCAACGGGCGCATATCTTTCAAACCGAAGAGATCCAAGTTAGATTATATGGGGATGGGAAGGGAGCATCCTTGTAATTATTAGCTCTAGAAACTGCTGTCAGATTGTTATCTTTTCAAAATGAAACTGAGTGACAAATCTTATAAATGACAAGTAAGTAAAGTATCTTCATTTCTGTACCCTGTTAACCTTTTCCCAAACAATCCTGTGATTTAACCATTCTGAGGGGAAAAAGGCTTTTGAAAACATTGTTGGGAAATGGAGAAAATGCTGGTTACCAGCATTTTTCTCCCTTTTTCCAACAATGTTTTCAACACTTTCGAGGACCACTCACAGCATTTCAGCCACATCTTATTGATCGTCTGCGAAATATTTCTATTTTGGATAAACCTAAAATTTTGTCGTTTGGTAAAGAATTAACCGGTCTATATCCGGGTACAAGGCTTGTACGGCTTACACCGTACCTGCACATGTTTCAGTTTTAGTTCACTATTTTTTTTTCGTACAAATTTTGATGAATGGATCGACGTTCACTCACAGTCCTATGACAGGTATTCCTATGTATGTATTATGATTTGTTGATGTTTTTGGTAATAATTAAAATGGGTCATGCTGTGGCAAAAGGGGGCTTAATGCATCTCCGTTATACATGATACCAAGCAAGTCAGCATGTAATCCTGGATCCATAAAGTTCATCTTATGTAACAACCGACTGAATCATGAGGTAGACTGGTCTTTTGACCAACAGAAAATTGACCAATAGCGAAAAGCTTCGGCCCAGGTCAGCCTGCGCGCACTGCGCAGGCTGACCTGGGTCGAATCTTTTCGCAGATGCATTAAGCCCCCTTTTCACAGGGCAGGGCCGAAAAATAGATGTAGGTGTCGCGCAAGTATTGATATACCACAAAGGCTGGACTGGCACGTCCATGTAAATAGGTGTATAACAGGTGAGTCATGCTCTGTTAAGAGGGGGCTTAATGCATCTGCAAAAAGTATCGACCCAGGTCAGCCTTGTGTAGTTTATAGTAAAATCTCTTGTCCTAACGATCTCTAGGCTGACGGCTATAAAAAAACATTGTGGCAAGGGGGAGAATGTTTTCCCACATTGTGTTATATTTTGCAAAGACAAATCAGATCACGTTAGCCACACTGAATACGTCGTCTGCAAATGCTTTCAATTTGGACGAGTCTAAAATTTCATCGTCTGGTAAAGAGTTCAATTTAGCCGCAAAAAGAGTTGAAAGCAGAATCACGGATAAGTTCGCTTTACCCTTATCCCGCTAAATAAGTTATATGAAACCTTCAAGCCGATAGTAAAAGCCCAAATAATGCTATTTCAAACTTATTCTTTGGAGAAAAATATCTTCTTATCGGACCGTGTAGATCCAAGATCAGACTACACGTTCTGTGCAGTCTGATCTTGATCTTCATTGTCCGCAAAAGGTCAGTAAGTTACGCCTAGCAGACGAAGGGTTAATTAGTACAACTATTTTCTCCCTCTCTCTCTCTCTCAATATTCTTTATTCTGAAACTGACGGATTAAAAAAAAAAAGTTGTCGCCTCATATTTTATCAGAAAAGTGTGATGCTTTTTACAACAATTTTTACATGTCCCGGGCATTTCTTTTTATCCCCCAAGCTTTTCAGAGTTACCCTTTTTTGAAAAATTACAATAGAGGTGTCATAATTCAATGCTAGCCAACCTATTATCACGGAAATATGAAATCTGCAGCGATGCGATAATTGGTCAGCCACAATTAGAGAGGTGTTCCGACAATATTTCACTTCGGAACATTTCGGTTTTCACCGAGGTGGAAAGAAAGTGACAGTCTTTTGATTTAACGTGTAATTAAAGGACCAACAACCACCCTTGTTTTGACTTATACTCGTAGAATGTTTGATAATTAAAAAAGTCATATTCAGTCATAATTTATGGGGGGGGGGGGGGGGGTTTAAACACCGTGTTCAAGATTACTTCAATTATTCAATCATACAACGGCGGACAATGTACCTACCTATTCGTTCCAAAGTGTCTCTTAGCATTGTTAATACACTGTTTCCAAGCAACTGGCTACTCTCCCAGATAAACATCGTCGATAAAATGGTAAGTTATGTGAAAGAGATGTATTTTTTGCTAATGAATTTCATCAATCATGACCTTTTTTTTTTTCCTTTTCCCAACAATGTTTTCAAAAGTCCTTCTTCCTCAAGTCGAAAAAAAAGCAACAACAGCAACCCTTGAAGTGCTTGCTAAAAGGGCTAACCAGAACAATATACATACAACAAGATACTGCAAAGCCCTGCAAAGCTTTGTAATTGTGAAGCACATGATCGACATAAATAGCTGAACTGTTACTGTAACGTGGCTAAATGCTGCTTAAAGCAACGCTAAATGCCAAATGGCGACCAAAAGTAAATAATGCTGTGATCAAATGACAGGCAAATTCGATTTATACCATTTAACCCTTCACCACACAATCCCGAGTTTTAACGACCCTGAGGAAGATGCTTTTGAAAACATTGTGGGAAAAGGAGAAAATGCTGGTAACCAGCATTTTCTCCTTTTCCCACAATGTTTTCTACCATATCAAAGAAAAATCACATCATTTAAGTCACACTGAAAAGTTCGTCTGAATATGCTTTCATTTTGAACGGGTCTAAAATTTTGTCGTCTGGTAAAGGGTTAAAAGTATAGATATTATTGTAAGTCAGATAATGTCTTACAGTGCTGTATGTCAAAGTTCTAGTCGCAGACAGAATAATGAATCGTAAATCTAGAATAAAGATGCATTTCAAACAAACAAGGAAAAAAAAAACGCAAATGGGCATAAAACAAGAATTTGAACTTGAGGATTAATCCTTTACGACACGACAAAAATGTAGCCATGTCCAATCCAATGAAAGCATTTGCAGGTAACAATTTAACCCTTTCCCAAACGACAAATTTTGGACTGGTCCAAATTGAAAGAGTTTGCAGAAGACAATTTTAAATTTGATGAAAATGGCAGAAAGTTATCAAAAAGGGTAGAAAACACTGTGGGAAAAGGAGAAATTGCTCGTTACGAGCAATTTCTCCTTTTCCCACAGTGTTTTCAAAAGACTTGTACTGCAGACACATGAAAACCAGGGCTTGTTTGGGAAAGGGTTAAATGAGGCTCAGATGATCAAATTAGTCTTTGAAAAGGTACAGACATTGTGAGAAAAGGAGAAAATGCTGGCTACCAGCATTTTCTCCGTTTCCCACAATGTTTTCAAAAGGCTTTGTTCTCAGGGTCGTTAAAACTCGGGACTGTGTGGCAAAGGGTTAGAACAAAGTTTCAAGAAACAAAACCGCTCAAATACTTACTGAATTTATTTGAAATTGAATAATGATAATATAAAAACAGAACTAAAAGTGGAATGATGTTAAATTTGACACCTTCATTTTTCTTTGAGAAGAAAAAAACTTTAACTCCAGCACCGCCACCGTGATATTTAACGAGTCCAGAAATTCTACACAATGCTAAGGATTATGGGAAGTGTAACACCGTTACAAATCTGTAATGCTAATTGTTATGTATTAACAATGGTGAACTTGATTGAATAAAAATGACTTCCTGAGAACCTTGTCATAATAATACAAATCTGTTGTAAAAACGTCCTATGTATTTGAAATCACAAAATTTCGCTAAAATAGAGTTTTACACAATTCTCAGTGGTCTATTTGTTATATCACGGGGACAGCTCGCACGTCCATGTCTTTCCAGGGTATTACAAGTACAACGCTTGAGTTCTTCATTGCTTTACCTAAAGACGTGATCATGTGACTGGTGCCACAAACAGGAAATAAACCAGCAGGATTACCTTGTTACATAGCCAACGTCTAAACAACGCCTAAACGTTAAAATCGGGATTGTGTGGTTGAGTCATAGAATGCCCCTAATTTGCAACAGAAACCACTTTCTACAACCACTTGCCCTTAAAGCCTTCTATTTGTAATTACAGCTTGCTTCTACTGACATAAACTGACCACCTCGCATGTACGACCACCTGTAGCCGAGCTAGGCAAGAGGGCCTTTTAGATGACCTGCTTCATTGAGCACATTTTGTCTTTCTCAAATTGTTTTTAGTTAACTCTTTACGAAACATCGGAATGAAAGTCTGGTCCAAATTGAAAGCATTTGCAAAAGACAAAAATAATGTAGCTCATGTGATGATTTCTGTCTTTGACTGGGGTAGAAAACATCGTGGGAAAAGGAGAAAATGCTGTTTACCGGCATTTTCTCCTTCCTCATAATGTTTTCATAAGCCTTCTTCTTCAGGGTCGTTAAAATCGGGATGGTGTGGTTAAGGGTTCGATATTTAACTGATAAGCCAAAGGGTCACCATAGCGAACCGTGCACCATCAAAACTCTTTTCCGGGATCGATGATAGCCATAGCAACAGGATTCTACCCCTCCGCCAATGCACCCCATTATGTTCTACTAAACGTAAAAAATACACACATGCAAGTGGAAATATTGTTGCAAAAGTAGAATTTTCCCATCCCAGGCAATTTTCCTTTTGTCACAACTGTTTTATAAGATGTCAGCTGCAAGACACAGAAATTCGTCTGCAGGTGGTGATGTGTATTACAGAAAAAATTTACGCCGTGCAGACGAGATAAATATCGTTTATTTCTTTACCAGACGTCAACATTTTAGACATGTCAAAGTTGAAAGCATTTCAAGACAACAAATAAAATGTGGGTTAAATGATTAGATTTGTCTTTGGAAAGGAAGAAATCATTGTGGGGGAAAAAGGAGAATGCTGGTAACCAACATTTTCATCTTTTCCCTATAATGTTTTTTTTGTGTGTGTGTGTGCGTGTGTGTGTGTGTGTGTGTGTGTGTGTGTGTGTGTGTGTGTGTTTTTTTTTTTTTAAGGCTTCTTCCAAATGGCTGTCAAAATATGGAACTGTCTGGTAAAGGGTTAATTTCCACTCATTAGAAAACATATGGGGCTTAGAAAGTCCTCAGACTGTTTAATTTTTACTCCGAAATATTATGACCAATAAATGAAAGGCATAACCTTTGAAGTATAAAGCTCTCGATGTATACCACTTTAAATAAAATGGCGGATAAGAACCGAGGAGAGCCGCAATTTACGAGCTCTCGTTGTTCCAACGGGATTATGTGAGATTTTATTAATTTTCTTTGGTGCGAAAATTCCCATGGTGTAACTGGCGCATTGACATAATATTAACGAATAAAATTACTCGACGCAAAGTGGATCTCTAATTTCTAAGGCGTATGTAATTGATTCTTCCCTTTCAAACTTTTCACTTGGTGGCGAGCCTCCCTGTCTCGGTTGATAATGCAGAAGGCTTTGAATGTTGCGCTAGGAAGAGGCCTTTTGAAAATAATGTGAGGAAAGAGGAAAATGCTAGTTGCCAGCATTTTTTCCTTTCCCCACATTGTTTTCTACGGTTCAAAGACAAATTTGATTGATTGATTGATTGATTGATTGATTATCGTCGCCACCAGTTACTCATATGGGCGACGCCCCAATAAAGCTTTACATTAAGTTACGGGGATAGGGCAAGATACAGTATGAAACCCATCCTAAGTTACGCCTAGTTCTTTGACGTGGTCGGTGTACAGTAACGTCACAAGGGATCTCTTAACATTTCATCCGGAAGATTATTAGCTATCTTTAGTCGGCCGGCCCCGAGATTGAACCCACACTTTCAAGTGTCCTAAGAACGACAAATCTAATCATTTAAGCCACATTTTATGAGTCTCCTGGAAATGCCTTCAATTTGGACTGGCCTAAAATTTTGTCATCTGGTACAGGCGAAGCTAATTGATTCTTTTCCTTTCAAAATTCGCACTTAGTGTCGAGACACCCTTGACCATTTAATAATATATAAGGCTTTTGATGTTGCATTTGAGCCATGCTCTGTGAAAAGAAGACTTAATGCATCTGCGAAAAGTATAGATCCGGGTCAGCCTGTGCAGTCCGCGCAGGCGAACCTGGGTCGAAACTTTTTGCTATTGGTCAATTTTCTGTATGTCAAGGGATTATATTACCCCATGATTAAGTCGGTTGTAAAAAAACAGTGGCTATTATGGATTAATAATTATGTGATGGCTTAATAGGTATTACTCATCACGAAGATGCATTAAGCGCCCTTTTGCCAGAGCATGGCTCATTCATAAGTGCGTGTGCCGGAAATTTCAGCAATTGGGTGTTTAAGTCCATTTTCAAATACATTTCAGTGATGAAACGACTGCCAATGCATCCATCCAAACGTTGAAAGAGTTTCAAGCAAAAGGAAAACATGCTTAAAAAAAAAACATATTCAATGCATTTCTAAAATAAACTAGTGTTTGAAAACTTTGCGAGAACAGGAGAAATACTAGTAACCAGAAGCCTAAAGCAACGGCCTTATAACCAGGAAGAGCTTGGTTCGACCTGTACTGTTCGTAGAAGCGACTTGGCAGTGTTCCTTTTTTAGGATGCTGCACACAGAGTCGCGGCCTGATATTAGTGAAAAACAAGGGAGAGATAAATACGTGAGCTATCGTCTTGAAATGAATGCAGTATTGTTGAAAGGAAGGTAAAACACCATTCAATGAAGCAAAATATTTCTTGTCATACCTTCAACTCAAGTTGTTGGCCTTACGGATTATTATATCAATTTTTCTTACCAGACAGTATGGCGTCAAATCACAATAACAAAAAATTCTGACCATGTGGCCGAAATGGAGTTGACCAATCAAATTGGTTAGATAGTTACGTGGAAAGAAAAATATACGATTTCTAATCTAAACTCTGAAACTATGCGAACAAGAGGTGATTGTATTCACTGTAAGGGAACCGAATAAAATTGAATTAAAAATCCGGAGAAAATAGTTAAATAGTTTTACTCTTGTTACACCTGGCCGTCTGATTGAACTTTCTACAGTGCTTCTGTTACATTGTATAACTTTGAATGAGCATTCGGTTTCGTATATAATCCTGTATGTGAAACTTATTTTGTAATCTTTTAACGTACATGCATTTTTAACCAACAAGAATTGTTACAAAAACACAAGTGACAACATCTGAAGGAAAAGGACACGCTGCATAATAGCAGTATTGAAAAATGTTTGGCAAAAGGGGTAATTGCTCGAAATAAAAAATACTATACATGTACATATTTTTTGGCCGATTTTTCCTCCACAAGGTTTTTCACATGCCATTAATACCAGTCTTTCTGTTTATCTGGCGGATATATGAAACTAAGATTAGAAAAGCGGCTGAAAAAGATTACAGATAGAGAAACGAATTCATACTAAGTGATGACATCTTTGTTCATTTCGTTTTCATTTCTTATACAACTACTTCTAACGTTTTGCTTATTCCGTGATCATTGTCATCAAATCATCTTGACCATTATTGATATCAGTTTTGTCTACCTCCCAACCACCATCATCATCACCATCATCAATATTAGAATTATCAGTCCATGTTCTAGTCCATTTAACTGTTTTATAAACGAGAAAGACAGCGAAATAAATGGCTTGAATGATGGGATTTGTCTTTGAAAAGTCATCAGCATTTTCTTCTTTGCTCACATCTTTTCTACAGTCTTTCTCCAAAGGGTCCTTACAACACGTGATTGTCTGGTAAAGCGTTAACCACATTTCTGTTATAAAATGGATAGATGCATAGATAGATAGATAGACTCGACGTACCAGCAAGCGAAACGCTAATACTAGTATTTCGCTACAAATGTAAAATTGACACCAGTCACCGCTGTACCAAATTTGCTACGTCATAGAAAAATATTTTTAATTTCTTTCTGAATGTACCAGTGTTGTTTATTTTTCTTCTTAAATGTTGTCTAAATGTTTTTGATAATTATAATAGTTTTGGGCTTTCCGTTTACAAAAGACCGGATAAACCACAAATCTTTTAATACCATTTATGTTGCTTTTTTTCACAATACAAATGTACAGTAAATTATTGGATTAATATTACTTGTACTCTTTCAGTGCCGATTTCTGGACGGCGTAGATCAAGATCAGACTGCACAGAACGTGGAGTCTGATCTTGAATCTACACCTTCCGCCATTTGATGCTAAACAATGACAAAACGGTGAAGGAGTTTCAAGCACTAGGCATAACTTGCTTTACAAACCATTTGATGCTTTTCTAAAATAAAGTAATGTTTGAAAACTTCGCGAGAACAGGAGAAATGCTGATAACCAAAAACTTAAGGCAACGGCTTTGTAATCAGGAAGAGATTGTTTCGATCTCTACTGCTGGTAGTAGCGACTTTGCTGTGTCCCTTTGTAGTACCTTAACTTGCAGAGGTAAAGTAACTTAAAACCTTCAAAAATATGGGATATGTTTTTGTGATGGCGGAAGAGTTGAGGAACCATAATGTTGCAACATGGTGCCTCTGAATTCCACTTGAACGATTTATAAAAGAAATGCATGTTTTTTTCTGACAGTAAAACTGAGCGAGGTTTTCCAATAAAAAGACTTTTTTATTTCCTTTAAAAATCTCGAGAATAAAGACCTAGTTAGATCAAGACTGGACCGCACAGAATCATATTAGCAAAAAGTAGTTTAAGTTTCTTCTTTGTCCCTCTCTTCGTGAGGACCAAGAAAATTTCTATCTCAAGACTGTCTCTATATTCAAGTTCCTGACAGCTTAAAACCATCGGTTAACATTCATAACCAGTAAACAGCTGAAAATGTTTTACTAAAATCAGAAATTGGCTCTTTTTGGCGCAAAGTCTTTGCGCGTCTATTTCACTGCGAACTAAATCAATTCGACTATTACTGAGGTCCAAAAAGTACTAGACTTAAGATTGTTTTGGTCATTGAGTAGCATTAGGCAGCGGACGGTGCAGATCGAAGATCAGACTGCACATTCTGTGCAGTCCGTTCTTATTTCCACACCTTCCACAAAAATAATTAAGTGGCATTTAAAAATTTAATAGTTACAGACTACACTATCTGTGCAATCTGATCTTGGTCCAAGCCGTCCGCATAAGATTACTGAGTCGCATTTGACAGTGAAAAAGTCTTTGCAGTCCGTTCTATGCAGTCTGATCTTAATCCACACCGTACTTATATGGTAATTAAGTCGCATTTGACAGTGTGACAGTTACAGACTGCACGTTCTCTGCAGTCTGATCTTGATCTATGCCGTCAGCAAAAGTTACTTAACCCTTTACCACACAATTCCGAACTTCACGACCCAGAAAAAGAAGGTTTTTGAAGTTATTGTAGAAGGAGGAGAAAAATTCTGGTAACTAGCTCCTTTTGCTACAATGTTTTCTACCATAACAAAGACATAAATCATCATTTGAGCTACACTCAAGTTGTCGTCTGCAAAGTTTTTGATTTGGTCGAGTACAATTTTTTTGTCGTTTGGTAAAGAGTGTTAAGTTGCACTCGACAGTGAAGTACACTGTAGGTACACCTTGATTCGTATTAAGGTAAGACCTGTGTAATGGAAAACAGCTATTTCCACTAAAATATCATCCTGCAAAATTAGCTATAATTAAAAATGAGTATTATTGAACTACTTTCACCTTTTCATTTTTTCCATTTTTTCCTTTTTTGAATTATCATTTATAAATTTAAAACCGCTATATTCTCAATTGAAAAAGAGATAATAATTACCTCCCTTTTTAGAAAACAAACAAAAGTATCAAAAAAAAGTTTCAAGATAGACATAAACGGAATTTCTGATGCATTAGAAATGTGCAAAAATATTATTTCGGCATAAATCCTTATTTATCCTTATTTAACTACCAATTAGAATTTTTGCCCAATGTTCACCGGAAGTGCATTACACAGGACTTACCTTAACTCTTAAGCTGCTAATCGCGACCCACTGACCTTTTGCGAACAGTGTAGATCAAGATCAGAATGCACAGAACGTGCATTCTGATCTTTGATCTACACTGTCCGATACGGTATTTTCTTTCCGGTGAAATCAACTTTGAAACCGCAATGTTTGGGCTTTTAGTATTGAAGAGAAAATTTGCGTTTCATTTATTCAGCAGCTTAAGTGTTAACTATTCTTGGTTTACAACGATGTTTTCAGGACGTAATGAAAGAGTAAAAGAGAAAAGGAGGCTTAATGCATCTGCGAAAAAAGTATCGACCAGGTCAGCTTGCGCAGTCCGCTCAGGCTGACCTGTGCCGAAACCTTTTGCTTTTGGTCAATTTTCTGTATGTCAAAGGAGTATTCCACCTCAAGATTAGGTTGGTTATTAGAGAAAACGTATTTTATGGATGAACAATTATATGATGACTTGTTTGGTATCATGGATCACGGAGACGCATTAAGTCCCCTTTTGCCAAAGCATGGCTCATTAAGAAGAAACCGATAAGTTCTCAGCTACACATTCCAAACATTTGGTGTAGACAACTCCCTACTGAATACAGCTAAACATTCCAAACATTTGGTGTAGACAACCCCCTACTGAACACAGCTAAACATTCCAAACATTTGGTGTAGACAACCCCCTACTGAACAATAAATAGATGTCGAATTGTTCTATTTCTGAGATAGAAACTGTGAGCAATATCTAAGAACTGATTGAATAAGATTCTTTTAAGTATTATCAAGGGATCTCGGGAGAAAGTATGTTTACAAGTTCCCCACACACACTAACACACATACCGATCTTTCAGAAAGAAATCACATATCCCCTCTAAGAGAATATTTTTTCTTTTGAAACTAGACGTGTACTTCATGCTATACTATGATGTTTTAGAAAAACAGCAATGTGTGCCCACTATATACAGAAGCATGATTGTTATACTAATTTCAGCAAATCTTCCCCTACTCCCCCCTTCCCTCAATTGTAGGACGTTTTGGCCATGGACGTTTTGGACAGTACGTTTTAGCCATGACTTTTTGGCCTGTGACGTTTTGGACAGTACGTTTTAGCCATGACTTTTTGGCCATGGACGTTTGGACAGTACGTTTTAGCCATGACTTTTTGGCCATGGACGTTTTGGACAGTACGTTTTAGCCATGACTTTTTGGCCATGGACGTTTTGGACAGTACGTTTTAGCCATGACTTTTTGGCCATGGACGTTTGGACAGTACGTTTTAGCCATGACTTTTTGGCCATGGACGTTTTGGACAGTACGTTTTAGCCATGACTTTTTGGCCATGGACGTTTTGGACAGTACGTTTTAGCCATGACTTTTTGGCCATGGACGTTTTGGACAGTACGTTTTAGCCATGACTTTTTGGCCATGGACGTTTTGGACAGTACGTTTTAGCCATGACTTTTTGGCCATGGACGTTTTGGACAGTACGTTTTAGCCATGACTTTTTGGCCATGGACGTTTTGGACAGTACGTTTTAGCCATGACTTTTTGGCCATGGACGTTTTGGACAGTACGTTTTAGCCAAGACTTTTTGGCCATGGACGTTTTGGACAGTACGTTTTAGCCAAGACTTTTTGGCCATGGACGTTTTGGACAGTACGTTTTAGCCAAGACTTTTTGGCCATGGACGTTTTGGACAGTACGTTTTAGCCAAGACTTTTTGGCCATGGACGTTTTGGACAGTACGTTTTAGCCAAGACTTTTTGGCCATGGACGTTTGGACAGTACGTTTTAGCCATGACTTTTTGGCCGTGGACGTTTGGACAGTACGTTTTAGCCATGACTTTTTGGCCATGGACGTTTTGGACAGTACGTTTTAGCCATGACTTTTTGGCCATGGACGTTTTGGACAGTACGTTTTAGCCATGACTTTTTGGCCATGGACGTTTTGGACAGTACGTTTTAGCCATGACTTTTTGGCCATGGACGTTTTGGACAGTACGTTTTAGCCATGACTTTTTGGCCATGGACGTTTGGACAGTACGTTTTAGCCATGACTTTTTGGCCATGGACGTTTTGGACAGTACGTTTTAGCCATGACTTTTTGGCCTTGGACGTTTTGGCCAGCTGAAAGTGCAAAGTAGGAAGTTTTGGCCAAATGTTATTGTTTAATGTGTCTCAGTGCATGTCTTTTGAAAACATTGTGGGAAAAGGAGAAAGTGTAGGGTATGAATTATTTGAAAATAATCGTGTAGGGAAAAAAAAAAAACTTGGAATGTGCAAACTCTTTTTTTTTTTTTTTTTTTTCCTTTACAGCTTAAGACATTGTGGGAAAAGGTAAAATTATTCATAACAAGCATTTTCACCTTTTCCGACAGTTATTTCTATGTCGTCAGATCACAATATACTTGGAAAATTAGAATTTATTGGATATGAATCAATTTTGAAATGATAATAATGATATGGTATCAGTTATGATAATATTGAAATAAAGAGAAGTTCCCGAAATTATTTTTTATTTCTTATTTCACATATATATTAGCCATATGCTACTCTAAAGCAGAAAAATGCAATAAATGAACTTCTTCTGCTTTCTTTTTTCTAATACTGTACACTGAAAAATATAAAAAGTTCATTTAGTCCATTTTTCTGTTTTAAAACAACATTGGTCAAAAAGTCCTGGCCAAAACGTCCCTTCTCTCTCTCTCTCTGTCTCTCTGGTTGTTATTACAATTTAAAGATACAGATAATACTTCCTGTAACCATTTTTATCTAGCAGATGCTTATCATTATAAAATACTACTCAAATTTTTATAAACTCTAACTGAAATATTGCAAAATCATGTTAGGAATAAAGATGAAACTTAGGGACACCTTAAGGCTTTTTCTTATAGCTTGCAAAAAGGTCTAGATAAACAGGAAAAAGAGCTCACACCGGCAAATGAAAAAGCAAAAGAATGAAGTAATGGAGAATGAATTACAAATGCTAAAAGATGAGAAAAAAAACTTTGAAAAATGAAATACTTGCAATACTTTATACATATGTTTTATTTACATACATTTCGATTAGTTATTCAAAGTGTTCACTTTTTTACTGTCTTACATGATTTTTAGTACGCTGACCATTGAAAATAGAGATTTTGATAAAATGTGTAATTTTCGAAACTGTCCTAAAAAGCTATTGATGCACACTGTATTGAATAAATATCGAATATGTGACCCTTCATTGTTGGTGACCATTTGATATCGTTTCCTCACGCTCTTTATAAAGTTCATGATTGTCCGTAGTTTACTGCTGTTCCATTCTTGAACAAGCATATTGCAAAGCTCCTGGATACTCTTGTTGGACCTGACGGGTCTCTTATTGCGGGTACACCTGCACAACAACATGGTCAGTATGTGGGACATACATTATCACCCGATAGTATATACCTATCACCTAATGCACCAGCATACAATTCCTGGGTATCGATACAAGGAATCTACGTCCATACCAACTGATATCGACCCAGAACAAAAACGAGCACCCTCCATAGTGGTCCCGTTCGGCGATATATGATGCATTGAATCGCTCCCGTAGTCCTTGTCATACCTGACCATGCCTTTCTGTGTAATTTGAGACAGTGCTTGTACCAAACTGTACGGATAGAGGACAAGTCGCAAGTCCAGTCTGGTCAGACCAATATGGTGCATTGCCCTCTTACACATTAGCGGCACAATGGTTTCGAGAAAGCAGAATGTGTGTATGTACACGGTCTTCTCCCCATGACCACTTTGATATGGTGTCATCTTTAAACTGTTTCTGTCTTCCTGAATGATCGAAAACGATCTTCATCTTCAGAGGTTACCTTTTTTGTGCTACCACCATGCCGCCTGACATTTGTGCTGTGCCACTGAAACCCCTCCGAAGCTCTGGTGATAACAGTATGGTGTAGACAAGGAGCCCTTCCAACATCTGATGAATCCTTGCTCCACCATCTGACCTGCCTTCTACATTTCTCCCTATATGCACTATTACGATGTTTACATTTAAGCCATGCTCTGTAAAAAGGAAGGGTTTAATGTATCTGCAAAAACTATCGACTCAGGTCAGCCTACGCGGGCTGCGCAGGCTGACTTGGTCGTGCTATTGGTCAATTTTCTGCATGTCAAAGGACCATTCTATCTCAGGATTCAGCCGGTTGTCAGACAAAATAGATTTTATGGACCCATTATTATTTGATGATTTGCTTGGTATAATGCATCGCAAAGATGCACTCAACCCTCTTTCGCCAATGCATGGCTCATTTGCATTGACCATATTTCATTCGGCCTTTCTAGTTGTCGTGAAGACTGGATATCTCATATCGGGTACATGTATGCAGGGCACAAAAACACGAAAATCTAGGGAAACATAATTTCCATGACTTGCAAGAACGTAGCGGATAACGTTGACTTTTCATCGGTGCCAAACCATGGCAAGACGGGACCATGTTGCCAGTCAGCTGTACATCACCGGCGACTAGCCAGGCCAAGGCAGATTTTACATCAACGCCGGTATTCCGTCCGAAATCGGGAAATGAACGGAACAGTCTTCGGCCAGAGCTACTTGATCCGGTCTGTTAACTAGGGCCATACGTACAGTTGGTGAGAAAATGTACACATTTTTAGAAAGAAAAAAAGGCCGGGGATTACCCCTGTTTTTTGCACATCGACTGCATTTTACCGGGTAGAAGGGATCCAAGACTATGGCTTAGAGAGCTATGTTTTGGGGCTTGAACCAACGATGTCCTAATCTTGACCCTAGAGTTCTTACTGCACTGCCACCAAAACTGTGTAGATACCTGTCTGTGGGGTAAAGGGTTTTGATATGGCAGCACTATTCATTCTGTTATCACACTATAGACAGCGACATTGATAGATTGTCTCGTTTAGTCCCCTCTTCATTAATACAACAAAAAACATCCACATAACAAAACAGGTGTCGCGCGTTTGTAAACTATCTTGGTAATTTTTCAGGGAGTCCGGTTTGGTAATGGTTATCAGTATATGAAAGAAAAGGCAAAACCGGAAGAATACAGGTTTTTGTCTGTAATTGTTCTTTCTTTCCATAGGCTTCAATGCTCATTCGTTCCACCAATACATGCATCCATCCGACCACCCGCCTTTTATCTAAATATATGCCTTTTTTTAGTTTACAGATTTTTTGCCGATTTTTTTTTCCGAAATCGACTGATATATTGCTCAACCTTTCTTGAGACATTAGTAGTAATTCGTAGTCTGGATTTACACTAGGTTTTGCTCAATTTTTCTTCGGAGATGAACTGTCGAAGATGACTTCATATAATATTGAGCCATGCTCTGTAAAAGAGAGGCTTAATGCATCTGCAAAAAGTATCGACTCAGGTCAGCCTGGGCAAGCTGACCTGGGCCGAAACTTTTCGCTAATGGTCAATTTTCTGTATGTCTAAGGACAAGTCCACATTATGATTCAGTCGGTTGTTAAAAAAGTGGCCATTATGGATGCATAGTTATGTAATGGATTGATTTGTACAGTGCATCATGGAGATGCATTGTGTCCTCTTTTTCAGATCCTGGCTCTATTATTTTGAGTAAGGGTTTGAGATACGAATAGACATTGAAAATACCGTTGCAGAAAGAGGAACTGCTCGTCACGGGCAATATCTCAAAGTGCCAAATATGTTTTCGAAAGTGGTATGTCGCTACCCTAAAAATGGTATGCTAAAACTCATTACACTACAACAAATGCACTGGACATGACTTTGTAGCCACCATAAAATGATTATCAAGTAATGCAATTTTAACTCTTAACCAAACGACAAAATCTTGGACGAGATCGAATTGAAAGGATTTGACGACAAATTGAATGTAGTTCAAATGACGATTTCTGTCTTTGTTTGGGTAGAAAACATTGTGTGGAAAAAGAGAAAATGATGGTAACCTTTTCCCGCTATGTTTTCAAAAGCCTTCTCCTTCAGGGTCGTTAAAACTCGGGATTGTTGTAACGAGTCAAAGCTGTTTTGACCAGAAATCTCCCTAACCTGCTAGCGGCTTGATCACGTTCTATGCAGTCGGATGGTAATGGTACATCGTCTGCACCAAACGTTGCAAGTAATATGGTATGCAAATTTTGAAATACATGTTTACATGTGGTATACTTTTTTACGATGTTGTTTTACAGAAAGTCATACAAGCACTATAAGCCGTCAACTTGACACTCAATTTAGCGATTCAAACTAAATGTAACGACGCAATTAAGACCACAAGTGCGCGTTTTACGATTGATGTAAGCAGCCATGCACGAGTAACAACAGTTTCAATATTTGTCACACAGATGAAAAAAATGCTTGGGTGGACTAACTGTACTGTCATCATTAATAGAAAAAAGTAGCCAGATAAATTGGATGCAATGGACAGACGAAGCAGGCGACAAAAGATAAATTGCGCGCTCCCGTTCAAATATATCAGCCGCCATGCCACATTGTCCAAACGCTTGATTGTTTACATTGATCAAGCGTCTGACGTAATGAAACCGCGTGACCCCTGCGCCATAATGGCGGTCCGGCAGCCATATATCAAAAAGGCGTAAATTTTAGCGACGTTGTGTCATAGAAACTAATTGTTAATTAATAAAACAGATATTCGTTCTTTGTTCTAATCCATCCTATCTCTAAGTAAACACGATGTAGAACTACTAACTTTAAAGCGCCTTCCACTACTCTAGTCGCCTTGGCAACCAGTGTAGATCAACAACAGACAACACAAAATGTGCTCTCTGATCTTTGATCCACACTGTCGGCTTTGCTGAACACTACAGACAAAAAACGACCATGTTAGTGTAATTATTTGTATATATAATAATTATCTATGCTGAAAATGTTCGGTTCATTTGGTCTCTAACCCTCTACAACACAATCATGAGATTCAACGACCTTGAAATTAAAAAAAAAAACGCCTTTTGAAAACATTGTGGGAAAAGGAGAAAATACTTGTAGCCAGCATCTTCTCCTTTTCTGACAATGTTTTCTACTCTTCCCAAAGCGAATTGCAGTTTTTGGGCCACGGTCATTTTGTCGTATGCAAATGCTTTAATGTTTGACATATCTTAAATTTTGTCGTTTGGTAAAGAGTTAAGGATTGATTTATCGATCGATCGATCGATTGATTGACTGATTGATTGATTACATGGTATTTAACGCCGTTTTTCAACATTTATTTCAGTTATATCGCGGCGGCCTGTGCATCTATCCATGCTTTCCTGGTTTTTTTTTTTTTTTTTCAGTACTCCTGACAGTATTTTTCCAAAGCCTCTGGCTGATTTACCACATAGCCATTGTCGAAACAATGATAAGCGGTGAGTGAAGAATGAATCCTATCGTAAAGACAATCATCAATCTCCAGAGAGAAATTGGCCTGTTCGAATCAGTGACTCACTGGTCTCAATCCCTGCACGCTACCGACTGCGCAACCGGGGCTCGGCAAGTAAATGTTAATAGTGAGCAGTGCAAAAGAGGCCTCGCGAAGCTACGCATCGCGTAAGCGAGAGCTAATTAGTAGAGATTGTGGAAAAATTGTTACTCACCTGTTGACTTCGACAAAGTACTGAACCGGAAGTAGATCTATAAAAATTGAAACATGGCGGACGAATATGACGTAAAAGACTGTTACTAAGAGCGTTTTTTTTTTTGCTGTTTGGTACCCTTGACAATCACGTGATTTGAAACAGTTTTTCAGTGTACAAACGAGACCCTCGCGAGATCTGGTCAAACACGAAGGAACTCTGGCTTTTTCCGTATTTGTCCGAGGTACGGATATTTCTGAATACAGAAATAAAGTTTCCGGGAATTAATAAGCAGCTGAACCCTAACGCGTGAACCAATCGATCTTTTCTTTAAAGTTTTTTTCGCGCTGTTGCCAATGAAAATTCCGTTTATATTTCATTATGACATTTTCCCCTATTTTTTTTAAGTTTTATTCTGTAAAACAAAACGAAACAACTCGGCCAGTGTTTAACTCCTCCCCAGGTCAACTCGGCTAGAGCAAACTTGTAAGTTTGTTTATCTTTGTAGGTATCGACGGATTGTTTAACATGTCTTTTATTCAGAACGAATTCAACAAAAGTCGATTCTCATCTAGATCTAGAGTTAAATTTGTTTTCTTCTCTTTTTTTCTGTTAGGAGCAATAGGGTATAATCGGCCGACTTACAGCAGAGATTTTTCTTTTAACAGAGAGAATTCGCTTCCTTTTTTCATTCTTGGTATGCTTCTTTCTTTCTGTTGTGAATTAGCCGACAAACTATGCGTGTTGTAAATCCTCTGTCAGAATTTGCCTTTACTTTTTCAACATTTAACATTTTGACTGCATAGAACATAAATTTTTGTTCGGCTTGTTATTCCACATATTCTCTATAAATAGGGTCTACACTGTTGGACTGATTGAAATTCTCAGATGTTATTGATAGAACATTCTTAAATTTAGGATAGCTGTCTTTTCTTCAGACTGAAACAGTTTTTTTTTTCTGTTCGGCTCTGTAACGGTTACAGCTGCGTAAAATTAGATTTTGAGAAAAGAATTTTGTTCAAGGCGTTTGCATGTTGGTAAGATACATCACCAGGAAATGACAGTGTACTGTCAGTGTGGTCAAGGTGAGAAAAAAAAAGCACCACCAAAATTTTCAGCACCAGGGCTCAAATTCATTACCCGTAAAATGATGCCTTCATCAACGGAGCTAATCCTAATCATCCAATCTATCTGTCAGCCATACTAAAATGTATGTAGAACTACCCTGTTACATGATGAGTCAACAGTATAGACATTTTCAAAGTATGAAATAGGAAAAAAATGTATTTTCTCTTGAAATAATATCATCTTTCGACAAATTTAAGCTTATTTCATTCCAGCAAAACCATCAGCTGCATAAACATGAAAAAGGTACCGGTATGATGGATTGACTGTTAAGAACAGATTTGTGGTAAAGTAACGACAAGGACTTGAAAGCCATTGAAATATTTTTTCTGCAGATCTGTTATTGTAGGTGAATGTATTGTACCCCTTGGGTGATCTGCACCTATATGCTCAAAGCACTGTCAGTCATGTTAGGGTATCTTTGAGCAAGGCACCATAGCCACAGGCTAGCACTTGTTGAAACTTTGCGAAGAAAAGAAATAATTAATAACAATATGTAAGCTGAATTGTTATGAAAAATAACATAAAACTCCATTCAAACAAATATTCACAAGCTATAATCTCTGAAAATTCTCAGTCTTTACTTTTTCCCTTGATCCATACAAGTAAACTACATATGCTGTCCATAACTTTACTTAAGAAATACTGTGTTGTCAAACTATAACTAAAAAGTCATGATTTCTTACAAATACTAATATCAGATAACATTTCGAAAAAAGGACCATACGTTTTAACCAGCCTCTTTTGGCCCTATCATTTTTGAAACTAGGACTTTTTGGATTGATTGATCGGTGTTCTTACTTCTACTCTCCTTTCAAAATCATTTCAGTCTTACTATCAGACTGACAGTTCAGATTTTGACTAATTTTATAAATCCCTGATAGTAAAAAGATGAAAATGTTTTATGAACTGTTTGTTTTGATATAATCAAAGGTTGCAACAATTCATAGCCCTAGGGTATCAACAAGGTAACATTGCTTCAAGTACAGATAATTCCGTTAGTCAATTTGTCCGTCTGTTTGTCTGTCCATGCATTTTCTCAAACAGGTCCAATGATAAAGGAAAAAACGGTGACTGATGTGGAAATGGATCATGATACCACTGGCTAACAGGGCATTGCTGTACAAAGCTGATATATCTAACAGCTAATAGTTTCTGTTTGTTATATTCCCTGGTCAAGAACACCCGCCAATACACACAAACTAATCTTGTCAACATTCTGGTGAGATCAACGAGAAATGCTACCCTAGAAATGGACTCCAACACAATACCTCTTGTGCTAAGTGGGTGTAAGATGTACTAACTGAGCTACCAGACCACTCTATAGGACAAAGTGTTACCAAAAGATTTTCCATGTTAAAGGGGCTTTTTCTTTTGTTCTATTCCCGTCCTTAATTCTGAGATGAATCATTTATTGAAGGTTAGTGAGATTGTAAAAATCTGAATTATATCTAGATATACCCCCTATAATTTAAAGGCATTAGATTTAGTGATTCACTTTCTTCAATATGAAAAGAGCAAACACTTCAAGCACAGCACACTTTTAGGTTTTGCCTATGTTCATTAATAACGGAATCATGTAATGAAGGTCTTGGTCAAGAATGAGTTACAGAATGTTTTTTGCAAAAAGTTACGCGTTTAAAGATCAAGTGTCCGTACTTTCGTACAGCAGGTTGAGTGTCAAGAAAAAAAAATGTTGTGTTCTATGTAAAATTATCATCCGTTTCGAGTTGTAAAAGGAAAATTGTCGTGGTTAGATCTTTGATACATTGACTGAACTTTGCTTTTCAAAGTTTGCGTTCCTGCAATATGCTTTACTCCTATAGCAATATCCTACTTAAACTTTAAATTTGTAAGTGAAATTACGCACATACGATTTATGTTCGATACCCGCTTGAAACGAAGCCACAAACAGGTACCACTTTGATTGTGTATGTGTAAGCACGGCAGTTTTCATGATCGTAGTTAGAAGAAGTAGCTACAAGTATTTCTACAGGAAGAAATCATTCAACAATTCAAGCAAGATACCATTTATCCGGTTTCTTCACTACCAGATAGGTCAGCAAAGACGACTGCAATGATGATAATGTTCAATGAAAACTTTGGGTCCATACGATAAAGAGAATTAACATGTTGCTTCCAAGAAGAGCCCGGTAACTTCAATACCGTTCATTTCCTGATCGGCCTTTTTCGTAGGATAGATAATATGCATGTATTGACGATGCTGAAAACATATTTCTGTTTAGAATCCCGTGCCAGCAGGTATTGGTAAATCGTAACCAATTGCTAATGTACATTGTCCTGCTTATTTGTGCATAATTCTGATGCAATACGTGAAATACGTACGCTGTTTATTTGCACACTTCATGTCACCATAATCATATTGCTGAAATTATAATTGCGTACTTGTAAATCTTACGTTACTAATTTATACATACTATGTTGCTTGTCTGTACATTGTCTTGTTTATTTGTTGATAATAAACTGTTGTTTTTATGCACTCTTTATGGCGCTTGCTCGTACATATTATGTTGCTTTTATGCACACCTTATGACGCTATTTGTACATAATTATTATGTTGCCTTTTTGTACATATTATGTTGCTTTTAATCACACTTAATATAGCTTATTTGTAAATATTATGTTGCTTTTATGCACACCTTATAACGCTTATTCATTCAAATTATGTTTCTTATGAGTGCACATCATATCACGTTTGCTTGCCTATCGACAATATGTTTTTGTAGACATAGTGTTCCTGATATGTATGTATAGATAATATGTCGCTATACTATACACTTTATCTTGCTTTATCTATGCCGAATGTTACTTACTTGTACATATTACATGTATGTTGTTTTTAAAGTAATTATGAACACTTAATGATGCTGATTTTTTTTCACGATGAGTTTCTTATTTGTTCTTAAATATTATTTTACGTATCTGTAAAGACTATTTTATCGTTTTATGAATATAATGTTGTCGGTTATTTGTACATGAACAATGCTGTTCATTTGTATAGGTATCGATGTATACGATGTATAACTATGTATAATTATACTACGTATTTGGACAGAATTATATATGTTGCTTTGTTGTACCTTTTAGTTTTTCTTATTTGAACATATTGCTTTACTTATTTGTCCATATCATGTTGCTTACCAGTATACATCACGTTGCCTGTCGTTTCTCATCTGCTGCTTATTCATTCAGAATAATACTGGTTATTTGCATTAATTGTATTGCCTGTTTGTATTCACTAAGTTTGTTATTTGTAAACACTTTCTTGCTTTTTGTGACATATTTTTCATGCTGTTGCTCTGTTGAAAGTGTTGTATTAGTAAATGGTATAAAATAATGTTATTTCTTCGTTTACAACACGTACCTAACTTTACCTCGTACCCATCATGTCTCTCATTTACACACATAATGCTGATTATTTGACAACATTAATTTGCCTCCTTGTACACAATTATGTCGGCTGTTTTTACCTGTGTTCGGTGTTTCTTTTTTTTGCGTTGCTAAATATCTTGATAATTTATGTTGCAAGTTTGTGCATAATAATGTCGCAATCATATTCCTTATTTGTACACATATTGGTGCTCATTTTTACGCATTGTGTTGTTTATTTGTTCTCCCCCCAGTGGTCATTTTTACGCAGTATATTGTTTGTTTGTAAACAACATGCTGCTCATTTTCATGCATGATGTTGTTTACTTGTTCACACATTGGTGCTCATTCTTACTTACGCAGTATGTTGTTTATTTGTGCTCACATTAGTGCTCATTTTACCCATCATGTTGTTTATTTGTTCATTCCTTTGTGCTCTTTTTTACGCAGTAAGTTACTTATTTGTACGCACCTTGGTCCTCTTTTTAACGCATTATGTTTTTTTATTTGTTCACACTTTGGTGCTCATTCTTACGCAGTATGTTGCTTATTTGCACATACCTTGCTGCTAATTTTCACGCATTATGTTGCTTTTTTGCACGCAATATATTTGGGAGGTAGGGCTGGTCACAATATGTGGCATAGTTGCTCACAAATTGTTGCTCATTTTTATTGATATGCTGATCATTTTTACACATTTTTTAGTACTTGTACGGATTGTGCTGCTTATTCGTATATATCATGTTGCTGACAGACATGTTAACATTATGGTAATAATTCACTATATTGTTTTCAGAGATTGATTGATTGATTGATTGATGTTTCACGCCATTTTCTACGCTATATCTTTCACATTACGGCGACAGCTCAACTATTCATGCATGTCCTGGGTTTAACCAGTATTAGGTCTGGGCTTTGAGTTGTCTTGCCCAATAAATCCTACGAAAAACCAGGTGCATCCAGTGAAGCTCGAATCCAGGGCCCCCAAGTTAAAGTCCCATATATTACCACTAAGCTACACAGGACTATAGTGTTTTGAAAGATAGTATTGCCTTAAGAAGAAAATAAAAGATAAGAAAATATTTTCACGGGATGATAAAAGCCCGTTTTGAAAAATTTTTTAACAAGCTTCACGATCTTGACAATGGTATTTGACTACAAGACGAAAAAGAAATGTCGTCTGCAAGAGGCGAGGAATGAAATAATCGCATTTTTTTTTTTTTCCTTTTTCTTCGCACAAACCGTGTCATCAATATTATTAAGGAGCACACGCTCAAGTACAATGCGCATCGTGCAATTAGCTGCGAATATGTTATTAAACACAAATAAAAACAGATCAACAAAGGAAAGCAATTCTGGGCATACTCCTGGTCTCTCTATCCCAGCTCGTTTTATGTGTGTCGGGGTTTGTATTTGTGTCTTATTTTAAATATTTGACAGGAAAAGTCTTGGGGCTATTTTCAAGGGTAGGAAGCCCAAAGATTTTCAAAAAACTTTACTATAATAACAAAGTTAATTGATACCGAAATTGTTTGGAAGTAACAATTTTCTTTCTCCGTCCGACAATGACCGTGAGAAATTTCCATTAAAGTAGGCGGGGTCACGGGGATATTGACACCTGCTCGACCTTTTATCAGGTAATAGCCCTCCGGCCATAACTCATAAATATTCATCGGAGGGTCTTTTTGTAGAGTCGATGAGTATTTTCTATCCGGTTCGCCCGATCGATATTTTTGTTTTTATATGCAAATATAAATAAATCATTTCCAATAAATTAAGTTTCAGTATCCCCCAGGTATTTTCCATTGTTTTGATTTCATGTTACCTCATACAAAAAACTCTACAGTATTAATGAATAAATTTATGAGCAGTATTTATAAATGTTAATCCTTAACTTCACGAGTTTGTCGCGAAGCATTTATAGTTGGTTTTATTAATGAGAATATTACAAAAATATTATATTTTTGAGCTTTATCACATATTTTTCTTCATCTTTCAGTTTACTTTAATAATGCTCCTTCTTTTTTTACAGACCTTTCAAATGTGTAAAATTGCCTCTATATTTCTGACAGTTGTCATCGGTATGACTATTATTATCACTATCTTCATTTTTGTTTATAACCTTCACAATAAGCAGACTAAATATGGTTGAAAGAAAAAAAAAAATGCGGAATGATATATACAGTCTATAAACGGTCGTTGTCGGTTACATTTTGTGCATAGACACTTACTGAATATAACCTCTAAGTCATCTGCAACTTTTGTTACTTTTTTTTTTTCAAAATACATGTCAAACGATTTTTGTATCAAATAATGATCAATAGCAAGGACAATTAAAAGGAAAATACTCGGCGATTAAAGTTATTGCGAATTTCCTAATGTTTTCTTAATAGTCTGCGTTTACAATACACGAATTTCAGTCAAGTCTAATTTTCTTCCTTCAGGGATACTTCAGTATGTAATTACCTATATATAAAAAGACAATACACAAAATGTTTACACAGGGTTAAAAAAGGTGTTTTCAACATTTTTATATTTTTACTTGATTAGTTATCACTATAGAATTAAACTTTAAAGGCAAGCCTAGTTGTGGTACATGTCCCCTTCGGAAACTTTTCGGGACTGCATAGATAAAGATTAAATCGCTCGTTACGTGCAGTCTGACCTTTGATGTAAACTTGTCCGACAACTGGTCAAGTATTCTGAACATAATAGCTTTGAATTATCAATTAAAATGTCGGTTTCGCCTGGTCAACTGATATTTTTACTTCTATCTTCAACGGAATGATACACGTTAATTCTATTGGTGCCTTTCACAATTAAGGTGCTTTATCGGCTAGTGTAGATCAAGATCAGACTGTACAAAACGTTCAGTCTGATCTTGAATCGATGCTGTCCGCGTTGCTGAGACATTCAAATTAAAAGCAATTTTGAAACGGCAGTTATGTGGATTTTTTTTCCTGGCTGATAATTCTGATCTTTGCTTTTATGACGGTCTGAGAGTTTTTACGTCCCTGCAGAAGGTACATTCTGAAAAACATTGCAGGAAAAAAGAGACTGTTCTTCACCAACAACTGCCATTTCTTTCGCCAGTATCTTCTAAAAGACGCGTTTCCCTTTTCTCCTTGTATTTCTTACTTGTTTAACCCTTATCCAGCTAAAAAACTAAAATGAGACTTTCAAATCGATAGCAAAACCCCAAATATTGCTATTTCAAATACAATTATTGGGGAAAACATCTCCTTATCGAACAGTGTAGATCAAGATCAGACTGCACGTTCTGTGCAGTCTGATCTTGATCTACACTGTCCGCAAAAGGTCCTTGAGTCGCGCTTAGCAGCCTAAGTCACTTATGCACTGTATTTTTTCATCGGTTCTTTATTAGCTTGTACAGTAATGATTTTTTAAAAAATCGCAAACAGCTTTATATGCAACAGTATGGGAATTTTTGTGGTATGTACAGTGTATTTTTCATCCGCTTGGCATATTTTATTTCATGTACCCATGATCAAAATCAGATGAGATAGATGTCTTGAAAATTCTCTGAAGGGGACAGTTTAAAGCGCACAGAAGCAGCAAATGCTTTAGGAGCAAGTACTGACTCTCCCCGCATACTTAATCATTACTTCTTTTAATAAAGGACAAGGTTTCGCACAAAATAGTAGGCAAAGTAACATTCACGCTAGCACAAAAAAAAAATCGAACAGGTTCAGCAGAAATTCTGATGAATGTTTAGAGGATGGAGAGAAAAGTTGAGAAATACGGCAGATTAAACTAAGATCTCTTACCATCCATCCATTCGACAGTCCATCCATCCATTTATCCACGCATCCGCACATTTACTTTGTAACTCTAGCCTTTCAACACTACTCAAAATTTTCACCGCAAGCAACAAATTTCACAAGGAAAAAAATCTCAGACTCGCATCGAGTCTGTAGCAGCCTCCCATTTCAAATATGAATATTCAGATCAATCAGTAAGACCCGCCTCCAGGATGTTTATCTACATATCGGAGTGCCGCCCATGTTAGTTATTGGGCGTTCACAACGCGATAGGTGAATAACGGTTATCTCCCTTCGTAAGTCTGTGTGTCTCTGGGTGCGACGAACGTTGCTGTTTAGCCTTAACTTCTGTGAGTTATGTATTCCCTCTTAAACTGTGCTTTTGCAATTTGCAGTTCAAGAAGAAAAAGACACGATAATTGTAATTTTAAAGCATTTTCTGATAATATTATTCTGTAAGATTACATCCAGTATAGACTCTCTGTCTCCGAGGCTCTCATTCTCTCTCTCTCTCTCTCTCTCTCTCTCTCTCTCTGACCATACCACTTCACGAAATGTCTGGCCCCTGATCTATGATCAGGGGCCAGGATGTACTTTTTTTGTAGTCTGACCTTTACATATATACAATACATAGATCGTAAAACCAACAGTTATGCACATGACTGAGGAACCCACACGTTGTATAAGTATGTTGTTTGACGAGGTTTTCAACATTATTTCAGTCATAACACGACTGCTGGTGCAACAATCCCCTGTTTTCTTTATGTTTATTTTTTACCAGTGCCTCGTACAACATCGTATCTAAGCCCACTCTCTACTTCCTCTATATACATGGTGGAAACAAAGTTCAGCGGTGACAGACACTGTTGCAATGTTTATCATAAAATCTGGGCCTGTATTCATCAACCATTCTTAAACAGTTTTCATCTAATTCTCAAGATGAGTGTAGCGCTATGTCTGATTGGCTAAACCTGATGATTAAGCCAATCAGAAATTGAGTTACTTTCAAAATGGTTAGCGAATAAGGACCCTGGGACGTAGAGTTTTGCATGAGCTGGAATTCGGACTCTGGATCCGTATTCACCAACCATTTTTCAGAATGTTCTTCGTCTCATTATCCACAATTTTCTAAACTTGAAAGTAACACAACTTCTGATTGGCTAAACCATTTGGTTTAGCCAGTCAGAAGTTGTGTTACTTTGAAATTTAGAAAATCTTGGAGAGTAAGACGAAGAATGTTGTTGAGAAAAGTTGGTGAATACGGGCCCTGGAATACTAACCCTGTATTCTCAAACTGAGCTACTGTGCTCGGCACATACATTCAATTTTAGAAAATCTTGGAGAATAAGACGAAGGATGTTGTTGAGAAAAGTTGGTGAATACGGGCCCTTGAATACTAACCCTGTATTCTCAAACTGAGCTACCGGGCTCGGCACATACATTCAATAACAATGTTAGAATGACTCACAAAAATGAAAAGAAAAGCAAAAATAATGAGTATGACCTCAGTTCATTTGACTTGACACTCACGACTCGACAGGGGTTTGTTTATAAAAGATGTAGGTAGGCGAAATCTCAATGGGACGACAACGATATCTAAGGTGGTCGTTTCGCGTAGTTTTTTAGACGTAACCAAATTAATTACAAATCCAATTGGAGGTGAAACGACCACCCTCATTTTCGCTGGAGCAGCCGCGACATGTGTAGATGTATTTCAACTTCCGTCGGCTGAATGGTGTTTTACGCCGCTTTCAACATTATTTCAGTCTATCATGGTGACAGCTCACTTATTCATATGACACTCAATGCCTACATAAATAATGTTTCCCGGTTTTCACCAGTTCTAATCTGGGGCTCTGAAGTGTTTTACCCAAGGACATTCCCACGAAAAACCAAGTGCCTCGGGTCAGGGTCAAACCCAGGACCTATAGATCAAATGTGCAACGCCTTCATCCCCAGACCGCGCAGGACCCCTTCCGAACTTTGGTGGTACCTGTAAGTTTCCCTTCCCCATCCCTAAAGCGGCAATGTCAGTGGTTGTGAGGAAGTAGCGTCTGCCTCATAACCGTACGGTCCCGATTTCGATACCCGGGAGCGGGTGTCGACTTTGGGACTGTTCATTGGCCCATATATTAGGCGTGAGTACTGGTTTAGTACCCAAGAAGCAGAATCGAGAGAAATTAGTATAAGTTGTAAGATCTTGTTTCTCAATTGATGTACAATAAATACATGTATGCTTAAACTAAAGTGCAGGATGAAAGGTTGGGAAAGGATTTTAACAAATCAAACTAACTTCTAGGGGAAAAGAAGCCGAAACCTATTTTTGAATTAGAAATATGCCCATTTCGTAAATGTGGTAAACTTTTATTATCTTTGTATTTGCCCAAAAACCACCAACCAAACAACCAAACCCCCACCGTGAGTCAGGTTAACCCTTTACCAGACGACAACATTTTAGCCTTGTCCAAATTGAAAGCATTTGCAGACGACAATTTCAATGTGGCTCAAATGGTACATTTTTTCTTTGATAAGTTAGAAAACATTGTGGGAAACGGAGAAAATGCTGGTTACCAACATTTTCTCCTTTTCCCACAATGTTTTCAAAAGGCATCTTTTCCAGGGGCGTCAAAAGGCGGCATTGTGCGGTAAAGGGTTAAAGTAAATTAAGTAAGGCAAGTATTGTAGGTAGTGATCGTTGGTTATGATACAATACAATACAGATGCTTTAACTACGTTTTCACATAACATAACTCAAACACAATTCATCTGAAGCTTGAAACGACATTAAAAAAAAACCCTGGTTTTATTCTTTGGAATAAACTTAATCAAGCTAGGCGAGAGAAACAAATGACATCTCGCCAAAACAAAGCCTTGAGAAGTAACATATGATATAAGTGTATACTACATTTAAAAAAATCTAAGTAGTAGAAGTAATTAATAAGGGTGTTTTCATCAACAAAATAAACACCGGATGGGCAGACAATTTTTTTTGTTTTGGTGATTTACTTTTGTCGTCGTTTGTTGATAGATGAATTGTTGCAAATTTTAGGGAAAAAAACAAGGGTCCGTATTCATCAACAGTTCTTAAGAACGTTCTCAGTGTTATTTTCCATAATTTTCTAAATTTGAAAGTAACACAATTTCTGATTGGCTGAACCATTTGGTTTGGCCAATCAGAAGTTATGTTACATTCAAAGTTTGGAAATCTTGGAGAATAAGACAAAGAATGTTCTTAAGAATTGTTTGTGAGTATTGACCCGGGTAGCTTCAGGAAACCTTGATGTTCTATTTGAATGAAATGGGAAAAAGTTTTAGTTTTATTGTATCATACAACTTATGATACTTTTTCTTCTTCAGGTAGAGCCCATATTCAGCAACCATTTTCAATATTTTTCTTGTCTAAATTTCTGGACTAGTGATCTGATTTGCTGAGCAATCAAAAGCCTGGCGTTAGATGTCTGATCAATTCGCTGAATTATTCCATAAAACAGATGATATCGGAAGGTATTGACCCAAAATCTTAAAGAACATACTTTTTTATCAGACGAGGCCCGTATTTACTAAACATTTCTAAAATAGTTTTTGTCTAAATTCGAAGACTAGCTATCTGATTGACTAAAGCCAATCACATGGCTAGTCTCGGAATTTGGACCACGGACTGGTGGCCCCGGAATAAAGACCCTTTACCCTTTCCCAGATAGCAAAATTTTGGCTCTTCCGAATTGAAAGCATCTGCAGGTAACAAATTTGAAAGTGGTACAAATGAACTGAAGTTTCTTTGAAAGGATAGAAAACTTTGTGGAAAAAGGAGAAAATGCTGGTTACCAGCATTTTCTCCTTTTCTCACAATGTTTTCAAAAGGCCTCTTCTTCAGGGTCGTTAAAATACGAGACTGTTTAGTAAAGGCTTAACTGGATCGACAATGTCCAGAGCTCGTTGCAAGTTAAGAGTAGACGGTAGCAAGACAGGGGAAAAGTCGAGGGAGGCAGTAGCTACGCAAAGGCTATAAAATCAACTGCGGTTTTGTGTTCCATTAATAAAGCAGATTACGCCGTTAATGTGGATAATTTTTCATCGCCAAGCCGCGTTAGTCACCTGTATGTCTGTTTTAAACCCACCCACCCACCCCCCCTTTTGTGGCGCAGTCGCGACTCGGTGCAAGCTGCGGTAGCTCATCTGACAAAACAGTCAAGAAATAAAAAGGTCTCAGGTTCGATCTGTGGTTAAGTCAACTGCCTTTCAGTTACATTAATGTATCAATAACGCATTTTCACGCATATTTTTCCAAATAACATTTGTATCGTGCTATGAGCTTCGATTTTTTTTTTTTTTTTTTTTCAGCTCCGGAAATAACATTATATTATTAAAATATTATAATATTTAAACTTATCAAAAATCATAATCTATATTCGGGCTAACACTCCTTACAACACAGAACCTGAGGTAGCAAAACACTGCGAGAAAAAGACCCACGAAGCAAATAATTCGATCCGGTTTTTAATGTATAAAGACAGTTATAATTTTAGTTGAAAATGGCTTTTTTAGTTTAAGATAGGGACAACTTAATTTATTTTCAAGTTATATCCTTTTCGACAACTAACAGACAAATACTTGGAGCAGCCTATGGTCAGCTGTAGAATTCTTTCACTGCCGATTGTGTTTCATTTAGCTTTACCGGACGTCTTTACTTAAGATCAGACTACAAGTAACTTGCAGTCTGATCTTGGATAGTCTGCGTCCGTTACCTGCCTGAACTATGGCCAAACAGTATTTTCATTTTCAGTCACGGAAGTTCAAGTGTTAGAATTTTTCTTAGAAAGAGCAGAAAATATTGTGGGGAAAGGAGAAAATGCTGGCTACCAACAATGTTCTCAAAAGCCTATTTCATAAGATCGAGATTTTGTGGTTAACGGTTAAGTGATCAAGAAAATGTAGGAACTGTTTATCTGTACCTCCGAAAGATAGATGAAGGGAAGCAACTCTTTAAATAAAACGATTACCCTAAAAATTTAGGTAAAGAAACACTTCCCGTTTGTGTGTATTGAAGCAAGTTCTAATATCTACTGGGTTTGTTTGCTTTTACACGGATTTCATTTGTAGTTTTTTTTTTCTCTCTTACGTCACGTACATGCAGTTCAGGACGCCTATCCACTTGGTGATTCTATCACCAGTTTAACCCTTTCCCAAACAAGCCCTGGTTTTCACGTGTCTGCAGTACAAGTCTTTTGAAAAAACTGTGGGAAAAGGAGAAATTGCTCGTAACGAGCAATTTCTCCTTTTCCCACAGTGTTTTCTACCCTTTTTGAGAACTTTCTGCCATTTTTATCAAATTTAAAATTGTCGTCTGCAAACTCTTTCAATTCGGACCAGTCTAAAATTTATCGTTTGGGAAAGGGTTAAGGGACAGCATTTCCTCCAAAACCACTGGCCGCTTTCCCTTCAGTAACAGATGTTAAATAATGTTCAGCGTTGAGAGTAGGAGGAATCTTGTTGCAATTAACTTTCATTAGTCATCGAAAATAACTTTAAAGAGCGAGAATTCAACTTCATAACTACCGCATTACTAACTGTGCGCGTAGCCATTTGGTTACGGAACTCGGCTGATTTTGAACAAATAATAAATGAACGACGCTCTATGAAAAGGGGGATTAATACATCTTCTAGATGCATCAAATGGCGCAATTCGTTGGAAAATATGGGTAGATTCCACCTAATAACCAGCTAAGTCATAAGGTAGAATGGTCCTTTCATACGCAGAAATTTACCAAATATCAAAAAGTTTCGAAGCATGTCAGCCTGCAAGGACCGCGCAGGCTGACATGGGTCGATGCTCTTTGTGTGGGCATTCAACTTCCTTTTAACAGAGCATGACGCATAACACGTGAACTTCCGGTCAAACATTTTTACTGAGTTTATCTTGTTATTTGTTGAATAGATTTTACCGGGACATCTGCATAACAAGGATCTTCTTCCGGGCTAATTATTTTACTGTAACGTTTTTGATAAAACCACACAGAGCGAGTATTCATGGAAACGGAAGAAAGGTATGCCAAAGTTTAATTTGCCCCAGTTCCATAATGCAACACCATATTTTTTATTCCGGTACCCAAAAGGGTTCAGACCAAATAAACAACAAACAGGCTGCACGAACAGATTCTGGGACTAATGTTTTTGGCACTAGACCCTTCTGGCGTTCACTGCCAGTGACCTAGTTCAACTTACTGAAATACACTGTGATTTCCGCTGCAGCGACCACGAGGCTTCGGAACGAGTGTACTATTGAAGTATTGAACGCAGTTAAATATGATCTGGGATCCACATTTTCCGATGTCTTATGAAATTCTAGAATTCTGGCAAAAGCAGCCCTAACCCTTTACCAAAAGACAGATTTTGAGACTTGTCCAAATTTAAGGCATTTGCAGACAACAGAATAAACGTGACTCAAAAATTGAAATATTTTGTTGGAAGGACAGAAAACACTGTAAGGGAAAAAGGAGAAAATGCTGGTTGCCTGCATTTTCGCCTTTTCCCACAATGTTTTCAAAAGCCTTCATCCACAGGGTTCTTAAAAGTCGAGATTGTTTGGTGAAGGGTTTACAAGAAAATAGGCATTCTTAGTTTTACTTGATCATTTAATACAATGTTGTGACAGTTTTATATCAAGAAGTCTTTCGTGCACAGGCATGTAGAGCAGTACCGTCTTGAACTAGAGAATTGTAGTCATTTTTATTTAAAAAAAAAACTACAAGATGAATACATGTGATTGTGACCCGCAGTCGAAAATTGTGCCTGTTTCCAAACCTGTACTTGCTTTGAATTCGGAAAACATTATAGGAAATATAGTTATATAGATATATATTTACTTTTTGCCACACAATCGTGAGTTTGAACGACTCTGAGGAAGGTGCCTTTTGAAAACATTGGGGGGGGGGAAGGAGAAAATGCTGTTGAAAGCGTCAACAAATTTATGATTGGGAAAGAGTTATTAACAAAACAGCTTACAAAAGACAAAAGGACGCTAGTTTCTCCCAATCTGCGATGGTTTTTCAATTTAGGTGAAAGGTTTATACTTTATCGAATAATAAACTATTCCTAACCATGACCCTGATGCCATACTGTCAAATGCATGACCAAAACGTCGCGCCTGTGGGCATTCTTTCTTTATTGTATAAAAGAATGGAAGTGGTTTCTTGGCAAATTGCTTTCGATTTACCTTTCAAAATAGTGAGTCATTTACTAATGAAAAGCAATTACGGTGCACGACCCTATACACACATAAGTTGCAGGTGGAAAACAACTGTAATGAACGGCCTTTCTATGCACTGAAGATTTGTGACGGACGGTGATCTTTTTCAGCATTCAGATTTGGCAATCATTTCATGGTGGTAACACTAATAAAATTGTATGAAAGAAAAGGCCTAAGCCCATATTAAATGTATGAGATCCTACTATAAAAATTCCATCAAAAATATCGAAATAAAAATTGGTGCAACTCTATTAGAGGAGGAAGCACACGATATATGGATTTTCCTAATGTATGACGTATGTCCGGTATTCCCAAGCTAAAAATAAATGTCGGATTGGTTATTTCAGATGATGGAATGGCAGTCAACAAGCATTATTTTCAGTAACCTTTGATGTTTAATTGCATTTATGAAAAATGAAATAGTATTGAGGATGAGAATGAGAGGAGAAAGGCTCACAAAAATACATAAACTGAGGCAGAGGGAAAGCAGAAAAGCAAAGGCAGACAGGAATATATGTTCAGCACTTGGGTCTGTATTCACCAACTATCCTAAACTGCATGCTCAGTCTAGCCAATCAGAAATTTCGTTTTTTTCCATACAATTAGACTGAAAATGCAATTAAGGATGGTTGGTTAATACGGTCTCTGGTCGGTCATACACGTGTCTTCTCATAAACATCGATTCCACGGGGCAAAAAATACCATCGAAGTTAAAGCAGAATCACAAAGCATTAACATGGCATTTGCACATTAAGTTGCCCAGGAATGGTACTTAAACGGTTCATTTCGTCCATTTTGTGTTTTGATAAAAAATGAGCTATGTTCTGTGGAAAAGGGACTTATGGCATTCGCAAAAAGTATCAACTCATGTCAGCCTGCGCAATCCGCGCAGGCTGACATGAGTCGAAAGTTTTTGCTATTTGTAAATTTTATGCATGTCTAAGTAACATTCTACCCCTGTATCCAGTCAACTGTCCGAATAAATGGATTTTATATATCCATAATTATGTGATGTCTTGCTTGGTATAATACATAACGGAGATGCAGTAAGCCCCCTTTTGCAGAACATTACTTAAGATGGACAAATAACATCTTTGGGTACAAAAGATTTGAGCCTTTTAGATGCCAAGAACAATACATAGGTATAATGCTTTTTGCAGAGACAGTTATAAATCTACACAATTTTAACTGACTTCATTTTTTTTTTTTTTTTTTGTATTTTATTTAAGGTATTGAAATTACGTTTTTTATCCAAACTTAATGAAAATGTTCTTTATCAGTTAAACAGTCTAGGGACTGAGCTAGTTTTGTAATTTACTTCTGTTGTGATCCTTTATTCCAACTCATAGAGCGATACAGAAACATTGTCATAGACGGGGATTCAATCGTGCCATATATTTACAGTGGCAAATGAATGATATTTACTCAATTGAGCACAGGGTCTTTTTGGACGCAATACTAACGCTCATAAAATAAAGACAACAATGGAAAAAAATATTTGAAAGAATGGGAACCTTGCTGCTGTATGAAATGGAAACATTGATGGAAAAGGAGCAATGCCATGTAACAAGTAGTTGCTAATTTTTCCACACTTATATTTTTCCTTTCCAAGTTCTTTCCAGTGCAGCGTCATAAATAGTCGAAACTGTATGGTAATGAGCTAACCCTTTACCACAAAATCCCAAGTTTTAACGACCCTGAGAAATTACTCTAGAAAACAATGTGGGAGAAGGAGAAAATGCTGGTAACCAGTATTTTCTCTTTCTCTGACAATCTTTTCTAACTTTTCAGAAACTAATTCCATCATTTGAGCAACATTTCTGTAGTCGTCTTCAAACGCTTTCAATTTGGACAAGTCCAAAATTTCATGGTTTCGTAATTAGTCAAGTACTCTACCAGCGGTTCTTGCGTTCCACTTCCCCACCACCCCGGGCGATCATTTTCCGGGCGGACAAATCGGCTGACACCAATAACAAAAAGGTCACATGACGCTGTCCAAAAGTTAAAGCCATTGGAAGTGATCTAATGGCTTCCAAAGAACTAATTTAGTTAATGAGTTTAAAAATCTGGGAAGCGAATAAACCTACGAGAACCAAGCGCCAAGCTAAACTGTCTTGCTCTGTTATGACAATGTAGATAATGATAAAACTGCTTAGACCGTGCAATCTGATCTTGTATCTACACTCTTCCATGATTATTTTTCTCAGATAGTTGACTAAAATGGTTGAACGAATGAATAATGTTTTTAAGATGCACAGACGTCTGAAATCATTTAGCGCACATGTTAGGGTTAGGTAATTTCGTGTCACAGACTTCGAGTTTGTAATTTCTATCACTCAAAGAGTTGAAAAATTATCCTGCTTTGTTAAAACAAAACAAAGTTTGCGTATTGCGATCTTCACAAATAGTTTTTACTCTATCCCATACGAAAGTTTACTTGCAGGTTCTGCAGAGAATCTAATTTACAAATACATGTAGGTAAAGCTTAGGTATAAAGGACTGTAAAGTCAAAACTGAAATTGCTCACTCCAAGCAATCTGTCGATTATCCACAATTTTTTGGAATGCTAGGAAGGTAGACTCATGTGTGTAGGATAGATTTAAATACCCAACATATGAATGTAAACCTTGGAACAGTTATGTATAAAAATCAAAGAACTGAGGGCACTGAGAACAGTGCCTTTTCTAGTATAGATCCATGTGGCACAGCCAGAATCTAAGCTACATCAGATATCACTAGGTAACATTTTTCTCTTGTCAAGCCTTTATCAATTACCAGTCAATCCCGTGGTTTAACAGCTTTAAGGCTGAAGACTTTAAGACGCATTTTTTTTTTTTTTTTTTTTGAAAAAGAGAAAATGTTGCCCTTCCAAGGACAAATCCCATCAAATTTCGTCGTCTGCTTTTAATGGACTGGTCGTAATATTTTGTCGTTTAGTAAACGTTTGAAAATTAACAATTATTGCAACAGTTATTGAAGTCTTCGTATCGCGCTCATGATCTTTCTTTTTCGTCGTGGAAATATAAATTTTGTTGATTATAATATGCTCTGTGCTTCCGGCGGAAGTGAAGCAAGTGTGTGGGATACCTGGGTGACTGGACTGGTAACCTCCCCTGATATAGCTAATTGCGTATGATGTTATTCATGATATATATGACGAGGCCAGTTTACTTGGATGACAAAATTGAAACCGGTACAAGTCTTCACAAGTCTTCTTGTCTCTTATTCTAATTTTCTAATCTGCTATATCTTTAATCTTACCTCCTATATTGTCACTTCTTATATTCCTGTTATGTACAATATTTTACTTCTGTATCGCGTGTTGATTTCAAATAAAACTCTTTACTAGACGTAAAAAGTTTAGACTTGTTTAAATTGAAAGGATTTGCAAACGATAACTTGAATGTGGACCAAATAATGGAATGTATCTTTGACAGATTAGAAATCATTGTGGGAAAAGGAGAAAATTCTAGTTATCGGGATTTTTTCCTCTTCCCACGGTGTTTTCAAAAGCTCCAGTCCTAAGAGTCATTAAAACTCGGAATTTGCTTGTAAAGGGTTGAAAAAGAGTATATCTGTCTGCAATAGGCTAAAAGCATGCTAAACACGATAGGATGACGAGTAATGATATTTCTTACACCACCACATCACCACATCCGAAAAATTGAGAAGCCTATGATGTGATCTCTCTCTCTCTCTCTCTCTGTAGAAAAGTTGTTATTATGCGGGTAATTTTATAAAAGAAAATATAATGGGCAAGAAAGGACAGATAAAAGCGTTTTGATTTAAAATGAAAGAAACGACTTTCATTCCACGAAAGTTCTAATGAAACCATTCCCCCAATAAAGCATCCTAGACAAGAGCGATTAATGCTGGTTAAAAAATCAATCTTAGCAATCACTGAAATTGAATTTGTGATAGCTTTAGATTTTTATCAGATTTACTGACAGGAGTTTCTAATTTGTTGCACAGGCCGTGCATTGTATTTTTATACTTCCTAAACAAAAAAAGCAGCTAAATCTCTCACCACTAAAGAACTGATAATCAAAGCAGCCTTTCACCCTTTACCATATAATTTCGAGTTTGAACGGTCTCGAAAAAAACACAAGCTTTTGAAAACATTGTGGGAAAAGAAGAAAATGCTCGAAATCAGCATTTTGTTCTGTTCCCACAATGTTTTCTACCTTGTCAAAAATAAATCCATCTTTTGAGTCATATTCATAATTGTCGTCTGCATATGCTTTCAATTTGGACAAGTCTAAAATTTGTCGTCTGGTAAAGAGTTAAACTGCAAAATAAATTTAACAGACATTTCCAGTCAATAGTAGAAACCCAACTACATGTATTACGATTTCAGTTTTTTACTGCCAAACAAATCTCAACGTATCCAACAGTGTAATTCAAAGATCAGACTGCAGATTCTGTGCAGTCTGGTCTTGGAACTACACTCTCCGTAAAAGCAACTTGGTTTGCTTCTGCGTATGCAATGTTGTGGAACACACCCACCGCTTCCTGTGAGGAAAGCCAAATGATTGAAAAAGACATTTCACGTCGGAGATTAATTACTGAAATAACTATTTTTCAAGAATGTTTTGCCAAATATTTTACAGTGTTGACTGAACATCACAGTCCACGTTCTGTTCAGTGTGATCTTTATCTAAACTGTGCTCAAAACACTAACTTAAGCAGCCTTCACCATTCTTAGAGTAGAAACCGTTCCCAATTCATATCACTCATATAAAATGTTATCCCTTCACCATGTTTATAGATAAGCGGAGAGTGTATTTCGTTACCTGATTACCGTCAATTTCATTTTGAGCAATAAGCTTGTCGCTAAGGGTTGGCTGAAATGAAATGAAATTAAGACATTTTTAAACATATTGATTATTATCGAGATAATTTTTGAGTCGCCTGGTTGCGTAGCAACCAGGCTCTCATTGTTATCATCCTGATCTATGGGGTGACGTAGGCATACCTCCGGCCTTGTACTGCTTCCTGGCCGAGTTCCGGTTTACGAGATAAAACATAGTTTTCTAATTATTCGGTAAACAACCCAGTTTCTGTCGTAAATAACTTACAATTGTGCCTTTGTGATAATGAATATGTCTACAAAGACTTAGCTTTTTAATGGTTTAAACCTTTGAAACAATCTTTTCGTCCACATGGGTACACGATATCCTATCGCTTACACAGACGTCATCTCTAAATATAGCGCATTATGTATATATCTAAAAATAGTCGTCGTGACCTAAAGTTTGCGGACACGCTGAAAAATACTCTCCGACGACAAGCGTCTTTACTACGACACGCTTTTATTTGTGGACAGTTCTCAGTGAAAATGGTTCGAGAATTACCTATTACAAGTACATTCTAAATCTCACAATCTGTCCTTAATTGTTAAAAGTCTCATTACAATTCAACACTCAACTTACGGTCGGAAAGAGAAAGGCGATACCGAGTTGACATTGAAGATTTCAGTGGAGATTTTTCTCAACAGTTGGCTATTTTTTTAAAACAAATTTATAACGACTTGGAATGGTTGCATTGCCTTCTTAAACATTCTTACACGTTGCTTCTTCAGAGCTTTTTATTCTAGACTTTAAATACTTTGCACACCAATATTCGAGGTGCACAGAGATCGTACATAGCGTATGTAATGCGCACGGTTCTAGGCTGTACCAAGTCATCGCTTAGCAGGTGCTTTCTGGAATGTAACTGTGCGACAAATATAGATCTTAAAATCACGTGACGTGTAACGTCATTTGCACCACGGAATTCTTTATAAATTTACATATTTATGAATCAGTCGCTGTTCAAAGCGGCCCTTATTTTCAACGTACACCGACCTAACGCTTTACCGATCCATGCAGACAGAGTGTTTAAAGTATACTGTTTTTGATTAATTGTTTTTCGTTTTTAAAGAGGTGAATTTGTAAAAGTCTGCTGTTTTTTTTTTTTTTTTTAAATGTGCGATTAACCTAGATCTAGTATTTATGAAACAACAATTTATTAGTGCGGGTGTCAATATGCAAGGTGCTTTCGTAACTGCCAAAATCTGAATTCAGACGGGAATTCGACTTGAAACTACGCAGTTCTAACAACCACCAATCTGAGAACTTGACTTTTTACTCCACTATATTTCAAAAATAATAAAACATATTAATGGTAACCCACTCGAACAAGTTCTTTATTGGCGTGTTTGTAATCTTGTATAGGGTTGTTGTAAAGGGTAATTTAGAGCGAACCGCAAACATTTAGTTTAAGCCAAAGCAGTATACATGTAGATCTCTAAAATTTTCAATTGGTGTGGAAGCAGTACTAATTCCTGGGACGTTATAAAACAGAGACAAAGTTAAAAGGCTGACGATCATGCCATTGGGTTATATTGTTTTTCTTGAGCTGTAGCAGCCACATTCTTAGAGTCCACTGTGGACAAAAATTGAACCCAGATAGCAACAAATACAAATTATTTCCAAAGGACAAGTAGATTACTGAGTCAAATACTGGTGTGTGCTCCAGAGACATTTCAGTCCAATGATCATGAAATTGCCAGGCTGTTTGTCTTAATAATATTTTTTTGACAAAACTGAAAGTAGGTCACCAGGGGTTAAAAGAAAAAGGTTGTCACTAGGTCAAATCAGACAGAACCGTAATAGATCTAGTACTGTAGAATCCATTTATTTTCAGTCCAGTACTCACGGAATTTGTCAGGCTTAGATTAGATATGGGTGAGTTGCAAAAGAGTATTTTTGGCCTAAAAGTTGGTCACTAGATCCAATACCAGAAGACAAAGTTCAATTGAGTTCCATACTGATGTTGCCTAAATGGTCCTCTTGTAAAATTGTTCAAGTGGTTCAGCTCTGTTTCTATAAACTTCACAGAAGCTTCAGAACTGAGTAGTAACATTTCAAAATAACAGCCTCTGAAACTGTATAAACAATTATACCCAAATTTCATATCTAGCATCCTGTATTTGGAAAGGACAATTATTGAAATTAAACGATATATGTATAACCATGTTGTCCAATTTTAGAAAATTTGTGTCATATAAAACAACTTGCTCTAAATCTGGGGAGAAAATGTATTCCCTATTCTACTGAAATTATTTAGAATGCTTGTTTTAGCAAAATGTGTAAGAATGAAGATATACATGTAAGTTAAGTCACCCAGATTCTGCACTAGAGAAACATTTTTATCAAACTAGAACCATAATTTTTGTCCACATTCTTTACAGGCATTATCAAGTTAGGGAGGAACTGTAAATATTGATTTAACCTAGACTGTTATTACGCCCCATTGAATTTCGGGGTGTGGGGGGAGATATGGTTTTCATGTTGTCTGTCCGTCCGTCTGTTCGTCCGTCCGATCTTCCGTCCATTCAGACAGATATGTTCTAAAATCATTGACGAAAGTTAATGAAACTTCATACATGTGGTCCTCATGATAGTCCGCCGATACACTTTTTTTTTTTAAATGTAATGCTTTGTCATGGAAAAAGGGCGCTTGATGTCTTTCGGTTGTATTTTGTTTTTGTTTTTAAAGCGGTGTCATAGCAAAAGGGGGTTTGATGTATATTTCCATTCTGGACCAATCTCTTTAACTACTGGACAAAATTTTATGAAAATTCATATTTATATTGTTTATCATAAGCCACAGACAATCAGTATTTGTTTTTATTTAATGAAATTCCCTATCATGGAAAAAGGGGGCTTAATGTATATTTTCACCAGTAACAAAAAAAGGTCATTTACATGCAAAACAAAATACCTCTTATAATTATGTTTCTATAAAAAACAAAAGGGGGTTTTTTCGGAGGTGGATATCATTTCAACGAAATGACTTGTTTTGTATTGATTGTACCTTTTGAAAACCATTTTTTAAATGAAGTCGCCTGGTGTAAGAGACTGTGAACTTTTTAAACCTGTTCCTTGTGCCTAAATTTTAATTCTCACCACATATATTTGTTTTAATGTAAATTTTAATATGTCTGTAATTTTAGGATGACAACTTAGAAATATGTTTGCATATAATACTGCCTTATAGTTGAGTTATTTTGTACCTTGAATGTTTTTAATAGATTTGAACAAAAAAGGGTGAAAACTTCTAACCCATTACCATCCAGGCGACTCTCAGGACTATCAGTCCTTTGATTATCATTATGATGATAATATCATTTGTCTTATCTCCAATTAGTCAGTGCTAAAATGATCTTGGATCGCTAAAGAAAATAGAATGAAAAAGTTCATTTGTGCCTTGATCACAGTGCTATCCAATCAAATGAATTAATACAGTCTGCGATACAGTTACAATTTCGTTGAAAGTTCAGCGCAAAGAATGCAAATAACAGACATACTACTGTATCAAAATGCAAAAAGAAACATGTATAAAAGAATGTTAACCATTTTTCCTCGTGTGATATCATTGCTAGTTTGTCTCTTCGACCAAAATCATCTGCATAAATTTTTGTTACATATATTTAAAAAGGAGAAATTGCTCTGAATAAGAAATTTCCTCCATGCGTGTCATGTTTCAAAATTGGTTTCTTCGCTAAGAACTGATCAGCTCAGTTTTTATTTGAAAGTTTCGCATGATTTATGTGGAAACTTTGCATGTAATCATGATGTACAGAGTACAACATTAGATTTTTCAATAAAATCTGCAGACGACAACTGCGCCGCGTTGGCACCGCTCGCATTTAGCAGAAACAACAATTTGTATAAGCGTCTGTCAGGTAGTCACGTGCGACCTTCTGTGCAAATAATTGTTGATTTTTGGTATTGTAATTGTTATTAATATTTCTATTGTACTGGAAAAATATAGAATCACCGTGTAACTTTGCTTGCAGAAGGACACTGTACCATAGCTTTCATTGTTTTTTTTTATGTCATTTAGTTAATACTTTGCTACAACCTTTTTGATGGCTTGATTCACATCGCTTCAAACCATTTTTGCTTAATGGAATATGGCATTTTTTTTTTTTTGCATCAAACATTGAAACGATCTGACGGGGTAGGGTTTTTTAAGGGTATATCTGACCCATTTACCCTTGTAAATGCAGCATGTTTTGGTCTTGCTCCTTATTTTGATATGTCAGCAAGTTACAACTGCTGGAATTCGATTATAATGAATGGATTATATAAGAACATGCAGACAAGCTTGATACTCTATGGGAAGAAATGTCAGAGATATTCATTAAACCAACTATCCAATGAAACAAGTCTGCACAGGACATTTTTTTATTTAACCCTGTACCAAACGACAAAATTCTAAACTTGTCCAAATTGAAGGCATGTTTTTGTAGACGACAAAACACTTTTGGCTTAGAAATAAAAACTCACATTTGAAATGGTAGAAAAAAATTGTGGAAAAAGGAGAAAAGCTGGTTACCAGCATTTTTCCCTTTTCCCAAAACGTTTTCAAAAGGCCTTTTCATTAGGAAAAACTTGAAAAATGTTAATTTATACAATGTGAGATACATTGTTTAATACAGAAATACAAATGGAAAGATCGTGGTAAAAAAGGAAATTGTCCGTTACGAGCAATTTCTCCTTTTGCAACAATGGTTTCAACGGTCGTTTGCTCCGAGGCACAAAACGTCGTCTGCGTGGTGTAACGAATTAATCCTAAGAAACATTTTTATTGACATGCAGCCAAATTACAAGTCTCAACTTTTCACTCTAACAAATTGCAGGTAAGAATGAAATATTGAAATAGATAAAAACAAAAACATTCACTTCTCTTCAGCGAATTCTTGCAATTAATTCAGCGTAATTAGTAACGACTGACTCACGTGATTTGTAGCGTAAGGGGTCACGTGGGTGAGATGACGTCGATTTCATGTTTTATGACAGCTAACGTAACAAAACGCGTTAATGACAGGCCTGTGATCTCTTCAGTCTAGCTAGGTATTACGTCAACAAAAAGAAACCCAAGCTTTCAAATTCTTACAGGTCATTTACTGCACAGAATATACATGGCTAACCCTTAAACTACTAAATAATTTTAATTAAAATTTCCAGCCAATAGTTAAAAGACTTTTATTTGCAATTTCGAAGTTCTTTTATAGCCGGAAAAATATCACCGTATCGAGAGTTGCAGTCTGATCTTGATCTATGTTGTCGACAGTAGGACCATTTGATCGCACTTCTTTTACCTCGCGCCAGCTCATTCAGCACGGTACAAGGCTCTTAATAAACCGGTCCCAACCTCGATCTTCTACTCGAGAAACTCTGAATCCAAACAAAAGTCAGTGACACAGGTTAGCCATTGCTGTATTGCTGTCGATCAATCAAACATTTTTATTCAAAGGGATAAAAGAGCCGACGTCTTGGTAAAACTGTTGTGTATGACCGAGAGGCCAGGTGATCATGGAAAAAATGCTTTGGCTGCAGATTAAAATACCTAAATATTTGTTGAAAATGACACTTAATATCACAAAAAAGGTGCGAAGTCAGTAATGTAGTAAAAATGAAGCTCAATTCATTCAAAATTCTCTCCTTTTTTTTTTTCTACCGTTCTTTCGTCCTTTTTCCTCAGGCAAAATAGATGTTAGCACCTTAAAGGGCCAAGCACAGCTGTGTCAATCTTCTAGACTCTGTAAATCGAGAACACATTTTGCGAACATTGTAGATCAAGATCAGTCTGCACAGCTGATGTTTTATCTACCTTATCCGATATTTAGTTTTTATTTACTGGCAAAAGCAATTTTGAAATTGAGATCGGATTTGGTCACTTTTTCCTGATTGAGAAAGCGCATTTCGTTTATTCGATGCTATAATGGTTAATGTGGAAGCTCGAGCTTCCGTGCTTCCGTGTTGCCGGCTGGCAACACGCCTAGAAAATATATTATAAAGAATCAGCTAAATACTACTTATACACGGCTTATTTTAATAATATTGTAAAGTGATTGATTTCTTTTTTATGTTCCCATAATCAGCCTAATAATGAACATATTAGCTTTAAAGTCTTCTCAGTCCTTGTCTTTGCTTGCATAATCTTTGTATGTAGTATCATTAATTACAATATTGTCTAAACCAAATAATGAATAGGCAGTCAAAATTATTATACTGTCAAGTAAAATCCCTTGAAGAACGGGTTGTCACATACCTTTTGCATGTGTCATACAGAAATCAGAGATCTACTCTTTTATTCTCTTCAAGTTTCTCTTGATAGAATTACACAAAAGGGAAGAAAAGTGGAAATGAATGGGAAAAACACATCTCGTTCAAATCAAAATGAAAACGTAGATCTGGTTTCAAACACAACGTTGTTTAACCCTTTACCGCACAATGCCGCTTTTTGACGCCCCTGGGAAAGAAGCCTTTTGAAAACATTGTGGGAAAAGGAGAAAATGCTGGTAACCAGCATTTTCTCCTTTTCCCACAATGTTTTCTACCCTATCAAAGGAAAGTTGCACCATTTGAGCCACATTGAAATTGTCGTCTGCAAAAGCTTTCAATTTGGACAAGGCTAAAAATTTGTCGTTTGGTAAAGGGCTAATTCTTTCACTACCAATTGAATAAACTTGTTTTATTTTTGTCTCGATGGCCACAGTACAATTCCGCTTCAAATGAAAATAAATACTGATTATAGTTAAGCCTTGGATGAAGTAGCGGAAGATGTGGATCAAAGATCAGGCTGCAGGTTCTGTGCAATCTGATCTTAATCTACAACGTTCGCATAAGCTACTTATGTCGCATGAAACTATTAAAGTGTTGAAAAATTTCAAGTCTTAAAATGTATTGAAACCTTAACCGATTTAAGAAAGATAAAATACAAAACATCCCAGCGATGGAGTTTCGCTGCTTGTTTGAATGTTTATCATTACAAGGGAGCCGTTTTGCAAGTTTTCCCGGCTTGATATAGCTGTTACCTTCTTCTTCTTCTTCTTCTTCTATGTTTTCTTTGAAACAGTGGTACAGAAGAAACACGAACATAAATTGGTCAAACTTTGGACAAACTTATTTTGAGCTGTTCAGTCTTATTTATAAGGATCTTGTTGTTATCGTTTTTCCAAAGATTCATTTCCATAGTTGGATCAAAGTGACTGCGCTGAGAATTGCTTACTTCTTGTCCTGCTGAATAATAGTTCTAAATGAAACTTGCAAGCCTATAGTAAAACCCAAATTTTCCTATTTCAAAGACATTTTTGGAGGAAAGATATCTCCTTATCGGGCATTGTAGATCCACGATCAGACTGCAAGTCTTTGCAGTCTGATTTTGATCTACGCAGTCCGCAAAAGGTCAGTGAGTCGCGCTTAGCAGCCTAGGGGGTTAATTCATTATCAACTGAAATAAATGGACAGGAAACGACTTAAAGAAAAAATATATACAATACATTTTTGTAAAATAAGAGAAATCAACAGTAAAAAATGATTCAACACATGGATTCACCTGCAAACATTATAGAAAAATTACGCTCATATTGAAATGAGAAGTATCTCTATTTACCACAGTGTTTTCAAAAGTGGTGTAATGCAGACTTCTGGAAATCTTTCCACTGGTGGCTATGTGTAGAGAGGCAATAATCTGGAAGCAGGTTTTTCTCCGAAATACACAAAACCCTAACTGTACAGTGTCAAAATCCCACAGACTGAATAAATATTTAATGGAACTGGTTGAGAAATACATGTCTGATAAAGCATATTGGCAGAGATCAGAAACTGGTATCTATTATATTATATGTTAATTAAAAAAAAAAATGTACGAATGATTTATTATTCCAACAGGCACATGTCCCTTCCGGGTGCTTTCGTTTGGATAACTTTCTGTTATGATGAAATGGCTACGAATTACGTTTCACTATTTTAGCGCCAAATACATTTGAGCCATGTTCTGACAAAAGGGGGCTTAATGCATCTCCGGGATGCATTGTACCAGTCAAGCCATCATATAATTATGCATCCATAATAGCCCCTTTTTTAACAACCGACTGGTTCATGAGGTACTCTGGTCCTTGGACATACAGAAAACTGACTAATAGCGAAAAGTTTCGGCCCAGGTCAGCCTGCGCGGACTGCGCAGGCTGACCTGGGTCGATATTTTTCGCAGATGCATTAAGCCCCCTATTCATAGAGCATGGTTCATATAAATTCGACCTCTTTCGACGGCTGAAAATACAATCCACTGAAACTCCGTCAGAATTTTATCTTGTAGACTTGACTGAACAAACGGAAGGTATAGATCCAAGATCAGACTGAACTTTCTATGCCGTCCGCAAAAGCGACTATTTGACCTTTGGCAAAAAGCCACTGTTTGACCTCTGACAGAGTTAACATCATTTTGGCCTATAAATAGTCTTTTATCCGCTAAGCGGACCGAATATATTCCTGAAACCTCATCCCCATTCTTCTTTCATAAACCTTACCGGACAATTCTGCGTTTTTACGACCATGAAGAAATTCTTTGAAAATGTTGTGGGAAAAGGAGAAACGCTTCAACCACAGCTTATGGTTACATCTGAACATGCTAACCAGGGACTGCCTATACGCAAAAACAGTTGCGTATACTTTGAAAAAAAAAGGGGGGGGCAACTTTGTCAAAAAGAGGTCACCAGGGGCCACCAAATAGCTTCTACAATGCAGAATTTTTCTGCCGAAGGCCTTCAGACCCTCCTGAAACCCCTCAGTATTACTTGTGCGTATGTATTACTTTATTTCGAGCTAGCTACGGCGCTGTTAACGTTCTATACCTCTTGAACTCTTCTGCAACCCATGAACCGAAAGGTTAGGTAGAACATGGGTCCTTTCGCTGAATGTAAGGTCTCACTTTTGTGATTTAAGTCTTTGCAAAACGAGAAAAGTTTAGACTCATCCATTAGGAAAGCATTTACAAGTTTCAAGACAACGAGGCTCTCATGATGGAATAGGGATAGAAAACATTATGGGAAAAGGGGAAAGTGCTGGTTACCTGCATAGTCTCGTTTTCCCACAATGTTTTCCGAGTCTTCTTCGAGTGATTCGTTAAAACTCCGGATTGTCTGGTAAATGTTTAAATACTAATGCGTGTGATACTAGTATACGCCTGGAATTTTTAAAAGCTCAACATGACAACTTTGGTAACTTCTACGGCTTGATACTGACCCGACAAAGGCAAAAAGCTTGACCATTGCACCCCGGTATTAGAAATTCTGACAACTGCCTAACTTTACCACTCTGAGAAACAGCAAAATTAATACAGTAAAAATATAAAGATAAATACAGGGGCAAAATGGATAGCCATCTATCTATAAGATTCAAAATAAAATAATGATCAACTCTTGTTTCGACGAAACACGAAGAAAGGTCAATTAAAACATAACTGTAATATACAGAGTACGATGTTAATTTCATTTGTGGGTTTATTGCTCCATACCGCATGCGGAATGATTGGCAGTCATCGTTCAAATATGATTTATTGGTTTGCATGGAAGCCTGCTAAAGTCTTTTGATTATCAATTAATTAGCTGCAGAAATGGTGACCGCTAATCAAATAAAATGCCGTGACATGAAAATATGGACTGATAAAGCATGCAGAGCACAGAGAAGACATTTCTCATCAAAATGCAATTCGCTTTTTGGTAAATTTTACACGTCTTTTCAAGCTTTTATTTTAGACAAGAGAAACTAAAAGATGTAAGTACGTACACTCATCTTCATGCTAATTGCAAAATAGCTTCAAGTATTCTACGTACGTAAGAACTATGGACTGCAATAGGAAATTGGATTAGGTATTGCGGGAAGTTGAATTTCGAGAAAATATGCAAACCGTGTAAGCTTCGATGATATATACATATCACCCCTTTCACTGCTGTCTTGTATCTACTGGAAAAGTTCCGGTCGGGTCAGGATTAAAAACACTTAATCTATTATTGAAAGTTCCTACGACGGAAAATATTGCTTTTGACAGTTGCAACAAAAAAAAGAAGAAAAAATGATAATGGCAAAAATTTTCGATCCAGGTCAGCCTGTGCGAACTGCGCAGGCTGACGTAGGTCGATACTTTTTGCAGATGCATTTAGCCTCTTTTAACAGAGCATGTCCTATCTAAGTCCCGTTCGCACAACTTTCTGTTGGTCAGCTGCAACAAAATACAACGTTCAACAACAAAACTTCACATTGAGAAAACAAGAGCAACTGCTAGTAACAAGCATTTGCTCCGCTTCTTCCAATACTTCTCATTCAATTCCAGAATAGCAGTTTCCCCTCCGTTAAATGTATCTCCGGCTTCCGGTCATTTTACAGCCTTTTCTTTGGTAATATAAATCTCCGTAGAATCGCTTAAGAAATAAAACACTCTTGTGCCACTAAAGATAGGTACAAGTATCGAAAGGCCCTGTAGCGGCCAAAGTAGACAATGTGCGTGCATTTAGGTTTAGATTGTGCCATTAAAGGTATGAGAATAATTGTTAAGATGGCAAATGTTATTGTGCAGCCGGTCCAAATGTTAGTCGCTGATAGGAAAATGAATTTTTCACAAGGTCTTCTGTCCTTCCCAAAAGGTAAACAAAAGACAAGGCGACCTGACAATTTTTTACCTGGTTTTAAGATTATTTTTTCTGCCAGCACCTTACACTTGGACCGACCGTACAATAACAGATTGTCATGTGCACAATAATATCCATACTTTTAAACGGTATTACTTGAATTTAAATGCATTTTAACACTCGCATTGTTTACTTTGGGCAATTAATAGGCCTTTCAAATGTCTGCTTAGTTACTCTGGACATCATGTTACGTCATACTGCGCATCACGATAGCATCAGCAAATACACAGGCGGTAATAAAGTTAGTAAATAAAGATCAAATCAGATAGACAAATCAAACATTTCCGATTTTCATCGGTCCATCTTTCGGTCAGATAAAGTCAGAAAACTCGTATTTTGCCCCTGGACAATACGGTGTGTATAACCAGCATAGGTCAATATCTCAGCACATTGGAAAATGCCGTATGGTGGAGTGACCTATATTTTTCAACTTTTCCACATTTCGGATCTTCATTCCTCATTGAGCTGACCTTATTTAACTCAGCACCATATCTAAGTATACACATATTACACTATCAAAAACGTACAAATTAAGACTAACTTCATGATTGAACTGTGTTTCTAATGACTGGTAAACATATCAATTGATTGACTCATTGATTCATTTATTTATTCAACCGTCGATCTCTGATCGACAAGTCGGAAGACCTGAGAGTTTACTATGGATCATAGCTAACTTTTACCAGTGCATCAGCGTCTAGAATGGTACTAATTGAGAAAACGCGGGGTCAGATATTCCACGGTGCTAAAGGGTCTTACACCCTTGGTTCAGTGAACGTTCGGTTTGTCGGCTGGTGGAAGGTATCACACCTTACAGTATCACAGTTAGCCATGATGTATCACTTATATTGTCTAGATAGTCTTTATGTACGGAATGGTATGTTGTATGTCTAAAAACTTCGTGAATAGTCATCACAATTTTTTTTTTTTTTAATAAATTTCTGTCGAAAAGTACAAATGAAATTGCCATGATATGAAATTTAGGGAGAATGCATATCTAATCACAAAAGATTGAATGACAATAAAAGTCTTAGTACTCATTCATAAACTCTTAAAACTGTGTACTGATAAATCTACCAAGTATTAATATTGAAAACATCTTGGAAAAAGAGAAATTCCTTCCAATGATTTTTTTTTTTTTTTTTTTCAACATTTTTTATCAATAAAAATTGATTTATCAATACGATAATGTTTTTTTTTTTTATTTTCAAAAATGTTAAAAATTCATACTTAAGTCTACGAGGAAAGGGCCAAATATACGTCTATCCGTCATCTCTGTACTGCTTAAATTGGCCACGTGCATGTCGATAGATTTCTTTGTTAATTAGCGTTAATTTGCATTTTCGTTCAATGGCAACCTGTGCGGTTTTCTTTTTTGTTTCAGCAGCTTGTAACAGAAATATTTGTCGATAAAAATTGACAAAGTAGGCTAGACATTACGAGGAAATTAACTCGCGTTTGAAGCATAGGTTATTTCTCTTTTTAAGTATGCATCATCTGAATGGTTAGGTTTTTATAACAAAGAAAAAGGTACATCATGTCGTCGTCATCAGATTTGTTATTGTTCGATGCCTCAGAAAGTGATTTTGTATTCGTTTGTCTTTTATTATTCGATACACCTATGAGAAATATTCAACCGAAAGAATCGGAAGAGAGTAGCCGAATTATAAAATGGCGCTATCTCCACGAATACTGATTGAATGACAGTTCTTTTGAAAATACTCATTTCGAATAGTTCGGTTTTGTTTGTTTGTCTATCTTTCTTTTTTCTTTTTCCCCCTGTCTGCATGTGCTTACAACGATACTTACAATGGCATTGAGAACTCGAACATTTTAACAACTCAGCGGCTGAATTTATCTAATAATACTCATATTATTACTTTTTTAAGAAATAGCACTTCTTTGAATTTGATGCAAGCAGGTTCACAAAATTTAAAGACAATTTTTTTGTTGTTTTTTTTCAAATCATTATCATCATCATCATCATCATCATCATTATTATTATTATTATTAACACCATTATTATTTTTATTACTATTATCATCTCCGTTGTTGTTTTCGTCATTATTATCATAAATGTATCTGTTTACAATTAAAAATCAAGGACTTAATTTCTAAGCCATAGTCTTTACCAAATGACAAAATTTTAGACTGGTCCAAATTCAAATCTGCGACGACAAATAAATGTGACACAAAATTTAAAATTTGTTTTTGGAAGGACAGAAAACATTGTGGGAAAAGGAGAAAATGCTGGTTACCAGCATTTTCTCCTTTTCTCACAATGTTTTCAAAAGGCATTTTCAAAAGGCTTTTTCCAGAGGGTCGTTAAGAGTCGGGATTGTGTGGTAAAGGGTTAAATTAGCATTTCACTGTCCATGGTAAAAACTTCTCAAACAATTTAACAGGATAAATATATTTATTTTCTTCGACAGTACTCGCGCCTTGATGTGGGTACTTTCGACGATGTTCACTTTGGAGTGTCCTTTAACAAGGCAATGCTGAACCCAAGTTTGATACGGGTGAAAGCAAGGAAGACATACAAAAGTGAATTGTCGCTCTATGTGACTGACAAACTATTGAAAGTACTACTTTTACTTACAAATACGGTTTTTTTTTTTTATTTCCCCCAAAGCAAACACACACAAACAAATTAGGCATAATGCGCATTTTGAAAATATACAGACTGAGTTAATGAGATTGGACTTAAACGAAGGCTGTTTCCCAAATAAATCTACCAACTGGAGCCCAAGGCGCCAATGTGGAAGCACATGTTATTGAGGGACGGCGAGTCGTGAGCCCGAGGGTCGTATTTATTGTAGCACGTGGTAATGACATTACGTAATGTGACGGTGATTTACTGACCTGGCGCGGCAAAGCCTCAATTTGAATAATTGAATTAGTATTGCTTTGACAAAAAAAAAACAGTAGAAAGCAGGTTGTTTTTACGGAATCCCTTTCCAGTCATGTTGACTTTTTAAGCGCCAAATACATGTACATATACTCGACCTCTTTCAACGGCTGAAAACATCATCCACTAAAAACCACCCTTTATTCTTATAAGCCTCAATAAACAAGCGGGCGGTACAAATCTGGGATCAGACTGCAGTCTTATTATGATCAATGCCATCCGCAAAAGCCGCTTGTTTTCGCTATAGGCGATGAAACGATTAGATCTTGCCTTTGGAAAATAACGAAAAGGTAATGGTCACGTTGTCGCTTTTCCAGGAAACATTTATAAAGTGAGATTCCAACAACCATCGCAAGATTTTGAAAATCTTGCGAGAACAGATTAAATGTCGCATGTGTATATAAGTCATGCTCTGTTAAAGGGGGCTTCATGCTTGTGCGAAAAGTATCGACCCAGGTCAGCCTGCGCAGGCTGACCTGGGCCGAAACTTTTCACTATTGGTAAATTTTCTGTATGTCAATGGACCATTTTACCTCATGGATAAGTCGACTGTTTAAAAAAGTGGCTTTTATGAATCCATAATTATGTGATGGTTTGCTTGGTATAATACATCACAGACATTCATTAAGCCCCCTTTTGCCAAAGCATGGTTCATAGGTTTCTTGGATTTGCGACAAGCTATGTTTAATCAGTGTAGCGCCGTTTCGTTTAGGCGATGTCGTATTGCATGAATGGGATTCCGTAGTTTTGCTATAACAACCAGTCCGTAGGCCCTATGTCTGCCACACACAGAGCATGTTATACTGGCTGGCCAGTGAGTGAAGATTAAGATCAGGCTGAAATAATGTTGGTCTACACTCTTAGATACCAACGTAAGAATATCCAGCTTCGCTTTATCAGGCTAAGATAAATGGTGAGGATCCCAAACAATGGTTGCTAACTTCCACCATCTTAATCTAGCAGGTTCAGAGAATTCCGCCATTGGAATGCTACAGGGATCCTGCGTGCTTCAGGGGTTAAAAAGTTTAGAAATCCAGTGGTCCTGGGCTCGATCCTCACCCGCGGAGCTGGAATTTTCCTGTGAGTATCCTAGGGGCAAGGCGCCTCATTATGAACAATTTCTTCATTCGACATGGTCTACAATCGTCTTCCCAAGGTCATGTGATAAAACACGGAAACTTTTCGGAACTACACACCGACATTAGATCAAAACTAAGCTACAAGGAATATGTCATATAATCTTGAACATTCTGAACAGAAAGCCCTCTGAATCGGAATTCATTACATAGCTACCCATAGTAATATTGCCATTACGAATTTTCGTATCTTTCACACTTCTGAGATAAGTATGATGTAACGTTACAGGAAAGAGAGCTATAGCTGTATATTTCTACACTGTATTTTCAAAAGATGGCTTTCTACATCTTCTTGTCATTTAATTCTTTTTAAATCAATGAGCTTAGATCTGAGTAGATCTAATCCTGAGATTTCAAATCCATGAGTTTCATGTAGAGGTCTTTGAAACTATCTTTTTTTAACCCCGGACGAACACCCGTTCACACATACTTGCATGTTTCTTTATGTAAGTAAGCAGTTATGTGATATATAGATCTGACATAAGTTGCCGTTTGACGGATAACATTTTATTAAATGAGTCAAGGGAAAATGTTATCAAGCGAGCCTTTGGGGAGCTTAAGAACATTTCTTCTCGGCGTATTTGATAAAATTCCATCTCAAACGCCAATGAGTGTCAGATTCTTTTTATCATATAACTGTATCTCAAGAATTACTTGAAAAATAGTTAGATCTCTATGAGAAACCGATATATTCATAAATGACACCGACACACTGCTTCGACATAATATATTTTTAGAGCTTAAAATAGTTCCAGAGAACCTGACATATAATTACTTGATTTTACACCTAAAAATAATGCAAACCTTAGCTATACTGCAATCATCATTTCACAGTGGGATTGACCGGGAAATTTGTGTCGGACGTTGTTTTTGGAAATAACGGGCAAGAATATTATATTTAAACTCGTACTGTTTGAACAAATGTCGTCAAATATCGTTTCTATAATATATGAGCCTAGCTCTGGCAAAAAGGGGCTTAATGCATCTCCGTGATCCATGATACCAACAAAACCATCACATATTTATGGATCAATAAAATCCATTTTGTATAACAACCAACTGATTCATGAGATAGACTGGTCCTTTGCCATGCAGAAAATTGACTGATGGCGAAAAGTTTCGGCCCAGGTCAGCCTGCGCGGACTGCGAAGGCTGACCTGGATCGATACTTTTCGCAGATGCACTAAGCCCCCTTTTCACAGAGCGCGGCTCTCAAACGTTTGTGTGATAAGAAAATTCATAAATTGCTGTATTACAACTGGAAACAAGGGGGGTTATGTGATTAAAAAAAAAAAGAATCTGACACTCATTGGATTTTGGAATAAAACTCGGTTAATCGAAAGGTTTGTTTTAACACTTAAGCTGCTAAATAAATGAAACGCAAATTTCTACTCAATACTAAAGGCACAAACATCGCGGTTTCAAAGTTGATTTCACCGGAAAGAAAATACCGTATCGGACAGTGTAGATCAAAGATCAGACTGTACGTTCTGTGCAGTCTGATCTTGATCTACACTGTCCGCAAAAGGTCAGTGAATGGCGATTAGCAGCTAAGGGTTAATGTTGTTTTAGAAAAGTAACATTTATCTATACATGCACTAGGGTTTTTTTTTTCCAAAAGCGTCAACATGTAAAATCCCCTATACCCGGGCCATTTTTGTTCCTGAATAAAGATATCCATTGCACTTGATTGTTCTTCTAAGAGATTTTTTAAACCTTCTGTCCAAAGCGTTGCTATAGGTGATTGCTTTTTTTCTCTTATTTCTCTGCTTGAATCTCTGACCTATTCTCATCAAACAGAAAACTTTTGCCCGGAAAGCAATTAAGCCATCAAAATTAGAATCGTCGTAACCACACGTCATATACGTGCAAAATGCAATGCATCACTTTTTAATGGATATTGTCGCTTCGTGAAAAGAGGTATCAAGAAATCAATTTATCGTTGTCAAAAAGGTTCATGATATGTGGTCTCGAAGAGGCACATTTGTGACGTTAAAAGGACCAACATTCTCATCGTATGTGTACCATATTTTGTATTTATCTTAATAAGAGCTGAATTTCGCGACGAAAATAATTTTTTAGGGTATAATCTTGATAATTAGAAAATGACAAAGAAATAAGTTCGAATTAGAGTGTGTTAAGAAAACTGAAACTTTAAAAAAAAAAATCCAAACCTGAAGGTGCATTTAAAGGATTATTGAAGATACATGTATTTATTTTATCATTAAGTTTGTTATCCCGAGATAGAAAGTTGCAGCGACTCGACCTGTACGGCATAGATAACACTAGGAATAAAAATGAATGTCATTCACTGCCAGTGGTGACTTAAACAGCTGTAACGGATGGCCTAGATCAAGACCAGACTGCACAAAACTTGCAGTTTGATCTTAAATTTGCACCGTCTGCTACGTGATGCAAAACTATGACTGACTCATTTTTAACTGTAACAGAAATCAACATGAAATCAAGAAGTAATTCTGGACATAAAAAAAAAAAACAGACTCTTACTCACATGAGGCATGCTCTGTGAAAGGAGGTTTACTGCATCCGCAAAAGGTACTGACCATATCAGCTTGAGCAGTCCGCACAGGCTGACCTGTGTCCAAACTTTTTTCCATTGGTCAATTTTCTGCAAGTCCAAGGACCATCCTACTGCACGATGCAGTCGGTTTTTAGACTAAATGGATTTTATGAATCCATGATTATTTTCAAAATAATATTTTGGCAAGGGAAAATAGTTTTTTCCCCCTGCAGGATAAGGCCTCACACATTCGTGTTTATCCTAATAGATACTATTTTTGATAATCCGCATATCTTAGTCTTTTCAAAGAAGAAATATACTATTTTGCTCAATTTTCTTAAATTTAGATACAAGATTTTTTTTTTTTTTTCTTTATTTCTTTTTTTAAATAAAAGACTACAAAGTGAAACTTTGTTCAAATCTGTAGTTAATCACAAGCATGCTGAACAAAATTTTAGTTAGGTCTGTTTCTTATGGTGTAGATAATTATCATACTCTTCAAAAGGAACATTGATTGCATTCTGGTCTTTTAATCTACACATTTATCAAGTACTGTGACCGAAAGAGTTATTAAGTTGCAGTTTTATACACTGAAAATATTCATTTTAAATTGTAATATTTTCATAGTCAGTGGCAATTTAAAAAGCTTTCGTAGGCGGCATGGATCAAGATCAGACCGCAGAGAACGCGGTCTGCTCAATGAACAAAATCAGCTCAAATAGCAGTGAAAACCTACTTTAGACATCGGGAAAAGTTTTACTCAGTGTATTTGGAGGAAACAAAAGAATTTTCAGCAAGTGGCAGACGTTGTAGATTCAAGATTAGACAAAACGTTATGTGTTACCCGATCTTGATCTACGCGATCGTCAAAGCAAATGCAAAAGCAGCTGTGCTCCATGTCGATGAAAATATCAAACTTTGAACTGCTAGATAAATTAACCCTTAACCTGCTGAATAATTTGTATGAATCTTTCAAGCCGACAGTAAAAACCTGAATGTCGCTATTTCGAAATTACTTTTTAGAGGAAAGATATACGTGTATCCTTAAACCTTTCCCAAACAAGCCCTGGTTTTCACGTGTCTGCAGTACAAGTCTTTTGAAAACACTGTGGGAAAAGGAGAAATTGCTCGTAACGAGCAATTTCTCCTTTTCCCAAAGTGTTTTCTAAACCTTTTTGAGACCTTTCGGCCATTTTCATCAAATTTAAAATTATTGTCTGCAAACTCTTTCAATTTGGACCAGTCCAGAATTTGTCGTTTGGGAAAGGGTTAACTAACAGTGTAGATCCAAGATCTGACTGCACGTTCTGTGCAGTCTGATCTTAATCTGTTCTGTCCCCCAAAAGGCTCTTGAGTCGCCCTTAGCAGCCTAAGGATTAAATTGAAATTTTTAGAAGATGGTTAAATCGTAAATGTTGCAATTTTAAAGTTCTTTTCGCCGGGAAAATGTCACCGTATGGAACAGTGTAGATCGAAGATCAGACTATGCGTTCTGTGCAGTCTGATCTTGATCTAAATTGTCCTTAAAAGAGTTCTGAGTAAGTAGCCTAGCAGTTTTCACGTGAGTAACAACCCACAAAGGAACTTTTACTCGTCATCTTGCTGATTAGTTTTCAAAAACATTTTGGCAAAAGGAAAGGTAGTTCGAACGAGCATTCTCCTTTTGGCACAATGTTTTCAGTTATATTTCGAGTCATGTCGATTTTAAATAGTTTAAAAGGATGAAGTCTATGTTATCCGCTGCAAGGTCGTTTCATTATTTAGATTGATAAACATTTTATCAAACAATCCCGAGCTTTAAAGACCCTGTGGAAGAAGGCTATTGAAAACATTGTTGGAAAAGGAGAAAATGCTGGTAACCAGCATTTTCTCCTTTTCCCACAATGTTTTCCATTCTTTTAATACATATATTCTGTCACTTGAGCTAGACAGAATTTATCGTCTGAAAATGTTTTCAATTTGGACTAGCCTAACATTTTTGGCAAAAAGCAGAGTCCTGTACATGTGTAACTAAATCCGGACTTCATGTGAGCACTTCAAAGAAAATGATTTTTCGTAAAATTTGCCTCCACAGAAACCGATCTTACAGAAAGAGAACGGCAAGTATTCAATAAAATTATAAAACGTTCTATCAAATATGGATTAACATATAGTGCCCATAAAATCTATTCTATAAATATTATCCTATCGTAGAATTAATGTTTTTCAGGCCCTAATGAAGCTGAAATAATGTTAAAGAAAAATATTTCCCACAAAATGATACTGACTTGATGCACCAGAACAATCGATTTTCTTACAGGCTATTGATTTATTTGTATTTTAATAATTTGAATGATTTCAAATGTCTAAACATTATTGACTCAGGGTGAATTACGAGTAAGATTGAGCATGCCAGCAATATTTGAGCGGTATTTAACCATTTACGAGACAACGAAAATACTCTAGGTAATGGAAAAAAAATGCTGTGTACGAGCATTCTCTTACTTTATCTAGATGTTTTAAAAGCTTTCTTTCTCAGGTTCCTTAAAACTCGGGACCTTGTGGTAAGGGGTTAACTCTCTCTGCACAGGCTGACCTGAGCCGAAACTCTTCACCATAAGTCAATTTTCTATATGTCCAAGGACCAGTCTACCTCATGGTTAAGTCGATTGTAAAAAGAAGTGGTTATTGTGGATCCATAATTATGTGATGTCTTGACTGGTTTACGGAGATGCATTAAACCGACTTTTGCCAGAGCACAAGGACAAGATGAATTCCTGAACATGAACATATATTTGACTTATTAATCTTGTTAATAGTTATATGGGCCATGCTCTTGCAAAATGGGGCCAAATACATCTCTGTGATGCATCAGTGCTAAGAGAGTCATCCACTAATTATGGTTTCATTAAGTCCATTTTGTCTAACAAGCAACTAAATTATGAGGTGGACTGGCCCTTTGACAAAGAGGAAATTGACCAATAACAAAAGTTTCATCCCAGGTCAGCCTGCGCGGACTGCGCAGGCTGACCTGGGTTGATACTTTTTTTTTTTTTTTTTTTTTAAATACGATGCATTAAGCCCCCTTTTAACAGAGAAAGACTCATATGTTTATACGTTTGCTTTTGTTTTTGCCTGTCGAATATTAAACACTTAGCTATAAAGCTAGGCTTCAGAATACAAAAAGACCGTCGTCATCATGAAATGTCCCTGCAGGTCTTTTTAGGTTTTTCTATTCAAAATTACATCCTTAAGGCTACAAGTTATATCGTTTGAACTTTGTTATAATGATTTTGTCACTAAATCCAAATCGAAAGTAAACTTATATCCTAGTTGAGTAAATTGTCAAAAATGTATCGCTTCTAAAGTTAGGGAAAAAACCCTGACAGAAGAAAGCGGAGAAAATCTCGCCTGAAAAAAAAGAGGTGGTACCAAAAGGATTTAATTCATTGCTCCTAGCCGACAGCAAGGAAATTTGAAGAACGCCGATATTGCCGAAGGGGCCGCAAGGAAAAAATATTTCAAACAAAACCCACCTGCCATGAGTTGGTATCCAGCGCCAGAAATGACATCTTCTCATGAGCAGGAACAACGCCGTCCACGTCTTGGAACAAGCCCGGATGATTTACGGAAAATCTATGGTACTCCAGAATTGTTTCTTATTTCCAAGGCGGAAAAAAAGAGAATTTTCTACTCTAATATCCGATAAAACTTTAATGGATTAAGAACACACTAACGTCTATACTGAGTATGAAATACAACGCCTTGTTTTAGAGTTGACAGTGCACTTTCGAGAGGGATATTTTTCTTGCTTTTTTTCCCCGAGATCACAAGCAAATACGAGTTAAAACCAAAAATATCTGCCAAAAGCAGCTGACAATCTTTGCCGGACAAGCTTTGTCTCTCATCCGTCACTCCAGGGCTATTGTTTTAAGTCCATGTAGAACTATATATCTGAACTTTGTTATCCTCTAGTAATTGAATGTGATTTTGATTCAAATTTACTTTTTTCGTTATTGCCCTCAACGGTTTGCGATTGGCTAGTAACGCCCGGCTCTATTTGACTGGGAGGCGCTTAACTCCTATCGGTATAGCGCGCACACCACTAGGGGCGTTTTTATTCATTATCTGTTGTCATTATATACATTATTATAAACTGTTTACACGGACACCTATATAATATTAACCTCGCAACTACGTGCGGACTTTGTAAACAATCCATTTACAGCTGGCTGGTGTCCGAGAAGTTGCTCAAAGAAAAATAACGGTCGAGGAAATCTGCAGTAGCTTACGTTTATTCAGTACCTTATTATAAACGATTTTTTTTTTTTTCGTCTTGCGAAAAGAAAACTTTTATTTTTTATTTTCCTTGTGGCAAAACTTTGTGACAAGCAATTCCTCATTTTGCCACAATGTTTTTACACATTTTCAAACAATATATATGAACTCTTTACCAAACGACAAAATTTCAAGACTTGTCCAAATTGGAAGCACTTACAGACGACAACATAATAGTTACGCAAAAAATGAAATTTATTTATGGAAGAGTAGAGACAAAATTTTAAGACTTGTCCAAATTGAAAGCATTTACAGACGACAACATATTACTTACTCAAAAAATGAAATTTATTTATGGAAGAGTAGAAAACATTGTGGGAAAAGGAGAAAATGCTGGTAACCAGCATTTTCTCCTTTTCCCACAACGTTTTTAAAGGCATTCTTCTACGAGGCCATTAAAACTCGAGGTCAGCTGATGCTGATTATCCATATTTTACAGAGAAATCCTCAATGTCGTCTGCTGCAAGTTTGTTCTAGATGATAACGAGCTAATATGACATGCTGATACGAGATGGCATTTTTTTTTTTATTTGATAAACTCTTTACCAAACGACAAAAGTTCGGACCGGTCAAAATCCAGCCATTAGCAGACGACCACTTAATTTTGACTCATAATGTAAGATTTGCCTTTGACAGGATAAAAAAAAAAACATTGTGGGAAAAAGAGAAAATGCTGGTTACCAGCATTTTCTCCTTTTCCCATAATGTTTTCAAGGGCTTTTTCCTACCGGGTTATTAACACTCGAGATTGTTTGGCAAAGGGATTGGTAATAACATTATCAATTTCATCGACACCAACACCGAACGTCTATAGATCTAAATAGCACATCGATGATTTCTGTTTGAAGCAGTAATAAAGAAACAGAAAAATAAACCAGTGTTTCTTTATATACGCACATTGGTTCGACTGAGTTTTATGTTGAATAAAATCATACTTATGTCACACTGGCAGTCAACCTTGATTTTGTAAAAAGTTAATCAATTAGAGATTTAAACAAGTGACCCTTGGTTTATACTTGTTTTTTTTTCCGTGATCGACGATTCGGCACAGCTACCGGTATACATAAAAGCCATGCTCTGGCAAAAAGGGGGCTTAATGCCTCTCCATGATGCATTACACCAAGCAAGTCATTATATAACTGGGGACCCACGAGACCCATTTTGTCTAACGATTGACCGTGGAATCTGGAGGAATAGTGGTCCTTAGACATGCAAAAAATTGACCAATAGCAAAAAATTTCGACCCATGTCAGCCTGGGCAGACTGCGCAGGCTGACATGAGTCGATACTTTTTGCAGATGATTGCAGATGCATTAAGCCCCTTTTCACAGAGCCTGGCTCATATATTTAAGACAAACATTCCATGAAATGTTGCTCAATCAACGATATATAAGACAAATAGTCCACTATTTTTGTTTAGCTTTTTTAGAATATAGCTTCCATTTTTAGTGCGACACTGAGTTGTAAAAAAAAAATAATAAAAAAAAAAAACTGTCAAGGCTTCTCACAGACTCTTGTTAAAATTGAAAATTAATTTATGTGGGATTTCGAACAAATAGATTGATACCTCAGAAACCTGAGGTGTAAAATTTCAATGTTTTCTCATCGCTAAACTGAAGTTTTGTAACCTTATCTTGCAATAGAATGAATTATTAACTCTTATCCTGCTAAATAAATGAATTGGAGCTTTCAAGCAGATAGTGAAACCCTTATGTTGTTGCTTCAAAGGTATCATTATTTTGGGGATAAATATCTCCATATCGGACAGTGTAGATCAAAGATCAGACTGCACGTTCTGTGATCTAAACTGTGCACAGAGAGAGGATGGCTATTGAGTCGCGTTTAGCAGCCTAAAGGTTAAAACCTGTCATTACGCCCCCAACTCTTATCCCTCCTGTCAGTAAACGCTCAGCCGCCTGAAAACAAACATTCTGGAAAATATTCTATGAAAAGTAGCCAAATGATCGTTCAGCGCTCATATTCGTATATTTCATCTTGCGTTTGTCTTTTTCTTTTTTAATAACCACTCCCTCTATATGCGCATCAATGTAACTTAGCGGATCGAGTAACGGAAGCAAAGGAGTGAATTTTGAACTGAAGGAATTTAGGTGTGCATACATTTGTATGTATCTTTTTTACAGATTTTCTACAATAGAAAATATCTGATCAGTAGATTCAAACTGACCGTAATCCAAAGGTAAGATAAACGGCTGATGCTTAACCAATTCCCTTATGAAACATGCTGTCAGTAGACAACTGCAAGTGAAAACATTATGCCAAATCATGATGAGCAATTTCTTCTTTCTGGCATGTTTTCGAAAAAGGTTTTCGATTAAAAAAAAAGAAAGAAAATTCTGTAGGTAATAGTGACTTTAGATACCGGTATTTGTATGTTTCATACTAATCTGTGGGGTGTCCTTAAAGAAAGTATTGAACTTCATAATTCACGAAATATGTTTAGTTAAGTTATTTTTCCTATTCAATGTTGGTGCTCTCTCTCTCTCGCTCTCTCTCTCTCTCTCTCTATGACTTTGTCTCTGTGTTCTCTCCATGAGAAATATGAAACACGGAAAATAATACTACGTAGTAACAAAGACATAAAAGTTTCGATGATTGCTACACTTCTAATACCATACATTTACAGTTCATTTAAAAACTCATTAAAATGACAGTGGGACCAATTATAACAATAGAACAAATTTTCGACTGTCCTAGTTTTATAACTTACTCTAAATGGCTTCAAGTCTAGATATTTATCAGCAAAAATTTAATTGAAAACTTTCTAAACGAATTTCAAATAAACTTTTCATCCCTTTGACTCATTGTCGTCCAATTCCTGTCCTTTTGGCTCATTCCTTCCTGACCAATTTTCTGCAGACAAATTTGAAAGTATTCTTGGAAAAATACACGTATCCATTCCCACTCTTAACCAAGCAATCACGTGTTCTAACAACCCTGAAGAAGAGAAAAATGAAAGTAGTGCGGAAAAAGAAAAAATGCCGATAAACAGCGTTTCTTCTTTTACCACAATGTTTTCTACCTTACGAAAGATAGTTCCAACCAGTTGGGCTACATTTGAATTGCTGTCTGCAAACGTTTGAAGTTTGGGCTAAAAGTCTAAAATTTTACTGGACGGTAAGAGTTAACATATACATGTGTTTATGTCATCATATTTAAATAACTATGCAGTTTAAAAAAAGCTTTTCAAAATGAAATTCTCCAAAATCATGGTTCGTTCCCGATCATTTTCAATCAGAGGATTGGTCCGCAAGATCAGAGAATAAGTAGTTGCCGAAGATAACTGTACCCCATGAGAAAAAAAAAACAGCAGACATCTTTTAAAACATGAGTGTAAAATACGGACATCCAACATAAGATGATGTTCAATATATTTATACGTACATAAATGTTGGGGGGGGGGGGGGGGAGAAATTGCTCGTTGCGAGCATTTTTTTCCCACAATGTTTTGAAAGACATTCTGTCACAAGCCGTTCAAAAATCGTCTGTCTGTGGTAAAGTGTTAACAGACCTTACCCTCCTGTTTATTACATGGAAATAGACATGACAGACAGGCAAAGTTTACTAAAATTAATACCGACTTCCCTTCAGGTGTTTGAAAAACCGTTTCCTTCATACAAACCCTTATGAGACCTGTTTGGAGTAATACATTTGAAAGAGATAGCGATTAATAAAGAATTTGATGAAAATAAATGATTTCTCAAGTTCCCACAATGTTTTCTTAGTCATATGGACATAATAGATCTATATTGTTTACTCCAAATTCTTTCAATTGGCCGAATATCAAAATTTGCAAAATGGGCAGGAATAGTTTCCTTCATAGTTTTGTTTGTTAAAAAATGTTCAAATGCTTCGAAAAGTCAGACGAAATACAGATCAATATTTGAATGAAAGGAAATGTTTTTTTTTTTGTCATGATCAGTATTCATGTATCTATATACTAATATTGCGGGTTTTTTTTTTTTAAATAATATGAAAAGCTGTATCCATATTTGATTGAAACCTATGCACGTTATTTTCTGTAAGGATCATTATTAATGTGTATATCGCTAATTAACTGGGCGTATGCACCTGTTTTAATACACAGAGGTCAATCTGTCCGCCCTTAGGGGTCACTTAAGAACAGATCTTATACAAAGTCATGTGCAACGTAAAACATTGCTAAAGGGCCAAGGAACATCTCGAGAAAAAAAATGTCGGCACCCGAAGCATACGGCGATAAACACCAAGTTTTCATGCAAAATGCAGCTTCGGGCTGCTTTTATTTCCTGATAAACGCCAAGGTTCCCCTCTTTCTAAGTTCATTTCTGTTTCGTCTTCTCTGTTAAACGTGTGCTAATAATTTTATTAAAATAATTATTTTAAAGAAAGAAAAAAAAGATAGGCATACGTTCATTTTTTTTCTTCTGTTGGATAGAAATTATGAAAGGAAAAAGACATTCAAGGGAATTATAAATGGTTAAAAATGGTGTGGTCGGTTTTTATAAAATGTGTGCTATATTTCAAATCCTGCCATTTTTTGTGGTGAATAAACTTGTGACCATGTCAAGCATTAATTTTGTTCCTGATACAAATTTGCAGCATACGACATTTGGAGCATCTTTGTAAAATGGGCCATAATCAACATAAAATAAGCTTCAACACACCCGAAATCATTTTGGCAAAAGGAAAAATTGCTCGTCCCGATCAATTTCTCCTTTTGTCAACGTGATTTCACTTGTGGTCGGCTGCAAAATGAGAATAAAACGTTATTGAGTATAATCTTAAACCATAAAATACTGTCTTATGTGAACAACATCAGAATGGATGCAATCTCGAACAGTAATAGATCCAGACTGGTATAAAAAAAAATTACCAAAATGTCTAGTTGATTTCGGAAACAGTGTGCGCAAAACGTTTGTACTCTTTCTTATTTCACCATGCATTCGAATGACAGGAACTCGGAGTATCCATCGAAAGGCACTTTCCTGCTGAAATGGGTGAAACAGCAGTTTCATGTGAGCAACGGGAATTGTCGCTGCGCTATTTCCCAAGAAAAAAACCATAATTAACATCGTTTACGACGAAGAACCTAATTTATATGTGCACATTAGCCTCTAACATTTAAAGAATGCTGAGCGCGGATTTCAACGCTTTTGTGGATTGTACATGTAGATCAAAAGATCGGACTAATATGCAGTCTGATCTTTTATCTACACTTTCCGATAATTTGTGAGATATACTGGTCAACACAGATTTATTATTATTATTATCATTATTTATTTATTTATTTATTTCATTTTACTGTTTTATCATTATGTTTATACTTTCAAAACCATAGTAATTTTTTCGTTTCCTTTTTTTTTTTCATCACAAGTTAGTTTTTATAACAATTATTAGAATGGCTATGTCAATATGAATATGATTTTACATCTACAAGACAGCTGATTCTGATTTTAGGAAATGCTCAACGATGAATGCACTGCCTACATGGTAGGTTGAGTTGAGCCATCATCGTCCATTAGTGATTAGTCAACCCTTTACCAGACGACAAAATTATAGCCTTGTCCAAATCGAAAGCATTGGCAGACGACAATTTTAATGTAACCCAAATGGTGCAATCTTTTTTTTTTTTTTTTTTATAGGGTAGAAAACATTGTGGGAAAAGGAGAAAATGCTGGTTACCAGCATTTTCTCATTTTCCCACAATGTTTTCAAAAGGCTTCTTTCCCAGGGTCGTTAAAAGGCGTCATTGTGCGATAAAGGATTAAACACGTTACTCTTCCATTGTATTTATTACGCTTTTGGGAAAACTATCAAAAGAACAACTTAATAATCAGATTATTTCATTTTCTCTGGTACTACACTCTGGAGAAAACAATACAGATGGGTGTACGAGAAAAAGCGATTAATAAAGACGTTGGCACCTTTAAAATAGACTCTCTCAATTATTACCGTTAACCCTTTTTCCACACAATCCCTTGATTTGGATCAGTCTAAAAAATCATATTACACTAGACCGAATATGCAAAAATTTGTATACCTCTTACAATCAGAAAGTCGCAAAACTCTAAAATTTAGCAAACTATATTAAATACGCTTTAGAAATCAGAAATACTGTAAAAAATCAATAATTGCTTAATTTTACGCCTTCGCTACCAGCTAAATACATCTGATTATTTTCCAGGCTTTAAGATATAATTTTAAAATTTTACACTGCATTTTAATATGATTTTGGTTGGTAGCTTAGTATTTTGTGGCGGCAGCGTGCATGTATGATCAGAGTGCACGATTGTGCAGTCTGGTTTGATTCGATGCCTGTCGCTAGTGAATTGTTTTCATGACGGGTATGTTACTCGTTATTGGCAGTTAAAGAGTTGCCCCTTTGTAACACAACCCCGAGTTTTAACGATCTCGAGAAATAAGCCCTTTAAAGCATTGTGGATTGGGGGGAACGGCTGATATCAAACATTTTCTCCAGTTCCACAATGTTTTCTATCCACCCAAATAATCCAGTCATGTGAGCCATATTTAAGTTGTCGTCTGCAAATGCTTTCAATTTTGGACAAGTCTCTTTTTTTGTCACGTGGTTATTAATCCAGTCATGTGAGCCATATTTAAGTTGTCGACTGCAAATGCTCCGAATTTGGACAAGTTTACTTTTGTTTCCAGTGTGGTAAAGAGTTATTGTCCGATGTCTTAGTGTTTGTAAAGCATTGTGGGGAAAACGATGGTGGCCATCACTTTCTCCATTTTCCACAATGGTTTCAATCCTTTCAAAATTCAATTGTTTGAGCAATAATTACATTAGATTAAATTGTCGACCGCATATGTTTTCAATTTGGACAAGTCTACATTTCCTCTCGTGTGGTAAAAAAACAATGCTCGATGTGTTAATACTTTGAATGATTACCTTTTATCAGTGCCACTTATCTCTCTTCCCAAATGTTAGCCTGCTAAAGTAACATATTACGAACTTAGTTTGTAAATTATTACTGTGTCATGTTTTCCTATATATGTATTGTAATCATGTTGTACGACCAGAAGCTGTAAAGCTTACGTCAAATAAAAGAATTGAATTGAAATGAATCTAAAATTTTGCCGTTTGGTTAAGGATTGAAATAAACTCGAACTTCCAACCCACGCAGCACCATGCCCAGTATATGGAGCTACAGTTGCTTTCCTGTTCACTTTGATTTACAAAAAGATAAGACTTTCCTTTGACCACCTTTATAGCCGCTTTTTTTTTTTATAAAACAGGAATACGAATTCTATATTTCGAAGTCGCGCCGAGAGAACATGTGCACAACAAATTGACGAAAATGATTTTTTTTTAGAATTTTATTATACTTCTTTTTACATAACCATATCATAAAAGAGAATTCTACGATATCAAAACAGATGTACAGCGACTTGAGTCTATTTGTTAATTTTCCCTCCGCATAATATTTCCCTCTGTTTACTTTCTTGATTCTGAATTGAGAAAATCACATTGTTTTTTTTTTTAACATCGCAAAATACTTCCGTAAAAAAGAAAAAAATGTTGGAATAACACTTAGTGGACTGATAATTCGAGCTGTTACTCGTAATTATTTTCATTGATAGGAATTTGGCAGAATAAAATTGCCCTGAATTTTCGGTATCTAGCGAAGAAGTTAAAGAATCTTGTTGAAAGCAATTGGTTCCACTGGTATGTAGGGTTTCATCCTGCAGTAATATACTGTAATGTATCATGTGTTGTTTTATGTTGTAATGTGCTGAAAAACAGCTAGGAAATCGACGACGGTCTTGCGTGGACTTATTCAATATGATGAAATCGTAAGGTGAAATGAATATGAACCATCCTCTGGAAAAAGGGGGCTTAATGCATCTCCGTGATGCATGCTACCACGCAAGTCATAACAGGATCATGGATCCATAAAGTCTATTTTGTCTAACAACTGACTAAATCATGATGTAGACTGGTCCTTTGACATACAGAAAATTGACCAATAGCGAAAAGTTTCGGCACAGGTCAGCCTGCGCGGACTGCGCAGGCTGACCTGAATCGATATTTTTCGCAGATGCATCAAACCCCCTTTTCACAGAGCATGGCTCATATATGAATGGGTTAGTGACCGAAAAATGAAAGAATGAATTAAGAATTTATCGGATGAATTCCACTATGAGGTGTGTAATGAAAACAAAGCCTTTCTTCTTTCAGAAAGTTTTCTTTCTCAGTTATGAAAAAGAAATAGTACAACGACCAAATACCAGAAAAAAAATGACAAAATTGATCAGGGTACATTAGGAATTAGAAAAAAAAAACACTGTTTTTCTTCCTATCTTGTAAATAGAAATGTGATAGAGATATAACCCGAAGGTTTCCGTAATAGACTTTATAGAAGAATGATGAAAAAGTCAATTCAATTTGCAATAAATGGACAATTTTATCGAGGCTAGAAAATCTCGTGCACCGGGGGCGGTTTTTCCGGAACTCATAACACAAATGTATTACCCTTTCTATTACCTCAGCCAATTCCATTTCGAGGAGTTTTCCGAGAATCTGTGATTTATTCCTTGCTTTGTAGAGGGTGGGTCTGTTGTTCGTTGGATTTTATTTACCTTCAAAATCAAGGCTTAGTCGGTTAGAGCATCAAAACAAGAATTTCGTACCCTGTATCTCAACCATCCACAATAATAACAAAGTGACATGATTTAGCAAGACTTCACGAAATTTTGTTCACATGATCAACATTACCATCTCTTCTTGCTGCATGGAGAGTTTTATTTTGATTTAAATATTTCGAGAACTCTTCTTCTTCTTCTTCTTCTTCTTTCTTCTTCTTCTTCATTGCCACCATCCTGATCTAAATCTCATTATTTTTGCAACCATCCATTTTCCTTTCCTGCTTCCGTTTCAACACAGTATACTATGTCACACACACATGGAACAAAATGACGTGTACGATGATGTGTCGCAGAATAATTAAGCTGACGGTTAACACTCTACCTGCTAAGTGCGACTCACTGACTACACAGAACGTGCAGTCTGATCTTGGATCTACACTGTCCGATAAGGAGATATTTTTCTTCAAGAATTAAGTTTGAAATAACATTATTAGGGTTTTTACTATCGGCTTGAAATGTTTGTTTAACTTATTTAACAGGATGAGAGTTAATTTCTTGTTTTCCAACTCACGTACTCTTCAATATCAAGTATTGTATTGGCTCGTCATAAGCCAAACTCTTTACCAGAGGACAAAACTGTATACCAGTCCAAAGTAAAAGGAACTGCTGACGACATATTAAACGTTGCCCAAATGATGGGATTTTATGTGAAAATGTTGAAAAATATTGTGGGAAAAAGGGGAAAAAAATGCTGGTTACCAGCAGTTTTTCTTTTTCCCACAATGTTTTCAAAAGTCGTCTACCTCGGGGTCGTTAAAACTCGGGACAGTGTGGTAAATGGTCAGTTCTGTTTTCATATGAAACAGTTACCTCAACCTACAATTTATGTACGTAAACGAAAAGAGAAAAGCGTTTGTCTTTGTTAAGAGAACGTCGCGGGGCTAAGACGGACAGTTTTGCAATGGTAAATTCGGTGTTTGTTTTCATTCGGAAGAAAACCATCCACTGACATAACTTTGGGCAATTCACTCTTGGACATTAGACATTGCCTAATTAAAAGGGGCGTAACCGGTCAATTAACTTGAGTCCTGCAGGTGCTCTGGTGGGGTCCTACATATTGCATCAAACGCGTTCCCAAATTACGGAACAATACAGCGGTTTGGATAAGGAAATATTACCGCTCTCTTCTCACTTTTTATCGCATTTAGGACAGATTCGAGGCAATAATTTCCCCCGAATTGGCTAACGCTTGACAATTGATATCATTTGGCCCAATAAAATTCTTAATTACCTAATTTGTATTCCATTTCCCCACAAGAATTAAAATTGTAGACCAGTTATTCCGTTAGTTTTTTACGAGAGCTTAATTTCTCATCTAGAACATTGCTGACGTTAATGTATAATTGTATTATTTATTCTGCCTCTCTGCCTCTCTCTCTCTCTCTCTCTCTCTCTCTCTGTCTTTTTCCCCTTCTCTCTCTCTCTCTGAATGAATAAAAGAAAAACGCTGGATAAGGCTTGTGATCTGTCTATTGGTTGTGTGTTCGAACCTTTAAGATTACACTTAAGATTATATCATCCGTGGATGGTTCTAAAAAAAATCTGATGGAAATTTGAACAAACAGGACTCGAAAATGCATGGTTTGTGGCTTTTTTCATTGCCTTGTTATCCATGTATCAGTCTGTTCAGCAGTCTGTCTTTGAACTTCACTCTTTACCAAACGACAAGATTTTGGATTTGTCCAAATATAACGAATTTTCAGACAACAACGTAGATTTGACTAAAAAATTTAAATTTGTTTGTTGAAGGGTGGGGAAAAATGTGGGACTAGAAGAAAATGCTGGTTACAAATATGAAAGAGTCTAAAGTTTATTGTTTGGGACAGGATTAAAAGTTACATGTTTCGATTTAACTCTTTACCAGACAACAAAATTTTAACCTTGTCTAAACTGAAAGCATTTGCAGACGAAAAATTAAATGTTACTCATAATATAAAATTTGTCTTTTATAGAAAACATGCTGGGAAACGGAGAAAATGCTGGTTACCAGCATTTTCTTCTTTTCCCACAATGTTTTCTAAATCTTTCTTTCTCAGGGTCGTTAAAAGTCGGTATTGTGCAGTAACAGGTTTAAAGCTCAGCTGCCGAATATGATGCATCGACTTGCGAACAATAAAAAAAAAACTGATTGAATTGTTTCTAATTCTGGAAATAATTGAAAAGATCATTTATTTTAATACCCTGTATTCTTAGCTTCGCTTACCTTAGTGTGCTTTACGAAAAGGATAGATCAAGATCAGGCTGCACGTTTATTAAGTCTAATTCTTGTCTGCTCATTATTGATTATTGAAATTTTACGAGACCGATTTTAACTAGTTAACCAGGTGTGAATCCTGATTTTCAGCTGTCTTGAGGACGAAACCTTTCGAAAATATTGTCGCAAAAGGAAATAAAATGACGATAACCAGCAATTTCTCCCCTTTCTCTACAATGTTTTCTACCATTTCTTGAACAAAGTCGATCATTTAAGCCATACCTTATTTGTAAACTGCAAATGCTTTCAAACTGGACAACTCCAGAGTTTTGTTGTCTGTGTAGAATTAAGTTGGTCTTATCGACTCTTGGTTTTGTTGACCCTTTCAGCGCCATAGGCGAAAACAGGGACTTTTGCGGACGGCATAGATCAAGATCAGACTGCACAGAACGTGCAGTCTGATCTTTGATCTATGCCCTCCGCTTGTTTGGTCAAGCCTTTAGGATATAAATCTTCCGGAGGCTCAGTGGATTGTATTTACAGCCATCAAAAGAAGCCAAGTTTGCTTATTTGGCGCCGAAAGAGTTAATGATTTTAACTCTATACCACACAATCCTGAGTTTTAACGACTTTGAACTATAAGGCTTTTGAAAACCTTCTGAGAAAAGGAGAAAATACTCGTAACCAGGATTTTCTCCTTTTCCCGTAATGTTTTCTATCATTCCGAAGACAAACCCATCTTTTGAGAAACCTTTTATTTGTCGTCTGAAACAGCTTTCAAATTAGGCAATTCCAAAATATTATTGTCTGGTAAAGAGTTAACCCTATAACCCACAATCTTGACTTTTAACGACCTTGGGGAAGAAGCAATCTGAAAACATTCTGGTAAAAGGAGAAAATGCAGGTCGCCAGCATGTTCTCCTTTTTCCACAATACTTTTTACCCTGCTTTTTCTACACTATGAATGACAAATACCATCATTTGAGTCACATTTAAATTGTCGTCTGCAAATGCTTTCAATTTGGACAAGTCTGCATTTTTCTCTTGTGGTACAGAGTTAATCGAGCAATGAAGCAATCAGTCATTTTCTTGCTTTCCCGCTTAATCTTTTACCAAGCAATCCTGGGTTTTAACAACCCCGAAGAAGAAAAAAAAAACCTTTTAACTGGCATTTTCTCCTTTTCCCACAATGTTTTCTAACATTTCATAGAAAAACCCAACATTAATTTATCGTCTGCAAATGCTTTCAATTTGGACGAGTAAAAAATTTTATTGTCAGGTAAAGAACTAACCTTTTATCACATGAAACTAATTTGCATCAATTGACTTTATTCACAGCCTTGCTCTATATGAATAATCAGGATGGATTAACTCTTTACCACACAAACCCGACTTTTAACGACCCTCAGGAAAAAGCCCTTTGAAAACATTGTGAGAAAAGGAGAAAATGCTGGTAACCAGCATTTTCTCCTTTTCCCACAATGTTTTCTATCCTTCCCACACCAGATATGATTTTTGTGTCGGGTTCATTTTGTCGCCTGCAAATGCTTTGAATTTGGACCAGTCTAAAATTTTTGTCGTTTGGTAAAGAGTTAAGTCATGAGGCATTAGGACGTTGATGCAAAAGGATAACTGGCTTGGTACGAGCAGTTCCTTGTTTCAGACTTTTCGGTACTTTATCGGGAAATAATGGAGGTATATTGTTTGATAATTTCACCGTTTAGACCAGTAAATTTACCGATTGACAAACTGACTGGTACGGAAATACCGTGAGCTCCCCATGTACTTCGCAAGTCCCAACAAAACAAGGGTTAGAAGCATGAAATAAATAGAATATATTTTTTCTCCTCGGTGAACGATCGAGATTTATTTCATCTCGTGGACATCATACGGAAATATTTTCACTCGTGACTGTGGCACTCGTGAAAATATTACCGATTATGTTCACTCGATAAAAAAAAAAATCGATCTTTCAACGAAAAAAAAATTAAATATCTTCTATTTCCTAGACCACATTTTCTTATTTAAATTCCTCTGCAGCAAGACGAAAAAGAAAAAAAAAAATGCGGTCTGCACATGGTATTTTGTTTTGGAAGCCAATCAGCAGTTATATATCACAATTGTTGTTGTCTGTCATATTTCATGCTCTTTGTTACTGGCAAAGATAAGCTTGATATTAAATAGATTGCGTGTTCTAAAACAATAAAACTTGGGGAGGGGGTTACCTTTAGGTAGCTGAGGGAGGCTCGTGGCGCTTTTGCGGACAATGAGGATCACAAAACTTACTCTTATCTTGAACCCACACCTCCGATACGTTTTTTTTTTTTTTTTTCGGACAAAAAGGAATGTTTGAAATCGTAAAATTTGGGTTTAAATCACTGTTTTAAAATTTTCATTTAATTATGTAGAATTTTTGGAGGTTGAAAAATAGTTTTTGAAAACAAATAAATGTTTATAATGTATTCTAAGTTTTCCTAACTATACAGCTTCGCATTTTGGTTTATCTTAATAATTGATTCCAATAATTAAATAAATGATACTTTACATCTTTTTATAACGAATACAAAAATCTATAATAATTGACAGAAAAGTTTTCTACCACTGTTAAAAGTCATCTAAGACAGCAGAAATGAAAAAGTCATTTCAACAAATTCCCATCATTCATTTTTTTAAACGATGATCATCGTTTAATATTTCAACTGTGTGAAAAGATTAAAATCTCTTGAAAAGGAGGCTTTCTCCGTTAGACATATATTTTTCAACTCATATAAGAGGCTAGTGTTAAATATATTTAATCCTTTACCATGAGGACTACCGTATTTTAGACACACAGCAAACAAATGCAAAGGATGCAAAGGAAAAACGATTAAAGGAAAGGACAAGCAAAAAAGACTAATTTTTTTCCAAGCCACAGCTCCTTTTCCCACAAAGTTTACTAAAACCGACCACAAGCTAGGCGTAAAATGACGTATGTGCATGGTAAGTGTAAAGTCCAGACCTTTACGCAACCAAATTCATAAATCAGACTGCTCCGAGTAAACAAAAAGATATGGTTTATTGTAATTCTGGGAGTGTTTGGGTAAAATTATTATAACAAGCAACGGACAGAGTCGATCCAAGATCAGAAAACACGTTCTGTGCAGTCTGATCTTTATTCTACACTGTCCGCAAAGGGGCTAAACGTCGCTCATATCATGTTAAGTCTAGATAATTACATAGCTATGCAGTTATACAAACGATCACAGAGCATATGTCAACACTCCAACTTAATTCTCTCTTTCTTGGCGATGACTTTTTGCAGCTCTCTCCATTCAATACAAAGAATTTTAAGTATTTCAACGTTTTCACCCTGTGCGAAAAAGACCAATGAGTCATGCGCTGTGAAAAGCTGGTTTAATGAATCTGCAAAAAGTATCAACCTATGTTAGTCTGCCCAGTCCGGCTTACCTGGGCACAAATGCTTTCCTGTTGTTTTTACGTAAGGTCTTCCGTTATCAGAGAAAAGAGGCAATCATTTGAGACCTATACAATTAAGCCATGCTCTATGAAAAGGGGGCTTAACGCATCTGCAAAAAGTATCAACTCATGTCAGCCTACGCAGTCCGCTCAGGCTGACATGGGTGGAAACTGTTTGCTTTCTTTGAACTTTCTGCATGTCCAAGGATAATTCTATGTCGGAATTCAACCACTTGTCCGACATTATAGATTCCATGGATCCATAATTACGTGATGACTTGCCTGGTATAATGTATCATGGAGATCCATTAAGCCCCCTTCTGCCAGAGCATGACCCAAGTTATCGTCTGCAAATGCTTTGAATCAGCTGGGTCTAAGATTTTTTTTTTTTTTTGTCTGGTAAAGAGTGGAGTGTGTAAAATCAAACAAATAGGTTGAAAGAAAAAGCAAAATGATATTTTTTCAAGTGGTACATTGATCGCCTTGTAGTTTTTTTCAGTTTGACAAAAAAGACCTCGACCTGTCAGTCAAACTTTGTTTAACTCTTTAACAGACCACAAAATTTTAGGCTTGTGCAAATGAAAGCATTTGCGGACGACATACTCAATGTGACTAAAAAAAAATTGGATTTATCTCTGGAAGGGTCGAAAACTTTGAGGGAATAGGAGTAAATGCTACTCATCAGCATCTTCTCCTTTCTTCAAAATGTTTTGAAAGGCCCTCTCTGCGAGAGTCGTCAAAACTCGGGATTGCTTTTTTAACCCTTTGCCGCACAATGCCGCTTTTTAACGACCCTGGGAAGGAAATGTTTTGAAAACATTGTGGGAAAAGGAGAAAATGCTGCTAACCAGCATTTTCTCCTTTTCCCACAATGTTGCATCATTTGAGCCACTTTGAAATTGTCGTCTGCAAATGCTTTCAATTTGGACAAAGCTAAAATTTTGTCGTCTGGCAAAGGGTTAAAGGGTTAAATCTTTTTTCAAAATTTAGAATTTCAACTTTTTTTCTATACCATGAAAAAAATTTCAAAGGGTCATGCGAAGTAGAAAAAAATATATATACATGTTCTCGACAATTAAATCATTTCGACACTATGACTAATTTTCTTTGCAGAAATAGTATTTTTTGGTTGAAATACACAATGTAAATGAGCCAAAGAAAAAAAGGGCTCGTTGGGGTCATACAAGGTCGGGTAAGTCGCCCTTGGCCGATTCTCATACTTTTTTTGTGTGTGGAGTTGTCATTCTTGAGTTTGTCCCCCAAGGGAGGAGATTAAGTATAGCGATCCGTGAGGGTCATGGTCTTTTCCGGCTCTTTCAATAAAATTCTCTTTTTAGCTCAGTATTTTACCTGGAAGAACCTGTTCTACATTATTAAAATTTGGGAGTTCTAATTTCCCGTTCGGAATCGTCTTTTTAAAAAGTGGCAGAATTTCCTTGCGTCGAACATTTTCATCACAGTTTGATTTATTCAAAAGTCGAAAAAATCACGGACTCCCAAATTATTGCAGATTTTTTTTTTTGGGGGGGGGGGGGGGGCATGAGTTAGCCTGGTGAAAGTACATATCTTAACCCCTTTACCACACCACAAAATTTTAGACTAGACCAATTTCAAAGCATTTGCAGACGACAATTCAACTTTCGAACAGATGAGCTTTAGCTCTCCGATAGAGAGGAAAACACTGTGGGAAAAGGAGAAAATACCAGCATTTTCTCCTTTTTCCACAATGTTTTCAAAATCCGTCTTTCCCAGAATTGTGAAAACTCGGGATTGTTTGGTAAAGGGTTAAATGCCACACATGTAGAATCAATGGAAGGTAGAAATGATAAATGCCAAATTCACTGCCTCTCTTCTTTATCAGCCTTGCAGGTAGTGATTCTTGGATCTTTTCGTTCTGTTTTTAATGCATATCTTCCTTATAAATCGCAATATTTGATTTCTTTCAAACAGAGCAGGTAAAGATTAGACTACACAAACAGTAGACAAAGGAAAGCCTGCACATACATGCAATCTACCTCTCTTTTGCTCTCTTCGATGTAGTATCTTTTGTTTTACCTGTGACCTTCTAGAACAAGTTTGCCTGCCTAGAACTGGTAAATAAGCCAGGATATCATGTAGACATGGACTAGAAAAGAATGACTATTTTTAAAAAAATCAGGAATGGAACTATACTTATGCTCATCTTGTGTACAATCTGACCTTGGCCTTCACTCTACGCGTCAATTAAGTCAACTCTTGAAACCGTAATAGGTGAATAACTGCTCATGTATACATGTGGGGTAAATTAACATGGTGGAATGCTGATTTCTTCTCAGAAGCAGTTTTGCAAATGTGTAGACTTGGATAGAGTCAAAAGTATAGAAATATTAACCCTTAGGCTGCTAACCTTTTGCGGACAGAGTAGATCAAAATCAGACTGTACAAAACGTGCAGTCTGATCGGTGATCTACACTGTCCGATAAGGAGATTTTTTTTTTCCAAAATGCAAGCTCGAAATAGCTTATTCAGGTTTTTACTATCGGCTTGAAAATCTTATGTTAGTTATTCAGCAGGATAAGGGTTAATAAGGAGTGAACAGGTTTTGAAACGATACTTATGCTCATCAGTCGAGACAAGTTAACTATCAGGTTGCGGGAGCTAATCCCCGGATTTCTTCTGATGATTCTTCTTCTATTATTACACCATTTGCTTGATCCATAAAAGGTTTTTTGTCAAAAAACAAATTGTTTCCGTAGAATAAACATCCTTTTTGGTCTTTGATTGACAGCTCATGGGATTCAAATCAAGTAGGCGGTCTTATGAAAACAGCAAATCGAGAAAATAGGGGAGGCTAATACCTTTGAAATTGAATTCGAATGTTTGAAACCATTCTTTCAAATGACACTACGGGGTCAATTATAATTGCATGCGTTTAGGAACAAATTTTGATGTCTTTAATTTATTGTTTGAGAGAAATATAATCTATGTACAGCTCTGTATGGTTTAACCGTTTACCTCACGATCCCGAGTTTTAATGACCCTGATGGAAGAAGGCCTTTGAAATCATTGTGAGAAAAGGAGAAAATACCGGTAAAGAGCATTTTATCCCGTCCCAAAATGTTGGAGTTCGGTCGTTCATCGTATTGAAGTTCATTGAAGTACGTCCGCATACGTTGTTGTTCACCCAGAACGTCGAAAAGTTTTGTGCATGCACCAAATGTTTCGACTTATCCCTACGAACAGTGCATACGCAATGGCTACGAGAGACGTGCGCAATTCGAACAGTTGGTTCGTCCGCAGTAAGACAATGATTCGTAACCTCTACGGTGGCGCCAGTCCAACGAAACTGTGATTGGTATACTTCATTCATACTTATACACACAGTGTATATGAGTAATGCTCTATGAAAAAGGGGTTTAATGCATCTGCAAAACGTACCGACCCATGTCAGCCTGTGAAGTCCTGTGCAGTTCGACATAGGTCAAAATTGCTTGCCGTTTGTAAATTTTCTACATGTCCAAGGACCATTCTACCTCAAGGTTCAGTCGGTTGTCAGACAAAATGGATTCTATGGATCCATCATTACTTGGTGACCTGCCTGGTATAATGCTTCACAGAGATGCACTGAACCCGATTTTGCTGGAGCATATCTCATATATTAGTGAAATTTTATGATTTTATTGGTTTTAAATCTAAATAGCCTAATCAGTCAACGCTACATGTCGTACATTCAATAATTTGACAGTTTTGTGTTTCTCCAACATTTGTGTACTTCCGCATTGAAAATCTTATCTCGCGAAGTATCGCAGTTGAAAACGTTTATGTACGTAGTTGAACAATCCTGTCCCAAGTCTGTCGATCCTTCGTGTGAACTTTTTACTGGATATCTGTAAGTCAGTCTGTCTGTCTGTTTGCCTGATAGTCTGCCAACTTGTCCTAAACATCAGTTTCAATTTGATTATCCCTATCTTACCAGAACAATTTCAATGTCATCTGCTACAGATTTGATTCAAGAGGTAATGAGTTAAACATACAGACCATCTATACATTTCAAATTCACTCCTTCGCCTCCAGGTAGGTTGTTTAATAATCATTATAATTACTACGCCGTGAAGATTACTTTGGCGACATTTATCATGCGTTTTCGCGCTTATCTTTGAAGTTTGCCACTTGATTAATTGCTCATTTTCTGGCGAACTCCTGAGAGAATAAAATCTTTTTCTTTCTTGTCGTACCTTGTTTGACCTGACGTCGCCAAATGAACGAATTTGCAAAGACACCAAGACATAGCTGTCGCATCTCACGCATGGGGAGCGTGTCTCGTGCTTTTTCACACAAAATTCAAGTGAAAAACTCTTCAAATTTGTCGTCAAAAGATTTGTCGCGTATAACCGATTACTGCTGTATGGTGGCATAAGACTACCACCACACACCAGATGATAATAAAATATACATTTTGCGAAATTAAGACGGGTTTCAAGTTATTTTATCTTTGCACCAGATTAATAATTTTTCCCCAATCAGTGCTCTGAAACTGCCACCTCTTACCAGATAATTACGGTGAGTATTTCGTGAAAATAATGGTTTCATAAAAAATATCATGATGACTTTAGAATTCCGCCATAGTTTTCGGAAAAATATCCGCTATTATTAACAGGTAAGTGGTGGCAGTTTTATGACACCATAGGACATTAATGCTTGAATTTAACAATTAGAGCAGATCTTGTATATTTGTAATGAACGCAATCGGGACACATTAGTATAGATCCGAGCACTTACTTATTTAAAAAAAAAAAACTAATTCAAACGAGGTTGTTCCTAAATACAACACTTGAAGAAAAATGGATCATATGCCATCATCAGTGTTTTTTTTTTTTTTTAATTTGTTGTTGTGGTTGTTGTTTGTGGTGTGGTGGTGGTAAACGATTACGATTACATTAACTTCGAGTATATTCTTCAATGCGGTTAGTAATGAGTCACTTTATAATTGATTTTTTTTTTCCGATATCGAAAGTAAATGAAAAATCGATAGTCATGCATAAAGAAAAAAATACGGAAGTGTACAAAGTAACTTATGTTTAATTATACATATATATACCGCCTTGTTTAAGCCTCCAATCAAACCCCGATTCGTTCATAATTCCTTGTTTGACAAAAGCTAATATATTTAATGCTGTCCTAGGCAGGCATTCAGGGGCCTGTTAAACACGCACTTATTTACACTGAAAATATTTGAAAAGGGATTTTCAGGTGTTGGTCACTCATAATAAGCCCTGCTTGTAAAATACAAGATTGAGTCATGTTATATTGTATTAAAATTCTGCTCATTTATTTATTTATTTATTTATTTATTTATTTTCAATTTACCCTCTTTTTTCATAAATCTTTATCTTCAACCTTTTTTTTTTCACCAGGGCAATGAAATCGTTTTCATTTTTCATTATTAGAGCATTATTGATTTTTTTTTTTTTTTTTCTTTTATTTGAATTATAATTTGAATTATGTTTAAATCCAATTGAAATACATGTATCTAGGTTTTTGTACTCCATAGCAAAATTTTGTCATCTTTCAACAATAAAAATAATATCTAATGACATGGCTTTTTTTCTGTATTCCTATTTCATCCGAATGAGTGTTTGCACATAGCAATGCTCTCTGTAACGACAACATTTTCTTCACATAGGTATTCATGTTAATTTCATGCTTTTCGGTAGTTTATCGAGAAATAATGGTGAATTATAGTTTGATATTTCATGGTTACGACCAGTGAAAATACCGATTTTATATTTTCTAACTCTTCAGTTGAAGGCGGAAACAGTAGTTCCCGCGCTCTGGTTAGGTAATCAGCGAGTGTCATTAAAATGGAGGGAAATACATGTATGACGTAATTTACGCTATATTCCTCGCGCTTTACGTAATATTGTAATGCGTTGTTCTGTGATGGGGTACGCCACGGGGAATTATGGAAAACAACTGTTCTAGACTTTGATGAAAGTCCCAACAAAATAGGGTGTAGTAGCGTGAGAATACTTGTATTTTTCGGTAAAAGATCGCGCCACGAGTGAAAATATTACCGATGATGTTCACGAGATGAAATAAATTTCGATCTTTAACCGAAAAATACAAATATCCTCTATATATTTCCTTAACTATAATTGAATACAACTAGTTTACAAGGATGTACTCGGAAATCGTCTGCTACATATTCGCTTCTAGAAGAAAGGAGTCGTGTGAGATATAAGGCTTCAATAGTTACTCTCGAGTTAAACCTTTACTGAACAACCCCGCCTTTTAACATTTAAGCATCTGAAAATATCGTGGAAATAGGCGGAAATGCTGGTAACCAGCATTTCTCCTCTTTCCATGATATTTTCCACCTTTCCAAAGCAAATCGAGTCATTCAAGACGCACATAATCAGTCCTCTGAAAAACAGGCTTTTGAAAACATTGTAGGTTAAGTAAAAATGCTGGTAATCACAACATTTTCCCACAAAATCTTCTTCACTACAAGATACAAATCCCATCATATTAACCACATTAAATTTGTCGTCGTAAAGTGCTTCCAGTTTGGACGGGTCCAAATTTCTTTCACGTGGTAAAACGTTTAAAATGAAATCAAGCAATTACGGTAATAGGGGGAAAAGTCTACTAAATACAACGTTAAGGCTAGTATATAGCTATAATATCCAAAAACCAAAATTAAACAGAGGGTAGATCTATCATGTGGGGATTAATTTTTGTCTATATTATTCAGAACAAGAAAAAGCATTGCCTACGACATGTCTAGGGATAAAATTGTGGAATTTACATTGTTTGGCTATTGCAAATGCTTTAATCATCCACAAAAACATGACTTCGATCTTACTACTTTAACCGCATCGATCAGTCATTGCTGATCAACTTTATCAATAAAACCAATCAGTGATGGTAGTTTTTCTTTAAGTGGTCGTAACGAGATGGACCATTCACCATTTCATTTAAATGACAGATAGCATATCGCAAACTCTTTAAATTCTTTAGTGTTTAATCATGGCTATGAGCTAAACTGCATTAAAAAAAAAAGAACGTAAAACAAAAACTGAACTCATTCACAAATGAACTCATTGAAAAAGTTTTCAACGAATGATTTGGAAAACGTACGATACTAGTATTTAACGTTGAAATTCGTGTGCGAGTATATGAGCCATGCGCTGTGAAAGGGGATTGAATAGATCTGCAAAATATATCGACCCAAGTCAGCTTGCGCAGTCCCCACATGCTGATCTGGGTCGAAACTTTTTGGTATTGGAAAAATCTCGGCACGCAAAAGGACCGTTCAACCTGATGATTCAGTTGGTTCTTTAGACAAAATAGATCCGTACTATATGACAGCTTGCTTGATACAGTGCATTACAAGGATGCATTAAACCCGCTTTTCCCAAAGCACCCCCATATGTAAAAATATTTCAAAAGAAAGGGCAGTGAACAAAAAAAGAAATGCTCAAAATGACTACAAGGAAATCTTGAATGTTTATGTACAAAATACATGTGTGGTTGAATATACATGAGCCATGCTCTGTGAAAAGGGGGCTTTATGCATTTGCAAAAAGTATCGACCCAGGTCAGCCTGCGCAATTCGCACAGGCTGACCTGGGTCGATTCTTTTTTGGTATTTGTCAATTTTCTGCATGTCAAAGGACCATTCCACCTCATTATTCAGTAGGTTCTTTGACAAAATGGATTTTATGGATCCATAATCAATTGATAATTTGCTGTGTATCATGCATCACAGAGATGCATTAGGCCCCCTTTTTAAAGAGGATGGTTCACATGTATCTGTTCATCCGGGTATTAGTCAGAGGCTATTTTGACCGTATATTTTCTTCTTAAAGGCTGTCGGTTCATTACAACTTTGAATTTGAGAATAGTGCTTGATCTGTGCCTCTTTGGTTAGACATGAAAAAGTTGAAATGTCGCCATATAACTGAGAAAAAAAAAAGATGATAGAAAATGTGAAAAGTATAAAAAAAAAAAAATGATTCCTTAGACACTTTACAATCAATATTAAATCCATTCTGCAGACTGGCGGTATTTGATGGGTTAAGAGCAATGACCATGCCACAAGAAACGTCTCAAATCGAAATTACCAAGCATAAGAACTGTGCACCATCGCTAACCACTTTTATGGTTGTGATACCTAAATTACCGGCTTTATTCCTGGAAAACAACCGCATGAAGAAACCCGATCCAGAAATGTTTTACTAAGTAAACAGTTTTATATCATTTTCCGTCTGCAAATGAAACCCACGCCACGTGGTTGGCACGTGCTTGTTGACTTTGGTTGCAGGCGATATTTCCTCGGCCCTGGCCACGGCATAAATCTGAGGCACTCTAGAAAAACAGCAGGATTCCTTTGCAATTCAGAGAGCAAAAATCTGATTTTTAAAGTTGGCATAGTCAGTAAGATATCATAAAATTATTAGTTTATTGCTTTTATAGTGTTTTCCTCCTAATATCTCAAGAATAGAGGGTGCAAACTGTGTTCAATGGTATATGACATGTATAAGATAACTAGCTGGGTATGATGCGTCACGGAAATACATCAAACCTCATTTTGCCAGAGCACGGCTCATTTTTTTTTTTTTTTTTTTTTTTTTTTTTTATAGTTAATAATGATTTTGTTAGTGACTCTTTCCAACGGTTTGACTAAGGATCTATGCTGTTCGCTTCCTGACGCTAAACATAGACTAAATTATCCAGCTGAATAGAACTTACTTATTAATTAGCATCAAAAGAGTTAAATTCGGAAAGGTCATCTGTGTAGATCTGGAAAAGAAAGTATCAACAATCAACAGATAGCTGCTATGTGCAATGGTTTGTGTTAAATTACTGGAATACTATAAGAAAAGCGCATATACACACAAACACACAAACCCAAGCTCCAGTGGCCTGGATTCATCAAGATGATGGCGGATAAAATTATTCAGTTTTTGGAATGGTGTGGATACAGGCTACTGGTATATGAGCAATGCTCTGTGTGAAGGGGCTTTAATCCATCTCCGTGATGCCTTTTACCGGCAAGTCTTCACAGTGTCATACATCCCTAAAATCCGTTTTGTATGGCAACCTACTGAATCATGAGGTACACTGGCCCTTTGACAGGAAGAAAATTGACTAAAGGCAAAAAAAATTCGACCCAGGTCAGCCTGCGGACTGTGCAGGCTGACCTGAATCGATACTTTGTGCAAATGCATCTCAGAGCGCGGCTCATATATATTTAAACAATGAAAGTTTCCCTGGTCTTCCTGAGACAGCATTATTAAATGATAATTTTCTGACCTTGTCAGCCCACCTGGGGGCTAAAACCATCCCCGTAAAAAAAAAAATTGGTTCTTAAATTTAGGTCTAATTTTTCACTGGTCCGTAATTTAGTTGAATTATTGAATTATAGGAAGATCTTGGCGTGTTATTTTCTTTTGACAGATTTTTAATAAAATTCATACGGCTTGGTTATGTTCTGTGTTTGTTTCAACGGTGTTTTGTGCCGATTCAACACTATTTCAATTATGTCACGGTCACAGATTACATAATCGTGTCTTTCCAGGGTTTCTTAGGTTGGGATCATGCGGTGCCTTGCCAACAGACACTCCCACGTGGCTATCGCCGCCAGCGAGGATCAAACTTGAATCCTCTGATCGCAGATTAACTTCTTTACCACAGTATAGGGATAACCCATTTTCAAGATTGTTGTGTGGAATGCAGAATGGAGAAACAAAATGAAGGACAAGTAACCATGGCCCCTAATGGTTCTTTCAGTCCCAAGAATGACAAGCAAGAACAACTCAAAGAGCCCTTTTGTATTACAGCAGACTGCACAAACACGTGCAATATAATCTTGGTTCTACACTGCGAGATATGTTGAGATTTTCTGGCTTAATGCAGCCTTAACCCTTTGTCTTCATACACGACCATGGATGTACTCTGCGAAATGTGTAGACAAAATTAGCCCACACAAAAGCGTGGTCTGAATTTGGTCAATAGTATTCGCTATGCTTCTGTCTAGTTCGTATAGTGGATTTTTTCTTTAAAATTAACCAATCAAGTCAAAGGTTTTCACAAACAACATTTATTTAAAAATATGTTCTTGTATTTTCCTTAGTCCTTCTTCTCAGATCTTAACTCGCAGCCTGATGGTACCAATCTCTCCCCCGATCGTGCATCTCACACCAGATTTATAGGGAGTCAAAACACTCCCACTATCATGATCAATATTCATAAGGTATCAATAACCAAAATTCTAAGAAAACTAGGCTCTCAAAGCACAGGCCTACTCAGAGAGCCATGGAGTTGTTAATAACTGAGGTTTCATTCATAACGTTACAGCCGATCTTTTGACTTACTAAGTCTAATAAGCCCAACTGAGTGCCAATAATCAAAACAATAGATCTTTGTGTGATAAGAAATAACTATAATTTCGGCAAAGTACAAGTACACTTGAATGATTTTTACGAAGAAGAGAATTACATTTATGCAGCAGTATAAGAAATTCAACAAGTCTTTATACAGAATCATCATCTCCCTACCAACAGCAACTTAGCTAAAATACTATTGAAAACGGTGTCTACTGCTATTACGACCTACAGCTACAAATTGACAGCTTAGCCCTTTACCATACAGCAAAATTTTAGACTTGTCCAAACCCAGAGCATTCGCAGACAACAAATTAAATAAGCTCAAATTGTGGATGTCGTTTCATAAGAACTTCTTCTGAACCTTTATATTCACATCCTGATAAAGCATTTGGCCAGCTGATTTTACCCTGGAAAAAGTTAGAAGCCATGCAAAATACTCGTGCAAGAGTTAGGAGTTGCAACAAACATACAAACTTGTCTCTTCTGAAACCGTGATGGACGTGGCCTCAGTACACTGCTGGCAACTATAAGCAGTCAATCGCACTTTAAACGTTTTTGACGAGTACATAATAGACCTAAGTATCATTCTCAAATCCGACACCCTGAAAGTACTTTAAATTACTTGCTTGCATAAATTATCGACAACTTCAGTATACATGAAATGGATTTCGGCACTAACCATTACAAATGAGGCGCGCTCTGGCAGAAGGGGATTAAATGGAATCTCAGTAATATATTACACCCAGCAAATCACATAATTGTGGATCCATAAACTCCATTTTGTCTAATAACCGACTGAATCATGAGGTAGAATGGTCATGCAGAAAATTAACAAAAAGCAAAAGGTTTCGACCCATGTCAGCCTGCGCGGACTGCGCAGGCTGACATGGGCCGAAACGTTTTGTAGATGTTTTAATTAAACCCCTTTTTCACAAATTTAAATTAAATTCAAATCAGAATTGGTGGGTGTCCAAGAAAACACGACAAAAGCAATTCTGGTAGCTTTCCTTTGCCATCAAACTTACTTTTAACTTGTATTGCCTTGACATGACATTTCCGATTATTATTCTTAACAAACCGATGTATTTGAAGAATTACTTGCTTGAGTAATCGAGATTTTGTGGGAACGCAGCAAAACTGTTACGGTATGATATATGCTTCAAGCAATGGTGATGCCATATGGCAAAGCGCTGGTTCATAGAACATACACGGCCGAAAAGTTTACTCATTAACATACAGAAACGCCCTCATCACTAAACAACCTTTAAGATATTTCCTTTTCTCTGGAGAAGGAGCAATTGCTCGTTACGAGCAAATACCCTCTTTCCAACAAATTTTCCTATAGTATTCAAAGATGTAATGTTCCTATTCGTCAAAACTGCCGCTGCTGTGTAATTTGTGATAGTTTTTACTGGAATGTTTAAAATACCTTATTATGATTTGTCAAATCGCATTCAGATAATAAAAAAACAAAAATAAATAATTCTATAGAGAGGATGTCTCATGCTAAATGAAGGGCACCAATTAAGAACTCAACCTTTCAATCGTTTAGGGTGTCTGTTTGCCATGTAGCAGGATCATTTCATTGACCAAAGGCGAAACTCAATTGATTATTTCCGAAGTCGACATTATTTCCATGTCAGTTTCGCTCAGCGCGCACCTGCTTGACTGTCACCCACAGCACGCGACGTTTGACAAGTTCCTGTCGACTCGTGTAATGTACACCAATCGTAGTAAATGGTCAGTTATGGCGGACAAACCCCGCAATTGGCAACCATTCTTGTCATAGAAAAAAGAAGTGATAATTGGCGCATCTTCACCGGTGCCTTGAAGACACTTGAGGTGTAAACTGTCAGTTTTATCCCATTATCCAGAAACCTTTCTGTAATCCCAAATAAATAGTCAAAGAGATACTGAAGGAAGAGGTATTTTTTTCTTGAACCAAAAAGTGGCCATGAAAGATGCAAATACTTTACTTATTAATGACAATCATTTTATTTCGTACAATGTCAGAGTTTGTTTCAAAAAGAAAGCTCAAGTACTTAAATACCAAGCGCTTAATATTCGACATGAAATACTCGAGTATTCAATCATAAAGATAGTCAAAAGATTCGTTTCTTGACAACCGTTTCAAGAACTATAAAGCGGCATAAGTTACTCATTTTATCCATTAATTACCAACAAACTTCTCTATTTTCATATAAAGAACATTCGTCCTTTTCAGTTGTTTTCTTTTTTGTCCCATCTTTTATTCCCTCTTGCTTGTCAAGATTTACATCTAAACCTTTACTGCAAATATCCCCATACAGTCGCCGCCAAAGCGTCTTAGTATGTAAATATTTACTATTCAAGCAATTGCTCCTTTTCTTAAATTTTTCACCTTCAGTGATGCGCTGGGTAGGCCTATTTGTCAGTTTTTGTTTTCAGCGTTTCTATTATGCAAACCGTAAAATCCAATATGCATTCCAGACATCATGCTGTCCAACAGACAGACAGTAAGTAACCTGGTTCTGTTCTGTGTGTCAGGGTTGTTTTTGTAATACTTCTCCCTACATACTTAGTATATTAAATATGAACATATATGTGGCCCTTGCACTGTGAAAAGGGGGCTTAATGCATCAGCGAAAAGTATCGACCCAGGTCAACCTGCGCAGTCCGCGCAGGCTAACCTGGGCCGAAACTTTTCGCTATTGGTCAATTTTCTGCATGTTCAAGGACCGGTCGATCTCATGATTTAGACGGTTGTTAGGCAAAGTGAATTTTAAGGATTCCTATATATGTAATGTCTTGCTTGGTATCATGTATCACGGAGATGCATTAAGCCCCCTTTTTCCAAAGCATGGCTCATGTATCTTTTTCAGATTATTTCTTAAAGACCTGATGGCTTTCACATCGAATTCTAACTAAAGCACTCATTTACCCTTTATCAAACATTCCCAAATTTTAACAACCCCGAGGAATGTAGCTTTACGTTTACATTGTGGCAAAAGGAAAAAAGTGCTAGTAACTAACTTTTTCTCCTTTTCCAAAAATATTTTCAACCCTTTCAAAACCAAATCCCATTTGTTTGCGCAAAATCCGATTTGCCGTCGGCAAATGCTTTCAGTATGGACAAGCCTAACATTTTGTGGTCTGTAAGGAGCTATAAGTTATGCTCGTGTAGAAAGAATCTGTGCCTTCCTGATGTTTCTCATTGTCCCGGGATAACGACGAACACATGGAAAATGGTGTTTGGTCTACGCTAAGGTGTCGGAATGCTGCATTGAAATTATTGCAGTAAGAACTATTGACTATCATAAAATGTGTACACTGCCACCTGCAAACGACTTCCTTTGTCTTGCAGGCCATTTGTGAAAACATGTGGCAAAAAAAATTGCTCGTGATGAGCAATTTATGTTTTTGCATCATGCCTTCACATGTTTTTTATACCTGAAACCTAATAAGTACATGTTTTCATTAGTTATTGATAATAAATGACTCCTCACTGTGTGTGTGGTTACCCAAAGACATTTTAGGCACACTATACCTATTCTGTGCGTATAGCATTATTATTTTTCTTCAAAGAAATTTTCTATTTCATAGACAGAGGCGAAACAATACTCAACGTTGACAGAAGTATGAGCCTGTGTTGTAATTAATTTCATCAGTAATGTTGATAGTGGTGTTCCAAGTCATAAAGAGCGTTTTTCTCGAAATGGAGAAGTTCATGCACGCCTGTCAATGATTTTTTTTTTTGGTCCTACTCGTCTAAACAGGGTCGTTTCCGTATCTGCTTCCAACCTCGTTCGCATCAAGGAAGTTTCCAATGGAAGTATTTCAGTCACATGATCTTACACACGACTGCTTCCTTGAAGTTCTTCTTATCAACCACAAGACTGACTAAAGTTAAGGTATTTACATATATCAATCCCTGAATTCGAAAAATTAAACAAATGGAATTGATATCTATGAAACTAGTTGTCAATGGAAATGAATTTAGACATTTCGATCGTGATTCTCGCAATTTCTAATTAGTCCTATGATTGTTATGGCAGTCACAAAGCATGCTGTTTCTACAAAGAAATGTTAGATACTTGTACCTATCACACAAACTAGTACCGTCGAGGCACTTATCAATGGACCATCCGAGATTTGAGGAATGCACTTGGTCCTTTTCAGACTTGAGTTACCCATACTTTCAATGGCGCGAATTACATATCGTATATACTGGCTATATATTTTAGGACCTTAGTAGTCTACGTACGGATAGCTTCCCCGAAAACAGGCACATGAATCACGAGATATATAGGTAGAAAAAACGACATTGGTCCAAAGGAGAGGGAAGGCTTTATGGTAAAGACTCACAAAAAAGAATCATGTTTTCGTAACAATTTCATTTTCCTTTTAAATCAAAGATGTCAAGTTTTGTTCAAAACCTTAACCAGGGGAGAAAACATGTCCATCAGGGGTATTTTGTCTAAATTAAATAAAGAAAGTAGAATTTTACCGCCGGCGCTTTTTCTCCCACCAACAGAGGGAGCGGTAGTCAAACCGGAAATGGTCCGGATATGAGACTGTGTCTCGCACCTCAAATTCTTCCAATTTGCTGGCTCCCGTTTCTTCAAAGATATGGGTGTTAATTATAAAGCTTTCTAGCGTTTCTCCTCTCCGAAAATTGTTCTTGTAATCGGCTATAATTGATACTGCAACAGAATTTACTAATTTAGGGGAAAATTATATGAAAGGTTGGAGAGTGTGTGTTACACAATGGAGTGGTGTTACCAGCCCCGGGCACCAAATACTGAACCGTCATATAGCGTTCGTGCAGTCCGTCACCGTATGGTTGCTGATGGCGATTCCATCATTTTAATAGAATTTTGTTAATTTCGCTCTTAATTAAAGAGCAGGGGCAGCAGGATAGCGGTTTTCGACGAGAATGGTCAATTCATATTGGGATATTTCACCCGTTACTTCTTCATTAAAACTCTATTGCTCTTCGTTTGACAGTCGCAAATTAGACAGAGAAACTACGATTCAGAACGGGTTGGAAAATATTACGGGAAAAAAAAGTGTTGTGAGTTCCCAATTTGATGCAATGTCCGCCTTCAATCTATAAATGCAGTTTCAATTTCAAGCTAGAGTTCTACACTTTCGTTTTACCTGTGTGGAATAGCTCTTACATAATATTCATTTATTTTTACTGTAATTCTGCAATGTAAAAAGTTCTTTCGACTGAACTTGCATAAAATTTAAGAAGCACTGTGGCTGTGACAAGTTAAAAAAATCCGTGAGAGACGGTGAGAATCCTTGACTCCTGAACACTTCTGCTCCTTATATACGAGAACACGTATTGCATTACACGTTTTATACGACAGGGAAAAAAAAAGAATGGAGAAACTATTGCATGATTGCATTAGATGCTGAAGAGCTGGTAGACAGCCCTTAAATTGCGAAGCGCGACTCACTGACCTGTAGCGGACAGTGTAGATCAAGATCAGACTGCACAGAACATGCAGTCTGATCTTGGATCTACGCTGTCCGATAATGAGATATTTTTCTCCTAAAAAAAAAAGTATGAAATAACATTATTCGGGGTTTTACTATCGTCTGGAAAGTTTTATTTAACTTGTTTACTCGTAGCTGGATCAAAAGGGTTTAAAGCAAATCAACCAATTTCCTTTTATTTCCCCTTGGAATTGTTGTATTACCCGTGAAGCTTCAGGTCTACGTTATCCTCACGAACTATATAGACACTCACAAAAGCTCAGCCATGGTTTGGTGTCCGCACAGATGGTCAGTTTCAAAGCTTTTCTTTTCAGCCTCACGGTGCCAGATGAGCAAATAAATATTTTCAGTGAGAAACAAGCAAGCCTAAGTAATAGTAATGCGTTTCATCGGAAGATATCCACATAGCGGAATGTGGATCTGAATGTTTTATGCAATCTGATCTTGATCTTCACGACTCAACTAAGCAACAACAACCGGTTGTTATACGAGCAATTTCTCCCTTGTCAAATAATTATTCTGCTGCAACAGGGAGGAAAAAGGTCCTCTGCAGAAGGTAAAGATGTGTGCAAATATAAAAATCGTTTTTGTTGGCATTCTTTGTACCAATTGTCTGTCTGTCTGTCTGCCTGCCTGCCTGCCTGCCTGCCTGTCTGTCTGTCTGTCTCTCTCTCTCTCTCTCTCTCTGGGTGTTCCCTGGGTGTTTTTGTTTTTTGGGTTTGGGTTTTTTCTATCTACTATCAATATTTTAGCATAACCAATCCGAAGATGTACCCCAGGGACTTAATCTTTCATTTAACCGAACATGAAAATTATGTGTTTCGACACAAAGTTATAATGTATTCTCTAACATTTTTATTTCTTGAATAATAAAAATGTATCGGCATTATTATTCAAAAGGTTTTATTCGAGATACGCGATATTAACGCTTGAGCAAAGGAAACCTTTCCTCCTCGTCTTAACTCTTTACCAAATGACAAAATGTTTGACTCCTCCAAATTAAAAGCTTTCGCAGACTACAAATTAGATTTGACTCAAAAATGGGGTCTATTTTTCAATGGATAGAAAATATTTTGAGAAAAGGAGAAACTGCTGGTTGCCAGCAGTTTCTCCTTTTCCCAAAATGTTTTCCAACATCTTTTCCAAAGGCTCCTTCATTAAGGTCGTTAAAACTAGGGACTGTGTGGTAAAGGGTTGAATAGAACAACAATGAACGTGAATGTACAAAAAACATCTCTTTGTTTTGTTTAAGATTTGGCATATAATATGATGCCAAGCTAATAAACGCAGCCAGGGTGTTTTCACCAGCTGTACTTTGCTGTTGCAAGAACTATATTTCATTTCATCAATCTTATTTTAATTTATCGTGAAATAGACAGGCCTTTTATTACAAATTAAAAGGGTGAGACATTGTCGGTAGATTTTAATGAGAATGCCGATGGCTACTAATGAACTTTGTTCGAGAAACAATACTTTATCTCTCACAGGGTCAAAATATTCACAGGTATGCGCCATCAGAAAAAAAAAAATATGGAACGAAACAACGTATAGTTCTGTGTGTGGCTTGCCTTGGGAAAAATGATTCTACACGGCTACAAAATAGGTGGAATTAAGCCTTATCCTGCTAAATAAGTGAAACTGGTAGTAAAAACCCGAATAATGCTACTTCAAAACTTATTTTTTGGAAAAAAAAAAATCTCATTATCGGACAGTGTAGATCCAAGATCAGACTGCACGTTTTGTGCAGTCTGATCTTGATCCACACTGTCCGCAAAAGGTCAGTGAGTTGCATTTAAGCAGCCTAAGGGTTACAGGAGGCGTAAAACTACAAACAAGCTTCACTGTTCCAACCATTTACCGGATAATCACGTGTTTTAATGACCCTGAAAAACAAAACTTTTGAAAACATAATGGGAAAAAGAGAAAATGCTGGTACATACCTACCATTTTCCCCTTTATACACAACGTTTCCTGTCCTTTTAAGGACGAAAACCATTTCTTCGGCCACACTTAATTCCTTTTCAAAATCCTTTCAAATGGACAAGTTTAAAATATTGTTACCTAGAAAAGAGAGGTAAGCAGCATTATCTCCCTTACCTACAACGTTTTCGACCCTTTTAAAGTGAAACACATGAATCATTACTTGGGTCACATTTTTTTTCCGCAAATGCTTTGAATTTGGACAAGTCTAAAATTTTATCTTCTGGTACAGAGTTCTTTAATATGAAAAGAAGGCATAAATTACTAAATCGGTAGACACGTCCAGGCAAGCTAAATAAATCCATTGCCTGCCGTCTAGGGACGAAGAGAGCAAACAAATTTACAGGAGAGAATCAATGCTCAAGATTTCTTTGATTTGTTCTTTGCTTGATCTTCTCTTCCATTATTCATACTACAATGTACAAGCTGTATTGATTCTTCAAATATACCCTTTTTTTTTTTTTTTTTTTGTTATTCTAAATGCTTTTTCTTTGAATAACTGAATATACTGTCTTGACTGAGTAATGACTCTTTGCCAAATGCCAAACGATTAGACTTGTCCAAATCCAGAGCATTTTCAGACGACCTGTTGAATATTGCTCAAGTAATACTTCTTGTCAACAAAAGGATTGATAAAAATGGGGGGGGGGGGGGGGGGGGAAGAGGAATGCTGGTAACTTGCGTTCTCTCCTTTTCTCTCACAATACCTTTTTCTTCAGGGCCGTTAAAACTTGGGATTGTTTGGTAAAGGATTATAGAATTGTTTTGTATTATTATCTTGTATCGTTTTAAGTTTTATAGGTGAATGTCAGTGTAATGTTAATCTATCTGATTATTAGAATGTCTAGTTTTTAGCTCATTTAAGGTGGAAATTCGCCGGTCAACCAACGGCCTCTGTCCTTGTCCTACAAAACAGGACCTCTCGCTTTTTTCCGGGGAAATTTCGTAAATTTCTTAGGAGAATGTCACTGCATTGACTCAAAACTGGTTTTGAAATCTGAGTTTCATATTCCAAACTGGGTTCAGTAATGTTGGTTCTACTTTCAGTTTCAATTAACCGTTCACATTAAAATCACGACGAGAAAGATGGCTTTTGAAAGTGTTGTGGGGAGGGGGGAGAGAATTTTCTCCCTCTTCAACAATATTTTCTACTCTACCAAAGACACATCCATCTCTTTAGAGACACATTTTATGTGCCACCTGCAAATACTTTCCGTTTGGACAAGTGTAAGATTTTGTCGTCCAGTAAAGACAAAAGATTTTCTACTAGTAGAGCTGACGATGATCGCTTTCACTGCTTCTTGTTAACCTCGTTTCTCCTTTTAGTATCGTTCAGCCAATCAGAGACATTGTTTCATAGGTAGTTCGGTTCATTCTTTAAAATGGCGGATAAGCATCGTGTGATGAATAAAAAGTTTTCCGTGTACATCTGCGCATTCAGGAAAAAGAGACCCTGAACGCAGGATTCCAGTTTGCTGAAAAAGAAAAAGTGAAAAGATGATGATGGCATTCTATAGGCCATACTCAAATCGTTACTTTATTAGTGATGAGGTGATGAGATTGGTACAACTCTCAAAATACATTTTTATATACAGTCAAATTGTTTCTAACAAGGCTTGACAAATGAGAGTAGAATTTCCAGTAATAGGGTCTTTTAATACAAACAATGTCTTTAATGTTTTTCGCGAGCCAACGGGTAGTGGGCAGTCACCGATGGGAATTGATGGGAAAACATAACCTTTCACCGTTATTGGGCCTGATAAATAGCTTTTGGTAGATCAAGATAGGTCTGCACCGCATTGCAGTCTGATCTTGGATCTACATAGTATGGTACTTGATTTTAAACCATGACTAAAATGACTGTTCGTTTGCAGTAAAATCGTATCGTTTGAACCTGAATAAGGACAAAAACATTTATTTTGGCCATGAAACAGTTAATTGCGATGAAGAGTCAGCAAAGATTTTTATACTCGGTGGTTTTACAGAAGTAATGGTTTATTGTTATCGCTTGCATCTAAATATACTGCAGGCAATTTCGTACAAGATGACTATCAGCGGAAAAGTTTTCGGTATATTAGCATTTGCTATTTAAACAATTGTTTTTGCCAGAGGGTTGTAACAGGGCAGTACCAGGTAGAATTGAGGTAAAACAGTCAAGCCATTACTATAGCGTCCAGTTCAACTTCAATGTTTTCGATTTTTTGTGCTAAAATAATGATACATTTGGCAGTACGTGTGTCTCAATGCATGGTATCGTTCATTCTGTTTGGCCAAGTATTGCAAGTTCAAGTCTAGTAATACGAGGGTTATGAATTCGATTCCTGGCTTTGCCAACTCCTCCAGGGTATTACCTCTGTACCAGACGACAAGATTTTAGATTTGTTCAAATCGAAACCATTTACAGACAACAGGTTGAATGTGGTACAGTGAAATTTGTCAGGTTAAAAAAAAATGAAGCTATCATTATAAAACTTACATGGAAATAAAGCAAAATAAATTTGTCCCTAAAATACAAATTTTAGACTTGATACCATAGGATATGATAAAAATCTAGATATTTAAAGGAGATCAACATCCGATATATATATATATATATATTGAAGTTAATGGCGACATCACTAAAATTTATCGGAATTGTAATACCAGTAGGTTTCAGAGAGTTACAACTTTGATGCCAGGCGAGAAACAATAATAACATATGGCCCGCAACATGCGAAATGAGACACTCGGACATTTGCGTAAAGTGTCGTGCCGGATTAGTGTGCGCGGGCCGCGAAGGCTAATCTGAGACGGCACTTTATGACTACATAAGTTTTTTTTTTTTCATACAGTAGACTTTCGTGAAACAGAAAATCGCACAAAAACGGGAAGTGTCGTCTCGGATTAGTCACAGACTGCACAGACTGATCTGGGACAACACATTTTTACGCATATGTCCGAAGGCCCCTTTTCGTGTGTTGCACACCATATCAGTGTAAATAGCTTCATTAACTATGCTTTCTGTCAGTATAGGTTTCCTTATAATTGCATGACCATTTCTAAGCAGCTAAACGATTTCTTGCACACTGAAAAATGCATGTAAGCCAATTGGAATTTCGATTTTGACGAACTGGCATTTGCCATTTGCTGTACTCTGTCCGCTACGATGCTTTTTTCCCGGCGGAAAGAATTTTGAAATCGCAATATTTTCGTTTCTACTATCGGCTTGGAATTTTCAGTTAGCAATTCGAGGGTTAACGTAAAATATTACCATTACCGTTATACGGAACATACCTTGAAGACACTGTCAAGCAATAACCTAATAAAAGTATAGACACACATTACGGCCTTACAATAATTCCAATCTAAATTATGCAGAAACAGCTTTTGGCAAACAGTCTATCAAATAAAAACCTTTATGGAAAAATTACATAAATCGAATTATCTTCTTATTCGAAGGTCCTGAAGGTGATTGCATTTTTATTCTGGGAAATTGTCTATCGGCAATGACGCTAGGACCACATTGAGCACAGGCTTACTTTAGTAACAAGAAACTAGTACAGAGCACATGCATCGCAGAGGAGAAAAAAACAGGAAAAAAAAAGGAAATGAATTACTATTTTTGAATTTTAAGATAGGAAAAGTACCATCAAAGGGTTGTTTCAAGCAATATAATTGCCCTTTCTTCCTCAGCTGAAAAAGTTACTTCAAGGGTATAATAATCTCGTGTTAGTCTGGTAATGTGTCGAAGAACGTGCATGGCAGGATTTTCTTTACTACCATACAGTTTTGTATGTTCTTTTATGAGACTCTTTTGTAGATTGAACACGCAAACTTCCTCAGCGGAAAAAAGGGAAAATATAACCAATTAGTCAATCTATCGTCGCAAACAACCGATTCAAAAGGACCTATAGATATGCCAAACTTTCGCATCTCAGTGGTTTTCGGTTTCAAAATATAGTTTCTTTACTGCAGTTAAATCTCATTTAGATCTACTAAGCTGAATGACTAATTGGTTTTTACGCCTCTGTCGACACTGTTTTGGTTCATGTTACTGCATATCATGTTCCCTGTTCACCGTACTTTGCAATAGCAACGTTAGAACGGCCAAGGATACGCCACCCTTGCCTTGTACTCTTGCCAGAATAGTCTACATTTGAAAGTAACACAACTCCTGATTGGCTAAACCAAATGGTTTAGCCAATCAGGAGTTGTGTTACTTTTAAATGTAGAAATCTTGTAGAGTAAGACCCTGGTTTCCCAGTTGCACAACTGACGCCAGATCAAGTTTTGATATCATTACATTTCGGCTGACAGTGTGAATAAAGAAAACATGATGTTGTTGATAGATATACCAATTCTTCTACAGCTATGGGCAACATATATGTAAGTGACTCTAGTGGGCGGTATAGGATGAGGTCAGACTGCAAAGAACGTGCAGTCTGATCTTTGATGTAAACTTTCCACTATTTGATTCCAAATAATTACTCTGGTAATACTTGAAAACCTATGAAACCTTGTCGCAAACAGACAATTGTTTGTTTTGAGATTTTTTTTTTTCATAATGTTGTAAAATGTCGTCTGCAGGATGTAATCTTTCAGAATCAAAATTTTGGTCTTTGTTTATTATCTATTCGGAAGAATCTCATACGTAGGTATTCCGGTCGTCGTGGCGCCCAACTCTCATTAACAAATCGGAGGACATTTTATAACACGTGACTTTCCTCTGGCGAAGCAGATACACATTAGGCGGTACAGTTTGTCACGAAATATAATACTTAAAGATAATGCTGAACATCAAATATTGTTATTCTAAGTTTTATCGGAATCATATTAATAAAATGTTAACACTGTCGATAGAAAATTTCGAATATTTGAATGGTAAACCCTTTACCGAACAATCCCGATTTTAAACGATCCTAGAAAGGAAGACTTTTGAAAACGTTGTGAGAAAAGAGAAAATGCTGGTAACCAGCATTTTCTCCCTTTCCAACAACGTTTTCCATCCTTTCTAAGAAAAATTCCATTATTCTAGTCATAATTAATTTGTCGTCTGAAAATGCCTTCAATTTGGACAAATCTAACTAAAGTTTTGTCGTTTGGCAAAGAATTAATGATACAACAAATTAACTGTTTGCATGTAAAATATTTGTGATGTATATCATGACACTTCTGACAGCATCAGACTGTCCAAGTAGCCGTTGCGGACGGCCTAGATCAAGATTAGACTGCACAGAATTTCCAGTTTATCTGCCTTTTAACTAGTAGAGAAATTTTAACAAGAACTATACGCTTAACCCTTTACCAAATGATCCCGAGTTTTAATAACCCTGAGAAAAAAGCATTTTGAAAACATTGTTGGAAAAGGAGAATATGCTGGTAACCAGCATCTTCTCCTTTTCTCACAATGTTTTCTACCCTATCAAAGACAAATTCCTTCATTTGAGCCATATTTGAATTGTCGTCTGTAAATGCTTTCAATTTGGACAAGTCTACATTTTTGTCGTATGGTAAAGATTTAAGCTTTCGTTCTTTTCCGTTTCTACAGTGTATTTGTTATATGATTGCATTACCTTTAGTGAAATGTATTTCATGCTGATGAAAAGAGAAATCATTGTTAGAGTACCGAAAAACCCAAAAAGATCCAAATATTTGAGCCATGCTCTGTAAAAAGGTGGATTAATGCATTTGCCTGCGCAGGCTGACCTGGGACGAAACTTTTCGATATTGGTCAATTTTCTGTATGTCCAAGGACCACTCCACCTTATGATTAAGTCGTTTGTTTAAAAAAAGTGGCTATTATGGATCCATAATTATGTGATGGCTTCATTTGCACAATGCATCATGGCGATTCATTAAGCTTCATTTTTCCAGAGTATAGTTCATTTGCAATTACTTGTTGCTCTTGTCCAGAATTTGTCCGTAAGATGGATAGCCCGATCAAATATCAGAATTCACATTTTGTGCAGTCTAATCTTGATCTACACTGTTCTCAAAGGCAACTCGAGTTTTGAAAGGCGATTTATGGATTTCTTCTCTGCTGCTATTCGTATAGGCATAATAGGCCTTGATAGACAAAAAAAAGAGTCTCAGTCCGAACGGTTTAAAATCAGTCCTATTTATTTTTTCTTAAACTCCATCTACGACAAATTGACAATAAGAAAACATTTAAAGAAAGGCGGAAGACACAAAACGGCAGCTGCGTCTTCACACGACCTAATTACAAAGAATAAGACGAACGGTGTCACATGGTGTCAAATCCTTCCGCGATCCCAACCAAAATTATTCCAAGTGAGTTACTTCCACAAAAAGAAATAGTGCCTCGTTATCTCGATGAACCTCTTCAAGAAGTCTTATATTTCACACTTAACCAATAATGGACCCGTAAAAAAGAGAATTCATATTTTACTAATTCAATCTTGGGCATTATTTCGCTGCTGTCTACAAAGCCGCATCACCGAGTCGCATTATTTTCTTCATGCGCGTTACTCACACCTCAGCGGTCGAGCGTGAGCGGCTGAATGCGTAAAACACCTTATTGGGACACGAGAACTACTAATTATGAGAAGTGGGGACATGGATTTAACTCTTAACCATACGACACATTTGTAGATTTGTTCAAATTGAAAGCATTTGCAGACGACAAATAATAAAATATGTCTCAAAAGTTGGAAACTGTCTTTCACTGAGTAGAAAACATTGTTGGAAAAGAGAAACTGCTGATTGTCAGCAATTTCTCTTTTTCCCATATTGTTTTCAAAAGGTTTCTTCCTCAGGGTCGTTAAAACTCAGGATTGATTGGGAAGGGATTAACCATTCACAGAAAAATAATGAGTTTACGACACTGAAAGGAAAAGCTTTTCAAAACATCGCGAGAAATGATAAAATACCGATAAACAGTACTGTCCCTTTTTCAACAGCATTTTGTACCCTCCTAGAAACAAATCCTATCGTTTGAGCCACATTTAATTTGTCGTCTGTTAATGTTTTCAGTTTGGCTGAATCTAAAATTTTGTCGTCTGGTAAAGAGTTGAGGGGGGGAAAAAAGGTAATGAGAGAACTATAAGGGATATATGATAGGGCTGAGGCTGGGGTATTGAGACGGTTCTCTGGTCGGTCAGCTATCAAAAACATCGTTTCAATTTGTCCATCGCCCTACAACACTTTTACGGGGGAAAAAATCTACTTTTTACGACAGACCAGAGGATTGGAACTCTCTGCACTTTTTCTTTTATTTGTCACAATATTTCAAGGGTATTCCCAGAAAATATTAATAAGATGTTTGCTTGGGGATATCAGTGAAGATGATATCAGGTTTTCAGAATGCCTACCTTGTTACGAACCACATTTTATTGTAGTGTATATGATTTCTGACTTCTAACAGAATTACTGTTTTATTGTAATTTGTTTGTTTTTATTTCTGCAGAAAGACACAATATGGAAATGACTGTGATAAGTATGTACATGTACACCCCTAACTCAAAAGTATCCAACTAACTTTATTTAACCCTTTACCACCCAACCACGAATTTCCGTATCGAAGACAGAAATCATCATTTGAGCTACATTTATTATGTCGTCTGCAAATGCTTTCAATTTGGTCAAGTCGAAAATTTTGTCGTTTGGTAAAGATTGAAGGAACACTGGTTCTGGACTTGAATAATGAATTTATCTGTAAAGATTCATACAGATGGACCCAGCGAGTTAGACCGATACTCAGTATAACGGAAAGGTCAGTTACCGTCACAAACATATTTAGTTAGTCATACTTGAGTATTCGTTACAACGACAGTTTCAAATAATGACTGAAGCTGCTTTGTATCAATATATGTTGTAGTAACGACGTTTCTCTATGTACAAAGATGGATATCAACATTAAGTATCTATATTTTCAATCATGTACAACATCTAGGTAAGTCGAAAACTCGAGGTTCCAAGAAAGCACATTGTAGTACCAATAATCAATGCATTCTATGGCGGAAGGCACTCACAACTTCGGCAGAAGAAAAGAATGAAAGAGAGACAAACGAACAAACAATTGTTTATTTGATATAAATGACGATTTCACTAACGGAGTCATGCATAAAGATTTTAAGCCTGCCATTTAGTTTTTAAAAATATTACTGTCAATTTATGTCATAAATCACATCAACGGAAATTTAAGTGAAGTCGACATCTTTTCTTTCCTTGGGGACCTGTCTAAAATATGACCCATTATAAAATTAGAAGCAGAGATGTGGTTTGACGTAATGACAGGATGTTGCAATGCAACCGAAGAAAACGTTGGAGCCAGCTATTTCTATTACTGTTAGTTTCTTTGTCACATGTACACAGTTCGCCTAGCTTTTGGAATTGTCCATGTTGAAAATCTGAAATAATGCTAAAGGTAGGTTTTAAATGCAATTTTGATGTAAAAAGCGTTTATTACATCCATTAATGGTGTAGAATTGCTAAAACGAAGCACGCAGTTTGTATTTGAGTTTTAAGGTCATGACTTTTAGGAGTTCTTTGTTTCATACTTATGTTTCATTGTTTTTCACCAACAACTTTTTCATAGACAGATTGATCTGAAGGTGAAGTTTTTCCGTGACATTATTTCAATCATATCTTGGCGATAGCCGATTCATTCGCGTGTGTCCTGCTTTCCTGGATTATCTTTAACGCTTGCTTCGTAAATATTCTTCCCAAACCACTGGCTGATTTCCCATATATACATCGTTGAAACAATTATCAGCGGGATTCGAACCAGCGACACAGCGACTCAGCGACCCTTTGTTTCTAACCCTGTAGGCTACCGTTTGAGCTATCGAGCTTGTCGAAGAGACAAGAACAAAATTAAACTGGAGAGAAAAGGGGATGGTATACGAACCTTAATCATTTTCTCAAAAGTCGTTGTCGTCTCTCAGATGAGGACCTCTTTGCTAAATTGTATTTGAGAAAAGTTCTTTCTCAATTCCATCAAACGATATAAAATCTGATAATAACATCGCTCTGTCTTTTTTCATAATAATTGGATTTCTATCCAAATCCCTTTGCTCATACGCCGTTGTTTTATTACACCTTGAGGCAAGTTCTTAATGAAAATTCCTGCTATGGAGTTGAGTGATGCACAAGGCTGGCGCTTTGTACACACCATCCAAACCTGTCGCCGCCATAAATAGGAGAGTTATCTCTGTGTCATTGCCAGACATCTTTGAAGAGATTATTCAAGGATCAAACGATAAAGAATGAAACAAGCGCTTATCCCCTTATCATACAAATTATATTTTTAACACATATGTAATGGATTTTGGAAAACACTGTGTTGCTTGTTACTAGCAATTGTTCCTTTTATCAAAGAATTCTGAATTTTATTCACCGAAAAATAAACTAAGGCAAATTTGTCACAAACACCTGTTTGTGTTGGCCGGTTTTAAAGTAGCTTGTATGCAACTGGGTTGCGGAAATCGAAGCACCTAGCAGTGCTCGGGTTGGAAGCGCTGAATATGCCTCTTCCTTTGCACTGTCGGTACATGTATTTCAATGAATCTGTGGTAGCCGATTTTCAAATATATGAACCATGCTCTGTGAAAAGGGGGGTTAATGCATCTGCAAAAAGTATCGACCCAGGTCAGCCTGCGCAATCCGCGCAGGCTGACCTGGGCCGAAACTTTTCGCTATTGGTCATTTTTTTGTATGTCCAAGGACCAGTCTACCTCATGATTAAGTCGGTTGTTTAAAAACATTGCCTATCATGGATCCATAATTATGTGATGGCTTGCTTGGTATCATGGATCACGGAGATGCATTAAGCCGCCTTTTGCCAGAGCACAGCTCAACTATCAGTGATATTAATAACATTATTATTAGAAGAAGACGAGCAACAGCAGCAGCAGCAACAACAACAAGGAAAAGGACAAGACGAAGAATGCATAATTTTGGCGATGAAGTATCGTATCTATATGGAAATAAATATAAGTTTATTGAACCACAAGGTCATAGACCCATGAGGTGAGCTACCAAACCGTTTCAGCCATTTTCCAATATGCTGTACGATCATTTTGGGAATAACGATATATGAAAGGGGGGTAAAGACGTTATTATAGAAAAGAAAAGGGAAAACGGTATATAAAAAACCTCTCGAACATGAAAGAGAACCTAAATGCATACTAATGCTTTAACACTAGAGTTGCAAATAAACAGAGAGGTCTGGTGTTCTGCCATTGTTAGCTGGAATTATGCTTTATCGCCATTTTGATCAAAATATTTGTGAAAAGACACAGTTTTATACGGAATGTTGAAATGTTCCAACACTCGAGAAGTATTTCCTCGGTATTTACATTGTAAACATTATGTAGTGTGTATTTCCTTGAAGGCACCCCAACTTTTTCAACAGCCTCTAGCGACTTGCTTAGCACTTTTGCGGACGGCGTAGATCAAGATCAGACTGCACAGCACAGAACTTGACGTCTGATCTTCGATTTGCACCGTCAGCTTTAAGAAATAAACTGTGACCAAAATCATCTCCTAAATTTAGTGAAATTCTATTTCTAACCCTCGAAATTAGTCTAATTTATTTAGTTTGGTTCAGATAATGATTAACCCTTAGGCTGCTAAGGACCTTTTGTGTAGATCAAGATCAGACTGCACAAAACATGTAGTCTGATCTTGGATCTACACTGTCCGATAAGGAGATAGCTAACCCAAAAGATACCTTTGAAATAGCAAAATTTGGGTTTTTACTATCAGCTTGAAAGTTTCATTTCACTTATTCAGAGGGTTAAGGATTAAGACAAACATTCTGACCAAATTTCATTGGTTTTGGACTGAACATGTGTCCTCTGGAGTTAAGAAGTTTGGATATGTGGTTCAGCTATGCATTTGCTTCACAGAACAATCAAAGCACTGAAGGTACTCAGGAATTCTATGTCTCTATTTTTTTTTACATGCAGTATAGTCAGATTACCAGCTGAAACTGAAGTCTCATAAATTTTTAAGCATTTCTCACTAATCTTATCAACTAGAATCATCATTTTATCACATAATATTTGAATGTCGTTACAAATTTCAATTTCATTGCCTTGCGTACCTGATTTTGTTTACGAAAATGCATCCTTTACTACACTATCCCGAATTTAACGACTCTGAAAAAGAAGGCTTAAATTGAAAACATTGTTGGAAAAGGAAAAAAATACTGGTAACCAGCATTTTCTCCTTTTCCCACAATGTTTCTGCTGTTTCAAAGATAGAAATCATTATTTGGACTATTTTTTAATTTGTCGTCTTCAAATTGCTCAATTTGAACTTTTTCCTTTGGTAAAGAGTTGACACCGTTATACAGCATTTAACTAAACGCATTCAAATTCCAAGTTTTACGATGCAGTGGGAGTTTGATTAGTAGTCGAAAGATATCTCACTCTGTAGCAGACATTCAATTTGAAATAAAAAAAAAATCATGATGTAGGACCGTTGAACATTTATACCAAACGGTAACAGTTTAACTACAACTAAGATCTATTCATAATTCAATTCAATAAAAAAGAAAATAGTTGCGACTGTCATTTTTGCTATGCCTATCCCCCGCAGAAATCGATGTAAGTTAAACAACCGCCAGTAACATCGGGAAAGCTCAAAACAGTTTTTGGAAAAAATATGGTTGGCTTATTGAACAATATTCAACCGTCGATCCACGAATATGACACTTATCCTGTTTTAAACTCTTATCAAACGGCAAACTTTTTTTACTTGTCTAAAATGAAAGCATTTATGGACGACAAATTAAAAGAGAATCTGGTTACCAGCACTGTTTCCTTTTCCCACGATGTTTTCAAGTCATTTTTTTTCCTTGGGTCGTGAAACACGCCATTGTTTTGTAAAGGGTTAAAAGTTCTTGTGTAGATAGGAGCAACCATTATTCTTCCTGTCTCAGAAAATCAATAAGAATAATAGCTGTTTTTCCTTTAGTGATTTTACATAAACCATGCCTTTGTTCGATTGAACGACGCCATAATCAATTATGTAAATGGTATAAGCGTCTGAAAATCGCTTACAGCATGGAAATTATTCAAATATGAAATATGTTGCTAATTGATCATGAAGCGGTAAAATCTCATCAATATTCAACTAACTTCTGGAATAAAATGAACGTATGCTGCTGAGTAGCACGACACCAAGTTGGCCTGTTAGAATGTGGACATGGAATCTGTTTTTTGCAAGCTTTAGAATGCCCAGCCTGGGTAACTTGGTGGTATTGCACAGGGCTTAAAATAATCTATGCATAATCTACGCCTAAATATTCTATCGGAATCCCGACAAGGCCATAATTCTTTCCAGTGATAAACGAAAGTGAGAACGTCTAGATAAATACAATGGCAGCTTTGAGAAAAATGAAAGACTGGTGAAAACGGCTTTAGACACCGAAGGAACTGGCAAACTTTTAATGTTTGAAAATACCGCTGTTAGATGTAAACAACAAGAATGGTTCCACACAGACAGCATAGTAACCCTTTACCACACAATCCCGTGTTGAACGACCCTAAGAGAGAAAGCTTTTGAAAACATTATGGGAAATGGAGAAAATACTGGTAACCAGCATTTTCTGCTTTCCCACAATGTTTTCTACCTTTTCTTCGACAGATTTTATCATTCGATTCACACTTAGTTCGACATCTGCATATGCTTTCAATTTGGACGTATCTAAAATTATGTCGTCTGGTAAAGAGTTAATCCTCTTGGCGCCACGCTCATTCCAAACATGCCTTTGTTAATAAGGTAGATCAAGGTTTGACTTTGTAGAACCTGTAGTCTGATTTTAGATCTACAATGGCTGCTGTGTTGAGTGTAGAGATATTCTGGCAAATGAAAGATCTGTGATTATGCTAATGTCCTATTTATTTCATGTGGGCATCGGGGAAAATGTGACACGTATTTTGCGCGATTGTAACACATAAAAAAACGTCAAAAATCTCATGCAACGGTTTTACTAAATAATATTATATGAAAAGTATGTCGATGACTTGTATGTGTCATTTTGTTTTGTGTTCAGATAACGGCGTCTCATGCATAATTTCATTCATATTAAGACGGCCAGTGTACTTATGGATCCATGCGTTCTGGACAAACGGTTTCTTTTCCAATACTAGCACAAACCTCTTTACAAGCCACTGGCGTATTTTCTTCACACTCGCGACTCCTTCTTTACTAGCCGTCGTAATGAATACCACAGCACTTACGGTTCTTTGATCATGTTGCGTCTTCGCCCCGATTTCGCCCCGTTGTTTTTAACTAGAGGTCGTTTCGAGCTTGGGCTAATATGTACAGTTCATTATATTTACAACTTACTTCTCTCTTTTTTACGAGTTGGGCGAATGAAATTTGTTTGTGATTCTGCATTAGTCATCTTGAATTTTTGACAGAACAACGAGAAATCGATCGATATTTACAAGAAAAGCCTCTTTCGTATATTATCGACATTCTCCTTTGTAGAGAGTTACATAGTTTACCGGCTTGTCTTTGCGTAGTTATACAAAACGGATACCAGCATTTAGGAAAAGTTTATTCGGCGGGTCCGTAAGAAAAATATACCCCTAGCCGCTTTATTGTGCAGCCCTGTAATGCAAAACATGTTCGCGTGATATTTACGCTTCTCGATGTTTACAGTAACTCTTCTCTACAAAGGAGAGCATAAATAGCAAATACTTGAAATACCAACAATAAAAACCTTTGATTCATATTTTCACCATGTTTTTGATGATGATAATATTGATGATGATCATGATGATCATGATCATCATCATCATGATCAACATGATGATGATCATGATGATGATCATGATGATTTCAGCCAAAAAGGGCACCAGAGGCCACCCGATTGTGTCAGCATTTAAAACTGCATGATTGTGATATTTTCTTGGTAGAGGGAGGGGGCAGACTCTGAGCCCTTCTCCACACCCTTGGTAGGGGGATAGTTTTGTCCAACATAAATACTATTTCTGCAATGATATGTTTGAACTAAAGTGGGAAATCAGCCTGTTTTTAAAAGAAAGTTGGGTTTAGGCCAGGATGAGAGGATTTTAGCAACGTATAGATAGGCCTGTGCACTGTCTGACATCCATACATGATGTGGCTAGCAACATGAGAAATGACACCTTCCGACATTTGCGGAAAATGTCGTCCCGGATTAGCCTGCGCTGTCCGCGCAGGCTAATCCGAGGCGGCACTTTAAGACTACATAAGATTTTTTCATACAGTAAACTTTCGTGAAGCAGAAAATTGCACAAAAAGTGGAAGTGCCGTCTCGGATTAGTCACAGACATCACAGGCATATGCTGATATGGGACGACTCACTTTTACGCATATGTCCGAAGACCCTTTTTCGTGTGTTGCACGCCATATTATGCTGCAGTCGAAAGAAAGATTTACCTCATAGTCTTGAATTTTCACGATCCTGACGGAAAGGCTTTTGGGGGGAAAAAAATGGGAAGAACAGAAAATGCAGGTAACCAGCATTTTCATCTTTTTCGACAATGTTTTCTACCTCGTGAAAGGAAAAAATCCACCATTAAGCCAAACTTCACATTCCGTCAGCAAATGCTTTCAATATTTGGAGGAGTCAAAATTTTGGGGTTTGATTAAAATGTAATAAACATGCGTCTTCAATTTAAGATACAGAGGTCATGTTAAAACTTTTCCCAAAATTTTAGATATTTTCAAGCTACTTGACTCGGTTATAGCAAAAAAAAAAAGTATCTATGTCCGCAAGGGGGGAGGGGGGGGGTATCATTTAAAACTTAAGGAAAAGAAGAATTAGCTTATTCTAGCTTGTTTTCGAACACAAAGGGACTATTCTCTGATAAGGGTCGAGACATCGGCCTTTGGAATGTTTACGGAAAGTACCGAAAATAACCGAACCACGTAAACACTTCCAGAAAAATGAACTACTCGTTTTTTATACTTATAGAATATACCTACATTATTCTTATTACATGTTTAAAACATGATCCCGAATTTTGTGAAAGAACAGGTGAAGATATTAATTGTATAAAAGCAGAGGAATTGAAATTAACCCGATTGGAACCAGGAGAGGTTTGTACCATATATGTTTCGTTACTATTTGAGTTTCGTACCTCCCTTATTTTGTACCTTACAGAAATTTCAAGTAGTAACATTCCTGTTATTTTGTTATCTTAAAATGTTAAAAATTAATGACAGTTTTTTTAACCTTTAACAATTTCATACATATTTGTAAACTTTCAACCAAAATAGAATTGAATTATCAAAATATCGAAATATAAATTAATGTTTATTGATGAAAGTATTCAACATTTTGATAGGTTGGTGAGTCCAGGGATATAGAAACTTCAGATGGCAGGCAGCTCAAGATGAAAACTACCTGTACAAAACCTCTTATTTTTGGTTAGTATATAAACAAGGAAATTAATCCAACCTTTTACCACACAATCCTGAGTTTGAATAGCCATGAGATAGGCTTTTGAAAACTAGCATTTTCTCCTTTTCCCACAATTATTTCAGTTATTTTAAAGACAAATCCCATCATCTTATCCACATTCTTTGAATTTGAAAGAATGAAAAGTTGTCTTTTGCAAAGAGTTAATTCTTAACTTGTCTTACAACAACAAATGAAGTGAGACATTATGCCAAAAACAGAAATAATACAATTTAAAGGATTTTTTGGCCAGAATAGTTGCATAAAGTAGCAGACAGCATTGGCCCTAAGTCATAACTTACATTTTGTGCAGTCTGATCTAGATCTGTGTTGTCTGCATGGTCTGCAAATGTAACATAGTTACATTTATGTACATCCTAGTAAGTAATGGACAATCAACATACATGTAGACTAACCTTTTACCACACAGTCCTTAGCTTAACGCTTAGCCAAACAACAAAATTTTAGACTGGTCCAAATTGAAATCATTTACAGACAACAAATTATATATTGATTAGGTGGTAAGATTTGTCTGTGATAGGATAGAAAACATTGTGGGAAAAGGAGAAAATGCTGGTTACCATCATTTTCTCCATATCCCACAATGTTTCAGAAGGCTTCTTCTTCAGTGTCGTTAAAAATTGGGATTGTGTGGTAAGGAGTTAAATGACCCCAAGAGAGAAAGCTTTTGAAAACATTATGGGAAAAGGAGAAAATGCAGGTAAACAATGTTTTCTAACCGTTCAAAGACAGGTCCAATCATTTTAGTCATGTTGAATTAGTCTGCTATAAATGCTTTCAATTAGGACAAGTCCAAAGTTTTATGTTTCGAGTGGTAAAGAGTTAAGGTTCAACACATGAATAAATGTGGAAGCATTTGCTGAAAAGGAGAAATAGCTCATTTTGAAAATTATTTCTTTTGCTAGTGTTTTTAAAACTTCTATACTGTAAGTTGATAAAAAGTTATTTTACAGTGGTAACAATCAAGAAAAAGCATTTTTTGCCATGCTCAGTGAAAAGGGGCATTAATGCATTTGCAAAAAGTATCTACTCAGGTCAGCCTGCTCAACCTGTGCAGGCTGACCTGAGACGAAACTTTTTGCTATCGGTCAATTTTCTGCATGTCAAAGGACTAGCCTACCTTGTGATTCAGGCGTTTGTTAGACACAATACATTTTGTGGATCCATTATTAAGTAATGACTTGCCAGGTATAATGCATCACAGGGATGCATTAAGCCCTCTTTTGCCAGAGCATGGCTGATATGTAGATACCTGAACTGGCTGTACCAGTCATCAGCACAGTCTTCTTAGAGTTAAGAGTTGATAGCAAAGGTGATGATATACATCAGTCTGAAATACATGTACATGTATAGTTTTTGCAGTGGCGAAAGAGCAAGATAATTTGTTTTTAAAAATGTGAAAACTATTTAATATAACTGGAAAGTTATTGATATGAAAAATTTGTAGTGAAAAGCTAATTACGATAAACAATTTTATCACATAACCCTCCTTGTTTTCAATGTAATACAGCCATTACAAATTTTCTTGTCTCACACCCATTTGAGATAAGAAAATAGTGCCCTACTTGGTCAACACTTTGTAATTGTACACCTCATTTCTAAAACATTACTTACTTAGATTCCAGTGTGAAATTAACAGTCAAACTGGTAATCATGATAAAGTTGCAAATTATGTAGGCCTTTGTTTAAACACATCATGGACTATAATTCTTGTCATACAATTATGTGATAAAAAGAATGTGGCATTTGTTGGCTTTTGAAGTAAAAATTTATTAAACTTGTCCACAAAAAAGATGTTATTAAGCTTGCCAGAAGCTCCCTTAATAACTTTTTTTGTAGACTTGTTTAACCCTTTCCCAAACAAGCCCTGGTTTTCACATGTCTGCAGTACAAGTCTTTTGAAAACACTGTGGGAAAAGGAGAAATTGCTCGTAACGAGCAATTTCTCCTTTTCCCACAGTGTTTTCTACCCTTTTTGAGAACTTTCTGATATTTTCATCAAATTTAAAATTGTCGTCTGCAAACTCTTTCAATTTGGACCAGTCCAAAATTTGTCGTTTGGGAAAGGGTTAATAAAATTTTACGTCAAACACCGACTCATGCCAGATCCTATATACTAGTATCTGTTGCTCTGCTCTACATTTTTTTTACAGAGATAGAGGACTTCCTGACAGATGATGAGTGTGAACATTTTATAAAAGTGGCTGAACAAACAGGTCTACGTTCTAGCCAGACATACTCTGATGATGCATCTTTAGAAAATGGTATAAAACTCCTGGATGTAAATCAAGACATGGTCCTCACTTTGCAAGAGGTAAATTTATACTCCTTTTGACCTGGAAAATGATCACTTCTAAAGGTATTTTTGCACATGATTCTATGATCAGTATATATTAAGATCAGATTTAAGTTTGTAGTCTGATTTTGATCAGCACTGTCCAGTAATTTGTGAAATATTCTATAATCAGCCTTGACATCGCAATATCAAAGGCAAGATTATCGATAACCAGCATTTTCTCTTTTTCAAGCTTTGTTTTCTACCCTTTCATAGATAGATCCCATCATTTGAATTACATCTAATTTGTTGTCCACAAATACTTTTAATATGGCAGAGTCTAAACTTTTATCCCATAGTATAAAGTCGAGTCTTTTCCAGATGACAAAATTTAAGGCTTGTCCAAATTGAAAGTATTTGCATTTGACATCCGACAACAATTGCAATATGGCTCAAATGGTGGGATTTGTTTATGACAAGGTAAAAAACACTGTGAGAAAAGGAAAAAATGCTGGTTACCAGCATTTTCTTCTTTTCTAATGATGTTTTTCAAAAGCCTAATTCCCTTGGGTAATTTAAACATGCTGTTATTTCGGTCATTTCCTTACAGATGAAATTGACAGTACAAAACAGTTTTGATATATATCCAGATGATGAAGACCTTATTGTCATGTAAGTGATGTTATTGTTTACAGAAGGTTTGAGGTATGCTTTGAGTTATTTCACCCTGCAGATGGGTTTTTTTTTTGTCTTGCAGCGAACCACTGTTAAACACTTGATGGCAAAAAACAAATATCCTCTCAACAAGCAACTTCTTTTGCCACATTTTTTTTTTCCATTTCATTTCATCTATTTAATCCTTTAACATACAATCCTGAGTTTTAACGACCCGAGTAGAGATGGCTTTTGAAAACATTGTTGGAAAAGGAGAAAATGCTGCTAACCAGCATTTTCTCCTTTGCCCACAATGTTTTCTACCCTTTCACAGACATATAAGGTAACTTTGGCCATTTTTACATTGTTGTCTGCAAGTGCTTTCAATGCCGATGAGTCTAAAATTTTGTCATTCGGTAAAGGGTTAAAAGTTACATGTTAATTAACGCTTTTTATCCTTTTTTTTTTTTTAACTACTTTAAAATTTGTCTGCTGGAAATTTTTTTTTAGTTAAATCTTTACCAAACAACAAAATTTTGGACTGGTGCAGAAGACCCGATAAATATTGCACAAATAATGCTTTCTGTCTTTGATAGGGGAGAAAACATTGCGAAAAAAGGAGGAAATGCTGGTTACCAGCATTTTCTCCTTCTTCTTTAGGGCCGTTAAAACTCGGGATTGTGTGGTAACCAGTTTTAACAGTCCTGCATGATTGTCAAAGAAGTCAGTTGTCAGGTGTCTTTTTTGTCAAATTTCATAATTTGCTCTGCTTTTTGTTTTTCATTGTCTATCAAAGTGTACTCATTAACAGCAAAAAGTGTATAGATTTTAATTTGATTAGCATGTTGGTTGTTGGTAATATCTCAACATATTCATTGGCTCAAGGCCAGAATAGCATTTAGTCCCTCATAGGCCTCTTGATGTTTAGGTGTAATGTATTTTTGGAAACACCTTTCATAAAATATAGTATAGATAAAATTCATTGATGTATTTCCCAATGTGATGCTTTTCAGTATAGCAATTACATTCTATTCCAGAGTGGAAGAAAGGGCAGAAAAGGTTGTAGGAAAAGGAGAAAATGTTGGTTACGAGCATTTTCTCCTTTTCCCACATTATTTTCAAATATCTTCTTACTCAGGTGTGTTAAAGCTTTGGATTGTTTGATAAAAGGTTAACTCTTTCATTGATGAGACCAAGATAAATTAGTGTAGATAGTGAAGATCAAGATGAACCTCACAGAATCTAGTCTGATCTCAGATCCACACCATCTGCAATTTGATTCTAGTTGGTTATAACTTTTGATGATGTCACATTATTAGTGTCATTGATGTGTGAGCAATTTACCTTTGACTTCATGAACTTGACTTAATCCAGCAGAAACATATTGAGTTGCATGATTTTATTTGCATGGAAGATAATTATATGTATAGGAAAGTTGTATGTTTTGATGTTACATGTAGAATAACTCTTTACCAAATGACAAAAGTTTAGACAGGTCCAAATGTGATAAATTTTGCCAACAACAAATTAAATGTCACTCATGTAATAATACTTGTCTTTGACAGGGTAGAAAACATTATGGGAAATGGAGAAAATACTTTTACAAGCATTTTTTTCAATTTTTTCCCACAATGTTTTCAAGAGGCTTTTTCCTTGGGGTTGATAAAATTGTTTTGTAAAGATTTAAGATATATATCATTTGTGAATACCAAACTTCAATATTTTCAGCCATAGCTACATCAACCTTAACTATCAACATTTGTGTTCAATCAGTGAAATATTTCAGCATCCTTCTTGCATCAAAACAAATAACTTTCCTCATTATGGTATAATATTTGCATGAAGCCCTAGCTTTTAATCTTCTATGCTGTTTTACCTCTTTACCAAGTACAAAATTTTAGACTTGTCCATATTAAAAGCATTTGCAGAGGACAAATTAAATGTGGTTCAAATGATTGGAATTTGCTTTCTAGAAGGTTGGAGATATTTCTGAAAGAGAGAGAATGTTGGTTATCAGCATTTTCTGTTTTTCCACAGTGTTTTCAAAACCCTTTTCCTCAGGGTCTTTAAAATACAGGATTGTTTGGTAAAGGTTTTGAAGTAATACATGTATATCATTTTGATATATTTTTTTTCAGGTATAAAACTCTTAAACTTGATAAAAACAATGACAGTGAGTGAATTTTTTCACCCTCCACCCAAAGAAACACCCTTGTAATGGCATATTTTCGTCACTCTTAACTGTATAGGCTATTTTCAGACCTACCTATATGTCTTACCTCTTTACCACACAACAAAATTTTTAACTTTCTCAAATCCAAAGCATGTGCACACGACAACTGAAATGTTCCTGAAATGGTGGGATTTGTCTTTGACAGCTAGAAAATATTTTGGAAAAGGGAAAAATGCTGGCTACCACCATTTTCCTCTTTTCCCACAATATTTTCAAAAGCCTTCATCCTTAATGTCATTAAGACTGGGGTTTGATTGGTAAAGGATTATAAATAAAGGAAGGACAAACATTTTTAAGAGACAAAAATAATATTTTCAGTGGTATGGAAAACATTGTGTGGACATGAAAAAGTTGCTTGAAACCGATGTTTCTGTATACATGTACTTGTACAGAAATGGTTAACTATTTTCTAAACAACCAAATTATAGACTTGTTCAAATTCAATGAAATTGCTATCAACAATTGAATATGACTCAAATGATGAAATTTGTCATTGAAAGTTTAGGAAAAGAAGAAAATGCTGTTTAATCAGCATTTCTTCTTTACCCAGCGCCAAGCCGCAGTAGCTCAGTCGGTAGCTTACAGGACTTGAGAACAGGAGGTGGCTGGTTCGATCCCTGGCTTAGCCAATTTCTTTCCGAGAACTGATGATAGTCATCGTGACAGGATTCATTCCTCTCTCTCCGCTGACAATTGTTTCGACAATGGTTATGTGGGAAAGCAGCCAGTGGCTTGGAAAGAATATTGTGTGGAGTACTGGTAAATGAAACTCCAGGAAAGCATGGATCGGTGCACTGGCCGCAGTGATATAACTGAAATAGTGTTGAAAACGGTGTTAAACACCAATCAATCAATCAATCTTCTTTACCCAGAATGTTTTTTAAGAAATTTACCCCTCAGGGTAGTTAAACCTCAGGATTGGTTGATAAAAGTTTAACTGTGTGTTTTTTATTATGTTGTATAAAACTAAGCAATCTGCCTTTATCCTACATATTTGTAGTAGTTTTTTGCTGTGTATAGTGGCTGAAAAATGCCATATTATGTGTAATTCCTTGCATTGTCTGTTGTGTAGAGATCATGTAGATTCTTATAGAGACACATTAACACAGACATACTTTCATTACATATACAAGTACCTGTATCTTGTAATGCAAAATATTATTCCATAACTCTGGTCATGTGACATTTACAATTGCATGTGTATTAGTCTCATAGAATCCAACAAAAAATATTCCTATGATCGTATGAAAAATATTTGAAACAGGAGGAGATAGTTAACATATGATAATGAGAAACCCAAACTGATACATGTACCGTTACATCACATGTACAGTGCACTTAACTCTTTACCAAACGACAAATTTCAGACTGGTCCAAAATGAAAGCATTTGCAGATAACAAAATAAATGTGACTGAAAAATTGAAATTTGTTTTGGAAAGGGTAGAAAACATTGTGGGAAAAGGAGAAAATGCTGGTTACCAGTATTTTCTCCTTTTTCCCACAATGTTTTCAAAAGGCTTCTTTCACAGGTCGTTAAAAGTCGGGATCGTGTGGTAAAGGGTTAAGGGGGTTGGTCGCTGAGTATAAAAGGGCTTAATTCATTAACATTTGAACTTTTTTACCTTGATATCTGCTAAAAAAATATGCAGTTGATACACATGTCATATCATAGCAAGTTTTTGTGTACATAAAGAAGTATAGTTGTAGTGTATAGGGGCACTAAAGAACAATTGTAGATATGCCATCTTAATTCTTCTCTTTCTCAGCACATTATAGAGACATAAGGTAGTTCAGGACCAAGTTATAAAGGAGACAATGTGTTCTACCAGGTTTCAGATATTTAAAGTCCTATCATTTTTATGTGCATATAGAAGTATCTTTGTTGTGTATAAGGGCACTAAAGAACCATATTGCCATTTTAATCATTCTTTTTCTCGACACATTATAAGGGCATATAGTGGTTCAGGACCAAGTTATAACAGATACAATGTTTTCTACCCCATTTCAGATAAGTTCTATCATTCTTGTGTACATACAGAAGTATCTTTGTAGTGTATAATTATCTCTTTACCACACAATCCCAACTTTTAACGACCCTAGGAAAGAAACCTTTTGAAAACATTGTGGGAAAAGGAGAAAATGCTGGTAACCAGCATTTTCTCCTTTTCCCACAATGTTTTCTACCCTTTCCAAAACAAATTTCAATTCTTGAGTTGCATTTAATTTGTCGTCTGCAAATGCTTTCAATTTGGACTGGTCTAAAATTTTGTCATGTGGTAAAGAGATAAGGGCAATAAAGAATCATAGTTGTGCATTTTAATCCTTCTCTTTCTCAACACATTGCAGAAGCAAACAGTGCTTTATGACTGAGTATGATGGCTTTTAATCCTTTACCAAATAATTCATCACAGATGCTGTTAAACTACATTTTCTGCTTTTCTCACAATGTTTTCTACCCTACTGCAGATTTCAGATAAATCCTATCATTTGAATCCCAATTAAACTGCTATCTGCAAAGACATGTATTAGCTTTTTTTCTGGACAAGACTAAAGATTTGTCGTGTTAAAGCACAATGCTTTACCACGCAATCCCGAGTTTTATCAACGCTGAGAAAAAAAGCTTTTGAAACCATCGTGAGAAAAGGAGAAAATGCTGGTAACTAGCATTTTCTCCTTTTCCCACAGTGGTTTCTACCTGTTCAAGGATAAATACTATCATTTGAAAATTCAATTATCATCTTTAAACTCCTTCGATACAAATAAGTCTAAAATAATGCAATTTTGTAAGGGGTTAAAATGACAAGGAAAATATATGTACAAAAATTCTACTTCTTTATTGATGCCCAAGAAGAGGATAACCAGTGTTGTGGTGGCTTATTGAAATGAAAGTTAAAACATGTATTGTTGTGTGTACACAAAATGTCATCTTTTTGCCACAATGACCAGCATTGTCGACATCAAACAATCAGTCTCAGTAGTCCCAGAAAGCTGGGATAAGATTTACGAATACAGGGGTCCGATACCCAAGCACTGGGTTTTTCCTAGAAGTGTCTTTGGGCAAGACACTTTAAAGCCCCAGACTAGTACTAAAGAAAAGCAAGAATATATGAATATAGGTGAGCTGTTGCCATGATGTGATTGAAATAATGTTAAAGTTCAAAATACATTTTGAACTAACAAACAAGTATGTTAAGGGAGGCTACTCAGAGGTTTTAGTTTTCATTAGTATCAGATACAGTTATTTTCCTTGAACAGTTCTCTCCTAAATTTGATAAAAGAGCATCTTGATTGCATTTCAGTTTTTCAGGCTATTTTCTCCAACATACTCACTTGAAGTCAAAGAAATGTTCTTAGGTCATTCTGCGAGATTAGTCATCTGACTGGCTGAGACATTCAGTCTCTGCAAATTTCTATTCTGAGAAGTTTCTATTCTAAGAAATAAGTCTAGAATGTTGTGGATTGAAGTTCAGTTTCATCTCAGCTCTTTACCAAACGAAAAATTTTTGGACAAGACCAAACTGAAAGCATTTGCAGACGACAAATGAAATGTGGTTTAAATGGTGATTTTTGTATATGATAGGGTAGAAAACATTGTGGGAAAAGGAGAAAATGCTGGTTACCAGCATTTTCTCCTTTTCCCACAATGTTTTCAAAAGGCCTCCTTCTCAGGGTCGTTAAAAGGCGGGATTGTGTGGTAAAGAGTTAAACCACGTTGTTTTACTTACACTTTCTGAAACTTGTTTTACAGCCTTACACATATGTGAAAAGAGGACATAGAATTTGTATTGAACTTTAGTTCAAGAGTAAGTTTTTTGTGCGTAATTGTTTAAGTTAACCCTCTACCAATTAATTGCATGTTTTAACACTTTACTAAATGACAAAATGTTTGACTAGTCCAATTTGAAAGCAATTGCAGATGATAAATATGGCACAAATCGGTAAAAAACATGGTTGGGAAAAGGAGAAGATACTGGCTACCAACGTTTCCTCCTTTTCCCTCAAAGCTTTTGAAATCCTTTTCCCTGAGGATTTTTAAAGCTTGAAATTGTTTGGGAAAAGATTAGCAACTTTGAAGAAGGTTTTGGTTGTAATGAGTTAACTCTTTACCATACAATCCCGACTTTTAACAACACTGGGAAAAGAAGCCTTTTGAAACATTGTCGGAAAAGGAGAAAATGCTGGTAACCAGCATTTTCTCCTTTTCCCACAATGTTTCTACCCTTTCCCAATAAAATTTCAATTTTTGAGTCACATTTATTTTGTTGTCTGCAAATGCTGTCAATTTGGACAAGGCTAAAACTTTGTCAAAGAACAAAGTTTTGGACTGGACCAAATTGAAACTTCAAAGCATTTGCAGACGACAAATTAAATGTTGCTAAAATGATAATTTCAGTCTTTGATAGGATAGAAGACATTGTGGTAAAAGGAGAAAATGCTGGTTACCAGCATTTTCTCCTTTTCCACAATGTTTTCAAAAGCCTTCTTCCTCAGGGTCATTAAAAGTCAGGATCGTGTGGTAAAGGGCTAATATGTCACTTTTGTCAGCATTCCAAATTTTGTTTATGGCATTCTTTTTTCAGATAAGATAAGTAAGGCTGAACTTTCCAGGATAAAACCATATCAGCTGTCAGACTATTTAAAAGATTTTATTAAGGATAATCCCACCAAACATTCAAGATACAGCAAACAGGCATGGCTATTTCCTGATAGCTCAACAGATGAAGTTTTCTCAGTGGTCCAGAAAAGGTAAATAAGTCTGTTCTTGCATGTGTTGATTTATTTCTTTACCACACAAGCCCGACTTTTATCTACCCTGATGAAAAGGACTTTTGAAAACAATGTGGGAAAAGGAAAAAATGTTGGCAACCAGCATTTTCTCCTTTTTACACAATGTTTTCTACCCTATCAAAGACAGAAATCACCATTTTAGCATCATTTAAATTGTCGTCTGCAAATGCTTTCAATTTGGTCCTGTCCAAAAATTTGTCATTGGTAAAGAGTTAACCAAGTATATTACAGGTTTTTCTTGTGTACCAAAAACTAAGAAACATACATTTTAAAAGAAGGAAAATATCCTCTTGTAACAGCATGGAAAACTTTCTAGGAGATTCACATTTATTTACATGTATTAACAGATTGCTTCTTTTTCCATACTGTTTTCGAAAGCTGTCACTTGAACAAGCATGGATAGTGGTATTTGTTCAGTAATGGCTTATGAAGTGCTTACACAAGTGGCATAAAGGAGAAAAAAATAAAGAGAAGTAAAATCTCTTCATAAATGACACAAACACATGGGACCTGACAAGAGTGGACATTTGAGAAAAGTTTTATTAAACAAGTCCAGAAAGATTGTCATTAAGTGAGCCTTTGATGGTATTTTATTTAAAAAGCTGTTAAAAGTCAGATTCTTTCTGAAACATAGCTGTATCTAAAGAATTATAGTTTATGATGTGTTAAAACATCTATAGGCCTACATGTATGTATGTGTTCAAATTTACATGAAGCCTGTTTGCTTATTTGATAGGTGTGTACATTACAGACAAAAAATAGTTCCAAAGAAATTTGCATATAACAATTTTTTTTTAATTTAAAGATGATAAAATTTGGAGCTTTGTCACAATCAACAATATTGACAGTTACATTCTCACAGAAATTGGTTAAACTGAATACTATATAAAACAGAATCTTGTAGGAGTCTATTAAAAAATTGCATTCATTTTTCATCAGAATAAACACATATTATACATACTATATCTATACCCACCTTTTCTTTGTAGAGTTGCAGAAATAGTAAAGCTTCCTCTGGATTTGATAAAACTCAGTGACTTTCAGGTAGGAAACATTGTTTTGAAATGATTACACCATTTTTAAAACTTTTGTTTCACGCTACACTCTTTATTATGTCTTACCGAGCCTGCTAGCTCAGTCGGTTACACTCATTGCTTGAAGCCAGGGGGTTGCTGGTTCAAATACCTGGGTAAGCCAATTCCTTCCTGAGGATTGATGATAGTCACTGCTGGTCAATGAGAGAGGAATAAAACCTGTTTCAAACAATCCAGGGTTTTCATGACCTCAAGGAAGAAGGCTTTTGCTGCTAGTATTTTCTCTATTTTTACCTTAACCCTTTAACACACAATGCCGCCTTTTAATGACTCTGGGAAAGAAGTCTTTTGAAAACATTTTGGGAAAAGGAGAAAATGCTGGTAACCAGCATTTTCTCCTTTTCCCATAATGTTTTCTAGTCTATTAAAGAAAACTTGCACCATTTGAGCCACATTGAAATTGTCGTCTGCAAATGCTTCAAATTTGGACAAGGCTAAAATTTTGCAGTCTGGTAAAGGGTTAAAGCTTTCTACCCTTTCAAATACAACTCATTATTCAGACAACATTTACCTTGTCTGCAAATGCTTTCTATATGTACAGTTCCAAATCTTTGTAGTGTGGTAGAGGGTCTAATCCTGTCAAAACAACTTAACATCAACCCATTTGCTGAGCTTTGATTCAACCCTTTTACCACACAATCCAGACTTTTAACAACCCTGAGAAAGAGACCTTTTGAAAACATTGTGGGAAAAGAGAAAATGCTGGTAACCAGCATTTTCTCCTTTTCCCACAATGTTTTCTACCCTTCCCAAAACACATGTCAATTTTTCAGTCACATTTATTTTGTCATCTGCAAATGCTTTCAATTTAGACCAGTCTAAAATTTTGTCGTTTGGTAAAGAGTCAAACTTCTGTCCCCTGGGTTATTTCGCCTGTATGTTACCGACTGAATACGGCAAAAAAGTGTTTGTTGTTACAGATTCTTTTTATCACAATACTGTACCTCTAGATTAACTTTAAATTATCATTTGAACATAAATGTGTATGATATGCATCAGTCTATGAATAAGAAATATAGGATCTGACAGAAGTTGGCATTTAAGATAAGATTTTATTAAAAAAGTCTTGAAAAATGTTTTTAAGGAACCCTCTTGCGATCTTAATAACAGCATTGTTGGCAAATTTTATTATTTTTTTCTTTTTTAAACATATCAAATGCCAATGAATGTCACATTCTTTTTATCACATAATGAAATCTTATAAATTATTGGTCAGAATACGCAAAACCATACCTGCACACATGGCAAATTCCATGAATGAAACCAGGTTTACTTCTCTGAAAGAAGTATAAAATGAAATTGCATAATTATGACTTCACACTATGCTTATCTTAGTCGTGTGTAAGATAAGAAAATTTGCAATGGGTATACTACACTAACCTTGTTACAATAATGAATTTTAGCAGAAAAATGTAGGAAAGCCATGTTTTTGAAATATACTTTAACCCTTTACCAAACAAGCCTGAGTTTTAATGACCCTGAAGAAGACTTTTGGAAAGATTGTGGAAAAAAAAAGGAGAAAATGCTGATAACCAGCATTTTCTCCTTTTCCCACAATCTTTTCTGTCCTTTCACAGACCAAACCCTTGATTTTAGTCATATTTAATTTCTTGTCTACAATGCTTTTAATTTGAAACAGCATAAGAACTTTGTCGTTTGGTAAAGAGTTATTCTGTGATGTTACCATCCTTCCATGATGTCATATACTTGTAATGTTTATGTCAATGGCACGTAAGATAAGAAACTTTGTCATGCCCATGTGACGCCGAAAACATGGGTAGTCATATGCCAAAAGTATATGAGCCATGCTCTGGCAAAAGGGGGCTTAATGCATCTCCGTAATCCATCACTTGTATACCAAGCATATCATCACATGATTATGGATCCATAAGATTCATACGGTCTAACAACCATCTGAATATAGAAAACTGACCAACTGACCAATAGCAAAAAGTTTTGGCCCAGGTAAGCCTGTGCAGGTAAGCCTGGATGGATACATTTTGCAGATGTATTAACTCTTTACCACACAATGCTGACTTTTAACAACCTTCAGGAAAATGGCTTTTGAAAACATTGTGGGAAATGGAGAAAATGCTGGAAACCAGCATTTTCTCCTTTTCCCACAATGTTTTCCACCCTTCCCAAAACAAATTTCAATTTTTCAGTCACATTTCTTTTACCGTCTCCAAATGTTTTCAAATTGGAATGGTCTAAAATTTTGTCGTTTGGTAAAGAATTAAGCCACCTTTTCACAGAGCATGGCTCATATATGTTTGTATGGTTCTATGTTTTCTGTTTTTTAGGTTGTCAAGTATGGCGTACATGGCCACTACAATGCCCATTTAGACTCCTCCCATGCTGATCCTAAAGTGCCTTGCTGTGATAGAAGTCTTAAAACACCACAGAAACATTGCAGGATATGCAGGTATGGTGGGTCCATAACAAGAGTCTTTCTAAAAATAAGATTTGACCCATTACAAGTTTTGAAGATACAATGAGGCCATTCCTTTAAGCCAGTTTATCTCCCTTGCCAGATAAAGACTAAAGGTATCCAAATCATAGATTGGTCCTTTTACCTGTGTTCCTTTGTTTTTATCCTTGATTCCCTTGGGGATGTTGCGATAAATATAATTTGATTTAAGATTATATGTAAGATCCCCACATAATTTTAAAGCAGATCATGTTTTCAATCATCAGAGAAAAGCATATATATCGATTTGTAAAACAATCTAACCAGAATTAGCTGAGACATTATCTCTAAAACATATTTGTGTAGTGCAAGAAAATCAAGGATAAAATCCAAGTAATCCCCTTTTCAGGACCAATGTAGTACTGGAGAGGAATTAGGGGAAGTAACTCAAGAATGGCCCTCATTGTGAAAATTTTATAGCCAAGTATTTTTCACTTTACCTGGTGATAAATCTTGATATGCAGAATAAGTACAAACCTTCATTTAATTGGTTAATTCCAGCTCTGTAATTCTTTACCAAACAATTCTGAGTTTGAATGACCCTGAGAAAAAAGTCTTTTGAAACATTGTTGGAAAAAGAGAAAATGTTAGTAACCAGTATTTTCTCCTTTTCCCACAATGTTTTCTACCCTTCCAAAAACAAATTTCAATTTTTGAGCCACACTAAGTCTTGTATTGTCATGTGCAAAATACTTTCAATTTGGAGCAAGTCTTAAGTATTGTCATTTGGCAAAGAGTTATAATCACATGGTCTCCTTGACAACCTGGAATACAGTACAAGTTATAAATATCAAAAATCGTGGGCTTTTTCCTTTCTCAGAAGCCATATACCTTTTACCTCTTCAAACCAATTTGCAACAGGCAATTTAGTAAACTTTATTATAAAACATGGTTGAGAATGATAAAATGGCTTTTGAAAACATCAGTGGAAAAGGATAAAATGCTGTTTACCAGGTTCTCCTTTGTGGGCCAAAGGAGAAATTGCTTTTTACCTTCATTTTACAGGGAAGTTCAAGGTCATGTTAAAAAAAAAAAAGAAGTGTAAAAACATAGTTGTGCCTCGTTTTATTAACCTGGTGGAGGAAAATGGCTTTCAAAAACATTGTTGGAGAAGGATGAAATACTGGTTGCGGCATGTTTTCCATCTGATCAAAGAAGAAAATCACCATTTAAGCCACATTTAACATACCGGTACATCGTCTACTAATGCTTCCAATATGAATATTTCTAAAACTTTGTCATTAATTCTGTGTTAACCCTTTCCCAAACAAGCCCTGGTTTTCACGTGTCTGCAGTACAAGTCTTTTGAAAACACTATGGGAAAAGGAGAAATTGCTCGTAACGAGCAATTTCTCCTTTTCCTACAGTGTTTTCTACCCTTTTTGAGAACTTTCTCCCATTTTCATCAAATTTAAAATTGTCGTCTGCAAACTCTTTCAGTTTGGAAGGGTCTAAAATTTGTCGTTTGGGAAAGGGTTAAACAACAAAAAAGTAGGCATTGTATGCATTTGCAGACAACAATTAAAGTGTGACTAAAATTTTGGAACTTGTCTTTGATAGGGCAGAAAAAATTGATGAAAACGACAAAAATGCTGGTTACCTTGGAAGTGTGTATTGTGTAGTAAAGGGCAAGGTAGAGTTAACCCTGTACCATACAATGCCTACTTTTAACCACCCTGAGGAAAAGGCCTTTTGAAAAACATTGTGGGAAAAGGAGGAAATGCTAATAACCAGCATTTTCTCATTTACCCACGATGTTTTCTACTCTTTCAAAGGAAAAATTTATCATTTGAGCCACATTGAAATTGTCGTGTGCAGTTGCTTTAAATTTGGATAAGTCTACATTTTTGTTGTGTGGTAAAGAATTAAGCATGCAAAAGTCAAGCTCTTTCTTTTTTATTCTTTTACCAATAGATACATGACTGTGCTGTTTTACTTGAGTGATGTTAACAAGGGTGGGGAGACAGCTTTTCCAGTGGCAAACAATGAAACAATAGATCAGACAGTATGTATGCACATTTCTGTTAGTTTCCTTCAAATGATAGTTTCAAAGGTTTTTTTTTTTTTTTCTTTGTTAACCCTTTACTACACAATAAAATTTTAGGCCCATCTAAATTGAAAGCATTTGCAGACGACAATTTCAATCTGGCTCAAATGATGTGGTTTTTCTTGAGAGGGTAGAAAATATTGTGGGAAAAGGAGAAAATGCACAGAATTAACAGCCTGATCCCATATCTATTGTGTCCAGGACAGTGGTTTTTTGCAATAAGATCTTCGAAACAGTGGTATTTGGCTTTATAAGCTAGAAATATTTTGTTTATTCAGCAGTCTAGAAGTTAGGATTAGGTATAGATTTAGATATGGAGTCCGATCTTTAACCCTTTACTGTGGAAGTCCCGAGTGTTAATGACCCTGAGAAAAGGGGCCAAATGAAAACAGTGTGGGTAATGAAGAAAATGCTGATAACCAGCTTTTTCTCCTTTTCCCACAATGTTTTCTACCCGATATCAGACAACTTCCATCATTCAAGTCACATTTAGTTTGTTGGCTGCAAATACTTTCAGTTTGGACAAAGCAAAAATTTTGTTGTTTATTAAAAGAGTCAATCTACTCTTTCCGGTGCTTTGTGTTGAGCCCACTAATGGTAGGCTAGACGTAGTCCTCAGACCTTCAGCTGAGTGTTGTCGCATGTGGTAGGGTATGCATGTGTATGTCTATCTGGCTTTATCCAAGCCATAACTTCTACATTTATGAATTGGTTTCAATTGTAATTTAGCACAATTGTTTTTCTTAAGATGAAGAAGTGCATTTGAACAATTAGTTCAGGCAGATACAAGGTGTAGGTCAGAAGTGAAGGTTATATCATATATAAAATTGTCATTGAGCTCGTCCAAGCCATAACATCAACATTTATTGCTTTATTTCAAAATAATGTGTCACAGTTGTTCGCCATCATGAGAGGAAGTGCCATCTGAAACATTTCTTCAGGTAGATTCAAGGTCAAGGTCACACTTCAAGGTTCGGTGATAAACTTGTCACATATAAAGCTTGTGAGCCGTAACTTCTACATTTATGGATACTTTTCATAATGTTTTTGGCTCCAATGTTCGTCTTCAGAAGTTACAGTACCGTTTAAAAAATTTGATTAGCATGGTCCGAGGTAAAGGTGATGCTCGAAGGGAAAATGATAACAATTGTCACAGAACTTGTTCAAGCTTGATTTCCACACTAATGGATGGATTTCAAAATAATTGGGCTATGTTTTTTTTTTCCTTCATGAATGCCATTTGGAACATTTTTCATTAGGTTCATTGTAAAGGTCACACTTGAGGGTCAAGTGCTAAAATTTTTGACACTTTTTCATCTGTATGAATGGAAGAATTACTCACCTGAATTGGTTCAAGGTCAACATCATACCTGAAGGTCATAAACTTCACTTGTTTATAAATATGGAATACTCCCATCCTCATGCAGATTTGTAAACAAAAGGATTTGGAATGAGATGTGCATTGAGCGATTGGTAACCATTTTTCTTAGTGCCTGCTTATGAGGTTCTTTATTATTTCTCCCATGGTGGGCTCAACATGCTGTTCCTAGACAGCCTCCTAGATTGTTTTAACTCTTTACAACACATTCCCGCATTTTAATGACCCTGTGAAAGAAGGCTTATGAACATGTTGTGGGAAAAGGAGAAAATGCTTTTAACCAGCATTTTCTCCTTTTTCCACAATGTTTTCTACTCCTTTTACAAATTCCATGGTTTAAATTACTTTAATTTTTTGTCTTCATATGTATTAAATTTTGGATCAGTCTTTAAATTTGTTGTTTGGTAAAGAGTTAAACATTCTTCAAATTTAAATGTTTCTGACTAAATAACATTTTGCTGTTACACTTATGATTATACAGTTAGAGGTTTTGGACATACAATTTATCTTTGCAGATTCTACATTTAGACAATGTTGGTCACTTATTCAAGAAATGTGACACTGCCAACTTGAAAATAAATGCTCAAAAGAGAAAGGCAATACTCTGGTACAACCATTTTGTGAATGAGGAAACAGGCTGGATGGGAGAGGTGGATGAATACACATTCCATGGAGGTTGTCCAGTGATAGAGGGAGAGAAATGGATAGCTAACTTTTGGATTAAAACTAATCTGGATAAAGAGATAGACATAAAGAAAATGAAAAAGGTTTTGGGTGCAAGTAACAGATATGTCAATAAAAGATGAGATATGAATTGTGTCTAAGATAGTTAGCATTGTTTTAACCCTTTACCACACAATCCTGACTTTCAATGACCCTGAGAAAGAAAGCTTTTGAAAACATTGTAGGAAAAGGAGAAAATGCTGGTAACCTATCAATGACAAATTTCTTCATTTGAGACACCTTTATTGTCTGCAAATGCTTTCAGTTTTCACCCGTCTAAAATTTTGTCATTATTAAAGAGTTAACCTTTTACCACACAATCCCGACTTTTAACAACCCTGAGGAAGAAGCCTTTTGAAAACATTGTGGGAAAAGGAGAAAATGCTGGTAACCAGCATTTTCTCCTTTTCCCACAATGTTTTCTACTCTTTTCCAAAAACAAATTTCAATTTTTGAGTAACTTTTATTTTGTCGTCTGCTAAAGCTTTCAATTTGGGACTGGTCTAAAATTTTGTCGTGTGGGAAAGAGTTAAACATTATTCCAGTTATGGAGCACTTCTATCCATGCTATTATGGAGTTTGTTTTACCAGTCCTTCGCTCCCTCAAGCTACTGGCTGCTGTACCACATAACTAATGTCATAACTGTGATCAGAATGAGACACATATCCTTTATCTGTTTGATAGGTGGTTAACGCCATTTTCAACATTATTTTGGTTATTTAGCACCTCATCCATCCTTTTCTTGAGCCTCTTTTATACCAGGACTCCCCTCAAAATGCTCTCCAAGCCACTGGGCTTTCCCACATAACTGTCAGCAGAACATTGATTTGCTGTGAGAAGGGATTGAATCTTGTCACAATGACTTATCATCAGTCCTCTGAAAAAAAGCTGGGGAATTAGAATCAGCAATCCCCCTGGTTTCAAGGCATGCATGTTACTGACTGAAAGTTCATGGGGTTGGAATCATTTCAACTCTGAAAACAAGAGGGCCATGATGGCCCTGGATCGCTCACCTGAGTCAATAGGCCAAACATTCTGACCAAATTTCACAAGTATCTGACTGAAAATGTGGCCTCTATAGCGTGCACAAGGTTTTTTGATGATTTGACCTAGTGACCTAGTTTTTGACCCCACATGACCCAATTTTGAACTCGTGTGAGATTTTATCAAGCCAAACATTCTGACCAAGTTTCGTAAGTATTTGACTAAAAATATGGCCTCTAGAGCGTACACAAGGTTTTTTGAAGATCTGACCTAGTGACCTAGTTTTTGACCCCGCATGACGCAATTTCGAACTCTTCCGAGATTTTATCAAGACAAATATTCTGACCAAATTTTACAAGTATCTGACTGAAAATGTGGCCTCTAGAGCACACACAAGGTTTTTCGAAGATTTGACCTAGTGACCTAGTTTTTGACTCCACAAGATCCAATTTCGAACTTGTCCGAGATTTTATCAAGACAAACATTCTGACCAAGTTTCATGAGGATTGGACTGAAAATGTGGCCTCTAGAGCGTAAACAAGGTTTTTCTAAGATTTGACCTAGGTTTAGACCCCACATGACCCAATTTCACACTCATCTCAGATTTTATCAAGACAAACATTCTGACCAAATTTCACAAGTACCTGACTGAAAATGTGGCCTCTAGAGCGTACACAAGGTTTTTCAAAGATTTGACCTAGTGACCTAGTTTTTGATCCCACATGACCCAATTCCAAACTTGTCTGAGATTTTATCAAGACAAACATTCTGACCAAATTTCACAAGTATCTGACTGAAAATGTGGCCTCTAGAGCGTACATAAGGTTTTTCAAAGATTTGACCTAGTGACCTAGTTTGTGACCCCACATGACCCAATTTCGAACTCGTCCAAGATTTTATCAAGACAAACATTCTGACCAAGTTTCATGAGGATCGGACTGAAAATGTGGCCTCTAGAGCGTACACAAGGTTTTTCTAAGATTTGACCTAGTGACCTAGTTTTTGACCCCACATGACCCAATTCCGAACTCGTCCCAGATTTTATCAAGACAAACATTCTGACAAAGTTTCATGAGGATCGGACTGAAAATGTGGCCTCTAGAGCGTACACAAGGTTTTTCTAAGATTTGACCTAGTGACCTAGTTTTTGACCCCACATGACCCAATTTCGAACTCGTCCGAGATTTTATCAAGACAAACGTTCTGACTAAGTTTCATGAGGATCGGACTGAAAATGCGGCCTCTAGAGTGTACACAAGGTTTTTCAAAGATTTGACCTAGTGACCTAGTTTGTGACCCCACATGACCCAATTTCGAACTCGTCCCAGATTTTATCAAGACAAACATTCTGACCAAGTTTCATGAGGATCAGACTGAAAATGTGGCCTCTTAGAGCGTACACAAGGTTTTTCTAAGATTTGACCTAGTGACCTAGTTTTTGACCCCACATGACCCAATTTCGAACTCATCCGAGATTTTATCAAGACAAACGTTCTGACTAAGTTTCATGAGGATCGGACTGAAAATGCGGCCTCTAGAGTGTACACAAGGTTTTTCTCAGATTTGACCTAGTGACCTAGTTTTTGACCCCACATGACCCAATTTCGAACTCATCCCAGATTTTATCAAGACAAACATTCTGACCAAGTTTCATGAGGATTGGACTGAAAAATGTGGCCTCTAGAGCATACACAAGGTTTTTCTAAGATTTGACCTAGTGACCTAGTTTTTGACCCCACATGACCCAATTTTAAACTCGTCCGAGATTTTATCAAGACAAACATTCTGACCAAGTTTCATGAGGATCGGACTGAAAATGTGGCCTCTAGAGCGTACACAAGGTAAAAAGTTGACGCCGGACGACGCACGACAGACACAGCACGATCACAATAGCTCACCATGAGCACTTCGTGCTCAGGTGAGCTAAAAATGAATCCACAAAATAGTTGTTTTGCGGCCAGTATAGTCTGTAAAACTTGCAGTCTGATCTTTGATCCACAATGTCCACTTAAACAACGGTGACAAAAGTAGCCTTAGTTATGATATTCAAGTCTTATTTCCAGACTCAAAATGTCTGTCGGGTTCTTGCCCTGTACCTTGTACCAGAGAGTTACTAGTAATTAGTGTCCTGCCGTTTGCAAACATATCTGCATTTTGCAGAGAAGGTAAAGCAAGATAAGCTGGCACATATGTGCATCTGATCTTAATTTGCTTTCTCTGCTGCTTTCTTGGTAGTTTAGGTCATACTAACCCCATTCAATGCCAATAAAATTAACCCATTTTTGTTATCATTAACAAATTACTTTCTGTAGGATAAGGGTTAGCAATCCTCTCCTTTGCCTGGTTGTTAAAGCTTGGGGCGGGTCAAAGATTCAAGCTCCATTTGAGGGGTCAATCTGATATGGCTACTTGGTGAGCCACTGGTAACCAGCAATTTCTCCTTTTCTTATAATACTTTCAAAGCTATTCTCTTTAAGGTTATTAAAGCACAGGATTACTTGCTACAGGGTGAAACAACAACATGATTCAATTCAAAGACTTGAGATTTTATTAAAGCAACCTACAACAAAGCTAATATACATAAAAGAAAAATTAGACATACATGTACTATCATACCAGTTTTGTGTCAGCTAAACTTGGAAAAATAAATCAGTGTAGATAGAAATTCTAGTCTTCTGTATCAACTTATTTTATTCTTTAGTTTTACACAATTTTACTAGTTTCACATCAATTTACAAACTGGAAACAAATATTGTGCAGAATTTTATCTAATCTTTACCTAGGGACAACTGTGTGCAAACTTTTTCTTAAACAGATAATCAAGTTTTTTCTATTAAGAACAAGGACTTCTATCACACCCACTCAAAATGTAGTATTCTATTGATGAGGATAATCATGTTTTACTCAGTTGTCATTTTTTCTGCCTTTTCAAAACTAAGGTAGTCCATATAAAAAATGCATGGCGATAATCATGGATTCAATAAACCCATTTAGTAAATGCCAATAATTTTGCCTAAATTCCACTGAAAAAAATTTCATTTTATCATGTTTGCAAGAATATTACTTTAACAGTAAACAAGAATAAACTTCTCTCAATTAGGATAACATCATTAATTCAGAAGAGCAAGCCACTAACAGACTATACAAAAGCATGAAGCCTGATCTTGGATCTAGCTGTCCCTTATCTTTTTTAGGGTATCCTGGCCAAAACTCGGTTGACTTAGCAATCTTCAGGCTTGCTCTTTAACCCTTTACCAAACAGTTCCAAGTTTTAACGACCCCAAAGAAGAAGGCTTTTGAAAACATTGTGGAAAATGCTGGTAACCAACATTATCTTTTTTCACAATGTTTTCCACCTTTCCAAACACATATTTCCATTTTTGAGTCACAAGCATTTTTGTGTCTACAAATGCTTTCAATTTAGGCAAGTCTAAAATTTTAAGTTTAGTGAAGAGTTAATTAACTCTTCGCCAAACAACATAATTTCAGACTGATCCAAATTGAAAGCACATGCAGACAACATAATTAAACATGACTGAAAAAACAGAAATTTGCCTTAGGCAGAGTATAAAACATTGTGGGAAAAGGAGAAAATGCTTGTAACCAGGAGAAAATGCTTGTAACCAGCATTTTCTCTTTTTTCCTCAATGTTTTCAAGTCTTTTTTGTCAGGATTACTACAAAAAGAGATTGTGTGATAAGTGTGTGATAAAGGCTTAACTCTTTCCCAAACAACAAAATTTTAGACTTCTCCAAACTGAAAGCTTTTGCAGATTACAAATTAAAGGTGGCTTAAGTGGTGGAATTTATCCTTGATAGAGAAGAAAACATTGTGGAAAAAGGAGAAAATGCTGATTACCAGCATTTTCTCCTTTTTCCACAATGTTTTCAAAAGGCTTCATTCCCAGGGTTGTTATAAAACCTGGGATTGTTTGGTAAAGGGTTAAAAAAAAATGTCCCTTTGTTTTATTTTGCAACTATAGGATTAACCCTTTACCCAACAATTCAATGTCCTTACATCACCTAGGAAGAAGGCTTTTTAAAACACTGTCCGAAAAGAAGATTATGCTCTTCACCATCATGTTACAATATTTACCACTATGTTTACCTTCCTTTCGAAGACGTTCTAATCATTTGTGCCAGCCTCAATTAGTCTTCTCCAAAATGCTTTCAGTATAGAGGGTGTTAAAATTTAGTTGTCAGGTAAAGAGTTACTTTCATTGTTATGATAAAACAATATAAAAAAGAAAAGCTGATATACATGTAATTATAATAACAACAGAGAACAAAAAGTGATATCTATGGAATCTAAAATAAGTGCAATTTACTCGAAATTAAATGGTATCTAAAAGTGAGAGAATAAACAAAAAACAAAAACCGAATATATTACATGGAAGGTTATTGTAAAACTTAAAGGTAATTTGTACTGGTCCACAAAATATAACAACAAAGTTATACACACACTGCAGCTTGATAACACATACACTCTTTTTTCATTTAAAGTAAGTAATCAATTAATGATGACATGCATAACATTACTATGACTCGATCTCAAAACTATCTCTTTACCATACAAAACATTTTGAGGCATGTCCAAATTGAACACATCTGCAGAGGACAACGTGAGGGTGGCTAAGATTCTGAAATTGTCTTTTACGGGTTAGAAAACATTGTGGGAAAAAAGGCAATATGCTGATAACTAGCATTTTTCCTATTCCCACAATGTTTTCAAAAGCTTTTCCGGTCAATGTAGTTTGAAGTCAGGATTGTGTGGTAAAAGGTTAGCTCTGTACCACAAAATGCCCAGGTCGTATTACCTTGAGGAAGACAGATTTTGAAAACATTATTGAAAAAGAGGAAATGCTGGTTACCAGAATTTTCTTTTTCAAAAATATTTTTTATCAATTCAAAACAATGCCCATCATTTGAGTTATATTTGTCATCTGCAAATACTTTGAATTTGGAACAGACTTAAGTGTTTCAAGCATGTGACTGGTGAAAAGTTAGCAGACTCAAATGTGAGACAGTGTAAATCATTGGAAGATTCTTGTGGAACAGACAGATGGCTGACACATATCTTCAGAGAATAACTACAGCATCAGAAACAAAAAGAGGAATATGACAAACATGTTGCTCAATCAAAACAACTCCCTCAAAATATTGTTTCGCTCTACATGTATTTCATTTTTAGACAAGATTTAACAAACTTTTAATCACAAAAATATCCCTTCCAGTGCCAAGTAGGCTTAAGTCAAATGAACATTGTAGGATAAAGATTTTTCAAGCTAGTCAGTCAACCTTGTCACAAGGTAGCCTCTTGGCATGGATCATAGTCAGACTACAGGTTCGACACACACTTTTCACAAATGTGACTCAAGTTGTAATACTGTAAGGGTTAAATCCATATCAAAAGTATCGAAAGATACCATTTTGTCTGTCATAACATACATGAGATGTGGATGGATAATTACCAGCTATGCAAGTCAAAAATCTACTAAAACTTGTATTTCCAAGTCACAAACATAATACATGTAAATCTTGTCCACATAAAGGAAAGTGAGCATTCCTTTAGATTTCCTACTTACACCTGCTCCACACTGAAACCAATTCTTGGATATAAATATAATTGAAATTCAACCAATCAAATAATAAAGAGAAACAAGAGCATGGCATGCTGGTGCCAAGGCTTGGCTGCAATTGCTTTTCCAGTTAAAACTTTCAGCTGGATGGGGGTATAACTGTGTCAAAAATATTCTGAGGCTTACCTTCCCTGCTGGTATAGAGTCCATTTTTAATATTAACTCTTTACCAAACAACGTTGGAAGTGTTTGCAGACAAAAAATCATGTAGCACAAATTATTTAATTAGACTTTGATAGGGTGGGAAACATTGTGGGAAAAGGAGAAAATGCTGATTACCAAATGCTTTAAATGATGCATGGATGTTTTCAAATGTCCTTTTCCTTGGACATTTCCCTTGGGTCGTTAAAACAGGGCATTGTGTGCAGATGACGGGGCTTTGACAATAGCTCAATATTAAAGAGACACGCTGAAAGTGTAACTCCTATCTGCAAATACACAACAAAAGATTTCCAATCTATTTGATCGCATCTTTTGGCATTCTAAATTAATATTTTTTCTGGGTTTATGATGTCTTTGTGACAAGTAGCATTCAAATTAAAAGTTGTGACATTGCCACCTATTAGTGTCTAAAATGCCACCTGTTTGTTGAGCCTTTACCAGAGAAAATAATCCAGACTCATCAATACTGAAAGTATCTGCAGACAATATAATAGTGGGTAAGTAAATGAGACAAACTAATTATCAATGTATTGTTTTCCCACCATGTTTTCAAAAACCTTTTGCCTATGGACTGTACCGCATGGAATGTTTTACAGGCAGCTGCTACATGTGTGAACTTATCAAATCAACAGCAAACCCTGACCAATCATCAAGTTTTTAAAAAAAAAGCTCACCCCTTTATCACACAATCCCAAGTTTATTCAACCTTGAAGAAAGCTTTTGAAAACATTGTTTGAATAGGACAAAATGCTGGTAACCATCATTTTCTCCTTTTCCCAAAAGGTTTTCAACTATTTAAAAGAAAGAAATCACTTTATGAGCTACATAAAATTCATGGTCTGAAAATACTTTTAATTAGGACAGCAGTAAAATTTTGTTGTTTGTTAAAGAGTTAAATATCTATATTAATGAAGTAAACTTATCAAAGTAGCAATACTGCTGCTACTTATGCAAATGCTCTTTTCATCTAACTGATTGACTGATTAGGTGTTGCTCTATAGTATGGAAAATTTCATCAACCACAAAAGCAATATTTTTGGTCAAAAAAAAAAAAATCAAAATGTACAACAGTGAAAGAGAGTCACAAACAATCATCCACCTAACAATAGTGTACAAGTTATAATAAAAGACTCTAAAAACATAAACAGAAATATAATATTCAGTCACACAGCATAGAAATAGATGAAGAAAAACACACTACAACTTACATGATAGAGATAGTCTTCATAGTAATCTACACGTATGTACATTCTTCCAACACCTCTGACAGTAACAGGCACTTGAACTTTTACCTTCCTATATCACTTACACTGGGTTTTTCCATGAACCCTAGTTTCTTTGAATTTGGACCCAAATTTTCTAAATGTTACCCAACATTCAACTAAACTGCTTACTATAATTCATTTTAATGGGGCCATGTGACCTCCATATGAGAAAGCCAAAGGAATACCCTGCTATCGTTATATTTCGGTTAAACCTTTGCCAAGTAAAGCTATTCAGTGACTTGTCTTTATTCAAAGTACAAGTGAGCAACATATAAAATGGGTCTGGAAAAATGGGATTTGTCTTTGAAATGGTAGAAACAGACCTAAACATTTTGATTTCAAGGATTCTTTTACAATAACACCATATTTCACAAGGCGGCATACTGACTATACCTAGAATCAGACTGCATATTCTGTGCAGTCTCATCTTGATTCACACTGCTTACAAAAATAAAACAGAATTGTGCTTAGCTCTGAGGATCAAGATACTCATACAAAATCTTGCCATGACAATACATGAACTTAAATCTTTTTTCAAATAGACTGAAAAGTACATTTATCATTATAACTTGCAAAAATCTGATCTTATGACAGGTGACTTTCGCAATCAAAGTGACAAGGGTGAAAGTACACACAAGAAGCAAATTATCGTAAAATCGTAAGAAATCAACAAATCAGTCCTGACACTGTTCATTATTAGGAGAACATGCTACAATCATTGGTTTTTTTTTGTCTTTAGTTAGCCCTGGCCAAGACTAGAACAAAAGATCTTGCAACGTGCAGGCAAGTGCTCAAACTTTACAACCTCTCAAGCAATCTACCATTTCTAGGGTTTTGAAGAAATAATGTAGTTTCTAGCATTTTCTTTTTTCCCACAATGTTTTCAAAAGACTTCCACTTCAGGGTCATTAAAACTCAGGATTGTGTGCTAAAGGGTTCACTGCCTTTCTCTCATTACCTCCTGTAGAGGACTAGGTCTGCAGCCTGACCACTTTTGAAAATCTTGCAAAAACATGACTACAAGTAACAAGCAATTTCACCTTGCTTAACCCTTTACCGCACAATGCCGCCTTTTAACGACCCTGAGAAAGAAGCCTTTTGAAAACCTTGTGGAAAAAGGAGAAAATGCTGGTAACCAGCATTTTATCCTTTTCCCCACTGTGTTTTCTTTCTTTCCCAAAACAAATTTTAATGTTTCAGTCACAATGATATTGTTGTCTGCAAATGCTTTGAATTTGGACACGTCTAAAATTTTGTACTTTGGTAAAGGGTTAACAATGTTTTCATATTTTTTCAGTTCATACTGATAATCATCATTTTCCATGGATGTTTATCAAAATTGTCTGCTGCAATTATGATTCAAGAGAAAAAGGGTGAAAAAGGCTTCTAGGGAAAAAGCACATCCAAAAGGAAAACTGTATCCAGCCCATGTGTCAAAACAGATGTCGGTCAATCTGTTGCTCTCACATTTACAGTTCCAATGTTTGTATCCAGTATTCATATGTCAAACAAGTGTTGTTTCCCCCCCCCCCCCCTTTTTACCAAACTACCAAGGTTTAGGCCGTTCCAAAATAGAAGATTTTGTCATTAACATATTAACATACCTATAATGATAGAGTTCCACCTGGAGAAGGTAGTGGAAAATGGGAGAAAAAGCTGGATACCAGCATTTTCTCTTTTTCACAAATCCTAAAATGTTTTTAAATGCCTTCTTGCTCATGCTCCTCAAACCATATGATTGTTTGACAAAGGGTTTACAGGTTTGTCTCCATACATTTTTTAAATTCTTATCAAATATTTTTTAACAACAATAACAGTAATAACAAATCAAAAAAAGTTATATCCGACCATCTGCAGGTACAAATTCACAGAGAGAAAAATCCCCACACTACAATTAGTCCTTTTAAATAACATGAGCAAACATAATATGTGACAAAAACAAGACTTCCGTTCTTATACAATGTACTGTAATAACACAATTTCATCTACCTACAGTTTGAATACCCTTAGAGCCTTTAGAACAACTTAACCCTTTTAGCACCACAAGCAAAAACTGGCTTTTGCAGATGGCATAGATTCAGATCAGACTGCACCAAATGTGCTATAACAATGTTATTGTGTAGATCAAGATTAGACTGCACATTCTATGCAGTCTGATTGTGGATCTACACTGTCCAATATATTGTAAGACTCGTCTCACAGTCCTGATCTTGGCTTATTGAAGTTTTTCCTCGATACTTTTATCTTTTCCAATTTGCCTCCTAGGGTCAACTTTTTACCAAACAATAAAATTTCTTACTTGTCTGAATTGAAAGCATTTGAAAGCATCAAAATACATATTATTAAAAAATTGAAAAAAGGCCTGGGAAGGGTAGAAAACAGTGGGGAAAGGAAAAAAAAATGCTGGTTACTATCATTTTCTCCTTTACCAACATTTTCATGAGCCTTTTCTCTCAAGATTGTGGAAACTCAGGACTATTTGTTCAAGGATTAAACATTTCAACCATACAGGTGAAATTCCTTCTGCAGACAACATAATTATGCACCTTGCAGACCATTTTTGAAAATGATGTAAGAATGGGGAGATTGCTCGTAACAAGCAGTCCTTCAGTATAACACAATACTGGTATATTCAGAAAGACTTACATGAACTCTTTATCACACACCAACTACCAGTAAATATTTAAGACTGGTCTAAATTGAAAGCATTCGAAAACAACAAATTATATGTAGTTCAAATGATTTAATTTGTTCCAGAAAGGTTACAAATACATTGTGGGAAAAGGAGAACATGCTGGTTACCAGCATTTTCTCCTTTTCCCGCAGTGTTTTCAAAAGTCTAATTTCCCAGGCAAGTTAACACTCTGGATTGTGTGGTAATGGGTTACACCTATTTCCATCAACTCACCCATATTTTCTGGGATGTTTTCTAAATCCTGTATTGTAGGTTTGTTTCATGACATACTAAGAGCTTCTGTAGTATTATTGACATCATGAACAATTGGTATAAAGCATTGAAATAAAACAATTACTAAATGCATGTTCATATATACACATCATTTCAAAAAATGCACCAAAACACATTTTACCAACAATATGATGACAACAAAATTCTTGTTAAACCTTTATCATACAATCGCATCTTTCAAGGACCCTTGACAACAATCGAAGACTAATCCACTGTTTGAGTCGCATTTTATTTGTACTTTCAAACTGTTTTAACTTTGGACCCATCTGAAATTTTGTGGTCTGGCATAGAGTTTAAACCCTTACAACACAATCTGGAGTTTTTGCGACATTATGGTAACTGGAGAGATTACTTGTAAAAAGTAATTTCCTTTTTTTTCCTCCCTACAATATTTTCACTGTATTCACATACCAAACCTTTGTTATTGTTCCCCTCCCCTCCTCCAGCTCCCCAAGAACATTTACCTTTTCAAACTTGTAACGGGTATTTCAGTTCTTCTTATTTGTTACAGGTCATAATGGCATACTACAAGTTCTGAGAAGCATTTATACATTATGTACAATTTTACATTCCAATCTTTTCTCACACAAAATGGCTATCTATTTGTACATTATACATTTCACACTTTCCTTAACTTATTACCTTCTACACAAAATTTTTCTAGCAGACCATTTATGATTATCAAAACAAGGAAGAGATAGGTAAAATCATTCATACCATTGAAATTATCTGTTTGTCACATAAATCTTAGCATAAATGTACCTAACTCTTTACCAAACAATCCTACCATTTTCTCCTTTTCCACAATGTTTTATACCCTTCCTAAGACAAAATCCATTATTTGAGCCACATTCAATTTGTCATCTGCAAATGCCTTTGATTTGGCCCAATCTACAATTTTGTCGTTTGGCAAGGATTAATCTTTATCCATATTTAAAATAAGCCATGCTCTGGCAAAAAGGGGCTTAATGCATGTCGGCAATGCATGATACAAAGCAGGTCATCACATTCCTTTGGATCAGTACAATCCATTTTGTATAACGTTTGACTGGTTTATGAGGTACACTGGTCCTTTTACATGCAAAAAATTTACCAACAGCGAAAACTTTCAGCCCAGGTCAGCCTTTTCAATGAGCATGGCCCAATATGTAGTTGTCCACATCATGACTTCAAATTTGTCTACTACAAATCTGTTTCAAGAGGTAACAAATTAAAAAACTTCAAATTAACAATTTCATTTACCAGTATTTACAAACATGTGTAAATATAATTAAAATTATTCAAGCATATTGAATAGAGAACCAAAAGCAATAATTCAAAAACAGCTATCAAATATCTATCTCACTTCTATGAATTAACTTTGTACAGTAACTATAATACAACATGTTGAAAACATGGAATATATATAAATAAATTGTCAATAATGATGTATATGTATTTACTTTTTTCAAAAGTTCACACACAAAAAAAAAAACCACCCCCAAAAAATGCATTAAAAATACATTAAATTCAAACCAACTCCCCATACGATCCCAAGATTGTTGATTACAAGCATTTTCTCCTTTGCCCACAATGTTTTCAAAGGCCTTTTTCTCAGGGTCGTTAAAACTTGGGACTGTGTAGTAAAGAGTTAATGCCACTTTGCTGGCAATGCGAGGGTTTCCGAATTAGGTTTCCTATCCTGTTAGGGAACTTCAGCTTGCAATTGTAACAGCATTTTTCATCAGGGTGGGTAAAAGTCGGGACTGTGTGATAAAGGGTTAAAAATGTCTACTGCCTTCAAAGTCTCATGAAAAATTTATCATCCTTCCAGTCCATTTTTACAGTACAAAATCAAGAATTTATAATATATACAAAATATCTATACATTAAACTTACGCAATGGAAAAAAGCCTCAAGAATAACAGTGTATTCACAGAGCACCCTCATAATGTAAATTGGAATTACCATTCAATCTAGCTTAACCCTTTACCACACAATTCTTACCTTTAACAACCCTGAGAAAGCTTTTGACATTATTGTGTGTAAAGGCGAAAATGTTTGTAACCAGCATTTTCTCCTTTCCCCCCCAATGTTTTCTACCTATCAAAAACAAATTTCAATTTCTGGGTCACATTTCCTTTGTCTTTGCAAATACTTTCAATCTGAAATTTTGTTGTTTGGTAAAGATTCAATATCTTAACGTACTTTAAGGGGGCTTGGCCTGGCCAATCTGTTCAGGAGCTGTAGTACTTTTAACTTAAGGTATACATCATATGTGACCAGTAACTTTTTAGCAGACAATTTAACCCTTTCTGAAACAAGCCCTGGTTTTCACGTGTCTGCAGTACAAGTCTTTTGAAAACACTGTGGGAAAAGGAGAAATTACTCGTAACAAGCAATTTCTCCTTTTCCCACAGTGTTTTCTACCCTTTTTGAGACCTTTCTGCCATTTTCATCAAATTTAAAATTGTTGTCTGCAAACTTTCAATTTGGACCAGTCCAAAATTTGTCGTTTGGGACAGGGTTAAGACCTGACCACACTAAAGCAATAATGCAAATGACAACATTTATGTTACCTAGAAGGTGACTTCTGTTCTTGAAATGGAACAAAATATTGTGGGAAAGAGAGAAATGCTAGTTCTTGGCATTTCCTCCCTTTCCCCTATATGTTTTTCAAAAATCTTTCTCCAGGGTTGTTAAAACATGCCAATAGGTGTGGTAAAAGGTCAAAAGTTCCAAGTGATCAATGGTGCAAAGAGGCCTTCCAGATTAAACATGGCTTACCATAGAAACAAAATTCTGAGGTAAATATATACTGAATATTATGTTGTAGTGACTTTCCTAGTGCTTGTATTTAATTCAAACAGCATGAGAAAATTTGATATCGCACATGATTGAAGGTCAAGCAAGATGTCAAAATTTCCTTATACAAAAAAAACTAAATACAAGCATCAGGAAAGTTTCTACAACATAATATTCCTTTTATTATATACCTACCACTTTCAGAGACAAAATTTTGCAATTATTGACATTTTTAATGGTTAACAGAATAAAAGAAAGTAAAGTGGCCAGTAACTTGGTTTTTATGAATGGCAGACCAATCAAATTGCAAAAAAAAATATGCAGGTTTTCCATGGCTGAGGTATGTCATCGTACCATATTTGGGACCGTATTTCACAGTGAGTAGATACACATTTTTTTCCTGTTGTGTGTTTTATTTTATCCATGTGCGGCACATGTATTTGTGCCAGAAGGTTTTCAGGTATATAATAAAAGCCTTTGTTACACTTTTCCTTACCTGTAATTAATGGTAAAATTGATATCGAAGATGGAATGATATTAATTTGTTATCTATAAGTTCTATTAGAACTTTACATACATGAAAATTTAATCCCACCTTGAAAAAAAAAACGCTTTTAAAACATTAAAGGAAAAAAGAGAAAATGCTTGCTAGAAATAAATAACTGCTTCTATTCCAACAATGTTTCTCATATTCACAATACAAGTACATCTAACATCTAAGACAGAATTTTCATTCCTTCCATCCTTTACAAAAATATCCTGTTTTTACGATTCAAGAAATTTTTGAAAACATTTTGGGACAAAAAAATACTGTTGGTAAACTGCTATTTCTCCTTTTCCAATAATCTTTCTTCTGGGTCCTTTAAACTCTTTACTAAATGACAAAATTATAGCCCTGCCAAAATTGAAAGCATTTGCAGACTACAAACTAAATGTTACTCATAACATGAAATTTGTCTTTTTCATCGAGTGGGTTACCAGCATTTTCTCTTTTTCCCACAATGTTTTCAAAAGCTTTTTTTCTCAGGGTCTTCAAAAATCAGGGTTGTGTGGTAAAGGGTTAAAAGGCATATCATATCCCATCATATGAACCACATTTGCAATCTGCATAATTATATGCTTTTGATAGAAATTTTTTCATTTGGTATAGGGTAAAAACATCCAAACTTTCCTAACTTTCTTATCAGTTTAGTATATCGTTTCCTTGATTGTATTGGGCATTTCATGCCACTTTAACAGCTTACGTCATATCACAACGGTCAGTGGACCTACATGTCTGTTTCCTGGCCATCTCACATCAATACTGACACAACTTTCTTTCCAAATCACTGAGTACTTTTCTCACGTGCATCAGAAGTAAGAGGTGAAAAATTGCCAGAAAGAAAGTGTGCCTCAACCATGTATCGAACCCGCAACCAACATGTCATATACAGATACACCAACTACTGAGCTACCTGGCCAGGCCAATGTAGTATAAATGTGAATCAGGTAAAGCCTACTATCATAAAAGAGGAAATTGCAGATTAATGAGAACATACTGGTATAAAATATTGCAAAAAATGTGCAGAGGATTTGATTTGCATGGTGTTGGCTGTTGTTTTCAACAGTATTTCAGTTATTTCAAGTATATGCCGAGAGAACCTTTTTTGCTCTTGTATCATTAACAACAACATTCTAGTCAAAGGCTACCTCTCTCCTTGGCATTTATATATCTCAGCTTATCATAAGGCTAAATCTTGAACTTCGCAAAAAACAAAACAAAAAAAAGAGTCATGCTCTGTGAAAAGGGGGGCTTAAAGCATCTGCCAAAATTACTGACCCAGGTCCGAAACTTTTCGCTACTGGTCAATTTTCCTTATGTCCAAGGACCAGTCAACCTCATTATTCAGTCGGTTGTTAGATAAAATGGACTTTATGGATCCATGATCATGTGATGACTTTCTTGGTATCACGCATCATGGAGATGCATTAAGCCCCCTTTTGCCATACCATAGCTCAAATGTATGGAACTAATGAATTATCTATATCAGGGTACCATTACCACAACATGATGTTGGCTATACTATGAAAATTGTCCTGAGATGTTACATTATTACCTTCTGTGGTGTTTGGTCGAAAAGGCTCGCCGGGTCTAACATCACCACCTGGTGGTACAGCCTGCCTGTAGGTGTCTGGTTGTCGAACATCAGATGGCCGCAAAGTTTCAGGTCTTCCTGGTATACTTTGTCTGTAATGATCTTCAGGAGGCATACCACTGCTTTCAGCAACTGCAAGCCGGAACCTTTCTACGCTTCGCATGTCAGTTCCATCAGAGATAGGAATTCGATTCCCGCTTGAAGCAGGTTGCCTGAATTGCTCTGGTGCTCTGATGTTATTCCATGCTGCTACAGGGCCTGCAGCAGTACTTCTGCCATAATCTATAGGATGCATGTCATTATTCTGTGTTGCAAGTGGATGGGAAGTACCTGGCAGGGGTACAGCTGACTGACTGATGCTTGGTTGTGTAATCATAGACTGAGGCTGTTCTGCTTGAAGAATATCGTTTGTTTTGGGCTGATGAGGTCTGAAATACATGGGCTGGCTAGGGTTACTCATTCTCTGCTCAATATTCTGTTTAGCTTGCTTGATTCGTTCTTCTTCATTTATATTTTTCCTGACAAAGGACTCTAGATCATTTCCTTCCTCTACAACTTCTCGGGGTTTCATTGAATCAATGTTAACAGTTTTGTTATTTTCATGATGAGTTACATCAGTAGTACCTTCATTGGAAACATTTTTGTCAAGCCCATTTGGAACTTCATTGTTGCTATCAGTAGTTTTGTTTTCTCCAGATTTAGTAGTACTTTCTGGCTGTTTCGCTAAGTCAAACTGTTTCATATAATCTTCCTGGTCAAGTTCTTTTGGTGCGTTCTGCTCTAGTTCACTGATATCTGGTTTTTGATCTACCGTACCTTCTTCACCTTTCAGCTTTGCTTCCTTAGCCTCTTGTCTCTTCTTCTTCCTTTCTGCTTTCTCTGCAGCCTTTTCTTCCTTTGTCTTCTTCTTCTTTGGATTACCCTCACTATCAACCTCATCCTTTACCTTCTTGTGCTTGTGCTTCTTAACTCTTCTCAGTTTGGGCTCATCTGGATGCTTGGTATTATGATGCTTTGTAAGGCTTCCCTTTGATGCATACCTAGAATCACATATTTTACATTTGAACCTCTTAGATTTGGTCTTTTTCTTGGTAATCTTATCATGTGTGGCCTTGTGCTTCTTATATTCATCTTTCTTGTCGAATCCTGCCTTGCATTCTGCACATTTAAATTTCCTAGGTTTGGAGTGGATCAGCAAATGAGTCTTCAGCTTGCTCCTGCACGCAAATCGACTACCACACAAATCACATTTGAATGGTTTCTCTCCAGTGTGGGTCATGTAGTGTCGCTGCAGACTTGCTTTCACAGCAAACCTCATGTCACACATACCACAGGCATATGGCTTTTCACCAGTGTGTCGTCGAAGATGAACTGTAAGGTTGATTTGCTTGGTAAACTTTCTGTCACATAAATGACAATGAAAGGGCTTTTCTCCAGTATGAATCATTAGATGAGACCTCAAATGCTGTTTTTGATTGAAAGTTTTACCACAAAGTGAACATCTAAAATTCTTATCGTGGGTGTGGGTCATAGAGTGCACTCTTAACTCTTCTTCTAAATTGAACCCGGCACCACATAAATCACAATGCAGAGGGTACTTTATGATATGGGTTTCTCTGTGTTTTCTAAAATGATCCCTCCTCTTGAACTTCAGGTGACAAAACGGGCATTCATGTAGCTTTTCTTTTGTATGTATCTTCATATGTTGTCTACGATATTTCTTTGACGTAAAGCATTCACCGCAGAGGTCACATTTAAAGGTCTTCTCTTGTGTATGGACTAACAGAATATGCTTCTTCATCTTGCGTTTAGCTATAAATCCAAGATTACAGTGCTCACATTTGTACGGCTTATCAGCAGTGTGGGTTTTATAGTGGCGCTGCAGACTTGCCTTAACAGCAAATCTCATCTCACATATATCACAAGGAAAAGGCCTTTCTCCAGTATGTTTCCTCATGTGCACTGTCAAGTTAATGTCTTTTGTAAACTTAGCATCACACATAGTACAATGGTAGGGTTTCTCTCCAGTGTGGATCATGATATGTGACCTCAAATGTTGTTTGGTGGTAAAAGCCTTCTCACAAACAGAACATTTGTAATTTCTTGGTTTTACAGGCCTCTCTCCAACTGGCACCGTCTTGGTCATCATGCTACTTGGGTTAAAAGTGCGGTTCGGCACTTTCTGAGCAACAAGAGGAGGGTCTACCTTGAATGCCTTCTCTCCTGTGTGAATTCTCATGTGTATTTTTAGATGTTCCTTCTGGGAAAACAAGCCATTACATGTCAGGCATTTGTATTGGTTATCCTTTCTATGACATGCTTCATGGATCTTAAGCTGCTGGTCAGTTGGAAAGTAAGACACACAGAGATCACAGTGGAATTGGTTCAATGATGTCTGATGTGGGGCATGAAGTGTTGGATGAATCAGCATCGGCTGTTCTTGGGTAAATGGTGTGGTATTGTTGTTGTGCATCAACATATGTGTACTAAGGTCCTGCTCCTGGGAGAAATTGGCTCCGCATAAATTACAGATAAAAGGCCTTTCTGCATTGTGCATCAATTGATGTGAACTCAACTGTTGCTGTGAGGTGAATTCTGCACCACAAAAGTTACAGATGAACAGCTTTTCTTTTGTGTGAATCAACTGATGAGCATTTAGGTGATGCTCAGCAGGGAACTTTAATCCACAATAATTACAAACATATTGCTTCTCTGGAATAACAGGGTGCATCGGCTGGTGGGCAGACTGATGCTGATCTTGTGGGGGGTACATGAACTGTTTTTCGGCACCATGAACCATCACCTCATGATTTTTCAATTGTTGCTCCATCGAGAACTTTGCCCCACATAAATTACACATATAGTGCTTCCGACAGGCACGCATAATCTGATGGGTCTTCAGCTGCTGCTCTTGAAGAAAAGTGGCTCCACAAAGATTACATGTGTATGGTTTTTCTCCAGCATGCATCAGAACATGGGCATTGAGGAGATGTTCTTGTGAAAAGCTATCCCCACACAAGTAGCAGATATAGGGGTTCTCCCCCTGCTGCATGAGATGATGAACATTTAAGAAACTCATGTTGGGAACGGAGTCAGATTTTCTGAATGTAAATTCTTAAACTGCCTTTATCATACCTTATAGAGACCATAAATCTAGCAAATCTGTATCTTGATACATCTACTGTACCCTTACTGAAACTACAGCCTGTTAGAGCCTCGTCATCATTGTCCAAAATCTGTTACTCAAAACATCATGGCATACTGATCTGAAATCAAATTCAAAACAGATTTAGCCACATGTACTAATCCCACTTTTTAAACTCAAATATTTTCCTTTTGCTTTAACTCTGTACAAGATGACAAAATTTTCAGTCTTTTCCACTTTAAAGGCATTTACCAAACAAATGCTGCTGAATTGATGGGATTATGTAAGGCAGGTAACAATGTGGCAAGAGGAGAAACTGCTGATTCATAGCACTTTTTCCTTTTCCAATGATGCTTTCAAAAGCTTTCTTTCAAAGAGTCGTTAAAACAAAGGGTTGTTTGATTAATGATTAAGCATTTAATTCTTTATTGACTCATTACATACAGGTACTCATGAACATAACTTGCAAATGAAGAGGTTAAAAAATCCTTTGCTACTTTGTATGATGTTTATGGCCATCCTCAACATTATTTTGGTTCTTGTTAAAACAGCCTGAGCCAGTGCATCTATCCAAGCATTCCTGGAATTTCTTTTACAAATATTTCACACAATATTCTGCCACTGGCTGCTTTCCCACATAACTATTATCCAAAAAGTTACCAGTTGTGAAAGAGGAATGAGTCCTGTAGCAATGACTATCAAGAATCCAGGGAAAGAAATTCACCGAAATGGGGATTTGAACAAGCAACCCCCTGGTTTCAAGCCCTGTACCCCACTGACTGGCTTACCTGCGGCAGCTCCTAGCAAACTATTGATAATAATCTAAGGTTTGATGCATGAAACCATTTGGCAAAAGGATCAACAGCTTTGTATTATCAATTTCTCCTTTTGTCAGACTGCTTTCAAAAGGGGTCTGTTTCAAGACAAAGACATAATGAAGGGTGTAGCAATTTCTAGCAATCTAGTAAGTCTTTCTCCAGCGTGCTACATAAGAAAATGAGATACCATGCTCTATCCCATTACCACATAGTCCCAAATTTTAATGACCCTGGAAAGTCAGACTTCTGAAAACATTGAGGGAAAAGGAGAAAATGCTGGTAACCAGCATTTTTTCCTTTTCCCACAATGTTTTCTTACCTTTCAGAAACAAACCCAATCACTTTAGCTGTAATTAATCTGTCATCTGCAAATGCTTTGCGTTAGGGCCAGTCTAACTTTATGTTGTTTGGTAAAGAGTCATACAATGTGTAGTCTGATCTGAATATATATTACTTACAAAAGTGCCACATTTTAGAACACGACAAGACTAAAAATTCATCCAGTCATTGTACTTTGAACATTCTATTTAACCAACAATTAAATGATGTCCATTTGAATAAATCAGTAGAAAGTATTGCTTTTTAAATTTGTCATTATAGAATCATTTTTCTAAATTCTAACAATATTACTTTTATTTTTGGACAAATTTTTGCCCATATATCATCCAAGCATAATTTTAAATCTCAAAACAATGCACTGCGTTCTGTTGAATTTTGCTACAAAGTAGAATTCAAAAGCCCATAGCAGCAAAGAGAATATACAAGAGGGCCATGATGGCCCTGTATCGCTCCACTGGCTTATAAATATAAACCATGAAGAGAAATCTTCACTATATAAGCCCTTATAAAACTTTGACCCCAGGGCTACAGTTGGACTAAATGGGGAATATGTGTATTAGAAGAATAACATGCCAAATTTGGGAGTTCTTGGCCTTATGGCTAGTAACAAGATGGTTTCTGAACTTTTCACTCCATAAACCCATGTAAAACTTGTGACCCCTGGTGCAGGGCCAAACTTGATCCTAGGGCTGTAACTTGGGCCCTCTTTGTAGTTGTCCACTAGATAATGCTATAATTATGCAAAATTTGGTAGCCTAAGTCTTGTGAACGCCCCCCCCCCCCCCCCCCGCATGAGGCCAAATTGACCCCAGGACTATAATTTGGGCACTTTTGGTAGACCCCAACTAGATCAAGCTAAATGCAAAATTTGGTAGCTCTAGGCCTTATGGCTAGGTACAGGAAGATTTTTGAAGTTTTCTCTATATAAGCCTATGTAAAACTTGTGACCCCTGGGGCAGAGCCAATTTTGACCCCAGGGCTATAATTTCAAGAAACATGATAGAGGTCTACTACATAAAGCTACATGCCAAATTTGGTAGCCCTATGCCTTATGGTTTCAGACAAGAAGATTTTTAAAGATTTCCAATATTTTTCAGTTTTGTTGCCATGGCAACCAGAGTTTTTGAAGGAATCAAATTCTTTCAAGAAATTCTAAAGAGGACCATGGCAGGATCATTTCTGTGAAGTTTCATGAAAATTGGATGGGTAGTTTCAGAGAAGAAGATGTTTGAAATAAAAGTTAACGCACGGACGGACGGACGCACGACGGACAGCGGGCCATGACATAAGCCCGCTAGCCTTTGGCCAGTGGAGCTAACAAGGGAGATTAACATTTATGCTGTCAATAAAAACAAGAGTTACTTCCCTTTCACCTTGACCATACAATCCCAAATTTTTAACAACCCTGAGGAAGAAGGCTTTTCAAAACATTGAGAGAAAAGGAGAAAATGCTGGTAACCAACATTTTCTCCTTTACCCACAATGTTTTCTAAACTTTCAGAGACAAAAATCAATTTAACCACATTCAATATGTTGTCTGCAAGTACATTTAATATTAACATTTGGTAATGAGTTAAAAACGTTTCTACTAAATGTAGACCATCTATAAAAAAAAAATCAAACAAGCCCTGGGCAGCCATATTGTTAATGGATCCTAATTTATCCAGCAATCTGAACTGTGCCAACCGAAGGATCATACCTATGTAAAAAATTCCTACCAATAGTAGTGAAGAATACCAGTGAAGATTTTTACTTTTTTATAATCTTATTATCTTCATATCGTCTTTTTTTTTTTTTAAAACAAATTCTGACCAGAGGCAGAATCAAGGCTATGAAGTTTTTTCAGAACTTGAGCATTGTTTCAGATGAAAGTTTGTTTGAAATGGCATAACAATGTACATGACTGTATGCATGGACACAAAGAAGCACAATGGATAGATGTAATCATGTATGGCAGATATCAAGCCATGACCAAGCTTTGGGTCTGTAGGTAAACAATAGGGCCATAATGGCCTTTTATCGCTCCACTGGCATTTAACCTTTTACCACACAATCCTGAGTTTTAACAACCCCTGGAAAGAAAGCTTTTGTAAACATCATAGCAAAAGGAGAAAATGCAGGTAACCAGCATTTTCTAAGTTTCCCACAATGTTTTCTACCTTTTGCAAAACATATTTCAGTTTTTGAATGGCATTTATTTGTTGTTTGTGCAAATGATTTCCAAATTTGATTAGTCTAAAACGTAAAAAGCAAGCAGGTCTAAATAAGTACCATTCATACCAAATATTAGCGTACTCTAACAAGAAGAAGATTTCCAGATCTCAGAAGTAGAAAACAATTTTTCAATGGCATGAATGATAAAGTTCTGGAACAAATAATTGAATGATAGAAACTTTAGAGCCTTACTTTATACTCAGTGTTCCCACTCACATCTCTTTTTGGGAGTGCATGCGCTCCCTAGAATACAAGTTTGGGAGTGCAAGAGAAATTCTAGGAGTGCACTTAATATTGACAATTATAGAGCATCTATGGAGGACAGTAGGGGTCTGTTGTACTGAAAATTTGTTTTGATGAGTCTTAACTCTGCCGTCGGCTGCTCTTGGAACAAATATGGGTAATTTAAAAAAAGAAGATGCTTGTTATAACTTCCTTACTCATGGGACCAGTTTCAGAGGGACAACTTACAGCCTGACGGCCAGTAGAATTTTCCATTTCACTGTCAATTTCAGACACTAATTAGCTTTCACTTATTGTTTTATAGAGATATTTATGTAAATTTACTGTTTAAAGTCATTGATAAAGCTGAATAGACAGTTTGAAATGCCTATGATCGGACGATGTCAAACCAATTTTTGTTGTGTCATGGGTTTTTGCGTTTCTTGCAGCGATCTTTTTTTCATGCCTGTTAAGTTTTGGAGTAGTATTTCCGCATGATTTGACATAGATTTGTCAATAAGAATAGCATGCAACTTCAAAACCTTTAATTTTGCACCAGAAAAGCGGATTGATACCAAGTTCGATTAGCGGTGATAAACAGTGACTTTCACACTTGATAACTTGTCCCAAATGGCGCCACTGGTGATCGACAATGGGAGCCCTGAAACTTGTGTGTGCATGCACGTTTCACTTCATATTTTTGTGCATGATTATTCAATTCAGTGCGTGAATCACGCACACATGTGCGTGAATGGGAACCCTGATACTAAATATTAGACTCATCTGAGCATACATATAAATATCAAAATAAAGAACTCTCAATGAAAACTGAACTTTTTTTTTTGCAAAAAAACATAAATACCCAACACAAATCATGTATTAGTGCAGTGTGATAATCGAGGGAGGTAAATGGTCACAACCTATTTATGATATAACATGAGTTATTTCCCCTGTTCAGTATGCAAAATTTTAAAAAATATTTTCAAAGTTTCACTATTCGAGCCTAAGTAAAATGTGTTACCCTCAGTGCTCTACTTTTTAACAGTCTTGCTACAGGTCCACTAGATGAAGCTACATGCAAAATTTTATAAACCTAGACTTTATAGTGAGCAAACAGAATATTCTTTCAGTTTTAGTTTGTAAGCCCATACAAAACTTGTGACTTATATATAGGTGGAGTCAATTTTGATCTGAGGGCTCTAATTTGAATAACATTAGTAGGGGTCCTCTAGTTGACGCTACATGCAAAATTTGGTAGCCCTATGCTTTATAGTTTAGAAAAAAAACGTTCTTAAAATTTTCACTATATATAAGTCCATGTAAAACTTGTGACCCCTTGGGTAGGATCAATTTTGAAACCAGGGCTATAATTTCAAGGCATTTGTTAGAGGTCTATAAGATACAGCTACATGCCAAATCTGATAGCCCTATGTCTTATGGTTTCTGACTAGAAGATTTTTGAAGATTTTCAATATTTTTCAGTTTCGTTGCCATGGCAACCTGTTTTCATTGGAATCAAATTTGTTGATGGAATTCTAAAGAGGACCATGGCAGGATCATTTCTGTGAAGTTTCATCCAATTTGGATGGGTAGTTTCAGAGAAGATGTTTGAAAAAAAAGAGTAAGTGCTCATACACACGGACAGGCAGATGCACAACAGACACCAGGCCATGACATAAGCCAGCTGGCTTTCAGCCAGGAGCAAAAAATGGGCTTGGAAACCCAAGAGAAACACAAAGGGTTGGAAGTGTTAAACAAATTTATAGCTTATCAAATATTTTGTGTCAACCCTTTACCACACAATCCCGACTTAAGAAGTCTTTTCAAAACATTTTGGGAAACGGAGAAAATCCTGGTAATCAGCATTTTCTCCTTTTCTCACAGTGTTTTCTACGCTTCACAAGACAAGTTTCACTTTTTGAGTCACATTTATTTTGTCATCTGAAAAATTTTTCAATTTGGATAGGTCTAAAATTTTGTCATTTGGTAAAGAGTTAAGTGATAAAGTCTACTCTTCACTCAGAGGAACAGCACTTAGTTTTTTTTACTTAGTTGTGGCAGAAATCCTGAATGCCTGTGGCAGTGGAAAATATGATGATCCCTTGAGGCTTATAGTGTAAGCTTTATAACCTGCATGTATACAAGAGGCATCACTTGAGATCATTCTATGCATTTTACATGAATAAACATACTGCACTGGGGTATGCAAAGTAGCAACTAGCATAAGGATGGAAAAAAAACTTGAATGCAGATTGAATAATTATTTTGAAACAAAATGAATAAAGGGAAATGTAGTATTCAAATAAAAAAAATAAATGATAAATGAGGCCATACTGTTTCAACTTAACCCACAGTCAAAAGTTTCTGTGTTTACTTAATCCAAGTTCTGGGCTAATCTTAGTAAAAAGGTCCCAAGTCCCTAGCTCACCCTGAGCCTTGGTTAAGGCATGCATGATGACATAATTCATTTTTCCAATAATTTCTTGAAAATCTTTGTTCAAATATGTAAAAAATGACGATTTTCATGCTTTCATAAGGATATGTGGTATTATTTTCCGAAGCCATAAGACTTTTTTCGACATCTTTTACCGCCAACTCTTTACCACGTCCACTTCGCAATAACAAGATCTCTTAGCCCCACCCACTAAGTGACGGGTCACTATTGTAGCCGGTGAAAATGGTCATAAATACGGATGTTTTTATTAAAAATAACCTTTAAACAGTGTAAACTATTTATGCATTACAGGAAATCACAGTTAAATTGCTTTTTAAGCATGATTGCTTGTACAATAAGCCCAAACCTGCTTGACCAAATGGCGAGCCAAATATCGAATCTAGGTCAAGTCCTCCATCGCCCTTTTTTTTCCATAATACATAAAATCTGTTCACAGAACCTTAAAATAAATTGCACAAACAGTAAACCGTGAGGAGGAAGTTTCTTACTGCGATATTGGTTCTATTCAACTCTTACCTTAAACTAGTTTAATTTGTAAAAAACAATCACTCTTTGTTCGCCTTGATTTATGCATATGGCGTCGTTTCCGGAAAGGGAGATAATTCGTGAACATCAAACCCAAAAGAAAAGCGGCGTGTCTATGCTCTATTGAAATGCTCATAAATCGACATCGTGGCCTTTGTACCTATTTATCCTGTTAAAACATGTTTTCCGAGGTGTTTCACTGTGTTTAGGCTTTAGGGACATTCGCGTTGCTATGATAATAGTCTGCTTATTTCTCCATTCATAAACTGGCGGTTTAGAGGCTAGATCTGCAAGTATCGGATTGACACACTTAACCTGCGCAGTGTAAAGTCAAATCTTCATCACTGCGGTGATAGAAATATCCACCATTTACAGAATCTCTCAGTCTCGGCTACTTCACTTCTGGGCAATATCTATGTAGAAAATAACTAGCGTTTGAGTGAGATGAAACTAGCAATGTTTTCCCTTGAATACAATTTACAAACATTAGCCAGGAATACTTCAGGTTTAACAATACCTGTTTGCAGACGACATTTTTACCCTTTTTGCAAGCCCACAATGCACTTGGTCTAGTACAAACTGCTGCGGACAGTGTCGTCGAAGTTCACAATGTGTCCACATGCATGCGGATCCCAATGAATCTTGTTTATTCATGGTGACCAGATCTATATCTACCCACATTCAAAATCTAGACTGACAAGAATGTTCTTGAAAGGCGAGTCGACTGCGATCTTGTGAACGTCGTCTAGATCTCGTAGAACGCTGATCAAACAGAACAGACATTTTCAATCTAAAATTAACTCTTTACCAAACGAAAAAAAATTGGACTGGTCCAAATTGAAAACATTTGCAGACGACCAATTAAAAGTGGCCTAAATGGCTAAATTTGTCCATGATAGGGTAGAAAACATTGTGGGAAAAGGAGAAAATGCTGGTTACAAGCATATTCTCCTTTTCCCACAATGTTTTCAAAAGCCTTCTTTCCAGGGTCGTGAAAACAGGGGATTGTTTGGTAAAGTGTTAAGACCCGAGTAGATCTAATTGCACATGTAATTTCAAAGTTTCTATCGTCTAAAATATCTGGTATAACGGACTGTGTAGATCAAAGATCAGACTGCACTTTTTGTGCAGTTTGATCTAAATCTACATTGCGCGCACTGGCAATTTAGCTGTGAGAGGCGCGTTAAGTATTAACCCATAGTGTACGTAAGAAACACTACCAGAAAAAAGGAGAAAGGCTACAGGGCCCCAGCATTGTACTTTCTACAAAAAGCTTCGAAACAGTTACTCTCCGTGTGCAGATTTGCTTTACTGCTCAAACCAGGGTTGGTATATTGTAATATACGATCCCTGCTCAAACCCTTTACCACACAATCGCGAGTTTTAATGGCCTCCATGTAAAAGAATGTTTGAAAACACTGTGGGAAAAGGAGAAAATGCTGTTAACCAGCATTTTCTTTTCCTAAAGTGTTTTTTACACGCTCAAAGACATATTTCATAATTTGTGCAACAACTAATTTGTAATCTGAAAAAATAAATATTTTCAATTTGTACTCGTCCAAAATGTTATCGTTTGGTAAGTACCAGTAAATAATATCAGTCTCTGACAGATGCATGTAGCCAGCATTGCATGTGTAAATGCTTGGACTTTAAAAAGGAACACCTCAGCAAGCAATCTTGATTGAATGAAGCAAATAGTACACCATATTGCCAGATAATACCAGTACATCAAGTTAATGATCATTAATTAGTAGCTCTTTACCAAACAGTAAAGTGTTTTAAAGACCCTGGGCATGAAAGCTTTTGGCAACATAGTTTGAAAAGGAGAAAATACTGGTAACCAGCATTTTCTCCTTTCCCAACAATATTTTCTATACTATCAGTCAAATTCCATCATTTTAGCCACACTTATATTGTCGTCTGCAAATGTTTACCAATTGGACATGTTTAAATTTTTGTCGTGTGGTAAACTAAAGAGTTAACAGCAAGCATGTTCTTTCGCCAGCATCTAGAGCTATCTCCATTGCAATATATGATGGCTCTTGGTTTGACAGTGGCCTCCTTCCATCACCAGTTCTATTGGTTAATAGATTGAATTGTGTCTTTACCAAACGACAAAATTTTAGATTGGTCCAAAATGAAAGCATTTGCAGACAACAAATGAAATTTTGCTCAAAAATTGAAATTTGATTTTGGAAGGGTAGAAAACATTGTGGGAAAAGGAGAAAATACTGGTTACCAGCATTCATCGTGGGAAAAGGAGAAAATGCTGGTTACCAGCATTTTCTCCTTTTCCCACAATGTTTTCAAAAGGCCTCTTTCCCAGGGTCGTTAAAACTTGGGAATGTGTGGTAAAGGGTTAATGCCTACTTCAACAATATTTCAGTCATATCCCAGTGACAGTCTACTTGTTCATAATGTATCCGAGGTTTTGTCAGTACTATACTGGGTCTCTGAGATATTTTAACCTATGCTTAACACTTAAAGCACCTTTCATGACTATAGTTGCCTTTGCAGCCAGTGTAGATCAAGATCAGGCTGCACAAAGCATGCAGGTTAATGTCTTATAGATTTGGGAAGGGTAGAAGAAAACTCTGTGGGAAAAAGAAAAAAAGCTGGTCTCTCCTTTTCCCACAATATTTTCAGAAGCTTTCTTTCTTTGGGAAATTAAAAGTTGGGATTGTGTGTGCAAAGGTTAAATCTGTTGTACTATTTGCAATGTCTGAAAATACAGTAATGGGTAAATTTTTTGAAGATTTAAAAAAAAAAGGAAAGCTTGTTCAACTAGAACAAATCAGTGTGTTACCATTTACCAGAGAACAAAATTTAAGACCCATCTCCATATTGAACACCCTTCTAGATGACAAGTTAACCCTTTACCAAACAATCCCGACTTTTAACAACCTTGGGGAAGAAGGCTTTTGAAAACATTGTGGGAAAAGGAGAAAATACTGGTAACCAGCATTTTCTCCTTTTCCCACAATGTTTTCTACCTTATCAAGGAAAAAATTGTCATTTGGGTCATTTTCAATTTGTCGTCTGCAAATGCTTTCAATATGAACCAGTCTAGAATTTTGTCATTTGGTAAAGAGTTAAACATGGTTCAAATTATGGGATTTGTCTGTGAAAGGGTAGAAAACATTGTGAGAAAATGCTGGTTGCTGGCATTTTATCCTTTTCCCACTTTATTTTCTAAAAGCATCTATGTCAGTGTCATTAAAACTCGGGCTTGTGTGGTAATGGGTTAATCTTTTTCGATTATTTTATTGGACTCTCCTTACCATGGTTTAATTCTACATACGCTAAACATTTCAGCCATGTCTAAATTGAAAGCTTTTGCAGACAACAAACTAATGTGACTCATGACAAAATAATAAACTTAGAAAATGCAGAAAAATTGTGGGAAAAAGAAAAATGCTGGTTACCAGCATTTTCTCGTCTTCCCAAAATGATTTCCAAAGCCTTTCTCCTCATTAAAAAGTCGGAATGTTTGAAAAATATTAAAGTGTCTTCTTTAAAAATGACATATATATGGTAGAAAACATTGTGTGGAGAAAGAGCAATTGTTAGTACTGATCACTCTATTTCCCAAAAAACTGTCCACCACAAGACTAGTGCTCAACCCATCCCTTTTTCAATGACCCTCATGTTTGCTTGTCAGTTTAATCCTTTCCCAAACGACAAATTTTGGACAGGTCCAAATTGAAAGAGTTTGCAGACGACAATTTTAAATTTTATGAAAATGGCAGAAAGGTCTCAAAAAGGGTAGAAAACACTGTGGGAAAAGGAGAATTTGCTCGTTATGAGCAATTTCTCCTTTTCCCACAGTGTTTTCAAAAGACTTGTACTGCAGACATGTGAAAACCAGGGCTTGTCTGGTAAAGGGTAAATGCTGTTTTCCACATTGTTTCCATCATGTTGCTGCAGCCACTTCACCTTTCTCTGTTTTCATGGAGTAATTTCAACAAGGACTTCCTACATTATTCTTCCCGAGCCATTGGCTGGTTTCCAACACAGCCATTGTGAAAAAATTATGTAAGTGAGAGAGGAATGGATCTTGTCATGATGACTCGTTCATCGTTAGAAAGAAATTGGCTAAGCCAGGGATTTGAACCAGCTACTGTCTACTTTCAAGCCCTGTACATTACCTACTGAGTTACAAGGCTCTGCAAAGACCCAGACGCAGAAGTCCTTTGAATATATTTCGTGAAAAGCATACAAATGCTGGTGCTATACTCAACTCTTTCCAAGACATAATTATTCTACTACTTAACCCTTTACCACACTATCCACAGTTTCAACAGCTCTTAGAAAGAGGCCTTTTCAAAACGTTATGGGTAATGGAGAAAATGCTGGTAACCAGCATTTTCTCCTTTTCCTACAATGTTTTCTGTCCTTTTACTAACAAATCTCACTATATGAGCCATATCTAATATTTCGTCTGGAAATTCCTTCAATTTGGACAAGTTTAACATTTTGTCATGTGGTAAAGGGTTAAACTCCACTTAATTCCATGTGACCATGCAGGCAGATGACAAAATGTTGCAACTCCGTATCAAAAGCATTAATTTTACAAAATGATAAGTTCAAAGTGACACACATGATGAGACTTGACCTTGAAAGGAAAGAAAAAGAGGGGGGAAAAAGGAGGTCCCTCAGTAAAGAATAAATGCACAGGATACATACAATGGTTTCCTCCTGTTGGTGATTTGCAGGGTTGCCTAAGGAAACTAAAAACCTCAATCGGCCACACATTTCTAAGAGCTACTGAATAAGTTCAGCTGATCATCATAAATAATCGCAATTGATTTGACCCACAGGACAAAAGCGAGATATTCAGTAGCTACCTGCAGATTCTAAACCTTTTCTTTGTAGAAAGCTCTTGTCTGAGGCTGTGTAGGCAATTCTATATCCCAAATGATTTGTTTGGACAATTTTGCCCCTGTATCAATATACATTGCATTTCTCTTTTACTACTATTACCTCTTTTACAAACAACAACTTCCTACACTGAACTTGACATCATTTATGATTTACAGACAACAAATAAAATGTGCCTCAAATGATTTCTGTAATTGGAGGAGTAGAGAAGGGTAAGGTTACCAGCATTGTCTTCTCCTTCCACAATGTTTTTAACCCTGTGCAACACAATCCAGAGTTTAAAGGACCCTTACGGAAACAGCCGTGAAAATATTGCTATCTGCATTTTCTTCTTTTCCCATTCTACCTTTCCAAAGACAAAGTCTTTCGAATTACATTTATTGTCTGCAAATGCTTTGACTTTGTACAAGTCTAAAATTTTGTTGTCTGTTAAAGTGTTAGAAGCTTTCTACCTCAGGTACATGAAAATAAAGTCTTGAATGTTTGGTAAAAGGTTAAACTGTGACAGTGCAGGGGAAATTTTTTAACTCTTAACCAGATGATAATGCTTTAGACTAGTCCAAATTGAAAAGAATTGTAGACACCAAATTAAATGTGATTCAACTGTTGAGATTTGTCTTAGGGTAGAAAACATCTTCCTCAGTCAGGGTCATTAAATCTTTACCAAATGATATTTTAACTCTTTACCACACGACAAAAAATGCAGAACTGTCCAAATGAAAGCATTTGCTGACGACAACTTAAATGTCGCTGAAATAATGAAAATTTGCCCTAGATAGGGTAGAAAACATTGTGGGAAAAGGGGAAAATGTTGGTTACCAACATTGTCACCTTTTCCAAGTGTTTTCAAAAGGCTTCTTCATCAGGGTCGTAAAAGGTCGGTACTGTGTTGAAGGCATTTTTCAGACAACAAAAATGTGGCTTAAACATAGGATTTTGTAGCTGAAAGGGTAGAAAACCTTGTAGGGAAAGGAGAAACTGCAAATTCAAAAGCTTTCTTCCACAGGGTCATTAAAACTCAGGATGGTGTGGTAAAGAGTTAAAATATGGGATTGTGTGGTATAAGGGTTAATCCCTCTTGTTGAAAGCTATAGTAAACAATCTGGAAAAAGCTGCAATTGCTTATGACAAGCAACTTTTCCTTTATCCATAATGCCCTTTTATATAGTTGAAGCAAGAGGGGCATAGTGGCCCTTTATCGCTCCACTGTCTAACAAACCATACATTCCAAACATTACCATTCTAGGCCAAATGAACAAAAAGATTTTCAACATTTTCACTTAAAAGCCCATGAGAAAGTTTTGACTTACGGGCTAGGCCATTTTTGACCATAGAGCTATGATTACTTGAATCCTTATAGCGGCATACAAGATAAAGTGACATATCAAACAAAACAAGTCTAGGTCATATGTTTAAACAAGAAGATTTTCAAAGTTTCTTCAGCATAAAGCCCCTGTAAAACATAACACTCCAGAGGCAGGGCTAATTGTGCCCTAAAGGCTGCAATTTGATGTGATCCACCAGGAAAAGCAATGTGCCAATTTTGTAGTCCTAGGACTTACGGTTAAAAGCAAGAAGACTTTTAAAATTTTCACTCCAGAAGCAAATGTTAAATTTATTACCAAAACAGTATGGCCACTTTTGACACCAGGGCTTTAATTTGAACAATATTGGAAGAGGCCTAATAGATGATAACAAAAGATACATGTATTACAGATATACCTCATGGTCAGAAACAAGAAGATTTTTTTAAGTTTTCATTTGACCACAGAGCTATTATTTGAAGACTCTTGGTAGAGGTTTACTAGATAAAGCTACATGCAAAATTTGGTAGCCCTAGACCTTATGGTTAGGAACAAGAAGATTTTGTAAGTTTTCACTATATAAGCACATGTACAACTTGTGACAACCCCCTCCTCCAGTAGGGCGTTATGGTTTTGGACAAGATTTTCAATATTTTTCGGTTTTGTTGCCATGGAAACCTGAGTTTTAACAGGAACTGAATTCTTTGAAGAAATTCTGAAGTGGACCATGGCAGGATCATTTTCGTGAAGTTTCATCACAATTGGATGGGTAGTTTCAGCGAAAAAGCTGTTTAAAATAAAAGTTAACAACATTTTTAACTCTTAATATGCCATTCACTACTTTAAATGCCTTTGCAGCCAGATGCTTGTAGATCAAAATTAGACTGCACAAAATTCAACACTCTACGAGTTGACTATGCAAGACTGTTTGTATTAAAACTTAACCGCAGAGCAAAATTTCATACCCCTCCAAATTGAACGCATGTCTTTTCAAAAGCCTTCTTCCCAATAGGTTGTTGAAATTCAGGATAGGTTTGGTAAAGGGTTAAACTGTCCTTTTAACATCCTGATACCAGAAGACTTGTCACAAAACCAGGTGCATACCTGCCCTACACAAGTATGCATCTGCATCTAGATCTACAGGATTCTGACCAAAAAACTGTAATAAGAGTGCCATGATGGCCCTGTATTGCACCAGTACCTTTTAAATAAATATGTTTTACACTTAATTGGCATTGAAAAAGTCATAAACCATAAGAAGTCTGTGTGGCAGTAAACTTTCATAGAAGCTAGAGGCCCTTGAGGGCTGGAATAGCTCTACTGGCAAATAGTTTGCTCATTTTCTAGCATATATGTATCATCAATTCATGATGCAAAAAGGAAAATATTGTTGCAACTGGGCTTCAACCCACCAAGACAGCATAATAAGTAGGCATTACGACTTGAACAAATAAGGAAATAATAAAAGCACAATTTCTCAAAACGAATTGCTTGGCATCAGGCCAAATTTTATAGGGTATTAGTGCTCATTGTAATAAACAAACCCTGCAAGTTTTAAAGAAATGGGACCAACTAAGTCATCAGATGCCTACTTTTCCCAAACTGATTGTTGGATTTATTTCATTTGTGATAGGATTCAATATATCCCTTGATAATACAAATAATCTGTGCAAGTTTCAAAAGAATTGGATAAAAAATGCCGACTTCATCGTGTAAACAAGAAATGTCAATTTTCAACTTTAAATGGCTATTTTTCCCTTGCTTATTGTCAAATGATTTTCAAATCGATACCCCTACAGCTATTGCTAGTATGAAGAAATTATGCATAATTCATGATATCAAACCATTAAGGCAGACTTAAGTTAACAAGCAATGTAAATTTTCAACATTAAATGGCTACTTTTCCCTTACTAATTGTCTGATTTTCTATTTCTCTTTTAAAAATCAATATGGTGAAGCTACTGCTAATATGAAGAAACTTGGCAAGTTTCACAAGAATCTTACCACAAATGCGGACTCTATTGCATAATGATTGAATGTATTGATTGTATGGAGTTTAATGCCATTTTCAACATTATTTCAGTTATATCACAGCGGCCAGTGCACCTATCCATGCTTTCCTGGAGTTTCTTTCACCAGTACTCCGCACAATATTCTTTCCAAGCCACTGGCTGTTTTCTTACATAACCATTGTCAAAACAGTGGTCATCAGTGAGAGAGGAATGAATCCTGTCGCGATGACTATCATCAATCCTCGGAAAGAAATTGGCCAAGCCAAGGATCGAACCAGCGACCTCCTATTCTCAAGTCCTGTATGCTACTGACTGAGCTAAGGGGGCTTGGCTCTCTATTGCATAAACATGTAAATTTTCAACTGTAAATGGCTACTTTTTCCTTACTAATAGTTCGATTTATTTCAAAATCAAATGGCTCAAGCTAATGACGATATAAAGGAACTGGGCATGTTTCACAAAAACCCGACCACAAATGCAGACTTTACCATGTAAACAAGAAATGTTAATTTCCAACTTTGAACGGCTACTCTTCCCCTAATAATAGTCAGGGTTTTTTCAAAATCAACAGGTTTAAGTTATTAATGATAAATTAAGACTGCGCAAGTTTCACAAAAATCCAACCACAAATGCAGACCTTATTGTGTAAATGAAAAATGCAAAATTTCAATCTAAATGTCTACTATTACCTAAATTGTTGGATCTCTTTCAAAATCAATGGGGTTCAAGCTATTGATGATATAAAGAAACTGTGCAAGTTTCATTAAAATCTGACGACAAATGCAGACTTGTTTGCATAAACAAGACAAAGACTAACAGATGTAGAGAGAGAAACAACACTATGAAAAAAGCTCTGGTGGCCTCTGGCCAGTAGAGCTAAAAATAGCCTAGCTCACCCCCCCCCCCACAACATATCTTTTTCAAATACAAAGATTATGTTGGTGAATACAAGCAGGTCTAATCAAGTATGATTCATACCAAATATAAATTAACTCTAACAAACAATGGATTTCCAAATCTTATAAGCAGAAAGCATTTTCTCAATGGCATGAGTGGTAAAGTTCTGAACAAAAAACTGAATGAAACCTTACTTTATGCTAAGCATTTAACTCATCTGAGCATATTTATAAATATCAAAATAAATCACTCTCTCTGAAAACTGAACAATTTCTTTCCGAAAAATTGAATACCCAACACCTATCATGCAATAGGGCAGTTTGATAAAATGATAATCAAGGGAGTTAAATGGTTTGTTTGTTTGTATTGGAGTTTAACGCCATTTCAACAGCTCAGGTCATGTCATGGCGGTCAGTGATGCACCCATGTGTTTCCTGGCTTTCTCACAACAGTACTAACACAACTTTCTTTCCAAAGCCAGTGACTACTTTTCTCACATGTATCAGAGGTGAGAGACGAAAAAATCGCCCGAAAGAAAGTTTGCCTCAACCAGGTACCGAACTCGCAACCACCAGGTCACAAGTCAGATACGCTAACCACTAAGCTACCCGGGCAGGCGAGATAAATGGTAACAAACAATATATCTTTTATAACAGGAGTTATTTCCCTCAATCAGAACAATAAGCTTCAACCATAGCATAAGAAGACTTTTCTCTAATTTCACAATTTAAGCCTTTGTAAAATGTGTAACTCCCATGGCTGTACTTTAAACAATCTTGCAACAGGTCCACTAGATGAAGCTACTGGCAAAATCTGGTAAGCCTTGACCTTACAGTTAGGAACCAGAAGATTCTTTCAGTTTTCAGTTTATAAACCCATGTACAAGCTGTGATCCACAGGTTGGGGCCAGCTTTGACCTCTGGGCTACAAATGGGACAAACTTGGTAAGGGTCTACAGCACGCAAAATTTTGTAGCCCTAGGCCTTAGACTAAGGATCAAAAAGATTTTTGAAGTTTTCACTATATTAGCCCTTGTAAAACTTGTTAGCCCTGAAATGGGCCAATTTTGACCCCTGGGCTATAATTTGAACTAGAGGGCCATGATGGCCCTGTATCGCTCCACTGGCTTATAAATATAAACCATAAATACTAAACATTTTAATTCTGAGCCAAATGGTTTCAAAATGAAGACTTGCAAAGTTTTCTCTGTAAAAGCCCATGTGAAAGATGAGACCCGCAGGGCAAAGCCATTTTTGATCCCAGAGCTATAATTACTTGAACCCTGGTAGAGGTCCACAAGATAAAGCCACATGCCAAAATAATACAAGTCTATGCTGTATGGTTATAAATAAGGTGATTTTCAAGTTTCGTCCATATGAAGCCTCTGTAAAACATAAGACCCCTGATGCACGGCTAATTTCAAAAAAAATCAAAAGTGATCCAGATGTGGTTGCCGTTGGGTTTGCAATTAGGAGCAAAAAGATTTTTTGAATTTTCACACTATAAGCACATGTTTATGATCCATGAGATAGGACTAATTTTGACGTAACTTGAATAACTTTGGAAGAGGTTATTTAGATTACACTCATACAATATTAAAGCTGTAACTCAACGTAAGGAACAAGAAGACCTTTTAAGTTCTCACTATATCAGCCTAGATGTAAAGCTTGTGACTTATTGGGTGAAGCAGTTTCAGAGACAATAAGCTTAATGGCCTTAGGCCTGTGGAGCTAAAAAGCAGTATCTTTTTCATGAGCTACAATGAGGTTAGTAAATACAAGCTTTTGGAAAAGATTTTTAAAGGTTTTTCAATTCTTTTCAGTTTTGTAGCCATAGAAACCATAGCTTTTAACAGAACTTAATTCTTTGAAGACATTCTGAAGAACATCATGGCAAGATGATATCTGTAAAGTTTGGTCAAAATTGGAAGAGTGGTTTCAATGAAAAAGATGGAACAGTCTTGTTAGAAGTCTACAATATGAATCAGCATGCCAAATTTTTATAGCCCTAGGCCTTACAGTAAGGATAAATTAAACCAAAGCAAAGTAGTGGATACCAACGCTCGGCTATAGGGTGCATGATAATGGCTTTAAAAAGTCGAAAAGGGGCTTAAATCAAGCAAATTTATTTTTGAATTATTTGGCTCATTGGTTAAGGTTGATCTTTATGATAACGCACATATATTCCAAGTTTCAAATAAAAACCGTCAATGATAAGAAAGATAAGACACAATTTAAAATTGGACACAACGCAAATGCCAATGCTTAATATCGCGAACGCAGGGCAGGGTGATGTCAATACATCGCAGTTTTGTTCTCAAACAGTCGATCTAAATCTATTCTTTTGACTATATCATACAAAGACGCGTCCACTAGCCCTTCTCGTCCCATTAGAGAGAGAGAGAGAGATTCCAACAACGGCTTCTGGCGCTTAAAATGAATTTGCACATTCGGGATGTATTTCAAAATGAATATTCTTAAACTTTCATTTCTCATTTTCAAACAATGTTTCGGAAACTACCAGTTATGTGAATGAAACTCTAGGTATGTAAATGTGATGAATAACTGATAAATTAAAGCCTAATTTTTTAAACACACCTTTTATTTTCAAATTATTTTGTTTGAAAGTTAAAAAATGTCCAAGGATCGCACAACACTTTCATGATTTCTAATCAATCAACAGTCGTCACAAAAAAAAAAGAATATAAGCAGATAACATGGTTGATTATCGGAAAATGTAGATAGAACACCAAATTCTTATTTTTCCATAATGTTTGCTTTTTCTTCTGACAAAAACAGGGATGTTTTAAATCGATTCACACAGAAAAAAGAGAGTAAAATTTCTTTTAATTTCTGCATATTTCTTAATTCTATCGATTTTTTTTTTCTCTAAACATATAGAGAAAATCAAGTTGAGTTCTAAATGATTAAAAGAAACTGATAATAAATGCAGTCAATACACCAATAATCTCATTCAACTATTGACATTTCCATGGAAAATCGTATATCTCAATTTTTCACCAGGCAGTCAAAGGAGAAGTGGCGCGGGGTTCCCTTTGATCTTTATTTGAAACGCGGACAGTAACTAGCAAGTGACGATGGAAACTAAAAATAGAGAACTGGTTCTCAGGTTTTTCCCTTGCGCTAGTACACCAGAAAGTGATATCAGGGGCAGTAATCATGTCTATAATATGAGAGGATTTCAGTATCCAATCACAGTGATGGAAAAGTTATTGATCGTCTGTTGTGTATTCAACAGGGACACAACCCTTAAAACACACACTCGTTAGTTATTAAAGGGCTGTAATACCCTTGCAATTCCATAGCACTATGCAGATGTCGGAAAGCTTTGAGGAAAGGGAAAATATTCACGCCGTGTGATAAGCAATCTCTGTACTTAGGAAACTAGTTGTTTTGGCGGACTCAGCGAAATAGAGTGGACACACCATACATTTTGTCTGAAAGTAGTCCGGAAAAGTCAGCTTACGATCGCTATAGGCAAGGGAATCCCTTGAGAGGGATTCCCTGGCCTAAAAAAGATATCTTAAGTTTTCACTGTGTAAGCCTATCTAAAATTTGTGAACCCTGGAGTGAGTCAAATTTTGATCCCAAGGCTCAAAACATGCCAAATTTGTTAGTATGATGCTTTATGGTTAGAAACAAGAAGATTGTTGAGAAGTCTTCACTATATAAGCCCTTATAAAACTTTGACCCCCAGGGCTACAGTCGGACTAAATGGGGAATATGTGTATTAGAAGAATAATATGCCAAATTTGGGAGTTCTTGGCCTTATGGCTAGAAACAAGACAGTTTCTGAAGTTTTCACTCCATAAACCCATGTAAAACTTGTGACCCCTGGTGCAGGGCCAAACTTGATCCTAGGACTGTAACTTGGGCCCTCTTTGTAGTTGTCCACTAGATAATGCTATAATTATGCAAAATTTGGTAGCCCTAAGCCTTATGGCTATGTACACCAAGATTTAAAAGTTTTCCCTATATAAGCCTAAGTAAATCTTGTGAAACTCCCCCCCCCCCCCCAACCAGCATGAGGCCAAATTGACCCAAGGACTGTAATTTGGGCACTTTTGGTAGACCCCCACTAGATCAAGCTAAATGCAAAATTTGGTAGCTCTAGGCCTTATGGCTAGGTACTGGAAGATTTCTTAAGTTGTCACTATGTAAGCCCATGTAAAACTTGTGACCCTTGCGGCGGGGTCAAATTTGACCCCAGGCCTAAAATTTTGGCCTGCTTGGTAGAGGCCCACTAGATATAGCTACATGCAAAAAATTGGTAGCTCTTGGCCTTATGGCCAGGTACAGGAAGATTTTTAAAGTTTTCTCTATATAAGCCTATGTAAAACTTGTGACCCCTGGGGCAGAGCCAATTTTGACCCCAAGGCTATAATTTGAAGAGACATGATAGAGGTCTACTACATAAAGCTACATGCCAAATTTGGTAGCCCTATGCCTAATGGTTTCAGACAAGAAGATTTTTAAAGATTTTTCAGTTTTGTTGCCATGGCAACCAGAGTTTTTGAAGGAATCGAATTCTTTCAAGAAATTCTGAAGAGGACCATGGCAGGATCATTTCTGTGAAGTTTCATGAAAATTGGATGGGTAGTTTCAGAGAAGAAGATGTTTGAAATAAAAGTTAACGCACGGACGGACGGATGCACGACGGACACCGGGCCATGACATAAGCCCGCTGGCCTTCGGCCAGTGGAGCTAATAAAATTAGTAGGGGTCAACTATAAAGCTACATGCAAAATTTGGTAACTCTAAACTTTATGGTTTAGGAACAAGAATATTTTCAAATGTTTTCACTGTATAAGCCCATGTAAAACTTGTGACCCAGAGGGTGGGGCCAATTTTGACTCCAGGGCTATTATTTGAAGAAATTTGGTTGAGGGCTACTAGATAGAGAAAGTTCATGCCAAATTTTATAGCCCTAGGCCTTATGGTTTCAGCCAAGACAATTAAGTTTTTCAATACTTTTCAGTTTTGTTGCCATGGCAACCAGAGTTTTTATAAGAATCAAATTCTTTGAGTAAATTTCAGAGTTTCAGTGAAGATATTTGAAGTAAAAGTCAAAACATGCATGGACAGACGCATGGACAGGTGCACATCAGACACCAGACTGTAACATAAGATAGCTGGCCTTTGGCCAATGGAGCCAAAAGTGTTCTTTACACCTCTTGATTTGCACACATAAGAGGATGTCATATGACCTCAGAATGCCCAAAGTGCATAAGAAGAGTTTGGCCAAGCTGGGACTTTACCTCCCAGTCCCTGGATTACTAGTATGCATACCTCTGACTGGCAAGAGAGCTGTACCTGAGACATAACTGAAACTCTGTAGGAATCGAAATAAAACACAATTAAAAATCAAAGTGCTGTAAGCACTGTAATCAGTCGACACTGAATAATTACAGTGGTTTGAAATCACAAATCAAATGGTAGATGTTTGAACTATGTATTGGACAAAATATCCTACACCGTTACAAATGAGCTACGTAGGATCCCACTTTTTTAAACTGTCTTTTACAAATTAGTAGTTTAATGATTGGTTAAAATATAAGTTATGTTCGCCAGCCGACAGCAATAGAACGTAAAAGATATGTGACATTTCTGATCAGCAATACCCATTATCAAGTTTTAGATATCACTCATCATGAACAGCAGTACCTACCAACCCTTTAAAAGAGTGAAAAAATACATATATTCTTTTCTGTAACTTTGGCAACTTTGGCAACTTTGGTAACTGTATTGTAACATATAAAAGCCGTATAACATATGTCTGCATTATAACTTTTGAATTGTTTACTTTTTGCTGCTTTCTAGGCCTTTCATTTTTCCATTTTGAACAAGACATCGTATTCATCTTGACAAACTGTCCTACTTATTTTTTAGCGGGCCAAATCGCCCAGTCCAAACGTCTGCTGGCAAATTTCTCCTACATTATACTTCAAAGAATGTAGATACCCAATAGCTCCCTAACCGTCAACTCTTTACCAAATGATAAAATTTTAGACTTGTCCAAATCAAAAGCATCTGCACATGACGATTAAATGTAGACCAAATGATGATCTGAATCGTTGAAAGGGCAAAAAAAACATGGGAAAAGGAGAAAATGGTAACCTGCATTTTCCCCATTTTCTCACAATGTTTTCAACTTCTTTCTCATGGGCATTAACAAAGGATAGTTTGGTTAAGAGTTAAAACACTCAGTTAATCGACTAGCCTTTTACAGTCAGGAAAACAATATCAAACATTAGGCTTCAATTTCATGGTCGGTTTTTTTTTCCCCCATACACATCCCAAATAAACAGACAATTAGATCTAAGATATGAACGTCTGTGATATTAAACTGCATTGCATTCAAAGGACAGTCTGATCTTTATCTTTTAGTGTCTTCAAAAGCGACTTTACTTGTCCATAGCCAACACAAGTAATTGTATTCGAGTCATTCTAATCAGTAAGAGCATAACTGCGGTAGCCTTGATCTCTTTATCTGAAATGTGGAAAGGATGAGAATCGACCAATGTGGAATAGCTGATGAGACAAATGTGTTGCTGACATTTGCACGCTTAGAGCGCTAAATTGTTAAAATAGACATGTTAAGCATAGAAAAGCAGCCTAAATCTTGCAGGACCATTGCTGTCTTGAGTAGAATAACTCGGAAAACTGGCATGACAGATCCAAGATCTGACTGCATGTTCTGAGCAGGCTGGTCTGAATCTGCACTCTCTGCAAAGACTTTTTCCCTGGTCCGTTGATTCAGATATGAAGAATATAACAGTAAGTTAGTTTATTTGTGTGGCCGTTTCAGGGTTTTTTTTATCCTCAATGAAAATGTTCTATTTAACAAAATTTCGAAAATCTTTTCTGGTGAAAAACGCTGTGGAAAAAAGAGAACATGCTGAATACATACAGTTTTTCCAACTATATTTTCAAAGCCACACAGGATTGTTTGGTCAAGGGTTTACAGACTGATTCCAGTCTGTAGAAACTCACCAAGAAGAAACATGTAAGTGAGCATAAAATGGTAGTGCCATGGCTGGAAGGAGAGGAAAAGGGACTCTGAAAACAATTCAACCCTTATCCCGCTAAAAACATTGAAATGAAATTTCAAACCGGTGGTAAAACCCAAATAATTCTATGTCAAACTTATTCTTTTTTGGAAAAAGAAATATCTCCTTATTGGACAGTATACATCCAAGATCAGCCTGCACATTCTTGCAGTCTGATCTTGATCTATACTATCTGCAAAATAGGTCAGTGAGTCGCACTTAGCAGCCTAGGGGTTAATACATCATACGCTGAAAGATGCGTAATCAGTCAGTATTGCGAATGGACAGTCTGGGTACTAAGGTTGCAAGCGATGAATCGCCAGTCCATTCTGCAAATGTTTACGTAATGGCCTCTCCGCAAGGGCCATAATGTTTACACAACTCTATACCCTTTGTCCCCACAGCTTCACACGCTTCGCCTCGCTAACATTGAATGACCAGCCGGTTACTATTTTAAACTTACGGCTGTTACGAGTTGCATTTATATCAGTTTTCTCTTAGGCAGAGCAATCTAAATTTTCAAATTCTTTTCAAGCAATGTTTCCTGTTGCGATTTTATTCCTCTCAAGACCAAAATGACCTATTATCTTTTCAACACCTGCTACATATATGGAGAGCACTCGTCACAACTCTGCCGATCCCGTAACTACGTATAACTATCAATGGATCACTCGAAATTTGCCGAATGACATGGACAGCAGACGACTACAAGATGTGTTCACATCACCCAATACACTTGATTCGCACTCATTTCATTCATAAAGTTGCTGCTAATTACTGATCATATTTCTTGTAATCATGTTGAAAGTAAACTGCTCCAGTTTTTGCTGGCCAGAGATTTTGATAATACTGTAATTATGACATACTTCAATACTAAACAAATTGTAACCGCCCTTTATTACATAATTGATAAGTTATTATGGGATTACTTGACATTACTTAACGCCTGTTTACCGCTAATTACTATTCCTGCGCTTATCTGGGTCAAAAGTGTGGTTATCTGGGTCAAAAGTGTGGTTATCTGGGTCAAAAGTAGTTTTCGTAATAAGATCATCACAGCAGGTATAAGCGTTAAAACGCTGTAAGTAAAAGCTGTTCCGAGTTGCAGTTACACCAGTTTGCCCTGAGTAGACGGGTTTCCGATGTTTTCCACCTCTCTAATCGGTCTACCGCCCGATTAAACATACTATCGTATAAAGGATTACAGGAATGTTACAACACTTGTTACACATATCAAGTATTTTATTTTCAGTATATAATTAAAAAGAAATACATACAAGAATAAGCATAGAAAGTCAGTTATCATACATAGAAAAATCTGACTGGCAACAGAAAAACTACCGTTATCATGTTTCAAACTTTAGAAAAACAGTACATGTATGAATTAATGAATGCCAAAATATCTTTATGCTGTTAACCTGGGAAAAATAACCTTTCCCCCCACCCCTTACCCCCCAGCCCCCATACCCGGTCAAAGTAAAAAGGAGGCTGATGTAGAAATCCAAACTAACATGCACTATTTTTTGATGCTGATCCTTGGGACTCCAACTTATCATTAATTATTTCTGCATGGTAAATTAAAGATCTGGCAGAAAAAGAAAAGCAACCTGGTCCTGCATCTACAATCACAGATATTCTTTTAAGTATTGACAAAAAGAGCCACTGAAATAGCAATACTTTGGTCACCTGACCCTATTTTAAATATTAAGTCCTTACCACACAATCCCGACTTTTAATGACCCTAAAATGGAAGCCTTTTGAAAACATTGTGGGAAAAGGAGACAAAATGCTGGTAACCAGCATTTTCTCCTTTTCCTACAATGTTTTCTACCCGCACAATAACAAATTTCAATTTTTAAGTCACCTTTCATTTGTCGTCTGCAAATGCTTTCAATTTGGAATAGTCTACAATTTTGTTGTATGGTAAGAGTTAATTGCATTTCATGGTACCGTAAAGGTTAATGGTATAAAAGTAAACAGAACAGAAAAAGAAACAGAAAATAAGAAGCTTGCCACTGATTTCTGAAATGAAACAGAACATGCAGAGCGTTTCATAATACATGTATATGTTGCACTTTCAAATATGCTTAAGGTATTGGTTCTGAGAGGGCGGTCCTAAATTTAGGATAGATGAGTACCCATATTTCTGGGTTTATTATCATTGAAATAAAGAAGGAAAAATTCCTTTCTGAAAACATTGTTCACTACAGCTGAGTCATTGTGTTCTTGGGATGGTGGTAAGGTGAGGTTTTACTGTATCATATAAGTTTAACTCTTTACCGAACGACAAAATTTTAGATTAGTTCAAATTGAAAGCATTTGCAGACAACAAAATAAATGTTACTGAAAATTTGAAATTTGTTTCAGGAAGAGTAGAAAACATTGTTGGAAAAGGAGAAAATTCTGGTTACCAGCATTTTCTCCTTTTCCCACAATGTTTTCAAGAGGCTTCTTTCTCAGGGTCGTTGAAAGTTGGGGTTGTGTGGTAAAGGGTTAAGGAAACAGTTGTATGATACGCGCAGTATGTAAGGTGAAATTGAACAATAGAGGTGGTTAACTCCTTTCAAAACATACACTGATTTGCATCAATTGTTCAAAATGATGTTCATTTTGACTTCAAAGGGCATTCAGTCTCTTCACAATATTTTTCTTCATCAATCTGCACATCTAGGCTGTGACCAGTCTCATCTCTGAAACTAATGATGCCTTAAATTCAATACATGCCTGAATCACCACTTTATGCACACCGCCCTTCAGAAATTTTTATGGGGACAAAAATCCAATATATCTGGCCAGTTCGGGGGGTCGGTCGGTCAGTCGGGTCATTCCTAATCTGTTTCAAGATCAAAAGATCACCCTTGAATCAAACCAGCATTTTCTCCTTTTCTCACAATGTTTTCTACCCTTCCCAAAACAAATTTCAATTTTTGAGTCCCATCAATTTTGTCGTCTGCAAATGCCTTCAATTTGGAATGGTCTAAAATTTTGTCGTTTGGTAGGGAAGATCGGCAAATATGGTTCCCTGTAATTGTTGCTCTTTCTCCAATACTGTTGCCAAAGAAGAAAGACAATTTCAGCTGTCACAATCAAAACATCCTATACAATGAGCATAAAGTCCTGCCCCAGACAACAGAATACGCTTAATTTAGGCATCACTAGTTCCAGAGATGAGACTGGTCACAGCCTAGATGAGCAGATCGATGAAATTGAATTTCATGAAGAGGCTGAATGCACTGTGACATAAAAATGGACATCATTCACAACATTTGACGTAAACAAATGTATGATTTGCAAGACACTAGCCGCCTTTATTGTTCGGTGTTATTTTACATGCTTTACATGTCAAAAAAGCTGTATCCTTTAAGATATCAAACGGTATAAATTTTGTTGTATACATGTATCTAAATAATACCTTAGGGCCAGGGTTCTGTGTGGTTTAGTGGCAAGTCTAGGACCTGTAAACTGGAGGCCCTGGGTTCAAGCCTCACTGGAAGCACTGTGTTTTTTGAAGGAGTGTCCTTGGGCAAGACACGTCAAAGCCCTAAGCAAGTACTGGTGAAACCCAGATCATGCATGATTATATGAGCTGTCGCCATGATATAACTGATGTAATGTTGAAAGCTGTGTAAAACACTATTCAATCAATCAATCAGCTATACCCTAGCCCCTTTTGTAAGTGTAACATTTATTATGAAACACACTGTAATTTCATTTGGGCATCTTTAGAAGAATATTATCATTACATCGTAGCAAAAACCTCTCGAAGCCACCCTTAACCCTTCACCACACAATCCTTACTTTAACCCTTTCCCAAACGACAAATTCTGGACTGGTCCAAATTGAAAGAGTTTGCAGATGACAATTTTGAATTTGATGAAAATGGCAGAAAGTTCTCAAAAAGGGTAGAAAACACTGTGGGAAAAGGAGAAATTGCTCGTTACGAGCAATTTCTCCTTTTCCCACAGTGTTTTCTAAAGACTTGTACTGCAGACACGTGAAAACCAGGGTTTGTTTGGGAAAGGGTTAAAAGACCCTGAGAAAGATGCCTTTTGAAAACATTGTGGGAAAAGAAAAATGCTGGTAACCATTATTTTCTCCTTTTCAAACAATGTTTTCTTCCTTATTAAAGAAAAACTGCACCATTTGAGCGACAATGAAATTGTCGTCTGCAGATGCTTTCAGTTTTGATGAGGCTATAATTTTGTCTTCTGGTTAAGGGATAACCATAAACAAAAATCTCTCTTCTAAATGGTGACAATATACCAAACATGGATTAGCACAATAAAGCTTGCTGCCACAGAGCTTAGATATACTCTAAAGGAAAACCAGCAATTTCAAACAAGAAAGATATAATAAAAAATTTGAATGCCATTCAAGAAAATAATTGCTAAAGTTAGTGTAGATCTTGGATTTATGGCCATCTAGCAAAAGCAGTCTTGCAATTATCCCATTTTATGTACAAACTGCAAATATTTACCTGATTGACATCGCTCTGTTAAGTTTAACACATCAAATGAACAGTAATGATGTTGCACTGGTTCACCCCTCGCCCCCACCCCCGAGGACATACATGTTGGTGGTACAGAGCTTGCTGCTTGGTACATGAGAAAAGTTATGTATTATAAGTAGTGTACAATATATAAACAATTTCTATTGTTATCAGCAGTGGAAAATTCTCAGAACGTTTCACTTGTCCATGGACAAATGATTTTGAGAACTCATGCTGTCTGTATAAAAGCTTACTTGTCTATATGTGTCTGTCAATTTCTGAGTAAACTGTTCGAGATTAAAATCTTTAATCATCACTTTGTTTTTGTCAACTAACCTACATTTACAACAATGTCTTTTTTTAACTAGAGGCGCTTGAGCGCCTGTATCGCTCCACAGGCCTGATATTTCTATAATGGCGAAAAGAAGTTTTTAACAATTACCATTCAATCCTGCATTTTAGCTCACTGAAGAAAAAAGGTATGGAAAAAACTTGTGAGAAAAGAAGAAAAAAATGGTAACCAGCATTTTCTTAGTTTCCCACAATAATTTCTATCCTTTTTTATATATGTCTTACTAATTTGAAGATATGTTGTCTGCAACAGGTCCTTTCACAAACCATTTTGGGTGGGGAAACATCAAAATATAGAAAATATGTCTTTCTCAGGGTTGTTAAAAGTTGTGATTGTGTGGTAAAGGGGTAATCTAAAAGAACAGCTAGGAGGGCAAATGAATGAATGTTATAGCAATATAGATCAACTTACATCAATACACCAGATAGAATGAAATATGCTGGCATACAATGAACACCTAATCCCTAATAATCAACTTTTCACAGTCACAGTTAGAATGTCTTCTGTGGCAAACAACATAAAATGGTCTACAAATGCATTTACATAAATCAAATATCCTGCTCCAGGGCACAGATTAATTCTGGTGTACTGAAGTTGCGGGATCAGTTTGACTGGATAACATTAATGCCTTATCACAAATGTAAAGCCCTGTCCCACTTTGTACCAGGTCACCAGGATTTACACCCCTTCTGTCCACTCTGCATTTACTCATTAGTAGGTCAACAAACCTTTACCAGAACTAATAAAAGTGCAGAGGTTCTCTTGTTCTATATCAAAAGGACTATAAAGTACCTACAACATGGGGGTCTTGTTATTAAAATACTTTTTCTTTTTTATCTTGGCATGGTTACTCAGGCTTAGTAATAAGGCAAAATTGAAAAGCTCAAGTTGTGAAAGGTGCTCAAGCTTTTATCTTATTTATGGCCAGTGATATTTTATTACTAGTACTAACTAATAGCATATCATTGGAGTAAATTGTGATCTTAATACCAAGGAAAATGTGTGGGCTTAAATAGGACAGCCCTGACTAGGTCAAGTCAATCCAATTTTCTTCCTTTTTCTTTGTTAGTCGATAAAACTAACACAATAAATAGTTTTGGAGAAGAACATTTTTTTGAAATATAAGCCTTGTCTATAAAAAAATGTGTTTTTAGGTGTATCATTTTTTTAAAAGGAATTTGGTATACAACCACCATAGAAACAATTTGGCAGACAACCACCATAGGAACTTACCTGCAAAACAACAATGAAATCCAATGAATAGTTTTAGAGAAGAAATTTTTCAAAGATTTTACTTTATAACATAAAAGGAAAATGAGTCTCCCATAAAAGCCATGTTTTTTGACAGATCATTTTTTTTTAAAGGAATTCTGTAAACCTGTATCTAAGGAACATTCCTGCAAAATAATAATGCTATCCAAATAGCGGTTTGGGAGGAGAAGATTTTTAAAGGTTTTTTACTTTGGTTGCCATGGCAACCAGAATTCTTCATGGAACACAATTATTTGAAGGAATTTGAAAGAGGACCACCAAAGGAACATTCCTGTGAAATTTGGTAAAAATCCAGTCAATAGTTTCTGAGGAGAAGTTTTTTAAAGAAAAAGTTTACGGACGCACGCACGGACGAACGGACGGACGCACGACGGACACAACGCCATGACAATAGCTCGCTGGCCTTCGGCCAGTGAAGCTAAAAAAAAAACATTTTTCTGTTCGTCTGTTCAAATTTGAAAAAAGTGAGAGAAGTTTTGGTGGAGGGTCAACAACGAAACATTCATGCCAGATCGTGTCAAACTCTATTTTAAGCTCTGGCATCAATCTTCAACAATGGAGTATATTACTATCAATTGAAATTTGTTTGGGGAAGGGTAGAAGACCATGTCCAAAAAGGAGAAAATGCTACCTACACTTTCTCCTGTTTCAACAATGTTTTTGAACAGTTTCCTTCTCAGGGTCATTAAAAGTCAGGATTGTGTGGTAAATGGTTAAATGTGCTTCATATATGACATTAGTAAACTTCATATCCATGATACCATTTCCAAACATGTTTTCTTACAAGCATAAAAATTAAACTATAAACTTTATTCAGTTTGTTGAACCTTGAGCTAAATCTTACAACCTCTTTTATACAACCTGTCTCAGTTGCCATTCTACCTGAATATTGGTAGTATCAACTGTAATTATGGTTCAGTATACTGGACCATTAACTCGTTACCAAATAAAATTTTGGACTCATCTATATTAAAAACTTTTGCAGCCAACAAGGTACCGTAAAAGTGTCTCATATGATGGGATTCATCTGGCAGATTTGAAAACAAATGTTGGAAAACAAGTTGATGCTGGTTAACAACATTTTCTCCTTTTCCCAAGATGTTTTCAAAAGCTTTCTTTCACACAGACACTAAAACTTATCATTTTGTGGTAAAAGGTTAATATCTACATTGTGAAAAGCAAACTGCAAGTAAAAGGTCCTGCCAAAATGACCTAAATGTACAGTATGAACTATCTGTATAAACTCATGACAATGTCTTTAATGTACAATGTGTGTAGGACATTAGAAAGCGGCCTAAGTAACAACAGTAAGCAAACACACACTCTGATTTCAGTGAAATGAGAAATGTTCATTTGAGACAGACATCTAATACATAATCATATTAAACATTTTTCGTAAGATAATTATCTTTCTATTACAATCTTTTGATGAATCAACTATACCATAAAGCTCAGAAACTTCTTGAAACACAAGAGGGCCATTGGCCCTACAGCACTCACCTGAATAAAGGCATCTATGCTTGATAAAGCTTAAGAAATTCTGGTTTTAATGATGGACAACACATGAGTGAAAGAGGCCTACTTTTTGACCGACTTGACCTACTTTTTAACTTGTCAGAGATGTTATCAAGGCAAACATTCTGATGACATTTCATGAGTATCATACTGAAAATGTTGCCTCTAGAGTGCAAACAAGGTTTTTCTCAGATTTGTCCAAATGACCTACTTTTTTGCCCAACATGATTCAATTTCCAACATGTCCAAGATATCATCAAGACAAACATTCTGACAAAGTTTCATGAGCATCAGGCTGAAAATGTGACTACTATATTGCACATAACGCTTTTCAAAGACTGAGCCTAGTGACCTACTTTTTGACCAGACATTACCCAGTTTCTACCTAGTCCAAGATATCATCAACACAAACACTCAGACCAAGTTTCAGTGGTATAAGGCTGAGAATGTGGCCTTTACAGTGCAAAGATTTTGTCCAGTAACCTACGTTTTGACTCGACATGACCCAATTTCCAACTTGTCTGAGATATTATCAAGACAAACATTCTGACCAAGTTTCATGAGTATTGGACTGGAAATGTGGCCTGTAGAGTGCACACAAGGTTTTTCTAAGATTTAGCCCAGTGATCTACTTTTTGGTTGGACATAACCCAATTTCGAACTTGTGCAAGATTTTATTAAGACAAACATTCTGACCAAGTTTCATAAGTTTCCGGCTGAAAATGTAGCCTCTAGCATGCACACAAAGTTTTTCTAAGATTTGTCCCAGTGACCTACTTTTTAACCTGACATGACACAGATTTGAACTCGTCTGAGACATCATCAAGACAAAAAAGCTGACCAAGTTTCGTAAGTATTAGACTGAAAATGTGGCCTCTAGAGTGCACACAAGGTTTTTCTAAAATTTGACCTGGTGATCTACTGACCCAATTTCAAACTTGCCCAAGATATTATCAAGACAAACATTCTTACTATGTTTCATGAGTATTGGATGTAAAATGTGGCCTCTAGAGAGTACACAAGGTTTTTCTAAGATTTGACCTGGTGACCTACTTTTTGATGCGACATGGTCAAAATTTCGAACTTGTCTGAGATACCATTAACCCTTTCCGATACAAACCCTGGTTTTGACGTGTCTGCAGTACAAGTCTTTTGAAAACACTGTGGGAAAAGGAGAAATTGCTCGTAACGAGCAATTTCTCCTTTTCCCACAGTGTTTTCTACCCTTTTTGATAACTTTCTGCCATTTTCATCAAATTTAAAATTATCGTCTGCAAACTCTTTCAATTTGGACCAGTCCAAAGTTTGTTGTTTGGGAAAGGGTTAAGACATATATTCTGAAAACAAGTCATATGAGTATAATTATGACTGAAAATGTGGCCTCTAGAGTGCACACAAGGTAATTGTTGATGCCTGGACAACCGACGATGTACAACACACCTTGGACTATGAACACAGCACTATCACGAAAGCTCACTTTCAGGTGAGATAACAAAGTGGTAAAATACACAAACAGAATAAAGTATAGTACTACTTTACTGCACAATGCTTTATGGAACTCTTCACTGTGCTACAGACTGAAAGCCAAAACAAGAGAAGACAAATTCCATGTAAATAGTTTGCAAACAAAAAAAAAAATCTGGATCAAATAATGGAGCAGGTCTCTGAAAAAATTGAAAACATTGCAGGAAAAGGAGGAAATGACAAAAATAAACCCACCTAGCATCTGATCCTATTGTTACCTTGTTTTCAAAAGCTCTTTTCCACAGGATCATAAAAAGGGTCATCTGGTAAAGAGTTTATCTATCCTTATGTACCAAATGTTTCTCTGGAGCCGTAGCTGGTGATTTCTAAGTACTGTAGGTATTCAATCCTTTACAAAAGAGTCCTGTAGTTTGATGACCCTGAAGAAAGAGGCTTTTGAAAACAGTCAGAAAAAGAGAAAATGTTCATACTCAAAGTTTTGTTTTCCCAAATTTTATTTTTCAAACTTCTCAGAGACATCATTTAAGCCATATTTAACTATGTTGTCTGCATTTGCTTAAAATTTGGACAAGTTTAAAATTTTGTTGTCTCGTAAAGTTACAAGTTGGATACAAACATGAAACAAGAGGGCCATGATGGCCCTGTATCTCTCCATTGGCTTATAAATATAAACCATAAATAATAAACATTTCAATGCTGAGCAAAATGGTTTCAAAATGACTTACAAAGTTTTCTCTGTAAAAGCCCATATGAAAGTTGAGACCCGCAGGGCAAAGCCATTTTTGATCCCAGAGCTATAATTACTTGAACCCTGGTAGAGGTCCACAAGATAAAGCCATAAAAATAAGGTGATTTTCAAGTTTTGTCCATATGAAGCCTCTGTAAAACATAAGACCCCTGATGCAAGGCTAATTTAAAAAAAAAAATCAAAACAGGAAGATTTCTTAAGTTGTCACTATGTAAGCCCATGTAAAACTTGTGACCCCTGCAGCAGGGCCAATTTTGACCCCAGGGCTAAAATTTTGGCCCACTTGGTAGAGGCCCACTAGATATAGCTACATGCAAAATTTGGTAGCTCTAGGCCTTATGGCTAGGTACAGGAAGATTTTTAAAGTTTTCTCTATATAAGCCTATGTAAAACTTGTGACCCCTGGGGCAGAGCCAATTTTGACCCCAGGGCTAAAATTTTGGCCCACTTGGTAGAGGCCCACTAGATATAGCTACATGCAAAATTTAGTAGCTCTAGGCCTTATGGCTAGGTACAGGAAGATTTTTAAAGTTTTCTCTATATAAGCCTATGTAAAACTTGTGACCCCTGGGGCAGAGCCAATTTTGACCCCAGGGCTATAATTTGAAGAAACTTGATAGAGGTCTACTACATAAAGCTACATGCCAAATTTGGTAGCCTTATGCCTTATGGTTTCTGACAAGAAGATTTTTAAAGATTTCCAATATTTTTCAGTTTTGTTGCCATGGCAACCAGAGTTTTTGAAGGAATCAAATTCTTTCAAGAAATTCTGAAGAGGACCATGGCAGGATCATTTCTGTGAAGTTTCATGAAAATTGGATGGGTAGTTTCAGAGAAGAAGATGTTTGAAATAAAAGTTAACGCACGGACGGACGGACGGACGCACGATAGACACCGGGCCATGACATTAGCCTGCTGGCCTTCGGCCAGTGGAGCTAAAAAATAAACAACCGAAGGAAAATCTTTTTAACTGTTGACAAATATGTAATTTTACAATTTACCACAGGTTCCCAAGGTCTCAAATGGCAACTCATCTCAGATGGATCAACCACCTGATAAATATCCAGTGTTTTCTGTACAAGTATCAGTTGAGGGGATGACAAACTCCCAACTTGACCATACTGAAAGCATTTTGCTACGACAAAACAACAGGATTTGTTTTGACAGGGTCATTTTTTCCTTTCCCAACAAAGATTTCTTTCTAATGACATACATGGAATAGTTTAGTAAAAGGTTTAATACTGATATAATTGTCCATCTAGTACTTTTTCTTCAAGTCTCATTACAAGTTGGTAGGTTGGTCTAAATTGTGAAGTCCTCTATCCTTGTAAAAAAGTTGTGATTTTTCTGCCAGTCAGTGTACAAAAGTGAATAAAAATAAAAACTTAACCATTCTATAAATGAACAATTCACTGGCAAAACCAAGAATTAATTCAACTACCAACATCAATATGGTTGATGAAATAATGTAACAGACATCAATATGGAAAAGCCAAGCATTTTTTCTTTTTAATAAATAACTATGACTATGATGGTATAATATGACCTTGATGGTAGATTTAACCCATTTCCAAACAGGCTATTTTTAATCTACCAAAGCCTATTACAAATTACACCTTTCATTTGTAAGAAGATGATCATTTCTAAACAGGCTATTTGAAATCTACCAAAACCTATTACAAATTACACCTTTCAATTGTAAGAAAGAACAATGCACTTACACACACATATTTTTTTATCAGAGTGAAAAAAAAAATGTGGGAGAGGGAGCAAAATTAAAGACAGTTAAAAGCTATTGTGCCATTTTCAACATGGTTTTCAAAACTGTCAACAAAAGGGTTGTAAAAAAAGTGTTAGTAAAATAATGGGTTTCAACCCTTAAAGTGCTTTTCACAATGGTAGTTTTAATTGCAGCTAATGTAGATCTAGATAAGAATGCAAAAAATTACAGTCTTATGTTTGATCTATGTTGTCCCCCTTGTAGAGGTATTTTGGAAAAACACAATGCTGAAGTCTAAAATATTTCGGGTCCAATATGCTTGACTGCAAAATGTCTAATAAGTTTATTTTGGCTTAAATATCTTTTGTTTTCATGTTTGCAAACTGAAACAGACATACGGAATAGAAAAATATAACTGGTACTTCAATGAAGTAGACATGCACGACATTTTTACATAAAAAGAAATTCATCTAAAAAGACTAAAATGTACTAATTTGTATATTCTATGTAACAGCAAACCTATTATAGTATCAACAAAAAGAGTTAACAAAGATAAGATTTCTAATGAAAACAGACAAAAAAAAAAACAACTATGGCAGTGCAAATCAAATATAATTTTTGTTTGCAAGTTCAAAGCCAAAAGTTCTCTGAAATGTCATTCAACATCAATGCTGCTTTTTGTTTAAACCATGGATGTTCAATATACATGAAACATTAAATTGGTAACAGAAGAAAAATAAAAATTCCTACTTTTACAATTCAGAGGCTATTTCTTAAAATCATTTCTGCCAGTATATCTGACACTTTTAATTCGGGCTACATGGCTGTGCAAAAATGTCATGTCTTCTTAGCATAGTAAGACATTGAAAATATCTGTTGCCACCATAGCTCAGTTGAGTTGCCAAATATGGGTTCAAAGATTGTGAGTTTGAGTCCATATGCAGGCAATCTTTTTTTCAGCATTTTTGTTGTTGTTTGTTTGTTTTTCCCCAATTAATGTTAAATGGTCACATCCTTGTGATTTTTCCATTAAAAAACAAAAAATGTCAAGATATCTCTTCCCCCCCGCCCCTCAACCCAAATTAAAGCAATACAGCAGAAGACCATGTTAAACAGCCTAAAGTGCTACATAAATAATTTTCATTTAGGTACTTTAGGTACTTTCAATTTGTAAAGAAGGCTAAAATATTGGAATTACAAACTGGTAAACCTTTCTTTGACCAGAATCAAACTGTTAACCTTTCTTTGACCAGAATATCTCAAAGTGTAGATTTAAACCAGACTGCTTATTCTGCAGTGCCCTGCTCCGGATTAGAGAGGGGATCATTGTTCTATAACCTTGGATAAATATTGGGTATGTTAAATTAGGTGATAGAAACAAACATACTCATGGTAAACTCTCAAATAAATTTTTAAAGGAACAAAGTCCAAACTTTTATGATGGGACATTTTTATCACTATTGGGTACATTTGGTCTCAGAATCTCTGACCTGGCAAAACACTGATTCTGTGCTGCAAGAAATTAATCTACAATAAATTGCTAAAAGTACATGTACCTTATTTCATCAAAAATTCCAATTTGACTTGCAACTTGGTAACCAGCTTTTTCTCCTTTTTTTCCATAATATCTTCTTCCCTATCAAGAACCAATTTCATTACCTTAGCCACATTTATCATCTGCAACAGCTTTAAATTTGGACAAGTCTTCAAATTTGTTTAGTACGGAGTTAATTTATTCAGCTTTCATCACACCTTGGTGTGTATTTACCATTTACAAATTAATTTTTTTTTTCTTTTAAATAATGCAAGCAAAAAAGTTATTTGTCTTCAAGGGTAGGAAATATTGTGGAAAAAGGAGGAAAAAATGGTTATCAGTCTTTCCTCCTTTACCCACATTATTTTAAAAGGCCTTCTTCTCTAGTTCAATATCTATATCTGTGACCACAATGCAGACAAAGTTAAAAAAAATAATGGCAAAAAGACTTACTCATTATAATTACTTTCTTTATTCATTGCCTTGTTTTAAGTCAGTAGCCGATTATTTGAAATAATTCTACATAAAAACACTTTAACACGACAAAAAGCTGACAAAATATTTGACCATCTGTCTGGCTGTCACAACAGTTTCCTGAAATTTCAACAGATCTCTGGCAAACCAATATAGACATCAGAAAGTAAAGACCTTGACTTTGAACCCTCAGTTTTACACCTGAATGGACAACAGATTTTTAACATTGATAAATTTTTGGAATTATGCCTATGTACATATTACAAGCAAATGCTTCTTTTTATACAATGTTTTCAGGTTTTTACCATTCCAAACAGACTCTTTTTGTCCAACTTGTAAAGTTTTCAAATACTATAACTGGTCACCAGAAAATCTTTTATTTTTTCCTTTTGTTAAAAGCAAATTCTTCTTTTCATATAATGTTTTCTGTATCATTAAAAATCAAAAACAATGTCAAAGTCACTACATGTACAGTGAAGATATAACAAACAATAAAAGTGACCTACAAAACAATAAGGGACATACAAATGGATTTTCCTTTAAAAACTATCAAATAGGATCAGGCATAACTGAAAATAGTTCACATTAAAAATAATTTACATTATCTCCAGACTCCTGATGAACATTTCCTCAACAAATGGATGATAAAAATCAGGTACTGCAATGCATATTTTATAGTGCCAATTAACTTTTTACCGGACGACAAAATTTGAGACTTGTTCAAATTGAAAGCATTTGCAGACAACAAATTGAATGTAGCTGAAATGATGGCAGTTGTCTGTGAAACTGTAGACAACCTGGTGGGAAAAGGAGAAAATGGTTACCAGTATCGTATTTTCACCTCTTCCCACAAGGTTTTCAAAGGGCTGTTCCCTCAGGGTCGTTAAAACTCGGGATTGTGTGGTAATGAGTTAAATAGTCAATTACAAGGGCAATAAAAATCACTGTATTCCTGAATCAGCATATTCCACCCTTTACTGGAATTCAAAATTTAAGACAAGCCTAAGTTCAAAGCATTTGCCCTGACAAAGGAAATGTGGCTCGAAGAATGGAATTTGTCTTTGAAAATGAAGTGGGGAAAAAAGGGATAAAATGGTGGTTTCCAACATTTTCAACCTCTTCTTTTCCCACAATGTCCTCAAAAGCATTTTTCAAACAATGGTTGAAACTCTGGTTTGTTTGGGAAGTGGGGGGGGTGGTGGTTCCAGCTTATACATGTAAATACAACACAACAATGTGAGAAGTCCAACTTGTGGCATATGTCTACAGGTACGATAGATATAATTTATCTTGTCTGGATAATCAACCTTAGCAGGATGGGAAATCATGTCATATTTGTTTTGATAAAATGCATAGAACAAAAGCACCACGTGCAGGTTACCTGCCCTTGTTGTATGGGTTCCCCTAATATACCTTACATCCAGTCCGAGTTCCAAATAAATATCTTCAGTAATAACAGAGATATTAAAAAATATCTAAGTTTTTGCAATACCCCGATATTTTCTCCGAAAACAGCCAAGCTAAAATGGTGGAATATAGACAAAATGCTAGGATACGCCATACGTGGCTTTTTACTAAGCAACAAAATTTAAGCCTGGTCCAAAATGTTACTCAAAACAGGAAATTTGTCTATCAAACAGTAAAAAACATTGTGGAAAAAGGAGGGAATGCTGTTTATCAGCCTTTTCTCCTTTTCCAACAATGTATTTTAACCCTTTACTGCACAATGCCGCCTTTTAACGACCTGGGAAAGATGCCTTTTGAAAACTTTGTGGGAAAAGGAGAAAATGCTGGTAACCAGCATTTTCTCCTTTCCCCACAATGTTTTCTACCCCATCAAAGAAAAATTGCACAATTTGAGCCACATTGAAATTGTTGTCTGCAAATGCTTTCAATTTGGACAAGGTTAAAATTTTGTTGTCTGGTAAAGGGTTAAAGCATTCTTCAAAAGCCTTTTTCCTAAGAGTTGTTAACAAGAGCACAGCATCAGATGCCAATGCTCGGCTGCAGGTGCTTCATTTTCAAAGAAAATTCTAATTTGAACAAGAGGGCCACTGGCCCTAAAGCGCTCACCTGAGTAAAGTCATCTACAGTTGATAAAGTTGAAGAGATCCTGGTCTTAATGATGTAAAACACACGAGTGTAAGTGACCTACTTTTTCAACCAATGTGACTACCATATTGCTTCGGCCATAAGTAGACAAAAAACATCGCAAGAAATCAGCCTAAAAACCTGCCTCGACTTATGAGAGAGCCCACGGAAAAATCATGTAGACAATCGATCACAAACTGGCCGCCATTTTGATACGTGATGCATTCAATTCAGTGGTCATTTTCATTGTTGAAATTAGACCAAAATAATTTCAATATTAAGATTTTTCTTATTCAAAATGCCTCTTTGAACCGGAGAGTGTAGATCAGACTAAACAAATTGTGTAAACTGATCTTGATCTATACTAAACGCAAAAGAAACTAGTTCTGTCCAGTTGTGAAAGGCGCGCTAAGGGTTAACACTTTCAACATTTATCGATGATTTAACAAGCAAGTCAAAAGTCACTTTCTACAGGGGCCTGAAAAGTCGTGAGAGAAATGGTTAAAACCATAAACGCGTTGTCCTGAAAGAATAAAAAGTACAGATCCTTTAAATTCTTAACCTTGCTGTTATGTTTATTTACCGGTAATCATTTCTCTGATACATTTTCATATGCATTCTCTTTAGATCTATGATGGCCACAACTTAATCTTTTCAGAAAATAGCCAGAGTTATTTTCTTACAAAACACGTGACATGACTGTCCAGGTGTTCTTGAAATAATCATAAGTGTACGCAAAGAGGCATGACCATGAATGTGTTGAGTGGAAGTCCGTGTGTAACTGGGTATATAGTTCTTCATGCAGAAGAGTTGTAACCGTCCACAATAAACAGTGGCATTACAACTCTGTTGCTACGAGACATTGGCCTGTTATGTCATACCCCAACAGTTGTTTTATGCAAATTTACTTCTCTGAGTGACACATTCAGATTATTTAGTGGACCTGTAATTGACCAATAGACTATGAGAGAAGATGTTGGAGGGGGCGGAGTCTACTGGTCATAAAAATGATTGACAAAAGAAACTGTTTGTGATTGTTGCTATTTGTTCTTTTGACCTGTGTTTTTTCCACTTACATGCTTACAAAGGTAGCCGATGCACACGGTTACATGTTAGATCTCCGATCTGAATTATTTAACCCTTTACCATGCAATCCCGAGTTCTAATGAACCCCATGGAGAAGGCTTTTGAAAACCTTGGGAGAGAAATAAAAATTACAGTTAAACAGTACATATTCTCCTTTTCCCACAATGTGTTCTACCGTCTGCCTCACAAATGTCAATTTTTGAGTCACATATTGTCATCTGCAAATACTTTGACTTTGGAACTATAAAAAGATGGTACGAAACAGTTGGGTACAAAAAATGCATGTGACGAAATAAACACTTTCAACTTTTTATTTTTCAAAACAATGCAGTGCTATTCACGTAACATTATTCAATGATCTGCTTGAGTTAGGGTTGTGATTTTAATAAATGGAACATTGTTATTTTATTGCAGAATTATAAACTCAAATTGAACCTTATAAGGCCTTATCCGACTTGGCAGAAAATCTACCGGTAATTATTTGAAAAAATGAGAAAAAATTCGACCACCGGTAAATCTAATAGTCATATGTTTTCGTCAAATTCTTTTCCATAGCTAAGCAGGACTCAGGTAAATACTTAAAGTACAGGTCGACTTATGAATGAGCCCAAGCAAAATCCTTCCAAAATTCCTCCAAAACACCACCTCGACTTATGACTGAGGTCGACTTATGACTGAAGCAATACGGTAAATTCCAAACTTGTCAAAGATATCATTAAACAAACATTCTGACAAAGTTTCATGAGTATCAGACTGAAAATGTGGCCTCTACCATGCAAAAAAGATTTTTCTAAGATTTGGTCCAGTGACCTACTTTTTGACCAGATGTGACCCACTTTGAAATTTATCCAAAATATCATGAAGGCAAACTTTCTGACACAGTTTCACACAAATCAGGCTGAAAATGAGGCCTCTAGAGTGCACACAAGGTTTATCTAAGATTTGACCATGTGACCTACTTTTTTGCCCAAAATGACCCACTTTCAAACTTGTCTAAGATATCAACAAGATAAACATTCTGACCAATTTTTATAAGTATAAGACTGAAAATGTGGCCTCTTAGATTGCACACAAGGTTTTTCTAAGATTTAGCCCAGTGACCTACTTTTTGACCGGACATGACCCAATTTCAAACTTGTCCAAGATATTATCAAGACAAACATTCTATCCAACTTTCATGAGTTTCAGGCTGAAAATGTAGCCTCTAGAGTGCACACAAGGTTTTTCTAAGATTTAGCCCAGTGACCTATTTTTTGACCCAACATGACCCAATTTCGAACTTGTCCTAGATAGCATCAAGACAAACATTCTGACCAATCTTTCATGTGTTTCAGGCTGAAAATGTGGCCTCTAGAGTGCACACAAGATTTTTCTAAGATTTGGCCCCGTGACCTACTTTCTGACCCAACATTACCCACTTTCGAACTTGTAAAAGATATTATCAAGACAAACATTCTGACCAAGTTTCGTAAGTTTTAGGCTGAAAATGTGGCCTTTAGAGTGCACACAAGGTTTTTCTGAGATTTGGCCCAGTGACCTACTTTTTGAACTGAAATGGCTCAATTTCAAACTTATGCAAGATATTATCAAGTCAAACATTCTGACCAAGATTCAAGAGCATGTGGTCTCTAGAGTGCACACAAGATTTTTCTTAGATTTAGCTCAGTGACCTACTTCTTGACCCGACATGACCCAATTTCAAACTTGTTCAAGAAATTATCAAGACAAACATTCTGACTAAGTTTCATGAGTATATGATTGAAAATGTAGCCTCTAGAGTGCACACAAGGTAATTGTTGATGCCTGGACGACGCTTGCCGGACACAGCATGATCACAAAAGCTCACCTTGAGTACTTCGTGCTCAGGTGTGCTAAAAGGGCTCTTAACTGTGTCAAAAATACTTTGATGGTTGTCTTCCCTTGTTGTATGGGTTCCCCTTTGGCTGGTTAACAACTTGTTAAAATTTGAAGTAAATATCTTCCTAAATAACAGAGATATTGTCCAAGTTTTTGCATGACACCGATGCAGACATGGCTAGGGCAATAACTACATTTCCTTCAAAAACAGTCAAGCTAAAAATTGGGAATGTGTGGTAAAGGATTAATGATACTGTTGTGTTGTCAAAATATTCACGCTCTTTGCAAACACCTTGTCCTGAAATTTTTAGAGTCAGTACTCATCACTTAAAATTTCATGTCAATGTTATTCCACAGACTGTGAATTTTTATGACTCTATTTTAGTGATTTCCCACCCTTTCTAGTGAAATGGATCTTTTCAGCCATCGCAAGACACATACCAGTATGTCATGCCACTGGCTACAGTATTGCAGTAGATACAGAAAAATTTTTATCCAAAATCAAAGTGCAGGGACTGTTTCACACAGGTTTAACAAAGTTTGCATAGGAGTTATACATCCCTGTACATATGGCCTATGTAAGACATATGGAGGCCATATTTTCCACAGAATACAAACAGTTCATTTGATGGGCATCTTTGCTTTTCCAGCAACAACATGTAGAAAGCTTCTGAGATCACAGCCCAACTAATGAAGACTAATATTCATCTCTTAAAAAACAAAATTTACACTTTACATGATACATTGTAAGACACAGCAAAATCAAATAGCTACCTTTTTAACTATATTCCAAAGAGTAAAGTATAGTTTCATCATTACACGAGAACTACAATGTGACAATACTGTACTTGCTTTCTTCACCAAAACTTTTGCTGCAGATGCTCATATGAATTTTAATAATTTGAGACAAACCATGGAAGTCATACATGTACCTACAACGCAAGCTTTGATCAAGAGCTCCAGAATAAGAAAAATCCTACTCTTGACCACCTCTAAACTCTTTACCACAAAATCTTGAGTTTTAATAATCCTGCAAAAGAAAGCTTTTGAAAACCTTGTGGAAAAAGAAGAAAATGCTGGTAACCAACATTTTCTTCTTTTCCCAAAACGTTTTCTACCCTATGAAAGACAGAGATCAATATTTTAGGTACAGTTATTTTGTCGTACGCAAATGTTTTCAATTTGAACTAGTCCAAAAGTATGACATTTGGTATAGGGTGAACTCATTACCTCCTCCAATGGACTGTCATCCTGTTGATGAATTTTGAAAACATTATGTCAAACATGGTAACCTATTTCGACACAATGCTTTCCCTTGAAGTAATGTATTAATTAATCTTTCATATGTAACAAATAATAATCCTGTTTTAACAGCCATGATAAAAAGGCTTTTAAAACCATTGTTGGAAAAGGAGAAAATGATGGTAACCAGCCGTTTTCACCTCTTCCCACAGTATTTTCTATCATTTCAAACACAAATCTAGTCATTTGAGACATTTGATAAGGACATGCAGATGAGAAATAAAAGAGGGCAAACCCTTTACAAAACATTCCTGAATTTTAACAACCCTAAGGAAGAAGACTTTTGAAATCACTGTGGAAAAAGAAGAAAAGGCTGGTAGCCAACGTTTTCTCCTTTTTTCCACGATGTTTTCTATCCCATCAAGGAAAAATTTTGTCATTTGAGCCACATTTGTCTTCTGCAAATGCTTTCAATTTGGACAAGTCTACAATTTTTGTGTTTGATAAAGGCTTAAACCACATGGATATATCTTTGAGAGGTAGAAAACATTGTGGCAAAAGGAGAAAATAATAGTTACCAGCATGTTCTGCTTTTCCAAGAGCCCTCTTCCTCAGGATTGTCAAAACTGTATTGTTTGGTAAAATGTTAAATCTGTCTGCTGCAAATTTGTTTTAGGAGGTAGAGAGTTAAAAATAAGGAATAAACAAAATCTTCAATAACAACATTATGAGACATGCAATCATCTAAATATTCACGAAATATTCTAAAAACTGTTACAAACTTCACCTTCAGAGTGCAAAATAAATGAAATAGTCCTTTTCAGTCGGACAAAATTATTAACGGTTGACTGTAAGGGTTAGATCATCAACCTCTCACATCAAAGGTTTTGGTTATATGAGGGTTCATCCTCTGGAACTACCTGCATCATACCTTAACCCTTAACTCATTACCACACAAAAAAAATTGAGACTTGTCCAAATTGAGAACATTTGCACACAACATATTAAAGTTGGCTCAAATGACAAAAATTGTCTGTGATAGGGTAGAAAACATTGGGGGAAAAAAGGAGAAATTACTGGCTACTGGCATTTTCTCCTTTTTCAACAGTGTTTTAACAAGCCTTCTCTTTCAGGGTCGTTAAAAGTCGGAATTCTTTGGTAAAGGGTTAAAGCGCTTTTTACGACTGTAGTTTATAGTTGCCTTTGTGGTAAGTGTAGATCAAGATCAGACTGCACAAAACTTGCAGTCTGATCTTTGATCTAATCTGTCAACTTTGCTAAATCTTATAGACAACAGCAACAATGAAATTACAATTCTTTTGGTCTTACATTTTGACTGAAAATGTGTGTCGGGTGTATTCCGTGCCCTAAGGGCTAAGAACTGATAAAGGTCTCCAGGAAGTAATCCTCAAGAGCGATCAACATAACTTGAACGGACTTGTTTCACAATTGATGTATTAATTAACAGGTATAAACTAAACAAACTTTAACCTGAAATTGTGATTCAAGGCTGTAGAAGTGTAGGATCAAGACCAGACTACACATTCACAGGAGTCTGATCTTGATCTGCAGAGACAGCTGAAATTGTGCACGGCATACTAAGGGTTTGAATGAACACAAGCCTACTAGCCAAGTATCAGCTTAGCTCTTTACCAGATGACAAAATTGTAGACTTTTCCATACTGAAAATATCTACAGAAAACCATATGAATATGGCACGATTTGCAAGATTTGTTCTTAAAAAAGAAGGAAGAATTTTGTGAAAAGGAGAAAACGCTGGTTTTTCCCTCAATGTTTTCAAAAGCATTATTCTGTGGGTCACTAAAACACGGGAATTTTTGGTAAAGAGTAAAAATAGTTTGCTGAAACATTAGGGTAACTTCAAGCAAAAGAAATTAGCAAGGCTAAGACCAAAAAAAAGAGAGATTTTTTTTCAAGTTCAACAGAGCTACAAGTAGGATAAGTTTTCAAAAGCAAGCTTTCATACAATCTTAACTCTTTACCAAGCTACAAAAAAATGTAGACTTGTCCACTAGTTGATATAATCTCGCCTATCTTTTGAACAATCTAGGGGCATGTGGATATCTTAATTTTTTATCAGATGACAAAACTTTTCCATTACAAACAAATTTTGCTGGAATTAAATTAACTTTTTACCAAACAGCCAAATTCTAGACTCGTCCAAATTGAAAACATTTGCAGATCTATGACAATTACAATCTACAGCTGGAATTATGCCTTTTGGCTATGAAAGGGTAGAAAACGTAGGGAAAAAGAGAAAATGCTGGTTACCAGTATTTTCTTTTCCCATAATGTTTTCAACAGCTTTCTTTATCAGTGTTGTTGAAACTTGGGGTTGTGTGGTAAAAGGTTAAATGTGGCAAAAATGATTGAATAAGTGTGTGAAAAGGTAGAGAAAACATCACTGGAAAAGGAGAAAAGGCTTGTTTCTAGCATATTTTCTGATTTTCCAGAATTGTTTTAACCCTTTACCAAACAATCCTGAGTTTTGACGATTCCGGAGAAAGAATGCTTGCAAAAACAGTAGCCAGTAACCAGCAGTTTCTCCTTTTCCCACAATGTATTCTACCCTATCAAAGGAAAATTCTATCATTTTAGACATCTACTTTGACATCTGTAGGCGGTTTCCATTTGAATGTCTAACATTTTGACTGTCCAGTAAAGAGTTAAAAAGCCTCTTTCAGAGGTTTACAATCACAGGCTTGTCTGGTGCAGGGTTTAACATTTATATCATCCCTTGAACTACAACAACAACATTACAAATGTTACCATAACATCATATTTCGCGAACTGTGGAAGGTTTCTATAGGAGGTATACTATTACCCTCAGAGACATTCTGTCGGTATGATTCACCTGTCCTCACATCAACACCGTGGGGGAGACTGTGCCGATAGTCTGGTTGTCGAATGTCCAGCATGTCAGGTGGTCTGTATGGGTCAGATCTCCCAGCCAAACTAAATCTGTAAGGATCTGGTGGTCTTAAAGTACTATGCTCTGACATAGGATACCTATAATGTTCTGGAAGATGAATATCATTATGAACTGGAAGAGAATGCCTGTATGATTCTGAAACCCTGATGTCATTCCATGCCGGCAAAGCACCCCTGCTGTAATCTCCAAGCCGCATATCACTCTGGGGAGTGCCAAGAGGATGGGATGTAATTGGAGGGGTAATGGCTGGCTGAGTGATACTTGGTTGTGAAATTGCTGATCTTACCTCTTCTCTTTGATGCAGCTCATAATTGTCTGGTTGATGAGGTCTAAAGTATTTTGTCTGTTCAAGTTGGTTAATTACAGTCTCAGAGCCCTGTATAGAATGTGTTATCATGTCTTCTGATGCAATATTCTTTCTAACAAAAGACTCTAGTTCATTTACATCTTCGATTTTTCTTGCATCTTCTTCATTTTTCCTTCTTTCCTCAACTTTCCTCTTATCTTCTTCAACATTCCCTCTATCTTCAATTTTCCTTACATCTTCTTCAACTTTTTCATCTTCTTCAATTCTTTCACCGTATTTCTCAGGCTCACTGACTTCTCCATTTGTGATCTTGTTTTCTTCAGGAAAAGGCTCAGTGCCAGCTTCAATATCTTCTTTCTCTTTCTTAGGTATTTCACAGTTAGGTTGTTTGGCTAAATCAAACTGCTTCATGTAATCTACCTGATCTAATTCTTCCTCAGTTTGTTCATCATACTCTGTAATAACAGGTTTCTTTTCTTCAGCAGACTTTTTCCTGGCTTCTCTTTTTGCCTTTTTCCTTGCAGCTTTTGCCTCTTTCCTTCTTCTTTTTCTCTCTGCTTTCTCAGCTTTTTCTTCCTTAGTTCTCTTTTTCTTTGGACTTTTCTCTCTGTCCTTCTCTTCTTTGGCTCTCTTGCTTTTATGTTTCTTAGATTTTCGAATTTTTGGTTCATCCGGATGTTTAGAATTATAATGCTTTGTAAGGCTTCCTTTCAGTGTATAACTGGCATCACAGTATTTACATTTATACTTCTTGGTCTTAGTCTTAATCTTGATCTTTATCTGTTTAACATGAGTAGCTTTATGTTTATTGAAAGCATCTTTTTTCTGAAATGTGGCATTGCATTCCTCACATTTGTATTTCTTTGGCCTTGAGTGGATCAGTAAATGATTTTTCAACCTACTCTTGCAAGCAAATCGACTGTCACACAAATCACATTTGTATGGTTTTTCTCCTGTATGGGTCATATAATGACGTTGTAGGCCTGCCTTTACAGCAAACCTCATACCACACATACCACAGGCAAAAGGTTTCTCACCAGTGTGTCGTCTTAGATGAACTGTCAGGTTAATTTGCTTTATAAACTTCCTGTCACACAAATGGCAATGAAAAGGTCTTTCTCCTGTATGTATCATTAAATGGGATCTCAAGTGTTGTTTCTGGTTAAAAGTCTTACCACAAAGAGAGCATCTAAAGTTCTTATCATCTGAATGAGTTAATGTATGGGTTCTTAGTTCTTCTTCCAAATTAAACCCTGCACCACACAACTCACAATGGAATGGAAATTTCTCTATATGAGTCTCTCTATGCTTTTTTAAATCAGACTTTTTCTTGAATTTTTCAGAACAAAAGTTGCATTGTAATTCTTTTTCCTTCGTGTGTGTCCTCATATGTTCTCTACGCAATTTCTTTGTGGCAAAGCTTTCCCCACAAATGTCACACTTGAAGGTTTTCTCTGTATGGACCATTAATATGTGTTTCTTCAATTTTCGCTTTGCAACGAATCCAAGATTACACTGCTCACATTTGTGTGGTTTATCATTTGTGTGGGTTTTGTAATGGCGCTGAAGCCTTGCCTTCACAGCAAACCTCATACCACATATATCACAAGGAAAAGGTTTTTCTCCCGTATGTTTCCTCATATGGACTGTCAAATTGATATCTTTATTAAACTTGGCATCACAATATGTGCAGTGATAGGGCTTTTCACCTGTGTGGATCATGATATGTGACCTTAAGTGCTGCTTTGTTGTAAAAGCCTTCTCACATACAGTACATTTGTAATTTCTTGGTTTAGGTGGCCGCTCTCCAATTGGAACCTGCTTGTTTACTGAAGTTGAACTCTGAGATGTGCGAGGAGTTTGGGTTCGATGCTGAACTTTTGGAGCTGGTTCTGTTATGTATGGTTTTTCGTCAGTGTGGATTCTCATGTGAATTTTCAAATGTTCTTTTTGTGAAAACATGGAATTGCATGTTAGACATTTAAACTGATTATCCTTGATGTGGCATGCCTCATGCAGCTTTAACTGTTCTTCTGTGGGGAAGTAGGCTACACACAGTTCGCAACTGAACTGGTTCAGGGATGTAGGAGGTGCTGGAGGTGCATACATCTGCTGCTCTTGTGAGAAAGGGGGATTGTTATTGTGCATCAGCATATGTGTATTGAGGTCCTCTTCCTGGGAAAAGTTGGCCCCACAAAAGTTACAAATGTAAGGTCTCTCAGCATTGTGCATTAGTTGATGGGAAGTAAGATGTTGCTGTGATGAGAATTCTGCACCACAGAAGTTACAAATAAATAGCTTTTCTTTAGTATGAATCAATTGATGGGCATGTAAATGGTGCTCTGCAGGAAACTTTAATCCACAATAATTACAAATATACTGCTTCTCAGGTATAACAGGATGCATTGTCTGGTGGGCAGAATGATACTGATCATGTGGGGGGTACATAAACTGCTTTTCATGGCCATGCATCATGATTTCATGGTTTTTCAATTGCTGCTCCATAGGAAATTTTACCCCACAGTAGTTACACATGTACTGCTTATGACAGGCACGCATAATCTGATGGGTCTTAAGCTGCTGTTCTTGAAAGAAAGTGGCTCCACAGAGATTGCATGTGTAATGCTTTTCTGCAGCATGCATCAAGACATGGGCATTGAGAAGATGTTCTTGGTTGAAGCTGTCACCACACAAGTAACAAATATAGGGATTTTCTCCCTGATGCATAAGTTGGTGAACATTTATGTAACTCATTTTTCAAATCTTGGAAACAAGTTTCGAGAAAAAATTCCCTATCTTGTTTACAGTCATCAAACAGTTCCAGGGTATAAAAACACCATGCCCTCCACCAGTTTTTCTTTCAAATGGATTTCAGTCTTTCTCCATCTTTCCAAAACAACATCACACACCAAATAATAGATATCAGTCATCTGTGAAAGTCTACCATGTTGATCAAAATCTGAAAATAAATAACAAATTTTCATAATATATTCGTTCATTCTGTACAATGTTTATGCTGTCATAGAACCAATGAATCTGATATTAGTTTTATCTACAAGTGTTTGCGTTAACGTTACAGTGTTTATTCTAGACAGGGGCAATTGTGCCATACATGCTAAAATTTCCTGAATTCCTAAATACTGCTGCATAATGCGCAACAAAGCACATACATTTTTGAAGGAAAGAAAAGAAATGAGGGAGACAAACAGGATAAAATTTACAAAGTGGAAGGAAATCAAAAGAAATTTTCAAGGACTGAAAACAATGCAGGGAGGTAGCTGAATGACATGAAAAAACCTGATCATTGCCTATATGTTCTACTTTTAGATCACTTCTAGACAATTCTGCAAAACAGGAAAAGTCCTATTTCTCTCCACTTTCAAGCAGTTAAAACTTACAGCTGGTAAATTCAGATTTTAAAATCATTATCTTTTGACATCAGAAACAGTGTATTTGACACCAGAGACAGTGTATCTAGGAAAATCTGCAACCACTCCATTTCAAATAACCTTTTGTCTCATAATCCCAAGTTTTAATGACCCTAAAAAAGTATACTTTTGAAATCATTGTTAAGAAAGGAGAAAATGCTGGGGACCAGCTTTTCCTCCTATTCAAACAATGGTTCCAAGTTTTTCAGAGACCACTCCAATCATTTGTGCCACCTCTAGTTTGTCATCTGCAAATAATTTCAATTTGGACCAGTCTATAATTTTTTTGTGCGGTAAAGAGTTAATCATGATATTGGTCAAATACATCAGACAAATGTAATCAAATAGCAGATGCCTTTTCCTTTCGATCGAGTTTAAAGTTTTATTTATGCCTTAACCCTTTCCCAAACAACAAATTTTGGACAGGTCCAAATTGAAAGAGTTTGCAGACAACAATTTTAAATTTGATGAAAATGGCAGAAAGTTCTCAAAAAGGGTAGAAAACACTGTGGGAAAAGGAGAAATTGCTCGTTACGAGCATTTTCTCCTTTTCCCACGGCGTTTTCAAAACACTTGTACTGCAGACACGTGAAAACCAGGGCTTGTTTGGGAAGGGGTTAAGTGATGAAGGTTAGCAATTTCTTACTAATTTCACTTCTGCTGAAGACTGGCTCTCGCAGACAAGCTACAATATGTGGCCACAAGTATTTCATCAAATTCCAAATGCCCACTGACTTACATGCATTTTTTGGTGTTAGATAATATTCATTACAATGCTACTGATCACGCGATGTTCAAGAAAACTATACTGCTAGAAAGCATGGTTACAGGAGCTGCAGTTTGACAGACAACATGGATAAGGAGATCTGTCACAAAAACACATGACTATTTTAATTTCACTCCATACATACCAAAATTACATGTTGAATTTGTGGCTCGATTTTTTAGCTTTTTTATGTCAAAAAAGGCCTTTTGAAACATTAACTGTGCATCATAATATCATTACTTGTTTTAATTCTCGGAAGAAAATTTAACTACAAGATTTCCTTCACATGTGGCAGATTTTGGCACCTTTAAACGAAATTGTAGCAAAAATTATTCAGGCAGACAAGGGAGCCACAAAATATACATGAAAATATTTGGTAACCCACTCTGTGTTAAGAACAAAGCCTGGTACCCACTTACAAGGCAGACTACCTCCGATGTACACATTTTTTTTTTGTTTGCCATGCAATACAAAATACTATCTAATTTGTATGTGCAGTGTACGTAATTTTTTTTTTCCTTTTTGTATGTGCATACTTTTGACACTGGGTGCATGCACGCAAGCGCAAGGCATTTGCAGTCCGACAAATCACCGAACTACTGAAATGCCACCGAATTAGGAATTCGGTGATCACCGAAGCACCTAAATACCCCTATTTTTTCATTATTGAGATCAGATAACTGATAAGAATGCAGGATTTTTCTTTCTTTTTTTTTTTTTAAACAGAAAAAGTGTGTAATCAAAGTTAATCATCATTATTGAGAAGAATGATGTTGTTAATATATTCTGATCATTGATTTTACTTGGAGAACAATCACCGAAACACTTGCATGTCTGGTCTGTTACACACTGAAATACAAGATCTTGATTATGCCACTGTAGACTAAGGAATTATCAGTATGACGTTATCACTTCTATTTATTATTTCTTTGAATGATAAATACACACACAAAATCATTTGCGAACAAAGTACACCCATATCAAACATTACATGATGTAAGTCTCTGATCCGTCAAAACGCACAAGTAGCTTGGCACATTCTGTTCTGATATAGTGAAGCAATCATAATTGAAGGCGTTCCGCTGATATGGTCCAACTTATTTGATGTATAAATTTTGTCATTGTAATTTTTAAAGTGACATGGTTATTATTAACATTCTATCGGTGGAGTTAAATTTGTCTGAACCTTTTTTTGCCTGATAACATGTTAACCACAGATTCAAAATGGCTGTCGGTTCTGGGCCCCTGTTGGTTTCCTAATTCAGTGATTTTTAATTCCATATGCCTAATATAAAACAAGAGGGCCATGATGGCCCTGGATCGCTCACCTGAGTAGAGTGCCTTAAAGGCATTTCTTTAATTTGACCAAGTGACCTGGTTTATGACCCCAGGTGACCCAATTTCAAGCTCGTATTTCACAAAGATAAACATTCTGACCAATTTTCAAGTCAACTGAGCAAAAAATGTAGCCTCTAGAGTGCCTTAACCCTTTCCCAAACAAGCCCTGGTTTTCACGTGTCTACAGTACAAGTCTTTTGAAAACACTGTGGGAAAAGGAGAAATTGCTCGTAATGAGCAATTTCTCCTTTTCCCACAGTGTTTTCTACCCTTTTTGATAACTTTCTGCCATTCTCATTAAATTTGAAATTGCCGTCTGCAAACTCTTTCAATTTGGACCAGTCCAAAATTTGTCGTTTGGGAAAGGGTTAAAAGTATTTCATTAATTTGACCTAGTGACCTAGATTATGACCCCAGGTGACCCAAATTTGAACTGGTCTTGGACTTTATCAAAAGAAACATTTTAACCAATTTTCAAATCAGCTGAATAATAAATGTGGCCTCTAGAGTGCCCACTAGCTATTTCTTTAATTTGACCAAGTAACCTAGTTTATGACCCCAGTTGACCCAAATTTAGACTCATGTGAGATTTTATAAAGACAAACATTCTGACCAGTTTTCAAGGCAATTTAGCAAATAATGTGGTCTCAAGAGTGCCCACAAGGTATTTCTTTAATTTGACCTAGAGACCTAGTTTATGGTTCCAGGTGACCCATATCCAAACTCATCTGATATTTCATCAAGACAAACATTCTGGCCAAATTTCAGGTCATTTGAGCAATAAATGTGGCCTCCAGAGTGCAAACAAGGTATTTCTTTAATTTGACCCAGTGACCTAGTTTATGACCCCAGTTGACCCAAATTCAGACTTATGTGAGATTTTATAAAGACAAACATTCTGGCAAAATTTCAGGTCATTTGAGCAATAAATGTGGCCTCCAGAGTGCCAACAAGGAATTCCTTTAATTTGACCTAGTGACCTAGTTTATGACCCAAAATGACCCAATTTTGAACTCAATGAACTTGTTGTGCTTAGATGGGCAAACAAACTTAGAAGAGAATCACTACATACCAAATATCAAAGCTCTATGCCATCCAGTTTCAAAGAAGAATTTTTAAGTTTTCCTTGTTTGTTCCTATGTTCGAACTTGTGACCCCCCCCCCCCCCGGGCTGGGCCAGTTTTGACCCAAGCAGCATCCTTGGAACAAACTTGGTGGAGGTCCGCTAGGAGATGCAACATACCAAATATCAAAGCTCTACACCTTCCCATTTAAGAGAAAAAGAAATTTAAAGTTTTCCTTCTTTGTTCCTATGTTCGAACTTGTGACCCCTAGAGCGGGGCCAGTTTTGACCCCAGAAGCATCATATGAACAAACTTTGTAGAGGTCCACTCTGAGATGCAACATACCAAATATCAAAGCTCCACGCCTTTAGGTTTCAGAAAAGAAGAATTTTAAAGTTTTCCTTCTTTGTTCCTATGTTCGAACTTGTGACCCCTGGGGCTGGGCCAGTTTTGACCCCAAGGTCATTATATGAACAAAATTGGTAGAGGTCCACTTGAAGATGCTACAAACCAAATATCAAAGCTCCACGCCTTCCTGTTTCAGAGAGGCAGATTTTTAACGTTTTCCTTCTTTGTTCCTATGTTCGAACTTGTGACCCCCGGGGCTTGACCAGTTTTGACCCCAAGGGCATCATATGAACAAACTATGTAGAGGTCCACTAGGAGATGCTACATGCCAAATATCAAAGCTCTATGCCTTCTAGTTTTAGGGAAGAAGGTTTTTAAATTTTCCTTCTTGTTCCTATGTTTAATCTTGTGACCCCCGGGGCGGGGCCAGTTTTGACCCCAGGGACATCATATGAACAAACTTGGTAGAGGTCCACTAGGAGATGCTACATACCAAATATCAAAGCTCTACGCCTTCAAGTTTCAGAGAAGAAGATTTTTAAAGTTTTCCTTCTTTGTTACTATGCTCGAGCTTGTGACCCCCAGGGCAGGGCCAGTTTTGACCCCAAGGGCATCATATGAACAAACTTGGTAGAAGTCCACTAGGAGATGCTACATGCCAAATATCAAAGCTCTATGCCTTCTAGTTTTAGAGAAGAAGGTTTTTAAAATTTTCCTTCTTGTTCCTATGTTTAAACTTGTGACCCCCAGGGCGGGGCCAGTTTTGACCCCAGGGACATCATATGAACAAACTTGGTAGAGGTCCACTAGGAGATGCTACATACCAAATATCGAAGCTCTACGCCTTCAAGTTTCAGAGAAGAAGATTTTTAAAGTTTTCCTTCTTTGTTACCATGCTCGAGCTTGTGACCCCCGTGGTGGGCCAGTTTTGACCCCAGTGGCATCATATGAACAAACTTGGTAGAGGTCCACTAGGAGATGCTACATACCAAATATCAAAGCTCTACGCCTTCTAGTTTCAGAGAAGAAGATTTTCAAAGATTTTGCTATTTTTTTCCTTTTGGTTGCCATGGCAACCAGAGTTATGGGTGGAATTCAATCTCTTGAACAATTTTGGTACAGCTTCACCCAAGGAACATCCCTGCCAAGTTTCATCAAGATTGGCCCAGTGGTTTAGGAGGAGAAGATGTTTAACCCTTTCCCAAACAAGCCCTGGTTTTCACGTGTCTGCAGTACAAGTCTTTTGAAAACACTGTGGGAAAAGGAGAAATTGCTCATAACGAGCAATTTCTCCTTTTCCCACAGTGTTTTCTACACTTTTTGAGAACTTTCTGCCATTTTCATCACATTCAAAATTGTCGTCTGCAAACTCTTTCAATTTGGACCAGTCCAAAATTTGTCGTTTGGGAAAGGGTTAAAGAAATTGTGGACGACACACGACAGACGACGGAATTGGGCGATCACAAAAGCTCACCTTGAGCACTTTGTGCTCAGGTGAGCTAACAAGAGGGCCATGATGCCCCTGGATCGCTCACCTGAGTCAATAGGCGAAATTTCACTCCAGGGTCATAATGACCCGATTTAAAACTCATCTGAGATATTATTAAGACAAACATTTTGACCAACCGTCAGGTCAATTGAGCTGAAAATGTGGCCTCCAGAGTGTCCAAAATGTCTTTCTTCAATTTGACCTAGTGACCTAGTTTATGACCCTATGTGACCATATTTCAAACTCATCCGCGACATCAAAACAAACTTGTTGACCAAGGTTCAGGTGAATTGGGCAAGAACTGCCGCCTCTAAGAGTGCCCACAAGGTATTTCTGTAATTTGACCTCTGGACCTAGATTATGACCCTATGTGACCCACTTTCAAATCCACTCAAGATATCATCAAGTCAAACATGCTGACAAATTTTCAGGTCAGTTGAGCAAAACCTGTGGCCTCTACAGTGCCCACAATACATTTCTTTAATCTGACCCAGTGACGCAGTTAATGACTCTATGAGACCAAATTTCTAATTGATCCGAGATATCATCAAGTCAAATATGTAGACCAATTTTCAGGTCAGTTTAGCTAGAATTGTGGCGTCTAGAGTGCCCACAATGTATTTCTTCAATGTGACCCAGTGACATTGTTTATGACCCTATGTGACCCAATTTTGAACTCCTCCAAGATATCATCAAGACAAAAAATGTGGCATCTAGAGTGCCCACAAGGTATTTCTTTAATTTGACCTAGTGACCTACTTTATGACCCCAGATGACCCAATTTCAATCTCATCCGAGATTTAATTAAGGCAAACATTCTGATAAATTTTCAAGTCAATTGAGCAAAAAAAGTGGCCTCTAGAGTGCCCACACGGTATTTCTTTAATTTGACCTTAGTGACCTAGTTTATGACCCTAGCAGCATGCCCACTGGGTTTTCAATTTGGGGGTACATGTACCTTCCAGGTTTTGAACTGGGGGTACAGAGAAAAAATTGGGGGTACACTGTACCAGGGCTCGAAATTAACTTTTTTTGCCACTAGCAAATTTTTGCTAGTGGACAAAATTTTTACTAGTAAAAACTGACGCTCACTGGCAAATTTTACTAAATTTTTAACATTCATTAAAATGGATGTCAAAAAGATAGAAAGATTTGTTGGTGCCCAGTGGGATGATGATGTATTCAATATTCTGTAATACTGTTAACTGAGTAGGTTCTCATGATGTTATTTATAAAAAGAAAAAAATGTGAAAACAGGCTGTATACGAATTGTAATTGGTACGAATCATCATTATTTCCTACTCGAGACTTGTAGTGTTCCAAGCTATTAATAACTGTACAAAATACACTATAAGATCTTTCAATATTTATGGTTAAAACAATGTTTTACTATTACCGATGACGTTTGATCCGGATTGTATAGACAACAATCGTCCGCTTAGACATTGTTGTCATGTGCTAAAAATAGACTGGTTTACGATTTGCAAAAAATTCCATAGCTGAATGGAACCGTAAGAGCTCAGATTAGGATTGTAAACCAGTCGGCATGGTATAAAACGCAAACCAGTCACAACTGGGTCATTACGGTCGGCAAACAAATTTTCATTTGTACTCGCCAAAAAATGCTAGTGGTCGTAAAATCTACTCGCAAAATCAATTTTCCACTCGCATTTTGCGAGTTTGCTAGTGTTAATTTCGAGCCCTGTGTACCCTCTAGGTTTTGAATTGGGAGTACAAAGAAAAATTAGGGGGTACAGAGTAACTTTGGGCCGTTTCAGTTTTATTAATGAATTTTAACACCCTAGCTCCTTTACCATAATGAATGGGGGATCTTAATTAAATTTGTAAATTGTGCATTTGGTGATTATATGGATGCATCATATGTCTCCAGGGCATGCACATACTTAGATATAATCGCAACAGCAGTCAGGGTTTAAAAGCCGAACAAGGCCATTAGTTTTGATTACCAGATTTCCTGTGCACGTGGTAGATATTGACACCTAAAAAAATCGTAGCGAAAATTATTAGATAGACGAGGGAGCCGCAAAATATATATAGTGAAAATATTTGGTAACCCGCTCTATGTCGAGGACAAAGCGTGGTACCCATTTACGAGGAAAACTACTTTCGTTTTGTTTGTTTGGCATGCAATACAAAATGGTATCTAATTTGTACTTGCAGTGTACGTAATTACTTTCCTTTTTGTACGTGCATACTTTTGACAGTGTGTGCATGCACATAAGCACAAAAAATTTGTACGCACGGAGTAGAATTCATATGTGAATTACGTACTGCAGTACGTGATTGGGCACCCTGCCTAGGTGACCCAAATTCGAGCTTTTCCAAGACTTCATCAAGACAAACATTCTGACCAATTTTCAGGTCAAATGAGTAAGAAATGTGGCCTCTAGAGTGTCCACAAGCCATAATGGTAATTATGTAAAATTTACATATCTGGAATTACTACTTGTAAAACGATTTCATTTGAAATATAAACTAAAGTTGTAATGTATTTTATGCACATGTGTATGTTTTTGTTCATACTTGATCTTTGAAACTGTCCAAATTTGAATGTTTTTGAAAAAAAAAAAAGTTGTTTTATGGCAGACAGTACATTCCCATCGGAATCACTGCTTGATGTGGCTTGATCTGCTGTGCTGCGTGAAGCAGACGCTAAAAATGCTGCAGTTTACTTTGACATGGCATTTTTTCTGCAAACAGAACAAACTGGCAACAAGAACTTTTATCTACCGGAAGCCATGTTAAATGCGAGGTAAAATACTGAGAACCCGACTAAGAATTTGACGGGACCTGTATTTATGACAACTGTTCGCAGTGCTTTACTTTAATAAAGCGTAAACCATTCTTATTCTATAAATAAATAACTGGAAAACCACTTTTACCCAAAATAAACCCTGTAGCGGGATAAAAAAAAGAACCATGTTCATCTGATAATCCAGGGTTTTAGCTAGCCTCTGAAATTCAGGAGTCATTGACCCCTTGACCCTAAAATTTTAGGGGTCAAATCTAATTTTTCAAGAGTCAAACCAAAAAAATTCAAGAGTCAAAATGGAAAATTATGGAGTCTTCAGTCAACAATTTGTTGTTATTGTTGGATTTATTATCAATATTGCAATAAAGATGTGAAGTTAATAATTGATTAGTAAAATTTTACATTTCAAAGAGCTAGGACCCCCCCCCTTTCCTCCTCTCCCCAAACACAATATGTTCAAGGAGGCTAAAGTTAAAACCTTGTCGACCTAAACAATCAATAAAAAATATGGTTAATAAATTTCACTCAGAATTCCCTTTTAAAACTTTGCTGAAACGAAGGTAAGATTTATTATCCAATTTCTAGTACCATCCAGAAATAGGTAAAGTATTATAATTTTCTTGGGCCTAAATAATTAAAGTTATTTTTATTAATAAGGACAGTGTAAGGTATCTTTTCGTATGAAATGAGATGCAGATACATGTTTCATAGGTTATTTTTTTTCAATTTACTGTTTTTAATAAAATTAAAAAAAGTATGATCATTATTCGGTACAAATGTTGAGCAAAATGGTAGACATCGGTGAGTGAAGATGTTTTACAATATCTATACATCAGTGGTTAAACTTCAAAAGGATACACCAATATACTGAATTTATTGCCCTCTCTATCACTTTTAGCAAGGTTAGTGCCAGTTATAAACCTAGGATTATCATAGGTAACAAGTCAATTATCACGTTCCGGTCACACTTATGCAGCAGTTTAACACCATTCTGAAGATTTTCACGCCTTTAACATGATTATCTTTTGATATGATTGTTGTTTGATATATTTTTGATGCATCTCTGAAAATTTTTGGGGGTGAAAATGACCCCTTGTTCGGAATTTTCTGTGCGTCAAAAAAGGGAATTCGAAGATTTTTGTGCGTCAAAACCCGGGTTTACGGGTCTAACTAAAGCCCTGTAATCATAGTGATACAAAGTGTACCTAGAACAGACTTGGATTAATGACGATTTATTCAATTTCCAAGATGATTTAGATTTAGAGAAGATGCGTCACTGATGACGGTCATTTGAAATAAAATTGCGTCATTGAAGCAGGATTTGTGCATCATGGAAAACCCTGTCGAGTCTGATTTTCCCAAAGAATTGTGGGTAATGTCACCTGATCAGTAACACATGTCAAGTGAAGAGGATTCATATTCAAATCAATATCATGTCACACTAGAAATAGACAGAACAACATCGCAGACGACCATCCTGTTACTTAACTCTTTACCAAACAAAATTTTAGACTGGTCCAGTTTGAAAGCACTTGCAAAAAAGCAAAAATATGGCATAAATGATGGGACTTGTACCAGATGGACATGAAAACATTGTTGGAAAAGGAGAAACAGCTGGTGACCAGCATTTTCTTGTTTTCCCACAATGTTTTCAAAATTCCTCGTTCTCAGGGTTGTTAAAGCTCGGGATTGTGTGGTAAAGGGTTATATGCCACAACTGTCGCATTTTAGCAGATTTGTATAGCAAATCTGCTTACTGTGATCGTTCTGACCGGAACCAAATACATCATGCGTAATGATGCATGCGCGTTCACATTGTACTTTGATATTGGCTTGACCCGAACCAAATATACTGTCATTCATGCTTGCGCGCATTCTACTTTCAGTTTTAGCTAAATACGCCTCAAGCTCGCTTTTGTCACTACAGTATATACTGACCTACACATGGATACATATTTATTCCAAAAGCTAATACCAGCAAAAAACTGCATAAGATTGGCGGATCAAATTACTACTCCTTACACAGCAATAGAATAATAGTTACAGTGTGGCCTAGTCGGCAGAACGATTTTGACTTTCCCTGCCCTTGCTTACTCCATTTTAAAATGATTGCACATGTGTTGCATGTGATATTACTTTTTTATTACAATATATTACAGCTTTATGCTACTCCACAATTCCGCTTTCCAGGACTTTGAGTCCTTTGATTTATTGCATATAAACACTCTTTGTTTTTTCAATTGCAAAGAAAATATATCTAGTTGTATTTAACAGTATTTTACACAATAATTTGATTAACAACATGAACACTAAATTGCTTCCTTAGAGTGTTGGATTTGTCATAGGACTGATGAAAAACAATGAGAAAAGGAGGAAATGCTGCTTACCAGCATTTCTCCTTCCCCCAAATTGTTTTTTCAATAGGTGATTTCTTCAGGATTGTTAAACTACTGGGTGAAGCTGCATACTCCACACCTGTGTAGTAGGTTACCTGTATCTTGATACCCTTTATTTCAGCACTTTACCAATTAAAGCTGCAAGTGGCTGAATATTCATTGGAATCTAAATAAATGTGCCTGATATTGTGAAAGAGAAAAATGTGTCTTTGAACATGATTTAGTTGTTTCTGCATGATTGTAAAGCCTTGTTCGCCAAACATTTTTTGGATTGTCTATCGTAACAACTCTTCACTGCGTCCTACTTCGCAAATTCCACGCTCTTTACCCCACCCACTTTACACTTTACAAACTGTCAAATTGACTCTGTTTAAGGTAATTTTAACATTGACTCGATCAAACGCTTCATAATTTATACGCATATCCATGGCTAAAGAAAACTTTAGTGATCTTCTTGGTCACAAAGTCCACACAAAGGTTTCTTTCTGTTCCCGTTTCGGATACTAATGGCGAGTCCAAACAAAGATTTAGGTCACGCCTTGCTTTCATCGTTTACATGGATTTTCAAAAGAAGTTCACATATTTTCTCCTAATCATAAACCCTTTTGGTTACATTTGACACATACAATGATAGACCAATGTGTTATAGATCAAAACCTGCCTTTAAAGTGTCATACTTACAATTCAAAACAGTCAATCTTCAACTTGATTTCATTACAAATGGCGCCTGTTACGGAAAGGGACGGAAGATGGGTTTAGTTGCTTACCGACAAGAACAGTCAGTACGGTGTTGGTGATTTTTCAATATTTTTCGATAGAGCATAGATCTGTCGACCGGAAACGTTTATTCTCTTAATAGAAAGATCTGATGCGTTGTAAAATTTGTACTGTATAGTATTATCGCTTCCTCCTTCAAAATAGTCCCTAGAACTTGCTAATTTATCTAGCTGACTCCACACTGCGCCCATTACGAAAGGGGAAGACAGTCGCCATTTGCAATATCGAGCCAACAAGTACCGACAATTATTTTGATTCACCAATTGAAGCATAAATATCCGGAATGTTTGAAAAGATACAGTGTTCAAGGCTTTCATACAAACTTTTTGGGATTTCTTACTTAGTATTTAACAAAGACGTTATCTTGTGCAAGTCAGGCTTGATCATCTCGGAAATTTTTCAATCAATTAGCATAAGCACGGATTTACGGGTGTTTCGGTAACAGACAAGTTCGGTAGATTGGACTTACCTAGTAAATTGATTGCATGTCGTTGGTTGGTTATTTCCGTTTATTTATCGTCGCTACCGGTTGCCCATCTGAGCGACGCCCCCAGAAGACGGTTAGTTGTTACGGGGGATAGTGCAAGGATACAGGTCGAAACTACTGAGAGCTTCGCCTGGTTCTTTAACGTGCTCGGCGTATAGCACCGTCACACTGGACCTCGGTTTAATGTCTCATCCGAAAGACTATTAGTAATTTTTTTAGTTGGCCAGCCGGGGATACGAACCCACAATCTGTAGGACATTGTGTTCACGAGTCCTACGCTCTACCTACTGAGCTATATCGGCTGGTGAATTGCATGTCACTGTAACAAGTTAGTTATATAGTGTTATTCCACCGTGACGTTTTTCCACACAAATACATGGGTTTTTTTTTTTTTTTTTTTAATTTCAATTTCCACTCTGTTGAAAATCCGACGAAATATTTTGATGTTGTTCATTCCATGCTGTACATATATATTTAACACCTGAATTAATAATTTTTTAATCACTTTTTCTTGTTTTTGGGTTTCACCTATAGTTGATGTAACCCTGAACTTGTACCCGTTGTATCTCCAGCAACCGTCCGACAGATAATGTTCAGGCTCCTGGACCAGTTTAGTTTTAAACCAAATCAAGTTTTAAAAAAAAAAAAAATGTTTTATCAAAAAAGGCATACAGAAATAATTTCTTGTTAAAGCTTTCTGTGTAGAATATAATCTTCAAAAAACAAATTGGCAGACTTCCAAACCAGTCATTAACCCTTAGAGCGCCTTTCACTCCTGTTGTTGCTTGTACGGCCATTTGAGATAGAGATCAGACTGCACAAAGAACGGAGTCTGAATTGTTATCTACACCAGCCGCTTTAACTAAGACATTATGAACAAGGACAACATTAAAATTACTAATATTAGATGTTTTATTCCACTTTCTAAGAGTTAAAATTATATATAATCAATTTCTGCAAAATGTTTGAACTGAGAAAGTCTCAAATTTGTCCGTCTGGTAAAGAGGTAACAGAATAATTGTTCTGATGTTGTTTGTGCCTAACCCTTGATCTGACGATCGCAGTTTTCATGGAGAGAAAAACATTTTAAAATGTCACGGGAAAATGGTAGCATGCAGATAAGCCCGTGTTCTCCATTTTCTACATTATTTTATTACCCATCTAATCAGAGGGGTTATTTGTAATCATTGGCTTACAAAGGCTTTCATTAGCGGAAGATCTTAAAACGGCACAATTTACACCTTTTGCTTATGAAAGTATTTGCAGGCGAAACAATGCAGTTTGAAAAAAGTATTTGTCAAGGTCTCACTAGCTCGCTCACTCTAGATCCTCATCTGCAACATTTTTTTCACCTGTAATACATGTTTCTGAACTCATGTTATTATCCATAATTTTAACGGTTGTACACGAGAGCGTCGAATAAATCCAACGGTCAATTTCGATATTAAAATAAACGCCTATTTTTAACGATTTCAAGGTTGCCCTTGTTCAGAAGTCTTAGAAAAGCGGCAAGTGAAGATCAAAGATAAGGCTCCGTGTTTCGTGCAGTCCGATCTCATCTGCACTGAGCGTAAAGGCAAAAAAAGTAGTGAAAGGCGCTCTTGGGGTTAATGGCTAGTTTGGAAGTCTTTCCGCAAGAAAACATTTTCACAGTCATAGAAATGTTCATGAAACATTTTTATAAAACTTGAGGATTGATTTACAGTAGATACACCGGGTACAAGCTTAGGATTGAGTATCATTCACTAGTGTATTCATTACCTCAACTATGATTGAAAATCGAAAATTAGATAATTGTGGTGATTTCAGGTATTAATTTCATGGCGGGAGCAACATATGAAAAATATTTTACCAGAAAAACTGTGGGAAAAAAAAGTCTTTTGAACAAATCAAAGGGCTATGCATTGGTTATAAAAAACGTTACGATGCAGTTAGCTAAGTCCAGTTTACCGAACTCGTCTGTTACCGAAACATTTGTCATTCTACCAAGTAGCTCGAGTAAGACAGCCTGTTTGGTATAAAGTCAGCTATTTCCGCACAAATTCATTTCATATGTCAGTTTCTTAGAGATTGTTTAGCCTTATAAATGGAAATCAAAACAATTTTGTCAGGTTTACGAGCAAAACGACATTTAATCTCCTATGATAAAATAAATTTTTAAATTGTAGCTAAAGTTCATTTAATAGATCTATAGATTTGCTTTCATATAGGAGGGGGGGGGGGAGGTCCGAAGATTTTAAGAGCTGTGCGTTCTGCACAGTGCTGCCCCTTTTCACAGAAGAGTTTAGTCCATTTGCATTTTGAAAATTTCACATAATTTGTATCCATAGCAAAACATTGAACTACCGTGCATTTTCAAGTTTTGATTTAAGAAAAAAATATGATAATGATAGTAATATGATAGACCCACAGTTGTTGGTCAGCATCTGACAAAAATTGGCCCTCTAAGAATTTGAAAGGCAGTTAGTCTCACTAGTGTTTAACCAATCAGATAAAACTTCCCAGAAACAGCTAAATACATAGGGATATTATTCAAGCGGTAACGCTGCCTCATCAGCTACTTATATGTACCAAGATTGGTATTCTCAGAAAAAAAATTTTTTCCTTCTCCTTCAAACGAACAGCATGATACTGGAATGATTGGATTCATTACCCTGTAATGTATGACGATAATGATTGCTATTCCAAAGTATAATTCAAAATAGCGATAATTATCGTTATGCATGATATATTGCTTGATCTTCTTGTATTCCTTACTAACATGTAGGCTAATTTACCACAACTCCTGCTCCTTTTGACTCCACTTAAAATAGCCTTGATGTGAATACTTATAGAACATAAATGTACAAATTCTTATTGCAGTGGTCAGGTGACCTGCTGCTCGTGGTCTAACTCTCCTCGTGCCATTTTGTATATTTTTCATCATCAAATTTAGCGCATCTTTTGAGATTAGATTATGAAACTTACATGACCAGCAGATATAGGCTACTTAGTAACCTCATATGCAATACAATACGATAGATCTACTTCATTGCGACACTTAGAAGTAACAGCGCATAAATAAATTATAAAAGAGTAGGTCAGGTCATCCATTTCTCTCTCTCTCTCTCTCATCGTGTTAAACATATCTGTCTGCTGAGACTGCATTTCATGGCGTAGCTTCATGTAATGACCACAACTTTCTGCACTTCGGTTTATAACGACTACCCTGCCTTTCCATGTTCTAATAATAGAACTGATCTTCCGTGTAGTATCTGCTCCTCTATGACATATAAAAAGACAGGAAATACTTTAAAAAATATTTTACTCGTAAGTACATGGATGATAAGACTGCTTTTCCATGTCAATTATGTCCGTAACCTTGGTTCTTAACGCATGTCCGCATACATATACCGAACGACTTTAAAAACGCAACACTAACCCAGATGAGCAGAGGGGATACTACTATATGTATATGAAGTCATAGCTTTAGAATCAAATATATACATTCTGAGAGGTAAACAATTAAGCTTTTCGATGGCAACAATTTTATTTGAAAACAATTTATTTTTTTCGGAGTAATCCAACGAAGTTTGGAGCAACCCATCAAAAAACATTTTTCAATATCCTTCTGTAACGATAAAAGTTTCTCTTGGATCAAATATGGGTCCACAGAGAAGTCGAAATTCAGTACAATGAACCGAACAGCTGAGCACAGTTCACCAATACTGTGTATGACCGCCTCTTTCTCGAATAACTGCGTCGCAACGTCGTCTCATTGACAAGAAAAGACGACGAATAAAGTTCTGTGGAATTGCAGCCCATTCTTGATGGATTCTTCGCCGGTATACGTCATCTCTGTACACCACAGCGCTTACTTTGCCGCGGAAGAAGTGCATAGGCGTCTTATGGTTGGCACTTATGCCAACACAATATTGAGTAAAGGGTTCAGCTCTGCAACGCTATACTCGACCTCTACCATCCTAAAAGCTCAGGCTGAATTCACTCTCATCAGTAAACAAAGCAGTTCGCCATTGCGGCAAGATCTACTGTCTGTGCGTAGTTACTCACCGCAGTCGGGCCTTCCAATGCCTAGTCGTAAGAATGGGACCAACGCACGGCCGCAGCACCCGGACCTTTCTCGCGAGAAGTCGTCTCCTGACGGTATGTTCATTAATGCAAAGGTCGTGAGTGCCTCTGGTTTCTGCAGCTGTACGACTGGCAGGTCGAAACATGTCCCGAAGACGTTGCATCCGTAAAACAAGAGGGCCATGATGGACCTGCATCGCCCCACTGGCTAATAAGCACAAGCCATACATGCCAAACATAACAATTATAGGCCAAATGGTTTTGAACAAGAAGACTTATAAAGTTTTCTCTATAAAAACCCATGTGAAAGTTGTGACCCTAGGGCGAGGCCATTTTTAACCACAGAGCTTACCTGAATCCTGGTAGAGGTTTACAAGATAAAGCGACAACCAAATAATACAGGTCTAGCCCGTATGTTTATAAATAAGAAGACTTTCTTTCAAAGTTTCCTCAATATAAGAAAGCCCATGTAAATCATGAGACATAATAACTATGAGGGAGAACATATTTCAAACCCAGGGCTAAATTTTAAACAAATTCAGAAGTGATCCACAAAATGAAGGTAATTGTGCCAATTTTGGTAGCCCTGCGATTTATGATTAGGAGTAGAAATACTTTTAGAATTTTCATTCTATAAGCACATGTTAAAATTATGACCAATAGAGTGGGGCAATTTTGACACCAGGGCTTTAATTTGAACAATTTTAAAAGAGGCCCATTAGATGATAACACTCATAAAATATTACAGGTGTAGCTCACCGTCAGGCATAAGGAGATCTTTAAAGTTTTCACTATATAAGCCTGCGTAAAACTTGTGACTTGAGGCACGGGGCCAATTTTGATCAAGGGCTATAATTTGAACATTCTAGGTAGAGGTCCACTAGATCAATATAAATGCAAAATTTGGTAGCCCTAGGTCTAATGATCAGGTACGAGATGATTTTTAAAGTTTTCACCATATAAGCCCATGTAAAACTTGTGACTGACCGGGCGGGGCCACATTTGACCCCTGGGCATGATTTGAAGACTGTTGGTAGTGGTTCAATATATAAAGTTACATACAAAATTTGGTATCCCTTGGGTCTATGGTTAGGAACGAGAAGATTTTTAAAGTTTTCACTATATGAGCCAATGTAAAACTTGTAACCCCCCCCCCCCCCCCACGACAGGGCCAATTTTGGCTCCAGGGGTATACTATGAAGAATCTTTCTAGAGGCCCACTAATGAAACTACATTGCCATATTTGGTAGCCCTAGGCCTGGTGGTTTAGGACCAGAACAATTTTAAGTTTTCCCTATATAAGCCCATGTAAACCTTGTAACACCCAGGGCGAGTTTAACCCAAGGGCTATAATTTGAAGAATCTTGGTAGAGGTCTATAATTAGATGAAGTTACAAGCCAAATTTGGTAGCCATAGGCCTTATGGTATAGAACCAAAAGATTTTAAAGATTTCACTATATAAACCCATGTAAAACTTGTGACCCCTATGACAGGGCCAATTTTGACCTCAGGGCAATAAAATTGAAGAAACTTGATAGAGGTCCGTTAGATGAAACTACATGCCAAATTTGGTAGCCCTAGGTTTTATGGTTTTGGACAAGATTTTCAATATTTTTCAGTTTTGTTGCCATGACAACCAGAGTTTTAAAGGAATCACATTCTTACAAGAAATTCTAAAGAGAACAATGGCAATCATTTCTGTGAGGTTTGGTCAAAACTGGATTAGTAGTTTCAGAGCAGATGTTTGAAATAAAAGTTAACGCGCTGACAGACAGACGGACGCACAGACGCACGACGGACACAGGGTCATGACATAAGCTCACTGGCTTTCGGCCAGTGGAGCTAAAAGCCGGTCCTGGTTTGGCGTTGTTACTCTGGCTTGTCAGGTCGAAGCAATACATGGATCCGTGGCGATGAGATAAACCGACTTCCTTGGTTACCGTCGCAAAGGGCTCACAAACAACTGCAGTAAATACATATACAGTATAGCAGAAAGGCTACTTGAATCGTGCTGTCATGACTGTTTCTATCGATTAAATTCCGGAAAAATATTCCTTTTCATATGTTTCTCGGTGAATTTCAGGGGCTACGGATGTAATACCTAGGCCAGCAAAATTTTGAACTTCTACGAGAAAGAATGAAACACCTCATAAACCTCAGTTTTGCTTGAAAATAATACAATTAAAGATGATTAAAATTTTTGTGACGCTTGTTAGATTGTCTCAACATCGTATTCGAAAATAACACTAAATTACAAGCATTTTGATATACTTATAGATGTCTTATTCAAGGGAGAGGTGGAAGGCTAAGAAATGTTTAAATTTCAAGTTAAGGGAAAATGGTTGCCTGGTGATTTTAAAATGTGTTAAGTGTGCTGTCAATTATCAAACTTGTTAATATCATTGGCGGTAGTTTGTTTTATCTTGTGATATACTGAAGACAACGGGTGGTCGAGTGGATTACAGCGGCAATCAAACACATATCCTATCAGTTAACATTTACCGACATGGCAGATGTGCTAATCCACCTAAGTATGGCCAAGTCAAAGGCTGATTTAATTAACTTAAGCATTTTGAGCTGAACATCAAAAACTGTACAAAACAGAACTTAGTCTGTTTCGTAATTGAAATCTGCATGTACCTTCAGTAAAGAATACACGTAAATGTACTTAATTTAAGTAGCAGATGGTTTGAATCCAAGAGTTAAAAAAGTACTTTTTTTTCAGTCTGTTCAGCTCAAAAGGCAACTTGTTTTTGACTTAGCTATATTTAGGTGGATTAGCACATCTGCCATTTCAAAGGGTGTGTCAGTAAATTGTTAACTGATAGAATGTGTGTTTGATTGCCACTGTAATCAACTCGACCACCCGTTGTCTTCAGTGTATCACAAGATAAAACAAACTACCGCCAATTATATTAACAAGTTCGTTAATTGACAGCATACTTTACACATTTTAAAATCATTAGGCAAACATTTTCCCTAAACTTGAAATTTAACCATTTCTTGGTTTCTTGGACTTCACCTCCCTGTTGAATGAGACAATCTATAAATGTTTAAAAATGCTTGTACCTTAGTGTTAGTTTCGAATACGATGCTGAGACAACCTAACAAGCGTTACAAAAAATTTAATCATCTTTAATTCTATTATTTTCAAGCAAAACTGAGGTTTATGAGGCGTTTCATTCTTTCTCGTAGAAATTCAAAACTTTGCTGGCTCAGGTATTACATTGTCGTAACCCCTGAAATTCATACATTTTGTACAAATCCTTGTGTAATAAGTTTAAGTAACCACAAACTTCTTACCGAGAATCCATCATCGTCGGAAACATATGAAAAGGAATATTTTTCGGGAATTTAATCGATAGAAACAGCCACGACAGCACGATTTAAGTAGCCTTTCTGCTACACTGCATATGTATGTACTGCGGTTGTTTGTGAGCCCTTCGCGACGGTAACCAAGGAAGTCGGTTTGTCTCATCGCCACGGATCCATGTATTATCAAGACATACATTCTGACCAAGGTTAAAGAGTATCAGGCTGAAAATGTGGCCTCTAGACTTCACACAAGGTTTTTCTAGGATTTAGTCCAGTGACTTATTTTCAGACCCGAAATGACCCAATTTCGAACTCGTCCGAGATATCATTAAGACAACTATTCTGATCAAGTCTCATGAGTTTAAGGCTGAAAATGTGGCCTCTAGAGTGCACACAAGGTTTTTCGAAGATTTGTCCCGGAGACTTGAACGCGACGTGACCCAATTTCAAACTTGTCTGAGATTTCATTAAGAAGAACATTCCGACCAGGTTACACGAGTTTCAGGCTGAAAATGTGTCCTTTAGAGTACACACATGGTTTTTCTATGATGTGGCCCAGTTATCTACTTTTTTTACCAAACATTACCCAATTTCGTACTTGTCCGAGATATCATTAAGACAAACAGTCTGACCAGGTTACATGAGTTTAAAACGTGGCCTGTAGAGGACACACAAGGTTTTTCAAAGCTTTCACCTTGTGATCTACTTTTTGACCAGACATGACGCAATTTCAAACTTGTCCGAGATATCATCAAGACAAACATTCTGACCAATCTTCATCAGGCTGAAAATGTAGCCTCTAGAGTGCACACAAGGTTTTTCTAAGCTTTGGTTCAGTGACCTACCTTTTGACCCAGCATGACCCAATTTCGAATTGTCCGAGATTTCATCAATACGTACATTCTGACCAAATTTCAAGGGTATCCGACTGAAAATGTGACCCCTAGTGTGCACACAAGGTTTTTCTAAGATTTAGCACAGTGACCTACTCTTTGACCAAACGTGACCCAATTTTGAATTTCATAAAGACAAACATTCTGACAAAGTTTCATGGGTATCTGACTGGAAATATGACCTCCAGAGTGCACACACGGTAAATGTTCACGTCCGGACGACCCAAGACGGACAAAGGACATCTACAATTACAAAGGCTCACCTTGAGCACTTCGTATGCAGGTGTGCCAAAAATAGGAAACCAATATTTGATGGTTTCGACGATGAGTGAAAGCCAGATGAGCACTGATTTAACCCTTTACAAGCTGTACATATTAAAAGCATTTAAAGATAATTAGGTCAATAGGGCTCATACTATGGGACTCATTTGCCTTTGAAAGGGTAGAAAACATTCTCGGGAAAGAGAAAATGAATTTTCTCTTTTTCCCACAATGTTTTTCATTGTTACTTCATGTAAAAAGTCGGGACTGTGTTAATAACAAGAGGGCCATTGGCCCTAAAGCGCCTACCTGGGTAAAATCATCTAGGATTGATAAAGCTGAAGAGATCCTAGTTTTAATAATGTAAAACACGTAAGTGTTTGTGATCTTCTTCAACCGACTTCACCTATTTTTTAACATATCAGATATGTCATCAAGACAAACATTCTGATAGTATTTCATGAGTACCAAACGGAAAACATGGGGTCCATACTGAACACAAGATCTTTCCAAATGGCCTACTTTTTGACCCGACATGACCCAATTTTGAAACTGTCTGATATATCATCAAGACAAACATTCTGACCAATTTTCATTAGTACTGGTCTGAAAGTGTGTCCTCTAGAGTGCTCAGAAGCTTTTTCTAAGCTTGGCCCAATGACCTACTTTTTGATCAGACATGACCCAATGTTGAATTGCACTAGATTTCATCAAGATAAACACTCTTGGGTTTTATTCAACATTCATTGAAACATTCAAGTTTCTTGGGTTTCAAGATGAAAATGTTGCGTCTACAGGGCACACAAGGTTTTTCTAAAATTTGGCAGTGACCTACTTTTTGACCTGACAAACCAATTTCAAGCTTGTTAGAGATATCATCAATACAAACATTCTGGCTATATTTCCATGAGTTCCTGACCGAAAATGTGGCCTCTAGAGTGCACACAAGGTTTTTCTTAGATTTGTCCCAGTGACCTACTTTTTGACTATGATCCAGTTTGAAATTTGTCCGAAACATCAAGACAAACAATCTGTCCAAGTTTCATAAGAATAAGTCTAAAAGTGTAGCCTCTAGAGGGCACACAAGGCTTTTTTTACTTCAAAATTTGACCTGGTGACCTAATTTTTTACTTGACATAACCCAATTTCGAATTTACCCAAGATTTCATTGCGACAAACATTCTTACTAAGTTTCATGAGTGGTCTCTGAAAGTGCACATAAGGATTTTCTAAATTTTGACCTGGTGACCTACATTTTGATTTGACATGACCCAATTTCGGTCCTTTCCCAGATATTATTAAGACAAACATTCTGACCAAGTTTCATTAGTATCTGACTGAAAATGTGGCCTCTAGAGTGCACAAAAGGTAATTTTTTTTATGCCTGGATGGCAGAAAACGGACAGCAATATCACAAAAGCTCACCTTGAGCACTTTGTGCTCAGGTGAGCTAATAAGGACAAATACAGGCCCTCATTACTTTAGTGGTTTAACCCTTTACAAATAATCCTGACTTATAACATTTAAGGCCCGGGAACCGACTAAAGTTGTTATTGCACCCAGTTTAGATCAAGATCAGACTGCACAGAATGTGCAGTCTGATCTTTAATCTACACTGTCTGCCACTATGTTAAATATTCTAATGGAAACAAACTTGAATTGGCAATATTTTGGACTGTTTTTCCTCATTAAAAAGGTCCATATCATTTGTTCAGCACTTTAAGGGTTAACAACCCTGAGAAAGATAGCTTTGAAAACATTGTCAGAAAAGGAGAAACTACTGGCTAACCAAAAATTTTCTCCTTTTCCCACAATGTTTTCTAGCCTCCCCAAAACAAATTTCAATTTTTGAGTCACATTTTTTTTGTTGTTGTTGTCTGCAATTTTCTTTCAGTTTGGACAAGTCTAAGACTTTCCTCGTTTGGTAAAATGAATCCCTGAGAGACAAATACCAAATTACTGAGACATGCTCTAAAGAAAGTGTCAAATATGGCAACTTCCAAATTTTGACAGTTTTGATGGAAAATTAAAACAAAAAGGAAGAATATGCATACAACAAATAAGATTGGGCTTAAATGACCATATCTGAATTAAGTTGAGCAGAAAATATTGTGGCAAAAGAAGAAAATGCTGGTAAACAGCACTTTGTCCTTTTCCCACAATGTTTTAACCCTTTTCCAAACAATCCTGAATTTCAATGACCCAAAGAATGCCTTTTGAAAATATTAGGAGACAAGAGGGCCATGATGGCCCTGGAGTCGCTCACCTGAGCCTTTTGACCAAGCACAACCAATTTCCAACATCTTGTGAGATATATGTATTACCAAACAATAAAATTTTAAACTCATTAGTCTGAACCTTCTGCATAAAACAAATAATATGTGGATCAAGCTGTGGAACTGGTCTTTCAAAGGGGTAGAAAACAATCTGAACAAGAGCGGCAAATTGTCGCAAGATACGCCCGTCTTACCCCAAGTTGTAAAGTTGGGGCATAATAATGATAAAGGGGAGGTATAGAAAAATAGTAGAGCAGAATATTTTTTTTACTGTTGATTGAAGATAATGGCAGTGTATTTGTGTTGACGGAACTCTTGTTTATTATTGTATTACTATTAACTCTTTACCACACAGCAAAAGTTTGGACTAGTCCAAATTGAAATCATTTGCAGTTTACAAACTAAATGTAACTCAAAAATTGAAATTTGGTTTGGAAAGGGTAGAAAACATTGTGGGAAAAGGAGAAAATGCTGGTGCATAAAAAATAAGCAATTTATATTTCATGTGCACTGCACTACCCCTTGATGAGATGTATCCAGCCCTAAAATTTCATAACCCGAGGTAGTATAGTTTGAGAGATATGCATCATACAAAATTCAAGTTCGAAAAAAAAACAAGAAAGGGCAATAACTGAAAAATTAAGCAAGCAAGAGTTGAAATTTATATGCACAGCACTTCCCGTTGATGGAATGTATCCACGCATGAAATTTCATATCCTTAGCTAGTATAGTTCTGAAGATATGCACTGGACAAAATTAAAGTTTCAAAATAAAGAAAGAGCAATAAGTCAAAAATTAAGCAAGAGTTATGGTTCATGTGCACTGCACTCCCAGTTGATGAGATCTATCTGCGCATGAAATTTCATAGCCATAGGTAGTATAGTTTTGGAGATATGCTCGAGACAAAATTCAAGTATGAAAATAAGTCAAAAATTAAGGAAGGAAGAGTTATGATTCCTGTGCACTGCACTCCCCCTTAATGAGATGTATGCAGGCATGAAATTTCATAACCCTAGGTAGTATAGTTTTGGAGATATTCACCGGAGAAAATGCAAGTATGAAAAAGAAGAAAGGGCAATAACTGAAAAATTGAGGAAGCAAGAGTTATGATTCCTGTGCACTGCACTCCCCCTTGATGAGATGTATGCAGACATGAAATTTCATAACCGTAGGTAGTATAGTATTGGAGATATTCACCGGACAAAATTCAAGTATGAAAAACAACAAAGGGCAATAACTGAAAAATTAGGAAAGCAAGAGTTATGATTCCTGTGCACTGCACTGCCCCTTGATGAGATCTATCCATGCATGAAATTTCATAACCGTAGGTAGTATAGTTTTGGAGATATGCTCCGGACAAAATTCAAGTATGAAAAACAACAAAGGGCAATAACTCAAAAATTAAGGAAGCAAGAGTTATGATTCCTGTGCACTGCACTCCCCCTTGATGAGATCTATCCACTCATGAAATTTCATAACCCTAGGTAGTATAGTATTGGAGATATTCACCGGACAAAATTCAAGTATGAAAAACAACAAAGGGCAATAACTCAAAAATTAAGGAAGCAAGAGTTATGATTCCTGTGCACTGCACTCCCCCTTGATGAGATCTATCCACTCATGAAATTTCATAACCCTAGGTAGTATAGTATTGGAGATATTCACCGGACAAAATTCAAGTATGAAAAACAACAAAAGGCAATAACTCAAAAATTAAGGAAGCAAGAGTTATGATTCCTGTGCACTGCACTCCCCCTTGATGAGATCTATCCACTCATGAAATTTCATAACCCTAGGTAGTATAGTATTGGAGATATTCACCGGACAAAATTCAAGTATGAAAAACAACAAAGGGCAATAACTCAAAAATTAAGGAAGCAAGAGTTATGATTCCTGTGCACTGCACTCCCCCTTGATGAGATCTATCCACTCATGAAATTTCATAACCCTAGGTAGTATAGTATTGGAGATATTCACCGGACAAAATTCAAGTATGAAAAACAACAAAGGGCAATAACTCAAAAATTAAGGAAGCAAGAGTTATGATTCCTGTGCACTGCACTCCCCCTTGATGAGATCTATCCACTCATGAAATTTCATAACCCTAGGTAGTATAGTATTGGAGATATTCACCGGACAAAATTCAAGTATGAAAAACAACAAAGGGCAATAACTCAAAAATTAAGGAAGCAAGAGTTATGATTCCTGTGCACTGCACTCCCCCTTGATGAGATCTATCCACACATGAAATTTCATAACCGTAGGTAGTATAGTTTTGGAGATATGCTCCGGACAAAGAACTGGACGCCGCCCGCCCGCCTGCCACGGGTGATCCCGTAATACGTCCTGTCTTCGACGGGTGTATAAAAAGGGAAAAAATGCTGGATACTAGCATTTTCTCATTTTCAAACAGTGTTTTCAAAAGGCTTTTTTTGAGAGTCATTCGTACACTAGGTTTTTCCAAGATTTGACCTAGTGACCTAGTTTTTTAGCCAACATGACACATTTTGAAACTGGTCCAAGATATCATCAGGACAAACATTCTTACCAAATTTCAAGAGTATTGGACTGAAAATGTGGCCTCTACAGCATACACAAGGTTTTTCTAAGATTTGACCTAGTGACCTAGATTTTGACCCAACATGACCCATTTTGAAACTCATCCAAGATATTACCAAGGCAAACATTCTGAGCAACTTTAAAAGAGTATTGAACAAAAAATGTGGCCACAACAGTGTACACATGGTTTTTCTAAGATTCGACCAGGTGACCTAGTTTTTGAACCAACATGACCCATTTTCAAATTCAACTGAGATATCATCGAGACAAACATTCTGACCAACTTTCAAGAGTATCAGACAGAAAATGTGGCTTCTGGAGCTTACACAAGGTTTTTCTAAGATTTGACCTAGTGACCTAGTTTTTCACCCGACATGACCTATTTTCAAACTAGTCAGAGATATTATCAAGGCAAACATTCTGACCAACTTTCAAGAGTACTGGACAGAAATTATGGCCTCTAGAGCATACACAACGTTTTTCTTAGATTTGACCTGGTGACCTAGTTTTTGACCAAACATGGCACATTTTCGTGCTATTTCAAGATATAATCAAGACAAACATTCTGACCATTTTTCAAGAGTATTGGACTGAAAATGTGGCCTCTATAGTGTACAAAAGGTTTTTCTAAGATTTGACCTAGTGACCTAGTTTTTGATCCCACACGACCCAATTTCAAACTTGTCTGAGATTTTATCAAGACAAACATTCTGACCAAGTTTCATGAGGATTGGACTGAAAATGTGGCCTCTAGAGCATACACAAGGTTTTTCTAAGATTTGACCTAGTGACCTAGTTTTTGACCCCACATGACCCAATTTGGAACTTATCTGAGATTTTATCAAGACAAACATTCTGACCAAGTTTTATGAAGATCAGACTGAAAATGTGGCCTCCAGAGCGTACACAAGGTTTTACTTAGATTTGACCTAGTGACCTAGTTTATGACCCCACATGACCCAATTTCGAACTTGTCTGAGATTTTATCAAGACAAACATTCTGAAGAAGTTTCACAAGTATCTGACCGAAAATGTGGCCTCTAGAGCATACACAAGGTTTTACTAAGATTTGATCTAGTGACCTAGTTTTTGACCCCACATGACCCAATTTCGAACTCGTCCGAGAATTTATCAAGACAAACATTCTGACCAAGTTTCATGAGGATCGGACCGAAAATGTGGCCTCTAGAGCGTACACAAGGTTTTTCTAAGATTTGACCTAGTGACCTAGTTTTTGACCTCACATGACCCAATTTCGAACTCGTTCAAGATTTTATCAAGATAAATATTCTGACCAAATTTCACAAGTATCTGACTGAAAATATGGCCTCTAGAGCGTACACAAGGTTTTTCTAAGATTTGACCTAGTGACCTAGTTTTTGACCCCACATGACCCAATTTCGAACTCGTCCGAGATTTTATCAAGACAAACATTCTGACCAAATTTCATGAGGATCAGACTGAAAATGTGGCCTCTAGAGCGTACACAAGGTTTTTCTAAGATTTGACCTAGTGACCTAGTTTTTGACCCCACATGACCCAATTTCGAACTCGTCCAAAATTTTATCAAGACAAACATTCTGACCAAATTTCAAGAGGATCGGACTGAAAATGTGGCCTCTAGAGCGTACACAAGGTTTTTCTAAGATTTGACCTAGTGACCTAGTTTTTGACCCCACATGACCCAATTTCGAACTCGTCCGAGATTTTATCAAGACAAACATTCTGACCAAATTTCATGAGGATCGGACTGAAAATGTGGCCTCTAGAGCGTACACAAGGTTTTCCTAAGATTTGACCTAGTGACCTAGTTTTTGACCCCACATGACCCAATTTCGAACTTGTCCGAGAATTTATCAAGACAAACATTCTGACCAAATTTCACAAGTATCTGACCGAAAATGTGGCCTCTAGAGCGTACACAAGGTTTTTCTAAGATTTGACCTAGTGACCTAGTTTTTGACCCCACATGACCCAATTTCGAACTTGTCCGAGATTTTATCAAGACAAACATTCTGACCAAGTTTCATGAGGATTGGACTGAAAATGTGGCCTCTAGAGCGTACACAAGGTAAAAAGTTGACGACGGACGACGGACACCGCACGACAGACGACAGACGACGGACACAGCACGATAACAATAGCTCACCATGAGCACTTCGTGCTCAGGTGAGCTAAAAAGAAGAAAATGCTCTTAACCAGCATTTTCCCCTTTTCCCAAAATTTTCTCACAATATTTTTCACCCAGTTGAAAACAAATTCAATCAGTTGGGCCACATTAAATTTGTCATCTTCAAATGCTTTTGACTTCATCATGTTTTTCTGTGTGGTCTAGAGTTAAAAAGCTTTCTTCTTCTATTCAGGATTGTTTGGTAAAAGGTTTACCTATAGAGTGCCAAATAAAACCACTGGACATCCTCAGTCAAGAAATAAGATCCACTTAACTGCAACTGCAAGGTTGCTTTTGTGCAGAATGTCGCAGCAAAGAGGACAATGAAGACCAAAGACTTCATGTATTGTGCAGTCCGATCTTCAACTACACTGGCAGCAAAGACAACCATAGTTGTGAGAGGCACTTTACAGCTTAACAGAGTATGCAATAAGGACATAACCTATCTGCCTAAAAAACATCTATTCTTGATCTTAAAAGACAAAACAAAACCATTTTTCCTTTTTGTCATCTATTCTTAATATATGCAAAACTACATTCATATAGGTCACGTAAAAAGTAATGTACAGTGAAATGAAAGTAATGTACAATGAAATGATTTGAGAGATATCAATGCAACATGTACTACCAAACAAATATAATTAAAACTCATTTCAATGGAAGCAAAGCCCATGTGTGGCCTTTTATATACAATGGTTTATTAAAACTTAACCAAAAATATGATAAATAAGCTGGTTTTGTAGTCATCTTCTGTGGACCAGTATGAAGCCTAAGAGTACCAGATACTAGTGAACTAAATGGATATTTACATAGCCCGGCCAAAAAGACCCAAGTAATGCCCTTTACCTCAAACTCCTCAGTTTTAGTGATCCTGAAGAGAGGGGCCTACGGAAACATTATGTAACAAGAAAGAAATGCTGGCTACCAATATTTTCTCCTTTTCACACAATGTTTTCTACCCTTTCAAAGAAAAATCCCATTATTTGAGCAGTATCTTACTTATCCTATGCAAATGCTTTTAATACATGTATGTACAATTCTACACCATTGTTGTTTGGTAGAGAGTTATCTCTACAGCAACACAGATCAAGATCAAACCAGACATTTTGTATTGTCTGATCCTCATCAACACAGTGGGAAAAAGCAGCTGCACTTGTGTTCGGCCTTCTTGAGCCGGTATCTTTTGCTGCAAACCAATCAATTCATCTCTGTTGTAGCCTAAAAATACCTGTCCACTGCCAAAAAGAAAAGGCTTTTTTAGCATACCGGTAAGTTTGGTTTAAAATAGCCCACAGTGTAGAACCACGATCAACCTGCCTATTCAGACTCGTCTGATCTTGATCTAAGCTATTTGTGAGAGCTACTGAAGTTACCCAAAATCAGTTTAATAGTTACCCCATTATCCACAAACTCTTTAGCAGAGGGAAAAGCTAACACTCAGGTTGCTAAGTGTGACTTTGTGAGCTTTTGTGGACAGTGTAGATCAAAATCAGACTGCACAGAACCTGCAGTCTGATCCTTGATCTACACTGTCTGATATGGTGAGATTTCTGCAGGAAGCAAGATAGTTAAATCCTTAACTATGGGTTTTTGCTACTGGCTGGTAACCTTTAGTTAAATTTATTTAGCTGCTTATAAATGAAAATGAAAATGATCTTGAGAAAATGTACTGTTGGATGATGATTGTGAATGGATGTCATAGCACAATGTTATCATGAATCATACTGTCATGCACCTGTGAAGAATGGCTTTAACCACTTCCCAAGCAACAAATTTTACACTCTTTTGAACATCCGCAGATAAAAAATTCAAAACTGGTATGAGTAAGTCCAAGTTCTCTGATAAGGTAGAAAACTTTGTGGGGAAAAGGAGAAAATGCTGGTCAACAGCATATTCTCCTTTTCCCAAAATGTTTTCAAAACCTGTCTCCATCAGGTTGTTAAAAGTTAGGACTGTTTGGTATAGGTTCAAAACATTGTTGTAAGCCAAGAAATAGCTGCAGAATGCTCTTAGCTCTGTTTTGCCCTGTGTTCTCCTTATACTCCCTCAAGATAATAATCTCTACTACTAGTATCTGATATTCTTTCCTGCAAATGTATTCCAAAGGAGATGTCTCAATACAGCTTAGATATGAGGGCCTTGATAGCAGTGTCTGATATGGAAAGTTAGTCTTTGAAAATATGATCCTGGGAAAGAACCACCAACCTCAAAGCTTTAATTTTGACAAACCTGATATATTTTCATTAAAAGATACTACTACAAAAGCAGGCCATTTTTAATTTCTAAGATGTGGTAATCACTTGATACTAAATACCAAATATATGTACTTAACCCTTTCCCAAAACGACAAATTTTGGACTGGTCCAAACTGAGAGAGTTTGCAGACGACAATTTCTCCTTTTCCCACAATGTTTTCAAAAGATGTGTACTGCAGACACGTGAAAACCAGGGCTTGTTTGGGAAAGGGTTAAGCTATAGACCTTGTGATTTCAGATATGTAAATTCTTACAGCAAAATTATAAGGAAAGCATTATAAAACGAAGTAGTCAGAGCATTGCATACTGCAAAAAAAAAGATCTTAAGTCAGCCTAGAGCCATCAGTTGGACAAGCTATGAAGTACATGATGATCAAAACATGGTCATTGCAAAGTTTCAATCAAATTTTGCAGTTCTAACAGATTTTTTAAAATGTTTTACAGAGTATTGTAACACCTATTTCCTGTCAGTATCTTGCTCAATCCTTAGGAGAACATGTATATAGTGATACATAAAACTTTATCTAATTTTGTGCAAAAGTTTCTGAAATGAAACCATTTGATGTAATAGATAATGGATAAACCCCCAATATTTCCTCATTTACAACATAGGCTTTCAGGAATTACCTAGGGCCGACCAATCATACTTATTCCAAGAGAAGGAAAACTAGTTCTGACATGTAAGTTTATAAGAAGACAAAGCTTAATCTATTAACAAACAAAACTGTCTTTTTGCTCATTTTTTTTTCAAAACCTGTTGCAGGGACAGGGATCCTGCATGGCTCAGTGGCCAAGTGTAGGACTTGTGACCTAGAGGCCCCAAGTTCCAGCCTTACTGGATCCACTGGAATTTTCATGGAAGTGTCTTTGGGCAAGTCCTACACTTTACCACTACAACAAGCAGGACCCTTGGTTGAACACAAATCACCTGGAAACTTTCTCCAACATCCAACATACTGCTTTTGAACACATAATGGAACAAGAGGGCCATGATGGCCCTGTATCGCTCCACTGGCTTATAAATATAAACCATAAATACTAAACATTTCAATTCTGAGCCAAATGGTTTCAAAATGAAGACTTACAAAGTTTTCTCTGTAAAAGCCCATGTGAAAGTTGAGACCCGCAGGGCAAAGCCATTTTTGATCCCAGAGCGATAATTACTTGAACCCTGGTAGAGGTCTACAAGATAAAGCCACATGCCAAAATAATACAAGTCTATGCTGTATGGTTATAAATAAGGTGATTTTCAAGTTTTGTCCATATGAAGCCTCTGTAAAACATAAGACCCCTGATGCAAGGCTAAGTTAAAAAAACAAGAGGGCCATGATGGCCCTGTATCGCTCCACTGGCTTATAAATATAAACCATAAATAATAAACATTTCAATGCTGAGCCAAATGGTTTCAAAATGACTTACAAAGTTTTCTCTGTAAAAGCCCATATGAAAGTTGAGACCCGCAGGGCAAAGCCATTTTTGATCCCAGAGCTATAATTACTTGAACACTGGTAGAGGTCCACAAGATAAAGCCATAAAAATAAGGTGATTTTCAAGTTTTGTCCATATGAAGCCTCTTTAAAACATAAGACCCCTGATGCAAGGCTAATTTAAAAAAAAAAATCAAAACAGGAAGATTTCTTAAGTTGTCACTATGTAAGCCCATGTAAAACTTGTGACCCCTGCAGCAGGGCCAATTTTGACCCCAGGGCTAAAATTTTGGCCCACTTGGTAGAGGCCCACTAGATATAGCTACATGCAAAATTTGGTAGCTCCAGGCCTTATGGCTAGGTACAGGAAGATTTTTAAAGTTTTCTCTATATAAGCCTATGTAAAACTTGTGACCCCTGGGGCAGAGCCAATTTTGACCCCACGGCTAAAATTTTGGCCCACTTGGTAGAGGCCCACTAGATATAGCTACATGCAAAATTTAGTAGCTCTAGGCCTTATGGCTAGGTACAGGAAGATTTTTAAAGTTTTCTCTATATAAGCCTATGTAAAACTTGTGACCCCTGGGGCAGAGCCTATTTTGACCCCAGGGCTATAATTTGAAGAAACTTGATAGAGGTCTACTACATAAAGCTACATGCCAAATTTGGTAGCCCTATGCCTTATGGTTTCTGACAAGAAGATTTTTAAAGATTTCCAATATTTTTCAGTTTTGTTGCCATGGCAACCAGAGTTTTTGAAGGAATCAAATTCTTTCAAGAAATTCTGAAGAGGACCATGGCAGGATCATTTCTGTGAAGTTTCATGAAAATTGGATGGGTAGTTTCAGAGAAGAAGATGTTTGAAATAAAAGTTAACGCACGGACGGACGGACATACGTACAGACGGACGGACAGACGGCCAGATGGACGGACGCACGGACGCACACCGGGCCATGACATTAGCCCGCTGGCCTTCGGCCAGTGGAGCTAAAAATCAAAAGTGATCCAGATTTGGTAGCCCTTGGGTTTGCAGTTAGGAGCAAAAGGATTTTTGAATTTTCACCCTATAAGCACATGTTTATGACCAAATTTGGGAGTTCTTGGCCTTATGGCTAGTAACAAGACGGTTTCTGAAGTTTTCACTCCATAAACCCATGTAAAACTTGTGACCCCTGGTGCAGGGTCGAACTTGATCCTAGGGTTGTAACTTGGGCCCTCTTTGTAGTTGTCCACTAGACAGTGCTATAATTATGCAAAATTTGGTAGCCCTAAGCCTTATGGCTATGTACACCAAGATTTAAAAGTTTTCCCTATATAAGCCCATGTAAATCTTGTGAACCCCCCCCCCCACCCCCCAGCATGAGGCCAAATTGACCCCTGGACTGTAGTTTGGGCACTTTTGGTAGACCCCCACTAGATCAAGCTGAATGCAAAATTTGGTAGCTCTAGGCCTTATGGCTTGGTACTGGAAGATTTCTTAAGTTGTCACTATGTAAGCCCATGTAAAACTTGTGACCCCTGCAGCGGGGCCAATTTTGACCCCAGGGCTAAAATTTTGGCCTGCTTGGTAGAGGCCCACTAGATATAGCTACATGCAAAATTTGGTAGCTCTAGGCCTTATGGCTAGGTACAGGAAGATTTTTAAAGTTTTCTCTATATAAGCCTATGTAAAACTTGTGACCCCTGGGGCAGACCCAATTTTGACCCCAAGGCTATAATTTCAAGAAACATGATAGAGGTCTACTACATAAAGCTACATGCCAAATTTGGTAGCCCTAAGCCTTATGGTTTCAGACAAGAAGATTTTTAAAGATTTCCAATATTTTTCAGTTTTGTTGCCATGGCAACCAGAGTTTTTGAAGGAATCAAATTCTTTCAAGAAATTCTGAAGAGGTCCATGGCAGGATCATTTCTGTGAAGTTTCATGAAAATTGGATGGGTAGTTTCAGAGAAGATGTTTGAAATAAAAGTTAACGCACGGACGGACGGACGCACGCATGCACGCACGGACGCACGACGGACACCGGGCCATGACATAAACCCGCTGGCCTTTGGCCAGTGGAGCTAAAAAGGAGAAAAAGCCATTCTCCTTTTGCCACAATGTCTTCATACCTTTGTAAGTTACTATCAAATCTATTTTATGTTGATTATCACTGGTCTATTTCAAAGGTGAAGGTTGCATGATTAAAACAAGAGGGCCATGATGGCCCTGTATCGCTCCACTGGCTTATAAATATAAACCATAAATACTAAACATTTCAATTCTGAGCCAAATGGTTTCAAAATGAAGACTTACAAAGTTTTCTCTGTAAAAGCCCATGTGAAAGTTGAGACCCACAAGGCAAAGCCATTTTTGATCCCAGAGCTATAATTACTTGAACCCTGGTAGAGGTCCACAAGATAAAGCCACATGCCAAAATAATACATGTCTATGCTATATAGTTATAAATAAGGTGATTTTCAAGTTTTGTCCATATGAAGCCTCTTTAAAACATAAGACCCCTGATGCAAGGCTAATTTCAAAAAAAAAAAAAAAAATCAAAACAGGAAGATTTCTTAAGTTGTCACTATGTAAGCCCATGTAAAACTTGTGACCCCTGCGGTGGGGCCAATTTTGACCCCACGGCTAAAATTTTGCCCCGCTTGGTAGAGGCCCACTAGATATAGCAACATGCAAAATTTGGTAGCTCTAGGCCTTATGGCTAGGTACAGGAAGATTTTTAAAGTTTTCTCTATATAAGCCTATGTAAAACTTGTGACCCCTGGGGCAGACCCAATTTTGACCCCAAGGCTATAATTTGAAGAAACTTGATAGAGGTCTACTACATAAAGCTACATGCCAAATTTGGTAGCCCTATGCCTTATGGTTTCAGACAAGAAGATTTTTAAAGATTTCCAATATTTTTCAGTTTTGTTGCCATGGCAACCAGAGTTTTTGAAGGAATCAAATTCTTTCAAGAAATTCTGAAGAGGACCATGGCAGGATCATTTCTGTGAAGTTTTGTGAAAATCGGATGGGCAGTTTCAGAGAAGAAGATGTTTGAAATAAAAGTCAACACACAGACGGACGGACAGACGCATGCACGCACGGACGGATGGACTGACGGACGGACAGACGCACGACGGACACCGGGCCATGACATAAGCCCGCTGGCCTTCGGCCAATGGAGCTAAAAATTGAAACATGTGTCTAAAAATAGAAAGGTATGCAACTCCAAACAGCGAACTACCTGGGTTCAGTCTCTTTACATGACAAAACTACCACAAAACATATTAAAATCCTATAAAGATGCATTTAATCAATGATACGTATATTTTTCTTTAAAACCCGCATACATGCATGAGCACAATTACACTGAAATTACTTAAATAAATCATATAACTTTATGAACGGTCAGGTCGCCGAGATCTGACTGGCATACTTGTACACAACTCACCTACAAATTACATTGAAAATATACCAAATGCCAATCTTTTGAAATATGCATGCAGTCAATAGAAACAGACATACTTTTAGCTAATCGATAGTTCCTCAGTCAAAAAATCTTTAAGTTAAGATATGTAATAAACGATTTATCTGAAACCATGATTCGTCATAAGCTATATCAAAATAGATGACCGGAAATTAGCTGAAGATAGCTCGCAGAATGGAAAAAATGGTTTATTACGCCTCAACATGAAGATTTTTTGACTAAGGAACTATCGGTCTGTTACAAGTTAAGTCTGTTTCTATTTACTGCATGTATATTTCAAAAGATTGGCATGTCATTTGGTGCATTTTCAATGTAATTTTTTTGGTGAATTGTGTACATGTATGTCTGTCAGATCTTGGCTACTTGACTGTTCATCAAGTTTTAAGATTTATTAAGTCATATCGGTGTAATTGTGCTCATGCATGTACGTGACTCTCAGAATAAAAATATATCTATCATTGATAAAAGGCATAGTTATATAGGATTTTTTGTTGTAGTTTTGTCATGCAAATTGACTGAACCTAGGTAGTTCATTGTTAAAAGAGTTGCACACCTTTCTAATTATAGAAACAGACATTTTATATTTTTTAATCATGCAACCTTCACCTTTGGTCTATTTCAAAAGGGTCTTTTCAGAGTCTTCTGCAGCAAATTCATTGCAGGAAATAACGAGGTAACTCTCAGCCGAACGGAAAAATTATAGACTTGTCCAAATTGAAAGCCTTTTCAGGGTAAAAGTCAAATGTGTGCGCATATTTTTCTTTGAAAGTGTTGAAAACATTTTGGGAAAAGAAGAAAATGCTGGTAACCAGCATTGTCTCCTTTTCCCGCCAAGTTCTCAAAAGTTTTATTTCTCAGTTGTTGAAACTCAAGATTGTGTGGAAAAGGGTCAACACCAATGATTTCAGAAGAAAATGATTGATTTCTACAAATATGAGCTATATACATTAACTACTGATAAATACCTAATGTAAATCCTCACAGTGCATCAAAACATAAGAAGACATTTGATTAACAAGAAGGCCATTGGCCCTAAAGCGCTCACCTGAGTGAAGTCATCTAGGATTGATAAGGCTGAAGAGATCCTGGTTGTAATTATGTAAAACATGTGTTTGTGACCCACTTTTTTACCTATTTTACCTATTTTTTAACTTATCAGAGATATCACCAAGACAAACATTCTGACCATGTTTCATAGGTATTAGACTGAAAATGTGGCCTCAAAAGTGCACGCAAGAATACTCTAAAATTTGACCTGGTGCCCTACTTTTTGACCTGACATGACCCAATTTTCAACTTCGCTAGACTTCATCAAGACAAACATTTTTGGCCAATTTACATGGGTATTGGGATGAAAATTTTGCTTCTAGTTAGCACACAAGGTTCTTCTAAAATTTGGGAGAGTGACCTACCTTTTGACCTGACGCAACCCAATTTCAAACTTTTCAGAGATATTATCAAGGCAAACATTCTGACCAAGTTTCATAAGTATTAGACAAAAAATGTGGCCTCTAGAGTGCACACACGGTTTTTCTTAGATTTGTCCCAGTGACCTGCTTTTTGACCCAACATGACCCAGTTTTGAGCTTCTCCGAGACATCATCAAGACAAACATTCTGGCCAAGTTTCATAAGTATTTGATGAAAAATGTGGCCTCTAGAATGCACACCACATTTTTCTAAAATTTGATCTGGAGACCTACTTTTTGACCTGAAATGACCCAATTTTGAGCTTGTCCAAGATTTCATCAAGGCAAACATTCTGAACAAGTTTCATGAGTATTGGACCAAAAATGTGACCTCTAGAGTGCACACAAGGTTTTTTCTAAATTTTGACCTGGTGACCAGACATGACCCAATTTCGATCTTGTCTTGAGATATTATCAAGACAAACATTCTGACCAAGTTTCATGAGTATTGGACGGAGATGTGGCCTCTAGAGTGCACACAAGGTAATTGTTGACGCCTGGACGACAAATGACCGACACAGCACTATCACAAAAGTTCATCTTGGGCACTTTGTGCTCATGTGAGCTACAAAGAACAGAAAATGCATATAAACTTCCTTTTTTTTTTTTGGTAAATTGAGAAAACTGGTAATCCTGAGCTTGACTTGCAAAGAACAGATTAACCTTTGAAGTACAAGTTAGGTTGCTTTTGCAGCCAGCATAGATATAACTCCTGTACAGGTAACTTCGATCTTGGATCTACACTGTCAGCTAGTTTTTACCTCAAGAATATGTTCTTCACAATGGAAGGGTTGAAAATATTACGGGAAAAGCGAGAAAATGCTGGTTTCTAGCATTATCTCCTTTTCCCAGAGTTTCAACAGCCTTACTTCCAAGGGTCATAAAACCCCATGATTGTTAGGTAAAGGGTCAACTACTTTAACCCTTTACCAAACAAGCCTGACTTTTAACAACCCTAATGGAGAAGGCTTGTGAAAACATTGCAGGAAAAAACAAAATGCTGGTGACAAGCAGTTTTCTCCTCTTCTCACAATATTTGCTACCTTTCTAAAGACAAATTATGCATTCTGAATAATATTTAATTTGTTGCTTGCAAATGCTTTCAATACAGACAAGTCTAAAAGTTTGTTGCTTGATAAAGAGTTAACCCTTTGCAACACAATGCCGCCTCTTTAATGATCCTTAGATGAGTAATCAGCATTTTCTCTTTTTTCCCACAATGTTTTCTACCCTTCCAAAAACAAATTTCATTTTTTGAGTACCATTTATTTTGTCATCTGCAAGTGCTTTCATTATGGATGACCCAAAGATTTTGCTGTCCGGTAAAGAGTTTCTGCGATTTGTATTTTGGTCTTTCCTTCTTTCTGGTAATCTTTCATTTATTTTAGCACTGTTCAGTTAAAACTGCAAGTACCTAGACAACAGGTAAGTTTGTTACCTAACTTTTTACCAAATGACAAAAATGACAAAATGACAAAAACTTGGACTTGTCCAAATTGAAAGCATTTGAAGATGACAAACATGACTTAAAAATTAAAATTTGCCTTTGGAAGAGAAAAAAACGTTGTGGGGAAAGACAAAAATGCTGATTATCAGCATTTTCTTCTGTTCCCACAATGTTTTCAAAATGCCCTTTCCCCCGGGTCTTGAAAACCAAGGATTGTTTGGTAAAGGGTTACTTTTTTCCATTCCTATTTGTGATGATGTGTTTAAAAGGTATTTACCAAAGATAAGGTATTGACCCCAGATATGATATAATTCACCTACATGTGGCAAATAGGTGATGAAAAACTTCATAACTATTTCAACAACCAAATGACAATTAAATTAACTGAAATTCAGAGGGTCACAGAAGACGGGTTTATCAAATTCTGAAAGCATATTTTCTTTACTAAAACTTTTCTTGCAGGTACAGTACTTGTCAGAATTATCTCAATTCTAATGAGTACCCCCAACACAGGTTTTGGTACAGATCTACACAGATATTATTCTGTGAACATGAAAACTTTCCCCCTTATCTGTACCTCTGAAAATATATTTACACAAGCAATGATATAAAATTTGTTCCTTATACAGCACTATACAATGTAATTGATACTTCATATCTCAAAAAAGTTCAACAGAAAAAGCATACAGCATAAAATAAGAACAAAAAATTTCATAATAATGTACAGTCATGTATACTTATAATACACAAATAAAATGTCATATACACTAAATACGTGTTTAAAACATTTAATTAAGATAAAAACCTACCAATGAAACCTTGGCTATGGGATGCCAGTTGACAGGACTAGCAAATCAGACTACTCATAAAACATGTAATACTAGTATAAGCTACTTTTTCAGTACACATGTGTAATCTACTGATTGAAATAACAAGAGGGCCATTGGCCCTAAAGCTCTCACTTGAGTAAGGTCATCAAGGATTGATAAGGCTGAAAAGATCCTGGTTGTGATGATGTAAAACGTATCAAATATGTGATCTACTTTTTGACTGATTTGACCTTTTTTTTTCAATTTTGAGTGTGGCTAAAATTGTTGCCTCTGCAGTGCACACAAGGCTTTTCTAAGATCTGGCCTAGTGACCTACTTTTTGAACTGATGTAACCCAATTTTGAACTTTTCAGAGAATTTATCAAGACAAACGTTCTGAAGAAGCTTCATGAGTATCAGGCTGAAAATGTGGTCTCTAGAATGCATACAACATTTTTCTAAATTTTGACCCTGTGACCTACTTTTTTACCAGACATGATCCAATTTCACACTTGTCTGAGATTTCATCCAGACAAACATTCTAAAGAAGTTTCATGAGTATCCGGCTGGAAATGTGGCCTCTAGACGGCAAACAAGGTTTTTCTAACATTTGTCCCAGGGACCTACTTCTTATTTGACATGACCCAAATTCATACATGTCCAAGATTTTGTCAAGACAAACATTCTGACCAAGTTTTATGAGTATAAGGCTTAAAATGCGGCCTCTTGAGGGCACATAAGGTTTTTCTAAGATTTGGCCCCATGACCTACTTTTTGACCCTACATGACCCAATACCAAACTTGTCCAAGATTTTATCCAGACATACAATGTGACTACGTTTCATGAGTTTCTAGCTGAAAATGTGGCCTCTAGAGTGCACACAAGGTTTTTTTAGGATTTGTCCCAGTGACCTACTTTTTAACCCGACATGACCCAGTTTCAAACTTGTCCGAGACATTATTAAGACAAGTATTCTGACCATGTTTCATAAGTATTAGACTAAAAATGTGGCCTCTAGGGTGCACACAAGGTTTTTCTAAAATTTGATCTTGTGACCTACTTTTTGACCCGGCACGACCCAATTTAACACTTGTCCAAGATTTTATCAATACAAACATTCTGACCAAGTTTCATAAGTATTGGACAAAAATGAGGCCTCCAGAATGCACACAAGGTTTTGCTAAATTTTGATCTGGTGACCTACTTTTTGACCTGACATGACCCAAACTTGTCCAAGATATTATCAAGACAAACATTCTGACCAAGTTTCATGAGTATTTGACTGAAAATGTGGCCTCTAGATTGCACACAAGGTAATTGTTGACGCCTGGACAACGCATGATGCACACCATATGAATAGACAGACACAGCACAATCACAAAAGCTCACCTTGAGCACTTCGTGCTCAGGTGAGCTTAAAATCATTGCAAAATAACAACATTTGTAGAAAGAATACTGCTGAACTAAAACATGTGTTACGTGTTCCAAATGATGCTATTGTGTACCATATCACAGGATCCTATGTATTTCCTCTCTGAAACAGCCTGCTGCTAGCCTGTGATGCCATCAGATCTGTGACATTTCATTGAAAAACCATGTTTGTTGAAAACAATCCCAAACCTTGACTCTTACCAGACAAATTGTGGCTCAAATCTTCCTCCCAGACAGAGCTTTTAATGAAATAAATCTAGGAATTTAGCAATCCGTATTTTAAAACATACATGGATTTCAACGAAACACCTTTTTGACGAAACGTCATTCACTGGATGCCATAGGCATTGACAAATACATTTTATGCATGTCAAAGTTACATACCATTTTGCATAGACTGAAAGACTTGAGGTTATTTAACTCAGTGTATCCCTTGGTCTGTTTTCCGGAAAATTTTAACCTTAACAACCAGTTTTGGACCTGTCCATATTGAAAGCAGGTACAAAATAAATATGCAGTTCAAATGATGGCAAATCTCTTATAAGCTTCGACACTGTGGGAAAAGATGACAATGCTAGTAACAATCATTGCTTTTCAAACTTTTCCCACAGTCTTTTAAAAAGCCTTCACAATGAGGTTCATAAAAACAAGGGTTAAAACGGTCAGTGTCAGCCTGGGGCGATCTTACCCAAGCATTCCAAATTCAGTTCTACTTTAAATTTGATGGCAGGCCATCTCATTGGTTGAGACATAATGTGTCCAAGTCCTTCTGCTGCTGTTTTCTTAGTATTGCAAGATATCCATTCAGCCTAAAAATGATTCAACTATAAAGCATATAGATCTATGAAGATTGATATTCAAAGAAGATAGTGAAATATTTTGTTTCAATATGACAAATTAACCACTAACGCTTTACCAAATGACAAAATTTCAAACCTATTCAAGTTGAAAGTATGTGCCGACGACGAATAAGATATTACTCAATTGGATTTGTCTTTGGTTTCCTCAGGCTCATCGCACATTGGCACTGTTAGGTACAGTGTTAGAGCAGCAAGTACAATTTTTGACACAAAAACATTGAAACAAAAGCGACCAAGAAATTGCAATTAGATCTACTATGGTCTCATTTCTAGAATGAAAATGTCTGTAGCGTTTTCTTCACACTGTAACGGCTAATATATTTGCCATACCACAAGTTCAACAAACAGATTTATGTATACAACTTGACTTCAAGCTATGAAATACTGGCTAATTCTAGCCACATCAACACTAGTATGGAAAAGAATCATATCTTACAAAATGGTGTGGGGGGGGGGGGGGGGTATGGAGGAAAAATTGCAAAAGATTGTAAAAAATAATTCTATGTCATTAATTATTTGCCAGATGACAAACCTTAGCCTTATAAATTTTGAAAGCAGATGACAGGCATGGCTCAGATAACTGGATTTGTTTCAGAAAGGTTAAAATCTTTTTTCCAACATATTTTCAAAAGCCTTTTTTTTTTTCAGGCTCATAAAAACATTGAGTTAGTTGGTACAGGGTTAACTCTCGTCTTCTACTCTTGCTTCTACTGAAACTTAAAATTATAAAAAAAACCAACCTTAAACATAAGAAGTACTTATCAAAATATTTTACCCATTACCATAAAGTTCAAACTTTTATGTAATTGCACAAACATTGTTGAGAAGAAAAACTGTTGCTTGTTACATTCAACTCTTCCCCCACCACAATGTTCTGCATATACAGTAGTTCAAATAAAACTTTTTCTATCAATCACATTTAATATTCATTTGTGTTACCAGTACAAAGTAACTCAGACAGTGGTACGCCTACAAATTGCCTATTTAGAAATGGGCAAGGCTGTGGTTATCATCACAAAAGCAGTATTTATCCTTGGTCCTACACAGACAACAAAATTAAGACTCATCCAAATTAGAATCATATCCAGACAACAATACTAATGTAGCTCAAATGAGAGTATGTGTCGTTCAAAGGGTAGACAACAGCGTCGTAAAAGAACAAATGTAGATTACTAACATTTTCTTCTTTCTCCACAATGTTTTCAAATGCCTTTTTCCAGGGTCATAAAAAAATTCAGTTGTGTGATAAATGAGTTAAAATGGTAAATTAATCTAATAAAGTTTCCAAAGGTCCAATCCCACATATTGTGATCTCACTAGGAAAAATCTTATGTTTTCAGACAGTGTATATCAAAGATCAGGCCGCACAATCTGATCTTGATCTACATTGTCCAAAAAAGTGCACTGACTTGGGGCCTAGCAGCCCACGGGTACATCAAACATTCCCATTTCTACTGTCTCTTTCAGTCTTTTTTTCCTCATTCAAGATTAAAAAAAAAAAATTAACGTCTTCATGATTAACTTACTGCTTTTTGTTCCCAAAAAGAACTTCCCTTTTATGGACTGGTAACATAAAACAGTCCAGAAGTTCACAGAAGAGTCAATATCAAAAGACAAATCTATTTTTTTTTTCAAACCCAAGTGTCTGACTCAGTCACCACATCATGTTGTTGGGTATACTGTGGAAGCTGTCCAGAGATGGAACACTGTTAGCTTCTGTCACACTCTGGCGAAAGGGTTGCCCTGGTCTGATTTCACTGCTTGGTGGGATAGCATGGCGATAGCTATCTGGTTGTCGCATTTCCAGCATGTCAGGTGGTCTATAAGACTCTGGTCTCCCAGATAAATTTAGTCTGTAGGGATCTGGTGGTCTTATACTGCTATGCTCTGAAACAGGAAGTCTGTATGGTTCTGGGTGCCGAATGTCATTTTGCAAATGAAGAGAGTGTCTGAAAGGCTCTGGAGCCCTTGTGTCAATTACGCTATGAGCAGCAGCTCTTGTGTAATCAGTCGGTCTCATTTCATTGTGCAGTGTAACTAGAGGATGGGAAGTGACTGCTGGAGTCACAGCTGACTGTGTTATACTAGGTAGTGTTGTAGTAGCTCTTGTGTAATCAGTTGGTCTCATTTCATTGTGCAGTGTAACTAGAGGATGGGAAGTGACTGCTGGAGTCACAGCTGACTGTGTTATACTAGGTAGTGTTGTAGTAGGTCTTGTATAATCAGTTGGTCTCATTTCATTGTGCAGTGTAACTAGAGGATGGGAAGTGACTGGTGGAGTCACAGCTGACTGTGTTATATTAGATAGTGTTGGTTGAGGTCTCATTTGTTCACTTTGACCCATATTGTTGCTTTCAGGCAGGTGAGGTCGTAAGAATTTTGTGGAACCTACCTGGGTGATCATATTGTCTGTGCTCTGCCTTGCTTGTTTTATTACCTCATCTTCTGAAATATGTTTCCTTACAAAAGACTCAAGTTCATTCTCACCATCAATGACTGCATCTTGAGAATGCTTCTCTGCTTCATTGGTAATTTCATTGCTTACTTCTTTTCTGATTTCATTGCTTGCTTCACTTGTAGCTTCACTAGGTTCTGTGGTTGTTTTCTTTTCATCAGATTTGTGTACAGTTGGTTGTCTAGCTAGGTCAAACTGTTTCATGTAGTCTACTTGATCCAACTCCTTTGGAGTTTGCTCTTCCTTAACCTGACCTCCAGACTGCTTATCTTCATCTAATTTCTTCTCACCCTCCATCTTTGCTTCTTTTTTCTCTTGCTTTCTCCTTTTCCTTTCTTCTTTCTCCGCTGCCTTTTCTTCTTTTGTCTTTTTTTTCTTTGGACTTTCATCCGAATCCTTTTCAATTTTAACTTTCTTATACTTGCGTTTTTTACATTTTCTGAGTTTAGGCTCATCAGCATGCTTTGAGTTATGGTGTTTTGTAAGGCTTCCTTTGGCTGAATACTTAGCATCACACAGTTTGCACTTGTACTTCTTGGACTTGCCTTTCTTTTTAACTGCCTTCACATGAGTAGCTTTGTGCTCCTTAAACTCATCCTTCTTGTCAAATCCTGTTTTACATATGTCACACTTGTACCTCTTTGGCTTGGAGTGAATCAGTAGATGATTTTTTAGCCTGTCCTTGCCAGAAAATCTGCTGTTACAAAGGTCACATTTGTACGGCTTTTCTCCAGTATGGGTCATATAATGTCGAGTCAAGCTTGCCTTTGTAACAAACCTACTCTCACACATGCCACAGGCATAAGGCTTCTCACCAGTGTGTCTTCTGATGTGGATTGTAAGGTTGATTTGCTTTGTAAACTTTCTGTCGCACATGTGGCAGGAAAATGGTTTCTCACCAGTGTGAATCATCAGATGGCATCTCAGGTGTTGTTTTTGATTAAAGGTCTTCCCGCACAGAGCACATCTCAAAGATTTGTCATGTGAATGATTCATAGTGTGTACTCTCAACTGTTCCTCATAATTAAAGCCTGCCCCACATAATTCACAATGGAATGGAAATTTTTCTATATGTGTCTCTTTGTGCTTTCTAAAATCAGCCTTCTTCTTGAACTTTAACCCACACTGAGTACACTCATGTAGCTTTGCCTTAATATGTGTTTTCATATGTGTTCTACGGTGCTTCTTGGATGCAAAGCATTCCCCACAGAGGTCACACTTAAAGGTTTTTTCTGTATGGACCATCAAAATATGTTTCTTCATCTTTCGTTTAGCATTAAATCCAAGATTACAATGCTCGCACTTGTATGGCTTATCAGCAGAGTGGGTTTTGTAGTGGCGCTGTAGTCTTGCCTTCACTGCAAACCTCATATCACAAATGCCACATGCATAAGGCCTTTCACCAGTGTGTTTTCTCATGTGAACTGTCAAGTTGATATCTTTAATGAAGCCATGATTGCACACAGTGCAGCGGTAAGGTCTCTCTCCCGTATGGATCATAAAATGTGATCTTAAGTGTTGTTTAGTGGTAAAGGCCTTGCCACAAACAGAGCATTTATGATTCCTTGGTTTTGGAGGTCGACCATCAGCTGGTACAGCACGCTGTGTGTACTTCCGGGGTTGAATCATTGGAGGTCCCAGATCTACATCTTTTTCTCCTTTATGAATTCGCATGTGTATTTTAAGATACTCTTTTTGTGAGAACATCGAGTTACAAGTAAGACATTTGTACTGGTTATCTTTCCTGTGACATGCCTCGTGAACTTTCAACTGTTGTTCTGTAGGGAAGTAAGCTACACAGAGATCACAGTTATATTGGGTTACAGATGTAGTAGGTACTGGGTTTGCTGTGTACATTGGCTGTTCCTGGGAAACTGGTAGTGGTAGATTGTTGTTATGCATCAACATGTGTGTGCTCAGGTCCTGTTCATGGGAGAAGTTGGCTCCACAAAGATTACAAAGGAATGGCCTCTCAGCATTGTGCATTAGCATATGGGAACCCAACTGTTGCTGTGATGAAAATTCAGCGCCACAAAAATTGCAGATGCAGAGCTTTTCTTTTGTATGAATCAACTGGTGAGCATTCAAATGATGCTCAGCTGGAAATTTCAACCCACAGTAATTACAAATGTACTGTTTTTCTGCTGTATGCATGGGTTGATGGGCTGTTGGATGTTGATCCTGTGGGAAGCCATAGGGTTTGCTTGTAGCATGCATCATCTCATGGCTTTTTAGTTGTTGTTCCATTGCAAATTTTGCCCCGCATAAATTACACATGTAGTGCTTCCGACAGGCACGCATAATCTGATGGGTCTTCAGCTGCTGCTCTTGGAGAAATGTGGCTCCACAAAGATTACATGTGTATGGTTTTTCTCCAGCATGCATCAGAACGTGGGCATTCAAGAGGTGTTCTTGAGTGAAGCTATCACCACACAAGTAGCATATATAGGGATTTTCACCCTGATGCATAAGCTGGTGAACATTTAAGAAACTCATGTTTGTAATGTTATTAACTTTACATATGATAGTTCAGCTGAGTTCAATATACTCTCCCAATTTTCAACATCAGTTTGCCAAAAAAAACCTGTGCCCTCCTTACAGTTCTCATCCGCCGCTGTTGCTCAGTGCTACAACTTGAGTCTTCACGAAGTCAGCAAAACATTGCAGATCACAATAATGAAGTGTCCAGCTTAACTACATCTTTGTCAAATCACCTGGAAAAGAAATGGAAATATTTATGGAATGGTTATACAGTGCTCCAGGTAGCTAGGGATAAAGCGGCAAGGCTCCCTGCCCCCTTTTCTGAATACCCTGCCCCTTTTCAGAATGCCCTGCCCTTTTGATATGTGTGGTTTCCTTGTCCAGCAAAAGTGTAATCATAGTCTAATTACACAAACTTCCTGTTTCAGATCTCACAGTATATTGGCCACCAAGTATACAATCCAAAAGATACAATATGTCAATAACCCACTCTTGGCAGCTAAGTGTTAAAAAAGGGACCACTACTGTATACTGCAAACTCCAAGTCCACAGTTAATCAGAGGTCATAGTTTGCAAGCGCTATAAAGATCCTGGAATTAAAGTGGCAGTATGGTTTGGAAAATGTGAGCTCTTAAAAAAACTTTAACATAATGTGGATGTGGATGCCAATGCTGACTTTAGCAACAATGCCAGGGATAGTGCAATAGTACCTCCTGGACTTAATCCAGGTGACCTAAATGGGAGTAATTTTGGCAATGACATAATTGGTAGGTTGTTTTACAGTCTGAAACTCAAATCTATTTTTACAACACCACAATGACTTGATTGCACCTACATGCATTCATATGATCCCACATAAATGGCATTTGATCTTATGACATTCTCAAAGGCCTTCGCAAACTTTTTACACAACAGTTAACAAATTGCACTGAATATGAATATTTGAGCGTTTGCCAGTTATAGACTACACATATACAAAAACAAGAGGGCCATGATGGCCCTGTATCGCTCCACTGGCTTATAAATATAAACTATAAATACTAAACATTTCAATTCCGAGCCAAATGGTTTCAAAATGAAGACTTACAAAGTTTTCTCTGTAAAAGCCCATGTGAAAGTTGAGACCCGCAGGGCAAAGCCATTTTTGATCCCAGAGCGATAATTACTTGAACACTGGTAGAGGTCCACAAGATAAAGCCACATGCCAAAATAATACAAGTCTATGCTGTATGGTTATAAATAAGGTGATTTTCAAGTTTCGTCCATATGAAGCCTCCGTAAAACATAAGACCCCTGATGCAAGGCTAATTTAGAAAAAAAAAAAGTGATCCAAAATTTGGTAGCCCTAAGCCTTATGTCTATGTACACCAAGATTTAAAAGTTTTCCCTATATAAGCCCATGTAAATCTTGTGACCCCCCCCACCCCCCACCCCCCCCCCCCGCAGCATGAGGCCAAATTGACCCCAGGACTGTAATTTGGGCACTTTTGGAAGACCCCCACTAGATCAAGCTAAATGCAAAATTTGGTAGCTCTAGGCCTTATGGCTAGGTACTGGAAGATTTCTTAAGTTGTCACTATGTACGTCCATGTAAAACTTGTGACCCCTGCAACAGGGCCAATTTTGACCCCAGGGCTAAAATTTTGCCCTACTTGGTAGAGGCCCACTAGATATAGCTACATGCAAAATTTGGTAGCTCTAGGCCTTATGGCTAGGTACAGGAAGATTTTTAAAGTTTTCTCTATATAAGCCTATGTAAAACTTGTGACCCCTGGGGCAGAGCCAATTTTGACCCCAGGGCTATAATTTGAAGAAATATGATAGAGGTCTACTACATAACGCTACATGCCAAATTTGGTAGCCGTACGCCTTATGGTTTCAGACAAGAAGATTTTTAAAGATTTCCAATATTTTTCAGTTTTGTTGCCATGGCAACCAGAGTTTTTGAAGGAATCAACTTCTTTCAAGAAATTATTAAGAGGACCATGGCAGGATCATTTCTGTGAAGTTTCATGAAAATTGGATGGGTAGTTTCAGAGAAGAAGATGTTTGAAATAAAAGTTAACGGACGGACACACGCACACACGCACGACGGACACCGGGCCATGACATAAGCCCGCTGGCCTTTGGCCAGTGGAGCTAAAAATCACACATTTTCCACCAAGTTAGCAGGGGTTTTGAGAAATGTTAAATACAATATTTCTATGCAGGACCTGAGAAGCTTTGTGCAGTATATAATAGTATGCTAGTTGAAAAATATTTACCCCATCCTTATCATGCATAGATCTATGTGATACAGATTCATTCCATATTTGAGGTAAATTGCACTTACAGTAGATTTAATTTGAAATAAGGTGATAAAAATGTCCAAAATAGACTGTTGTATGCTCATTTCTCTCTCTTTTTTTTAAAATCTAGTTTTGCAGCTTCATTGTTCCATTATCTATAAATACTATGATTGTTTCATATCATAATAGTATTGTCTCTTTTTAATGGCCTCAGGGTGTTACATTTTCAAAAGTGCAGAGGTGCCATTAATAGAGGTAAAACAACATAGAATGTTCCAAGGACAACAATAACATTACCATCCAGGTTTTATTCAGTGCCGAATGGGAAGTGATCACCATTTGAATAACGCAGTACTCAAAGGCAGAATATCAACTTTACAGCCAATCATGATTCATTTGAACATTAAACAGCATTCATGACTAATGCTGGAAACTGGCCTTCAATTCTTTTACTTTCTTAAAGTTTTTCAAGTTTATGATGTTATTGGAAGTGTATATACATGTATATGTCAGGCTAATCAGGTGTTACGACATCAACCTGTGAGGTAATTAGGATTATGTCAATTCCATAAGTTTATTCCAGCTGATTTATTTCAACTTTATCAGTCTCACAAGCCCATTTACATCTAGAAAAATGTTGAAGGAGCGTTAATTAAAGGGGGAGCATTAATAAGGGACATTACGGTATTTTTTTTTCCCATTTTTGTTCCTTTTTTTCACCAACTCCTCCAAAACTTTTTCTTTTTCCCTTTCTTTTTACCGATGATCCCAAACCTTTTTTAAAGTAATGATCCTATCCTGATAATGTCAAGTATCTTTAGATGAAAACAGGTATCAATACATCACATTACCATCACTCTGTATTAAAATTAGACAAAAAGAATGAACATAATGAAACAGGGTCATCATTTAAAAAATTGACCATGACTAAAGTGCATCTAGAGTGTTATGGACTTGAAAAGGTAATTTTCAAACAAGAGGGTCATAGCCCTGAAGCGCTCACCTGAGTAAGGTCATCTAGGATTTATATGGCTAAAAAGATCCTGGTCGTGATGATGTAAAACACATGAGTGTAAGTGATCTACTTTTTGATTAGTTTAGCCTATTTTTGAATTTCTAATCTGGCTCAAAATGTGGCCTCTAGAGTCACACAAGGTTTTTCTAAGATTTAGCCCCATGACCTACTTTTTGACCTGATGTGACTTGCTATCATTCTTTTCAGACATTCTGATCAAATTTCATGAGCATAAGGCTGAAAATGTGGCCCTTAGAGTGCACACAAGGTTTTTCTAAGATTTGGCCCCGTGACCTAGTTTTCCACCTGATGTGACCCAATTTTAAACTTGCCTAAGATTTTATCATGACAAACATTCTGACCAAGTTTCATAAGTAACAGGCTGATAATGTAGCCTTAACAGTGCATACAAGTTTTTTTCTAAGATTTAGCCCAGTGGCATTCTTTTTTAACCCGACATGACCCAATTTCAAACTTGTCTGAGATTTTATCCAGACAAACATTCTGACCAATTTTCAAGAGCATCAAGGTGAATATATGGTCTTTTAGAGTGCACACAAGATTATTCTATGAGTTGGCCCACTGACCAACTTTTTGACCTGACATGACCCAGTTTTCTATGTATCCAAGATTTTATCAAATCAAACATTCTAACCAAGTTTCATGAGTATCAGGCTGAAAATGTGGCCTCCCGTGTACTCAAGGTTTTTCTAAGATATGGCCCAGTGACCTGCTTTTGGACCCAATGTTACCCAATTTCAAATATGTCCCAAATTTCATTCAGACAATCATTCTGACCAAGTTTCATGAGTATCAGGCTGAAAATGTGGCCTCTACAGTGCACACCAGGTTTTTCCAACATTTGGCCCCGTGACCTACTTTTTGACCCCACATGACCCAATTTTGAACTTGTTCGAGATTTTATCCAGACAAATATTCTGAGCAAGTTTCATGTGTCTCAGGCTGAAAGTGTGGCCTCTAGAGTGCACACAAGCTTTTTCTAAGATTTGGCCCCATGGCCTACTTTTTGACCCCATGTGAGCCAATTTCGAACTTGTCCAAGATTTTATCCAGACAAACATTCTGACCAAGTTTCATGCGTATCAGGATAAAAATGTGACCTCTAGAGTGCATCCAAGCTTTTTCTAAGATTTGGCCCAGTGACCTACTTTTTGACCCGACATGACCGAATTTTAAACTTGTGCAAAATTTTAATCTAGACAAACATTCTGACCAAGTTTCATGCATCAAGCTGAAAATGTGGCCTCTAGAGTCAGAGTTCTCGGAAATGCCAATACTGTTGTCCGAGACAACTTTTCCCGGCAGAAGACAGAAAATCCTAATAAAGGATCCCACCGGACGACAAGTTTTTTCAGGGCACGCGTCCCAAATCAGCTGCTCAGCATGATTTGTTTATCAAGTGATTGTTTACGAGGTGTTTAACAAGGGGAGATATCCGATACATAGGTGATTACTAAAGTTGGGTAGTGGAAAGGCTTTCTGGACACTAACAACCAATCGGAATGCGTCATTCTCTATCGCTCGTGCAGTACCCGTTGTACCGTGGATGACAAGTAGCTAATACCGTAACTGCCCACTATGTTGTTTGACATGCAAATCATGCATCAATCTGGAGATTACATAGAGGATATTTGTTTTTTAAGGTGAAATATTAAAATTTATTTCATTGAGTGCACTTGATCGGTAATATTTTCATGATTGGCGCAGCCAGGAAAGAAAATATTACTGTGAGATGGCCACAAGATTAAAAAAAATTTGACGTTTTACCGAAAAAAAAAAACAACCAAATATTCCATCTAGTTAATGCTTCTTACCCCTGTTTTGGTTGGACTTGCAAATTACTGAGTTCTCGATATTCTGGTACCAGCCAGTTTATCAATCAGCAAATTCACTGACCAGTCGAGACGGTGAAATTATCAAACCATAATCCACCATTATTTCCCGATAAACTACCGGAAAGCGGTCAAACCACTGAAAGGCATGAATTACCCCTTTACCAAACAATCCCGGATTTTCACGACCTTAGGAAAGAAGGCTTTTGAAAACATTGTGGGAAAAAGAGAAAATGCTGGTAACCAGCATTTTCTCCTTTTCCCACAATGTTTTCTGCTCAATCAGAAAACTTAAGCCTGTTTGTTCCAAAGCTGAATTTGGTGTCTGCAAATGCTTTGAAATTGGACTAGTCTAAAATGTTGTCGTGTGGTAAAGAGTTAAAGATAATTTACGCGGATAATCAATAGATCCATATACCCAATTAAGGAAAGGAGGTGAACATCTAATGATGTGACCAACAGGAACCAACAGTAACAGATAATTAATATGCCAACAAATCTACAGACATCAGTTTCACTGTCCATCCCCAATCGAAAATCAAGGATTAAAAAACACATTTAGTATGATAGTTCCTGTGCTTGTACTGTAAAATGGATCTAGAGTCTCGTAAAAACAAGTGATAATATTTTGAAATGAAACGCTCTCATGAAAACCACATGTAAACAACAAAAATAATGACGTCACTTTTGACACGATTTTCTCGACGTCATCTAAATGTCATCAAGCCCCCTTTTCACAGATCACAGCTCATATATACATTATTATGTTGAATTATTTGCATGGTCTAAATAAATAAAGTGAAAAGTTATTGAACTTCTTTTAATCCTTTGTGCAATTACAAATAAAGTCTTAGCTATTAATTTCTAATGTAAATGTAGACTTGTCCATTACAGGCCTTGTCTCCATGATGCACAAATCTGAACTACCGTATTTTGCTTAAATTTTGGGACACCCAAAGAATTGGGACACCATCAAAAAACATGAAAATAATTATTATTTGTGACCCAAAGATTTGGGCAATACTAAAAATTGCAAAATACGACAGTATTTTTTTGTTCCAAAAAATTGGGACAGGGAATATCTACTCCGAAAAAAAATATTTTAATCCACTTGATACCCTTTGTTTACAAGCATTTGCTTCTCGAGGTTCATTTCTGCACATAAGTATTGCTTCCAAACCCTCTCAAATCCCACCATCCTGACAGACAATTTAATAACCCGATTGTAAAAAAAAAATCCGACCACCCCGACAGACAATAAACAACCCGATTGTGAAAAAAAGAACCAAAATAAGGGTAAAAAGGGTGTGATAAACTTGTACCAAAAGGGCAAAGGTACATGTCACGTATACACATACATCCGAAGTCGATAAGTAGTTGACATGTGTGTGTGTTTCACGGTCAATCGGGTTATTTGTTTAAAAATAGAAATCAAGATATCCTATATTCTAACTGGGTTCATCAACTGAAGATTGTAAACCAATCAAATTTGAGAACGGGCCAAGCAGGTACTTTTCAGAGCAGAAATCAAATTGTCATTCACCTCACCTTAACAGGTAAAATACGTTGTGAAAATATTTATGTACCGGTAAGTGCAAAACACCAATGCTGATTGCTTTCCCAGGATGCATACAAACATGACTGAAAACATTTAGTTTATCAGTAATGAAAACAATGAAAACATACAAATTTTTTAAATTCCTACTGCACGAATTGACTACAGGAATTCCAATTTGTCTAAAAATAGACAGACCAGCATGTGATCGTAGTTTTATTGAAATAGTAACGCTAATACTCAACTGGTAAGTGGTCAGTGACAAAGAGTTTGACAGGTTGTCTTGTCTGACCATAAGTTTTGGGACACCTCGGAAAATAATTAATTTTCGTCGACGTAAATATTGGGACATCAAAAAAATTAAATATTTTTACTGTCCCAAAACTTAAGCAATTTACGGTATACAGTTTTTAGATGTTTATTACTTCCGTATGAAAATTCATCCTGACTTTTTAGGAATCCATCTTCTTTAGGTTGGAATCCAACTTTTCAGTTTTGAATCCAACTTTTTCTTCAGTTGGATTCCTGGAATCCAACTTTCAAAATCCTAGTGAAAACACTGAGAGTGCACACAAGCTTTTTCTAAAATTGGGCCAAGTGACATACTTTTTGATCCCACAAGACCCAATTTCAAACTTGTCCGAGATTTTACCAAGAAAAACATTCTGACCAAGTTTCATGAGGATCAGGCTGATAATGTGGCCTCTAGAGTGCACACAAGGTTTTTCTAAGACCTGGCCCTGTGACCTACTTTTTGACCCCATGTGACCCAATTTCGAACTTGTCCAAGATTTTATCCAGACAAAAATTCTGACCAAGTTTCATGAGAATCTAGCTGAAAATGTGCCCTCTAGAGTGCACACAAGGTGAATGTTGATGACCGCACAATGCACGACGGACGACGCACGACGGATGCCGGACACAGCACAATCACAAAAGCTCACCTTGAGCACTTTGTGCTCAGGTGAGCTAAAAAAATAAAGTTTGACCTTTTACATTTTTTTGTCTATGAAGGTTCTATGTTGCTCTGCATGGCTCAATTGTTTGAAGGCTAAATTGCAACTACAGTAAATAAACCAGAGGCCCTTGTGGGCCTGAATCGCTCTACTGGCAGTAATTTTGCTTATTTCTAGTATAAATCATAAATTCATGATGCATATCAAAACACAGGAATCCGCCATTTAAAAGTGGTGAAAATACTTTGTTGTCGTATGGATACTCTCTGTATGGAAAAAAAAAACACACAAATTAGAAGTTATCAAATCCTGCCGACAACAAGCTATTTGTATCAATCAAATGGTTATTTCTCGTGATAAAAACAACACAGTAACACTGTTACTACAGAGTGGCTGCACAAACTTGCACAATTCAACCCCTATGTGCATCACCAAAACACTAGCAGTCACATTGATGCCTTTGAAAGATTGAAATTACGCAAATAAATGACATCTTGTCTGCAGCTAGAGCATTTTTGCCTGTTAAGGACAGGCTTTTGATAAGGCATACTCAAGATACTCTATGAAAAAAGATGCCATCTAGACTGTAAGCCCTTCTATATAGAGAATCCCTGGTGTTACAATGTATCTTACTGATCATGCAATAATACATAAATAAGTTATATAAAGTTTTAGGATGAATAAGAAACATAAAAACATACATTGTTTCACAAATAGTAGTCTTTAATGTTTAACCTAATTACATATGGTTGTGACCCCCACAAAGTCCAGAATGACCCCCATTATTTATGATTAGGGGGTCATTGTGACCCCCGTATTATTGTTGATAAGGGAAAACCCTGGGGGGAGTCAGGGTTTTAGTTAGACCCGTAAACCCTGGTTTTGATGCACAAAAACCTTCAAATACCCTTTTTTGACACACAGAAAATTCCGATCAAGGGGTCATTTTGACCCCCAAAAATTTTCAGAGATGCATCAAAAAATACATATAACAACAATCATATCAAAAGATAATCATTTTAAAGGCGTGAAAATCACCAGAATGGTGTTAAACATCAATTAAACTGCTGCATATAAACAGCCAAGTGTTGAGCTGAAAGTGTTAACTGACTTGTTACCTATGATACACGTAGGTTGACAACTGGAACTAACCTTGCTAAAAGTGATAGACAGGTCAATAAATTCAATATTGGTGTATCTTTTTAAAGGTAAGCATTGATGTATGGATATTGTAAAACATCTTCACTCGCTGATGTCCACCATTTAGCTGAACATTTGTACCCAATAATGATCATACTTTTAATTTTATCAATAACAGAAAGTTAATGAAAGTAACCTATGAAACACATATCTGCATTTCATTTCACACAAAACGATACCTACATGTACTTTATTTCAGCAAAGTTTTAAAAAGGAATTCCGAGTGAAATTTATTAACTATAATTTTCATATTGATTGTTTACGTCAACAAGGTTTTAACCTTAGCTTCTTTGAACATAATTATTGCTTGTGTGTGTGTGTGTGTGGGGGGGGGGGGGGGGGGGGTTTCCTCTTTGAAAGGTAAGATTTTACAAATCAATTGTTATTGAACATCTTTATTGCAATATTTATGATAAATCCAACAACAACAACAACAACAATAAAATGTTGACTAAAGACTCTTAAATTTTCGATTCTGACATGAATTTTTTTGGTTTGACTCTTGAAAAATTAGATTTGACCCCTAAAATTTTAGAGTCAAGGGGTCAATGACTCCTGATTTTCAGAGGCTAGCTAAAGCCCTTGGAGTGTTGTTGTTGCAACTGGGCTTGAACCCACTAACACAGAATAAGCAGGCTTGGTGAATTGCAAAAATAGTGAAATAATTGAAGTAATATTTCTGTAAAACATTTTCTTTAGAATCAAGCCAAATTTGAAAGGGTTTTAGTGCTCATTGGAAGAGATCTTTTAAATGAAGTTGCATACTAAATTTAGTAGCCCTAGGTCTTAAGATTAGAAACAAGAGGATTTTTTTTTTCACAATATTTGCCTATATAAACTTATGACACCTGGAACAGGAATATTTGACTCCAGAGCTATAATTTTAATTTTCTTAGTAGGGGTCCAGTGTTTCCGCTAGAGCACATATCTTGCGTTTTTGATGCAGTTATTTCTTTCAGGGCAAAATAGAATTGGCCTTTCATAAGTGAAGGTTGAAAATTTCGTTGGCCATGTTTATTTATATTAACAGTTTATGTTACGGCTCCCAGCGTCAATTGGTCGTCGCTTCTGAATATATCCGGATTTTAAACGTATTCGGTCTTAGTAGTCCAGACGCTCTCCGGTACAGAAATGGCAGACAAACCAAGTAAAAGGAAACAGAAAAGACTAGCAATAAAGATTATATACCAGTCATAACATTAAAAAATGTCTCTGGGTTTCTAAATGGATAGAATACATTGTGGAAAAAGGAGAAATTACACAACCTGTGCAATTTCTCCTTGTTCTAAACCTTCCACAGTAGAGTTAGTGAAAACATGGGATTGAATGATAATGGGTTATAACAGTGACCCATAATTTTCCTGTATGACGTTCAAAAGTTAGGATAGGGGGTCACAAATGACCCTCAAAAATTTGAAGCTGGCAGAAACACTGGGGGTCCATTAGATAAGACTACTTACCTAATTTGGTAGCCCTATATGCTCTATGATTATGAACTAGGGGATTTTTTACAGTCTTCACGATATAAGCCCATGTAAAACTTGTGACCCCCCTGGACAGTGCCAATTTTGACCCCAAGGCTATAATTTTAAGATATCTGGTGGAGGTCTATTAGATGAAGCTACCTGTCAAATTTGGTAGCCATAAGCCTTATGGTTTTGGACAAGAAGGTTTGAAATAAAAGTTAATGCAAGTACAAACAACGGACACAGGGCCAAGACATAAGCTTGCATGCCTTCCATCAGAGGAGCTTTTTCACAAAGGAATTTTTGGCTAGTCATTTTGTCTCAGCCCAAATTGTCCTGCCCAAATTATGTGCAAGCAAATTTGTGTGTACCATAACTAAAAGCCTGTACACAAGTTTATTAGTTTAGAAGGATGCAACTTTACATTCATTAAATACTATATTTAGCAGAATGTTTATTTCTCCTTCAAACAAATTTAGCTTACAACAGTCATTCATTGCTTATAAATTTTTTATTATATTCCTCAGCCTGCACTGTTTTCTAGTACTTTCAGTGCTTTGATTTCATTTTTTTTTTTTTTTCCCGGGCTGTTGAAGTAAATTAGCATAATGCGTACCTTTTTGTTTAAAATTTTCAGTACCAAAATCAGAGCAAGTACTAGCAGAGGAAATTGGAAAGGGATGACTGGAATAGAGCACAAAAAAAAAAGTCAAAACATAGGTCAAGTCTACTTCATTTGAAAAAGTGACTGGACATTTCGGCCCATAACAATTTTGCCCATTACAATTTCAGCCCATACAATTTTGCCCATTACAATTTCGGCCCATGGTTGGGGCAGGGTTCGACATTACCATTTTTTTCAACTAGACCAGTGGACTAGTAACTTACAGTTTTTACTAGACCACTTGAGATTTCTACTAGACCATTTTTGAAAAATGAAGAACAAGTTTAAAGTCCAGCCAAGAAAATTCATCCTTCCATTTGGTAGAAAATGACCTTTTCCTTTTATTTTTTTCATAGTTTTGTTTTGATTCAGCTTTATCTTTTCTTCTTGGATTTTCATTTTGAGCTTCAGCTCCATGTCGATCAGATGTGAATCCAAACTTATATAGGTTTGACATCTTCGCGCGTCGTCTGCTTCTTTGTCTATGTAAATAAAATGGCAGCCTGTTGCCGATCGTCGTATCAACAACAGGTAACGCCCAATGCTTACAAGACGAGTTTCTGCCCGTTTTGAGATTTCACAAGATAACGCGAGACTTGGAAATTTAAATCATGATCTTTTTTATGCACAGAAATAGACATTATCAATAAAGATTGAATTCTTGAGCAATTTTGATAAATTGATCGTGGTCAGAAAAATCTTTGTCTATTATGAAAATCTTAGCCGAAGATGGAATATTGCTCGGTTTTTTTTTTTTTAAAACAAATTAAGGCATTCTGCTACAAGCTGTCTGATTGGTGGATTTGGTACATATAAAAACCGATAGCTGCCATCAATAAATTGGGCATTGCCTGTTGTCTATCGGACGGCTACGGGAGATACAACAGGTACCAGTTTACTATGTAAACAGTTGGAAGACTCATTTTCGGTTGTCGTCAAAAAGGAAACTATCTTTTCACTCTATATTTCTTAATCCTCCTAGACATAAGACAATCTCGATAAAAGTGTGTGGTAATGAAGGAGAAAAAAGATAAACATCAAGATAAATTTTACGACTTTTAATATGGACTAAAAATATATCAAACTTGTACCCCTTTTGTAACGTTACCATCCGATAACAACGAACAGTAACAGGCTACCAGTCTAAAAATAGATCTAGCCATCGATAGTTGGTTTTTCCCATAACAATGGAAAACCGTGCATGCGCGACAATTGACAGTTTTCCTGTTGGAAAAAAAAAAAAAATGTTTTCAATACACTCTCGGCGATTTAACCATCTTATTACGTATGCTAGAGATCTTCTTTGGTGAACGGCTGATTCAATGATCGCCATCGGTTAATTATGTGATTACTGCATGAAAATAATACAAATTTCTCAATTTTTTTTGCACTAGACCATTCCGGCTAGCTCGACGCAGTCTCAACTAGCCCGAACCGATGTTTTACAGTAAAACCTCGATATTTCCAGTCTTGAAAATTCGAGAACCCCGCATTATTCGAGGAATTTCCATAGTCCCGGCAAAAACTCCACTATATTGCACCAAAAGCAGATCGGTAATTTCGAGTCTCGATAATCTGAAAATTCGAACACGTATGTTGGTCCCTGTCATCATTTTGCTTCTTTAAATTGATTGTTAATTCAAACACAATACTTTCTCACCTCTCGAGTAATTGTTTTCACACCTTTTTTGCTCAAAGGATTTGGCGAGTCGGCCCGTGTACGGTGTGGTGAAAGTTTTACAATCCATGACAATTACTACAGGGGATTCACATTACCCAATAATTTGGGAAGAAATTGACATTGATTTGATGATGAGAGATTAATGATGACAAGTTGTGACGACCTACCCATCTCACTTAGGTTGTCTGATATATTTCGTCTTATAAAATTCATAAAAGTATTTTATTCCTGATTAAACAAGTGATTTTATCTCCCGACTACAATTTTCTGTAGTATGTTTGTACATCAACGGTTCAAAGTCATTGTTGACACTAAAGAGACAGTTTGAAGCGTTTGTGATCGGACGATGTTTAATTTCTTATCCGTTTTCGTGTCTATCTATTTATAGCATCAGGGTTTTCCCAAGTTGCTTCGTCACAAAATAAAAAAAAAAAAGTCTGATCACATTTTTCCCCATCTTGTTACGATGACGTCGTGTTTCAAGTTTGCATGAATACCATTGGTTTATTTACATGTCACAGAAATATTTTCCTGACTATGACACTGACAGGTTAATGTTATTTTTCATGGGTGTGTAGATATCATGGTGCGTTCTTCTTTCATGGACATGGAAAAGTACCGTGGAACACAGAACCGCTTGTAAACGTTTACATATACTGTCGACACCAAAATAACTTTTCCTTACATTCTTGAGTTTTAGCGAGAAGTAAATCGCACATTCTCTCTGTTTTTAAATTTTTTGAATCTTGCCCGCTTTCGTTCTTCGATCGTTTTCAACTCATTTCTAGTTGCATGTCGCCGTATTCAGATATATTTCAGGGAAACACCAGTGTTGGAGGAAGATATAAGTGTAAATTTCCGAATTTTTATTTTCTAGAATAGTGCAAGCACCATATCAATATTACCTTCTGATGTTTTCTCAGTAAACAAATAAAAGTTTGCATACTTTCCTGTGGGGTGACAGTTATTGGGGGCGAATGCAACAGGCGAAATTTTACGATTTCGTAAAAACTAAAGTACCGACCTTCCTGGAAAAAAGGTGACTTAGAGTGATTAATTTCCAAGAACTCATAGAATCAAAACACATGAATTAACAAAAATAATCACTCGATGTGATATTCTTTGAATATTATGGAAAAAAAAAAGAACAAAAATTCGGTTGTATTGCTCGGGGAAGTATACTTTGATTGCCGATCTTAAACGGAATGCAACTTTGTTTTCACTGATATTTTGGATAATTCGAGAACTGCGATAATTCGAGCATTTTGCTTGTCCCCCGTGGGACTTCGAATTATCGAGGTTTTACTGTACTAGACAATGTCGTTCGGACGTGCCTTAATGTCGAACCCTGTGGGGTATCATAAATATTGCACGACCTGGCGAATCATCTTACTGTTTGGTGCATAAAATTGCACTTTTGAATATTGTTTGTTTTGCATCAATCAACATTTTGGAAATACCTTTGTGTTATTTCAAACGATGATACTAATCCTCCCTTGCCCGATACACAACACAGAGCTGCTATGTTTGGCAAACCTTCGAAGGTGTAGGACCGGCTAAAACAATGTCATATAAAGGCAGTCAACACACAGAGTGATAGCCAGACTGGTAGGAGAATGCAAACTGTCAGACAAACATGCAAGGAAACATTCAAGTGCCATTTGAAATCGGTATACAGACTATGGGCTGAAATTGATATGGGCTGAAATTGATATGGGCCGAAATTGTTATGGGCCGAAATTGTTATGGGCCGAAATGTCCCGGAATCTTTGAAAAGGGTTTGTTTCACCCCCACCCATCCCATTACACCTAATAACATCGGCTTGGGAAGCCGATCTCATGCAGAAGTTTAAGTTGCATCTAAGGCTGGGTCCTACATCATGCTAAACGCACACGAAAACCAATATAACCGAGTCCAAATTCAACTGTACGCAAAACATGTCTTCAAAGAGCGATTTTAGCGTGTTGCTCTACTAAAATTAATGGCGAGTCCAAACAAAAATCTAGGTCAAGTCTTGAGTTGCCGTTTGTTTCCATTTTCCGATCAGAAATTTGGATTATTCATCAAAGCTACGAATGTCTGAAGAAAATCGTGGTGGAAAGAGTTATGCTTTCAAAATTAATAACTGTAAATACTAACCAGAAATACAGTAAATCTGAAAAGGTTATCGTCTTTTTCTCCGGTTCGGCGTTCCGCAATTATTGAGGTGGCGACAAGCAATTGTTGAAGTCCGGTATATTCCAGTATCATGATGTTAGAGCAGAACTTCATGTCGGTTCGCATTCGCAAAGTAAATATTGTAAGTCGCTCTTTTAACCTCGAGTAATCATTTGGAAACAAACTGTCATAGGGTGGACGTTCGTTGAAATAAAATGTACTTTGAAATGATAGCGACTTTGTGTTTCATTTCATTAATTTCAAATTATTCTGGTCCGTCTTGTCCACCGTAGTTAGTTTAGTTTTTTGCTGCTTCACTTGCCTTCTTGTATGCCGATGACAGCCGCTCCTGTAATTTACGAATGTATTCGTGTTTCTCTTTTGAGGTGGAGTCATTTGCTGTCAAACCTAGAAAGGCATCAAGAGCGAGTTTTGGGTGACGCCCGAACATGAGAAAGTATGGCGAAAAGCCTGTACTTGGGTGCGTTTTGACATTGTATGCATGTACCAGAGAGGCAACATGACTTTTCCAGTCCGCTTTCTTATCGTCTTCCAGAGTACCCAACATATTCAATAACGTCTGGTTGAACCTCTCCGTCATGCCATTTCCCATGGCATGGCACGGGGTGGTCCTAGACTGGCTAATGCCTGCCAACGAGCATAACTCTGAAATGAGATAAGAAAGCGAACGTCCACCCTATGACAAAACGATATGCTAGACTTGCCCATTTTTTTTTATACTGACTTTCCAGATCAACTTTTGTTATGGGTGCAAATAAATAATATTTTGTATTTAACTTACAGTTTAACTTGTGTACGGTCACCGGATAAGAGGTAAGCATCTTGCTTCTGAAGGTCCTCCTGTTTCTTGATTCTTGTTGCTTGTTATTTGTTAGAGTGTAGCAGCACCGGGTGAAATTACGATCATCCCAATGTTTATTGATTATACTAAAATATTTACATTGGTGACACTATAACATTGTTTGGTGAGCTATTCCATGTCAAAATTTCCTTACATTCTAAAAGATTTTTTTGGATAAATATGATATGGTCCTCCTGCTTTATTTGCATTTAACTGTTTAATTGAATTTGCAACATCCTCTTCAGTGATGGTGAAGTTGTCAAAGGTACACAAATGTGAACAGGGTTTAATCTTTTAGCAGAAAACAACTTAAAGTACGATACGATCACAGTCTTTGGTTTCTTAGATTATTATTGTTATCACAAATAATGTCAATATAAACAAACAGAGAAAGAGAGAGAGGGGGGGTATTAATAAATTTATAAAAAAAAAAACCACCGATAAACAGATACCGGGATTTAGGATATTTTACCTGCAAATGGCGACCAGGCGGGAAGGGAGGTAAATCTTGCGGATTTATAAATTGATACACCTTGCACGTTCAAATAATCTCGCTTAGCACCGAGAAGGCACTTTTAAAAGTAGATCTATTAATCATTTTTTTTTTTTTTTATCCTGCAATTTTCCGTGTTGTAATGTACCTTCAGAAACATTACGATGTTTCCTACCAAAGCAGACATTATTCCGTTCTTCATACTTCTTTTTTCGCTGTCATTTTCCGAAGTCTTCATTAAATCAGGCCCACATAAATCAGAACAAAGCGTTGCCACAGTTTTCCCTGCTCACCGATTGATTCATTGAATTTGTTTTTATTTATCGTCGTCACCTGTTTGCCCACATGGGCGACGCCCCCTGAAGTCTTAGTTTTGTTATGGGAAATAGTGCAAGATACAGAACGAAACCAATCCTAAGTTACGCCTAGTTCTTCATTGTGCTTGGTGTATAGCGCCGTCACACGGTACCTCGGTTTAACGGCTCATCTAAAAGACTAAATTAGTTATTTTAGATGGCCTGCCATGGGGCTCGAATCCACACACTGAAGTAGCCAAACCCTTGACGCTTGTAAACAAGGCTATAACTCAAGCATGACCACCTATCTATTTCTACTCACTGTAGCCTATGGTGCTCAACACCATGAAAGAAAAGTAGAGGCAGGACCTAAGTAGTGGGTAAACGTAAAACTTGTTTGTGTGGACAGAATATTATAAAAGGACAGGCCCTGTCATAGGGCCTACATAGCCTGTTTGTACATCTGTGTTTGGACAATATAGATCTATCAGAATACACAGACCGCAAGTCTTATCTTGGATCCACACACCCGAACATTTCTGTGATTATTTGAGCAAACTATCGTGAAATTCTAACGGATCTTTATCATTTCGATGTTGCCCCTAAAAGGCCAGTGATTTGGCACAGAAAACTCGTGTTGAAGTAAATCCCGGTGTATCGAAACACGGGTAAAAGATCGACCGCCGGAGATAAATCGACTTTTCTTTGAAACGAGCAATGTCTCTATGTGTCACAAACTTATCACATGTACTTGTGTGTCAAAGCGTATTTCTTGTTCATTAGCCATATGTCAGGTGGATGTTTTCAAAGTCGTCTGCCGCAAATTTGTCTTATGACGCTGTAGGAATATTGACCAGTATAGTCAAATTTTAGGTATTCAAACTTTCGAAGTATGGATGTAGACAGATCGGTCCTCTAAATGCCAAAGCAATTACAGACCGGACCACACTCCCACTTCCTCGGTCCTGTCTATGCGTGGCACCGTAGATCTCGGTTGGTCTTGCGAGACAGGACTACACTCCTGTCTCCACAGGCCTTATTTAATGCATTGCATCTTAGGTAATGTTCAGGTGAGGCCCGGCCACACTCCTACCTCCTCGGTCCTGTCTATACATAGATAGACTTCAGACCGGACCACACACCTTCCTCCTTGGTATTGTCAATGCGTAGCACTGTAAATCTGTTGGTCTATCGTTCAGGCGAGACAGGACTACACTCCTGCCTCCTCAGGCCTTATTTAATGCATAGCATCTTAGGTAATGTTCAGGTGAGGCCCGGCCACACTCCTACCTCTTCGGTCCTGTCTATACATAGATAGACTTCAGACCGGACCACACACCTTCCTCCTTGGTATTGTCAATGCGTAGCACTGTAAATCTGTTTGTCTATCGTTTCGGCGAGACAGGACTACACTTCTGTCTCCTCAGGCCTTATTTAATGCATAGCATCATAGGTAACGTTCAGGTGAGGCACGGCCACACTCCTACCTCCTCGGTTCTGTCTATACATAGATAGACTTCAGACCGGACCTCACACCTTCCTCCTCAGTCTTGTCTATTCATAGCACCTTAGGTAGGCCTATCGTTCAAGCGAGACCAGGCCACACTGCTGTCTCCACATGCCTGTTTTTAATGCTTTGCATGGTAGGTAGCAATCAGGTGAGACCGGGCCACACTCCTACTTCCTAGGTCTTGTCTGTACGTAGTATCGTTCAGGCGAGACCGGACCACACACTTTCCTCCCCAGTGTTGTCTACTCATAGCACCGTAGGTAGGCCTATCGTTCAGGCGAGACCAGGCCACACTGCTGTCTCCGCATGCCCTTTTTAATGCTTTGCTTCGTTAGTAGCAATCAGTTGAGACAGGGCCACACTACTGTCTTCACAGGCCTTTTTTAATGCATTGCATCGTGGGTAGCAATCAGGTGAGGCCGGTCCACTTTCCTGCCCCCTCAGTCTTGTCTACACATTGTATCGTTCAGGCGAGAACGGGCTACATCCCTGCCTCCTCAGGCCTTTTCAATGCATTGCATCATAGGTAACGTTCAGGTGAGGTCTCCTCGGACTTGTCTATCTATTAATTGTATCGTTCAGGCCAGACTGGACCACACATCTGCCTCTACAATCTTGTCTATTCATATCTTCTCGGTCTTGTCTATACACAGCATCGTACCCTGTAGCGTTCAGGTTGAACCGAATCATACTCCTTCCTCCCCAGTACTATCTATGTATAGGCCTAGAATTGTTCAGATGAAACTAAGCAGCTCAATAAAAAGTCTTAGTTTGTTTAAACATACATGTATTTATTTTACATCGATTGGGAAACAAGATCTTACACTCGTAATCTCTCTCGATTCTGCTTCCTGGGAACTACAACAGTACCCGCGCCGAATGTGTGGGCCAATGACACTCGCTCCCGGATATCGCACCTTATAATTACGAGGCCGACGCTCTACTCCACAACCACGGGCACCATTGTAAAGTAAAGGACAATATAAAGTCTTGGACTATTAGGATATGGAAGCTTATCGTTTGAAATTTCGGTTGCCCTGATCTGAGGCTTGTCTTCATTTACTACTTTCGCAATGCGATCTCTTCGGATTTAACTTTTTTTTTTTTTCATTTTGTCATTGGATTCGTAACCAGAAAATGCAAAGATAGATTAATGCATGAAACACTGGTCACGTGAGAGTGTCCTTTGGGCAGAACACTGCAGACCCCATGCAAGCCTGGCACTGGTGAAAGGTATAAAAGACAAGTATAGACAATCTGTTGCAGTGATGTGAATGCAAGCGGTATAAGATCTACCCTTCAAATTTCAACTAACTTCAAACGAATCAACGGTTGTTGTTGTATGGTGTCTATTGCCGTTTTCAACATAATTTCACTTATTTCGCGGCGGAACCTACTCATTCTTTTCTTGGGGTTTCTTTTACCAGTAGTTTGCACAGTATAACAAATGGTAGCTGAGCTTTGAAGGTTCAATCTGTATATTATTTAGCATAATGTAAGATTGTTGGCCCCTCTTTCAAATCTTACAGCGTCAAGTACCTTTTGAAAACGTCGTGGGAGAAGAAGCAAGTGCATTCAAACAAGCAGTTGCTCCTTTTCCCAAAACGGCTTTGCACCATAATCTTCCATACCATAAACTCTGTGCATGCCAAGCTCATACATTGGACATTTTATAGTCATTAGACTGAATACCCAAACGTGCAATATCAGGTAAAGAAACCGAGACAGTTTATCTCAATACCAGCGACATGTTGGACATTTTTAGTCTGTACACCGAATAGCCCAACGTAGCAATATCATTTAAACATTTATCTCAGTACCAAGGACATGGGTTTTGATGAAGAAGGCATTGACTCCCGTATTTCTAAAAGCTTGTCGGTGAGTAGTTTGTTGTATTCACCTTCTCCCTGCGGCATTGCGCCATTCGCCAAGCAACTAATGGCTTTTTGCGACGTAGAGCTTGTCTTTTTGGTAAAAAGAAATGACAAAAACACGTACCTTAAAGACAGTAACATTCCAAGATTCCAAGATTTAACCTTTTACCAATCGATCCTGGGTTTTAACGACCGTGTGAAAGAAGCATTGTCTCCTTTTCCCACAACCTTTTATACCCTTACAAATAATATCATGTGTGCCACATTTTATTTGTTATCTGCAAAAGCTTTTAATTTGAACCAGTCTAAAGTTTTATAGGTTTGTAAAGGATTAAAAATTACCGTCTGACCTTTAAAGCGCCTTTCACAAAATATAGTTGCCCTTGCGACCAATGTAGATCATGATTAGACTGCAAAAATCGATTAGGTTTTGCTGTGACACTCTGGACAAGAGTAATCTTGAAAATACCATTCCTTGGGTCTTATTTCTAGATTGAAAATGTCCGCTACTTGGTTTATTCGGCGCTCTAGGTGTTAAAAAATGTATTAGTGAAATCGCTTGACGTATACATGTAGTTTCAGTGTCATAGTTAAAAACCATAAGCGTTTGCGGACGGCATAGATCAAGATCAGACTGCACAGAACGTGCAGTCTGATCTTGGATCTATGACGCCCGCTTGTTTGGTCAAGCTTTACAAGATGAAAATCTGCCTTAACCCTCGAGGTGCTAAGAGCGACTCAAAGACCTTTTGTGGACAGTTTAGACCACGATCCGACTGCACAGAACGAATCCACACTGTCCCATAAGGAGATATTCCCCCCAACTACGTTTGAAATAGCAACATTTGGAATATACCATCGACTTGAAAGTTTCATTGTACTTATTCCAAGTCATAGTCGAATCAAATACTTTATTTGTCAAAAACATTTTTGTCATGTTTTATTGCCTTGTGGAAAAAGTAAAAAAAGAAAAGCTAAGTAGGAGTTAAGTTTCAGAAGATTGTACCGGTATCCGCAGCCATCGAAAGATGCCATGTTTATAATCTTGGCTCTGATACAATTAGCCTAATGGTCTGCAAAAAAGTCATGTTCTGGAAGGCGTTGTCACTTTTCACATCACCAGTATCCTCGACCCTCGGAAAAATGCTGAGCTAGCAATGCAGGGCATGTGAGTTAAAACCGCGGTTGTGTCATTTTTTTCCCCCCCAAGAAATGATGAAAGTCATTGCAACCAGTTTTTTACTGTGTTTCTGTGGGAAAGCAGCCAGTGGATTGGCAGCCAGTGAAATCCAGTACGACAGGATTCTTTTTCGCTCGCTGCAGGCAGTGGCGTGGCAAGGGTGTTGTGCGAAATATTACTTAAGCTTGCCGCTCGTAATCAAACTTTCTCCTGATAGCGTAGATCAAGATCTTACTTCAAAGGAACACACATAGTGACCTTAGACTTATATTTCTATTTCTGTCGTAGGGCTGATATATGAAGCACGCTAAAAAAAGCACAGGAAACTGTTAGCTACAATGGCCGTAATAACATAACTGAAATCAGAGCTCCAGATAGAGGGAGTGATTTTGATTATAGAATTGAAAATATTAATTATTCTCAACTAAACCCTATGTTATGGATACTCATTAGAATCGATTCTAATGAGTACCCACAATATAGGGTTTGGAAGAGAAATAATGGATTTAGAATAACATCACTCCCTCTTATCTGGAGCTCTGTGAAATACTATTCAGAACGACCAAACAAATAACCAAACTTCATCATTATCACAAAAAACAGATATCGTTGTTTCTAATGGTGTATATACACATTTATGTAAGCCGTGATCTGTAAAACGTGGGCTTAATACATCTGCATAAATATGGACTCGGGTCAGCCTGCGCATTCCGACAGCGCAGATAAAATGTTAGACAAAATGGACTTTATGGATCCATAATTATGTAATGACTTGCTTTGTACAATGTACTACATTGACGCATTAAACCCTCTTTTGTCAGAGCACGGCTTGCTTATATATATGTGTGTGTGTGTGTGTGTGTGTGTGTGTGAAAAAGTATAATTTTCCTTTTCAATAAATTCTCATAATTACAGGCATATTTTCCATATTGACACCATTAAGACTTAATATAACGAACGCATCGATAGGTCATTCATCAATATTATTACCATAATCTCCTTTAATCTGTTATGATTTTCATTCCTATATAAACATCGGTGATTGATAATCTTTGTTAACCTTTGGAATCTAAAACGTATTCATTTAGTTAACCCCTTTACCAAAACAGTCCTGCGTTTTTACGATTCTGATGAAGAAGGTATTGGAAAACATGGCAAGAAAAAGAGAAAATGCTAATCAACATTATTTCCTCCTCTTCCCACAATCTTTTCTTCATTCTCAAAGACAAATCTCTATCTGAACAACATTTTATTCGTCGTCTGAATATGCTTTCAAGTTGGAAGCCTGTAGAATTTTATCTAGTATAGAATAAAAATAATCCAAACAATTTTCAGGCTGTTATTGAAATTCTTTGGCTGCTGTAGTCATGAAATCATTCTGAACACTATCGGACAGGGTACATCTAAGATCAGACAGCGCGTTTTGTGCAGTCTTATCTTGATCTACACTGGCCGCAAGAGCAATTCAATCCGTGCTTGACGCTACAAGGATTAATATCTATTCATGAAAAGCTGTAAACGCTGAATTGAACCATGCTCTGGCAAAAGGGGGTAGATAATGCATAAATATACAAGGCAAGTCTTCACATAATCATGGATCCATAAAATCTAATTTGTTTTACAACCAACTGAATCCTGCGGTAGCATGGTCCTTGAACGTGTAGAAAATTTGCGAAAAGCAAAAAGTTTCGACTCGGGTCAGCCTGCGCGGGCTGCGCAGGCTGACCCAAGTCGATACTTTTTGCAGATGCATTCAACCCCTTTTTCACAGAGCAATGCTCAATTATGAATACCGTAGAGTGATGAGAAATAAATTTTACATTTAGAGTCCGTGATCATGCGTCTAATCCGATATAGATTTCGAATGAAGCGATAATTTAACCGCGTAGAGTGCATACAAGGTCACACTGTCCTTGCTTTCGTATATAGTGCAGATCAAGATCAAACTGCACGGAACTATAGTGCAGATCCAGATAAAAATGCATGGAGACTGCAGTCTGATCTTTGATATTCTCTTTCCGATTTTATTTTGTTATTAATTTTTCTGAGGTTTTCCTCGAAATAAATTGTGTGCTGAAATAAAATGTCCATTTTATTCATCTTATAACCGGCCAGGTAGCTCACTGGTTAGCGTATCTGATTTGTGACCTGCTGGTTGCGGGCTCGATACCCAGCTGAGGCAAAGTTTCTTTCCAGCGAATTTTTGCCTCTCACCTCTGATGGTGTGAGAAAAGTAGTCAGTGGCTTGGAAAGAACGTTGTGTCAGTACTGATGTGAGAAAGTAAGGAAACACGTGCGCAGGTGCACTGACCGCCGTGATATGACCTAAGCTGTTAAAACGACGTTAAACTCCAATACAAAAAAATACTAGTACCCTGTAGGAAAGGAAAGAGACCGCTATAACTTCAGCTTTGAATTTGCGATCAGTTAAAGATACATCCTTACAGCCAGAGAGAAAAAGTGCTGTTACTAGCTCAGAATTAGTCAGCTGTGTAAACATCGATAAATTAACAATGTATATGGTCTGTGGGATAGAGAAACTAGAGAGATTTATCCTCACTTTAAACCGGAAACATCAACAGTGATTTCTTTGAAGACTGCCAAAAAAGTAAATGCATTTTCTATCCTTCAGTGTAATCTGTGAAACCTTGCAGCCTTTGGGGCAACATTTGGCATGGCGATACAACAACGGTTAGGGATTCATAATATATGGATGAAATGGGTTAAAAACTGGCTGAAAACGAGTATAGATGTATCTTTTATTAAAGTTACTGATGAACGCGACCTATTGCAAAGTACATACGATTGGTGACGCATCAAAAGGACCGAGCTTTTGAAAAACGCTTAAGATGACGACAGGGGGATTCGGTAAAAACAATTTCTTTATTGACCACAAACGTTTTTATTTGACTGTTGCTAAATCACATTTTTTTCCGTCGATTTCCTCTTGTTCTCCTATTTCATTTTGACTATGTAAGCTTGGAATCTTACTTTCATATCTTCAGAGCTTTTAATTAATACCATTTCACACACAGAAAAAGGAGAAAACTGACCGAGTCACTGAATGAATTACTGACTCATTTACTCATTGGCTGTTTCATCGACTCACTAACTCATGAACTAATTGGCTGACTGGCTGGCTGACTGACCGACGGCTGGGTGGCTGGCTGGTTGGCTAGCTGGCCAACTGGGTAGCTGGCTGGCTAGCTGACTGACTGACTGACTGGCTGACATTAACTCCTTCGCTGCCAGCTAAATGAATTCGACCTTTTCCGGTGTCTGAAAGTAGATTTTTGCTGCAATCGAATATAATTCTGATCATTATTTGGTGTCAGGTAAAGGACTGTGTAGATCCAAGATCAGACTGTGCTTTCTGTACAGCCTGATCTTGATCTCATCTGTTCGTAAAATCAAAAAAACCTGAAACCGTCTGTGGATTTGAGTAACATAAGACAGCAAACTTTTTTCGTAAAACCTGGGCCCGGGCTTTTGAAAAAACGCACCAGACGACGACAAAGGCATTTGCTGGAAACTAACAATTTCTTTATTGCCCACAAACGTTTTTTATTTGACTGTCGCTCGATCGAATTTTGTCTTTGTAATACATAGTAAAAATTGAGCAAATTCAAAAACTTTACAAAATGAAGGAAAAAGTTTTTATGAGCCGGACTATAAAGGCTGTATTGGAATGATAAGAACGACCTTTGGAGTACTCTTAAACACCAGATTTATGTGGTTTTAATTTACTATTAGATAGTTATAATTCCTTTTGTAAATAGACCAGATACGGTATAAACCCCCTTTCCTTCGATGATATGAATCAAACATTTGACAATCTCTCTCTCTCTCTACCCGGTAAATGTTTACATTTAAATATAAGCGTAAGTGCATGTTCAGAAAGACACTATTAAGACACTATTTAACCCTTTACTACACAATCCCGGCTTTTAACGACCCTGCGGAAGAAGCCTTTTGAAAATATTGTGGGAAAAGGAGAAATGCTGGTAGCCAGCATTTTCTCCTTTTCCCGCAATGTTTTCTACCCTGTCCAAGCCAAATTTCATCATTGAAGCCACACTTGGATTGTCTTCTGCAAATGCTTTTTATTTGGACAAGTCTAAAATTTTGTCGCTTGGTAAAGAGTTATAGTTAATTTGATACGTAAGCAAAAGGATAAACTTTTTTTTTTGAAATGTTCTGTAAAGCAGTACCTTTTTTGCTATGACAAAAGGGGAATTTGCTCGTTTCGAACAATTTCTGTTTTTGTCAATCCATTTTCAAATGCATTTGGTTGCAAGACATTAAAAAAAGTAATCTGCATAACGCAATAACATAAAAATACGCCTTTTTTATGCTCCAGCAGTAAAAAGGTTTTAATTTTTATTGAAACATTTTGCGGTGAATGTAATCGCTTTAGAAGACATTTTCTTTTCGATATTGCCCATCTGTGTATTGGCTTTAAGTTTGTTTTGTACCTTTACCATACAATCCCGCATTTTAACGACCTGATGGAGAAGGCCCCTGAAAACATTGCTGGAAAAGGAGAAGATGCTGGTAACGAACACTTTCTTCCTTCTCCAAAAATGTTTTCTATTCTTTCAAAGATTACTCTTATCATTTAACACCGTGTATCATCGACTCCGGAACTTGGTACTAGCTGAAGCGGTGATAAACAAAAATTGGTCGTATCCAGGTTAGGAAAATTGTTTATTTTGATGTTATGTCGCGATATTATGCGTCAACGAGGATGTCTCCATTTACAGAACATATTTTTGTTTGAAGTGCACATCCAGAAATGACATGAAAATGATTTTAAGTTCACTTTTTATTGTAAAACGAGCTGCCTGGTACTGCCGAAATTATCTGTCTTCGTCAAAACCCACCTGTTTATCATACAAACGGTTGTGACAAATTTCAGTCCATTGTTATACAGATGCGTTCCCCATCACCGCTGCTTTAATACAATCAATAGTTTCCTCAAAACAATAATGGAACTCGATAAAAACATCATAAAACTCGGAAGGCTTGAGTACGGCAACTTGAGGCCTTGCATAAAAATACTGGACGGCGTCTTGTAAGCTAACTGTACGGCGATTTATTGTGAAAATAATAGATTTTAATGCAATTTAGCGCGCGAAAGGGTATTATTTCCTAATTAGTACCATCTTCACAGTTGCCAACATTAGTTACAATTTATTTGTTGGAGTATGGTCATATCGAAAGAAAAAAGCACACAGCTCGACTGGAAGCCAACTCCTCTCGCAGACTGTGCGAGTATCCTAGCAACAAAACTACAGAGTCGTATATCGGCCTGTGACAATAAGTTTATAATTCAGGAAATACTACCCGAGAGAAATATTTCCAGTATCTTGAAGTAAAGATGGATTCATTTATAAGCCTTGGGGGCCATTAATTTTGTAGGGTACATTGTATTTGTAGTAGAGACATAGCTTTAAACCGTGAACTCGTATAAAGGAAAGTTTGAACCTTTCTTAAAAAGATGGGGAAAAACACAGTAGTATCATGGACACTGGCACGAATTTAGTGCAATAAAGCGCGACACAAGCCGTGACAATATCGGTGGTATTATTTGAGATTTTCGAGACGCTGGAACAGCCATGCCTTATCTAGATCAGATAATCATGAGTACATGTAGAAAAGTGAGCTATTTCAACAATGAAAGTGTACTTTAAATGTTAATCAGTTTTCTTAAAAGAAACTGTCATACTTAGTATGGCATTACTTGACGACTCACGCGGCCTGTTTCCATGCATGATGTTCTGTTTCCGGGTATATTATATAATTCCATAAAATCTTTATTGTTGACCCTACCACGACCACAAAACTTAAGGAAAGCAAATATTTCTTAAAGCAGAACACTGTGACGACCTGCGACTCATTCTTCGTTCTTAAATTTTCAGTTCCTGGCATTTTCTCGCGGAAACATTATTTCAAACCCAACCCCCCCCCCCCCACATGTGTGAGCAGGGTGGGTGTGGTAACTGACCATGCCAGTATCCAGTATAAAAACAGTATATGTTCTTGTGACCGTATTTTGTAGCAGGTGCATGCATACGAATTGCGGGTTAAATTAAAGTGTAGTTGTTGATCTTTACGATGATATCAAATATGAATGGTTTCCTAGGTGGGTAATCGCCGCAAATGAACTTTTCAAACGGCCCTTATACCGGGCCGCAGCAACTCCTACAACCAATATGCTTGCCCAGCAAATACATTAGCTCAGCCTCCCTATCTATATTCAGAGTCTGATCAGAGTCTTCGCTAGTCGCCTGAAGTAGGGTTGGGTCCTTAGCTATCAATAGAGTGGTCATTGAAGACACTGATCTAAATGAACAGACTGACCTCAGCAGGATGCACATGTAAACTGTAAAATTTGTTGTGCTCCGGCTAATTTATTAGCGTCCAATCGCCTAAAATCTTGGACCACCATCAATCGCGGACAACTGCTTTGTGCCGTGAGAATGAAACCTTTTTTTTTTTTCGGCACAGCTGAATGCGCTAGCTTTTGACCTACTTCTTGGTACTAATAAAGAATGAATAGATGGTAATTTGCTATTGGTAAAATATGTACACATGTTCGGCGTGCGCCTACTGGCATGTTTCCTCGCACTTTATGAAACCACTATCAACAAGTGTTGCTACTGCTAATCGATACCCCGGGTCTTGATTCATACCATAGCAAACTAATGTACCGGGGAATAATTCTTTTCTTGTACTACTTGGAAACTAAGTACTTTTATGAGCGTTACCCAATAGCCCGATACCACTTTTTAACAAAATGAAAATCACTGAGGAGAAAGGGGCAAATTGCTCGTGAGATTACTTTTCATTATTTTACTTCGTACTAACACAAAAGAGTTTCAATATTCATATTCCAGTTTCTCTTACGCCGTCGATCTTTTTTTAAAGACATTTCTTTTTACTTTTCTAAATCCCAAACTGCCGCGATTCGTGGTAGTCCCTTTCTATTTTGTAACAGGAGTATTTTTGCCTTTCTGTGACTTCAAAACGCTAAATATGTTATTCGTCCTGATGTAGACGCCTCTTGGTCCAATATGCGCAAGCAAAGGGCATAAGAACCTGCAAAGGGATAAAAGAATGTGTAAAAATAGCCACTTTTGCTGTATCATACCGATGCAAGTTGCCGTACAGTTACCTTAGTGAAATTTTCATGTTGCCCTACAGCAACCTTTCAAATCGCCGTACTCCCAAGGATTTTTGTTTTCGAGAATAATTCAATCAAATCTTGATTGTTGTGTATGAAACTTATACCGAAGTTAATTCCAAATGTCCGGAATATTTTGATATTAAAACCCAAGAGTAACAAGCTTTGTAACAACGCAAAACGAACGATTTTCAATGGGATGTGGTGGTTTGAGCAGTACCAGCTGGTAGGATTTCGCTGTTTTTTGCAGCATGCAGGAATATTATTTTTGACTCACGATCACGGACAACAGTTGGATATCTCTAAATACCGATGCTTATCGTTTGGTAGGAAGACACTCATTAAAAACCATTCAAAAAGACGATTGACTCACCCCACTATGTGCCATGACTACTTTTTGTGTTGACTCGGCTGGTACCAAGTTCCGGAGTCGATGATACACGGTGTTTAACCCTTTCCCAAACAGGCCCTGGTTTTCACGTGTCTGCAATACAAGTCTTTTGAAAACACTGTGGGAAAAGGAGAAATTGCTCGCAACGAGCAATTTCTCCTTTTCCCACAGTGTTTTCTACCCTTTTTGAGAACTTTCTGCCATTTTTATCAAATTAAAAATTGTCGTCTGCAAACTCTTTCATTTTGGAAGGGTCTAAAATTTGTCGTTTGGGAAAGGGTTAAGCTTAGCTAAAAAATAAACAATTTTAAAATGTTGTCGTCTGGGAAAGATTAAGCAACCTGAATAGGCTTAACGCAAGTTTAGTCATTTTGAAAACTCTATCAAAGACAATGCCAGTAATTACCCCCTCGCCCTTTATTTCGCATTATTACATATATGTCTTAAGGTTCATCTGAATATATAGGAACAAATATGCGAGTATTCTATATATAATCCGGATTATTATTATTATTTATTATATAGGTAACGCTCTTATTATATTTTTTGCTTCATGACATAACAGATACAGCAAAGTAAAAGGTGAAGAAAATCTTTATTAGCCAGATGTTATTTTCAACTGTGAATTACCGATTAATCTTGCAGCACAAAACCCAAAATCCACACTTGCAAGTTTGCCGATGAGAGTTAATCCTTTGTCAAACGATCTCGAGTTTTAACGGCCAGTAGAAAGAAGGCTTTGAAAGCATTGTGGGAAGAGGAGGAAATGCTGGTAACCAGCATTTTGTCCTTTTTTTGTCCTTTTTCTGTCTTTGATAGGATAGAAATCCTTTTCCCACAATGTTTTCTAACCTATCCGACACATTCCTTTATTTTAGCCAAATATCAATTTGTTATATTGTTGTGACCAGCATTTTCTCCTTTTCCCAGAATGTTTTCTACCCTATTAAAAATACATCCCTCTATTTAAGCAAAGTATTAATTTGTCGTCTGCAAGGTCTTCCAGTTTAACTAAGTTGTTAATTTTGTCGTTTAACCCTATACTACACAATCCCGACTCTTATCTACCCCTAGGACAAGGCCTTTTGAAAACATAACGGGTAAAGGAGAAAATGCCGGTACTCAGCATCTTCTCCGTTTCTCTCAATATTTTCTATCCTATCAAGGACAGAAATAATCAATTTAACAACATTCAAACTGCCGTCTGCAAATGCTTTCAGTTTTGTCAAGTCCAAAATTTTGTCGTTTGGCAAATAGTTAAAGCTTTCGTTCAAGAACTGTTTTACAAATCTCGGAAACATACTCTAAAAATCTGCAGTGAGGTAAGCTGCTTCTAAATATGAGAATTTATCGATCTAACTTATTGAAACACGATAAGGAAAAAAGCGAGAGCGTGAGATAGTATTACTTATTCTATTATTCTGCTATTGGTCGTTTCGTTTGACAGCCCACGGTAGTTATTAGATCCGATCTCACCTCTGAATAGTGTGTCACTTTTTATTTGTAAAGTGTCGGCGTGGAATTTATAATATTGAAACAAATTATTGGAATAAAAATTAAATGAGTTGATCGGGAAAGTTAATAGGCGAAAGTGTTAGAAAGTTCGATACAGTATTGGAAATTTGAAATATGGTCACCAATTATGAGCAATTTAGGCAGTAACTAAAGACAGGTAGCCTAAAAAGCAAACAAAAAGTTTATCTAGCAGCAGTTTTAGGTAGAGTTGTGAATTACTGATTATTTTGCAGCACACATTATCAGCGACTTCGCGCAGGCCAACTCTAAAGTGCTGTATGAGGACTTTTTATGTATTATAAGATACGCTTACAAACTGGATAGAGAGAAAAAAGGAGGAATTAACATACCTATCTAACAAAAAAAAAAAATGCAAAAAATCAACGTTTTGCAGCTGGCGTAGATCTAATATATAGGGAAGAGAAGAGTTCCAAAAGAAAGAAAGAAAGACAGAAAAACAGCGACCACCACATTAAAGAGCCATGGCAGATGCACGAAACATTATGACAGCCGGGACACACGCTAGTTTTGCAACTGACTTGTTTTGCGTCCCAAACACGGACCAGAATAGTTTTCAAATGTTAAACGGTCTGTATAAGGAGCTAGAACCACAGCTATGTAAATCGTACAGGCGTCACGTGATGTACATCCCAACAACACCCGAACGCCGGGTACCAGTAACTATCACCGAAAAGAAAAAGAACAAACTAAAAGCCGTCAACATGGCTATAGATGTTGTGAGTGAACTTCAGAGAAAGAAAGACACGGCTAAAGCAAAGAAAGATGGTGTTAGACTAGATTTCAAGGAGGTTGCTGGTAAGGCATCTGACCTACCAAAGACCGCAAGCCAGAGTTTACCAAACCTCCTCGAGACTTCAAAATCATGACGGGTTTTGCTTGTATTATTTTATATCACTGTGACGATAGTCTGCAATAACTTGAAGTTCAGATGAGTGTTCATAAGGTTTGATATTCGAACTAAAGCTCTGAGAGGACCATGCTTCTGGGAAAGCCTGGTGCGTTGAATAGCGACCAGTGTTGATAAAGGTCAGACTGCACAGAACGTTATCCGATATTCTTTTTAAGTATTCTTGTTAAAAAAAAGCCCCGAATTTTCTCCTTCTTACCCTTCATTCTGACTGGAAAAAAAAAAACATGCTATTGACCTCTTCTGGTTTCAATTGCTTCGGATTGAAAAATAAAGATTGTGTCGTTACAGATTTTGTTTCACTAAACTGGCGTTTAAATGATGGTAGACACTACCGAAGTTAGTTATTCAAGTCATGATTAGCCGTTAGACAAGCAACTCGTGGCTCGATAATGGTGTTGTTCATGGTCTTTGTAAATCAGAAGCTAAGAACAAATTGATATGATATAATCGAAGTTAATCTATCGATAGGAACAAGCAGGTTTTTTTTAACATCATACAAACACTCCATAACAGTTTCTGTTTATTGAGTGAGAAAACGAAATTGAGTGCTTTAAAGTAACTCATCTTTTCATATTCTAATTATGAGTAGTGAGTTTTGTTTTTTACAAGAGCTAAAGAGCGACTTTATTGCAGATTAAAGAATTGTTTTGATAAAAGTCCAGTATCAAGGGGGGAAACGGTGTAGATCCAAAAACAGAATGTACCTTCTGTTAAATCTGAACTTAATCCACACCATCCGCATAAACTTTTTAAGTGGCCAGCGGCAGTTAAAGGTGCAGCGAAGTATTGACTGCTATGATGAAGGTGTTTCGTATCGCACACAAAGGTCTTTGACCATCAAGACAAGATGAATTGGTCATCAAGGGAATTTTTCCTGTGAAATTATTGAACAAACTTTGAGGAACCATAAAACATTTATACGCATTTTAATTTACTTTTTCGTGGTTATTGTTTAACCCTGTCGGGAACCAAAACTGATCTTGGTTGCTTGTGTGGACAGTGGGAATCAAGATCAGACTGTGCTGAATCTGCAGTCTGATCTTCGATCTGAACAGTCTGTTCAAAAGCATGTGAGATAGAGAGAAAATGATTTTTGAAAATGTAATGTCTGGGACTTTTTATATGTTGATACTTTAAGCGAACACAGTCGATATTGCATCATACAAGTAATCTATGATTAATTACGAGTGTTGTAGAAAAAGCGGAAAAGAGTAGCCGTAACCACGTCGTATTCTTTAGGAAAACTGTAAGCAAATGAAAAGCTCGACTCTTACCAGGCGACAAAATTTTACACTCATCCAAATTACATTTGCATCCACTTTCTCCTTTTTCAATAAAGTTTTCAAAAGCATTCCTATTTCGGATCGAAAAAGCACTGGATTAGATTGCATTTATATCCAGAATCATATGAAAACTAAATAATTTAAAGTTTATAGGTGAAGAGTGTTTTATTTTTGTGCACATGAAGGACGCACTCAATTTCCAGCCATTTTCATATTCAGATCGACCCTTAGAATAGTATTTGTTTGTATCGTGTTTAACATTGTTTTCATATTATTTCAATTATCCAGGTGGCCAGTGCACCTACTCATGCTTTCCTGGAGTTTCTTTACTCGTACTTCGCACAATATTCTTTCCAAGCCACTGACTACTTTCCCACACAACGATCGTTGAAACAGAGATCAAGTATGAGAGAGAAATGAATCCCGTCGCAATGATTATCATCAGTCCTTAGAAAGACATTTGCCGAGCTTGGGATTCGAACCAGAACCCCTGCTTTCAAGTCTTGTATGCTAGCGACTGAGCTACTGGGTTCGGTTTAGAATAGTAAGCACAAGTGTAAATTATTTTGTAGATAACCAAAACCAAGGTCAGACTCCCTTTTGCGGACGGTGAACATCAAGATCAGACCGAACAGAACGTACAGTCTGATGTTTGATCTACACTGTCCGCTTCTATTTTCTTTTCTGACAAAGTCAGCCTTGTAACTGCATGGACTAAGTTTGGTCTTTTTGCCTGATTCGAGCAAGTATATTTCATTTATTTAGCGCCTTAAGGTTTAAGTATGCATAAATATTTGAGCCATGCTCTGGCAAAAGGGGGTATGAAGCATCTCCTTAAAGCATTATACAAGACAAGTCATCACGTGGTTAAAGATCCATAAAATCCTCTTTGTTTAACAATTGATTGATTGATTAATTGATTGATTGATTGGTGTTCAACGCCGCTTTCAACATTATTTCAGTTCTATCATGTCGACAGCTCAAATATTCATGTATGACCTGGGTTTTCTCTGTTTGCCAGTGATCCTATATTGCTCACTGGGTTTGACAAGGACAGGAAGTCCTGTTTTAATCCTAGCTGACGGAGCTTGTAACTTACGGGTGTCCTTTGGCAAGGCACTGTAGAGCCCAAGGCTTGTAATGGTGGAACCAGATAAAGACGTGAATAAGTGGGCTATCGTCAGGATATGACATAGAATACTGTTGAAAGTGGCGTAACACACTGTTCAAACAGATATTTCAACAGTACTTGTAACATGCCGCAGTGGCTTTCTATAGTAACTACATGTATACACGAATGATTGTCATCTAAACCCTTAAGCTGCTAAGCGTGACTCACTGACCTTTTGCGGACAGCGTAGATCAAGATCAGACTGCACAGAACGTGCAGTCTGATCTTGGATCTACCCTGTCCGATAAGGAGATATTTCTCCTTCAAAATAACAACCTTTAGGTTTTAGGCTACTATCGACTTGAATGCATCATTTAACTTATAAGCAGTATAAGGATGTATCATCAATATTTTCTTGTTCAAGCACCCGATATGTCAACTGCTAGTTATGTGAAACCATTCGTGTATTTCTCATAAAAGGATAGGGTTAAAATGTGTACAATATACTTGTTGTAAAAAAGAAAGGCAGAAATCGGTATCGATTTGACAGTTGGACTACCATTTTTGGAATAAACGTCTTTGGTTGAATTAAATCATTACGAATTCAATAGGCTTTTTTAAGACATACCAAAAAAACTGGCACGGGTGACGCATATTAGCTTTTATCTGCAATACATGTGTTTGAAGGAAAGAAAAATGAGCCATGCTCGCTCGGTGAAAAGGGGGTTAAATGCATCTGCAAAACGTATCGACCTAGGACAACCTGCCAGTCCGCCCTGTGCCGAAACTTTTTGCTATTTGTCATTTTTCTGCATTTCAAAGGACCAGTTTACCCCATGATTCAGTCAGTTTTTTATATAAAATGAATTTTAACCCTTTCCCAAACAAGCCCTGGTTTTCACGTGTCTGCAGTACAAGTCTTTTGAAAACACTGTGGGAAAAGGAGAAATTGCTCGTAACGAGCAATTTCTCCTTTTCCCACGGTGTTTTCTACCCATTTTTGATAACTTTCTGCCATTTTCATCAAATTTAAAATTGTCGTCTGCAAACTCTTTCAATTTGGACCAGTCCAAAATTTGTCGTTTGGGAAAGGGTCAAATGGATCCATAACTATATGGTGATTTGCTTGGTATAATGCACCAAGGAGATACATTAAACCCTCTTTTGCCAGAGCGCCGCTCAAATGTATTTCTTCTGATTGACATGGAATTAATGGTGAGAAATTAACAAGTTAACAAGCTATGGCTCCTTTTCCAACAACCTTTTCCTTAGTTTTGTATTGTGGTGGCATAAAAAGCTGATATTTGTTACAGATTCATTGAGTAAGTAGCCATTACATGAATGAAGAAAACGGCTCTATTGTCTTTTTCTAAAGACATAAAGATGCCAAAAAGGGCCATGACGAGGCCTTTCAAAAACTTTGTGGGAAAACGAGCAAATGCTGGTAACCAGCATTATTTTGTTTTCCTTTGACCACATTTTTTGTACCCTTCAAGAGACAAATCCTATCATTAACCCTTTACCACACAATCCCAAGGTTTAACGACCCAGAGAAAAAAGCCTTTTGAAAATACTGTGGGAAAAGGAGAAAATGCTGGTAAAAGCTTCCAATTTGTCTGTAAAAGCTTTTAATTTGGACAATTCAAAAATTTTGTTGTTTGGTAGAGTTACAGCCACATTTAATTTGTCGTCTGCAAATGCTTTCAGTATGGAAGAGTCTAACATCTGGCGCTCGGAAAAGGGTTAAGAAACAATTTCTCCGTTTGCCATAGTGTGTTATACAGACCGTCTTCTTTTGCCACATTGTTTTGAAAAGCTGTCGACGATTGAGGCTCACACTTGTAAAGAGTTATTTTACTTTTTTTGCCATTGTCGTATATGTGCCATATGGCCCGCAACATGCGAAATGAGACCTTGTGGCATTTGCGTAAAGTGTCGTCTCGGATTAGCCTGCGCAGTCCGCGCAGGCTAGCCCGAGACGGCACTTTACGACTACATAAGATTTTGTCATACAGTAGACTTTCGCGAGACAGAAAATCACATAAGAACGAAAAGTGTCGTCTCGGATTAGTCAATACGGACTGCACAGGCTGATCTGGGACGACACGCGCATATGTCCGAAGGTCCCTTTTCGTGTGTTGCACGCCATATGTAGCCTAATTGAAGAAAACTTGTGTATCGTTTTTCTCAATGATACCTCCTCCAACGATATTGATTTTTGAAGTGAAAACGATTTAATTCAATCGCTCTCTGTTTGAAATGACTGATATTTGAGCTTCGTTTAATTTCCAGAGAGAGAGAGAGAGAGAGAGAGAGAGAGAGAGAGGGAGAGAGGTAATGGTGTTAACCCTTTTTTACCACACGATTCCGACTTTTGACGACCCGGAGAAAGAAGCCTTTTTGAAAACATTGTGGGAAAAGAAGAAAATGCTAGTAACCAGCATTTTCTTCTGTTCCCACAATGTTTTCTACCCTTTAACAGACAAATGTTATGTTTTGAGCTACATTTAAAATGCCGTCTGCAAATTCTTTCAATTTGGACTAGTCTACATTTTTGTCGTATGGTAAAGAGTTGTTAATGTATCTACAGAGAGAGAGAGAGAACGAGAGAGAGAGAGAGAGAGAGAGAAGAGAAAAGACAGACAGACGTTGTTGTATCTATACATGTCCTTTTTCTATATCTTATGATATTATAATGAATGATATTACGAAATAAACAGATTAAACCTTATTCACTTGTTTTCAGTCCGAGTGTGTTGTTCTGTGTTGTACACCGTTTCCACGATTTCATGGGAAATGCAGATGAGGCAAGGCCACGCCGAACTCTAGCACAGTTCTGACGGAATTTTGGAATGACATTAACCATAGGGCTGTTGCCTTGATATGACTTCAAAATACAGCCGCCTAGAAGGGGAAATTTCTTTTAAATGGACAGAATTGTTCGTTTTCTATCAACAGCAAACATACAAAATAAACCCGATAGATTTGTTTTTTTTTTTACACCGCAAACTATATCGTTTTGGTGTGGCCGTCTCATTACTAAAGACAGCTCGGTTCTCCGTGGCTTTGGTGGACAAGGTATTAGATCGGTAATCTTACCCCTTTAACTTAACTTAAACGGACGAAAACTTGCAACATAGGAATATTACTACAATACCAGTTTTCAACTTAAATTTTAGTTAAGTAAATGAACTGAATCGTTGAAGAAAAGCCTTACATTTATATGATAACGGGGCCTGAATATATGTATACGCCATTCATCGAAATATACGCACCCCCGTTTATTGGTATAAAAAGTGTCTTTTCTTTCAAATCTCACTAGGTGTTGTAATTTATTCGTGTTTGATATTCGATACCCCGTTAGTATATCAATTAACAGTGAAGTCGGTACAATCATTCTACAGAGATTTTCTGATATACCTCCCCTATGATTCCTATGAAAATTTAACAAAGCTTGGCTCTTTACCAGACTGGTCCAAATTCAAGGCACTTGCAGACTACAAATCAGATGTATCCCAAACAGTGGATTTGTCTTTGAAAATATTGTGGGAAATGGTGAAAAAGCTGTTCACTAGCTTTTTCTTCTTTTCCCATGTTTCCAAAGACACCCCTCCCCCAGTCGTTGAAACATGGGATAGTTTGATATCTAAAGAGGTTAACTAAGTCCTTGGGAACGAGGTTTGCACCAAGTAACTTTATAAAATATTGCTTATGGCCAGTGTAAATCAAAGCAAATATGAAGACACAGGTACAAGGAGAAGTTGGTCGTAACGTGTGTTCATGTATCCGTGCATCAGAACTTACACGAAGAGGACCATTGCATCTATTTATGTCTGCCTGGAGTTTCTAGTACCAATGCTTTACCCAAATTACAAATGTTCAGCGGTTAGATAGGATCAATGCATCCTTTTGCAAAATAATTCATCAATCCTTCGAAAAAATTTCGACGAAGATACGGAACGGCAACAGAAGGGTACCAGCCCCGAGCGTAAACATTAGCTACAAGGACCAAACAGACTGTGACATAACATTGCATTAATTCTTCGTGCGATGAATGAGTGAAATGGCCATTTTCCATTGCGAGGAGGCGGGCGAGAAAGCTTAAATATTTCCATTCCTACGTTGTTTCAACCAGAATATATAACAAAGCAGCGGACGGTGTCGATCCAAGATCATACTGCTTGTTCTGTGCAGTCTGATCTTGATCGACAAAGTCCACAAAAAGTCGGGTTCGGCGCCTTAAGATTTCACAATATGGAAAGAATTACACTTTCCACTTCAATATCGTGCGACATTTGCTGTTGAACTGCGAGGGATCGATCTTTATTTGTTTATTCAATATTATCGTATTTGACAAAAGATCCCAATCATTTGACCCCAACAAGATGTATTTTTCCACATCTATAATTGTATAAAATACTTCTGCGAGATGTTTTTAAATCGTATTACCTATTGTAATTTTTATCAAAATATGTAAGTAATATACTGTATGTAAAGTATTTCACCTGAACATGACATTTCTACCATGGTCGACTAACCTCGGCTTTTGTCGTTTAACTCTTTACCAACCTATCCCGAGTTTTACCGACTCCGAAGTAGAATGCTTTTGAAAACATTCTGGGAAAAGGAGAAAATGCTGAGAACCTGCATTTTCTCGTTTTTCCACAATATTTTCTATCCCTCTAAAGACAAATATCATTTGGATCATTCTAAACTTTTGTGGCCTGGTGAAGATATCACCCTTAAGCTTAAGTGCGACTCACTGACCTTTTGCGGACATTGTAGATCAATGATCAGACTGCACAGAATGTGCAGTCTGATCTTGTATCTACACTGTCCGATAAGGAGGTATTTCCCTCGAAAAAAATATGTCTGAAATAACAATATTCGGGTTTTTACTATAGGCTTGAAAAGTGTTTTTGAACAGGATGAGGGTTAAATCATTACGTCCTGGCAGTGACTTTGTTCGTCATGCAGCAGTCCAGTTTTGTAACATTACGGCGAAGGAAAATTGCTGGTAACTGGCCACAAATACTTTCATGAGTTAATTCTTCATTTGGTCATTCGCATGTTAACTCTTTACCAGACGACAAAATTTTAGCCTTGTTCAAATTGAAAACACTTTGCAGACGACAAATAAATGTTACTTAAATCATAAAGGTTGTCTTGAAAGGGTTGAAGATACCGTGGAAAAAAGAAAAAATCCTGGTAACCAGAATTTTGCTCCTTTTCCCACAATTGTTTCAAAAGCCTTTCTCATTCGGGACTGTTTAGTACACGGTTCAACATGTGTTTCAAGTCTTCTGCTGCAAATTTGTTTCAGTTTGTAATGGGTTAAAACTCATATGCTGAGATTACAGACAAAGATCAGACTGCCCAGAACACACAGTCTGATTTTAATCAATATCTTTTCCCACCATGTTTCCAAAGGCTTCCTTATATGCGGTTGATAAATCTTGGGAATGCTTGGTAACGGGTTAACTCTTTACCGAAAGAGAAAACTTTGGACTTGTCCAAAGTGAAAGCATTTGCAGACATCAAATAAATTTAGAGGCTCAAATAATGTTATTCTGTCTGTGAAAGGGTAGAAAACATTGTGGGAAAAGGAGAAAATGCTGGTTACCAGCATTTTCTCCATTATCAAAAATACAGAACCCATTGAGTTTTGCCACAGATCTATACAGATGATGAGTAATTAAAATTATCACCGGAACCCCGGCTACCTTTGCCCATAATATTCCCAAATCCACAGATGACTAATGACTTCATACTTCAGCCATGTCAGAGCAGTTCTCCATTTGCCACAATGTTTTCAGATGTATTAGATCTACCACAGTTTATTGTGATTTTCTATGTTTTACTAAGACGTTTTAACCCTTTACCAAGCAATCCACGGTTTTAATGACCTTGAGAGAGAGAGAGAGAGAGAAACCTTTCGAAAACATTGTAGAAAAGGGAGAAAAATGCTGGTTACCAGCATTTTCTCCTTTCTTCACAATGTTTTTATTACCATTCCAAAGGCAAATATCAGTTTTTGGGATACGGTGGATTTGTCATCTGCAAATACTTTCAATTTGTTAAGTCTAAAAATTTGTTGTCTGGTAAAGAATTAAAGCCCTTTTCTCTGACTTTGTTGAAGATGGAAATAAGTTAACCAGTTTTTTGGTGTCTTGTAAAAAGCTTGATATAAATCCAAATACATGTATCACCATGGCAAAATAAGACACATACAGACTCTTAAAGGAAGTAGAAAGTCATTTTCCAAAAGTCTGTTGTCTTTAATCAGCTATTTGAAACAGGCCATCACATCGTCACGTCACAATATCCAGACTGTATAACAAATGGCTTCTACCTTCAAACTGCTTTGCATATGCTTGCCAAATAATCGTTAACTCTTTCAGTACCAAATATATAAACTCATCCTCTTTCTGAGCGGTCGTTTCCAGATCTATGCCATCCACAAAAGCATTTGAGCCATGCTCTGGCAAAAGGGAGTTTAATGCATCTCTCTGATGCGATAAACTAAGCAAGTCATCATAAGATTACGAATCAATAAAATCCATTTTGTCTAATAACCAACTGAATCATATGGTACACTGCTCCTTAAACATGTAGAAAGTTGACTAATAGCAAAAAGTTTCCACCCTGGTCAGCCTGCGCGAATTGCACCACCTGACCTGGGTCAAAATGGGATTTTTTTTTTTTTTTTTTGCAAAAGCATTAAACATTAAACCCCCTTTTCAAAGAGCATCCCCCCCACCTATGGCACATTACTGAAAAACAAATTGTCAGGCAGGTCCACTCTGAAAAGAATTTACATGTACAGATAACAAAATAAAAAATGGCTGATAATTTGTCAATGAAATTGTAGAAAGCATTGTAGGGAAAGGAGGAAGTGCTGATTACCAGAATTTTCTCTTTTTCCTATGATATTTTTAAGAGCTTTCTTGCTCAAAATGGGATTGTTTGGTAAATGCTGTAACAAGGTGTATGATGTACTAGGTTACTAGACCTAGATTCTTGCAGATCCATGATCAGAATGTGCAGTACAATATAAAGATCATGACTTCACAACATCCATACTGTCTACATCCACAGTTTTATGCTTTCGTGAACCCTCAGTCTCAAGCTGTTTTGCGTAAGCATCTCGTATAATCTTAAATGCCTGTAATGTGGCATACGGTGTATTGGTTATTGGATCAAGGTATTTTGCTGCTAGTCGTGTTACGGGACAAAACTGTTTCACCGGGGGCTTGTGTTTTCTTTCAGGGAAATATTCTTTGAAATTTCGTTCGTCTGTGAAGGTGACAAAAGTTCTCTCACATTTTTCGTTGCTGTCTTCTGGCTTTGGAACTTCTTCTCTGTAAAATATATTTGAGACATGCTCTGTGAAAAAGGGGTCTAATGCATCACAGCGATGCATTATACCAAGCAGGTTGTCATAGAATCATACATCCCTAAAATCCATTTTGTATAACAATCTATTGAATCATGAGGTACACTGGTCCTACGACAAGAAGAATATTGACCAAAAGCAGGAAGTTTCGGCCGAGGTCAGCCTACGCGGTCTGCATAAAGCCTCTTTTTCACAGAGCATGGCTCACTTTGTAGTTTCTCTTACTTTGAAGAGTAACTCACCAACCATTCATAAAACAATTAAAAAAATTTAACTACAAGACTTCTGAAAGCATTAAGGGAACAGGAGATAAAGCTTATTACAAGCATATTCTCCTTTCCCCATGATGTTTCCTATTCTTTCACTCTTTAACAGATGACGTAACATAGCCTTGTCCATTTGAAAAACATATGTAGAGGACAAATTTAATGTGGCGCATCATTTGACCTAAATTTAATTTGCCATCTGCAAATGCTTTCAGGTTGGTCAAGACCATCTTCTTGTTTGGAAAGAATACCGTTACATTAATCAATACATGTTTGACTGTATTTTGAAGTTAGGTATGAACTACGCATTAACCCTTTACCAGACGACAAAATTTTAGCCTTGTCCAAATTGAAAGCATTTGCAAAAGACAATTTCAATGTGGCTAAAATGGTGCAAGTTTTATTTGATAGGGTAGAAAACATTGTGGGAAAAGGAGAAAATGCTGGTTACCTGCATTTTCTCCTTTACCCACAATGTTTTCAAAAGGCCTTTTCCCCAGGGGCGTTAAAAGGCATCATTGTACGGGAAAGAGTTAAATAACCTAGCAGCAGTTGGCCTACCATCCATGAAAATAAGAGGATTGACAATCAAACACTTAGACTTACTTTTCATCTTCTTCATCATCTGGCACTTCCTCTATCAATGGCATGGTGAGAGAGTGATATTTGATAACTGGGCCTTTATACACTTGTTTTATAACCCGCTGTTTCTTTTTCTCTAGTTCTAATCTCTGGTAGTTTTCTAAAATACATTAACATAAGATATCAATCATTCAAACATGAAATATTGACCATATACACATTCTTTATCCCTTTGCCACACTTTCAAAGACCCTGCAGTGGACAGCATTGAGAAAGAAAGATAAATAAGAGAATTTGACATGTAACAAGCATTTCTCCCTTTTACCACAATGTTTTCCACATTGTTTAATATTGATGTTTTTCTTGCCATCAATAGTTTGTCCTTTGTTTACAATTGTGTATCTTTTCCAATTTTTTTTATCCCTGAGCATAAAACGTAGGTATGAAAAAACCTGTACAGACATGAGTTCTAGAAGTGCCTTTCACAACTATGTACATGTATAGTTGCCTCTGTGGCCAGTTTAGATCAAGATCAGACTGCACAAAATGTGCAGTCTGATCTCTGATCTCCTGCGACTTTCTGGACTAAAGTGCTACAAAATAATCTGTCATCTGAGATGCTTTCAACTCAGTTGAGTCTAAAATTTCTTGTTTGGTAAATAGTTAACATCAAACAAAAAGAATAAAATACCTAATGATCTCAGATTCAACTCCTCTGTAATTTTAGCCTCTTCAAGTAATTCTTCCTGTGTTAGTCTTCTCACTTCTGCAACTCTCTTTTGTGTGGCAATCTCTTTCAACATTTTGGCCTTCAATTCTCGCTCTTTCTCTCTGGCTTCTCTCTCCTTTGTTCTGTCTGCTGTGGATTTTCTGAGTGACTTTTTATCTGCAAGCAAAAGAAACAAACACACTGAAAGAGCGGAAAATGCTATCTGTTCATGTGAGACACTAACTATGACTGACAGTAAGTGTTTAACTCTTTACCAAATGACAAAATGTTAGACTTGTCCAAAATGAAAGCATTTGCAGACAACAAATCAAATGTGGTATAAATGGTTGGATATGTCTATGATAGGTTAGAAAACATTGTGGGAAAAGGAGAAAATGCTGGTTATCAGCATTTTCTCCATTTCCCATAATGTTTTCAAAGTCTGCCCTCAGGGTCGTTGAAACTTGGGACTGTCTGGTAGAGGGTTAATTTGCTTGGTTTTTTTTTGTTTTTGAAAAAGCAAATACAGCTACTTCTACATTTTTCACAGCGAATAATATCCTACTCTGCACCTGTCCTATATCTAAGTGTACAGCTATGATATTTCCACTGGAAATCGACAGTATAAAATAACCAAAAGTTTGCCATCAGGAAAATCATAAACTTACTGTTCCCTGCAAAAAACTTTTTGTGTTCTGCAGCGAGTCAATTTTGAAAACACCATGACAAAAAAAGAATTGCTGTTTCAAGCAAGCAGTTTCTCCCTTTTTTATCACTTGCATTAATGCATTTAAGCTCAGTTCAGGATTAATGTCCTTATTTTACAAGAATTACTTCAGTTTTGACTATTCTGCAGCAAATCCACTTCCTAAGGTAATGAGATATAAATCTTTACCAAATAATCACAATCAGGACTTGAGAACAGCGTGATGATACTCATTTTGACAAGATCCATTCCTCTCTCACTGCTGATCACTGTTTCATTGATGATTAACCCTTTCCCAAACGATAAATTTTAGACTGGTCCAAATTGAAAGAGTTTGCAGACGTCAATTTTAAATTTGATGAAAATGACAGAAAGTTCTCCAGAAGGGTAGAAAATACTGTGGGAAAAGGAAAAATTGCTCGTTAAAAGCAATTTCTCCTTTTCCCACAGTGTTTTCAAAAGACTTGTACTGCAGACACATGAAAACCAGGGCTTGTTTGGGAAAGGGTTAAGTTGGAAAGCAGGCAGTGGCTTGAGAAGAATCATGTGCAAATTACTAGTCAAAGAAACTCCAGGAAAGCATGGATAGGTGCACTGGCCACCACGATATAAATGAAATAATGTTAAAATCAGTGTTTAACACCATACAACCAATTAATCAGTTTACCACGTAATAACAACTCTGAGGAAGAAGGATTTAGAAAACATTGTGGGAAACAAGAGAAAATGCTGGTAACCAGCATTTTCTCCTTTTCCCACAATGTTTTCAAAAGGCTTCTTTCTCAGGGTCATTAAAAGAATGGGATTGTGTGGAAAATGGTTAAACAGTTATGTTCATAATTATTACCTGGACTGGAATGGTAGATTTGTATTGATGGTGGTGGTTTTGACTTCTTTGTTGGTTTTGTCTTTTTCTTCTCGCTTGTTGCTGGTTTCTTGGCTGGAGGCTCCTTTATCAAAACAAATAGGTTGATGTACGTTATTAACTCCTAGCATATTAAGTGCAAAATAATGGGCTTCAAATGGCAAACAATGTAGAGAAAGATCAGTCCTCCCGCAGTGCGATGCAAAGTCTCTGGCACAAAAATCTACATTGAACCCTTTACCAAATAACAAAATTCTAGGCTCGTACAAATTAAAAGCATTTGCAAAGGACAAACAAAATATGGCTCTAATGATGTAATGTGTCTGTGGTTAAAATACTGTAAGAAAAGGAGAAAATGCTGGACCTTCCTGTACAAGGTTATCAACCTTTACCAAACAATCCTGTGTTTTAATGACCCTGAGAAAGAAGGCTTTCTGAAACCACTGTGGGAAAAGGAGAAAATAATGGTAACCATCATTGTCTGCTTTTCCCTAAATATTTATTACCTCCTTAGACAAGTTCCATTATTTAACCCTTTCCCAAACAAGCCCTGGTTTTCATGTGTCTGCAGTACAAGTCTTTTGAAAACACTGTGGGAAAAGGAGAAATTGCTCGTATTGCTCGAAATTGCTTTTTCCACAGTGTTTTCTACCCTTTTTGAGAACTTTCTGCCATTTTCATCAAATTTAAGATTGTTGTCTGCAAACTCTTTCAATTTGGACCAGTCCAAAATTTGTCGTTTCGGAAAGGGTTAAGCTACATTTGATTCGCCATTTGCAAATGCTTCAATTTGGAAAAGTCTAAAATTTTATTGTTTGGTTACCTCTTTACAAAACGACAAAATTCTTGACCTGTCTGTGTTGAAAGCATTTGCAAACGACAAAAAATAAAGGTGACTCAAAACTTGAAATTTTTTATGAAGGGTAGAAAACATTGTGGGAAAAGGAGAAAATACCTGTTACCAGCATAAATTCTCCTTTGACCACAATGTTTTTAAATAGCCTTCTTTATCAGGCTTGTTAAAACATGGCATTGTTTCATTGACCCTTTACCACACAATCCTGAGTTTTAACAACCCTGACAGAACAGACTTTTGAAAAAATTGTAGGCTAAAGGAAAAATGCTGGTAACCAGTATTTTCTCCTTTTCCTCAATGTTTTCTTACCTTTAAGCGACAAATTCCATTATTTGTGCCAAATTTGATTTGTCGTCTGCAAATGCTTTGAATCTGGACCAGCCTAAACTTTTGTCGTTTGGTGATAAGAGTTAACACATACAATCACTTAACCCTTTACCACACAATCCCGGCTTATAATGACTCTGAGAAAGAAGCCTTTTGAAAACAATGTAGGAAAAGGAGAAAATGCTGGTAACCAGAATTTTCTTCTTTTCTCACAATGTTTTCTTTCTTTTCAAAGGCAAATTCAACAATCTAAAGCACGTTTAATTTGATGTCTGCAATCATTTTGGATTTGGACAAGTCCAAGATAGTAAAAAAGTCACCTTACTTTATATGCCTTTGTAACAACTCCCCTCTTTTTTCTTTTAGGTTCATCATCTTCCAGGTCACTTCTCACTTCATCATCTTCATCAATACTGATGTCTGAATCTTCCAAATCACTTTCTGAGACCTCTGATTGATACTCATTATCATCTGCTTCCTTGAATAGACAAAGAACAATATAAATATTAAACAAAATAAAATGAGTCTTATCATTTTGTGTAGCAATCATGATTGAAATAGCATGCTACTTGACACCCATGGAAAGTTTCGCACGAAACCATACTGCTGAAAAAGCCTGCTTGCTATCAGAGCTTGCTTGAATCACTTTACTTATAAATTGATTGAATGACTGATTGATTATTTGATTGATTGAATAATGTTACAAGAGACTTCCAACGTTATTTCAGTTATGCAACTGCAACAGCTCAGTTATTCATGAGTGTCCTTATTTTCACCAATACTAGGCTGGGGGCTCTGATGTGTTTTGTACGGTCATTCCCAAGAGAAACCTAGAGCTTTCTGTGAGGATCAACTGCAGACTTCCAAATCATGTATCCAACTCCTCCACCACAGATGATCCCTACAGCACCTTACAGATCTATACAAAGTTTTCTCTGTGACATTAGGAATACAAACCTGTGTAATAAAGCTTATTAAAATATTGTAAAAGTAAAAAGGGAAATTTTGACAAATATTAAATTTTGTGGTCTGTTGAAGAATTAATTAATGCACTTCAATATTTTCTTCACTGTCTCTACAACAAAGCCAATTTATCTTTGTTTTCTGTCAAAATCTGTGAATGCTTTGAATGACATGAACAAGCTATTCAAGAAGTAACATGTCTTGACAGACAAACCTCAGTAAATCCACCATATGTGGTTTTATAAAAGTCATCTTCATCTTCTGCCTCCAGCAGTGATGCCATTTTATTTCCGGCATTGCACCGCTTTTCCCGGCCTGCTGCCAAACTTTCCATGTTTCAGCTTATCTTCACGTTATCTGTAAAATCTTAAATTGTCCGAATCTGCAATGCAAATCAATATTTTGAAATTTATGGTAGATCTAATACATTTTCCCAAGAAATTTTCTGAAATTTTCTTAGTCATTCACATGCATAAAGCCCTTTAAGGTTGTGTGAAATGAGGGAAACAGATTTTAAACTAAAAGGGCGAATATACTTGACACAGAATGATTTTAAAATCCTGCTTATAAATCTGTAGTATTTGCATTGGCAAATAAGACAAACTGAAACTGTGTTTAATTCTGGAATAAGAAACAGGTGTCGTTAATGATCTTTTCACAAACAATCACGGTTTAATGACCCGAGAAAGACTTTCGAAAACATAGTGAGCGCTGGAGAAAAGACTCAAAACCTAAGTTATCCTAATCACAAATTGCTTTCAACACTTTCAAAGGTAAATATCATCACCTAGGCTACTATGGACTTGTCCTCTACAAATGCGCCTGGTTGAAGAATTAAAATATCACAATCATGCATGATTTTTACAGGAACCACAGTTCAATACATTTTATGGGTTCTGTTTATTAAAACTGTTATTAAACGAAATCACTTTTGCACTATTCTTGCCCCCCCCCCCCCCCCTCCCCCATTTGCCGGCAATGATTGGTCGCGAAAACTAATTAAAAATCTGAACCTGTGTGTTTAATACACAGTTTCAGTTAAATAAATGAGACTTCACATGTAGGGATCAAGCAAGTATATTTTCATGGTTTTTATGAAGAAATTAACCCTTATCTTAAAATATTTGACAAACTTTCTCCCTGAAAGTATACCCTATGCCAACCGGAAGTTTCACCACTCGCCTATTCGGTATAGTTTGGACTTTATCGGGATATTGGGACAGAATCAAAACAAAACATATTCTGTGCTGCAAGGTTAATAAGACATAAGTGACAGATGTAGAGCGAGAATATAAATCAATAGATTCCAAATGGAAGATCCTGATGAAAGGGTATTTGCTTTTTTCCATTAAAATTTTTGTGAATTAGTTGCAATTTAAAGTCCAGTATTGTCATGCTTCCAGCTCATGATCTGGGACCCCAAATGTGATTAAAAAGGAGGCAGTTGTTTATTTGAATAATTTGATTCGAATTTTGTGTTTGCAGTCAGATGATGAAATAAATTGGATTAACTTCAAATGTCTCTGTAAACCACCAGCTCAGTGACAGTGACAGAAATTAGAAAGGCTGCATGCCCAGGGTTGTCAATCCATCCATAGTGTACTATCAAACCTTGCTACTTGCTAGGGACCAAGATGTTTGTCTCCTGACATGATGGGTTGTTTGGAATGATGTATGAACCAAATAGAACTTAAGAAGTTGAAATGTTAGAAACAATCGAAATGGAGCAGAATTAACCTACAGTATAGTGAGATATGTTCAATCTGTCTATGGCTTGACAAAACTGCGGCAAAGACCCAGTGGAACTATCAGGAGGCAAGGCATGCCAGCAGATGACAATCTTACTCAAGATTTTTGTACTTGCTAGAAACTATAAGCAGTGTCACAATAGGACTGTCTAATATCCTCTGTGAAAATTGGTGCGAGGAGAGTGGTTTGAGAAATTATTGTAGATAAGAATGGACACTAACAGTGTCCTAAAATTCTGAGGACAGCTAAGGTTCTGGAGGGACACCAGAGATTCTAGACCTGTCCTCATCAACCATTCTTAGAAGCATTTTTTTTTAAGTTTTATTCTGGATTTAGAAAGTAACACAATATCTGATTGGGTGACTTATTTAGTTTAGCCAATCAGAGGTTGCCTCAGGGTTTTCCCGTGGCAACAACAATAGGGGATCATTGTGACCCCCTAGTCATAAATAATGGGGGTCATTCTGGACTTCATGTGGGTCACAACCAAATGTAAGTTAATCATTAACCCTTTACCACACTATCCCGAATTTTAACGACCCTGAGAAAGAGGCCTTTTGAAAACAATGTGGGAAAAGGAGAAAATGCTGGTAACCAGCATTTTCTCCTTTTACCACAATGTTTTCTATCCTTCCCAAAACAAATTTCAATTTTTGGGTCACATGTATTTTGTCGTCTGCAAATGCTTCCAATTTAGACTAGTCTAAAATTTTGTCGTTTGGTAAAGAGTCAAAGACTACATTTATGGAACAATGTGTGTTTTTATGCTTCTTATTCATCCTAAAGCTTTATAACATATTTATGTATTATTGCATGATGTAAGATACATTGTAACACCACGGATTCTCTATATAGGACAGGGATCTTATATACACTGTATATATGATCTCCAGTATAGAAGGGCATACAGTCTAGATGGCATCTTTTTTCATAGAGCATCTTTAGTATGCTTTATTAAAAGCCTGTGCTTAACAGGCAAAAATGCTCTAGCTTCAGACAAGATGTCATTTATTTGCGTAATTTCAATCTTTTAAGGGCATCAACGTGACCGCTACTGTTTTGGTGACACACATAAGGGTTTAATTGCGCAAGTTGTGCAGCCACTTTCTGTGGTAACAGAGTCATTGTGTTGTTTTTATCATGAAAATCAACCGTTTGATTGATGCAAAAAGCTTGTTGTCGGCCAGATTTAATAAGCTAACCGGGGTTGTGTTCATGCCGCCGTTTTTGATGAATAATTAAGCATATATCTGTCGCGAATTTTCAATAAACTCTTGGGGCTTTGAAATTTTTTTCGGTGCTCATACCAGGCCATCGTCGTCCAATTGTTGTTCAAGGTCTCTTTTCCTTGCAGACAGCAAGAATGACGTCAGTTTTGACCAAGCCAAATTGTTTTCGTTAGAGATCGACTAGTTTAGTTTACATGAGTTTAAAGACTGACAGTATTCTCGTAAAATTGATACACAGTCTAGTGTTTCATCCCATTTTCTTCTCGTACTTCAGCTTTCTTATGTACTCGCGATGTAACAATGTCAGTAGCAAAGACAGTTGTAAGTAACCTTTATTGTATTTGTGTGTCCACAATGACGCACTACTGAAAAAAATATGGGTAATTTTCCTTGAAAATGCATCAAAACGCACAAAATTATGTGTCAAGGAAAACCCTGTGCCTTACTCTAAAATTCAGAAAATTCTTGAGAATTAGACTAAGACCATGACTTAGAATGGTTGTTGAATACAGACCCAACATTTTACAGTGAGATGTCCAGAAGTATCATAAATAATTGCTTCAGGACAACTGACCTTGCTTCAGGACATCTGACCTTGAAGTAAGTGTTGAAGCCTTGGGAGACATTAACCCGTATCCTGCTAAATATGTAAGATTTGCTAAATAAGTAAGATGAAACTCTCAAGCTGATAGTAAAAACCAGAATAATGTTATTTCAAACTTATTTTTTTAGGAAAAGATTTCTCCGATTTGGACAGTGTAGATCCAAGATCAGACTGCACATTCTATGCAGTCTGATCTTGATCTACTCTGTCTGCAAAAGGTCCGTGGTTTGCGCTTAACAGTCTAAGGGTTAAAACTAGAAATTGGTAATACAACTGCATGTGTTATTTTTGGCTGTAAATTATTTACTAAATCTTCAGATATCTGTGATTTTTTTTCTGAGAAAATATTTTGTAGCTTGCCTTAAAAAGATTCATCCAGGATGAGCACATGCACTTTCATAGATGTTCCTTGAAAGTATATTTTCCAAAACTACATAGCTTGTATCAGAGATAAACTAGTACAAATGGTAAAAAGATGTAACATTTGACTGCTCTTCAGGTATAAGCACTGAGGTAAAGGAACAAGTGCTTTTAAGAAGGAATTGCTTATATTCTTTCAATGTTTTCAGTGTCTACTTAGTGATGTAAAAAGTATATGTGATAAAGATTTAGTAATTTGACTGTCTTTGATGTAGACATTGCAGGCACAAGAGGTGTATGTATTGATGAAAAAGGACTACAGAATTTCGAGGAATATTCGAGCTTCATGGTTCTTCAATCACCTGAACAAAACTCTCTCCTATACACCTCAGGAGAACCTGGTGAGTACCATATAACTTTGTCAAGTTTTTAATGTGAATATTGTGGCTAAAAGAGAGATAGCTGGTAATGAGCAACTATAGTATAATGAAATGAGCAATTTCTCTGAATGCAACAGTATTTTATTTGTATTCATTTATTAACCCTTTACCACAATCTCAAGTTTTAGGGACCATCTTAAGCAATTTCTCATCATCCCATACTGTTTTCTACCCTTTTGTAGATGATCCCAATTACTTGAGCTAAATTTTATTTGTCGTCAGCAAATGCTTTCATTATGGGTTTGCCTTAAAGTTTGTGTTCTGAGAAAAGGGTTAAACCATTGTATGAGTTGGCAATCCTGGTAACCAGTATTTTCTCCTTTTTCCAAAATGTTTTCTATCCTATCAAAGACAGAAATCATCTTTTAAGCTACAGTCAATTTGTTGTTTTCAAATGTTGTCAGTTTGGTTGCACACAGAATGTTTTCATTTGGTAAAGAGTTAACCCTTTCCCAAACAAGCCCTGGTTTTCACGTGTCTGCAGTAGAAGTCTTTTGAAAACACTGTGGGAAAAGGAGAAATTGCTCGTAATGAGCAATTTCTCCTTTTCCCAAAGTGTTTTCTACCCTTTTTGAGATCTCTGCCATTTTCATCAAATTTAAAATTGTCGTCTGCAAACTCTTTCAGTTTGGACCAGTCCAAAATTTGTCGTTTGGGAAAGGGTTAATACAGCTTTGTGAACTGTATGGCAAAATGAGAATTTGCCCATAATGAGTAATTTCTTTCATTGCCACAACACTTTTGTTTGTAACCATATACATGTACTTGTATTAGACCGTTATTTAGGTTCATAATTCATATTTTACAATATGTTTTCAGCATTGTCTTTTGCAAAACTGGTTGGTATTTTACACCAGAACAAACAATTTTCCAATTTTCAAAACTGATTTTTACAAAAATCTTTACAGTTGGATACAGATGAGGAGCTACAGGTTGCCTCAATTGTGTCAGAGGATGGTACCCAGTGTCTGCTTGGGAAACAGTACAATGTGGCCTTACTGCCGAGTACCATGGTCACTTTTGTTGCTAGGCGATACAGATTTGTCATCATCCTTGACCTTAGTCCTTCAGTCTGCTCAGTTGTAAGTATCTGAAAGATCTTGCAGACCTTGTACAATTTAGCAGGCAGTGGTAGTTTGTTTCCTTGTTTTTTTTTTGTTTGGACAGTGTTTAAGGCCATTTCAACATCATTTCAGTTACATCGCGGTGGTCAATGCACCAGTTCATGCTTTTCTGGAGTTTCTTTTACCAGTATTTCGCTCAATATTCTTCTAAAGCCACTAGCTGCTTTCCCACAAACCATCATCAAAACACTGATCAATGATGAGAGAGGGTTGAATCCTCTTGCAATGATTATCATCAATCCTTGGAAAGAAATAGGCCAAGTTTGGGATTGGGACCAGACCCCCTTGTTTCAACCCTGCATGTTACCAACAAAGGTACTGGCCTGGTACTTTATCTATTCATGTTATTTGCTGTGTGGTTCTGTGTTTTACTAGATTACTTAACCTTTTACCACACAGCAAAATTTTCGACTCATCCAAATTGAACGCATTCATAGACAATAATTCAAATGTTCCTCAAATGATAAAACTGGTCTTTGAAATGATAGAAAAAATTGTGGGGAAAGGAGAAAATGCTGGTTACCAAGATTTTCTCTTTTCCCCACAATGTTTTCAAAAGGATTTTTTTCTCAGGGTCATTAGAAGTTGGGATTGTGTGGTAAAGGGTTAATCCTGTCCCAAAGAATTCTTAGTTTTCATGACCCTGAACAAGTAGACTTTGAAAACATTGTTTTAAAAGGAGATAATGCTTGTGACCATTTTTTTTAACCCTTCACAGGTAAATCCCATCATTTGAGATGCATCTGATTTGTTGTCTACAATTGTTTTCAAAATGAACCAGTCTAAAATTTGTTGTTTGAAAAAGAATTAAATATATGGTCTTCGCACATAATATTATTACCCCTTTCCTATATCAAATTTGAACCTCTTCCAAATTGAAGGCATCCATAGACGACAAACCTGAGGTGATACAAATAAACTATACGGTAGTTCTTGGACAAGATAGGAAACATTGTTGGAAATGGAGAAAATGCTTCTTTTTCCATTATGTTTTCCAAAGCCATCTTCTTCAGGGTCGTTTAAACACAGGATTGTTTGGTAAAGGTGAGGAAGGAACCTTTTGAAAACAGTGTAAGAAAGGAGAAAATGCTGGTAACCAATGTTTACTGCTTTTTTAAATACCGGTACAAAGTTCATCATTTTAGCCTCATTTTATTTGCTGTTTGCAAAATTTTTTCAGTTTGGACCAGTCTAAGATTTCTTTTTGTGGTAAAGGATGAAACACATAGCTTTTGTACACATTACACATTCAGCAGATAGAGGCAGAATCAAGACATACTAAAACTGTTACCAACCATTTCCTCAAAAAACTTTTTCAGGATACCAACAGTAGCTCTGTTTTATATGAGAAGGTGCATACCGTACTTGGAAATTTTCTTCGAGGCCTTGTCCTACCTGTAAGTACAATGAGTTGTTTATACATTACAGATCCAAATGAATGGTTGAAATATGGATTTTCTATACTATAAAGCCATTACTGATTTTCTCAAACCTGTGTTATCGGTATCATTGGAAATTGTGTCAGGGAGATACAACATGTAATAGGTACATAGTACTACACACAGCAAAGGACTTTGTGATAAATATATAATGGTATTATCTATAAAAGGTACAACATGTAAGAGGTACACAGTACTACACAGAGCAAAGAACTTTGTGTTAAGTATATAATAAATGGTATTATCGTGGTAAATATAGAATGGTATTATCCTGATAAATATAAAATGGTATTATCCTGATAAATTTAGAATTGTATCCTGATAAATATAGAATGGTATTATCCTTTTGATATGACACAATTGTTCTTATCCTTGGTTCTGCAAAGTAGTGCGATAGAGAAAACAATCTGCCAGCCTTTATCCAAAGTGCACTGTTTTGAAAAGTGGGTTTTGAAAAAAATATTGTGTGTAGCACTGCTATAAGAAACTCCAGGAAAGCATGGATAGGTGCACTGGCTGCCGCGATCTAACTGAAATAATGATGAAAATGGCGTTTAACATACAGTCAATCAGTTATGGAAAAGTGGCTAAAAGAAATACTGGTATTTTTAGTATGACATATACATGTAGTGTGGTCAGTCTACACAGTTTTTATGTGTGTAGCATAGACAATTAAAGCAACAAGTAAAACAAGATGTTCCAATAAATGAATTGAGAGGATGAATACTAATTCACTGTTAAAACAAATGAATTTTCTTGAGAAATGCTCATAATTTGACAGAGTAAATGTACCGGTATACCAAATGATGAAATCATAGATCTGTGTAAGCTATAAGCGTTTGCTGACGACAAAATAAATGTGACTCAAAACTTGAAACTTTTTTTTGGAAGGGTAGAAAACATTGTGGGAAAAGAAGAAAATGCTGGTTTATCAGCATTTTCTCCTTTTCCAGCAATGTTTTCAAAAGGCCTCTTTTCCAGGGTCTGTAAGACATGGGATTGTTTGGTAGAGGGTTAGAAAAGAACATCGCTTCTGCCTGATCTCCTTACAGCAATGAACAAAAATGTCACTGTATGGTTTTTATTCTGACAGTTTTGTTTGCCATGTTCCAAAGCCATATTATCGCCAGAAGTCCATGTAACGGTGATTGCACATAGTCCACTGAAGAGCTTCACTTCAAATCAGGTAAGACCTTGGTGATGTTTTACTCCCAGTAACTCCTTACCCTGTTTAGAAGACTTTATTGTCTAGATATAGACAACAGAAATAGTGCATTGACCTTATACTAACAATCTTGTAGAATAAGGACAATCAACAGGAAACAAGGGTTATTACATGAGTACATGTGAAAGTTTAATAGACAGAAGAAATTGTAATAATAAACTCTTTACCAAATGACAAAATTTTAGACTTGTCCAAATTGAAAACACTTGCAGACGACAAATTGAATGTTTCTACCATGATGGGGTTTACCTTTGAAAGGATAGAAAACATGTTCAAATTTCTTCTATGTCAGGGTCGTTAAAAGTCAAGGTTATGTGGTAAAGGGTTAATTTGTCCTTTATAGACAGGAAGTTGCAATTAACATGTCCTTTTACCAATATGTTTTCATTAGCGGTCTATTAAAAGCCATATAGAATTGCCAGCATTGAAAGCATAATGCGTAAATGGCAGTAAATGTTACTCAAAAAGATACGCAATATGGGATAGAAAGAGTGGTAAACACTATGGGAATAGGAGAAAATGCTGGTCTCTAGTATTTTCTTCTTTTCCCAGCTATGTTTTCAAAAGCATTCTTTGAAATTTTTGTGAGCACAGAGCATCATTTGATAAAATGATGAAATATAAATTTGAACTAACTTGATTTTTTTCTTGCAGGTTCTTGTTCAAGGGCGAGTGATTACTCGTGAAAACATCGATGAAGCGATACATGATCTTGGACAAAAGTTGGAAAGATTTGAAACAGTCCTGGCCAATAATTTCAGTAAACTGGTGGAGGCAAACAACTCGCACTTTGCAAGTGTAAGGACCTTCTAGAACTATGGCTTAACCCTTTACCGCACAATGCCGCGTTTTGACGCCCCTGGGAAAGAAGCCTTTTGAAAACATTGTGGGAAAAGGAGAAAATGCTGGTAACCAGCATTTTCTCCTTTTCCCACAATGTTTTCTACCCTATCAAAGAAAAGTTGCACCATTTTAGCCACACAGAAATTGTTGTCTGCAAATGCTTTCAATTTGGACAAGGCTAAAATTGTGTCGTCTGGTAAAGGGTTAATCTATTTGATCCATGCTCAGTGAAAAGTGGGCAGGCTGACCTGGGTTGAAACTTTTTGCTGTTGGTCAGTCTTCTGTATGTGAGAGGACCAGTCTACCTCATGATTCATTAGGTTGTTAGACAAAATGGTTTTAATAGGTCCATGAATATATAATTGCTTGTATGGTATAATGTACCAAGATGCATTAACTCTTTACCAAATGACATAAATGTACACATCTCCACATTTAACTCTTTACCAGACAATCCTGAGTTTCAATGACCCTGAAGAAAAAGCCTTCTGAAAACATTGTGGGAAAAGAAGAAAATGCTGGTAACCAGCATTTTCTCCTTTTCCCACAATGTTTTCATACCTTTCAGAGACAAATACTATTACTTGAGCCACATTAAATTTGTCGTCTGCAAATGCTTTCAAAATGGACCAGTCTAAAATTTTGTTGTTTGGTAAAGGGTTAAAGCATTTGCAGACAACAGTTAAAATGTGGCTCAAATGGTGGAATTTATCTGTGATATGGTAGAAAACATTGTTGGAAAAGGAGAAAATGCTGGTTACAAAATGTTTTCAAAAGGATTCATCCTCAGGGTCATTTAAACTCAGGATTGTGTGGTGAAGGGTTATCCCCCCCCCCCCCACCCTTTCCCAAGTTTTCCAGAGCATGGCTCACTTTTTTCCCCCACAAGCAGATGACTTATGTAATAATAGGTATATAACCCTGGACTCAAAAGATCCAGTGTTTTGACAACCTTAAGGAAAAGGCTTTTATAACATTGTCGGAAAATGAAAACCTTCTTGTGCCAGTGTTATCTGTATCGTACATTTTTTTTCTACACTATAAACACAAGTCATTTACCCTTTTACCAAGAAAGCATTGTAGGAAAAGGAGAAATTGCTGGTAACCAGTATATTCTCGTTTTCTCACAATATTTTGTACCCTTCCAATGACAAATATCAGTGTTAGAGTCTCTTTAAATTTTTTCATCCGTGAAAGCTTTCAGCTTGGGCACACTCTTAACATTTTGTTGTTTGGTAAAGGTTTTATCCACTTTTTACTTGTTGTCTGCAAAATCCAATCAACATGGAAGGGTCCATAGTTTGAAGTAATCTCATAGTAGCAGTATTTAGAATTCTTTTTCGTCACTTAGGATGTCTGGAGACTGAAAACTGAAAAAAAGATAGGACCTTCATGGGTACTGTAATCTCTATCAGTAGAACAATATGTATATGAGCCATGCTCTGTGAAAAGGGGGCTTAATGCATCTGTGAAAAATGTAGACCCGGGTCATTCTGCGCTGTCCGTGCAGGCTGACCTGGGCCAAATCTTTTCACTATCAGCCAATTTTCTGTATGTCCAAGGACCAGTCTACCTCATGATTAAGTCGGTTATTAAAAAACTGGCTATATTGGATCCATAATTATGTGAATGCTTGCTTGGTATCATGCATCACAGAGATGCATTAAAACCTCTTTTGCTAGAGCATCACTTATATCTCATCATACATCTGTATATCACTAATACTGTATTATAGAGCAACTATGAATTGCGGCCAGGGATGTTTGGGAATACTGGCAGCCCCCTCCCTAAGGAAGGTGACATAGTGAACAATCCTGAGGCAGGTATTGTGAACATGATACGGTCTGGACTTCTGGCTTTACAGTTGTTACCTGAAAACTCAAGTGCAGGTAAGAGATATTGTGATAGAGAATACCATCTTGTTGGTGGTTCTTAAACTTTTACAAAACAATCTTGTGTTCTATTGTTCCACATGAATAAGGCTGTCAAAATCATTGTATGGGAAGGAGAAAATGCTAGTAACTGACATTTTTCCCTTTTTCCTCAATGTTTTCTAAAATTTTGATATAAGTTTTTTATGGTAAAGGATACAGTGTTGGCTGGTTGGTTTATATTCAGGAAATCCTTGTTTGATACTTTATTGAAGTGCTGGTCATGTGGGCATGTCTTTTGGCAAGACAGTGGTACTGATGAACCCAGGAAAGACAGGAATTAGTGAACTATTATTGTGATGTGACTGAAATACTATTGAAAGCTGTATAAAACCCCATTCAGACAAACCCAAGTTGATAAAATTATTTACTGGGGTTTGCTTTATGTGATACTGCTAGCAGAATTCCTCAAAAGTCATGAATTTGATTGTAATTCTAAATTCAAAGACAAGCTGTCTGAATAGCTGAGATGTTCTCTCACAGCCAACCAAATAGTTGGTCATGAAATTTGTTGAGCTCTTTTAACCCTTTCCCAAACAAGCCCTGGTTTTCACATGTCTGCAGTACAAGTCTTTTGAAAACACTATGGGAAAAGGAGAAATTGCTCGTAACGAGTCCTTTTCCCACAGTGTTTTCTACCCTTTTTTGATAACTTTCTGCCATTTTCATCAAATTAAGAATTGTCATCTGCAAACTCTTTCAATTTGGATTAGTCCAAAATTTGTCGTTTGGGAAAGGGTTAAATTGAAAATATTTGACTAAAAAGAGGAGAAATTGGCATAAGTTTGAAATATAGAGAACAACATTGTAACAGATTTAGCTTTGACTTATTTTGAATATTTTTTTCCAATTGATTAATTACAAAAAGAAAATTTACCTTGAAAAAAAGAAATTTACCCCCTTTTCACAAGTATAAGATATAAAGAGCAGTAAGTAGTGTTGAAAAAATCTTATAAATATGTGAGAAAAAATTTCAAATTTATCCTGTTTTGCTTATATGTTTTTTTTTAATTTTACAGGTTTGGTTGTCATAACAGATGGATGTTTAGGAGTATTGGATGCCAGTTTGTTTGAATTTCTACTGACTCAGCTGAGAACTAGCACCATTTCCTGTTCATTTCTACGTATTGGGGAACCAAGATCACCTTTTGGCCACTTTGGACATATCCCACACACAGAACTGATGCAGTTTATTGCCACTGCAACATTTGGGTCATACTTCGATAGGTGTCCTGATGTGGTAAGATTTACGACTCTCTACAAAATAAGTATCAGACATTAATACATGTATGTATAAATAATAACCACTTTGTATTATTTCAACACTCATACTGCAAACGTTACCAGTTTGTGAGTCAGTATTTTTTAGGTCTTTTTATTCAGTGAATCTCTTAACCATTTACCAAACAGTCCAGAGTTTTAACGACCTTGAGGTAGAAGGCTTTTGAAAACATTGTTGAAAAAAAAATGCTGGTAGCCAGCATTTTCTGTTTTTTCCAAAATATTTTCTACCCTTTCAAAGATGGAAATCATCACTTCGACCACATTTGATTTGTCATCTGCAAATGTTTTCAGTCGGGGCAATTCTAAAATTTTGTCTCCTGATAAAGAGTCAAACAAATCAGAAATGTCTTATGTAAGGTCAGATTACACAGAATATGCAGTCTGAGCTTTAGCTATAATTTCAGCAGTAAAATCTTAAGTTACTTTATTTAAGCATAGGTTAACCCTTTACTAGACAATGAAATTTTATCCCTGTCCAATTTTAAAGCATTTGCAGATGTCAAATCAAAGGTGGCTCACATGTTTGAATTGTCTTTGAAAAGACTGAAAACATTGTGGGCAAAAGAGAAAATGCTGGTTACCAGCATTCTCTCCTTTTCCAACAATGTTTAAAACTTAGGATTGTGTGGTAAAGGGTTAATCTGTGCCAAGATATTGAAATATTTTAATGTCAATTTCTACTACTTTCAAGTATGTGCATAGTTATGAAATATTATAGCTGAACAAAGATGTTCATCTGGAGTTGTAGAGTAGATTTCCCGTATGAGAAATACATCAGTTTTTTTTTTCTCTCAAAATTGTAATGTTCCTAAAAATGTGAAAGCTACTGGAAGATATAGGGTTATGACAATATCTTCTTGTACCCTGTTGATTTCATAAGAGATCTGCCGCAAGACCAAGGAAGAATAAATGAGTTCAGAGAGAAAATAACGTGAGCCAGGCTCTCTGAAAAGGGGTTAACCCTTTACCACACAATCACAGGTTTTAATGACGCTGAACAAAAAGCCTTTTGAAAACATTTTGGGAAAAGGAGAAAATGCTGGTAACCAGCATTTTCTCCTTTTCCCAAAATGTTTTCTACCCTTCCCAAAGCAAATTTCAATTTTTGAGAGATGTTTATTTTGTTGTCTGCAAATGCTTTCAATTTGGATAAGTCTAAAATTTTGTTGTGTGGTAAAGAGTTAATCCATCTTCTTGGTCCACTATACCGCCACCTATGAAGTAGAGGAGGGTATACTGGTTTCACCATTTCTGTCTGTCTGTCTGTCCATCAATCTGTCCATCCGTCCATAGACTTTTTTGTTTCCGTGCTCTAATTCAAAAGCCTTTTGACCAAGGGTCCTGAAACTTTATACAAGTGTTGCTCATGACTCAAGGAGGTGCCCTATTATTTTTGGGTCATATGGGTGAAAGATTAAGGTAACAGGTGAACTTTGTTTTCTCTGATTGTGCTGCTTCAGTGACAAGGTGCTGGTGGGGGATATTTGTCTGATTTGCAACAATTCAAGTTATACCAAGCATTCATCACATAATTATGGATCCATAAAATCTATTTGTCGAACAACCGGCTGAATTCTAAAGTAGAATGGTTCTTGGACATGCAAAATATTTACCAAAAACAAAAAGTTTTAATCCAGGTAAGCCTGGGTAGACTGCACAGGGTCGATACTTTTTTCAGATGCATTAAAGCCCCTTTTCAAAGAACATGGCTCAAATGCATCTGTTTTTTATTTCACTTCTTGAGTTCATTATTTTGTATCTTTTAGTAATCAATGCTGAACACTGCTGTATCATTATTTTCATGTAATGATCTCATTTCAGACAAAGAACCCCTCAGATGAATTGAATGCCTATCACAAAGCTGTGTTCCTATGGAGTTTCCAAAAAGGGCTGGAGGGTCACAGATTTGACCTTGCAGATCAAAACCTCTTTGCTCAACCGTCTTCACCAGCTCAGCTTGTACAAAGGTATAAATTTAACCTTGGCTTGTTTCATATATAAGTATTTTTGTGCTGAACCCAGCTGAGCATGAAGGTATATTAACTCTATACTGAACGACAACATTTTAGACTTGTCCAAATTGAAAGCATTTGCAGATGACAAAAAAAATGTGACTCAAAAATTGAAATTTGGTTTGGGAAGGGTAGAAAACATTGTGGGAAAAGGAGAAAATGCTGGTTTCCAGCACTTTCTCCTTTTCTCACAATTTTTTCAAAAGGTTTCTTTCTCAGGGTTGTTAAAAGTGGGGATTGTGTGGTAAAGAGTTAATGTAAACTAATACACCTTATGGTGTAACATTTGGAGATTTTCCTTCTTCTTAAACTGTTAAATTCAAGTATTTTTAATATCCTTAGCATTAACTTCTAAATAGAAGACATAGTTTTAGATTTGTCAATCTTAGAATAGACAGAATATTATAGGGGGAAAAAGGGAAAGTGCTGGTTACCAGCAATTTCTTCTTTTTATCACAATTTTTACGAAAACCCTCTGCCTCAGAGATGAAAAAAGCATATTTTTTGGGAAAAAGTTTACCTCTGACTGATTACTGTGATTTATATGGGCCATGCTCTGGTAAAAGGGGTTTAATGCATCTTCATGATGCATCATACCAAGTAGGTTGTTACATAATTATGGATCCTGGAAATCCATGTTGTCTAACAACCAGCTGAATCATGAACTAGACTGATCTTTCGACATGCAGAAGATATACCAAAACCAAAAAGTTTCAACCAAGGTCAGCCTGCTCTGACTGTGCAGGCTGACCTTGGTCGAGACTTTTTTGCAGCTGCATTAAGCCCCCTTTTCACAGAGCAAGCTTCATATGTAATTTTGTTTCAGGTTACTATCACACCCAATACCTGGCAAGCTAGCCAGTGTGATGCCAAACATTAGAAAGAGGCAATCCGAGAGCGATCTCAACACTTCCCTGTTCAGTGTCATGTCTGTCCGTCTACGGGAAGGGTACACCATTAGAGAAGTAGCCATCACTAAAGGTAGTTTTTTTTCTCACATCATACTTTGTCTGCTTTGTTGTATTTGTAGAGATATTGTAGTGTTATGATACTATACACATTAACCATAAACATAATATAAACATTCAATATGTAATTCTTTTACGCGGTACCTCCAGACATGAATTTGCAGTGGACAACATTGTAAACATCTTTGTAAAACCTGTATAATCAGCATAAATTAACTCTTTACCAAACAACAATCTTTGGACTGTACCAAATTGAAAGCATTTGCAGATGACACGGTCATTAAATGGCTTTGTGTGGTAAAGGGTTAAAGGTCAGTACATGTCCAATATGTTGTTCTGAAAATGACTTGCATCTTTATTCTCATCGTATACATTTACACAAAGACCCAGAAATCTTAACATTTGGTGGGTGTTGGGAGTAGGCCATTGTGATGATTTTCTGTTTTACTTCAATATGCCCTCAGATGTCTGAACTTCATATTAAAGTTCATCATTTTGCTAATGGAATATTTTGATGAATTTGTTGCTTGAAAATGTCATTAATTGGCTATTTATCTATTTATTTGTTTATTGTTCAATTTCCCTACTCAATCGTCTCTCCTGTCCATTTCAGGTGAGACCCAGATAGAAGTAAGGATGGTTTTACCGTGGAGGGAATATGCCAGGTTTGAGTACCTAGTCAGAGCTCCTTGGCCAATGGATAGCCAGAAGTAATAATTTAATTCATTTTGATCCAACCCTTTTGACATGAATTTTCTTTTTCATTTAAAATCAGTAAAGCTTTTGGTAGAAGTAGAAATGATTAGTTTAATAACCAGACAACAGTTTGTTAGAATTTTGTTCTAAAATTTATTTGTTTACAATGAAATTCCTTTGCTTAACCCTTGACCAGAGGACAAAATTTCAGACTGGTCAATATTAAAAGCATTTGTAGAGAACAAATAAATGTGACTATAAAATGAAGTTTGTCTTTGGAATGTAGAAACATTGTTGGAAAAGGAGAAAGTACTGGTTACCAGCATTTTCTTCTTTTCCCATGATGTTTTTAGAAGTTTCCTTCAGTGTGGTTAGAATTTTGGATTGTTTGGCAAAGAGTTAATCTATAGACTGTGAAATATATAAATGCACTGGCCAGTAATAGCCAGTGGAGTTATTCAAGCCCTCATGGACCCCTTCTAGCATGATCTGTATGATGCATTGTTAACCCTAAATGCACCTTTCATTGTTGCTTTTTCAGCCTGTGTAGATCAAAATCAGACTGCACAGAATGTGCAGTCTGATCATTAATCCATGTTGTCCCCCTTTGCTAAAATTTAGTAGTCAAAAGTGATCGTTAAATTGTACTTGTTTTGGTCTTATTTCTCAACTCAAAATGTCAGCTGAGTTTATTCGGTGCTGTAAGGGTTAATTTAAAGATACACCTAGACTTGTTTTCAGCCAGTTTTTAACCCTCTTTATCTTTATTTTATCATACCATTATCATTCTTGTATCTTCATGCCCCTAACAGTTACAAGACTGCATAGATGCATTTCATTTTTTTTTGGCCATCAAAAAAATGACTGTTGTGACTTTTCCATTTTTAAATCAAAGATTTCTGATAAATATATTTATCCCGTACACCATGTTTATTGGTAATTTATCTATGTTTACACAGCTGACTAAATCTTGAACCATTCTACAGTTTATCAGATTTTTACTGCATTTTTTTTTTTTTTTTTTTTCTCTAATTTTAAGGACGTATTTTTCAGATATCTTTTTGGTCCTGCTATTGTGAGACCTATTTGTCCCATTCTCAGTATTTGTATTCTATGATTTATGTTACAGTAGTATTACTCACAGTGAAATCACGATAGAAGGTAGCTATGACTTTCTACATGATATGACTTGTACCAAGATCAATTCTAGCATGATGAGTGCCTTTAGATCTGCCAATGTTAAAAAGTTCTGGTTTGCCCTGCAAGGGTAAGTCTTCATGTTGAAAATTTCTATAAATGTTTACGATTGTAGCTCTCAGACACACCCACATAAAAATTACCCTCATTCAGATTTGTTTGATTTAAATCTTTACAACACATTAAACTTGTGACTTGTCCAAATTGAAAGCATTTTTGGACAAGTTAAATGCAGCTGAAATGATGGTAATTGTTTGTGAAAGTGTAGAAAACTTTGTGGGAAAAGGAGAAAATGCTGGGTACCAGCATTTTCTCTTTTTCCCTCAATGTTTTCAAAAGGCTATTTCCCCAGGGTCATTAAAACTGAGGACTGTAGTAAGGGGTTACTAGTGTTTTACTCTGCTTTTAACACTATTTCAGTCATATTTTGGCTCCAGCTTATTTATCTATGTCTTTCCTAGGTTGCTAAAAGCATTAGGCAGAGCTCTTCATCTGATTTTTAAATACTTTTTTGAAATATATTGAAATTACTTAGAAAACAAGAGACCTCAGTTACTCTTGTCTTTAACTCTGTACTGAAGGACAACATTTTGGACTAGAACAAAGTTAAAGCATTTGCAGATTACATATTCTATGTAGCCCAAAAGGATAACTTAGTAGGAAACATTGAATAGAATGGAATACTGGTTACTAGCATTTTTTCCTTTTTGCCACATTTTTTGTAAAAGTCTTCCTTTTCAGGGTCGTTAAAACATGGTATTGTTTTGTAAAGGGTTAACTCTTTACCACATGACAAATATATAGACTCTTCCAAATTGAAAGCATTTGCAGACAACATTTTAAATGTGGTGCAAATGATAGAGTTTGTCTTTGATAGGGTGGAAAACATTGTGGGAAAAGGAGAAAATGCTGGTTACCAGCATTTTCTCCTCTTCCTACAATGTTTTCAAAAGGCTTCGTTCTCAGGGTCTTTATAACTTGGGATTGTGGGTAAGGGGTCAAATGATTCTCCAAGGTGTCAGTCATTTTGTCCTGTGTTTATCTGATGCTTAACTCTTTACCACCCAATCCCGACTTTTAACGACCCTGAGAAAGAATCCTTTTGAAAACATTGTGGGAAAAGGAGAAGATGCTGGTAACCAGCATTTTCTCCTTTTCCCACAATGTTTTCTAGCCTTCCCAAAACACATTTCAATTTTTGAGTTACATTTATTTTGTCATCTGCAAATGCTTTCGATTTGGTGTAGTCTAAAAATTTGTCGTGTGGTAAAGAGTTAAGAGAAGCTTGCATAAAGATGTGTTAACTGCAGAAAGGATTGGAGCCATGCTGTATGAAAAAGGGATTTAGTGCATCTGCAAAAAGTATCAACTAAGGTCAGCCTGCACAGGCTGACCTGTATCGAAACTTGTTGTCGTTGGTAAATATTCTGCATGTCCAAGGACCATTCTATCTCGGCATTCAGTCAGCTGTGAGACAAACTGGATTTATGCTCCATAATCATATGATGACTTGCTTGGTATAATGCTTCATGGACATGTATTAAACCTCCTTTTGCCAGAGCATGGTTCATTGATTGTTTTTTCATATTCTTGCAGATTGTCCAGAGCAGATCAGTTACTTGTTCACCTTCAGTCTTTCTCTGCCAATCCAGTCTATTACACGCTACCTGAGAGTATTAAGAATGGAGTTCCCTTGTTCTATCTAGCTCAGCCAAGCTCTACCATGCCTTCCCTGAGTACACAGTTAAATTCCAAGTTAGTAGATTGGGAGTATTTTGTAACTAATTATATAACAGGCCAGTTCTTTGTTCATCTTCAATCTACTGCTACCAATCTAGTCTATTACTAGTACTCACTGCCTTATTAGTATTAAAATTGAGATTCCTTTGTTCATTCTATCTTACCTGCCCCAATGGCTCACATGGTAAAGCATGAAATTTGTGAATGTCAAATCTTAGCCCACTTGAGGGTGTGGGTTTGATCCCCACGGCTGGCCACCTAGAATTGCTATGAAGTCTTTCGGATGAGATGTTAAACCGAGGTCCTATTTGACGGTGCTATACAGTGAGCATGTTAAAGAACCAGGCGTAACTTAGGATGGGTTTTATCCTGTCATCACCTGGTATATATATATAACTTTAACTTTTTACCAAAGTACAACATGTAGGACGCAACCAAATTAGAAGCATTTGCAGAAGACAAACTACTTGTAGTGCAAAATATGATTTCTTCCTTTGATAAGGCAGAAATTTTTGTGGCAAAAGGAGAAAAATCCTGGTTGCCAACATTTTCTCCTTTTCCCATACTGTTTTCATAACCCTTATTCCTTTGGGTTGTCAAAAGTCGGGACTGTGTGGTAAAGGGTTGATGATGTCATCCTATAAGAGTTTGGCAATACTCACATGTGATTTTGAAATTTTTAGAGATCCAGGGTGTTGTGAAATGGTGATCATAAAAAAAAAAATTAATTACTGTTTTGTTCATGAAAGATGTTTAACCCTTTACCACACAATTCCAACTTTTAACGATCCTGAGAAAGAAGCCTTTTGAAAACATTGTGGGAAAAGGAGAAAATGCTGGTAACCAGCATTTTCTCCTTTTTTTCCACAGTGTTTTCTACCCTTCCCAAAACAAATTTCAACTTTGGATTCACATGTATTATGTTGTCTGTAAATGCTTTCAATTTGGAAAGGTCTAAAATTTTGTCATTTGGTAAAGAGTTAAACCTACTGACAAAGAGGGAATTGCTCATTTCAGCATTTTTCAATTTGCAAAAGTTTTTTACAACGATGTAGTCTGGTGTAACTACAAAATCTCACTTGCTTGATGTATTGAGTATAATGACTGTCTGTACTTTACAGGGATCCAGTTTTAAATCAGTTTGCATCATACTGGAGACCAGTTGTAAATCTAGACATCAAAGTGTGGTAAATAGTTTTACTTTAATTCTTCTGTGTCTTTTTTTACCGATTGCTATAGATGCTGTTTTTAGCTCACCTTAGCACAACGTGCTAAAGGTGAGCTATTGTGATCGCCCTATGTCCGGCGTCCGTCGTCCGTCGTCTGTCGTCTGTCGTCCGTCGTCCGTCAACAATTTCTTTAAACATCTTCTTCTCCTCAACCACTGGGCCAATCTTGATGAAACTTGGCAGGGATGTTCCTTGGGTAAAGCTCTACCAAAATTGTTCAAAGAATTGAATTCCACCCACAACTCTGGTTGCCATGGCAACAAAAAGGAAAAAAAAGCAAAATCTTTGAAAATCTTCTTCTCTGAAACTAGAAGGCGCAGAGCTTTGATATTTGGTATGTAGCATCTCCTAGTGGACCTCTACCAAGTTGGTTCATTTGATATCCCTGGGGTCAAAACTGGCCCCGCCCCGGGGGTCACAAGTTTGAGCATAGTAACAAAGAAGGAAAACTTTAAAAATCTTCTTCTCTGAAACTTGATGGTGTAGAGCTTTGATATTTGGCATGTAGCATCTCCTAGTGGACCTCTACCAAGTTTGTTCATATGATGCCCCTGGGGTCAAAACTGGCCCAGCCCCGGGGGTCACAATTTCCAACATAGGAACAAAGAAGGAAAACTTTAAAAATCTTCTTCTGTAAAACTAGAAGGCATAGAGCTTTGATATTTGGCATGAAGCATCTCCTAGTGGACCTCTACCAAGTTTGTTCATATGATGTCCTTGGGGTCAAAACTGGCCCTGCCCCGGGGGTCACAAGTTCAAACATAGGAACAAAGAGGGGAAACTTTAAAAATCATCTTCTCTGAAACTGGAAGGCGTAGAGCTTTGATATTTGGTATGTAGCATTGCCTAGTGGACCTCTACCAAGTTTGTTCAAATGATGCCCCTGGGGTCAAAACTGGCCCCACCACGGGGGTCACAAGTTTGTGCATAGTAACAAAGAAGGAAAACTTTAAAAATCTTCTTCTCTGAAACTTGAAGGTGTAGAGCTTTGATATTTGGCATGTAGCATCTCCTAGTGGACCTCTACCAAGTTTGTTCATATGATGCCCCTGGGGTCAAAACTGGCCCCGCCCCGGGGGTCACAATTTCCAATATAGGAACAAAGAAGGAAAACTTTAAAAATCTTCTTCTGTAAAACTAGAAGGCATAGAGCTTTGATATTTGGCATGAAGCATCTCCTAGTGGACCTCTACCAAGTTTGTTCATATGATGCCCTTGGAGTCAAAACTGGCCATGCCCCGGGGGTCACAAGTTCGAACATAGGAACAAAGAAGGGAAACTTTAAAAATCATCTTCTCTGAAACTGGAAGGCGTAGAGCTTTGATATTTGGTATGTAGCATTGCCTAGTGGACCTCTACCAAGTTTGTTCAAATGATGCCCCTGGGGTCAAAACTGGCCCCACCCCGGGGGTCTCAAGTTTGAGCATAGTAACAAAGAAGGAAAACTTTAAAAATCTTCTTCTCGGAAACTTGAAGGGGTAGAGCTTTGATATTTGGTATGTAGCATCTCCTAGTGGACCTCTACCAAGTTTGTTCATATGATGCCCCTGGGGTCAAAACTGGCCCAGCTCCGGGGGTCACAATTTCCAATATAGGAACAAAGAAGGAAAACTTTAAAAATCTTCTTCTGTAAAACTAGAAGGCATAGAGCTTTGATATTTGGTATGTAGCATCGCCTAGTAGACCTCTACCAAGTTTGTTCATATGATGTCCTTGGGGTCAAAATTGGCCCTGCCATGGGGGTCACAAGTTCAAACATAGGAACAAAGAAGGAAAACTTAAATTTTTTTTTTCTCTTAAATGGGAAGGCATAGAGCTTTGATATTTGGTATGTAGCATCTCCTAGTGGACTTCTACCAAGTTTGTTCCAAGGATGCTGCTTGTGTCAAAACTGGCCCAGCCCCTGGGGTCACAAGTTTGAACATAGGAACAAAGAAGGAAAACTTTAAAATTCTTCTTTTCTGAAACCGAAAGGTGTGGAGCTTTGATATTTGGTATGTTGCATCTCAGAGTGGACCTCTACCAAGTTTGTTCATATGATGCCCCTGGGTCAAAACTGGCCCAGCCCCGGGGGTCACAAGTTCGAAGATAGGAACAAAGAAGGAAAACTTTGAATTTCTTTTTCTCTTAAACGGGAAGGTGTAGAGCTTTGATATTTGGTATGTAGCATTTCCTAGTGGACCTCTACCAAGTTTGTTCATATGATGCCCCTGGGTCAAAACTGGCCCAGCCCCGGGGGTCACAAGTTCGAACATAGGAACAAAGAAGGAAAACTTTAAAATTCTTCTTTAAAACTGGAAGGCGTAGAGCTTTGATATTTGGTATGTAGTGATTCTCTTCTGAGTTTGTTTGCCCATCTAAGCGCAACAAGTTCATTGAGTTCAAAATTGGGTCATCTTGGGTCATAAACTAGGTCACTAGGTCAAATTAAAGAAATACCTTGTTGGCACTCTCGAGGCCACATTATTTGCTCAATTGCCTTGAAAATTAGTTAGAAAGTTTGTCTTTATAAAGTCTCACATAAGATTAATTTGGGTCAACTTGGGTCATAAACTAGTTCACTGGGTCAAATTAAAGAAATACCTTGTTTGCACTCTGGAGGCCACATTTATTGCTCAAATGACCTGAAATTTGGCCAGAATGTTTGTCTTGATGAAATACCAGATGAGTTTGGATTCGGGTCACCTGGAACCATAAACTAGGTCACTAGGTCAAAATAAAGAAATACCTTGTGGGCACTCTAGAGGCCACATTCTTTGCTTAATTGCCTTGAAAATTGGTCAGAATGTTTGTCTTTGTAAAATCTCACATGAGTCTGAATTTGGGTCAACTGCGGTCAAAAACTAGGTCACATGGTCAAATTAAAGAAAAACCTTAAAGGCACTCTACTAAGGTGAGCGACCCAGGGCCATCATGGCCCTCTTGTTTTAAACATGTCATTTTCTCCTTTTCCAGACATTTTTTTTCAAAAGCGTTCTTCCACGGGGTTGTAAAAAGTTGGAATTGTGTGGTAAAGGGTTAAAATTGTTTTGACAAATGGAAAATTGCTTATCTTTGTAGAAAAGGGATTCTTGTATTGGACACTCAGTCTACTGGTTCATAACTGAAATACAGTTGACAATTATCTTAACGCATAGGATGGAAAACGTAGGAAAAGGAAAATTTGCTTGTCACAATGCCATATAAAATAGATATCAAAAAAAAGTAAAAAAAAATTTAAACCAGATATTTCACAACAAAATCTACAAGAATTTTGAAGTTCTCTCCTGTTTTGTCTAAATGAAAAGAAAGAGAAAGAAAGTGGAAAATTTGGAGCACAATGCATCTCTGAGGTGCACTGTAGAAACCCAGTTATCATATAAACATGCAGCCATGAACTCCATTTGTCTATCAGCATGAGGTTGAATGGGCTTGGAAATGCAGAAAGTGTACAAATAGCAAAATATTTTGACTAATGTCAGCCTGCACAGACTTTGCTGATATATTAACCTCCCTTTTCACTGAGAATGAGTCATATTGTTTTTCTTTGCAGGCAAAAATGGATGCACACCCATAGAATTGGGTTGGTGCTAGAACATGACATGCCCCTCCATAAGAATATTCACATCCCAAACTCTAGTGGGCGGTACAGCATGGTGATATGTCGACAAGCAGTGACCTCTCTAAATATATTTCTGACTGAGTGGAGTACATTTGTTTTGCTAGATGGGCAGTCCTACATCAAATTGCTTTATGAGTAAGTCTTTGAATTCTTTGTGAGAAATAAATGATCAGATGAATGGATGTGGTATTATTCTATTATGAAGAATTTGCACAGCATTGTTTATTACTATAAGAAAAGTATCTGTACCTGCACCGGCCATGATGAAAAAGACAGTCAAGATAATAAAGTTAAAATTCCTGCATAAATCGGTTAATTTGAGGATTTTTTTCGCTTCTGATTACTGTATAAACAAGCTGTCTGTAGACCTACCAAAAATTACAGCAAAACACACTTGGGAGAACAATATGGATGAAAGTAAAAATGTTGTTTTTCAACAGTTAGAACAATAGGATGAGTGAAGGGACATTTATATGTTACAAGCTCCTTATTGCTCCTTTTCTCTCTTTTTCCTAAAGCTTGTCCCATGATGGATTTATTTATATATGACATAATTCTAATTAACCCTTTACCACATAATGCTGACTTTTAACGACCCTGAGGAAGAAGCCTGTTGAAAACATTGTGGGAAAAGGAGAAAATGCTGTAACCAGCATTTTCTCCTTTTCCCACAATGTTTTCCACCCTAACAGAGAAAAATCTCATTGTTTGAGCCACACTGAAATTGTCGTCTGCAAATTCTTTCAATTTGGACTTGTCTAAAATTTTGTCGTCTGGTAAGGGTTAACTTTACTATAAACTCTTTACCAAACAACTAAATTTTGGACTCAACCAAATTCAAAACAATTCAATGTGGCTCAAAAGATGATTTCTGTCTTTCAGTGGTGTATGTCAATACTTGGTAAATTATTCATAAGTAAAATACTCTATATATGTGTGAAAATAAGTATTTTCCTTAATGAGATATAACATGACAGTTAACATGTGTTGATTATGTGATATTGAATTCAGAAAGGTATGAAGACGTCATATCTTGTCTTAGAAAGACAGGCAGAGTTCCTGAATGACCAACCCATCATTTAACTCTTTACCAAACAAACAAAATTTAAGGCTTGTCCAAATTGGAAGCAACTGTATATGACAAATTTAATGTAGCTCAAATGATGATTTCTGTCTTTGATAGAGTAGAAAACATTGTGGGAAAAGGATAAAATGCTGGTTACCAGTATTTTCTCCTTTTCCCACAATGTTTTCAAAGGCCTTCTTCTGCAGGGTCGATGAAACTTGGGGTTGTGTGGCAAAGGGTTAAAGGCAAAAATCCCTGCTTTTTACTTAGTGGAACAGTCCAATTTCATTATCCTTGCACTATTCCTACTGCTGAAGATAGTTTTAACTTACTCTATGTTGGTAACTGGTCTGTGACTTTTGACTCTTTACCAAACGACAAAATTTTAGACTGGTCCAGATTGAAAGCATTTGCAGACGACAATTTAAATAGAATTCAAAAGATGGAATTTGTCTTTCATAGGGTAGAAAACATTGTTGGAAAAAGAGAAAATGCTGGTTACCAGCATTTTCTCCTTTTCCCACAATGTTTTCAAAAGGCCTCTTCCTCAGGGTTGTTAAAACTCAGGATTGTGTGGTAAAGGGTTAAAGAGTGTTAGGTTAAGTACTGATTAAACTAGCTACAGATGGATGGTTACTCTTGTCTGCATTGCATAACTAAAAACAGTGTTCCAAATTTTCAATTCCAGCTCTACAGAAAAGAATACTCCACCATACTCATTTGTTCTCTTGAGAATCACATCCAAAGCACCTTGCCTTGTTCTCCGTTTGGCCTTTCTTGGAGGCACACCTGGGTACCAGAGATATAAAATTGTAGAGGATGTGAAAGTCAAAGTTGCTAAACTAAAGTTTAGAGAAAGAGGTCCAAAGGCTGATAAAAACAGGTAAACCTAAAGTCTTTAACCCTTTACTACATAATTCTGACTTTTGAAAAACCATGAGGAAGAAGGACTTCGAAAATATTTCGGGAAAAGGAGAAAATTCTTGCAACCAGCATTTTCTCCTTTTCCCATGATGTTTCTACTCTAGGAAAGACAAATTTCATATTTTGAGTTAAATTTGATTTCTTGTCTGCAAATGCTTTCAATTTGGACAAGTTTAAAATTTTGTCATTTGGTAAAGAGTTAAATGCATAGCAGAGGTCTAGATAAGTAGGGTAATCATAAAGTTTTATAAACATTTTTTCTTCACCTAAACATACATTTTGGGTACACATTAAGATTTACTTGACGAAATGATTCCAATTTATACCCACAACACAGGTTTTAATGGCAATATAAAGAAATAACTCTAAACCCAATAGTTCTGTTCAAATCTGTTCCTTTGAAAAGGATTACATACTTGGGTTCTTCTGTAGGCAGCCCAGATCAAGATCAAACTGTTTAGAAAACAATTTGATCTTTTACCCTTTCCTGAACGACAAATTTTAGATCCTTCCAAATCGAGAGCATTTGCCATGACAAATTTGAATGTGGTACAAATGAACTTAAGTTCTTGGACACAGTAGAAAACATTGTGGGAAAAGGAGAAAATGCTGGTTACCAGCATTTTCTCCTTTTCCCACAATATTTTCAAAAGGCCTCTTCCTCAGGGTCGTGAACACAGGGGATTGTTTGGTAAAGGGTTAAGCTACATTGTACATTTTAACCGTTTACCACACAACAATATTTTAGATGTGTCCAAATTGAAAGCATTTACAGATGACAAATTCAGTTAGGCCAAAATGATTATTTCTGTCTTTGATAGGGTAGAAAACTTTGTTTGAAAAGGAGAAATACACTGGCTATCAGCACTTTATCCTTTTACCACTATGTTTTCAAAAGCCTTCTTTTTCAAGGTGGTTAAAACTGTGGATCGTGAGATGTTTTGGCTGAAATAAGCTTAAAAATGCAAGAATAGGGTCTTTCTTCACTGACTGATGAAGTCCATTTCATTTCTCTTGCTGCATGAATTCTTTCAGGATTATTAAAGTGTTTGTTGTTATGCCTCATACATGTCCTTCTTGATTAACATTCTTACACTATTCTAGCATGTGTGGTATTAGCTCAAAGATTTTTGTTGTCTCCTATTCTTCTAGTGAACAATGAACAAATTATATATGATTATTGTTTAACCCTTTGACAAACTATCCCATCTTTTAACGACCTAGGGTCATTGGTAACCAGCATTTTCTCCTTTTCCCACAATGTTTTCTACCATGTCACGGGCAAATCATACCATCCGATCAACATTTAAATTGTCATCTGCAAATGCTTTTGATTTAGAGCCGTTTAAAATTCTGTCAATTGTAGAGAAAGAATGGTAATAGTTAAGGGGTTTCATCCTTAATTCAGAATATTGGCTTACTTATGAAAACCAAGGCTAGTGGTCTAATTGGATGAGGCCTTTCTCAGTCAATCTGAAGGCCAGTCCTGGTATTTAGAATTATAATTTAATTAAAAGAGAATCAAAGATTATTTAAGGCCCAGATTGTGTAAGATTTTTTAGTTACTCTGTGTGAGAATTTTTCTTCTTTTCCTGCTGCTATATTCCATGATACCACTTCTTTCCTGACAGCTCCACAGTAATTATGCTAGCAGATAGAAAGAGAAAGAGAAAGGGAGAGAAGGAGATAGAGAGAGACAGACAGACAGAGAAGAACAGATTGATTTTTTTTTTTTCTTAACTAGAATTGAAAAAAAAAAAAATGCTGTATCTTTTTGTGTTTTGACTATTTAGACGTTCAGCTCTGGCTACAAAACAAGAAGAAAAAGTGAAAATAAAGAAGCCCCCATTGTTGAGAGAATGGTCAGAGATCCATTGTTGTGTACTTCTTAGGAAACCTGTAGAGAGTATTTTGATAAGGTAATGTTTATTGTATTTCGTATTAGGTCCAGGGCTTTTCACACCCCAGCTAAAGGTGAATTTAGCTGCTTTCATGGACAATGTAGATTAAGATCAAACTGCACAGAATGTTAAGTCCTTATACCCCAATGAAACAAATTAACCCTTTACCGCACAATGCTCCCTTTTGATGCCCCTGGGAAAGAAATCTTTTGAAAACATTGTGGGAAAAGGAGAAAATGCTGGTAACCAGCATTTTCTCCTTTTTTCACAATGTTTTCTGTCCTATCAAAGAAAAGTTGCACCATTTGAGCCACCTTGAAATTGTTGTCTGCAAATGCTTTCAATTTGGACAAGGCTAAAGTTTTGTCATCTGGTAAAGGGTTAATGTGAGCTACTTTAACCCTATATCAAACAATCCTAAGTTTTAATGACCCTGAGGTAGAGGCCTGTTGATAACATTGTGGGAAAAGTAGAAAATGCTGGTAACCAGCATTTTCTACTTTTCTCACTATGTTTTCTACCCTGTCAAAGAGCCTCAGTTCATTTGTACCTCTTTCAGATTTGTTGTCTGCAGATGCTTTCAATTTGGAAGTGTGTGAAATTTGTCGTTTCAGAAAAGGTTAATGATGTTTATTACTCTGTCTTTATCCTAACACAACAAACCTTTTCAGCATAATTATTATCTCTTTCCAAGTTTGTGTACAAGTATCAATAGAGCATTCAAATAAAGCAATGAAATCTCAGATTTTTATTTTCTTGTACCATTGTATCAACTGCTAACCTTTTATTCATTCTTGAAGCATGAAAATTGTGCAGTTGTTAACATATTGCCATTATAGAAAAAAAGGCATTACAGTACTTTATTACTTGTGTTTATGTTACAGGGATGTTAAATTTGTTCTAGGATCAGATGGGTTAGATGGTTACAACTTTTGTCAAATTTCAGGTATGAAGGAATGCCAAGGGATGTTACAAGGCTGGAAGACCAGGAGAAGAAGGTGTCCCATTTCATCATGTCGCAGGCTCAGTCCAAGAACAAATCAGCTGTGAACCAGTTTAACTCCCTGTCACGCTACCTGTTACATCAGCGCTGGATCTGGACTGTGCAACAAGCAGGAGTAAATAGCATAAACATGTCTGGTATAGGAAGGATCCTGTCGACATTGGCAAAGTGAGTCATATGTTAGTCCTTTTTTAGCTCACCTAAGCACACAGTGCTCGAGGTGAACTGTTATGAATGTGCTGTGACCATTGTACATTGTGTTTTGTCCATCATGTGTTGTCCTTTGTCCAGGTGGCAACAATTACCTTGTGTACACTCTAGAGGCCACATTTTCAGTCCAGTACACATAAAACTTGGTCAGAATGTTTGTCTTGATTATATCTCGTACAAATTTGAAATTAGGTCATAGCGGGTCCAAAAGTAGGTCACTGGCACATATCTTAAAAAAACCTTGTGGTCACGTTTGAAGCTATATTTTCAGTTCAATACTCCTGAAACTTGGTAAGAATGTTTTTCCTGATAATGTCTGAAACTTGGTCACATGGGGTCAAAAAGTAGGTAACTGGGACAAATCTTAGAAAAACTTGTGTGCACTCTAGAGGCCACATTTTAAGCCAATACTCATAAAAGTTGGTCGGCATGTAACTTTGTCTTGATAATATCTCAGATATGTTTGAAATTGGGTCATGTGAGGTTTAAAGGTAGGTCACTTAGACATATTGTAGAAAAACCATGTGTGCCTTCTAGAGGCCACATTTTCAGTCTGATATAAATGAAAGTTTGTCAGAATGTTTGTCTCGATAATATCAAGTTCTAAGTTGGGTCACATATAGCCAAAAAGTAGGTCACTGGGACAAGAAACACCTTTTGTGCACTTTAGAGGCCACATTGTAAGTCTGAGACTCATGAAATTTAATAAGAATGTATATCTTGATGACAAGTTTGAACTTGGTACAGTTGGATCAAAAACTAGGTTACTGACACTCATATGTTTTACACCATCACGACCAGGATGCCTACAACTTCATCAATCCTGGATGACTTTACTCAGGTGAGCACTTTAGGGCCAATGGCCCTCTTGTTCAAGGATCCTGTACTTCTATATATCAAAGGAAGTTTGAAAAGGAAATTTTTTTGTAAGAAAACAGCAGTAGCCAGCATTTTCCTAAAAAGTATTTTCTATCCTTCTAAAGACAAATTGCATCATTTCTTACACATTTGTTCACATTTGCTTCTATATGTAAAACTTTTAACTTTGGTTAAGAGTACCAGTATATCAGTTTTGAAACAATTTTGGCAGTAGGAGGAATTTTTTAGAATGATCAATTTCTCCTTTTTTCCACATTGTTTTTCTGTGTGTTCCATTCTGTGTGTTCATATTTTGTTCATGTTGATTCTCCAAGTTGTACACTAATGTTAACAGATTAGAAAATGATATGAATCTTTTCTAGGTGGTCAGTAAGTCAACTGACAGTTATCATATATAAGCATCATATATTTCACTTGCAGGACACGCATACAACAAGGATTCCATTTTAGCTTGACAAACTCTGGGATCGTCAACATGATGCTGGAAATCGACATGATGGTGAGACTTTTAATGTTACATTTTTTGCTGACATTTTAAAGATTGTGACTGTGAATATATTTACAGTTTTTATTTTGTTGAAAAAACTTAATGAAATGGACATTTGTTGTCAGGGCTGGGCTATTGCATGCTGTTCCAGGAAAAAGGGGTGAGGGTGGGTGAGTTAGGAAAGAAAGAAAAAAGAGGTAATGCCCACACATTTTTATTTTGCTGTAAACCACCCTTCAACAGACTGTTAATTTTTTTTGTAGGAGAAGCAAGGGCTTAACAAGAGGGGCTTAACAAGAGTATAGTGGAAAGAACTTGTAAAAGAAATTTGAAGAATGCATGGATCAGTGCTCTGGCCACTAAGATATGTCTTAGATAATATTGAGACTGGTGTTAAACACAAAAGATCATTTTGCATATGAGTCACGCTCTTTGAATAGGGTTTTTTTATGCACATGCAAAAAGTATCAACCCATGTCAGCCTGCACAGTCTGTGCAGGCTGACCTGGGTCGAAACTGTTTGCTATTGGTAAATTTTCTGCATGTCAAAGAACTAGTCTACCTCATGATTAAGTTAGTTATTAGACAAAATGGATATATGGATCCATAATTATGTGATGACCTGCTTGATATGATGCATCATGGAAATGCATTAACTCTTTACCAAACGATAAAATTTTAGACCAGTCTAAATTGAAAGCAATTGCAGACGACAAAATAAATGTAACTGAAAAATCAAAATTTGTTTTGGGAAGGGTAGAAAACATTGTGGGAAAAGGAGAAAATGCTGGTTACCAGCATTTTCTCCTTTTCCCACAATGTTTTCAAAAGGCTTCTTTCTCAGGGTCGTTAAAAGTCGGGATTGTGTGGTAAAGAGTTAAAGCCTCTGTTGCAAGGGCATGGCTCATACTTATCTGTAATATAAGTTGGCTTTCATACACATTTGATTTCAGGACCCAAAAAGTCCAAGTGATGACCACAGAACTCATCAGTCAAACTGTGTTGTTCAGTACATCTTGTTTCCTCCCTATGTGAAAACCACCACAGACAGGTGAGCAGATGATTATTTGATTATTAGTTATCAGTGAATAGGGTTATTATTATTTTGAGAGAACAGTTATCCACAATTTACTAGATGTCTCCATAGTTGTGTGCTGTAAAGTTGTTTTACGAGGAAATAATTTGGGGCTGTATTGTAATCAGCCCATCTGACATAAATCAGTTGTATGTCTTTAAAATAACATTTAGGAATGAGCTGTGCTCTATGAAAAGGGGTTTTAATGTATCTGCAAAAAGTATTGATTCAGGTCAGCCTCTGCAGTCTGCTCAGGCTGACCTAGATCGAAACTATTTTGCTATTGGTCAGTTTTTTGCATGTCAAAGGACCATTCTACCTCATGATTCAGTCAGTTGTTAGACAAATGGATTTTATGGATCCATAATTATGTGATGACTTGCTTGGTATAATGCACCATGGAGATGCATTAAAACTCCTTTTACCAGAGCATGGCTCATTGATACATGTTGACTTGAAAGAATGATATGATGATTTTTTTTATCTTACTCATGGTACGTTAAGGGCAGATTCAGGTGCTCTGACAGACCGTGTCAGTCAAAGTCAGACTCAGTAGGAACTACTGTTTTATCTTATATGAGATGCTAGGGCCAAAACAGTCTTTACTTAGCAATACAGGCTTGTGCAGGATTTCGTGAAAGTGTTGATCAGCAAGGCACTCTTCGCAACTGTAGCTCTAGCACTAATAATATGATGGGTTTGGGTAGGGGGAAATATTCATGAATGTACTGTTGTCACAATATGACCGAAAATAAAGTTGAAAATACTTTTGTATATGGTACATCCATCTTACTGAACATGTCAAATATTAGTTTATATGGGAATCTTGTTTATTCAACAGTATAAATTGGAATGATGATGTGATTTCAAATATTGCCAGTGTTTAACATTTTATCTTTAACTTTTTACCACACAGTAATATTTTAGACTGGTCCAAAATGAAAGCATTTGCAGACGACAAATGAAATGTGGCTCAAATGATTGGATTTGTTTCTGAAATGCTAGAAAACATTGTGGGAAAAGGAGAAAATGCTGGTTACCACCATTTTCTCCTTTTCCGAACAATGTTTTCAAAAGGCCTATTTCCCAGGATCGTTAAAACCCGGGTTTGTTTGGTAAAGGGTTAACACATCATTACCTGAAGAAGAATCTTTGTTAAACAGAAAACGACTTTGGAAGACTTTTTGGCAAAAAGACAACTTGCTCATAATTATGAAAAAATTTCTCCTTTCGCCACGATGCTTTCAAATGTACCTATGTTATTTAATATTGATGTATGATAATACTCCATATTACCCATACCAAGGATGTTTGCAAGTTGTGCTCTTCCAGTTTGTTTCAAGAGGTAACAAGTTAACTCTTAACCAGACTACAAAATTTTAGACTCATCCATATTGAAAGCATTTGCAGATGACAAATTACATGTGGTTGAAATGATGGAAGATGTCTTAGAAAGGGTAGAAAACATTGTGAGAAAAGGAGAAAATGCTGGTCACCAGCATTTTCTCTTTTTCCCACAATGTTTTGAATGTCTTCTATGTCAGAGTCATTAAAACTTGGGATTGGGTAGTAATGGATTAATTATGCTCACTTTTGGATAGCATGAGTGATGATGATGGAGATGAAATGGAGTCTACTGAGGATGATGGGGAACTGCAGATTATCACAGAATGTTGGGTGGAACCGCAGTACGGGATCTCGACAAATAACACGCCAGAGAGAGCCCATTTTGAGAGGCTTACTTGTAGTCAACTTGCAAGAACTGTGAGTAGCACTTTCAAGTTTTGTTTCATGAACAAATTTTTAGATACATTTATGAATCATACTCCTGACTTGCAAAGTCAACATGGCAAATAATGAAAATGCTCAAAAGGAGCAATTTCTTTATTTGTTTATGATGCTTTCTGATCCATCTTGACCCATGATCATACCAATATGAATTTATAAGCCCAACTATCTGACAAGGTTGGGAAAACATTGTTTGCAGAGAAGCAGTTGATCAACTCTTTACCAAATGACAAGTATTAGATTGAAAGCATTTGCAGATGACAACTAAAATGTGGTGCAAATGATGAATTATGTTTTTTATGGGGTAGAAAACGTAGTGAGGAAAGGAGCATTTTCTCCTTTTCCTACTATGTTTTCAAAGGGCTTCTTTGTTAGGGTTGTTAAAACTTTGGATTGTGTGGTAAAGAATTCAAAGTAAGTGCTCCTTTTCTCATAGTGATTTCCATACTGTCTAAAAAAGGAAGTTTCCTTTCTGCAATATGTTTGTCCAATGTGCAATTTGTGAAGGGTCTTGCTAAGTTTATAATGATTCTGCTCTGTAATGAGATAATACATAAATTTTGTGTTCCCTTTTTGTTTTTCCTAGTTTCTGATTCAATCCTTTGGTTACTTTAAGAATTTCAAAAAGTTGCAATGAATCTTTGGCTATGCTGTTTTATCTTTACTGAACTTTAACCCTTTAACAAACAATCACATGATTTAATGACCTTGAAAAAAAGGGTTTTGAAAACATTGTTGGAAAAAAAAGAGAAAATGCTAGTAACCAGCTTTTTCTCCCTTTTCCACAATGTTTTCTACACCATAACAGAAAAACTCCATTATATCAGCCATATTTGTTGTCTGCAAATTTGGAGGAGTGTAAAACTTTTTGTTGTATTGTAAAGGCTTAAACTCCATCAAGTACTGTTAATTTCAGTTGAACCAAAGCCAAGTCTCCACCCCACCCCCCAAAAGAAAAAAAAATTTTACTTGTACTGTACGAGGGCCATTTGGAAAGTTCTGATAATGGGCACATAACTCTAGGTAGAATTTATCGATTTTTATGAACTATACATGTACCGAAAGCTCAGTTTTTGCCATGCATGAATGTGCTCAATTTGCACATGCTAAGCGAGATGCTTTTGTAATTCAGCGCTTTGAATTAGATAGGGTTTTACGCATTGGCGCATAAAGCAGACGTCAGTGCAAAGATGGCTAAAGAGGAGCAAAGGGTCTATGTGAAAATACGGTCTCCGCTTAAGTGTTTGGCGCAAGATAACAAAGCTGATTTAGATAAAGTTTATGGAAATGATGCTCTTTCGTATCCTATGGTTGCCAGATAGTCAACTTGTTTTAAAGATGGTAGACAATCTGTTGAAGATGACCCTTGGTCGGGACGTCCATTGATGGCATTTTGTGAAAATGACGTCACTGCCGTTAGAAATGCAGTTGAAGAGTGTGCTTATTATACTGTTGAAGAGTTAGCCGAAATATGTGGCCTTAGTTCGGGGACAGTTTTTACAATTTTGAAGGAAAAGCTGAAACTCCAGAAAATATGCGTCAGATGGATCCCCCATTTATTGACAGACCACCAGAAGCAGGAGTGTATGAGAACTGTGACGATAGGCTACTGTTTGACATCATTACTGGTGATGGAACTTGGGTATCGTTCTTTGAGCCTGATGGAAAAGAAAATAGCACAGTTTGGGTAGGGAAAAATGGAGAAAGGCCCCAGATTGCTAGATGTTCTTGAAGTGTCAGGTGTGTTTTGTATGCACAATTTTTTGTTGCGCGTGGAATGGTGCTTCAGTTCTCTGTCCCAGAACACATCATAGTTACAGGAAAGATGTACACTGAAAGTATTTTGCCTGCTGTTGTTAACCACTATTTGGCACCCGCCCACGAACCAGAGTGCGAGGACTTAAACTTCTCCATGACATCGCCCCCGCCCACAAGTCAGCCGTCATTACGGACTACTTACAGACATGTTGACTCCATACTTTGCCACACCCACCTTACAGCCCAGACCTAGCTCGCTGTGATTTCTGATTGAATCCTGATATCAAACAGTGCCTCAGAGGTTGCAAGTTTGAGACCCGCACGACCATTGGGTATGCCTTATATCAATGCACTAACACTAACCCTAAATCTGACTATAAAAAAGCATTTTTTGACTGGATCAGATGCCTGAAAAAGTCTGTACAAGTCCACGGGGAATACTTCGAGGGACTGGAGTAGACAATTTCCATCAGGTAAAAGTTATATTAGAAGTCCGCACGCATTATCAGAACTTTTCAAATGACCCTCGTATTCTAGTACAAGCAAAAGTTTTCTATAGGCATTTACTAAACAGGCAAAAAACCCAACAAGAAGTGGAATAAATGATGCAGTGGCCAGTAAATGAAAGCCTCTACAAAACTACTTCATCTATTTACAACCCTGAAAAAGGAGACTTTTCTAAACGTGTGGGAAAAGGAGAAATTCTGATGATAGTGACCATGTTTTTCTCATTTTCCTTATAATGTTTTCTATCCTTTTAAAGAAATATCCCATCATATGAGCCACATTATATATATCACCTGCAAATGCTTTCAACCCCAAGCCCAAGGTTTAACGACCTTGAGGAAGAGGGCTTTTGAAAATGTTTTGGGAACAACTTTTACTTTTCCCAAAATATTTTCTACTCTTTTTTGCCATGTTTACCGGTAATCTGTCACCTGCAATTGCTTTCAATTTGGACCAGTCTGAAATTTTGTCATCTGCTTCAGCTTTTTAATAAGTGACAGTCTGAAATTTTATTGTCTGATATAAAAAATAATATGAACAAGTCTGAAATGTTGACATTTTATAAAGAGGTAGGTAGTAACAACAGTATCAGTAACTAACCCATAGGCATGTTACAAAATTCAAGGAAGTGTTGTTAATTACTAAAAGATACAGTTATAAAACAAGATTTTGTCCCTGGAAGTTAACCATTTTCAAAATGATAAAATTTTGGACACAATGTTTTCTACTCTATCAAGGACAAATTTCGTCATTCCAGCCACCTTGAATTTGTCGTCTGCAAATGCTTCGATTTTGGACCAGTCTAAATTTTTGTTGTTTGGTAAAGAGTTAAGATACAAAGCATTTGCAGACAACAGATAAAAAGCAGCTCAAATGATGAAAATTTTGAGTGAAAGGGCAGAACACTTTGTGGGAAAGAGAGAAAATACTGGTAACCAGCATTTTCTCCTTTTCCCACAATCTTTTGCAAAGACTTCTCCTGCAGGGACATTAAAACTTGGAATTGTGTGGTAAATGACAAAAAGAGGTCTCTTCATGGATTTGGGTGATGGATTTGTGCTTGTTGAAACATGTATCTCCATAGGTATTCTGACCGTAGAGGATTAGAAATTACAATACACTTGGCACGTTTAAAAATGCAACTCCAGTTTCAGGTTGTAAATGAGTTGTAAGATAATCTAATTTGATCTAATTTACTTTTAATATACTCCATTAAATGATGTACAAAAGTTCATTAAATGACTGAAAATTTTCGAATGGAAAATGACCCATGTGTTTATTTAACCCTTTACCAAATGACAATATTCTAGACCAGCCCAAATTGAAAGCATTTGCAGACGACATTTTAAATGTAGCTCAATACATAACATTTGTCTCCTAAAGGGTAGAAAACATTGTGGGAAAAGAAGAAAATGCTGGCTACCAGCATTTTCTTCTTTTCCCACAATGTTTTCAAAAGGCTTCTTTCTTGGGGTCGTTAAAAATCGGGATTGTGTGGTAAAGGGTTAAAACTTGCCAGCTTCATCTTATTGATCAAATCGTGAGGTTATTCCATACTGTGGGATTTTTCACATTCTGCAAAGTACCGTAACATTTTGTATCATTTTTTGTTGGAAGTTTTGAACAATTTTTAACAAAATTTTCTGCATCATTCAATGGAATAACAATGAATCACACAGAGGTAAATGAGATCAGAACTTGTTATCTTCCGAGCAATTTTCAACCTACAACTAATGTTGCATTTTTAAATGTACTGGGTACACTTGGGTATGACCTATGGACTGAAAATTTCTATTTCATCTATGCAGCAGGCAAAAGATTAGCACTTCACTATGTCATCTATTCAGCACACTATGTTTGAAAACATTTTGAGTAATTTCTCCATTTTCCTTAATGTTTTCATATGTACTTAACTCTTTACCAAAACGACAAATTTTAGCTCCACTGGCCGAAGGCCAGCGGGCTTATGTCATGGCCCGGTGTCCGTCGTGCGTCCGTCCGTTCGTTCGTCCGTCCGTCCGTGCGTTAACTTTTATTTCAAACATCTTCTTCTCTGAAACTACCCATCCAATTTTCATGAAACTTCACAGAAATGATCCTGCCATGGTCCTCTTCAGAATTTCTTGAAAGAATTTGATTCCTTCAAAAACTCTGGTTGCCATGGCAACAAAACTGAAAAATATTGGAAATCTTTAAAAATCTTCTTGTCTGAAACCATAAGGCATAGGGCTACCAAATTTGGCATGTAGCTTTATGTAGTAGACCTCTATCATGTTTCTTGAAATTATAGCCCTGGGGTCAAAATTGGCTCTGCCCCAGGGGTCACAAGTTTTACATAGGCTTATATAGAGAAAACTTTAAAAATCTTCTTGTCTGAAACCATAAGGCATAGGGCTACCAAATTTGGCATGTAGCTTTATGTAGTAAACCTCTATCATGTTTCTTGAAATTATAGCCCTGGGGTCAAAATTGGCTCTTTCCCAGGGGTCACAAGTTTTACATAGGCTTATATAGAGAAAACTTTAAAAATCTTCTTGTCTGAAACCATAAGGCATAGGGCTACCAAATTTGGCATGTAGCTTTATGTAGTAAACCTCTATCATGTTTCTTGAAATTATAGCCCTGGGGTCAAAATTGGCTCTGCCCCAGGGGTCACAAGTTTTACATAGGCTTAAATAGAGAAAACTTTAAAAAATCTTCCTGTACCTAGCCATAAGGCCTAGAGCTACCAAATTTTGCATTTAGCTTGATCTAGTTGGGGTCTACCAAAAGTGCCCAAATTATAGTCCTGGGATCAATTTGGCCTCATGCTGGGGGGGAGGGGTTCACAAGATTTACATAGGCTTACATAGGGAAAAACTTTTAAATCTTGGTGTACATAGCCATAAGGCTTAGGCTACCAAATTTTGCATAATTATAGCATTATCTAGTGGACAATACAAAGAGGGCCCAAGTTACAGCCCTAGGATCAAGTTTGGCCCTGCACCAGGGGTCACAAGTTTTACATGGGTTTATGGAGTGAAAAGTTCAGAAACCGTCTTGTTACTAGCCATAAGGCCAAGAACTCCCAAATTTGGCATGTTATTCTTCTAATACACATATTCCCCATTTAGTCCAACTGTAGCCCTGGGGTCAAAGTTTTATAAGGGCTTATATAGTGAAGACTTCTCTTCATGGTTTATATTTATAAGCCAGTGGAGCGATACAGGGCCATCATGGCCCTCTTGTTTAAAAATCCTGTGGAAGAGGAAAGCTTTTGCCGAAGATAAATTATATGTGGCTCAAATTGTGGAGTTAGTCTCTGAAATGCCACAATGTTTTCGTAAGGCATCCTCCTATAGGTTGTAAAAATCTGGGATTGTGTGGTAAGGGTTAAGCTGTATTCATAGTGATTATCTGTATTTTGCAAAGATGTTTTATAGTGATCTGCTGCAAATATGTTACTAGAGCAAATATAGTCAATATGGAAACAATTTTCGTGTATGTATATGGAGGTAAAAATAATACATTTTAAAGAAATCCCTTTACTCAACAGGTTTATGGGCGGCAGCAGTAATTGCTTGTATCTTAAAACCTAAATTTTTGTCTTCTGTATCTTCATATTTGATATTTACAAAACCACTTTTACGGAGAGAGTCCATATATCTGGAGGGTTCTATGTTTCCATACTTCATTATTCCACGCTTTCTAATGTCTTTGAGTCGATCAATACTCAGTGTGGTCACTAAAATTCCATCATGCTTGATAACTCTGTAAAGCTCTGTGACAGCCAAGTCCATGTCAGGCCAAAAATAGTAACAGTTACAGTGAAATATACAATCCATAGAATTGTCATTGAATGGTAAATCTGTCACTGAATTTGGATACAGAGCTACTTTTCCTGCAGCTATTTCTTCCTTCATGCTCTTGGTGGCATCTCTCAGCATTTTGTCAGAAATGTCTACTCCATATACCATTCCTTTTCCATCTGTGAATGAATTGCATATGATTTGAATATTTTTGTTTTGCTTAGGCTTAACCATTACCAAACAATAGCGTTTTATTGTCCCTAGACATTTGAACAGACTCTTGAAAACATTATAGGAGAAGGAGAAAATGCTAGTGACCAGCATTTTCTTTTTTTCCCTGCAATGTTTTCTATCCTTTCAAAGGCAAATATAATCATTTGTGCCACATTTGATTTGTTGCTTAGAAATGCTTTCAAGGAGGTGTCTAAATTTTTGTCATTTGAAGGTAAAAAGTTAAATTATTGAACTAGTTACCACCCGCAGATGATTTGTTTTTATTGTTCAACAGACTACTTTTGAAAATATTGTGGCAGAAGGAGAACTCGCTATTAATTTACGAAAAGGAGAAAGTACTTTAAACAAGGAATTTCGTCCTTTTACCAAGGCGTTACCACTTTTATCCATTACTTTACCTTGTTTCATGTTGATTATTTAGATAAAAAGCAATTTCTTTTTGCCACAATTTTCTCAACAGTAGATAACTACAGGAAAGGAAATGCTTCAAGAAATTAGCCAAGTATCCCCCTGTTTCATTAGCTGTTTACCAGACAACAAAATTTCAGACCTGTCCAAATTGAAAGCATCTGCAGATGGCAAACTGAAGGTATGCAAAATGACAAAATTTGTTCTTGATAGGGTAGAAAACATTTTAGGAAAAGGAGAAAATGCTGGTTACCAGCATTTTCTCCTTTTCCCACAATGCTTTCAAAAGCCCTCTCCTTCTGGGTCATAAAAAGTTGGCATTGTGTGGTCAAGGGTTAAATACTTCGACTTAGTTAGTGGTTGAATGAATCATAAAATGTCTTTAAAGTCTTTAATTTATATGTCTGCCTATTGTTTCAAAGCACCCAGGTTCTCCATGATCCTTACTGAGATTAATCTCTCTTTAAAGACCACTGTATATATTTGAGGGCCTGAGTTCCCTTTGATTGTCTGTTATATCACAAATTTAACCCTTTACCACCCAATGCCGCCTTTTGACACCCCTGGGAAAGAAGCCTTTTAAAAATGTTGTAGGAAAAGGAGAAAATGCTGGTAACCAAGATTTTCTCCTTTCCCCACAATATTTTCTACTCTATCAAAGAAAAGCTGCACCATTTGAGCCACGCTGAAATTGTCGTCTGCAAATGCTTTCAATTTGGACAAGGCTAAAATTTTGTCGTCTGGTAAAGGGTTAAATATATTGTCCCTGCAACAGTTGGTGAAAAATATCCAGTTATTGCCGTTATTCATATTTATACCATTTTTCATAGCATAAAGATTATCTTGGAGTCTAAAAAGGTATACTATGGAGTGCTTGTATTGCACTAAGGTCATCAGCACCATGTTTTCACACAGGTGGCAAGTTTGAATTGCAGCTCAGTCAGCTTCTTTTCAGGGGATTAACCCTTTACCACTCAATTCCAACCTTTAACGACCCTGAGAGGAAGGCCTTTTGAAAACATTGTGGGAAAAAGAGAAAATGCTGGTAACCAGCATTTTCTCCTTTTCCCACAATGTTTTCTACCCTTACCAGGACAAGTTTCAATTTTTTCAGTCACATTCAATTTGTCGTCTTCAAATGCTTTCAATTTGGGCCAGTCTAAAATTTTGTCATTTGGTAAAGATTTAAAAAAAGTATTTACCACTGGATTTATTATTCTTACATCCATAGAAATTGCTTCCATATTTTTCATGTGAGAAAGCAGTCAGTAGCTTTGAGAGAGAGTTTTGAATAGTGCTGGTAAAGAAAATGCATGAAAGGAATGCATAAATAAATGCACCGCAAACCATGACATAACTGAAAATATGGTTGAAAACTACCGGGGTATTTAAAATGTTAAATGAGTTACCTTTTACACAGTTATAGGCATAGCGTAATCCCACTCCGGGACCAAACCCCACTTCCAGTACATGATAATGGGGCTGTATGTTACATAACTTAACAGCATTTCTCTCATACGCCCGATTTCCAGTTTTAAACATGTGCTGAAAAACAGAGTTGACAAAAGAATGTTGATAAAATAGACTGTAAGCAAACTATAGTGATGAAACTGCATGGACAAACGATAGTGATAAAACAGCGTAAACCATTGAGAGAACAGCCGCAATTCTAAACCAGTTAAAGTGAAGGCTATTTATAGTCAAACATGCACTATTAAGTCTTTACCAAACAATGCTGAGTTTAAAAGGTCCTCAGGAAGAGGATCTTTGAAAACGTTGTGGGAATAGGAGGAAATGATCCTTTTTCCATTGGTTCGTAACACAGGAAAGGGTTAGGTCTGTAGAAAAGACTTGAACATTACAAATGAAAGACTGTTAATACAGGATCTTGTAGTACTTATTGATCTGTAGTGTGTGACTTAATTGGTTTTTATTTTTTGGCGAAAGCTTTTCATATTGCCCAGAAAGGCGCTTTAAACCAGATTTTGTTTCTTGCAATTTTTTTATGAGGAAATCTTTACTAAGACTACTAATTTTCTTTTGCATGCAAAAATGGCTTTAAAATTGAAACCTACATATAAATACATGGTAGGATAATTGTCTGCTTCAGTGTATGATTGAAATTTATTTCATCAAGTGAAAAGCATAGGCTTTATTTTGCAAGTGGCCAAGGCATGAGTGAAAATATGGCCTTTACTTTTCACGAGATGAAAGAAACTTAATCATATACTGAAACAAACAATTTGTTGTATTTCTTTTATGCTCTTCTCTTTCATCTTTCTTTTCATGTCTAATTTTTGCTCATTGTGAAAAATATATGCATTATTCAAGTAAAATCGATCTATTCATTCTAGTTCAATATGGACTAGCTGTAATAATGACGTTATGAGTGATGCTGATTATGTCATAAAACATGACATTCACTTGCTAAAAATTCATCATGTTCTATAAATATCCTGTAAATTCTATTAATAAAAGTTATGACATTCACCAGTGAATTATGACATTCACTGGTGAATTATAAGGATATAATTCACTGTTAGATTTCTATAAAGTACTGAAACACATAAAAGAAATAGCAGTTATTGCACACAACAAAGTATTGGTTAGCCTTATAGCTCAGTTGGTAGTCTCCAATTATGGGTTCGAGTTTTTAATTTTACCCTAAGTACGGGTGAACTGTGACGTTCTAATGATTTTTTATCACAATATATCAACTTTCCCTCAAAAAAAAAATTAAGTGCCCCTTTAACTCTTTACCAAACATCATTTTTGACAGATCCAAACTATAGCATCTTCAGATGACAATGTGACCCAAAAACTAAAATTTGCATTTGGAAAGGTAGTAAAGATTGTCGGTAAATGAGAAAATACTGGTTACCAGTGTTTTACTCCTTTCCCCACAGGGTTTTTAAAGGCCTTTTTCCTCAATGTCATTAAAACTGAGGATTGTGTTGTAAAGAATGGAGTAGGAGGGAAACATGGCCATGTTGCCAGCTGGAAATTTCTACTCTTACTTACCCCTACTATGTAACCACCAAGTGAATTTGATGGTTTGGCTATATTCTTAGCCAAAATCTCAGTGAAGAACTTTGTCCCAGCCGAGCCCATATCAGTTGTTTTTAATATCTTTGTCTCTGAACTGTCTAAAGCAGCAGTGGGCACGCTGTATTATGGCTGTGTAGAAAGTGAAAATAATGTTTAACTCTTTAACACACAATCCTGAGTTTGAACAACCCTGAAGAATTAAACCTTTGAAAAAATTATGGGAAAAGGAATATTGTTTACTATCCTGTCAAAAAACTAAAGTTTATTTGTACATGTACCTCTTTTGAATTTGTTGTCTGCAGATGCTTTCAATTTGGAAGAGTTTTAAATTTGACAAAATGATGCAGTATGGTCTGTCAGTTTTAGTTGCTAGCAGAAACAAGAATCTTAAGTTAGTAATCCATTTAGCAACTTTAAAGAATGTCACAGAGAGCGGTTAGATATTATAAGCACTTAAAACCGGCCTTGCTGTTGAGGTAGCTTTTACGGTGATTCAGTTTGGTGTATTTCTGTCTTTGCAAGTTATTAGCATCATGTGACATTATTATAGTGCCTGGATGGGTGACTGTGTTGTTCCACATTACAATACTAGAGTAACAATTCATTTTTCTGCCAGCGACATCATCAGACTCAATGGTATCCACACTTTTAAATGATATGAATTAAATTTGTCTGCACTTTGACTCCAGAAATGTTTACTTTTGGCCATGGGTGTGCCTTTAATCTTGTATTCATAAACTGCTGAATTTCTTCTTTCCAAATTGTCACCAGCAGATGCCATTAGTTTTGAAGATTTGGTATTTGGGAAATGGTTAGATAGAAAATTTCTTTTCCCACATTTTTGTCCACTTTTTGAAAGACAAATTCCATTTCTTGAGCCTAATTTCATTTCTCGTCTGCAGAATGCTTTCAGTTTGGGCAAATTAAGAATTTCTTTTTTCGGTGAAGAATTTTAACCCTTTACCACACAATCCCAACTTTTAACGACCCTGAAGAAAAACCCTCTTGAAAACATTGTGGAAAAAGGAGAAAATGCTGGTAACCAGCATTTTCTTCTTCCCACAGTGCTTTCTACCCTTCACAAAACAAATTCATTTTTTAAGCCAAATTTGATTTGAAGTCTGAAAATGGGTTTAATTTGGACCAGTCTAAAATTTTGTCATTTAATTGGTAAAGAGTTAAATGCTTGTACGCAGACAAGCCAGTGGATTGAGAAGGGTAAAACATTTTGTGATGAGGACAAGTTAGAGCATTCTTCGTGTACTTTGTTGTTTGTACTGAGCAGGCCAATTTAAGCCCATGAACACCCACAACATATAACTGTTTACCAAACGACATATTTTTGGACTGGTTCAGATTTGAAGCAAATGCAGAGCACAAACCAAATACTGCACAAACTCTGAAGTTTGTTTTTAAGAGAGTAAAAAACATTGTGGGAAAGGGAGAAATGCTGGTTACCAGCATTTTCTCCTTTTCCCACAATGTTTTCAAAAGTCCTTTTCCTTGGGGTCATTAAAACATGGGATCGTGTGGTAAAGGGTTAAATTGAATGGTTTATGGTGGAGAAAAAAATCAGACATTACACACTGAATCCCAAAATGGTCCGGTACCTCTATGAAATTAGGTCGTTTATAATAATTATTTCAGTGTCCTATTTTCTGACCCTTCAAGTTGATAATACTATTTTATCTTTTTTGGCTAGTGCCAGCAAGATCAGACAGCACAGAACATACAGTCTGATCTTGAAGTTTTACTGTCTAATCTGTTTAACCCTTTACCATACAATCCCAACTTTGAATGACCCTGTGAAAGAAGCCATTAGAAAACATTGTGGGAAAAGGAGAAAATGCTGGTTACCAGCATGTTTTCACCCTTTCTAAAACAAATTTCAATACTTCAGTCACATTTATTTTGTAGTCTGCAGGTGGTTTGCAATTGGACCAGTCTAAAATTTTGTGGTGTGGTAATGAATTAAATAAAATATTCTTGCCATAACTGTACAAAAAAATTGTAATTGATCGGTCCTGTTGTGCCAGATGAGAAACACCAGTTAGAAATACTGCAATCTGTCGAAACTGAAAGCAGTTGCAGACTACAAAGTAAATGTGACTAAAAACTTCAAAATTTGCCTGTAGAAGAGAATTATATGAAGAACTTCAAGAAGACGAAAATTGCTGGTTAGAAGCATTTTCTCCTTTTCAAATGATGGTTTCAAAAGTTTTCTTGCTCGGGGTCATAAAAACTCAGGATTGTGTTACAAAGGTGTAAATAATAAAGTTATGAAGAAAGAAATATAGGTATGCCCTTACCTGTTAAAAAACAGCAGTAAACATAGGAAGTTGGAGCTGCAGGACTGCTGCTTAACAACAAGAAATAAATGATAAAATGTTGTGGTAACTTATATGTATATGTGTAGAGGATTTATGGGCCGCAAACATAATACAGTTTATGTAGAGTTCATAGGAATCCGGACACACTATTTAGGCTACTGAGTGTACTCACTGATTTTGTGCAACAAACCATTAAATTGATCTCTACTCTTCTCTGGTTGCCTCCCTTTACTAGTTTCTTTCACCAGATGATAAAATTATAGACTAGCCAGAATGGATAGCACTTGCAGATGACAATTTAAATATGGCTAAAATGATTGGATTTGCTCTTTGACAGAATTGAAAGCATTGTGGAAAAAGGAGATTATGCTGGTTACCTGCAATTTCTCGCTTTGACACAAAGTTTTCAGATGTTTTATTCTCAAGAGTCATTAAAACATGGATTTGTTCCACAACAGGTGAAACTCATTACCTACTGAAACAAATTTGCATCGGACAGATAACATTATCGTAAAATATGGATAATACATATAGAATAAGGCATTTTATGTTTTTCGTAAAGCACATGGGACAACATTAAGCCAGATGGAGAAACTGCTCATTGCAAGTAATTTCTCCTATTGCCTCATTGGTAGAATAAGTGTTGTCTTAAAATGGCAACATGGAATAAACATTTGAACAGTTAACTGAATTAAGTAAACTAATCAATGATAAAGACCCAAATAATGAGAGTTGCTATTGGCAGCTTAACTTTTTACCAAACAGCAACATTTTAGACTGGTTCAAATTGAAAGCATTTGCAGACGACAAATGTGGTTCAAAAACTGAAATTTGCTTTTGAACAGGTGTAAAATATTGTTGGAAAAGGAGAAAATTCTGGTTACCAGCATCTTCTCTTTTCCGACAATGTTTTCCAAAGACTTCTTTGTCAAGGTTGTCAGAATTCGGGATTGTGTTGTAAAGGGTTAATTGCCAGTGAATCAGTTTTATGTTGATAAGGCATTTGAAAACAACAAAAGAAAAGGAAAAAATGTTGGTAACCTTTTCCTATGATATATTCTACCCTTTTGATAACAAATTCCATCATTTAAGCCACACTTACTCAAATTTGTTGTCTGCAAATGCCTTCCAATGGCTGAAAAAATTTTGTTGGTTTGTAGAGAAGAAAAGAAAATGATGAATTTCTTAAAGGCTGAATAGTGGCTAAAAGCAAACTAGACAGGTATTAAAATGCATGTAAATTTAAATCATACCATATGAAGGTTGGGAAATTATTGTGAAGATGACAATCTGTAACTTTTTGGTCGGTCCAAGCATCAGTCGCTTGCAAAAAATGAACTTTTAAACCAGATAAAAATTAAACAAAAGATAGAGCCAATTGGCAACTTTTTACTTGCTTTAAAATTAGTTTTCTGCCAGCGTCTAACACTTGCACTGACTGTTCAGTAATAGATTGTCATCTTTACAATCATTTTCATACTTTAGAATAGTATGATTTTAATTTGAAATGCATTTTAACAGCAGCACTGTTTACTTTTAGCTGCCACTAGGCCTTTAACCCTTTACTAGACAACAAAATTTTAGCCTTGTCCAAATTGAAAGCATTTGCAGACGACAATTTCAGTTTGGCTCAAATGGTGCAGTTTTCTCTTAAAAGGGTAGAAAACATTGAGGGAAAAGGAGAAAATGCTGGTTGCCAGCATTTTCTCCTTTTCCCACAATGTTTTCAAAAGGCTTCTTTCCCAGGGTTGTTAAAAGGTGGCATTGTGCAGTAAAGGGTTAATAGAAGTTGATTTAGTCCAAAGATTATCATTATTATCACTTTACTTATGGTTAGGATTGAGAGACAAAGATTATACATAGATCACATTGAAGTTCTTGATACTTTGTACTTGATAATGGTCATTCTAACCCTTTACCAAGTAATCAGAAGTTTTAACAACCCTGGCGCAAAAAGCCTTTTGAAAACATTATTGGAAAAGGAGAAAATGCTTGTAAACAGCATTTTCTCCCTTTTCCCACAATGTTTTCTACTCTTTTTAAGATAAACAAAACCATTTTCACCTCTTCATCCCTTTCATAATGATCCTTAATTTTAACAACCCTGAAGAAAAAGACTTTTGAAAATAATGTGGGACAAGGAGAAAATGCTGGTAACTAGCACTTTGTCCCTTTCCCACAATATTTGTACTCTTTCTAAAATACGTCAATTGATTTAAGCCACATCAAATTTATTTTCTGCAAGGCTTTCAATATGGACAAATCTACAAATTTGTGGTCTGGTAAAGAGTTACTTCCTCCTGGAACAAATTTCTTGCAGACAACTATGAAATCAACCCTGTCAAATTCAGGTTATCAAAATAAATGCAGGTCTTTATGCATGAGTGAAAACATTGTGGCAAAGGAGAAAATGTTCATTTTGAGCAATTCTTCCATTTACCTCATGCTTTCCAAAGTTACCTGGCAAAGGCAAAGAAAGTGGTTGGTAGGGAATGATAGTTTAATCCTTAGACTGCTAAGCCCCACTCAAGGACATTTTACAGACAGTGTAGATCAAGATCATACTGCTCACAATGAGCAGTCTGATCTTGGATCTACGCTGTCCAATAGGCAGATATCTTCTCTTTCCTCCCCCTTCCCCTTCCCCTTGTAAAAAAAAAAATAAATGAAATGGCAAAATTTGTGATTTTACTTATGGTTTTAAAGTTTGATTTCACTTATTTAGCAGGATTAGGGTTAACAGACTTAGGTGCAAAGTTTTTCAGTCACAGATAGTTAGAGATAGAGACACTAGACTTGTTAAAACTGAACAGGGCAACTTGTTAGGACAGAATATTAAGTTCATATCGAGATAGCTTTAGTGATATGCTTTGAAATGCTCATGTTGCACTTTTTCTTGACATCCCCTACATGTTAGATGCTTACTTACTCCTAATCCTTTTGCCACAACGTTTTCACGAATGTTCTTGATCAAACCTTATTTTATTATTTGAATTATCCACGTTGTTAGGATCTGTTCAGTCTTCTGCTTCGAAGAGTTGTTTAACCCTCTACCAAAAAATTCTGAGTTAACAAACTTGACATTCACTGGTGAATTATAAGGATATAATTCACTGTTAGATTTCTATAAAGTACTGAAACGCATAAAAGAAATAGCAGTTATTGCACACAACAAAGTATTGGTTAGCCTCGAGTTTTTATTAGCTCCACTGGCCGAAGGCCAGTGGGCTAATGTCATGGCCCGGTGACCGTCGTGCGTCCGTCCGTCCGTCCGTTCGTCCGTCCGTCCGTCCGTCCGTGCGTTAACTTTTATTTCAAACATCTTCTTCTCTGAAACTACCCATCCAATTTTCATGAAACGTCACAGAAATGATCCTGCCATGGTCCTCTTCAGAATTTCTTGAAAGAATTTGATTCCTTCAAAAACTCTGGTTGCCATGGCAACAAAACTGAAAAATATGGGAAATCTTTAAAAATCTTCTTGTCTGAAACCATAAGGCATAGGGCTACCAAATTTGGCATGTAGCTTTATGTAGTAGACCTCTATCAAGTGTCTTCAAATTATAGCCCTGGGGTCAAAATTGGCTCTGCCCCAGGGGTCACAAGTTTTACATAGGCTTATATAGAGAAATCTTTAAAAATCTTCTTGTCGGAAACCATAAGGCATAGGGCTACCAAATTTGGCATGTAGCTTTATGTAGTAGACCTCTATCAAGTTTCTTGAAATTATAGCCCTGGGGTCAAAATTGGCTCTGCCCCAGGGGTCACAAGTTTTACATAGGCTTATATAGAGAAAACTTTAAAAATCTTCCTGTACCTAGCCATAAGGCCTAGAGCTACCAAATTTTGCATGTAGCTATATCTAGTGGGCCTCTACCAAGTGGGCCAAAATTTTAGCCCTGGGGTCAAAATTGGCCCCACCGCAGGGGTCACAAGTTTTACATGGGCTTACATAGTGACAACTTAAGAAATCTTCCTGTTTTGATTTTTTTTTTAAATTAGCCTTGCATCAGGGGTCTTATGTTTTACAGAGGCTTCATATGGACAAAACTTGAAAATCACCTTATTTTTATGGCTTTATCTTGTGGACCTCTACCACAGGGTTCAAGTAATTAAATAGCTCTGGGATCAAAAATGGCTTTGCCCTGCGGGTCTCAACTTTCATATGGGCTTTTACAGAGAAAACTTTGTAAGTCTTCATTTTGAAACCATTTGACTCAGCATTGAAATGTTTATTATTTATGGTTTATTAGCTCCACTGGCCGAAGGCCAGCGGGCTTATATCATGGCCCGGTGTCCGTCGTGCGTCCGTCCGTCCGTTCGTCCGTGCGTTAACTTTTATTTCAAACATCTTCTTCTCTGAAACTACCCATCCAATTTTCATGAAACTTCACAGAAATGATCCTGCCATGGTCCTCTTCAGAATTTCTTGAAAGAATTTGATTCCTTCAAAAACTCTGGTTGCCATGGCAACAAAACTGAAAAATTTTGGAAATCTTTAAAAATCTTCTTGTCTGAAACCATAAGGCATAGGGCTACCAAATTTGGCATGTAGCTTTATGTAGTAGACCTCTATCAAGTTTCTTCAAATTATAGCCCTGGGGTCAAAATTGGCTCTGCTCCAGGGGTCACAAGTTTTACATAGGCTTATATAGAGAAAACTTTAAAAATCTTCTTGTCTGAAACCATAAGGCATAGGGCTACCAAATTTGGCATGTAGCTTTATGTAGTAGACCTCTATCATGTTTCTTGAAATTATAGCCCTGGGGTCAAAATTGGCTCTGCCCCAGGGGTCACAAGTTTTACATAGGCTTATATAGAGAAAAGTTTAAAAATCTTCTTGTCTGAAACCATAAGGCATAGGGCTACCAAATTTGGCATGTAGCTTTATGTAGTAGACCTCTATCAAGTTTCTTCAAATTATAGCCCTGGGGTCAAAATTGGCTCTGCCCCAGGGGTCACAAGTTTTACATAGGCTTATATAGAGAAAACTTTAAAAATCTTCTTGTCTGAAACCATAAGGCATAGGGCTACCAAATTTGGCATGTAGCTTTATGTAGTAGACCTCTATCAAGTTTCTTGAAATTATAGCCCTGGGGTCAAAATTGGCTCTTCCCCAGGGGTCACAAGTTTTACATAGGCTTATATAGAGAAAACTTTAAAAATCTTCTTGTCTGAAACCATAAGGCATAGGGCTACCAAATTTGGCATGTAGCTTTATGTAGTAGACCTCTATCAAGTTTCTTGAAATTATAGCCCTGGGGTCAAAATTGGCTCTTCCCCAGGGGTCACAAGTTTTACATAGGCTTATATAGAGAAAACTTTAAAAATCTTCTTGTCTGAAACCATAAGGCATAGGGCTACCAAATTTTGCATTTAGCTTGATCTAGTTGGGGTCTACCAAAAGTGCCCAAAGTATAGTCCTGGGGTCAATTTGGCCTCATACTTTGGGGGGGAGGGGTTCACAAGATTTACATAGGCTTACATAGGGAAAACTTTTAAATCTTGGTGTACATAGCCATAAGGCTTAGGCTACCAAATTTTGCATATAATTATAGCATTATCTAGTGGACAGTTACAAAGAGGGCCCAAGTTACAGCTCTAGGATCAAGTTTGGCCCTGCACCAGGGGTCACAAGTTTTACATGGGTTTATGGAGTGAAAAGTTCAGAAACCATCTTGTTACCAGCCATAAGGCCAAGAACTCCCACATTTGGCATGTTATTCTTCTAATACATATATTCCCCATTTAGTCAGACTGTAGCCCAGGGGTCAAAGTTTTATAAGGGCTTATATAGTGAAGACTTTTCTTCATGGTTTATATTTATAAGCCAGTGGAGCGATACAGGGCCATCATGGCCCTCTTGTTAATTTTTCCCTAAGTACGGGTGAACTGTGACATTCTAATGATTTCTTAACACAATATATCAACTTTCCCTCAAAAAAAAAAATTAATTGCCCCTTTAACTCTTTACCAAACGTCATTTTTGACAGATCCAGACTATAGCATCTTCAGATGAAGGCTTTTGAAAAAATTGTGGGAAAAAGAAGAAAATGCTGGTAACCAGCATTTTCTTCTCTTTCAACAATGTTCGCTACCCTTTCAGCGGCAGATACCATCATTTGAGTCACGTTTATTTTGTCCAAAGTTTAGTCATGTGGTAAAGAAATAAGGATATTGTACCAGCATTTTCTCCTTTTCCCACAGTGTCTTTGAAAGGCTTCTTTCACAGGAAGTTGGGATTGTGTGGTAAAGGGTTAATGCATCTCCATGATGCATTTATACAAAGCAAGTCATTGCATAATAGGGGATCCATAAAATCTAGTGGTTAAAATCTTGTCCTCTACTTTAATACTCCAATTTAATCAGTATGTAAATTGGATGGAATTAAAATGTATTTGAGCAGAGCTCTGGCAAAAGGGGGTTTAATGCATCTCATGGATGCATTTATAGCAAGCAAGTCATCACCTAATTAGGGATCCATAAAACCCATTTTGTCGAACAACCGACTGATTCATTAGGTAGTAATACGGTCCTTTACAAAAAACAAAAAGCATTGACCAATGTCAGCCTGCGCAAAAAGCACTTTTTTGCAGATGCGTCAGACCCCTTTTCACAGAGCATGGCTTACCAGTATGTTATTCTTACTCATTACTGCACAGACCTTTTGAACCTTTCATAGACTATTACAAATTAAAAAAAAAATACTAAAGGAAATCTTACTTTTTATAGACCTGCAAAACAAATGTTTTCTGGATCACTCAATCCATCGCGTTGTCTACATTTACCTTGTGTGCACTCTAGAGGCCACATTTTTAGTCAGATAGTCATGAAACTTGGTCAGAATGTTTGCCTTGATAAAATATTGGACAAGTTCTAAATTTGGTCACATGTTTGGGTCAAAAATATAGGTTACTGGGCTAAATCTTGGCAAAAGCTTGTCTGCACTCTAGAGGCGACACTTTCAGCCTGATACTCATGAAATTAAGTCAGATTATTTGTCTTGATGATGTCTCGGACGTATCACAATTAGGTCATGTCGAGTCCAAAAGTAGGTCACTGGGCCGAATCTTAGAAAAACTTTGTGTGCACTCTAGAGGCCACATTACTAGCCTGATACTCATGAAAGTGGGTCAGATCATTTGTCTTGATGATATCTCAGACAAGTTTGAAATTGGGTCATCAGGGGTCAAAAAGTAGGTCACTGGGCTAAATCTTAGAAAAACCTTGTGTGCACTCTAGAGGCCACATTTTCAGCCAGTTACTTATAAAACTTGGTCAGAATGTTTGTCATGATCTTATCTTGGACATGATTGAAATTGGGTCATGTAGGGTCAAAAAGTAGGTCACTAATCTAAGAAAAATCTTGTGTACACTGTAGAGGCCACAATTTCAGCCTTAAACTCATGAAATTTGGTCAGAATATTTGTCTTGATGATATCTTTGACAAGTTTGAAATTGGGTTACATTGGGTCAAAAAGTATGTCACTGGGCAAAATCTTAGAAAAACCTTATGTGTACCATAGAGGTCACATTTACAGCCTTATACTCTTGAAAGTTGGTCAGAATATTTGTCTTGATGATATCATGGACAAGTTGGAAATTGGGTAAAACATTGGGTCAAAAAGTAGGTCATTGGACCAGATCTTAGATAAACCTTGTGTGCACCATAGAGGCCACATTTTCAGCCTGATACTCATGAAACTTGGGCAGAATGTTTGTCCGGATGATATCTTGGACAAGTTCGAAATTTGGCCATGGTAGGTCCAAAAGTAGGTCATTTACACGCATGTGCTTTACATCGCTAAAACCAGGATCTCCTCAGCTTTACCAACTATAGATGACTTTACTCAGGTGAGCACTTTAGGGCCAGTGGCCCTCTTGTTTTTTTTCTATATAAAAGAAGTGATTTTGCATATTTCTGCTTTTGAGCCTTGATGAATTACGTCCCTCGAAATTGGACCTTTTTTTATGTGTAATGTGCATACAGAATTGAATGTAAGTCCTCTCTCTCGAGCACTTGGTAGGTATATGAACTTACCCTCTGTGACAGTTCCACTTTCAACAATATTGAAAAAAAAGCAATTTAGAGTAAGTTTGAGAAAAGTAAGCAATTTATTGTTACGAGCCACAGTATTTACCAAAATGTGTCAGCTGCTGAGGTGTAACATAAGTATAATTTCTAGGGAATCCTCCAGGATTAACCCCTTACCAAATAATCCCATGTTGTTACAACCCATAAATCTTTTGAAAAGATTGTGGGAAAAAGATGGAAATACTTGTAACAGCATTTTCTCTTTTTTTACAGTTTTTTTTCCTTTTGAACACAAATTCCATTAATTCAGCCACATATAATATTGGTGGCTGCAAATGCTTTCAATTTGAAAAAAATTCTTGTTGAAGAGTTTAGACAGCTATAATGTAAATGAAATAGACTGATCTAGTTTCAAAGGCAGGCTCAATAATTGTAATTTCATGGGTGATCAGACTTGGGTCTGCTCATGAATATCGGATCATAATTTACCCATACTTCATCCAAAGATCATCTCATGTTGCTCCATGCATGCATTAGGTTACTTACTCTTTACCAGACAACAAAATTGTAGATGCATCCAAAATTGTAGATGCATCCAGATTGAGAGCAGTTTCAGATGACAAATATGGGATTTGTTTTTAAAAGGTTGGAAATATTAGAGGAAAGGGAGAACATAGTGGTTACCAGCTTTTTCCCTTTTTTCCCACTATGTTTTTAAATGCCTTCTCTTTTAGGGTACTTGGTAGTTGCTAATAAAAGATTTCTAAGTAATGGGATTAACAAGTTTGTGGCAGAAAATTTCAAAAACAATAACAGTTAAAGAAACATCTGAAATCTATGGATAGACATACTGGGTACCTGGAAATAACAAAATAGAAATTGGTTATCTCTTTACCACACAACAAAATTTTAGACTGGTCAAAATTGAAAGCATTCGCAGATGACAGACCAAATGTGGCTCAAATGATGGAATTTGTGTCTGAAAGAGTGGAAAACATTGTGGGAAAAGGAGAAAATGCTGGTTACCAGCACTTTCTCCTTTTCCCACAGTGTTTTCAAAAGCTTATTTTCTTAGGGTTGTTAAAACTTGGGATTGTTTGGTAAAGGGTTGAACAATTGAACATACTTAGTTGAAAAAAAATCGTCAATTTGGGTTCATTTTTTGGAGACTCTACAGCCTAACTCTATTACTACTAATTAATTAACCCTTTTCCAAATGACAAATTTCAGAATGGTCCAAATTCAAAGAGTTTGCAGACGACAATTTTAAATTTGATGAAAATGGCAGAAAGGTCTCAAAAAGGGTAGAAAACACTGTTACGAGCAATTTCTCCTTTTCCCACAGTGTTTTCAAAAGACTTGTACTGCAAACATGTGAAAACCAGGGCTTGTTTGGGAAAGGGTTAAGCTTCACTTTTTCAAAAGCCACTTACACTTCCACTGCAAGATGAAGAACCACTTTGATCATAGGGAAGAATGATGTAGTGGACACTGCACCCGGGGCGCCATGGACAGTATAGATCATAGATCAAACTGCAGTCTAATCTTGATCTACACTGTCCACAAAAGCTTCTTGTGTTGTATACAGTAAGCAAAGAGATTATACTCTGACCAGTTTTATGATGACATGATTAAACATCCATGAACAAGTTTAAGTCGCCATATTTAGAAAGATAAATGTATTTGTATAGAATTGTCCTATCTAGGATTTAAGTGATAAAGCCATTTGTTAATCTAAAGATGCTACCTTTGGCCAATTGAAGTTCAAACAAGACTTATTGAGCCCATTTCCATACAGGTTTTTTAACTGCCAAACAATAAAATTTTATACTTGACCAAATTCAAAGGTTTTGCAGACAACAAAGTAAATGTGACTCATAAATTGAAATTTGTTTTTAAAAGGAAAGAGAACATTGTGGGAATAGCAGAAAATGCTGGCTACCAGGATTTTCTCCAATTCTTACCCGTTTTCAAAAGGCTTTTTCCACAGGGTCGTCAAAACTTGGGATTGTGTGGTATAGAGTTAAAGAACAACAGCAAGTATTTAACAGTTTACCACAAAATCCCGACTTTCAATGACCTTGAGAAGGAGGCCTTTTGAAAACATTGTGGGAAAAGGAGAAAATGCTGGTAACCAGCATTTTCTCCCTTTCCCACAATGTTTTCTACCCTTCCTAAAACAAATTTCAGTTTCTGAGTCACATTTATTTTGTCGTCTGCAAATGCATTCACTTTGAACTAGCCTGAAACTTTGTCGTTTGGTAAAGAGTTAAGAAAGGATTAAGAAACAAACAAAATTGGTGAAAAAGTATTGGAAAGTAAGGAGCACTATCAGTGTCCATACTGACAAGCAAGTCTGCTAATTTTTCCTTAACTCTTTACCAAACGACAAAAATTTAGACTGGTCCAAATTCAAAGCATTTGCAGACGACAAAATAATTGTGACTCAGAAATTGAAATTTGTTTTCGAAATGGTAGAAAACATTGTGGGAAAAAGGAGAAAATGCTGGTTACCAGCATATTCTCCTTTTCCCACAATGTTTTCAAAAGGCTTTTTCTGTAGGGTTGTTAAAAACCGGGATTGTGTGGTAAAGGGTTAATGATTCAGAACTTGTCTGTAGGGGAGCATAAAAACATGTGAGCCATGCTCTCCAAAAAGGAAGCTTAATGCATCTGCAAAAAATATTGGTCCAGGTCAGCCTGCACAATCCATGCAGGCTGCCTTGGGTTGAAACATGCTGTTCCTTGTTGAATCTTTTGCACTCGATAAATTTTCTACATGTCAAAGAACCATTATACGTCAAGATTTAGTCGGTTGTTAGACAAAATGTATTTTATGGATCCATATTATGTGATGACTAGCTTGGTACAATACATCATGGAGATGCATGAAACCAGCTTTTCCTTAGCACCGCTCATGAATATTATGTATCAATGTGACAATGGGTAAACAAAAGAGCTATTCAGCATAGTATTTATTTCTTACTTAGCAAGCTATGCTGTGTTTCAATGACCATCAGCTAGGGCAAAAGTTTTGCTGGTGCTTTGAAATTTAGAAAATTCATGTTCTTGAGAATAAGAATGTAATTTAAAATAGTTAGGGAACATTAACCCTTATTCAGGTCTAATACTTTGATCAAAAGCTTATCATAATTATTGCCACATCTTGTTGATGATTTTAGAAGTCAAGCCCTGTATATGGACAAGGAATGCTCTTCTTTATCAAGCTTCAGGCAGATGAAAAGAAATTTTTAAAAACATCGCACATGGCTGTTTTCCTTTCATGAATTTCGTTCAAGTATTGTCAGGAAAGGTAAGCTGGTAATGTTCCATAAAAACCTTGTTAACCCTTTACCACACTATCCCCATTTTTAACCACCCTAGAAAGAAAGCTTTTGAAAACATGACGGAAAAAAGAGAAAATGCTGGTAACCAGCATTTTCTCTTTTCCCCACCATGTTTTCTACTCAAATAAAGGCAAGTTTTATCATTGGAGCCACCCTTGATTTGTGATCATTATATGCTTTGAATTTGGAAAAGTCTAAAATTTTGTCATGTGGTAAAGAGTTACAGAATATTAATCAAACAAGCAGGAAAGACGGTCATAAAAAATACATTGAAAAATTTAAGGCACATGATTTTAGACCCGATTTTGTGACCCCTGGATCTTTACAGGTTCTGATTCCTAACTCCTGAAGTAATTTGTACCTGGTGAAATAAATATGAAGGGGACTACTTCTGATAACTCACACTGGCTGTGAATATTCTGTCTGCTCTGTAACTTGGGATGTCTGCTTAATATTTACTTAACTCTTTCCCATGCGAAAGTATTTTAGTCTGGTCCAAATTGAAAGCATTTGCAGACGACAAAGTAAATGTGGCACAAGTAATGGAATCTGTCTGTGAAAGGTTTGAAAACATTGTGGGAAAAGGAGAAAATGCTGGTTACCAGCATTTTCTCCTTTCCCCACATTTTTTTCAAAAGGCTTCTTTCCTGGGGTCGTGAAAACTTAGAATTGTGTGGTAAAGAGTTAAAGCTTGAGTGAATATAGTAACCTTGATATTTTAGTTTTTAAACACCTTTGAAAATTAATTAGCTGGAAGCGTTGATTTTCTGAGCTCAAATTTACAATGTAGGAAAGCATACAACAACATGTTATGTGCTCTATTTGCAATATTTTGCTTGGAGGGTGGGGGGGTGCGCTGGTAATTAACTCCTTACAAAACAAGCCCTGGTTTTCACCTGTCTGCAGTACAAGTCTTTTGAAAACACTGTGGGAAAAGGAGAAATTGCTCGTACGAATAATTTCTCCTTTTCCCACAGTGTTTTCGACCCTTTTTGAGAACTTTCTGCCATTTTCATCAAATTTAAAATTGTCGTCTGCAAACTCTTTCAATTTGGACTGGTCCAAAATTTGTCATTTGGGAAAGGGTTAACTCCTTACAAAACAGAAAAATTAGACTCTTCCAATTTAAAAGCTTCTACAGACAACAAAATCGAAAGTGATACAAATGAACAAAAGTTATTTGACAGGATAGAAAAATATAAGGGAAAAGGACAAAATTCTGGTTACCAAGGTTTTCTCCTTTTCCCATTGTTAAAACTCGGCATTGTGTGTTAAAGTAGTAATTTTAGGAACAAACAAACTAGAAAGGGTTAAAGATATTGTAGATTTACACAATGCATAAACTCAATCATTGAGGTAAATAAACAACTCTGAGCATAGACAAATCTCTCAGCAAACCTGTGAAAAAAACATTTTTTCATCACTAATCAATGCATAGTATAAATAAACATTTGTATTTGAAGAGCTCTTGAAATCTCCTGAATTGGACAGGTTGTGAAGGTCTGATGGAAAATCTGAAGGGAACAATGGAAAAATTTATTACCCTTGACCCTTTTTTGTTGTTAAATGTGTCATTCCAATATATTAGCCATGCTCTGGCAAACCAGGGCTTAATGTATCCCTGAGATGCAAGATACCTATCAAGTCATCATATACATATGGATCAATTATAGTCACTTTTTTTTAACAACCGACTTAATTATGAGGTAAAATAGTCCTTTTACATATAGAAAGTTGATCAATAGCAAAAAGTTTTGGCCCAGGTCAGCCTGCAAGGATTGTACAGGCTGACCTGAGTTAATACTTTTCACAGATGCATTAAGGCCCCTTTTACCAGAGAATGGCTTATATATTTTTCACAGAGTAGAGATTGTTTCGTAGTTAGATTTTGTGTTGGTGCATGGACAAGGCTAAAGCATTTGAAAGCTGTATCATCATTTCATTTGAATTATAACAATAGGTTTCTGAGGTGAACTTTTGCCAAGAAGACCATCAATATCTGACTGCACAGAATATGCTGTCTTATACCATTTAGCAAACAATCCTTTGTTTTGACAACTGTGTGGTAGAAAGCTCTTGTAAACCAGCATTTTCTACTTTTTCCACAATGTTTTCGACCATTTCTAAAACAAATTTAATCAAAGACAGGTGTAATGTATTGTGTGGAAATGCTTTCAGTATGCATGTCTTGTAAAATTTAGTCATCTGGTGACAAGAAAGAACTGAACTTGTTCACATTATCAATAGAAAGATATATGAAAGCAAAAAATTGTCAAATGATGAATTTTTTTTTTAGCATTTGTTCATATTGCATGGGACCCTCACCATAGATTCTTCAAAATGTGTCAGTAAGAGGCATAGACCCATCAACTCTTTACTAAATGACAAAATTTTAGACTTGACCAAATTGAAAGCATTTACAGAAGACAGATTAAATGTAAAGGGTGTCCCAAAATATATGTTTCAGTTTCAAACTTCAATTTTGCAATTAAATATTCAACAATACTAGATGGCTCTTTATAATATTAAAAACATCTAAAATTTTGTATAAACAGTAGTTTTAAGGACTAATTTACCTTCATTCTATCAAAATACACGCTCTGCATGTCCACCCATTTTCTGCTGTACAAGTCTGACACAACGCCAAAAATTGTTGATGATGTTTTGGCAGGTGCCCTCTATACTCTTCCATATTTCCCTACACATAGCAGTTCTGAATTCAGTTAAACATGTTGGTATGTAATCATACACCTTGTCTTTGATGAGTCCTCATAGAAAAAAAATCTAACAGGTTTAAATCGGGCAAGTGAGGTGGCCATTTTGCTTTGGTCCTCAATGTAATCAACTGGTTTCAAAAAGTATCGATCAGAAAGTTCAAAGCAGCTCAACTTGTATTGGGTGCTGCTCCACCTTGTTGAAACCAACAGTCATTTAATGATAAACATCTTTTTGAAAGTTCAGGCACAAACTTATACTTTAAAAATATCAGTGTGTTAAATAATGGTTATTGTGTATGCTGGGGGAGATGGATGGTTACCAGCATTTTCTCCTTTTCCCAACAATTACATGTATTTTCAAAAGCCTTTTTACCTAGGATCATGAAAAGAAGGGATTGTGTAGTAAAGAGTTAAACAAATTTCTTTGACTTATTTGTGAAAGGAACAAGAGCCAATGTCAGCCTTTTTCTTTTAAATCACATTAAACTTTCTGTGCATGGGTTTAATAGTCTTTAAATAAATAGTCTTTAAATTTGTCAAGGAAAAATCTTATTATTACTACTGATTCAAGTCTTTGTGAGCATTATGTCACCATGTCAGAATGATATCAATACTTCTTATTTCCATTAGTGGAACTCTCCAGGTTAAAGGCACTTTAAGACCTATTACCAAGACAATGCGTAAACTACAGTGGTATGTTTCTACCTCGAGATAAGAGATAACCATTGCAATAATTTAAGAAAATTATCACAATATAACAAACTTTCCCTGAAATAATATGTTGCTAATGAAAAGTTTCATGATAAAAATATCGTGATAATTCTGACTTTTATCATGAATTTTTGTCTTCATACCCACAACTGACATATCTTTGCCATCTTGTACAGTCAAAAACTACCAACTTCATCCAAATGTTGAATTTTCTATTCATAGATATCGAGAAATGGGTAGAGCTATCTTAATGATTTTATCTCGAATGTCAGCTTCATGCACAAATGAGAAATTTTGCATTAAAATATTTACTGATCAATATATAATTTTCCAGATAACAAAGTTTTTCATGATACTTTTTTTCAGAAAACTTTTCACTATCTTGATAAACTTTCCTGGAAACTTTGAAAGTTTTATATTGTAGCAGAAGTATGCCACCATAGTAAACAAAATAAATGGTAACATATACAAAATACAATCACATGCAACTATCTTTGCTGATGGAGGAACATTTCATTGTGATTCAGTGTCTAATGAGTATATTCAGGCTTTTATTTCCCATTTATTATTCTCATCATGGTTAGTTAATGCTTTGTCTACATTACTGTCACAGAATCTGACCTACTTACATCGTGCTGTTGTGCAAGACTCCTTCCTATTCTTCTGAAATATGCAGAAGAAGGTTCAAGGAGGGATAACTCTATTGGACTGGCAATAAGTAGTGTGTATCAGTTCATAATTTCCTTCTGTCTCTTCATTAACTCTTAACCTAACAAAAAACTATTAACTCTTTACTAAACGACAAAATTTTAGACTGGTTCAAATTGAAAACACTTGCAGACGACAAAATAAATGTGACTCAGAAATTAAAATTTGTTTTGGGAAGGGTAGAAAACACTGTGGGAAAAGGAGAAAATGCTGGTTACCAGCATTTTCTCCTTTTCCCACAATGTTTTCAAAAGGCTTCTTTTTCAGGGTCATTAAAAGTCGCGATTGTGTAGTAAAGGGTTAAGAGTAGTCTAATTGAAAATAAAAAGCAGATGAAAAATACAATATTTCATGACAAAAAGTGTCTTTCAAAGGTTAGAAAACATTTTAGGAAAAGGAAAAAAATGCCGGTCACTAGCATTTTCTCCTTTTCCCACAATGTTTTTGAAAGATCACTTCCTCAAAAAGCATCAACACCTCAGACTATTTGGTCAGCAACATTTTCTCCTCTTTTCAAAAGACCCTCTTCCTCTGGACCATTAGCCCTTTACCACACAATCCCGAGTTTTAATGACCCTGTGAAAGAAGCCTTTTGAAAACATTTTGGGAAAAGGAGGAAATGCTGGTAACCAGCATTTTCTCCTTTGCCCACAATGTTTTCTACCCTTTCCAAATCAAATTTCAATTTTTCAGTCTTATTTATTTTGCCATCTGCCATTGCTTTCAATTTCGACCAGTCTAAAATTTTGTTGTTTGGTAAAGAGTTAAAATTCTGAACTGTTTTGTTATGCTTCTATAAGGCAACATAATTACCTCCTGTTGATGACGTGTTTTATCTTGCAGGCCGAGTCCCTGTTGTAGCTCAGTTGGTAGCGTACAAGCCTTGAGAACAGGAGGTCGCTGATTTGATCCCTGGTTAGGCCAATTTCTTTCTAAGGGTTGATGATAGTCATTGCAACAGGATTCATTCCTCTCTTACTGCTGACCATTGTTTAGACAATGGTTATGTGTGAAAGCAGCCAGTGACTTGGAAACTTTGAATGGAAAGTATATCGTGCAGAGTACTGGTAAAAGAAACTCTGGGAAAGCATGTATAGGTGCACTGGCTGCTGTGATATAACTGAAATAATGTTGAACGCAGTGTTAAACACCATACAATCAGTCATTTGATCATTCATCTTGCAGCAGAGCTTTTTTGCAACCATTGTGACAACAGAAATTGTTCATGACAAACATCTTATCCTTGTACCATTATGTTCTCTGTACAGCTGAATGCACCAGCTTATAAACTACTGTTTGGTATAATGAAAATCAAATGCAGAGATTGTGATTTACGTTTGGTAAAAAATGTGCACGTTTATTTGGCCGGTCCCTGCTCGCCTATATGCTCACACATTTATGACACTAATATAGAAGCATTGGTACAGCTTCTTGATACCTTAGGGCCTTTCTCCAAATGATAACAAACTAATATGACAGGGGATACCTTTGGTAATTTTTCAACTTTTTTTCCTTTTTCAATGATGATTGGGATTTACTTGTAAACTTGAAATATATTATCAAAACTAATGAAAAAAAATCCCCCTTTTCAAAAAAAAAAAAAACAATGAGGTACAAAAGAAGCAATTACTGTTAAGCTTATTTTTACTATTTTCTTAACATTAAGCCACAAAAAAAAGAGGAGTTAAAATATTCATTTCCCATTTCGTCTTTCACTGTCTATCTTTGTTAAAGATATTTCTTAGTTTTTTTTTTGTATTTCAGTTTTAAATCTTAGTTAACCCTTAAGCTGCTAATCGTGACCCACTGACCTTTTTCAGACAGTGTAGATCAAGATCAGACTGCACAGAATGTGCAGTCTGATCTTTGATCTACACTGTCCAATACGGTATTTTCTTTACGGTGAAATCAACTTTGAAACCGCAATGTTTTGGCTTTTAGTATTTAGTAGAAATTTGCGTTTCATTTATTCAGCAGCTTAAGTGTTAAGTCACATTTTATAATACCCATGGGGATCTTGCATGGCTCAGTGGTACAGTGAAGGGCTTTTAAACTAGAGGCTATGGACTGGCGCCTCACTGGAAGCACTGGGTTTTTTGTGGGAGTGTTCCTGGGCAAGACACTTCAGAGCCTGACCCCAGTGCTGCTGAAACCCAAGATATACATGAATATGTGAGCTGTTGCAGTGATATGGCTTAAAAAATGTTGAAATCTGTGTAAAACAACATTCAGTCAATCAGTCAATCAATCAACCAATGTGATACCCATGCTTTACAGGGATGTTTTCAAAGTTGTCAGATGTAGATTTAGAGGTGTTGAGTAAAAAATCTTATTTCATATTTCTTGTAAGTCATCTTTCATAAAATTTACTATTCTTTAGAACCACTTATGTTTGGAGGCCACAAAAAACTACCTTAAAAAACAATGGAAAAAACAATTTGCTTGACCTAGCATAACGTCTTGAAAGTCAAGATTTTTTCAATAATGTGAATGAAGTTTGTAAGATATTTGTATAAATGATGAGACAAGTTCATGTTGTCAGCCAAACCAGGGTTGAGAATTTGCTCGCCTTTATCTAAGTAAACAGTTCAAGAGATAGCTCTATCCATTTCTTCATGGATAAAAGTTTGGCCTCTCCAGATTGGAAAGAAATATGGGACAGAATTACAAAAGGAGAACAGAGAGACTGTAAACACCTTTTACTGACTGATTGAAGAATGTATGAAGGTAAAGGCTTTTAACAATATGTAAAAGCGTTCAAAGGAACTAACAATGTTGTATTTGCATCAGTCTGGAACTGCAAAAGGAAAAGAGTTTAATCCTCATTTAAAGGGGACAGTTATGCAGAAACAGCTAATTACATGAAAAGTTCATATGTCATTTTTGCATTGAGCTTTACAGTACACATTAAGATTAACACTGTTTAAAAGCAATTATTGCTATCATATTGAAAGTTAAACCAAATTCTGCTTTCTTTTCTTTCTGGATTAAATGGGGAGTTGAATGACAAAAACTGTGAAGGGAAGGCTTAACCCCTTATCTATAAGGGTCTCCAACAGACAGATCAATTTTGTGTATATAGACTTTGCCCATCAAAATGCCCAAACAAGTTTGCTTTAAAGATTTACACAGTCCACTTTGAAAATAAGAGAACATAACCAAAATTTATGAAGAATTGAAAAAAATATAGCCTATATTAACGATAAATTGGAAATTTGTTGAATATGTATGAATAAGTGATGGCCAATTTATTAATATATTCCTTTGTTGTTATGGTAGAAGAAGGCCAACCCACAAATAATCAGCTCACCTGGACTTTCAGATAACCCATGTTCCCCCAGTTTTTTAAAGTTGACTGGCCTTGATAGGTGACATATCAAAGTCTAAAGTTGAGAGCTAAGCACATGCTTGTAGCCCATAAAAATGGTCAGACAGCATGGTTTTTACCAGAAAGGGCTTTGCTCTCTTAACCACTCAAGGTTGGAGGAAACTGTTGATTGTTTTGTGCTCTGAGATGACTTGAGAAGGACTTGATATATGACTTTGCATTATTTACCGTGTAAATTATTGCAAGGAGAGAAGTTGAGAAATCTTATAATTTGGAACGCCAAGTAAGATTCGAATAAATTTTTTCGGTGCTTTTGATATTTATAGTACCATTGTTTAGATTAACTGTGTAGCTTTTTTACTCAAAAATATATAATAGATTTAAATTTTATGCAAAGTAGTTTTAGTAGAAGCTTAAGAAAACTTTTGCATGGATCAAAATTGTTTAATTAAGTTACTTAACATACCACCTTCAATCAAAATACAGATAGGAAAAGAATTTAATTTCCATTCTAGACAGGTTATTTTCTTCAGATTTATAGACTTTTAATTGTTTACAGGCTGACTTTAAAGGTGAGCTGATATTAAAATGATGATTTCATGATGTGCCTGTTGGTTGGAAGGTCAGATCTTTGCAGCTAAAGATCTTGCCAGATCTAACTCTTCCAGCTCACAGCCGCATCTGTAACATTTACGGAAAGCTTCCATCAGAGATTGGACATCTTCTACCATAACACTCGGCCATCCTCGTTGTTCATGGCATACATACACAATACAAATTACATACATTTCTCACATCTACACCCTCCTTCATTCTTTAGTTCTTGCTCTTCACATTGTTGTGGTATTTGCTATTCTCGGGCGTCTTCTGATGTCAGTTCTTCACCAAGCAATAAAACTTTAGACTTGTCCAAAATGAAGACATTTGCAGATGACAAATATAATGTGCCTCAAATGGTGGAATTAATTTGTCTTTGAAAGGTTAGAAAATATCGTGGAGTAAAGATCTTGAATCTTGAGAAATAAAGGTGAAAATGTTGGTTACCAGCATTTTCTCCTTTTCCCACGGTATTTTCAAAAGCAAACTTCCTCAGGGTTGTTAAAACTTGGGATTGCTTGGACTATATAGATAATGAAGTGTATTGTGATCATATATGATGGCTTTGTTTTTCAGTATGTGGAGCTATGCTCTGGCAAAAGGGGGCTTATTGCATCTCCATGATGCATTATACCAATTAAGTTATCACATAATTATGGATCCATGAAATCCATTTTGTTTTAAGAACCAACTGATATATGAGGTAGGCTGGTCATTTGACATGTAGAAAATTGACCAATAGTTAAAAGTTTGGATTCAGGTCAGCCTGCATGGACTGCACAGGCTGACTTGGGTTTGCACCTTTTAGCAGATGAATTAAACCCCCATTTCAATGGGCATGGATTCACATGTTCTGGTTTTTCTCTTTTCACTAAGGTTTCAGAGAGCTGTCCCAGAGCTGTTGTGTAAAAAATCTTGAACCTTGAACTCTCTGAGGGTTTCTTCTCTTAGCTCTTTATCAGATGACAGCATTTTAGACCTGTCCATATTGAAAGAATTTGCAGATGACAAATGAAGCTCAGCTTTTTGAAGGGTTGAAAACACTGTGAGAAAAGGAGGAAGTACTGGTTTGGAGACTTTTCTTCTTTTCTAACATGTTTTCATAAGAATTCTTATTCAGGGTGATAAGAAAGGCAGATAGACTGGGGAGGGAATGAGACGAGACAAGTTTAACAATTAACCATATGATCCCAAGTTTTAACCCTTAGAGCAACAAGTAAGCCTAACAGACATTTCATGGTAACTGTTGCTTTTATCTACAGTGTTTCGGCAAAGCGGACAATGTAGGTCAAAGATCAGGCTGCACCTTTTTATGCAGCCTGATCTTGATCTATACTGGCCGCAAAGGCAACTATAGTTATGAAAGGCGCATTAAGGGTTAATGATCCTGAGAAAGAAGCCATTTCAAAAACATTTAGCCTTTTCTCCATTTTCCTACACTGTTTTCTGTCCTGTCAAAGACAAATTCCACCATTTTAGCCAAATTCAAATAGTTTTCTGCAAATGCTTTCAAAATTTGAAGAAGTATTTTTTTATCATATTTTCTTCGCATGGTAAAGAGTTAACCCTTTACTGCACAATACTGCCTTTTAATGACCCTAGGAAGGAAGCCTTTTAAAAACATTGTGGGAAAAGGAGAAAATGCTGGTAACCAGTATTTTCTCCTTTTCCCACAAGGTTTCCTACCCTAGCAAGAGAAAATTGCACCATTTGAGCCACACCGAAATTGTCATCTGCAAATGCTTTCAATTTGAACAAGGCTAAAAATTTATCGTCTGGTAAAGGGTTAAGTACTGGTGTCTTTTGCTGCAGTGTTTACTAAAGATGTCTTCTTAAGGGATGTATAAAGATGATTTCATGTTGTCATGGGTTTAGACTACAAATGGTTGGAAATGATGCTGTGGGTTTAAAGGTTATTGTTGTCTTTTTTCGCTCACAATTTTATGCTCTGTTAGTATGACTGAAAAGGTGTCCTGGATGGCTCAATAGTAAAGGTAGGAATCGTAAACTGGAGGCCTGTGTTTTATCCTCACCTGAAGCACTGGGTTTTTCATGGGAGTACCCTTAGGCAAGACACCTCGGAGCCCTAGCCTAGTACTAGTGAAAACTAGGAAGGTGATTATTATGTGAGCTGTTGCTGTTATACAACTGAAATAATGTTTAAAGTGGCGTAAAACACCATTCGGAGTTAACAGTAAGGTTGAATTCAGCTTTTAAAATGAGTTTGGGTTAATGTTTGAGGATACTTCTATACTGCTGTATGAATAAGTATGTAGTTAAATGTATGAGGAATACTAATTTGTGTGATCTCATGTGTAGAGTGGTATAGGAAATCAGCTTCATGAGTCTGCATAAGTGGTATTGTTTTATGAGACACGCTGAAATTCAGAGTCATACTTTGTACTCCTTACTCCTTGATCTAACAGTCCGGGATTTCAGTGACCCTGAGGAAAATAACTTTTCAAAATAATATTGTGGCAACAGGATAAAATTCCACAATGGTTTCTCCCCTACTAAAGACAAATCCTTTCATTTTAGCCACATATTTTGCTGTTGTTTCTTGCAAATGCTTTCAATTTTGAAAAGTCTAAAATTTTGTTGTTTGGTAAAGAGTTAAGAGTATGGTCACCAATAGGGACAGCTTGGACTAGCAATGAACTCTTTACCAAACAACAAAATTTTCGACTGGTCCAAATTGAAAGCAATTGCAGATGACAAATTAAATGTGAATCAAAAATTGAAATTTGTTTTGGGAAAGCTAGAAAACACTGTGGGAAAAGGAGAAAATGCTGGTTACCAGCATTTTCTCCTTTTCCCACAATGTTTTCAAAAGGCTTCTTTTACAGGGTTGTTAAAAGTCAGGATTGTGTGGTAAAGAGTTAAGACACCTCAAGGCATTTATTATAGTAATATAGGCCGATGGCCCAGTATACAAAACAACAATAACATACATGTACATTGTTATGGCTACTTGGAAAAAAAAATAATAATAATAATTTTGTGTTCGAGTGAAATTCACTTAACATCTTTATCTCGATCAACACTAACCGACTTTAATTTTAGTATAAGCTAAATGTATTTAAGATGCTACAAACATAAAAAGGCTCCAGCCTAGCACTTGAAACCTGGAGGACACACATGAGTAAGTGAAGGTGGCGTAAAATGCTATACACTCCTGAAGGGGTAATCAGCCTGATTGTCTGTAATTTTACTAAATTCTGCAAACAGACTTATTTTTTTAATTAAGTTTGTTATTCCAGACACATTTCACTAATTTTAACAGACTTATGTAAGATTCTCAAGTGGTTGTTGACACAACATTTTGGACTTGACTGACAGCAAAATGAGGACTTAACTCTTTACCAAACAACAAAATTTTAGACTCGTTCTAATTGGAAGTGTTTGCAGATGACACATTAAATGTGACTGAAAAAATTGAAGTTTGTTTTGGGAGGGGTAGAAAACATTGTTGGAAAAGGAGAAAATGCCTGTTACCAGCATTTTCCCCTTTTCCCACAATGTTTTCGAAAGGCTTCTTTCTCAGGGCTGAGAAAACCCAGGATTGTGTGGTGAAGGGTTAAGTCTGTAAATGACTTAAGTCCATTTATTATTCTTAGCTGAGTCCGAAACGTAGTGTCAACTTGAGATTTGAGAATGTTACTACAGTCTGTTAATGTTGCTGAAATATGTCTCAAATAACAAACTCATCTTAACCCTTTCCCAAACAAGCCCTGGTTTTCACGTGTCTGCAGTACAAGTCTTTTGAAAACACTGTGGGAAAAGGAGAAATTGCTCGTAACGAGCAATTTCTCCTTTTCCCACAGTGTTTTCTACCCTTTTTGATAACTTTCTGCCATTTTCATCAAATCTGAAATTGTCGTCTGCAAACTCTTTGAATTTGGACCAGTCCAAAATTTGTCGTCTGGGAACGGGTTAAGTCAGAACCTTGGACCGTTAGTAGATCTGAGTAAAATAGGAGACTTAAGTTTTTACGTGAAACCTGGCCTGGATCTTTAAGTATAGCACTGTCACTCGAGTTTTTTGATCTGGACTTGATGTGGTTACTTTGAGTAAGGTTGCATGCTGCATTGAACTGCATAGCAGCAGCACACTTATTAGTGTGTTGGTTTTTAATAGTACAAAATGTGCAGGCTGATCTGTGGTCTATATTGTTCTTTGCTAAGAGATTCTGTGTAAGAGCTCCCTTTATATTGCGATCTTTTTGGTCTTATTTCTAGACGCTTCAGTCTATGGTTTTAGCCGTTGTCTGCAATTGCTTTTGAAATGGATTAGTCTCATAATTTTGAAAACAATGAAACAGACTTGTGTAAAAACAGGGGCCCTGTTTCACGAAAAACTTGAGTCTCTTTTTGCTCAAATCCGCCATCAGATTCAGCTCCCGACTCAAGTTGAAATTGTTATTTGAGATGCATTTCACTAACATTAACAGACTTTAGTAACATTTTCAGATCCTGAGTTGACAGAATGTTTCAGACTCAACTTAGCAAAATAATGGACTGAAGTCTGTTAGCCAAGTTGGGACACTGAGTCAGATGTGCATTTGAGCTAAATAAGAGACTTAAGTTTTTTCTTGAAACTGTGCCCTGTAGCATTGATGACTTTGTTGTGGGCCTGAACTTGATACAATCTAATCCCAAAGTTTTAGACCCAAATTAAAAGCATTAATTTGCCCGAGACAAATTTCTCAGAATGTGAAATTTGTCTTTCAAGGGATAGTTAACCCTTTCCCAAAGGACAAATTTTGGACTGGTCCAAATTGAAAGAGTTTGCAGATGACAATTTTCAATTTGATGAAAATGGCAGAAAATTCTCAAATAGGGTAGAAAATTCTGTGGGAAAAGGATAAATTGCTCGTTATGAGCAAATTCTCCTTTTCCCACAGTGTTTTCAAAAGACTTGTACTGCAGACACGTGAAAACCAGGGCTTGTTTGGGAAAGAGTTAAACATTGTGGGTAAAAGAGAAAGTGCTGGCTACCATCAGTTTCTTCATTTCCCACAATGTTTTCAATGGCTGTCTTTCTCATCGTCATGAAAACTCTGTATTGTATGGTAATTAAAGGGGCATTGAATCAGGAAATTTATGCTGCAGAATAGAAATGAAAGTAGAGAAACTGCATACAGACAAATCATTACATAAATAAAGAAATAAGTTGAAGTGTTACAATATTATAATTGAATGCACTTAGGAGCACTCTTGACACAGATTGTGTAAGAACAAAGTCAAATTTTAACTCTTTAACCCTTTCCCAAACAAGCCCTGGTTTTCACGTGTCTGCAGTACAAGTCTTTTGAAAACACTGTGGGAAAAGGAGAAATTGCTCATTACGAGCAATTTCTCCTTTTCCCACAGTGTTTTCTACCCTTTTTGATAACTTTCTGCCATTTTCATCAAATTCAAAATTGTCGTCTGCAAACTCTTTGAATTTGGACCAGTCCAAAATTTGTCGTTTGGGAAAGGGTTAACAATGGATGAAATTTTTTACTTGTCCTTATTCAGAGTATTTGCAGACGACAAATAAAATGTGCCTCAAAAGGTAACATAATTGTGTCTATGAAAGGGTTGAAAATATTTTAGGAATAGGAGAAAATGTTGTTTACCACCATTTTATCCTTTTCCCACATTGTTTCTCAAGGCCTTTGCCCTCAGGATTATTAAACACTGGATTATTTTTCGCAGGGAAAAAAAGATACAACTATTTTGAACATTACAACACACTGTATTATGGTCAAAAGTAGCTATGATGCAAATCATTTTATGTTGTTCCATACAGAACAGATAGAGATCAGACTGATTTGAAAAGTTTTTGGGAAAATGAGAAAAACCTGGTACAGATGGAATTTAATTGTCTTAAAAAATGTATAAATCAATTTAGAAAATATAAACTGTGTTCTATCCTTTCCCTACAATGTTTTCAATACTTTCCACAACAAATCTCAATTTTTTGAGATGATGGTTATGTGGGAAAGCAGCCAGTTGCTTGGGAAGAATATTGCAATAAGTACTGGTAAAAGGAACTCCAGGAGAGCATGGGTATGTGCACTTTCCAGTGTAATATAACTGAAATAATGTTGAAAATGATGTTAAACACTATACACAAACTAGCAATTCTTCTCTGGCAAAAAATTGTGTGAAAGAAGGGTTATGAGACACTATTTTGGTTTGCTTAACCCTTTACCACACAATGACGCCTTTTAACGCCCCTGGGAAAGCGGCCTTTTGAAAACGTTGTGGGAAAAGGAGAAAATGCTGGTAACCAGCATTTTCTCCTTTTCCCAGAATGTTTTCTATCCTCTCAAATAAAAATTGCACCATTTGAGGCACATTGAAATTGTCGTCTGCAAATGCTTTCAATTTGGACAAGGCTAAAATTTTGTCATCTGGTAAAGGGTTAACTCTTTACCACACAATCCCAAGTTTTAACGTCCCTGGGAAATTTGACTTTTGAAAACACTGTGGGAAAAGGAGAAAATGCTGGTAACCAGCATTTTCTCCTTTTCCCACAATGTTTTCTAACCTTTCAGACACAAATCAAATCATTTGAACCACATTTAATTTGTAGCATGCTTTCAATTCAGAACAGTCAGAAATAATGTTGTGTGGTAAAGCATTAATTCATAATCAGTGTCTCTACAAACAATTTGTATTTGTTGAACAATTTGTTTGTCTTACTCTTTACCAAACAAACTTGTGTTTCAACAGCCCTGAGAAAAATATTTTTTGAAAACATTGTGGGAAAAGAAAATGATGAAACTAGCATTTCTCCTTTTCCCACAATATTTACTACCCTTTCTAAAACAAATTCCAAAATTTAAGCCACACTTAGTTTGTCGTCTGTCAATGCTTTCAATACTTATGATGGCCAGTCTGTTACAGTTATCTCTTGTGCATAATATTGTATGGCCCGCAACATGCGAAATGAGACCTTCAGACCTTTGCGTAAAGTGTCGTCCTGGATTACCCTGAGCAGTCTGGGCAGGTTAATTCGAGACGACACTTTACAACTACATATGATTTTTTCATACAGTAGATGTCTGTGAAACAGAAAATCACACAAAATGTTGTCTTGGATTAGTCACAGATTGCACAGGCTGATCTGAGATGACGTCCTTTTACGCATATGTTTGAAGGCCCCCTTTTCGTGTGTTGCACGCCATATGGTAAGAAAATGAACAATTCTCGCGAGACAGGGCCATGTTGTTGGAACCTACATGGTGCTCGTAACACAGCCAAATTGTGCTCATAACATAGCCAAATTGTTAACTAACCTATAACTGGAAAAGAAAATCTGATTGATTGATTGATTGATTGATTGATTGATTGACCGTTCGGTCGATCAATTGGTTGATCGATCGATTGAATTAATGAATGGTGTTTTACGCCACTTTCAACATTATTTCAGTCATATCATGGGGACAGCTCACATATTCATGATTTTCCGGAGTTCCACCAGTACTAGGCTAGAAAATCTTAATGAAAGCCTTATTATGTAAACTTATTAGACACTGCATCACAAAGTAATGTGCCTTTGTTAGTACTGATGGCTGTGTTTGATTTTACACCATATAATTATGTTGCCATTGATTTTTGTTTATGTGTGCATTGTGTTGTCCCCTTAGTGATCTAAACGAGCCCTTAACTTGAAGAGTTCTACTAATGGACATATGAAGTATTTGTAAAAGACTAAATATTTTTTGTCTAGTAAATACTTATTGTACTGTCTACACTTTTTGTTTCTTGAGTATTGTATTTCGAAACTCTTGAAGGGTCAAAATCAACTATCTGACATTCAAGACCTATCTCTAACCATGGATTTAAAATTTTGAGAACTTCCTTGTAAGGTTTAGTGATAATGGATCTTTGTCAAAATGAAAGACCATAATCTTTTATTGCGATTTCAAAACTACTCTGGCCAGAGGTACCCACAAACTGTCAATATAGAACCAAGATTAGACTGCACCTGATGTGCAGTCTGATATTAATTCTCCCTGTCACTTTATGTTTGTGTTTTGTTTAACCCTTTACCACACAACAAAAATTTGGACTTTATACTTGAAAGCCTTTATAGACGACTAAATTTGGGTATGGTTCAAATTTGTCTTTCAAAGGGTAGAAAGCATTGTGAGAATAGGAGAAAATGCTGATAAACCAGCATTTTCTCCTCTTCACACAATGCTTTAAAAAGCCTTCTTCTTCAGGGTTGTCAGAACTTGGGATTGGTTGGTAAAGAGTTAACACTGTTTTCAATTTGTTGCTATCCACAGATACACAATGTTCATGAGCAAGAAAGATATGAATCCTGTCGCAATGACTATCATCAACCCTTGAAAAGAGTTTGGATTTGAACTTGGGATCCCCTTAGCTCTGTATACTTCTGACTGAGCTACATGGCATGGCTCTCTTTGTCACTTATAATCAAGAAGAATTGTGCCCATTCAATACATGTTAGTTATACATCAATGTTTATGAGCTGCATGCACTTATCCCAATGCTGAAAAGTATGAAAAAGTCCAGTCATACTAAAGATTATTTAGAAAGCTTAACCTAATTGTGAAACCTCTCTAATCCATATGAGCAGCTGCTATTTCTTCAAGAAAAACCTACGAGACAATTTTTTTCTTCTTATCAACCAACTTATTTTTTTACCCCACTAGGATTCAAAATTTCAAGTGGGGAAAAACATTGACATTCTATTATTGTCATGGTGCTTTGTACATGTGGATATTTCTGATAGGAGCTCAGCTAGGTCAGTTTAGGAATTCAGGTCAATGTAGATTTTAGAATAGAGATATGACTGACGCAAAATTAAGGCTTAAGTTTGTACATAGCTTGGTTGCCGTTTTTGAAAGGCGTACACCCTGTGGCACAAGATTTGAAGGGACTGCTAGAATATCTGGGGTGTAGGGGAGCTCTTAGAGCCTTATAAATTTAGTCCTAGGGAGTCTTTGTTGAAGTATTTATGTAAATTGTACATTGCTGACATCAGGTGATAATGAGGTCCAAGTTTCTTAGAGATGTTACTATCTGGACCAGACATCAATCCAATGTTTATTCAGTGGTCAGCCTTGTTACAGTCTTCCTAATACCTCTGTAATTAGTGAATAAACTACTTCAGTGTCAAACTGTTTAATTGCTTACCTCTTTGGCTGCTGTATAAATGAAATAGAAGGATTTTCAGATAGTAGAAAAGAACTTGTTGCTAAACCAATCTTGTTTTGGTCATTCCAGATCCAAAGTTAGTCCACATGACTGTATACATGCAGTTTGATCATGATGTACGTATGCAAAGGCCCCTTATTTTCCCCTAAACATGCTAAAGAGTAGGCGTGGTCGAAATTTTTACTTTTAGGATGGGAGGAAAATATTTGTAACATGAATCACTGGCCGCTAAACACAGCTGGACCTTAATTTCCACTGTGAGCCTGTAAGGATACGCTTTTCCTATATGCTGTTTAGTAGGTAATACAAATTTCTCATAAAATTAGAATTTCATCTTCACTGATGAAGTTAATATTTCACAGATACATTTGTAACATTTTAAATTCACTGCTTCTGCGATCTTTTTCGGTTTTCAATAGGAAGGATTGATTTTAGCATTTGTAATGCTGGATACTAACTTTTTTAATGATGATAAACTACTGACAGTGTGAACATTGATGGATCATACTGTTTTAGTCATGAAAATGATGTTATCCTGTGGAAATGCGTTGTAAGGAATGTTAAAATCTTCATTTCTTGCTGTTGATTGGAAAAATTGTTTAAGTTTGAAGGTATATCTTTTACACGAATGCTTAAATACAAAATTTTTCATTCCTGGCTTTGTCACTCATGCTTGCTTGAAATGGCTTTAGATGACCGAAATGTTGTATCCCTCGTTGGATCCAGGCCATGCAGGCATTTGCCAAGCCATTTTGTTTTGCTGAAAGAGGGCACATACCAGTAGTTCAAATATATTTGAGCCATGCATGATACCAAGTGAGTAATCACATAATTAGGATCTGTAAAATTTTGTCTAACAACCAACTGAATCATGAGGTAAACTGGTCCTTGGACATACAGAAAATTGACCAATAGCAAAACATTTTGGCCCAGGTCAGTTCGCGCAGGCTGACCTTGGTCGATACTTTTTGCAGATGCATTAAGCCCCCTTTTCAAAGAGCATGGCTCATTTGGTAATTTGCGTGAATTTAGTGATACGAGCTTAGAAAAAGAAGAGGATATTTATCTCAAGCTGAAGTATTGATCAGGTTGAAAAACATTGTCTACTATCTTTGAGAGGGATTAAGTTTCTTTAGAATAACACAATTTATCATCAAGTTCAGCTTTTTCTCTTCTTAAAATATGATATTGACAAAACAAAATTAATCCTTACTTGAGAAAAACTTCTTGATCCTCAACATTGTACATTTTGTTGGACTTTTGCAACTCTTGTTACTGTGCAGTGGCAACATAAATTATGTTGCTCTTACAGATGGTACAGACAAAAAGTAGACAGTACAGAACAGTTGATTTTGTTTTGGACTTGCACTGACCAACTTTTTTTTAGACATAGGCCTCTTTACCACACTTTAAGACAGGTCCAAACAGGAAGCATTTGCAGATGACATATTGATTGATGCTCAAATAATGGGATTTGTCTTTTATAAGTGTTTTTAAAGATACATCCTTACAGCCAGAGAGAAAAAACATTGGTAACACTTGACTGTAGAATGTGTCAGAATTTAGACAGCTATGTAAAGAGAGATAAAATACAGATATACATGTATGTGGTGTAAGAGATAAAGAAACTCAAGGGCTTTTTCTTTGATTTAAAACCAGAAATGACAACAGTGATTTCTTTGATGGCCTCCAGAAAATGAAATGCATTATTCTATCAGTCGTAATCCGAGCAACCATCAAGGGCAACATTTTGCATGAAAAGACAAGAATGACTATAGTCTCTTAAAGATAAAATAGGTATATATGTATCTTTAATAGCTTTTTTCTTCAAGGTCATTAAACCATGGGATTGTTTGGTGGAGGGTTAATCCTTTACCAAACAACAAAATTCTAGACTTGTCCAAATTTAGAGCATTTGCAGACAACAAAATAAAAGTGACTCAGAAATTGAAATTTGTTTTGGGAAGGTTAGAAAACATTGTGGGAAAAGGAGAAAATGCTGGTTACCAGCATTTTCTCCTTTTCCCACAATGTTTTCAAAAGGCTTCTTTCCCAGGTCGTTAAAAGGCAGTATTGTGCAGTAAAGGTTAACTTCTGACACAAATATGCAGCAGAAGACTTTGTAATATTGATGATATTCTTGAAGAGGGATAACAAACATGTACTACATTGTATATAGTACAGATTTGACTCTTTTACCAAACAAAAAAAATCTGGACTAGACAAAATTCAAAGCATTTGCAGAAGACAAAAAGAAAAAATAGCTCAAAATTTAATGATAATTTCTGTCTTTGATTTGGTAGATAACATTGTCTGAAAAGGAGAAAATGTTGGTCACTAGTATTTTATCCTCTTCTCACAATGTTTTCATATGTCTTCTTCTTCATGGACAATGAAACTTGGGATTGTGTGGTAAATGGTGAATACATTAATTTATGTGAAAACTTTCTTACAGGGGAGGAAATTGCTCTTTATGACCAATTTCTCCTTTGTATGAATGCTTTAAAAAATGGGCAGCTGAAGACAAGAAAAGTCAATAGTGCAGGACCTGGTACCAACATTAGATTACTTTGGAGTCTGTTCCATTTTGAGTTTTTTAAAGCCTCAACAACCACAATGGGGTGGGGGGGATATTTTTGGAAAATCAACTGTGTAAAGGACAGTCAGTATTTTCTTGTTTTGCCCAACATTTTCAAATGCTCTCCTCCTCAAGAGATTGGAAAAAACACAGAATTGATTGGTATCAAGGTAGATATTATTAAAAGCATCATCAATCAGATTAATTGTCAGTTATCATGATTCTCATTACATCCTGAAGCATTAATTTGCCACAGACAGCTTGTATAAACAGGGTATTTTAACTTTTAAACCCTTCACCACACAATTTCGAGTTTTAATGACCCTAAGAGAGTAGGTTTTTGTTAACATTGTGGGAAAAAGAGAAAACGCTGGTAACCAGCATTTTCTCCTTTTACTTCAAAACACTTCCAAAGAAAAAATTCAGTTTTGAGTCACATTTCATTTGTCTGCAAATACTTTTAATTTGGATCAGTCTAACATTTTGTTGTTTGGGAAAGAGTTGAAGGGGAATAATCATCAACTGCGCCAAAGGCTTCGTGCATGAAACAAGAACTGAAGTAAAAACACCGTGTCAAAAGGAGAAATTACTCTGTTGTTATGGTAATTTCAAATTTGAAGGCCGATACAATAAATAAGTTCAGCAAACAAAATAAATTCTAGGTTTGTTATTTAGTCATTTCACCTTGTAAACCAAAGCAAATAACCTTGTAAACCAAAGCTAGTAGTGTTGATATTATAGTGTGAGATAGTTCTTGATGAGTATCATAAGTTGTTGTGTTTCTGGAACAAGTGTTTTTTATCACTGTGGATGTCTCAGATATAGTTCAGCTGTAGCATTTGCTATTTCATCTAAATGTTTTTTTTTTTCATGGTATTGTGTCAGCTTGTAGTACAACAGCATCATTATAATATTGTGTGATGTTCCTCTATTTGTGTCGCAAGTCATAGATTGCATTCTCTAGATCAGGTTTGTTATCATTATTGATACCTCTTAGATACTTTTCAACTGCAGAATAATACCTTACTGTTACGGAGGTTTCATTTAACTTTGGTGTATAGTATCAAAGAAAATGGTAGCATATTGGTGTTATTAGTGTTGTGTTGAATGTTTCTTTGTGGCAAAAGTCTGTAAAGTCTTTTCTGGAGCAGGTGTGTGGAAGATATTCTTCCTCTGAGATGTTGTTCTAATTTTCTGTTATTGACATTGCATTTCATCAAAACATGATGTTGATTGTAGTTTCATTATTTTAGCATCTGATGCTTCTGTGTGTCATAAGTTATTGATGTCTTTCTTTTGAACAAGTGTGTTGATTATAGTCCTTGTGTAGTCTTGTAGAAACTTTTCTTGGGTTTATTGTACTCTTTTGAGTAAAGGTTGTCCTGCTATGGAAAATGTCACAACTTGTATATAATCACACATTTTGATACCTGGAGCACTTATTCTTGTTTTGGAAGTATCTGTATTCTTTGAATGTTTTCATTTATCATTTATGATGAGTATGTCAGATACTTTAACCTTTGTACAGAGTACAACTTTTTTTGGGAAAACATATCTTGGTTCAGCATGCAAACTTGGACATAACCTATTTCATTTTACAAAAATATAACAGAACCTTACGTACCTTACACACTATACATACTCAATCATGATGGGGAATAAACCGAGATAAAGGAAGGACCATTACATGTTTGGACCAACTCACTCTTGGAACACACACAAATGTACCACCAGACTCTGAGACTAACACCATGGAACTTTGTAATGGTTATGGAGTTGAGAGATTATATTGGTTTGTTATGGAGTGGAGAGATTGTATTGGTTATGATATGGAGTGGAGAGAGTTTTATCTCATCAAAAGACCTTGCTAATGTCGGTGAGATTCAACTCCTCCAACTGCACTCATTTCCAAAATGCAGCAAACACAAATGAGTTTTTTCACTCAAATGTCGACTTTTTTGAAATATGTAACTTACACAGGCATTACATCACAATCTAAATGATTTGAAGATACTAGCTTTTCATGTTCAGAGAGAAAAAGAACCAGAACACCAAACGAAGACAGCAGTGCTTTGGGAAGGTAAACAATATTTGAATCTTTCCCAAATATTTTATCAGTTCAAATTTAAAGCATGTCGCAGATGACATGTGAAACACGTCATCAATTATGACACCTAACATGTCATCAGTGATGAAATATCTCATTTAAATGGACAAAACACTGTGGGAGATTGAGAAAATGCTGGTGACTAGCATTTTCTTCTTTTCCAACAATGGTTGCAAGTGCCCTTTACCTTAGGGTTCTAAGTCATTGTAAAAAAGCTGTGACAGTTATAAATAGAAAGTAATAGAAATTCTTCTTATGTGATTTATGACAATACTGCATCTTTTTCATTCTTTAAAGCTTTTGAAAACACTGTAAAGAAAAAAACATAGTTTTTGATTACACTTACTTGTGGACAAGTGAACTCTTAGAGTCTCCTTGCAGGGGAATTATAAGACACAAATTAGACAAGTTTAACATCAGAATTTCACCCTCTGGAAGAGAAGTCCAAATCGTGCATTAGCTCTCTTCTTAACCAAACAGCCTTGAATTATTTCAGGTATCTAGTTATTTTTCAGGTGTGATGAATCCCTGAAAGTGCTGGTATCATGAGCATAAGTATCTGGTAACTATAGATATGTTTTGCTGGGGCAGAAATGACTACCATCAAGTCATGACAACTAGGTCATTCTGTTCACCACTTAACCCTTTACCACACAATCCCAAGTTTTAAAGAGCCTGAGAAAGAAGCCTTTTGAAATCATTGTGGGAAAAGGAGAAAATGCTGGTAAACAGCATTTTCTCCTTTTCCCACAATATTTTCTGTCCCACTGAAGAGATATTCCATCAGTTGAGCCACATTTAAATGGTCGTCTGCAAGTACTTTGAATTTGGACAAGTCTACATTTTTGTTATGTGGTGAAGTGTTAATGTGACCTTTTAAATGTATTTTTAACACATTAACATTATAACCCCTTATTTGGGAAAAAAAACTAATCTGTGCAAGAAAGATTCATCAGACAGTGTAATTCTTTTATGAGTGTCTTGGCCCCATTGAGCTGTAATGACAATACTTAAGTGACAAGAAATTTGTATAGGTGTATATAGCTTCAGTTTTTCAATCCAACTGTAAATGATACTTACAATATCAATGTAGTTTTGGTCAAAGGTTTATATGAACATTCCTTATAATGAAAAAGTTATGGCATTTTTCAGGATTCTTTTGGTCACACCTCATATTCCCAGGTACTTATACTAGACTTCAAACACTGTTTGTATTGTACACTTTCAAGCTTTCTACAAAGTAAATATTCAGTTTTCAACATGATTTTCTGTTTTGATGTTTTAGGTCAAGATGCAAATGACATAAACATGGAGCACCATCTGTATTGTATGATTTTGTGTTCAAAATCTTGTCCAATCATGCCAAAGAAAAAGTGTTTTTTAGATAAGATCTCCCTTTCAGAAAGTCTTTTTGTCAGTGTACATTGATGTTTGGCGTGAATGATCCTTGAATATAGTAAAATACGATTATATTCATGTTTCTGTATAAAACATTGTTGCATTTAACTCTTTACCAAACAACAAAATTTTTTTCTAGTCCAAAATGAAAGCATTTGCAGACAACGAAAAAAATGGGACCCAAAAATAAACATTTGTTTTTGGAAGGATAGAATACATTGTGGGAAAAGGAGAACATTTTCTCCTTTTCCCTCAAGGTTTTCAAAAGGCTTTTTTGTAAGGGTCATTAAAAGTTAGGATTGTGTGGTAAAGGTTTAAAGACTTTTTATGGGTCAACATCACTGTTTGCCAGTTTTGGCTCAGATATACCACTGACCACAAACCAATATACATGTATATACTCTTATTGCAAAATGTCTTTTTTCAAGTCTTTACCAGACAATGGAATTCTAGACTTGTCCAAAGCCTCTGCAGATGACAAATATACGAGAAGAGTTTGTTTGAAAGGGTAGAAAACACTGTGGGAAAAGAAGAAAATATAGTATTTAATCCTTTTCCCATAATGTTTTCATAAACCTTCAGAGTCATTAAAACTCTGAATAGTGTAGTAAAGAGTTAAGCTGTTGCCTACAGGTTTGAAACACAGGTGTTAAGCAATTGCATGTAGTAAGCCACTGCTCCCTTTCTTGCAATGCTTTGTATAAAAATCCAAAAAGAGTATTTTCCATAACCTTCAAATGTTGTACTTTTGACATTGCATGTAGTAAGCCACTGCTCCCTTTCTTGCAATGCTTTGTATAAAAATCCAAAAACAGTATTTTCCATAAGCTTCAAATGTTGTACTTTTGAGTATCTCTTTGAATTGATTGGTGATTTTATGATGATTTACGCAGTCATATCATTGCCACATCTCACTATTTAATGTTGTCCTGAGTTTTACCAGTACTAGGCTTGAGCTCTGAAGTGTCTTTTCCCTGAAAAAATAACTGAAGCCTCATGCAAGGACCAAAAGCAGGACATAAAGAAGGATTGCATATCTTATACCGTCACTGAGCCAAGCAGGACCCTGTATAATGTTCTAGGCAAGCCCAGGTACCGCAGTTGGTAGCATACAGGAATTGAGAACAAGGGTCGCTGGGTTGAATCCTGAGCGGTAAATTTATATGAAAATATGGTATCAAGAAGACAACTGGCTTGTCATTTAAAACATGCATTTTGATCTTGATCTACATAATGTATGCTGAGCAAGAGCATATGCAGTGGCACATAGTACTTGAAGCCTTAAATCTTTACCAGAAAACAGAATTTAAGACTTGTCCATATTTAAAGCATTTGCCGATGACCATTTAAAAGTGGCTGATATTGATAGGATTTGTCTTTGTTAGGGTAGAAGACATTGTGGTAAAAGGAGAATGTGTTTTTTGCAGAGCAAAGAAGATAACTCTAGTACAAATGAATGGAGACAAAAATAAGAAAACAGTGTTGACAAAATACAAGAATATCAAAGTACCATATTCTAGATACAGCTATAATGTCAAGAAGCGCTTGCACAAGGAAAAAAATGAAGTTATAATTTTTACTTCATATCAAATCCTACCTTCCATGCAGATTTAAATCATTATCACCGATTGACAGAATTTCAGACTAGGTCAACCTTAAGGCCTTGCTCTGTGTTTCAGTGGTAAAGGAGTTGGATTTGTTATCAGAAAATTCTGGTTTGTTCTTACATGCAGTGCTTGTCATGAGGGAATTTCTTTGGGCAGGGCATTGCAGGGCCCCAGCCTAGTGCCAGTTAAATCTAGGAAAATGAGCTGTCACTGAAATACTTTTGAAAGCACCATAAAATCCCTTTGAACAAAAATTCAAGATTGGAAGATGCAATGAAATGAAAGGGTAGATTTGTTATAAAAGGGGTCTCCATTTTCCCATTATCTTAATGAAGGTACTAATTCTTGACATAAGTAAACTTTAACTGTGTTATCACACAGCTAAGACAATACAAGATTCAACTGGCTTTTCCCTATCTTAAATACTGATAACAACCCTCTGCACCAGTTAGATGAACTGTCCAACTTCTGTCAGAGGCACAAATTAATATTCTGGTCTGATTGTTAATTCCTAGTGAAAACCACTCTCAGTCTCTGTCAGTTTATTGGTTATTTGTTACTAGAAAAGAATTTAAAACTAATTATATTAACTCTTCATGAAATGACCAAATATCAGACTTGTCCAAATTGAAAGCATTTGTTGATGACTCAGTAAATGTTCTCTTGAAATTTGTTTTTAAAAGGGTTAAAAGCACTGTGGAAAAAGGAAAAAATGATGGTTACCAGCAATTTCTCCCTTTCCTACTCTGTTTTAAAAGTTTTCTTCTTGGGGTCATTAATACCAGTCTTGGGATATACTAAACTAAAAATTTGTGTTTGAGTCAAGAAGGTTTTAAATAATTGACCTATTTGTCATTATAGATTTGAAATAATTAACTCAAAGGATATTTTTAACCCTTTCCCAAACAATGAATTTTGGACTGGTCCAAATTGAAAGAGTTTGCAGACAACAATTTTAAATTTGATGAAAATGATAGAAAGTTCTCCAAAAGGGTAGAAATCGCTGTGTGAAAAGGAGAAATTGCTCGTTACGAGCAATTTCTCTTTTTCCCCACAGTGTTTTCAAAAGACTTGTACTGCAGACACGTGAAAACCAGGGCTTGTTTGGGAAAGGGTTAAGTGCATTAAACTGGCATGTGAATGAATGGAACAATGTTTTTGAAAAAAAGGAAAAAAATGCCAGAATCTGACGAAAGTGTGTTCTCAGTCAGATAATAGGTATTTTTCTATCTTTGGTCTAATAGTCATATAAATCTGGCATGATGGTGAGGGTTTTAGGTATACAGTACCTAAAAATCTTTGATATAAGAAGAATTAAAGATCCAGAAGTACGTAATTATCTCCGTTATTATCATTTAAAGATAACATTTATCACCCAAGATCAGAATATAGCTACAATCATATTTGTAGACAAAGATTAGAAATGAACTTCAACTCACTTAAATTTACGAAAGAACCCTGGTTGCCATGACTATGATGGCCTACTACACCTTGACCGTCTTATGATGTCAATCTTGGAACGATAACTGAGATAGCTGTCACATGATGTGTTTAACTCTTTACAACAAAATATTAGATCAGTCCAAATTGAAAGTGTTTGCAGATGACCAATAAAATGGGGTACAAACAGCAGCATCTCTCTTTGAGATTGTTGGAAACACTGTGGGAAAAAAAGAAAATGCTGGTTTCCAGCATTTATTTTTTTCCCCACAATGTTTTCAAAAGCCTTCTTCTTCATGGTCATTAAAACTTGGGATGTGTGGTAAAGAGTTAACTCTTCACCAGAGTACAAAATTTTGAATGTATCCAAATTGAAAGCATGTACAGTTGACCAATTAAACTGAACTGAATTCGACTAAAAATGTTGCTATGGTTTTTTGTCTTGGAAAGAGAAGAAACCATTGTGAGAAAAGGAATAAGTGCTGGTAGCCAGCATCTTCTCTTTTGATTCAGTTGTCAAAAGCCATCTCTCTCAGCTGGTCAATTAAACATGGGCTTGTTGGTAAAAGGTTAACTCTTCACCAGACAACAAAATTTTAGATTTTTCCATGTTGAAAGCATTTACAGACACAAAATTAAATGTTGCTCAAATGATGATATTTGTCTTTGAAAGGGTAGAAAAATTATTCGGAATAAAAAAGAAATTGTTAGTTACGAGCATTTTTTTCTTTCTCTAGATATTTTTAAAACCCTTTTTTTCTTCAGGGGCGTAAAAACATGAGATTGTTTGGTAAAGGATTATCTCTGAACCAAATGACAAAATTTAGACTGGTCCAAATTCAGAGCATTTGCTGAAGAGAAAATAAATGGGACTGAAAAATTGAAATTTGTTACGGGTATGATAGAAAACATTGTGGGAAAAGGAGAAAAGGCTGGTTACCAGCATTTTCTCTTTTTCCCGCAGTGTTTTAAAAAGGGTTGTTAAAAGTCGGCATTGTTTGGTAAAGGATTAAGGACCCAGTGCTTGACATTGTTTGATAAATATTCATATTTTTATCAGTGTACTGGGCTTTTTTCTTAGGTTGTGTAAGACATTATAAACCTTGAAAATAAAAGATAAATAGTGCGAAATTTTCATTAAACTGAAAGATGATTATCACTTACAGCCACATTATAGATCAGGATCAGGTTGATTATAGATCTATACTGTTTGATAAATTGTGGGCTATCCTAACCAAAAAAGCCATGACATTGTAGTGTCTCTGTCATTTTCAAATCCCTTGCCCAGCCTTTTACCGAACAAGAAAATCTTGGACCAGTCCATATTAAAAGCATGTACAGATGACAAACATAAAATTGTTCAATTGATGGAATTTGTATCTGAAAGAGTAGAAAACATTGTGGAAAAGGGAGAAAATACTGGTTGCTAATATTTTCTCCTTTTCCTAAAATGTTTTCGAAAGCCCTCTTTGTCAGAGTCATTAAAACTCTGGTTTGTATGGTAAAGTGCTAAAATTGGTGTGTTTTTACGACCGTTAGAACCTTTTGAAAAAGGAGAAAAAGCTGGCAACAAACATAGCCAATCATTTGAGTTTAATTTGTCATCTGCAAATGCTTTCAGTATGGACTAGTAGATTTACAAGTTTCCGGTTCTTGATTGATTTATGTCCATGATATACCCAGGTCACACATTCACGGATCACCTCGCAGGTTCCACTACGATTTAAATCTCATGGATAACTCCAGAAATACCAATTTCCATAGTCCGGTACTGATCTCAAACGAATGCACAATAGTGTGACTACAGGTTTTGATGGAGCTACCAAGGATAATGTTACTAGGAAAGGGCTCATTTGGGGACATGAATGATTAAGATTATTTTGGAATAATACGGAAATAACATGTTTTATTACAGAACAACACATGTCTGGGCATGTGCACTGCGGATAAACGATGGTTTACTACGGTGTAAGTTAAAGGGTTAGTATGAATAAGAACAGTCTAATAAGGAATAGTACCAACCACCTCAGAGGGACACAGACCTCTCATGATAAACAATCTGTACATACATAGAAACACTCGCACTCGCACACTCAGTTCAGATTCAAAATGCCACCAGGAAAGAGAACATGAGGACCTTATACTGGCCATGGATGGTTCTTTGGAGAAGCCAGTCCATAGTCCATCATCTCCTCTGACTCCAGTCACCTCTATGTCTGTCCTTTAGTAGCTCGACCACTGCCCTGGTATTTTGTGCCATATCAATTATGAATATCCAGTTCTAGCCAATTAATTGCAAGCTTCAGGTATTGATTGTGCATGTTGAGTAGTGTTATGTATACCTCTATGGCAAGAAACAGACTACACTGGGCCCTATAAGCAGGAAGTATTTATACAGAAGCCAGGCATCAGTTTGGTAACAGTCTGGTGCCAGTCTTGACAGTGCACACATGTACTGTATTAATTTGTAATAAAACAGTCATAGACCATAACATTCTGTATTTTGTCATGATGTAAAACATGGTAACCAATACAAATTGCCACAAATCATACCGGATTGCATCCATAGTGAATCCAGCGTCAAATCCATGAATGTGTGACCTAGGCATTAAGCAAGTGCTATCTCCTTAGACCAAAGTATGTTTTTGTCTTTCAGATTTTTTTGTAATTCATACAGATATGTAATCTAAATTATACAAAGAAAAGGCATCAGATCACCATCTTGATCCCTTGTTTGATGAATTTTTGTCCTTGAAGTTGATTGTAAACATATGCAGACTTGTGATAATACTTTATGTGGTGTTTTTTTGTCATATGGCCATTGTGGTTTCTCCATTAACTCTTGGCTATGTCTTTCCTGTATGAATTTTACTCTTTTTGTGTTCCCCTGATTTGATATTGCTCTCTTCAGTCCTATGTATGTAAACCACTATGCATTGTTAATTCCAGAAACCTGACAAAAAGTCAACCATGTAGGTAGGAATAATAGACTAGATCCACAGGTTCAGTGCACATTCTCAGTCTGGTGTGCATAAAGCTAAACTTGCCAAATGTGTAACAAGAGCTGATCATATAAACTTCTCATTCCATTACATGTATTATTCCTGACTAGTCCTCACTCAAATTTCCCCTTAATTAACACCAGCCCAGTCTATAAGATTTACAGCATGACAGATCCATCAATCAAATGGAAGCAAAGAATGACAAACCAGCTTAAAAAGACTAACAATCAAGATCTTATACACCTAAGTAAACATTCAAATTGGAAAATATAAGACACTTCCAGTAACATCATAAAATCCTAGCAAATTGGATGGAACTTTAAAAAAACAAATGAACCATTCTCTGTGAAAAGGGGGCTTAATGCATCTGCAAAAATATCGAAACTTTGCTCAATTGGTCAATTTTCTTTATGGGACCAGGGACCAGTCTACCTCATGATTAAGTCGGTTATTGAGAAAAAGTGGCTGTTAGGGATCCATTATTATATTATGACTTGCTTGGTATAATTCATCACGGAGATGCATTAAGCCCCCTTTTGCCAGAGTATGACTCACTAATGAAAAGCAGTGTCCCTAATTAGTTTTACCATTTACATATATAATGTCCAAGACTACCATGATCAGTCTTGAATTACAGTAATCAGATTTTTTTTTTCCCAGACAGGACAATCACTTTTTAAGTAAGCATAGTCTAAAATCCAGACAGCAATATATGGGTCATACTCGGGCAAAAGGGGCTTACTGCATCTTTGTAGTATATGGCACCAAGCAAGACGTAATTAGGGAACTAGAAAATCCATTTTGTCTAAGAGGCGACTGAATCATGAGGTAGACTGATCCTTTGACACACAGAAAAATGACCAATAGCGACAAGTGTCAGCCCAGGTCAGTCTGCGGAGGCTGACCGGAGTCGAAACTTCTTGCAGATGCATTAAGCCCTGCTCCCACAGAGCATGACTTGCATATAAATATGGTATATCTTCCCTTGAACATCCTTGATGATTTGACCCTGTTTATTGCTCAATGTTACTCTTTACCAAACAACAATATTGTAGACTTGTCCCAATTCAAAGAATTTGAAGACAACAAAATAAATGTGACTCAGAAATTGAAGTTTGTTTCAAGAATGGTACAAAAGATTGTGGGAAAAGGAGAATATAGCCCTGATACCAGCATTTTCCCCTTTTTCAAGAATGTTTTCATATGCTTGCGTATGCAATAATCCTTTGTTTCAAAGACAAATATTTTTAATTCAAATGCTTAACATGAGAAAAACTGTTTAATTCACCTCCTAATCGAGATATAGGCATTTCTCAAGATAGACAAAAAATGGCTGCCACAATAAATTTCATTACTGTTTTTGAGATTTACAAGTTATAAACAACTTCTTAAAGCACTTCAGGTAATGAAAGGTTTAAATGATTTGTCTTTGGCCATGTGTGTCATTAAAAACGAACTACATTTCACTGCAATACAGTTTAAACTGAAGAAACAGCAGTCAGTACAGCTCTGTAGCTTTTCTACTGGAAAATTCACAGAGGGCATGGTGCACAATAATGTCACAATGGACTTGAGAGGGCATGGTGCACAAGAAATGTCCAAATATCATATGAAAAGAAGCATCATAAACATCTCATTATTGAGAACATGAAGACCCCCAGCCCAAATTGAGGAAACCATAATTGTGCTGTTGGTATGACGTGGGTGGAGTAAAACACCATTTAACTCTTTAAGCTTTGTCCAAATGGAAAGTACTTTGCAGACAACAAATTAAATGATGGAACTTGTTCTTGAAAATTACTAAAAAAATCATTGTTGGAAAAGAATAAAAGTCTGGTTCCCACAATGTTTTTAAAAAGTCAAAAAAACCTGACATTGTGTGATGAAGGGTTAACTTAAACAATTAAAGATCTGATCTGTAGATTTAGTGGATGAATAATCAAGTTTTCATTACAGGTCTTTTCATTGCCTTGTATTTATCTGTGGCTGGAAGTTGAAGATAATCATATTACTAATCAGTTATATTTTGTTCCTTTAGCATAATCTTGAATGCATCAGGGCAACAATAAACACTTTAACAAACAATCCTGTGTTTTACTAAACCAAGGAAGGCCTTTGTATACATTGTTGGACCGGTTAATATGTAAAGAAAAGGGTAGTGTTGTATGTTTCTCATGTCATCAATATAAATAAGTGTACAGCTAAACTAGGACTCAAACCTTTGACTTTTTGTTAGCGTTGTGAGCACAGAAAAAAAACTGAGACATGCTGCACTGTATGGAGGGGAATATCCGCCAAAATTCTATGGGTCTAGATGACATTCTTATTTGTGAACATTAGATGTCTATTCGTCTTCTTTCTTACATCTTACATGCATATTGCATCTCATGTGTCATTATTACTAGTGTATACTGTTTGGCGCTAATTGCCTGCATAATTATTATGTATAACTTGATCATATTTACTATTGTGTTTTTGTTGATTATGAATGATTAATTCTTCCTGATTACTTCCTACTGCGTCATTGCATTTGTCTTTTTTCCAAGTGCTTTCTGCATGTTTCTAGTAGCATTTTACTTTCTTCTAAATACAGGTCATATTTGTTATACTTCCTTCTCCAGTATTGAAATTTTCCTAATTGCAGACAAGAAGTATAATGGGTGGCAAATATTTCGGTAACAGACAAGTTCTGTAAATTGGACTTATAATAGTACATCTATCAGATGTTTCGGTAACAAGATAATTATATAGTGTTTAATGCACCGTGATGTTTTTCACACCACGTAAAGGCTTGGCTCTCATTTGTTCAAGGGTTCTTTTTTTCCACACGCTTTCAGACATAATAATTTTGTTATGTTGCTCCTGCCATGCTGTATGTAAAATAATATACCTGAAATCACTATCACATCTTACTTTCGATACTCCAACCATATAGTTGAGGTAATGAATAATATCCAATCCTAACCTAGTACCCGATGTATCTTCCTTTAAAATGTTTTTATGAATATTTCATTGCGAAAATATTTTTTTTCCAAACTTCTAAACCAGCCATTAACCCTAAGAGCGCCTGTCACTACTTCAGTTGTCTTTGCGGCCAGTGCAGATCAAGATCACAATACGCCAAACACCGAGTCTGAACTTTGATCTTTACATGCTGCTTTTCCAAAAATTCTGAACAGAAAAAAACCTTGAAATCGCTAAAATTAAGGTTTTATTTCTACAATGAAAATGGCAGTTAGGTTTATTCGAAGCTCTTAGAGTTAAACTTATGGATAATTCAATTGTTTCCAGAAAGATGGCTAATACAGAAAAAATATTGTGGCAAATGAAGAGAGGGGGTGAGAGAGATAGATAGATAGTGACATATACTCTTTTGACAAATACTTTTTTCAAACAGCATGAGCAGTGTGTGATCTGAACGTGCCCTATCCCCTTAACTTTTATGTGTGCAGTCTGATCTGCGAATTTCTCCTCGTCTATTAATGTTTCAGGGACATAAAAATGAGTTTTAGGGTTTTTGTTTTTAATTTTTCATACAAATTCTAAATAGCCACCTTTAAACCCAGGTTAATCTGTAAGATCTATGGGGATCTTCTTTATCTTGTTAGTAATGGGAGGTATGAAAACAGGCTGTTAAAGAATTCGCGTTTATTTATCGGCGCCACCGGTTTCCCATATGGACGACGGCTCCTAAAGGCTATTAGTTATGTTACAGGGAAAGTGCAAGACACAGGACGAAACCTATCACAAGTTACGCCTGGTTCTTTAACATGCTCGGTGTATAGCACCGTCACACGAGACCTCGGTTTAACGTCTCATCTGGAAAACTGTTAGTAATTTTAGATGGTTAGCCGAGAGAATCGAACCCACACCCTCAAGTGTCCCGACACATGACGTTTACTAGTCCTACGCTCTACCACATGAGCTATACAGGCTGGTATAGGCTGTTAAAGACACATGTCTATACATGTATATAGTATACAGTACTCCCTTTGCTCTCGCAAAGTTCGTACAGGTGTCAGGGACCTTATATGATTTTTTTATGCAGTGATGTCCGTGTTGTATTGATGAACACACTTTAAAACCTGCGGACGACGACTTGTGTGCATCAGACCAGATTTAAAAAGATTGTGGAGGCAGGAGAGGAACAAAACAGAACATTTTTTCTAGACAAGCACAATGTACAAAGTCAAAATTACAAGAAGTATGCAACAAAGCATTGTCAAGGCCTCTCTCTCTCTCTCTCTCTCTCTCTCTCTTCATTTGCTACAATGTTTTGCTTGTAATATCTTTATCAATTCGCACTGATTAACCATAATTTCAACCCTTAGAGCATCGAATAAACCAAACGGCCATTTTCATTTTACAAAAAGAACATCTACTATTAATGATTTCAAGGTTGTCCTTATTCATAATGTATTAGAAAAATAGACGGAGTAAATCTACGATCAGTCTCCATGTTTTATGTAGTCTGATCTTGATCTGAATTGGCTGCAAGGGTGAAAGGTGCTCTAAGGGTAAATGGCTGGTTTGCAAGCCGGCCATTTTGTTCCCAAAAGAAAATGTTTTCACAAAGGAAATGTTAACAAAGACAGTGCCTTTTTGATAAAACATATTTATGAAAACTTAAAATTGGCTTAAGCTAGGAGTCTGTTATCTGTAGGACGATTACAATTGGTACAGGTTTAGGATTGTGTATTATTGATTAAATCAACTAAGGGTGAAAGGGTGAAAACCGAAAATAAGATATGGTGATCAGAATTTATCAATTTCAGGCATTTATAAACAGCATGGAAGGTACAACATAACAAATATTATTATGTCAGAAAACGAGCGGCAATTGCAAATTAAAAAAAAAAGGTTTGCACAGAAAGCTATGTACTGGGTGTGAGAAACATCAGGGCACTGCCTTGTTACAGAACATTCAATTGATTTATTTATAAGTCCAATTTACCGAACTTGTCTGTTACCGAATAATGTATATGAAAGCGCCATCTGGTATCATAATATGACTTGTCGTATTCGTGTAAATGCCATTCTTGTTAGTGCATACTTCGTTCGTCTTAATTCAGCTAACTATCATAGCGTCAATTTAACTATTTACCAAACGAAAACAATTTAGACTGGTCCAAATTGAAAGCATTTGCAGACGACAATTTAACTGTTGCTCAAATTGTGGAAGTTGTCTTTGATAGGGTAGAAAACATTGTAGGAAAAGGAGAAAATTCTGGTAACCAGCATTTTCTCCTTTCCCACAATGTTTTCAAAAGGCTTCTTTCTCAGGGTCGTTAAAAGTCGGGATTGTGTGATAAAGGGTTAATATAACAAAAACCCATAGTTTTTGCCAGAATATGCATAAACAAGAATGTAGCACTTTAATGATAAGCTATACAGACATGGGAAATGGGGAAAAAAAAAATGCAGGATAAGGAAGTAAGATGGATGAAATCATAATGTCAAAAGGGGCATAATGAACAGAAGCACACGCTACTAAATAACATTTTTATGGCATACAAGTGGAAGTAGAAAATTGGAATTGGCATCAAGCAACATGCACTAGTAATAATGAAACATGAAATGTTATATGCATTTAAGATGTAAGAAAGAGGACAAATACACATCTAATGTTCATAAATAAGAATGTCATCTAGACACATAGAGTTTTGGCGGATATTCCCCTCCATAGCACTGCACTGCACTTGTATGCCAACATGATATTTCCTGTAACTGGGTGTAAGCTCTGATTCTGACATAAAGCAAACATCACTGTCAGAGAAAGACATGAAGTTGGACCAGGGACTGTAGTTACAGCCCTAGTACAGATGATTGACCTCATTTTAGTAAATAGCTAAATATGAAAAGAAGCACCTTAAACATCTCGTTATTGAGGCTAGTTACAACCCATTTTAAATTCAATTCTTTTGCTTTGTAATTGGCTGAGGCATTCCTGGCTCAGCCAATCAAATGGTTAGTCTACTAATTTAGAATTAGAACATACCTATTGTAGATGGATAATGACCCTGAGCTTTAACAGACATTACCACATTATTCTATGTTGTAATGAACATGACTGTGAAGGCTTTTGAAAACATTGAGGGTAAAGAAAAAGCTGGTAACCAGCATTGAATTTTCTCATTTTCCTCTAGTTTTTTCTTACCTGTTAAGGGCAAATCCCTTAATTTAAGCTACATTTAATTTGTCAGTTAGGACATCTAAATTTTTTAAACTAAATGCGGTATGGAGAGAAAAGTATGCACCTAGACCAGGACTTTTAAGGCAAACACTAAATTTTCTGTGGTCATTGTCTACCACTTGGCTACTGGGCTGCCAATCTATGTCTCCCATACCTTTGTTTGAGTAATAACACTGACATAGATCCCTGTTTTAGTTGTGAACTACCCTTGAATTATGACATTCAAGAAGAATGAAGACCAAATGATGATTAGTAAGAATGCATCATCAGCTGAACCAAGCTTTGCATCCCATACTTGATCATAGGGATCTCCCTTGGTAGGCTTTATAATTTTAACCACTGCTGATACAATTTACTTTAACCTTGTAACTGATTATTCCATGGTTATGTCACTATTTGGAAAGAGTCTTGTGAAAACACCTTGTGTTTAGGAGAGAATGCTTGTAGTCTGCACAATAAGATATCTCTTTTATTCCACCCTGATGTTTTCTACCTTTTCAAAGACAGTGATTTCCCATCTATAGAAGGACAAATTATTTTTTTTCTGCGAATGTTTTCAGACTATATGTCATTGTAGATTTATAAAAGGGACTGAATATTTTGTGCAATTTTATCTTGTCTACACTGTCCACAAAAGTACCTTGATCTCCCTCAGCAAGCTTCAAAAATATTACTTCCTTCACAGAAGCTGGTTCCCTTTCCCACATTTTTTTGAAGGCCTTTTTCCTTAAAAACACAAGGTTGTATTTGGAAATGACTTTAGTCATTTTCCCATGGTAAGCTACTCCAAAGGTAGGCGAGATGTTGAATGATAATAACATAAAACACTGTACCAGAACCACCTGCAGCAATTGTCGGTTCTGTTTAGACTCCATTCCTATCTGTAGGAGATTGCTGGTACCAGAGTTTTCTTTTTTCCACAATGTTTACCACCCTTTCAAAGACGAACTTCATCATATGAATTACTTTTTACTTGTCTGCAAATGCTTTCAGTATGGACATGTCTAGAATTATATTGTCTGGTAAAGGGTTACATAGAGTCTAGCTGCGACTTGCAACCAGGAAAATTCTGTCAACAGATGATATGTAATGTGCAATGTATTGGTGAAATGTTCCTGAAAATATGATTATAGAACAAATGAAATGCCTCGATAACTGTTTATGAGAACGAGATATTGTCAGCTTACTATCCCATGGCACATAAATGAAATGTATCATAAGTATATTTAAAGTATCATAATTATGTCTATATAAGCACAGGTCTTTGAAGCTCCATGGGTCAATCACAGAACACTGAAATTTTCATAGGTTGATCATAAACACTGTTAGTAAAAAGGGACATTTGCACATCACCACTATATTGTGTATATTCTACAATATAGAGGCAATGCGCCGGTGTGCTATTGTTAGTAGGAGTGGTTAATGCCCCAATGTGCTAATTTGAGTAACAATATTCAATGATCAACCAATGAAAATTTCGGCATTTTGTGATAGAACAATGGAGCTTTAAAAGCCTGTGGTACATTATTAACCAAGAATGCGCCCAATGTTAAATCCTCGGGCTGAAACACAGATATCCAGGGTCAATAATGCATAATTTATGCTGCTATGCATTACATCAGGGATCTTATATACACATATGATCCCTGATTACATGATCTTCATGGTCTTGTCAATACTATGTGACGGTCACATTCAATTTGTCATGTACACCGTCATCCATCTAGTACTGTAAAGGACACAAAGGGGACTTCAAGGACATTTCCAAACTGTGTGCATGCACATGCTTCCCTGATAAACAATTGCTGTATTGGGGCAAGGTAGTTATCTTTGCTGTTGACATCTGCTGTACTTAACTTTTTAGGCCACTTTCAACATTATTTCAGTCATAACCCAACTACAGCTCACATATTCATTTATGTCCTGGGTTTCAACAGTACTAGGCTAGGGCTCTGAGGTGTCTTGCCCAAATTAAAAGCATTTGCAGGCAACATGGTGAATGTGTCCCAAATGATCGGATTTGTCTTTGGAAAGGTACAAAACATTGTGGGAAAAGAAGAAAATGCTGGTGACCAGCATTTTCATCTTTTCCCACAATGTTTTTAATATCCTTTTTTTTTCAGGGATGTTGTAACATGGGATTGTTTGGTAAAGCATTGATAAATTACCACATGAAGATGACCTTGTCAAATGGCAGCTGTTTAAAACATGTTGACTGACTTAATTTTCAAATACTACAGTAATCAATTTCAAAGCCGTCTTCTGCATCCTTATTTGACTTTATTTTACAAAAACGTCCATATTTCATTTTTATCACATATAACTACCTCTAGGAATGTATTAAACCCAGGACTTATTTTCGATAATACACTAGTGTATTATCGTTTTTTGGGTCCCGGTTCTGGAAAAATCTGTAGTTATGAGCACGTGAAGCCAGTGAAACCAACCACAGCATGTGCCAGAATTTGTACCTCTTCGTCATTTCGCAGAAAAATGACGTCATTGTTGCTAAGGCCTATAGGTGTTAAAAGCTTTATAGTTTTCATGTTTAATATGAAAAAGAAATGCAGAGAAACGTATTTAAAACAAATAAATTGTGGAAATCTTTCTATTTACTCACTCTATATAAACTGTTTCATTCAATTTCCGATGTAAGTGTCAGATCTATCTTCTTATGTATGTACACAATTCAAACCGAACTACATTTGTAAACATGGACCCATGAACGGTATGTAGGCTGAAGGTTATGAAGCAGAATACTTGTTTGTCTGTCATTCGTTTGATGTGATAAATAGAATCTCACACTCGTGTTTATGTATCATCATTTTCATCAAACTCGTTGACTACATTGTATTTGACGCTCGCCAAGGCTCACGTCATACAATTTTAGTCAACTCGTTTGATAAAAATGATAATACATACACACTCATGTAAGATCCTCTATTTCTAGGTCATCTTCTGCATCCTTATTTCAGATGGTGATGGATATTTCTGGTTAACTCTTTGCGAAAAATAATATTAGATATTCCCCGATTTAAAGCATTTGCAGGCAACAATTAAATAGATTTGACTCAAACGATGAGATTTGTCTTGGAAATGAAAGAAAACATGATTGTGGGAAAAAGAAAATGCATCTTGAGAAACTATCAAACAGTCCTTTAAATAACTGTGTTGGACTCTTATATCCTCTGCCAAGGGGACATACTTTGGGCAGAAAAAAAGCAGATAGAGAAGTGAGAAGGACAGACAGATGGCTACATAGACAGACAGATTGGTAGATAGAGGAATGACAAAATAATATCCCTTCACCTTTAGTAAGAGATGGTTAGATTGATGTTTTAGTGATGAATCCCGGGCATCCCTGCCCTAAAAATTGCAGTTCAAAGGCTCTTTTTCCCAGAATATTGTTCAGTTAGTAGATCCAAGATCAGGCTACCTGTTCCATACAGTCTTACCTCAATCTACCTTTTCAAGGCACTATAAAGATAATATAATTTGTCCAAATTGAAAGCATTTTGCAGACAACAAAATAAATTTGACTAAAAAATTGATATTTGTTTAGGGAAGGGTAGAAAACATTGTGGGAAAAGGAGAAAATGCTGGTTAACAGCATTTTCTGCTTTTCCCCACAATGTTTTCAAAAGGCTTCTTACTCAGGGTTGTTAAAAGTTGGGATTGTGTGGTAAAGAGTTAACCCTGTACTGAACGATAAAATTTTGGACTAGATCAACTTGAAACCATTTGCGGAAGTACAAATCAAATGTGGCTAAAATGATGATATTTGTCTTTGATAGGGTAGAAAATGTTGTGGGAAAAGGAGAAAATGCTGGTTACTAACATTTTGTTCTCTTCTCACAAAGTTTTTTTAAAGGCTTCTCTTCTCAGGGTCATGAAAAGTTGGGATTGTGTGTTATAGGGTTAAAGGAAGTGATAAAGGTTAATGATAAGGTTGACCAACCATTTACCACACGATCACAATGTTTTCTGCCCTATTTTGGACAAATTGCATCATTTAAGACAAATTTGTCATCCATAAAGGCTTTCAATTAGGCTGAGTCTAAAACTTTGTTGTTTGATAAAGAGTCAACTGAAAAAAAGGTGTTTTCAATCTTATGTGGGTAACTAACTTAATTCTCAAGGTCAGTCAAATTTGCAAAAGTTTGCACATGTATATCCTGGGTGTTATCCCACTGGGTTATGAACCATAATATTCTTACAGAAAATGTGCAGAATCAGTTACAGGAATCATATACATGTAATTCAACCATGCTCTGGCAAAAGGGGGCTTAATGCATCTCCGCGATCCATGAATCAAGCCATCACATAATTATGGATTCCTGACAGCCACATTTTTAACAACCGACTTAATCATGAGGTAGACTGGTCCTTGGACATACAGAAAATTGACCAATAGCAAAAACTTTCATCTCAGGTCAGCCTGCGTGGACTGCGCAGGCTGACCTGTGTTGATACATATTGCAGATGCATTAAGCCCCCTTTTCACAGTTTATGGCTAAACTGTATTATGATACTTTTTATCTTTCCAGTTTTACCAGGATGATGTCAAGTGTATCTCAAGTTTGATTACCTTTGAACATTTGATGTACCTATGTCAGAACAGTGCCATTCCTGCAGATTTATCCAGCATTGTTAATCAACTGTACGTACCTTCAACCAGCCGTACAGATAACTGTCCCAGAAGGCGATTTTAGTTTTTGATGAGTCACCTCTGGGTACAGAGGTGATTGTTAAAATATGTTGAAATCTGCGCGCAGGTTTTGTGCACTGCGCACAGATTTTGTGTGCATTTTGAAACTCCCTTATTTTCACAAATAGAGGACAAAACTATACCTGTTGCTTATTTAATAATTCTTCCTTTCAAAATGCAAATATTTTCAATTTTTTTTAGCACTAAACATATGAAAAAAAAACAGTCTAATTCATCTGTTACTCAAGGTGTTTATGTTCCCCAAAATACACACAAAATGGCCGCCAAACCCGATAATTTTATCAGTTTCTTTTTGAGATTTACAAGTTACGAAAGACTTCTACAAGCGATGTATGTAATGAAGCATTTACTAATTTGTCGTTGGTCATCTGTGTCACTAAAAATTAATTGCATTTCGCTGCAATACAGATTAAACCAGCAAAACATTAATTCAGTACAGCGCTGTAGCTTTGCTACCGGAAAATTTATGATGGACTTCAGAAGGTGCAGTGCACAGTAAATGTCCAAATAAGAAAAGAAGCACTGTAAACGTCTTATTATTAAGACTGCATCAACAAGGTTCTGTTATAGATGATAATTAGAAGCCAAAGGCATTTTTGCTGCAACTTGAAATCTTTGTTCATTCATCAGGTTTTAATTGCTTCGAACCCTTTACCACACAATCCTGAGATTTAATGACCCTTAGAAAAAAAAGCTTTTGAAAACATTGTGGGAAAAGAAGAAAATGCTGGTAACCAGCATTTTCTCCTTTTCCCACCCTGTTTTCTACCTTTCCTAAAACAAATTTTTGAGTCACATTTAAACTGTTGTCTGCAAATGCTTTCATTTTTGACCAATCTAAAATTTTGTTGTTTGATAAAGAGTTAAGTAGTTACAGCTAACTAGTGGTCAATGCAAGAGAAATGTTTGTGGAGAAAGCTCAAAAGTATAGGTAATTTGCTTGTTGGAAAGCTTCTCTCCTGTCTTTAGATTTGATGATGCTTCCAGTGATGTGTTCAATCTTCAGCTGGCACGGTATTCAGTAATGTAGATATTGTATTATGTACAGACTAGCCATTGGATTAGTTGAGACTAGTTTTCTTAGCTATTCAGATGACTTATATGAGAACATACATGGGTAGAATCCCAGGGGTTGCAGTTTTGATTCCCAGGATCAATGATCGTCATTTCAATGAAATTTATTCTCCTCCCATGGCTGAACACGCATGTATATGTATGTGGGAAAGCAGTTAATATTCAAAATTTAATTTTGTTTACTGCAATACAATCAAAATTGTCAACAAATTTATTAAAATTTTACCTCAAAAGCCAGCGAACATCATATTTTTTTTTTATCACATGAATATATCTCAAGAAATAGAGTGCAAGATATGTTAAAACAGATCTAGATATAAATGTATATTGAAACATAGATGAAGCCTATCTCTGTTGACAGGTGTGTCATGGGTAAAAAATAGTTCCAAAGAAACATCTATGTGCTGTTTTTGTTTTAACTGTAAAGATGCTAGAATTTGCAGCTTTGTCTTGATCATCAATTACAGCAGTATATTTGACAGAAAATTCTGGGTCAGCAATGTTAAGGAAATGAGTTGTATGTTTAATTCTTTAGCAAAAGACAACATTTTGGACCCAACCAAATTGAAAGCACTTGCAGATGCCAAATTAAATGTAGTGCAAATGATGACTTCTGTCTTTGATAGGGTAGAAAACATTGTGGGAAAAGGAGGAATTGCTGATTACCAGCACTTTCCCCTTTTCCCACAGTTTTCAAAAGCCTTTCTCTTTAGGGTTAAGGAGCTTTGACCAAATATGGCACTATATGCTCATCTCACATGTATGTTAGATAAGAAAATCTGTAATGGCTATAATATTACATTGAAAATAAGGGTAGTATTTTGATAAAAACTTTATCCTTGTATTTCAGGTGTCAGGCAGATTCTAGTATTACAGTACTGTCTCCAACAATCCATCAGATAGGTTTTCCATTTGATTTACTGTCTTTGTTACCCAGAAGTCAACAAGCAGAGCTTGTGTATCCCACCTACTCATATGGTAAGTAAATATGCATGTACTGTTAAACTTGTGTTGCTGGTCCTTGCAAGGGACCACTATTGTTAGGGGTATCTCATTGCATCTTGGAGGGGAATCTAGTCCTGTAGCAGACATTTGTTGAAAACATTGCTGCTAGATATAAAAATAAAAAAAAAAATGAGATATGCTATGTGAAAAGGGGACTTAGTGCATGTCTGTGACATGATACCAAGCAAGTCATCATATAATTATAGATTCATAGAATCCATTTAGTCCAATGATTGACTAAATCTGGAGGTAGAATAGTCCTTGGACATGTAGAAAATTTAAAGATGGCAAAAAGGTTTGGCCCATACTTTTTGCAGATGCATTAAGCCCCTTTTTTCATAGAGCATGGCTTATTACTTTACCGCTTTATGAGACTGCAAAATATTAGTCTTGTCCAAACTGAAAACATTTGTAGATTACAGTTGAAATGGGACTTCATTGATGTAATTTGTCTTTGAAAGGGTAGAAAATTGTAGGGAAAGGTTACCAGCATTATCTCCTTTCTTGCACAATGTTTTCAAAAACCTATTTCCTTAAGGTCATTAAAACAATGGATTGTTGGGAAAGGTTTAATTATAATGTGTGTGCTAAACCTTAATTCATGTTATTAAGTTATGTTGCACCAAGAAAGTGCTCAAAGGTGTTTGCTTCATATTTATTTTTGGATGTAACAATTTGAACAGCATCAAACTGATGAAAAACATTTTGAAAAGTAAAGATTATCATCAGGTATTTCCCTAAATTATCTTTTTTCTGTTATCAAGGCAAACAGTGATTTTAACTCATTAAGTGATTCCATATTTTCCAGATGAAAATACTCAAAGAGCAGATGGCCGTAAAAGTGCAAAAGAGGCCAATGGGATTTTCTTATCTCTCCTGTTTGAAGAGCTTCGTGCAGGTAGTCATAAGGAAGTTACCTTGTCTAAACAGAGAAGTCTTAACTTTCTTCAAACTGTTCAAGCCAGACATAGGAATCTTCAGAGTTATCCCTTTCCATTTGACATATCATATCATTTGATGAAAAATGAAAAACAAGTTAATGAGACAGGGTCTAAAGACCTCAAACAGCAAAATTCAAAAGGCAGTCAGAAGGAACCAGGTGCTGCTAAAATGGCTCAAGATGCTGTTGACCATTATACTACAGTCCCTCAATGGAGATGCTTTGTTAAAGCTGTAAATAACAGGGATCTAGTTTTGACATTCATTCCAAATACTTTTGAAGACTTGCTGCTACTGAATTGTACCAACAGTGATGATGGTATTGTGGATGAACATATTGTTGGAGAGGATGGCAAAGACATTGAACAACCAAATGGTATTACAGTTAATTCTAGCCTGGCTGTACAAGACACAAATGTTACAGAAGATTGTAAAAAAGATAGTATTGAGAACACATCCACCACAGATGTTGAATGTAGCCAAGATAAGGATACTTCTGCTGGGCCTTTTAAAGCTAAATCTAATGCCCAAGGTGACTTACAACAAACTTCGCCTGATATCAGCCAGAGGGAGAATCATAATAAGCCAGAAAAGCAAACAGAAAAGATTGGTTTAAGAGTTCCAGTGTATGTGTATGACTGTATAATGCCTATTTTGACTGACTCACTTATCAATCCCTGGAGTTTCCAGTTGCCAGCTGACTTTTATCAGGATATGACCTTTGAACCCCAACCAGAGGTAGATGAAGAAATTTCATTACAAAGCCCCAGAAGCAAAAAAGTGACCTTCAGTCTTGATTCTTTGAAGGTAGGAATACTTGATTTTTGACAAACAAGAAAAACTCCCAAATAGTGTTAGTAGTGTTTTTCTCTGTCAATCATTTTTAGCTCCACTGGCCAAAGGCCAGCTGGCTTATGTCATGGCCCGGTGTCCGTCGTGCGTCTGTGCGTGCATGCGTGCGTGCGTGCGTCCGTCCGCGTGTTAACTTTTATTTCAAACATCTTCTTCTCTGAAACTACCCAACCAATTTTCATGAAACTTCACAGAAATGATCCTGCCATGGTCCTCTTCAGAATTTCTTGAAAGAATTTGATTCCTTCAAAAACTCTGGTTGCCATGGCAACAAAACTGAAAAATATTGGAAATCTTTAAAAATCTTGTCTGAAACCATAAGGCATAGGGCTACCAAATTTGGCATGTAGCTTTATGTAGTAGACCTCTATCAAGTGTCTTCAAATTATAGCTCTGGGGTCAAAATTGGCTCTGCCCCAGGGGTCACAAGTTTTACATAGGCTTATATGGAGAAAACTTTAAAAATCTTCCTGTACCTAGCCATAAGGCCTAGAGCTACCAAATTTTGCATGTAGCTATATCTAGTGGGCCTCTACCAAGCGGGCCAAAATTTTAGCCCTGGGGTCAAAACTGGCCCCGCCGCAGGGGTCACAAGTTTTACATGGTCTTACACAGTGACAACTTATGAAATCTTCCTGTTTTGATTTTTTTTTTTAAATTAGCCGTGCATCAGGGGTCTTATGTTTTACAGAGGCTTCATATGGACAAAACTTGAAAATCACCTTATTTATAACCATACAGCATAGACTTGTATTATTTTGGCATGTGGCTTTATCTTGTGGACCTTTACCAGGGTTCAAGTAATTATAGCTCTGGGATCAAAAATGCCTTTGCCCTGCGGGTCTCAACTTTCACATGGGCTTTTACAGAGAAAACTTTGTAAGTCTTCATTTTGAAACCATTTGGCTCAGAATTGAAATGTTTAGTATTTATGGTTTATATTTATAAGCCATTGGAGCGATACAGGGTCATCATGGCCCTCTTGTTGTAAATTGATGATGGAGGAGACAGGAAATGTTGGTCATGAGTGTTTTTCCCAGTTGTCACAACTTCTCAAGGTTTATAGGTTTCAATGTGTAGTCAATAGATCAGACTGACCTTTGCAGTCTTATCTGCTCTCCTGAAGTATTGAAATTTGTCTATTTTGTCTTAAGGATATGATCGTATTATGTTTTATAACTGCAGAATGATGAAGATGAAGGAATTGGATCAATGTCAAGGTCACAAGAAAGAAGGTCAACAGAAGGGTCAAATGAAGGGGGGGAGAACTTGTGGCAGCATTGTGCATCGTTATCGGAAACCTACTACAGCTGTTATGTCAAAGGTACAAATTAACCCTTTGCCAAACAGTCCCAAGTTTTAACGACCTTGAAGAAGAAGGCCTTTTGGAAACATTGTGGGAAAAGAAGAAAATGCTGGTAACCTCCTTTTCCTACAATGTTTTCTACCCCTCAAAAAACAAATTTCAACATTGAGTCAAATTTAAATTGTTGTCTGCAAATACTTTCAATTTGGACTGGTCTAAAATTTTGTCATCTGGTAAAGGGTTAAAATCCCTCATATGGATGGAAACAAAATTGCCTTGTTGAGTAATGTCTCATCATACATCAAATCCTTTTACTCTGTGCAACATGGCATAATCTTAACCTGTTCCATATTTAGAGTATCTGAAGAGAACAAATTAACTCATTACCAAACAACAAAATGTTAGACTTGTCCAAATTGAAAGCATTTGCAGATGACAAATCAAATGTTGCTAAACTGGTGAGATTTGTTTATGATAGGTTAGAACACATTGTTGGAAAAGGAGAAAATGCTGGTTACCAGCATTTTCTCATTTTCCCACAATGTTTTCAAAAGTCTCTTTCCTCAGAGTTGTTGTGTGGTAAAGGGTTAAATGAGCCAGGTGGTAAAAGAGGGGATTTAATGTATCTCAGTGATCCATTATACCAAACAAGTTATTACACAATTATGGAACCATAAAAATTCATTTTGTGTAACAGCCAACTGATTCATGTGGTAGACTGGTCCATTGACATGCAGGAAATTTACAAAAAAGCAAAACATTTAGACCCATGTCAGCCTGTGTGGACTGTACAGGCTGACATTGGTTGATACTTTTCGTAGATGCGTTAAACCCCCTTTTCACAGAGCATGGCTCAAATAAGACGTATGGTTAAACCGATGTGGTTTGCCTTGGAAAACATAGAAAACATGACAAGTTGCTGGTCAGTGACATTTTCCTCTTTTCCTGCTTTGTTTTTTATTTATTCAAAGTCAGTGAAGACAACAGTAACTAGTAGGATTATGTTTGTGGATTTAAATAGTAGTTTAATTGAATCCTTGCCTACCCTTTAACATTCTTGGAATTAACAGCATTTGAAATATCATTGGAAAAAGAGTAATTAACCCTTTCCCAAGCAAGCCCTGGTTTTCACGTGTCTGCAGTGCAAGTCTTTTGAAAACACTGTGGGAAAAGGAGAAATTGCTCGTAACGAGCAATTTCTGCTTTACCCACAGTGTTTTCTACCCTTTTTGAGACCTTTCTTCCATTTTCATCAAATTCAAAATTGTCATCTGCAAACTCTTTCAATTTGGACCAGTCCAAAATTTGTCGTTTGGGAAAGGGTTAAAGCCCCAATGGTGGCCAAAAGTAAATAATGCATTTAAATCATGCCACTTAAAAGTATAGAAATTATTGTGAAGATGATGGTCTGTTATTGTATGGTTAGTCCAAGTGTTAGTCTCTGGCAGAAAAATGAGTTTTAAAAAAAGGTCAAAAGTTTCTGTATCTTTTGTTTACTTTTTACTTGGTTCTCAAATTCCTTTTTCAGCCAGTTAGACTTAGTGTACAATAACAGATTATCATCTTCACAATTATTTCCATACTTTTAAAAGGTATGATTTGAATTAGAATGCATTTTAACACCTCCTGTTTAGTAAAGAGTTGAGATACTATGTGTTATTCCTATGAGTTAACCCTTTACCACACAATCCGGAGTTTAACGACCCTGAAAGAGAAGGCTTTTGAAAACATTGTGGGAAAAAGAGAAAATGCTGGTAACCAGCATTTTCTCCTTTTTTTACAAGGTTTTCTACCCCATCAAAGACAGATAACCTTATTTTGGCCAAATTTGATTTGTCATCTGCAAATGCTTTCAGTTTGGGCAAGTATAGATTTTCTTCATGGGGTAAAGAGTTAAAACAATTTCACTCTGCAGGTGTATTCCAGAGTCTTCAGAAAGGCTATGAGATCTCTGGGCAGGATGTGGATGCTGCCATTAACAATATCTGTGAAGAAGCTTTACCCTTGGAGACAAATATCACCACCTTCATTCATGCGTCTTGCAGTCATTTTCAGCACTTGGTGAATGAAGTTCGCAGAGACTGTGACAGACAGGACGATCCAGAAACAGTCTTGGAAGAGAGTAACAGAAGATACTCTGTTCGTTTTGCAGATCTTGGAGATGAACCAGAGCTGTGAGAATATTGTTCTTTATGTTCAAAATGTTATTTCCCCCCTTAAATTTATTAGACGAGCTTGTCTCAATGTCAAAATTAAGTGAACAGAAGCACTGCATGTCTGGTTTTGTCCTGGTTTTATTTAACAGCAAAATGTTGATTTTTGATTTTACCCTTTACCACACAATCCCAAGTTTTAACGACCTTAAGGAAGAAGGCTTCTGAAAACATTGTGGGAAATGGAGAAAATGCTGATAACCCATATTTTCTCCTTTTCCAAAAATGTTTTCAACTCTTCTATAGAGAAATTTCTGTCACATTTAATTTGTCATCTGCAAATGCTTTCAGTTTGGACCAGTCTAGAATATTCTTGTTTCGTAAAAAGTTAAGCTGTATAAAGAGGTCTTTAATGAAACCAGTAATCCATTCTTTTCTTTAGATTTTGTTATCTTTGTAAAGTAGGTATTTAGGCTTTGATGACTTTGATGACTCATAGTTTGTGTGCATGAATTTGACAAAACTTTGACATGGCTGTGTTGAAAGCATTAATTGTAGATGACCAATTAACCCTTTACAACACAATCCCGACTTTTAACGACCCTGGGGAAGAAGTCTTTAGAAAACATTGTGGGAAAAGGAGAAAATGCTGATAACCAGCATTTTCTCCTTTTCCCATAATGTTTTCTACCTTTCCCAAAACAAAGTTCAATTTTTGAGACCCATTTATTTTGTCGTCTGCAAATGCTTTTAATTTGGAACGTCCAAAATGTTGTTGTTTGGTAAAGAGTTAAATGTTGCTCATGTTATGGACTTTGTTTCTGAAAGGATAGAAAACGTTGTAGGAATAGAAAAATGCTGGCTCTTTTTAGCTCACCTGAGCACGAAGTGCTCAGAATGAGCTATTGTGATCACTCACCGTCCGTCGGCGTCCGTCGTCCGTCCGTCCGTCCGTCCGTTCACATTTTTTTGTTTACACTCTAGCATCTACAAATATCAACCAATCAGCACCAAACTTGGTCAAAATATATATGACTATAAGATCTCGGATGAGTTCGATTATGGGTGTAATCGGACCAGAACGAAAGGAGTTATTTGCCCTTGAATTAGAAAAATTGCTATATTTGACTTTGTTTACACTCTAGCATCTACAAATATTAACCAATCAGCACCAAACTTAGTCAAAATGTATATGACCATAAGATCTCGGATGAGTTCGATTATGGGTGTAATCGGACCAGAACGACTGGAGTTATTTGCCCTTGAATTAGAAAAATTGCTATATTTGACTTTGTTTACACTCTAGCATCTACAAATATTAACCAATCAGCACCAAACTTGGTCAAAATGTATATGACCACAAGATCTCGGATGAGTTCGATTATGGGTTTAATCGGACCAGAACGACTGGAGTTATTTGCCCTTGAATTAGAAAAATTGCTATATTTGACTTTGTTTACACCCTAGCATCTACAAATATTAACCAATCAGCACCAAACTTGGTCAAAATGTATATGACCACAAGATCTCGGATGAGTTCGATTATGGGTGTAATCGGACCAGAACGACTGGAGTTAATTGCCCTTGAATTAGAAAAATTGTTATATTTGACTTTGTTTACACTCTAGCATCTACAAATATTAACGAATCGGCACTAAACTTGGTCTAAATATATATGACCATAAGATCTTGAATGAGTTCAATTATGTGTCTAATCGGACCAGAACGACTGGAGTTATTTGCCCTTGAATTAAAAAATTGCTCCATTTGACTTTGTTTACACTCTAGCATCTACAAATTTAAACCAATCAGCACCAAACTTAGTCAATATTATATATGACCGTAAGATCTCGAATGAGTTTGATTGTAGGTCTAATAGGACCAGTTATTGCTGTGTTATGGAAAAAGGGGGCTTGACATATATTTTCATTGTGGACCAATATCTCTTTAACTACAGGACAAAATGTCATGAAACTTCATCTTTTTATTGTTTATTGCAAGCCACAGACAATAGTTATTTGTTTTTATTTCATGAAACGCCATGTCATGAAAAAAGGGGGCTAAATGTTTAATTTCGTCATTGACCAATGACCATCTGTTTGTCCATCTTTCTGGACAGATAGATTTTAAAATCCTTGACAAAAACTAATAGAAATTCATACAGGTGTTCCTAATGATGTCCGCTGATATTTATTGTTTTTTTTTTTCCTTTTTGGTATCAAATACTGTCTCATAGGAAAAAGGGGCTTCATGTATATTTCTGTTAAGGATCAATATACATGTATCTTCAACTCAAAATCCTGGACAAAAATTTGTGAAACTTCATTCGTGTGTTCCTTATGATAGTCCGCCAATATCATTAGTTCAGTTTTTTTGATTAAATGTCGTGTCATGGAAAAAGCGGGCTTCACATATATTTTCATTATGGATTAATTTCTCTTTAACTACAGGACAAAATGTTATGAAACTTCATCTTTATGTCGTTTATCACAAGCCACAGACAGTAGTTAGGCCTATATGTTAGCTCACCTGAGCACGAAGTGATGGGTGAGGTATTGTGATTCATCATTTTCCAGCGTCCGTCTTTCCACAATTCCTTTAAACATCTCCTCCTAAACCAATCATGTTGAAACTTGACAGGCATATTCCTTGGGTGAAGTTCTACCAAAGTTGTTAAAAGAATTGAATTAACCCTTTAACTCCAGGGGTCACAATTTTGGGCAAAATTGTATATAGAGCAAACTTTAAAAATGTTTTTGTCTGAAACTAGAAGGCCTAGAGCTTTGATATTTGGTATGTGGCATTTCCTTGTGGACTTCTACCAATTTTGTTCAGATGATGCCCCTGGGTCAAAACAGGACATAAAGGTATACAGAATGAACTTTAAAAGTCTTGTCCTACTTAACCCTTTACCACACAATCCCAAGTTTTAACGCCTGTGAGAAATAAGGCTCTTGAAAATATTGTTGGAAAAAGAGGAAATACTTGTAACCAGCATGTTTTCCTTTTTCCACAATGTTTTCCACCCGACCAAAATCAAATTTAAATTTTTGAGTCATTTATTTTGTTGTCAGCAAATGGTTTGAATTTGGACAAGTCTTAACCCTTTAAGTGCCTTTCACTACTATAGTTGCCTTTGTGTCTAGTGTAGATCAAGATCAGACTGCACAAAATGTGCAGTCCGATCATTGATCTATACTGTCTGCTTTGTTGAAACACTGCAGACAAAAGGCACCCACGCAGTTGTTATCATCTTGGACTCATTCTGGAATGAAAATGGCCTTTGGGTTTAAGGATTAAATTTTGTTGTTTGTTAATGATTTGAGCCAAGCCTGTTAGCTCATTACCTACAGGGCTAGCTATGCAGGGATGTCAAGTTTAAATCTCAGTTTGGCCAAGCACTCAGGTAACCAGCATTTTTTTAACTTTTTCCGCAATGTTCTCTACCCATCCCAGATCTAAGTTCATTTTTTGAGACAAATTTATTTTGTTGTCTGCAAATGCTTTGAATTATAGACCAGTCTAAAATTTTTGTTTGGTAAAGAGATAAAGATAGACCAAGTAATATGCATTTCAAGACTGTGTTGTAGGCAATACTATCTTGCAGAATATAAGGCATATATATCCAAGATCCAACTGCAGTCTGATCTTTATCTACACTGTCTGATAAAACATCCTGTCTTGTGTACCCCTAGCCTTGGTTCCCACCTGATCATTTTTTCCTTTTATCTATTCAGGATGGACGGATGCAGTTTAAATTTGACATGAAGCACCCTTTTTCCATGACACAGCAATAAATTCCAAAACCCTGACAATATGCGCTAGGTCACTTGATGTGTGAAAATTTCATCCAAATCTGTTGAGATATGTCCAGTAATCAAAGAGATATTGGTGAAAAATGAAATATAACATGAAGACCCCTTTTTCCATGATGCAGCTATAAATTGCAGAACCTTGACAATATGCGCTAGGTCACATGATGAGAAACATTCTGTGAAAACTTTTGAAAACATTGTGGGAAGAGGAGAAAATGCTGGTAACCAGCATTTTCTCCTTTTTTCCACAAAGTTTTCTACCCTGTCAAAGAAATACTGTGTCACTTGAGCCAATATGAAAATGTTGTCTGCAAATGCTTTCTATTTGGACAGATCTAAAATTTTGCCGTGTGGTAAAGGGTTAAAGGCTTTGACAGCATTTTTCTCTCTGGCTGTTAGGATGTATCTTTGAACATTGTGTTCATTGTATTTTGAGTTCATTTTTGTTCATTCATTTAACTCTGTAGTACAGATTTTATCTTGTAAATCTTAGAAGTCATTATAATTTTTGGGCATATACTTCACCATGAATTGAAGTACCATTTGAAAGATCTGTTCAGGTAGGGCCAAGGTCAGTGTCACATTTGAAGGTCAAATTTTTGTAAGCTGGACGCATTGAAAGGTTGGTGCAAGACTATTGCAAGTGTAAATACATTGTTTATGTGTTTACAATAGCAATTACCCATGAACACGTCCCTGGACAACCACTGTAGTTGTTGGTGTATTTAACAACATTATAATACTAACCTGTATAGAAAGTCTTGAATCGGCAAACATTCTCTACTAAGTTTGTTCAAATCAGGCAACTTTTTGCCACACACCAAAAGGCCTAGGGCTTTGTTATTATTCCTTCAAAACTCTGTTCTGGAGGTATATAGGAGTCAGCTTGTCGGTCCATCCATCCATCCATCCATCCATCAGTCTTTCTGTAGCATTTTCTTGTCAGAGCTAGTTCTCAACAACTACAGGACAGATTTCATTCAAATTTTAGAGAGACTCGGTGCCAAGCAAGAATGTGCATATTATATTTTGGTGACGGTTCATTGAATTTTTACAAAGTTATTTTCCTTTGATGAAATTTCTTGTTCTCCCTATTTTTCAACAACTATTGGACAAATATCATTTAAACTTCTCACAAATATTTATATAACCTGGTTTGGTTAAGAAAGATTATCTTCTTGTCTAAACCAAGAAGACCTAGAGCTTTGACCTTGCACTTCGATATTTGGTATTTATCTTCATTGTAGACCTTTACTGCTTGGTACTCAGGTGAGCGATATAGGACCATCATGGTCCTCTTGTTTCAAGAATGTTTTCAGAAGCTTCCATTAGGGTCCTTAACCCTTTCCCAAACGACAAATTTTGGACTGGTCCAAATTGAAAGAGTTTGCAGACGACAATTTTAAATTCGATGAAAATGGCAGAAAGGTCTCAGAAAGGGTAGAAAACACTGTGGGAAAAGGAGAAATTGCTCGTTACGAGCAATTCCTCCTTTTCCCACAGTGTTTTCAAAAGACTTGTACTGCAGACACGTGAAAACCAGGGCTTGTTTGGGAAAGGGTTAAAACTCTTGATTGAGTTGTAAATTCTAGAAATCATATTTTAATTTGTCTCAAATTGTTAATGTTCATGTATTGCAGAAAAAAAAAAGAAAGTTATAAAAGAAATGAAAGTGCAAATTATAGTTACCATATGTATGTGTTTCTTGTTTTGAAAACTCAAACTATTTTTACAGAGACCCAGATGACCTTCAGCATTGTATACCAAGTGTACTAGAGATACCCCATTATAATATGAAGCTAGACACCCAGGCGCTACACTTGGACAGACCTTGTGAGCCTGCCAAAGATTTACATCACCTTATTAAAGACAAATTTTTAGACACTGTTCAGAAATGGTTTCAGCCTGTCCCGTCCAGTCCAGACTACTACTACTACTGTCCAGATACACCAATGGTCAGTTGGATTATTTCAGTTTTTAAGATAAACTCTGCTTAATTGTACTAGACAACAAAATCTTTGACCTGTCCATGTTTAAACTACTTTGCAGACAATGTCAATCAAGATTAGAGCACAAACAAAAATTACAGTCTGATCTTGGATCCTCACTGTCTGATACTGGTCCAGATACATGTGTTCGAGCTGAAACAAACCTTAGCTATTGACCAATTATGTCTGCCATAATTTTCTTAACAGTCTTCGAGTAAAATACTTTTAATTAAAAACATTTTTATATACAGATATTTCACTGAAAACAGTACATCTTGTGACAAATTTGCAACAAACAACTTGGAAAACATCCTTGTAAAATACTGAATTATCAACAAAAGTCAAGTTCTAATGCGTTGGTACTAGTTACATGTTTAACTCTTTAACAAACAATAAAATTTTAGATCAGTCCAAATTGAAAGCTTTTGCAGACGACAAAATAAATGTGAATCAAAAATTGAAATTTTTTTTTGGAAGAGTAGAAAACATTGTGGGAAAAGGAGAAAATGCTGGCTGCCAGCATTTTCCCCTTTTCCCATAATGTTTTCAAAAGGTTTTTTCTTCAGGGTCATTAAAAGTTGGGATTGTGTGATAAAGGGTTAGGGATTATTGTTGTAGAAGAAGTTGAAAATGTGACTTGAGGAGTGATGGTTCAAACCTGGATGAAACAGGATTTTCTTCCATGCACTGTTGGAGCTGCTGGTAAATCAAAGAAGTACTGCTTATCATATGCTCTGAAATCATATTAAACTTTTTCTTCAACTGATTGATAATTGCTAGTTTCTTTCTCATTAAAATATACACTGTACTGGCTAGTAAGTGCCGTTTGAAGGATTCAGGCCCTCACAGGGGCTCTTGTTTGAGAGTCACCTTGATCTTATGAATTAATTTTCATTTCAATCTTGTAGTCTGATGAACCGTCAGATGAAAGAGAAACAACCACCTCAGATGGCATTGTCTGTAAGTAGTAGTGTTTATCACTGAAGAGACCTATTAACTGTTTACAAATCCAAAGTTTTAATGACCCTGAAGAAGGCTTTTGAAAACATTGTTGGTTAAGGAGAAAATGCTGGTAATCAATATTTTCTCCTTTTCCCACAGTCTTATCTACCCTTTCAAAATCACACTTCATCATTTGAGCCAAGTTTCATTTGTTACCTGCAAATGCTTTCAGTTTGGACATATCTAAAATTTTGTCAGTTGTAAAGAGTCAGTCAGAAGCATTTTATATTTTACTTTTTGAAGCATCTGACATGATTCTTTTTCAATTTAAACTACACTTTTTTACGCTTTCTCATTTAACCCTTTACCACACAATCCTGACTTTTAATGACCCTGAGAGAGAAGCCTTTTGAAAACATTGTGGGAAAAGGAGAAAATGCTGGTAACCAGCATTTTCTCCTTTTCCCACAATGTTTTCTACCCTTCCCAAAACAAACTTAAATTTTTGAGTCACATTTATTTTGTGGTCTGCAAATGCTTTCAGTTTAGTCCAGTCAAAATTTTTGTTGTTTGGTTAAGGGTTAACTCCTTCCTAAAGGATGCAATTTTAGACTTGTCGGAACTGACAGCATTTGCAGACAACAAATTCCATGTTAATGCATCTCAAAAACTGAAATTTACCTTTTGAGTGGAAAAAAACATTGTGGGAAAAGATGATAATGTTGGTTACCAGGATTCTCTGCTTTTCCAACAATGATTTTAAACGGTTTTTTCTTCAGGGTCATTTACACCTGGGCTTGTGTGGTAAAGATTGAAGGCATTTTGCCAGTGATTTGTACTGTACTGAAAATTTAAGGAATAGAACCATTAGTTCAGGAAAAGGAGCCATTTTATGACATATTCTTGTTACTGCAATGATGTCCATAGTTTTGATCCTGTATCTTTTGGACTTTCAGGGGTTTTCTTTGAATAAGAACAAACTTTCTGTTGAATTTACTTGGAACCAACATTTGAGACTTATTCATATTGAAAACATTCACAGGCGACAAATAAACTGTGGCCCAACTGATTTGTCTTTGTAGCATGCATTGGTGGTAAAGGAGAAAAATATTGGTTCCCACATTTTCTCCTTTTCATAATGTTTTTAAGAGCTTTATTGTTTGGCTGTAAACACATAATAGATAAATGGTTTATAAGTCTAGCAATAGCTTGTATGGTAATGGCTTAGTTTATTAACCGTTTACCACACAATCCTGAGTTTTAACGACCCTGTAAAAGAAGCCTTTTGAAAACATTGTGGAAAAAGGAGAAAATGCTGGTAACCAGCATTTTCTCCTTTTCCCAATATGTTTTCTATCCTATCAAATACAGAAATTGCCATTTAAGCAACATTTAATTTGTCGTCTGCAAAGGCTTCCAATTTGGTCTAGCCCAAAATTTTGTCGTTTGCTAAAGAGTTAAACTGTCATTATACAGTAACCATGGGAACAGATGTACCTGAAGCAGACACAGCGGACTTCATCATGCCAGGTAGCCAAGACAACAACCTGAACAAAAATGAGAAAAGCTCAACAAACTCAGAACTTGATTCGGAGGAGTCTATGATGGACGATGACCTTGAAGATGACCTTGACCAGACTCAAGAAGATCAGAGTAACCAATCACCACTGTTTCTCAATTTCACATGCACCGTGAAGAGCCGTTTGCAACAGTATAGTGTGTCATTGAGGAACATTGCAGCCTGTTTGAGTTAGTATCAAGTGTTTTTTTTTAAATTTGATTTTCATATTTCATTTATTTCCTCATGGGCTAATTTTAGACCTGCCAAAATTCTTTACAATTAATGAAAAAATAAGAAACATTGAAGGAAAGAGAAATACTCTTTTTTAATTGTATGTAAAATATTTTAAGCATTCTTGAAATTGCAGTCTTTAGGTCTTTTTTCCAGACTGAAAGTGCGTCAATTTCTCTTATATGCAGTGGTTGTTTCAAGATCAAATGAAACGTTTGATTCATGCTCTGGCAAAAGGTCATTTAACCCTTTACCACACAATCCCAACTTTTAACAACCCAGAAGATAAAAGCTTTTGAAAACATTGTGGGAAAAGGAGAAAATGCTGGTTACTAAGCATTTTCTCCTTTTCCCACAATGTTTTTGACCCTATCAAAGACAGATTTTGTTATTTTGGCCACCTTTAATTTGTCGTCAGCTAATGCTTTCAATTTGGACCAGTCTAAAATTTTGTCGCGTGGTAAAGAGTTAATGCAGCTCCCTGATGCATTATGCCAAGCAAGTCATCACATAACTATGAATCCATAGAATCCATTTTGTCTAACAACCAACTGGGTCCTGAGGTAGAATGGTCCTTGAACATGTAGAAAATTTACCAAAAGCAAAAAGTTTCGACCTAGGTCAGCCTGAGCGGACTGTGCAGGCTGACCTGAGTTGGTACTTTTTTGCAGATACATTAAACCCCCTTTTCATTAAGCATGGCTCATTCTTATTTTGGGTAAATTCTTCTTGGTTCACATTTTTCCAAGAGATTTGCCATAGTACAAGATATCTGCAGGTTGTAAAGGTGCCAATTGAGTCAAATTGCCCTCTTACCTTTCAGGTGAGTTGACATCAATACTGGAAAACTTGTCTGAGATTGACCTTGGTGATCTGAAAATAACCTTTGATCTCAACTGCTTGACTCTTCCGACTGATCTTGACACAGCATCACAAAGGAAACTGACATTTCATAGACAGACATCAATGGAGACAGCAAATGAGAGGACATCTTTTTCAAGCTCTGATTCAGTAGAAGTGATTGACAGGGCCAGTTCATCAAATTTGTATGTGTTGGTTGTTGTTTTTGTCCTTGCTTGTGTGTTTCAATCACTGTTTGCTTAACCCTTTACCACACAATCCTCAGTTTTAATGACCTTGAGGAAGCAGCTGTTTGAAAACACTGTAGGAAAAGGAGAAAATGCTTGTAACCAGCATTTTCTCCTTTTCCCACAATGTTTTCTACTCTAGCAAAGACACCTTCCATGATTTGAGCCAAATTTGAATTGTGGTGTGCAAATGTTTTCAATTTTGACAAGTATAGATTCTTGTGGGGTAAAAAGTTAAGATGAAAAATATGGGGTCATAGTTGGCCCCTGTATTGAAAGCAGTCATGATCAAAATTTTTTGAAAGCATATTGACAACTTCAGATTTACTTATCTCAGCAACTTATTTTTATCTCATACAGAATTAAAAATTGATTACTGCTTCTAGATACTTTGAATTTACTTCAGAAATGATTATTGTCAAGTGAGTCAAAATAATCCAGTGAAAAAGATTTAATTTTGTACTAGTAAATGGTATGTTTGTCAACAATCCACTTGGTCATGGTTCAGTGTGTGGGACATGGTATCATACTTGCAATCCTCATACTTGAAGTATTTGAAAGGTTAGTATTATGTTTGTAAATGAGGTTGTTTGCTTTTTTCCCAATAGAGAACTGAAAGGACATAAAGATCCTATCGGGCATCTACCCTCTGCACAGCAAGAGGCAGTAACAAAGTGTATGGAAGAGGTACAGTTTTCTATCAGTTCTTTTGAAAGTTACATAGAATTCATCTTAACTCTTTACCAAATGACAGAAGTTTAGACCTATCCAAATTAACCCTTTCCCAAACAAGCCCTGGTTTTCATGTGTCTGCAGTACAAGTCTTTTGAAAACACTGTGGGAAAAGGAGAAATTGCTCGTAATGAGCAATTTCTCCTTTTCTCACAGTGTTTTCTACCCTTTTAGAGAACTTTCTGCCATTTTCATCAAATTTAAAATTGTCGTCTGCAAACTCTTTGAATTTGGGAAAGGGTTAAAGCATTTGCAGGTAACAAAATAAATGTGACCCAAAAATTGAAATTTGTTTGGGGAATGGTAGAAAACATTGTGGAAACCAATAAACAGATTGCATATGAGCCATGCTCTGTGAAAAGGGGGTATAATGTATCTGCAAAAGATACTGACCCATGTCAGCCTGCACAATGGTCCTTGGACATGCAAAAAACGTTCACAAAGCAGAAGGTTTTGACCCATGTCAGCCTGGGCTGACTGTGCAAGCTGACATGGGTCAAAACCTTCTGCTATGTGAACATATTTTGCATGTCCAAGGACCATTCTACTTCATGATTTAGTTGGTTTTTAGACAAAATGGATTTTATGGATCCATAAATATGTGATGACTTGCTTGGTATAATGCATGATGGAGTTTCATTAAACTCCCTTTTCCCAGAGGGTCACTCATATTTAATTTGTCCCTATCCCTATCCAAGAAAACCCATATCACTGTCTAGGGTAAAGTAAACTTTTCTGTAGTAAGATTTTTGCCCAAGGTTTTGTCAGCGCAATCATTAACGGCGGCACAAAAGTTGTATTTGTACTGTAATATGGTTAGTAATTTTCTTGTATGCAGTGGTAAAAAATTCATAAAATTAATGCATTTCAGATACAATGGTTACTAAGGGATGAAATCGTCTCTAATCTTCGTCATATACCACCCATAGAAACAGATGCCCTTGACTATGTTTCTAAACACATCCAGTCCTCCACTGTAATGGGTAAAGCCAATGTTCATTTCAACAATGTGCCACTACAGTTTGTGTATGGAACAGACCAAAGCGCTGATAAATTTATGGAGGTAAGAACTATTCATAAGTATGTTTGTATATGCAATTATTTCAAGATATTATCATGGGAAACAAATTTACATTGAACTGCTGTATTGCTGTAGAAAAGATTGCTGTTCAGTAGAATTAGAATGGAAACATCAGATAAGTATCTTCTGCTTTTCCCATAAAGTTTTGAAAAGCCATCTTCCTCTAAGTTGGGAAAGAAAGCACATCATTGTGTGGTTAAGGGTTTGGGTTTAAGCCTTTAACTCTTTACCTAACAACAAAATTTTGGATAAGTCCAAATTGAAAGCTTTTGCAGACAATAAATTAAGTGTGGCTCAAATGATTGGATTTGTCTTGACAGATTAGAAAACATGGTTAGAAAAAGAGAAAATGCTGGCTACCATTTTCCCTTCATATTCTCAAAAGCCTTCTTTCCCAATGTCTGTAAAACCTGGGCTTGTTTGGTAAAGGGTTAATTAACAAAATACATTAGACTTGTCAAAATTGGCAGCATTATTCTGACAAGAAATCAATAGTTGCTCATATAATGAAATTTGTCTTTGAAAGGGTAGAATACATTGTAGTAAAGTGGAAAAATGCTGGTACCCAGTAACAGCAATGTTTTAACTCTTTACCACACAATCCTAAATTTAAATGACCCTAAGAAAGAAGCCTTTTGAGAACATAGTGGGAAGAGGAGAAAATGCTGGTAACCAGAGTTTTCACCTTTTTCCGCATTGTTTTCTACCTTCCCAAAACAAATATCAATTTTTGAGTCACATTTATTTTGTCATCTACAAATGCTTTCAATTTGGACAAGTCCAAAATTTTGTCACTTGGTAAATGGTTAATGCATAATATAAAGAACATGCTATTTTTTCTACAATGTTTTGAATGTGATCTGTGGCATGATACAAAATAGGTACCCAGCAGGTGATGGGTTAAAAATGTTTCACAGTGGTTAGGTCATATCTTTGCTATCAGTGCACTTATCTGTGTATACTTGGTGTTTGTTTAGCAGTACAATGCATTATGAAGTTACTGGCTTCTTTCTTAATTCTTTACCAAACGACAAAATTTTAGACTGGTCCAAATTGAAAGCAGTTTCAGACAACAATTAGGTCAAATGATGATTTCCGTCTTTGATAGGGTAGAAAACATTGTGGGAAAAGGAGAAAATGCTGGTTACCAGCATTTTCTCCTTTTCCCACAATGTTTTTTGACGGCCTCTTCGTTAGGGTTGTAAAAACTTGGAATTGTATGGTAAAGGGTTAATTCTTTAGCTGAGCCCGGTAGCGTAGTTGGTAGCGTACAGGACTTGAGAACATGGGGGTTGCTGGTTAGAATTTCCTGCTCAGTAGATTTCTTTGCAAGGATTCATTTCTCTCTCACAACTGATCATTGTTTCAACGAGGTTATTTTGAAATTAACCAGTGGCTTAGGAAGAATATTATGGTTACAGAAACTCCAGGAAAGAGTAGATAGGTGCACTGGCGGCCGCAATACTTTGGAAATAATGTTGAAAACGTTGTTAAACACCATACAATCTATCAATTAATTCTTAACTCTTTACCAGACGATAAAATTGAAGACTTGCCTAAATTGAAAGCATTTGCAGGCCACAAATTAGATTGACTCAAATGATTGGGTCTGTCTTTATTAGGTAAGAAAACATTATTGGAAAAGGAGACAATGCTGGTTACAGGCATTTTCCAATTTTTCCACATTGTTTTCAGGGTCGTTAAAACTCAGGATTGTGTGGTAAAGGGTTGACTCTTTACTAGAAGCCTTGCCCAAATTGTGAGTATTATTAAGACACCAAATTGAATGTAGTTTAAGATATGAAATTTCGTCTTCCAAAAATTGTGGGAAAAGGAGAAAATTCTATATTCCAGCATTTTCTCCTTTTCTCACAATTTTGTCAAAGGCTTCATTCCTCAAGAGGACATTAAAATCAGGGATTGTTTGGTAAAGGCTTAACTAAACATTGAGACATAAAAAAATAATTTCTGTCCCAAAGATTGTTGTAACATTATAGGCAGAACTTTGTTCTAGCTGGAATTTGATCATGAATTGTCTTATTATGTGGTCTTTTTTACTACAAACTTGGTCAAATTATTTCGGCCATGTCATCATGATTGCTTATATATTCATGTGTTTCCTGGTTTTCATGGCACTGGGCTGAGGCTTTGAGATGTCTTGCCGTAGAGCCCTCCTGCAAAAAAGATAAGACCTTAGACGTGGATCAAACATTGCACTCTTTGATTGCTAATCATATATCTTAACCACTGAGTCATTCAGGACTCCTGTCTACAAACTTGGAAGCATAGGAGTGTCCTTTGGTAAGGCTCAACAAAGCTGTAGCATAGTTCTTGTAAAATGTATATATGAATAAATAAGTTGTTTTTACATGATATGACGGGGAAAATCTGAAAAGTAGGGTATAACACCTCAAAAATGAACAACTAACTAAAAAGCTATGACTTTAATTTATAATTTCGTTATTTCTCCATTCAAATAGGAAATTTTGACAAATAATTGTACTATAATTCTTTTAGTGTTGTCTGATTGGCTAAAAGGTTTTCTCTCAGCCAATCAGATTGTTTATTCTGAATCTTGGAATCAGAACTGAAGTTAAGATGGTTAGTAGATATGGCCCCTTATTGCAGAATATAACTGAGATATAAGATTTGATTTTGTGGTTTTATGCAGGAGTTCCAGGTGATGAACTTACAGAACTATCAGTTGGTAAAAGAAGAGGATTGGTACTACTTAGCTAGGAAGAGAATAACTACTCACAGTTATGTAAATGCCCTGGCTCTTAGCTCAGAGCTTTCAAAGCTAAGTCATGGTAATGGACAAGTGATACCGGTACCAGGAACTATGTTATCACCTAGAGATAAAATTTATACGCCAAGTGTTAGATCAGACTTAGGGGAAATGTCAGATTTTAAGTCCATGAAAGCTCTTTCACCTCTTGTTACAAGTGCAAAAGATAAAGTATTTGATATTGGCTTTGAAAGTATCGGTCGGTCCAGTCCTCTAACAGTGAAATCTGACCAACCAGATCAGAAGAGGCACAGTCGAGAGTCAAGTCTAGGTACAGATAAAAAAGTGACTCTAAGCACTAACAATATGAGTTTAGAGGATTTCAAATTGAGTTTGATTAATCGTCGGAGGAGTAAAGAGCTAGAGTTGAAAATGGTGAAAGGTCCTGAACTGGTAGCTAATGCAGAGAGAACTAAAAATAAAGAACCTGGTGACTGTGATGACTTGGTGGATAAGAATTCTCCCAAAACATTTGAAAATGATGAAAAGGTTTTGAATGTAGGATATGAGATCACAGAGATGAATGAACAATCAGAAATTGCTGCCAGAGGCTTGAAAGACGAGAAGGACAGAGAAAATGACACAGAAAAAGAAAATAAGACTGAAAACGAGAGTGAAATTGTAAGTTTAGATGAAGATGGGAAAGGTCTCATCAACCCAGTTACACCCGATTCTGAAGCATCATGTCAGTTTAAAGAATTTCCACAGGTAACTTCCACTGAAGACAAGTTAGATTTAGGCAACAAGGTAATAGATTCTACACCCACAGCAAGACCAGGAGAACCTGGACAGAAGAAAATGCTTAAGAAACGAGTCTCATTGGATTCACCAGAATCTTTGCAAGATGAAGCAATGAGACATTTCTCTGCAGGTGGTTCAAGTCCATTCAGCCAGACAGGGCCATTAGCAATGAATTTTGGTGTAAGTTCTTTGCCAAGTACACCAAGTCAGATAACTTCATCTGCTATCTCGCCACTGGTAACTGATATCTCAATACAATTAACTAAAACTGATGGAAGATGTGAACCTTTCCAAACATCACCAGAAAGAGATTTACAATCTGAAACACACTTTGTTGATGATGATTATAGTGGATCATTGAAACGGTGTTCAAGTTTTGCAGGATTCAGATCAAAGGAATCGTGTGAAGCAGTCAAAGCAGAAGATGTGTCTGTAAGTCAAACACAGTCCCCTGTGAAGCCAACAGGTCCTATTTCACATATCACTGGTAGATACAGACATTTTTCTGCACCATTATCAGGGCATGGAAACCCAAAGAGCAGGGTATCAGCATTACCACAAACACCCTCGTATGATTCTTCAAGGTGCAGTTTTACTGAGGATGGGACTTGTAAGTTAGAAGCTGTTCATTAACCCTTTACCAAAGGACAAAATTTTTAGATTTGTCCTAATTGGAAGCATTTGCAGACGATAAATTGTGACTCAAATGATAAGTTTTGTCTGTGATAGGGTAGAAAACATTGTGGGGGGAAAAGGAGAAAATGCTATTTTCTCCTTTTCCCACAATGTTTTCAAATGGTCTCTTTTTCAGGGTCATTGGAACTTGGGATTGTGTGATAAAGGGTCAACCTTTCATATTGTCATAGATAACTTTTGAAAATAGTATGTCAGAGGGAAGATTTTTTTTTCTAAATCATAGATTTCTTTTATTGTCATTATATTTCCACATGTATTATTAGGTATTTTGGTCCTTCCTGCTCAACTGAACAATGCCCATTTGACTCTTTCTTACAAAACAAATTTTCGACTCATCCAAATTCAAAACACCTGCAGATAACAAATCCAGAAGTGGTACAAACATACTTAAGTTCTCTGATAGGATAGAAGTTCTCTGATAGGATAGAAAACATTGTCAGAAAAGGAGACAATGCTGGTAACCACAATAAGATTTCTCCTACAGAGTCATTAAAAGTTGGGATTGTGTTGTAAAGAGTTAATTTCTTCAAAGATCTAAGGTTTATTTAGCCCTGTACTAGAGGACAAAGTTATGGACTGAATGTGGTTCAAATGATGGCACGTTTTTGGGATATATAGCATTGTGGGACCCTGTGTCCTCAGTGTCATCATCAAAACATGGGATAATTTGTTCAAGGGTGAAAGAGTTTTTTGCAGGATGATGTAAGGCCTTAAAATTGTGATATTTTGTCTATTTATAATTTTCATTATTAAGATGTTTTTATATATCCTTATTGGACAGTGTAGATCCAAGATCAGATTGCACAGCTTGATCTACACTGACTTAGAGTTAAAGCAACATTTGATATATCATCTGATAATGCTACGGATGTGATGTGTCTAAAAAAAAAGTTCATGGCACAAAATTAACAGTATTACATCAGAAAAAACAATCATTCTCTATCTCACTGATTCAAAAGTCATAGACTTGTGTTTTTTTTATCACTTTTTGTATTTCTAGCATATGATGGGGACATGAGTGAGATTGATGATGCAGCTACAGTTTACAGTGAGGCAGGTGTTGTGACGAGATTGATGCCAGCATTCTGGCTTATCATGCAGATTAACAGTGCAGCTGTAGACATACTTTACCAACATAGGTCAGTATAATTTATACTACTTCATCATCGTTTAACTCTTTACCACACAATCCCGACTTTTAATGACCCTGAGAAAGGAGCCTTTTGAAAACATTGTGGGAAAAGGAGAAAATGCTGGTAACCAGCATTTTCTCCTTTTTCCACAATGTTTTCTACCCTTCCCAAAACAAATTTCAATTTTTCAGTTACATTTGTTTTGTCGTCTGCAAATGCTTTCAATTTGGACCAGTCTAAAATTTTGTTGTTTGGTAAAAAGTTAACTTGCAATTGTCACTTCTGTGAAAGCATATTGGTGATGAACATAATACTTTCAAGTGTTTTATATCATTTTACCTATGTAAATCAAAAGTTTTCAAAAGTCTCCTGGAATTGGCCTGACTGTTTGTCAGTCTGACTGTCTGTCTTTCTATCTGCACATGCACATAGATGTTTTTTGTCAAAAAAAGCCCATCGGTTTTTCTATCATTGCATTGATCCCTCTGTATTAAAATATTTTTGTACACAATGAACATTGGCTTTAATCCCTTTACCAAACAATCCCAAGTTTCATAGCCCTCAAAGAAGAGGATTTTTGAAAACATTGTGGGAAAAGGAGATAATGATGGTAACCAGCATTTTCTCCTTTTCCCATAATGTTTCCCAACATTTCAAAAATAACTTTAAATTTTTGAGTTGCATGCTTTTAATTTGGACAAATCTGAAATTTTGTTGATTGTTAAAGAGTTAACAATTGTCTTCTTTATTAAAGCACTTAGTGGGGGTTTTAACTCTTTACCACACAGTCCTGAGTTTTAACAACCCTGAGAAAGTGGCCTTTTGAAAACATTGTGGTAACCAGCATTTTCTTCTTTTCCCACAATGTTATCTACCCTTTGAAAGATAAATCTTATGTTTTGAATGACATTTGATATGTCATCTGCAAATGCTTTCATTTGGACTCGTCTTTGTCGTGTAGTAAAGAGTTAAGTCACCTTTTGTGACAGTTCCAGTGGTTTCATTTTGTTGTATGCTAAGGGCAACATGAGGTATTATTGTGGACAGTGCAGATCATGATTAGACTGCACAGAAACTCTTGTAAATCTTGAGTCGACACTTAAAAACTTGTCCCTATCAAAGATTTTCATCAGCCGCTTTGTGAAGTTTATTTAACTAATGCTGCCTGAAACAGATGACATAGAAACATTGTTTGGAAAACAGACACTAATTAATGTACATTCCGTTAATATATCTGACAAATTGTTGTTACAAATGAGCAACTCATCATTTTGTCAACATGTTTTTAAAAATGATTTGCTGCAAGGTGTAAAAGTTATCTGCAGGAGTCAGTTTTGATTTTACATACATAAAAAACAAAATGTTGTTGAATGTTCTTCTCTACAGTGACCTTGGCATTGAAGGAGAGAGGTAAAATGATCTCTTCCAAATATTTACTACATCTATTCTCCATGTTCTAAGCTTGTTTTAATCTTCCCTGTCCATTTTCTCAACACTCACAATAGGCTCAAAATATTTTCCTGTTCCTATTTGCACCATTTGTGTATGTCTCACTCCAAATTCATTGGGAGATGACATATTGTTTTCATTAAAGTTGTCTGTTCATTTGTCCATCCATCATCAGTCTGTCTTTCACATTTTTGACTTCTCTCCTTATCCCGTGAATTTTTTGTCAGATTTTAAAAATGTTTTGCACTTGTTCAGACATCAGGCAGAATCTAGGTTTCCCATATGGTGCATGGATAATTTTGCCAATGAAAGATTCAGCCTAGGACAGTTTATTTTGTAGGACAATTTGGCCATATCAGTATTTACCAGATCAATATTTAACAGGTTTTTTTTTTTGCTACAAAAATTAGGTTGCAAATTAAGATGATTAATCTTGTTTTCCAGGAATTAAGTTAATAAAAATCACAAATTTTTAACTTCTTGCCAGAGTTTTGGCTAGCTTGGATTTCTAGAGATTTAACTAATAAAAATAAAGTGAATAATAGTACTCTTATGATAAGTCAACAAATTACAGATATCAGAAATAAAACTGACAAATAAACCTGAAAAAACATTAAACTGTCCTTTTAAGTTAGCCAGCATATTCATATTGTCAAATTCTAAGTTCCAACATATTTTGCTTGCAAAATTTTTTAACCCTTTACTGCACAGTGACGCCTTTTGATGCCCCAGGGAAAGAAGCCTTTTGAAAACATTGTGGGAAAAGGAGAAAATGCTGGTAACCAGCATTTTCTCCTTTTCCCACAATGTTTTCTACCCTATCAAAGAAAAGTTGCACCAATTGAGCCACTTTGAAAGTGTCGTCTGCAAATGCTTTCAATTTGGATAAGGGTAAAATTTTGTCGTCTGGTAATGGGTTAAGGAAAAATTTTATGAGTCTGAACTAGCCTGGGCCAGATCACATGTGCCAAATTGTCTGTTCACAAAATTGTCCCTTCATTTAGCACATACCAGTCTTCAATGAGATATTTCATGGGACAGTTTTATTCATTTTCACCTCAACTATGTTGCTCTTCTTTCAATATGCAAGCATAATGCACAGTATCACCTGATTATTTTCAGACTGATTTTCTTACAGACAAACCCAGTCCTTTATTTCATTACCTCCTAAATAAATTTAAAGCAGATTATGTACTTTTAAAACAACTTTTTAAAAATAATTATTGGATAATCAACATGGACTAAGGCCAGAAACATGAATACAGTCTGTCACAGAAAGTGGTGAATACTTTATCTTTATGCCCTCCCTTACCCCCCCCCCCCCCCCCCCCCCCCATTTCCTGAAAAAGAGAACATGGTTGTGATGAGTAATTTCATATTTATGAAATATCAAGTTTGATGTCTACGCAATGAAATGATATCTAAATTTCATCTTAAAGTATGTGTTCTGGATATTATCAGGTTCAGTTTTGTAATCACATTTTTTTTTCTTTCTGTCTCAACTTAATTATTTTAACCATTTATCAAACAAATCCATTTTTTAAAGACCGTGATAAAAAAGTCTTTAATACATTATTAAAAAAGAAGAAAATGGCAGAAACCAGTATTTTCTTGTTCGCCCACAATGATTTCCATCTTTTCAAAAACAAATCCTAGGAGATGAACCATACTGAATTTGTTGCCTGTAAATGCTTTCAATATGGACCCGTTTAAAGAATCGTTGTTTGGCAAAAAGTTAAACAAATACACATACACTTATTTTAATATGGTTTAGCACAATTTATCAATCTTTTTTTTTTTTTTCTTTTTCTTTTAGTTTCTTTTGACTGCCTATAATGTCATAATTTTTCTGTTTAGAGACTTCATTATTTCAAATTCACATTTTATTAAGATGGAATATCTTACAAAAAATTAGATAGTGTAGATCCTTAACCCTTCACTAAACTATCCCATGGTTTAACCACCAGGAGAAAGAATTCCTTTGAAAACATTGTTGGAAAAGCTTCTTTTTCTACAATGCTTTGTACCCTTTCAAAGATGTTCCTAATCATTTGAGTGATATTAATTATTGATTTGTACTCTGCAGATATTTTCAGTTTGGATCAGTTTGAAACTTTGTCATCCATTGAAGAGTTCAAGTGAATACACAATATTTCCTGTAGATGGATGATATATTGTATGCATACGGATAATGGATTAACACATTATATAACAGGGAGACTGGGAAGGAGAGTAAAGAAGAAAAATTGGATCAGAGAAATTTGCTGACCCAAATGAAAGAACATGTGGAAAATACTTGCAGGAAAGTGAACCAGGTATGTGTATAGTGAAATTTCAGAAATTTTGAAATATCATTGTCACCACTCAGCAGAATGTAAAGTGGTTGAATGAACCATAATTAGTACTATTGGGAAGATATAAACTAGTTGAATACAATGTGATTTGTATCTTTCGTAGATGTAAGATGTTAATTGGTTGGATGAATTTTAATTTGCATGACTTGGAAGTTGTATACTGGTTAAAATAACTGTGCTTTGTACAATTGGGCACAATGTAGACTAGATAAATAGACTGTCGAATAAACTATAAACTGGTTGAATAAATTGTAATTGAAACCTCTGGGAAGATGTGAAGTGACTGAATAAACTAAATGAAACCATATGGAAGATGTAAAAAATGGTTGATTAAAATTGTAATTGGTATCACTGGAAAGATGTAAACTGGTTGAATGAAATGTAATTAGTACCACTGCAAGGGTGTAAAGTGGTCAAATAAACTGTAATATGTGTCACTGAGAGAGTGTAACCTGCTTGAATAAGCTGTAATGAGGGCCATTCCTTAAACTGGCAGCCTGTTATCGATTTTCGTATCAACAACAGGTAACACCCAATGCGTACAAGTCGAGTTTCTGCCCGGTTCGAGATTTCATGAGATAACGCGAGACTTGGAAATTTCAATTGTGATCTTATTTATGCACAGTAATAGACATTATCGAAAAAGATTAAATTCTTTACCGATTTTGATAAATTGATAACGGTCAGAAAAATCTTTGTCTATCGTGAAAATCTTAGCCAAAGATAGAATATTGCTCGGTGATTTTAAAACAAATTAAGGCATTCTGCTACGAGCTGTCTGATTGGTGGATTTGGTACATATGAAAACCAATAGCTGCCGTCGATAAATCGGGTGTTGCCTGTTGTCTATCGGACGGCTACGGGAGATACAACGAGTACCAGTTTAGGCCATTCCTGTAAATCAAATTATCTCCCTTGCCAGATGAAGACTAAAGGTAACCAAATAACAGATTGGCCCTTTTACCTGTATTCCTTTGTTTTTATCTTTGATTCCCTTGGGGATGTTGCGATAAAAATAATTCAATTTATGATTATATTTAAAGTCTCCATGTAAATTTAAAGCAATTCATGTTCTCAATCAACAGAGAAATGTATATATATGGATTTGTAAAACAGTCTAACCTGATTTAGCCAAGATATTATCTCAAAAACATATTTGTGTAGTGCAAGAAAATCAAGGATAAAATCCAAGTAATCTCCTTATCAGGACCAATGTAGTACTAGAGAGGAATCAGGGGAGATAACTGAAGAATGGCTCTCATTGGTGATACTAAGAGGGTGTAAACTGGTTGAATAAATTGTAATTGATACTACTGAGAGGGTGTAAACTGGTTGAATAAACTGTAATACATGGATCCGTGGAAATCAGTATTTGACCAATCAGGTCATTGGATTTATTTTGCCCAATGTGCATTGCTGTCTGCTATTTCGGCTCCCAAACAATCGACTATTAATGTTGGAGAAGTGCAATATTATGTGTGTTTACAACGCTTGAATTTCAGAAAAAAGTTTAAAAGATGTGCTCTGCAAATGTGTACAGCTTATGTGAGATATATGCAGAGGCTAAAGTTTGCATTATGATTATGATTGACAATGGGACATGAGCGGAGAGTTTCGATCAATGCTATATTACACAACAGGATTAAATATTTAAAAATGATGGAATTACCTTTTGAAAATCATGAAAACATTATGGGAAAAGGAGGAAATGCTGATTAAAAGCATTTTCTCCTTTTTCCACAATGCTTTCAAAAGGCTTCTTTCCCAGGGTGGTTGAAATTGTGTGGTAAAGGGTTAGATATTTCTTCTGTGTATCGCTTGTTACAGTTTTGGTATACATGTCCTGTAGCTGCATTTAAAAGTTAAAAAGTTTAAAAGATATGCTCTGCAAATGTGTACAGGTTATGTGAGATATATGCCGAGGCTAAAGTTTGCATTATGATTATGATTGACGATGGGACAGGAGCAGAGAGTTTTGATCAATGCTATATTACACAATGGATTAATTATTATTTTTTTTTTTTTCTCTGAAACTCTCTGAAAGAGACATAAAATGTTTTACGGTGGAAAACAAAGGTAAAATAATAAAATACTAATAAAAAGAAAGTACATTCACTAAAATATCTAACCTTGTTTAATAAAGTCTGCACATCCAAATAGAGGCACTTGTCATCAATGTTTCAGTTTGACCCTTTAACCCTTGGTACGTGAAGAATGCTGAATGTGTAGATACAGATCAGAGTGCAAAAAAAGTGCAGTTTATTCTTGGATTCAAACCATCTGCTACTTAAATTGAGCCCATTTATGTGGTGTATTCTTTACTGAAAGTACATGTAGATTTTAATTATGAAACAAAGTTTTGTACTGTACAGTTTTGGAAGTTCAGGTCAAAAGGCAACTTATGTTAATTTATCAGCTTTTGACTTAGCCACATTTAAGTGGATTAGCACATCTGCCATTTCAAAGGGTATGATGGTAAACTGTTAACTGATAGGATGTGTGTTTGATTCATTGCCACTGTAATCCACTCGACCACCTGTTGTCTTCAGTATATCATAAGATAAAACAAACTACTGTCAATGATGTTAACAAGTTTGTTAATTGACAGCACACTTTACACATTTTAAAATTGTCAGGCAACCATTTTCTCTTGACTTGAATTTGAAACATTTCTTAGACTTACACCTCTCTGTTGAATGAGACAATCAATAGATATTTCAAAATGCTTGTAATTTAGTGTAATTTATTATTAAATATGATGTTAAGACAACCTAACAAGCCTTATGAAAATACTAAGCACCTTTAATTCTATTATTCTTAGGCAAAACTCAGGTTATGGGGTGTTTCATTCTTTCTCATTGAAGTTCAAAGCTTTGCTGGCTTTGGTGTTATCTAGATTGTCCTTAGCCACTGAAATTCACACTTTTTGTACATATCCTTGCGTAAATTAGTTCAAGTATCCATAAATTTCTTAACGAGAATTCATCATGGGCAGAAACTTATGAAAAGGAATACTTTTCTGGAATTTAATTGATAGAAATAGTCATGACAGCATGATTTAAGAGGCCTTGCTGCTATACTCTATATAGATTTACTTCAGTTGTTTGGGAGCCCTTAGCGACAGTAACCAAGGAAGTTGGTTTATCTCATTGCCACGGATCCATGTATTGGTACTACTGAGAGGATTTAAACTGGCTAAATAAACTATAATTGGTACTACTGAGAGGGTGTAAACTGGTTGAATAAACTGTAATATGTATCAGAGAGAGAATGTAAACTGCTTGAATAAATTGTAATTGGTGCCATTAAGAGGGTGTAAACTGGTTGAATGATCAGTAATTTTTACTACTGTCTATCTTCAGCAATTACTTCTCAATAACCTGTTTGAAACGAGAATGTGTCATGCCCTGTTGGTAGATGCGGCTGATGAGGATGTATCCTGGACCATTGATAAAGGTCCCAAATACAGACAGAGATCTGGCACAAATATCAGTAGTAAGTACCTATAGACATGAGCCATCTCAGTGATGCATTATACCAAGCAGGTCATAATATAATCACAGATACAAAAAATCCATCTTGTCTAACAACCCGATGAATCATGAGGTAGGATGGTCCAGGTACATGTAGAAGTTTTATCAAAAGCAAAAAATTGTGACCCAGGTCAGCTTGTGCAGAGTGTGCAAGATGACATGGGTCGATATTTTCTACAAATGCATTAACCCTCCTTTTCACAGAGCATGGCTCATGTACATGTATATAACTCTAAAGTGTACAAAGGACAACTTACAAGACATTATTATTTTCAGGTTTTCAAATTTGTTTCCCATTTCTTTTGTCATGAAGAATAGTACTTAAATCAAAGTCAGTTAAAAATTTTTCTCCTTTTTTTTTTTAGGTTCTGAGAATGATGACGATGATGATGATGAAATGTTTGAACAAAAGTACTTAGCAGCTGCAATGGACCTTGATCCAGGCCATTTTGACTGTCCTTGTGTTTGGAAACATGTATTTTACATCCATCCAGGCCTTAAAAGGGGAGCAGGAAGAGGATCTGTCATGTCAGTAGGTATGTGTCTGGCTGCCCTGTATTTGGTGATGACTGAAATTCCTGTTGATCAAGCAGAAGCTTTTGATTTTCAGTCATGGCTTGACTATGCCAAATGCTGAAAAACACTGGTAGAAAGAGTCATTTGGAGCTCAGACTATTGAGGGGTCCATCAGTCCTCAAAGGTTTAGGTGTTCAATTTCATTGATTCTGGATTTAATTCCCATGGTGATGCTGGGTAACACTTCACCAGACAATCCTGAGTTTTAAAGACCCATAGAAAGAAAGCATTTGAGAAAATTGTGGGAAAAGGAGAAAATGCTGGTAATCACCATTTTCTCCTTTCTAACCGTCCTTAGGCAAATCACATTATTTGAATAAAATCAAATTTGTTGTCTGCATATGCTTTCATTTTGGACAGGTCTAAACTTTTGTTGTTTGGTAAAGAGTTAAGGCACTGAAGGGCCCTGGCCTAGGACTAATGAAACCAGTGATGCCCTTAACTCTTTACCAAATGACAAAAATGTAGACTTGTCCAAATTGAAAGCATTTGCAGACGACAATTTAAATGTTACTCAATTGATGGAAATTGTCATTGATAGGGTAGAAAACATTGTGGGAAAAGGAGAAAATGCTGGTTACCAGCATTTTCTCCTTTTCCCACAATGTTTTCCAAAGGCCTCTTTCTCTGGGTCGTTAAAAGTCAGGATTGTGTGGTAAAGGGTTAAATACCATAAGTGGGCTGTTTTTGTTGTCTAACTTGAATATTGTTAAAAGTGGCATTATTCAAAATTAAAACACACAAACTAAAGAAAAAGGGCTCTTTGGTTGGCATTTTGACTGTTGGGCCATTGGCAGGATAACCCGATTAGTTGCAAGGGCTGACTGATAAGTTGAGAGCCTTGTATTGAAGAAATTTAGCAGGGATGTTGTTTTGCAGCCCTACTATTCCCTGGCTATCTAAGACTGTTTACCCAAAGACTAGTGTCATTTGGTCAGTTTATGTTGAAGAGGTAGCTCTCTAAAGTAATTGAGGCAAGTGACTCAGTAAAGGTGTGATGTTCGACCAGGACTGTGCCCCTGTTCACAAGTCTGTCATTGCCAAAGTTGCCATTAACAATTGTGGCTTTGAACTGATAAAGCATCAGTCTTATTCACCTGATCTGGCTCAATCAGACTTTTATCTACATGTATTTCCAAAATTGAAAAAGGCCATTTCCAGACATGAAGTTATTGATATAATTGTATCATAATTTGCATGGAAAGAATGAATTGTAAGGTATTGAATCACCATAAATACTAGTATTTCTTTTCTTTTACTTTTAGGAATGAAGGCATTGCGGACAGCCTTAACTCCATTCTCAGTTAAAAACAGAAATAATATGTTTGTGATTAGAGAAAATGATGTTCATGTCTTCTATTTACGGTATGATTATGAAACTTATCATTTCTTTCTTGTATATTTCTATGTGGTTTATACTCATAGAGGAATAAGAAATACTGTATCTTTTAACTCTTTACCATCTGGGACTTTAGCTCTTTACCAAATGACAGAATTTTAGACCACTCCAAATTGAAAGCTTTTGCAGACGACAAAATAAATGTGACTCAAAATTTTAAATTTCTTATGGGAAGAGTAGAAAACATTGTGGGAAAAGGAGAAAATGCTGGTTACCAGCATTTTCTCCTTTTCCCACAATGTTTTAAAAGTCTTCTTCCTCAGGGTCGTTAAAAGTTGGGATTGTGTGGTAAAGGGTTAATCACCCTGAGGAAGAAGACTTTTGAAAACTGCGTGAAAAGTAGAAAGTGTTTGTATCAAGCATTTTGTTCTCTTCCCACACTTTTTTGTGCTCTATCAAAGATAAATCCTATCAATTGAGCCACATACAGTTTATTGTCTGCAAATACTTTCAATTTGGACATGTCTAAAATTTTGTTGTTTGGAAAAGAGTTAATATTCTTTAGTGTCTTGTCTTATTAACCCTTTATCACACAATGCCAACTTTTAACGACCCTAAGGAAGAAGCCTTTTGAAAACAATGTGGAAAAAGGAGAAAATGCTGGTAACCAACATTTTCTCCTTTTCCCACAATGTTTTCTACCCTATCAGAGAAAAATTGCCTCATTTGGGCCACATTAAAATTGTCGTCTGCAAATGCTTTCAATTTGGACTGGTCTAAATGTTTTTCATTAGGTAAAGGGTTAAATGTAAAGCATTTTAGCTCCTGAGCAGATGACTTTTGAAAGGAGTACATATTATAAAGAAAACAATGTCTTATGATGAACAGTAACTCCGTTTGTCACAATTCTTATATGGGACGTCATTAAAGATTTGCTGTTTCTTACAGGAAAACATGTGAAATCGATAAAAGTTTGAAAAATTGTTGTATGAGAACCTTTAGCAGATAATTATCTCTTTTACCAAACAACAAGATTTTACACTTGCCCAAATTCAAAGCTGTTTAGATGACAAATTAAATATGACTTGTTTAATAAAACTTGACTCTATAATTGTAGAAAACAATGTGAGAAAAGGAGAAAATGCAGGTTAGCAGCAATTTCTCTTTTACCCACAAAGTTTTCAAAAGGCTTCTTCCCTTAAAACTCGGGATTATGTGGTAAAGGGTTATACAGATCAAGTGACTTATTTTCGTTTGTAGATTGAAAGAAATACATGCCAGCTCAGCACGGCCAGGAATCCCTCCCAATGAAAGCTCAGGTCTGAAGGAAATTTTATTTTTTAGTATTAACTCTTTACCAAAAGTTTACACTTGTCTAAATTGAGAGCATTTACAGACAACAAATGTGACTGAAAAAATTGAAATTATTTTTGGAAGGTTAGTAAACATTTAGGGAAAAGGACAAATGCTAGTTACCAGGCATTCTTTCTCAGAGTCCAATAAAGTTTGGTTTGTGTTGTAAAGGGCTTAACCAACCCATGGTATGCATAATGGAATTTTAACTTTTTTTTTCTTTTAAATAGTCAAGAACCATTCCATTCTTAGACTACTTAAATAACAGTCTGTATTTAACCCTTTCCCAAACAAGCCCTGGTTTTCACGTGTCTGCAGTACAAGTCTTATAAAAACACTGTGGGAAAAGGAGAAATTGCTCGTAACGAGCAATTTCTCCTTTCCCACAGTGTTTTCTACCCTTTTGCAGAACTTTCTGTCATTTTCATCAAATTCAAAATTGTCGTCTGCAAACTCTTTCAATTTGGACCAGTCTAAATTTTATCATTTGGGAAAGGGTTAAGTTTATAAGGTCCAGTATTTCTTACTCTTGTATGATATTTCTCTCTACAAACCTATTGTAAGTAGCAGACAGACTGATGTTTCGGAAATCAGTAATCTCTAAATACATTTATAAGGTATTTCAATAACTTGAGTTTATGCCAGATTCACTCTCGGTGTCTGGAGGGCTTAAGCAGGATGCTGGAGACACACTGATGACGCCAGACCGAGATCCTGATACACTGTCTCTGTGCTCGACAAGTAGTGCACTTTCTCAATCACAACAAGGGAAACCAAGCCAGGATAGTGTGGAAATGCATGTGCATGGAATTGAAGAAGCAGGTCTGTCAACTACTTTTAATTCTCTACCACAGAATCCAGAGTTTTAATGACCATGTAAACCGAAGCTTTTAAAAACATTCTGGGAAAAGGAGAAAATGCTGGTAACTAGCATTTTCTCCTTTTTCCATGATGTTTTCTAACTTATTAAAGACAAATTCCATCTTTTGGACAAATTTAAAATTTTGTCGTTTGGTAGAGTTAAATACTGTGACATGCAACTGATGTAGGTCACTGGACATATAGCATGTTACTTATTTGGAAACAGAAAAAAAAACTGGACAGCGAGCTGGTTCTTAGCAATTCTATACAGATTATCAATCCCTGCTCAAATTCGGAAAGCTCTTTAAAAAAAAGCGATTGCGTGGTATAAATTGAGGATGTGTCCTATTATGACAGAAATGCATCCACATTTGTTACAGGTTTATCTTTCAAATTAACCCATAACCCTTTACCAAGTTTTAATGACCCAAGGGAGGAATGCTTTTTGAAAACATTGTGGGAAAAGGAGAAAATGCTGGTAACCAGCATTTCTCCTATTCCCACAATGTTTTTTTACCATTCCAACAGACATTTCAATTTTTAAGTAAAATTTATTTTGTCCTCTGCGAGTGCTGTCAGTTTGGATAATCCTAAAATTTTGTCATTTGGTAAAGAGTTCAAGTGCTAAATAAATAGAATGACCAACCCTGACCATTCTCAGCCAGCACTAAAGAGCATCTATATTTCAAAGGTTGTGTCCTATTATGACAGAAATGCATCCACATTTGTTACAGGTTTATCTTTCAAATTAACCCATAACCCTTTACCGAGTTTTAATGACCCAAGGGAGGAATGCTTTTTTAAAACATTGTGGGAAAAGGAGAAAATGCTGGTAACCAGCGTTTTCTCCTTTTCCCACAATGTTTTTTTACCATTCCAAAAGACATTTCAAGTTTTAAGTAAAATTTATTTTACCCTCTGTGAGTGCTGTCAGTTTGGATAATCCTAAAATTTTGTCATTTGGTAAAGAGTTCAAGTGCTTAATAAATAGAATGACCAACCCTGACCATTCTCAGCCAGCACTAAAGGGCATCTATATTTCAGTTTCCAAGGGGTTTTTTTTTTTTTGGTCAAAATATCTGAAAGAAGTGGACAGTGTAGATCCAAGATCAGACTGCGCATTCTGTGCAGTCTGATCTTGATCTAGACTGCTTGCATTAGCAATTAAATGTGAGTTCAGCACTACAGAGGTTAATTGTGTAATTGTTTGGTTGATGATGCAGGGAGTCAGATCAAGGAAGAGCTGGTAGATATGTTGCAGAAGAAGTTGGATGAAGCAGCTCTGGACAAAGTTGTAGAAATGTTACGCCGAAATCCACTCTGCCAGCTGGAAAAAGATGATGTTCAAGTAATACATTTTTACTGTCTTGCTAATTCTTTATTCAGCAACCGTTTTAGTCCTTTACCACTTGAGAAGCCCGGCTGGGTAGCTCAGTGATTAGCATATCAGACTCGTGACCTGGAGGTTGCGGGTTTGATACCTGGTTGAGACTGACTTTCTTTCCAGTGATGATATGCCTGTAACCTATGATGCACTTGTGAAAAGTAGTAAATGGCTTGGAAAGAAAGTTGTGTCAGTACTGGTTGAGAAAGCCTGGAAACACATGTGTAGGTGCACTGACTGGCATGATGTGACCTAAGCTGTTAAAACGGCATCAGTCTCCAATATATGCCACAGGACAAAATTTTAGATTTTCCCAAATAGAAAGCATCTTAATTAACAATTAGCATGTTGATGAAATGTTTGGATTTTTCTATGAAAGGTTAGAAAACATTTTGGGAAAAGGAGAAAATGCTGGTTACCAGCATTTTCTCCTTTTCCAATAATGTTTTCAAAAGGCTTCTTCCTCAGGGTCGTTAAAACTCCCTGTCATTATGTGGTAAAGGGTTAAATAAAACTGTATTTTGAAATTGAAAGACTTGTTATGTGATTGGGCAAGGTATTTTTTATAGTGTTTTCTATAAGACAGGAATTGCACAAAGCTGATGTTACCAGTGTTATAAACTTCAAAGCCCGAGCTCTGGGTCGGTATTCACCAACCATTCTTAAGAACGTTCATTGTCTTCTTCTCTAGAATTTTCTACATCTGAAAGTTACACAAATTCTGATTGGCTAATCCATTTGGTTTAGCCAATCAGGAGTTGTGTTACTTTCAAATGTAGAAAATCTTGGAGAATAAGACTAAGAATATTCTTAAGAATGGTTGGTGAATACGGTCCCTGATACTGGCCAATAACTTGGAAATAAACTTTGATTTATAATTTACAAGCATCTGTTCAAAGTTGCTAGATGCATTAATTTTTTTGTTCATATAATGTTTTAACTCTTTACCAAACAACAAAATTTCAGACTTGTCCAAATTGAAAGCATTTGCAGACGACAATCTAAGTGTTGCTCAAATGATGAGATTTGGCCCGGATAGGGTAGAAAACATTGCTGGAAAAGTAGAAAAGGCTGGTTACCATTATTTTCTCCTTTTCCCACAATGATTTTAAAAGGCTTCTTCCTCAGGGTCGTTAAAACTCGAGATTGTGTGGTAAAGGGTTAAACAGCAAACACCATTATAGATCTAATCAGGGCATACTAGTATTATTTATGAATCATTTTTTATTTCAGTTTATACAGAAACCAGGTTCAGACCCCACTGCTTCCCTTCATTTGACATTGTCTAACAAGGCTAGCCCACATATGGCAGCTCTCATGTTTTACCTACGGCAGAATTTACTGCAGTTCCTGAACACACCGAAATACAAAACATCTAATGTGGAACATCATTTCGTGGTACGTCTCAGACCGCTTTATTACACTATGGTGATGATAACTTGTTTTAGTATAAGTAGTATAATTTAGTGAGTTGCTTAACCCTTTACCGCACAATTCCAAGTTTTAACAATCCAGGCAGAGAATGCTTTCGAAAACATTGTGGGAAAAGGAGAAAATACTGATAGCCAGCATTTTCTCCTTTTTCCACAATGTTTTCTACCCTTCAGAGACAAATCCTATCATTTGAGCCACATTTAATTTGTCATCTGCAAAGGCTTTCAATTAGATTTTTGTGAACTTTATCTAGATAAATTTTGTGCATATAGCACCAATCAATCTTAAAAATATTGTGACAAATATAGGAATTGCACAGAGGGTGTTTATATGTATTTATTAATCCTTTACCACTCAATTCCAAATTTTAACAACCCTCAGAAAGAAGTCTTTTGAAAACATTGTGGGCAAAGGAGGAAATGCTGGTTAGGAGCACTTTTTCTTTCGCCCAAGATATTTCTACACTATCAAAGCCAAGTTCCATCATTTGAGCCAAATTTAAATTTTCATCTGCAAATGCTTCCAATTTGGACAAGTCTACATTTTTTGGTTTGTGCTAAAGACTTTAAACCTCAGTCATGCTGAATATCCATATTTCATAGAGATGCCCTCAGTTCCATCTTCTGTGAAATTGCTATACTCATTTGCCTCACCAATGAGTGTCGCTTGTTGCTTTTGATAAAAAAATAAAATGAAATTTATGGGGGATAAATTTCCAAACAAAGAATTTGTTTGAATTTTTTTATGAATGTTATTCTAACAGTTGCAGTTTACTTATGTAAGCATTTATTGGTGTTGCTGATACTAGATTTGTAGGCTTGGACTCTGCAGTACCTTGCTCAAACACATTTTTTCATGCCCACACTGCCCTCATGGACCTAAGAAGGATTTCCAGATTATTGATAAATTCCATGAACCCATTACCACACAATTCAAAGTTTCAACAACCCTTGGAAAGACAACCTTTTAAAACATTGTAGATAAAGGAGCAAAATGCTGATAACCAGCATTTTCTCCTCTTCCCAGCATATTTCTACCTTGTCAGAGACAAATCATTTGAGCCAAATTTAATTTGTTGTCTGCAAATACTCCCAGAATGGAGAAGTCTAACAGTTTGTCGTCTCCTAAAAGGTTAATCACTGAATCATGTAGGACTAGCACATACACCTTTTTGGGTGAAGAAAAAAAATGGCAAAAGAAAACAACAACAACAATAATTTTGAAAAAGAAAAAACCCTAATACTTTACAGATCAAATATTTCAGTTCAGTGCAAACATTTTTTCTATTGTCACTGTTTTATTCCAGGATGTTTATGATGGTAAACTCTCATCCATCCCTGCAGACCAAGTCTTTCTGTACATACCTAAACATCTGAGGAAAAATGGTAAAGTAGCTTGCCTATCTATATGATATTTTTTTTAAGTTTGTCTTTTGAGATTAGCTTACTCATTTAATGCATTACCCCCCCTCCAGATGACTTTTACAGTCATACAGCAGACCATTCCTTTATTGGAAAAAAAATTCAGAAAGAGAAGGTGCTATTGGTAAGCTTTTATCCTTATTGTAGAACAGAATAGAAATATTGGTTATTACAGGCAGTGCTCCTTTTCCATGATGCTTTCAATTAACGCTCTGCTTCAAGAACATAAAGTGTTATTTTCTTGTTGATGGTTAGGGGCTGCAAAATAAACTTGAATAGCACAACACTGAGAAGTTGGTTTATAGTAAATCTGCTTCCCAATTACTTCATTGACAAATAGGTTGTTATTGTTTTTGTGTTTACAGACAAGTAGTTGGTTTGTGATTGTTTATTTTTAACTCTTTACCACACAATCCCGACTTTTAATGACCCTGTGAAAGAAGTCTTTTAAAAACATTGTGGGAAAAGGAGAAAATGCTGGTAACCAGCATTTTCTCCTTTTCCCACAATGTTTTCTACCCTTCCCAAAACAAATTTCAATTTTTCAATCAGATTTATTTTGTCGTCTGCAAATGCTTTCAGTTTGGACCAGTCTAAAATTTTGTCGTTTGGTAAAGAGTTAAATGTTCATGTAGGCTAATATCAATGATTTTCTGCACTGAAGATCACTTAACCTTTTTCTGTACAACCAGAGTTTTTATGATTCCACCAATCCCAAAGTTCTACTCACATTTTATTTATCATCTGTAGATGCTTTAAGTTTGGATGGGTCTATATTCGTTTGATTAAGGGTTATGTATTCATTTCAAAACAAATTATTTTATGTTATTAAGTAGCATTTTCACATGCATTAAGCGACACAGAAAAAAAATCCAGTTTAATCCTACATTATTCTTTCCAGGTATTGCCTGTGTAAGTGTGTGTTTAGTGGATGGTCTTGGGAATCAGGTAAAGCTGCTACCTTGTTCCAAGCCATCTGGAAATGCCTATATGGAAATAGAAAATGAACAGGATTTGGAATCCTTCATTGTAACGCAGGAGTATACCATGAAGCCAGGGACAAAGAGACCAGGTATTTATTCTATTGGTTTAACACATTACCAAATGAAAAAACTTGGACACGTCTAAAGTGGAAGAATTTGCAGACGACAAATTGAAAGCAGCTCACTAGACGAAAATTGTCTATGAAAAGGGTAGAAACAATTTTTGGAAAAGGAGACAATGCTGGTTACCTTTTTCCACAATGTTTTTCAAAGCCTCCTATCTCAAGGGTGTTAAGCTCAAGATTGTATGGCAAAGGGTTAACATTGACATGTGAACAAATAAATTGAACAGCTTCAGACCTATCGGAAAATCTCAAAATGAAAGACAGTATAGATCCAAGATCAGACTGCACTTACTGAGTGGTCTAATCTTGAAGTAAACTGGCTACAGAGGCACCAGATGTTGCCCACATCATGTAAAAAGTAAATACAGTCAGTCAGTGATGCATTTAACCCTTTATCACATAATCACAACTTTTAGCGACCCCGAGAAAGAAGTCTTTTGAAAACATTGTGAGAAAAAGAGAAAATGCTGGTAACCAGCATTTTCTCCTTTTCCCACAATGTTTTCTACCCGATCAAAGACAAGTTCCACAATTTGAGTCACATATAAATTGTCGTCTGCAAATGCTTTCAATTTGGACATGTCTGCATTTTTGTCGTTTGGTAAAGAGTTAAGTCTTTATCTTAAGCAAAATTTTAAGGCTGGTCCAAATTGAAAGCATATGCAGTGGACATACTAAATGTTACTCAAAAGGAAGTTTTTTTTTTTTTTGTTTTTGAATGGCTAGAAAACATCATGGAAAAGGAGAAGATGCTCATTAAAAGCATTTACTCCTTTTCATACAATGTTTTCAGAGGCTTTTTCCAATAGGCTCATTGAAACTTATGAATGTGTGGTAAAGAATTGATTTATTACCTCCTGAAACAGAATCACTGCAGTCTTTAAAATATTCCAGTAAAATATGGGTAATCAACATAAACCTTGGCTTGATGCATAATGTTACGGGAGATCACTCCTTCCTTACAGCATAGTTTCTTCCCATATAGAATCAATACCTGATAACTGAATTAGGGAGAATTCTCTTTAGCTCAATGGTTATTGTACTGGTCTTTTAAACCTCAATAAACAAGGAACTTTGCCGTGCAGGTTCGAATCCCAGCTGGAGCAGTTTATATTTGAGCTATGCATTTGTTGCAAACTTTCATATTCGTAAGATGGGGGCTCGTCCGGGGCCCGGGATTGGCCTTTGAGCCATTTGTTGTCTGCCCGTTATTGGCCATTGAGCCATTTGGTATCCAAATAATAGACTTCCTGCCTAATAAGGCTTTCTGTCATTAAAATGACCCTTTAGAGGGCGTGTGTTCTTATGGGAGATCATACCTTCCTTACAGCATAACTTCTTCCTGTATAAAATCAATACCTGACAATTGCATTAGGGAGAATTCTCTTTAGCTCAGTGGTTAGTGTACTGGTCTTTTAAACCTCGATAAACCAGGAACTTTGCTGCATGGGTTTGAATCCAAGCCGGAGCAGTTTATATTTGAGCTATGCATTTATTGCGAACTTTCATGTTTGTAAGAATAAATGCATTTGAAAAATGTGCTCTTTAAGAGCTTTTTCTCCTTCTGTCATAATGCTTTCAAAGGTATTTGGCTGCAAGATCAAAGTGGTTGTCTGCAGGAGATGATGTCTTAAGGTAGAATCAAGAGATATCCTGATGCTTTAATCAAGTCTTTTCTTTCCATCCTTTACCACACAATCCTGTGCCCTTGTTTTGAAAGTTTGGGAAAAGAAAGCTTTTGAAAAGATGGTGCAAAAAGGAGAAAATGCTGGTTACCAGCATTTTTGCCTTTATCCACAATTTTTTCTACCTTTTCAAAGGTCATCATTTGAACATATTTAATTTGCTGTCTGCAGATGCTTTCAATTTGGACTAGATTCCAAATTTGCTGTCTGGTAAAAAATTAAAGCCTGGATTTCCCTGTACATGTACATGTTTCTAATTCCTATATTTAAACATTGTCAGGCAGTCTTGGCCAGTAGAGTATTACATGTCATTGGTTGCTTCTTGTCCTGTTATTTGACAGCAGCCACGTTACCTTTTTATTTATGCATTTCTTTATTTGTGCATTGTTTTTTCCTGCTGTACTGTCATAAAATTTGAGATCTTGAACTGTTGGGTGAATGCTAGTAAGTAACATCTGTAAAGGTTCAGTCATTCTTAGTATATTGGCTGGTTGGGTTTTCACTGGAAAATGAAAAACTGACATGAAATTTGAGACTGACCATTTGATTAACTAATACTCTTTCATAATGTACTTTTCAGAAAAAATTGTTTATTGTTACAAAAAGATTTACATTTCTATCTGTCCTCAGTCTTGCTTGTTGGAAGGTGATTGAAATTTTTATATGTTATAATAAAATGTAGAGTTTGTAATTTCCTCAAGGATCATCCTGTCCTATCATATTATATATTTTTCAGGTCCTACAGCACTAGTTCAGTTTCATGTCTGGTCTATAGGAGACCTTGATATGGCGCTACTGACAGAAAAGCTAAGATCTGTCCTACGAAATGCCATTTGTGATGTATTGATGGAGTACTTCTTGCTCACAGCTCCAATATGTGAGATCCCTAAACACTTGCTGGATTTAGTTCCGTTACCTTCCGCTTTGTCTGCACCCTCCTCACCTTTTTTTACTCCACCAGGTAACTCTGTTGTAACATTATCGTAACATGTCTATATCTGGTATTGTCTAATTGTCTATGGTTTTAGTAACTAAAACACTCTTTTCCAGGAATTGAGATACTCTCTTGCATTACTCATAATTATCATAACTTTGTCAGAATCTGTCTTCACTGTTTTCACTTTTATTCTTACTTTATTTGATTTAGAAAAGAACAGTCTACTACTATCTACCATTGTTCTGTTGTCATCGTACTTATGACCTGTGACAGAATACAAATAACAAGAACTTTTTTGGTACCTTTACAGCTTGAGAGTACAGATAGATGTTGTTGGATTGCTCTGTTTACTCTTGACCATATGACAGTATTTTAGTCTGGTACATATTTAACCCTTTACCAAACGACAATAATTTAGACTGGTCCAAATTGAAAGCAGTTGCAGACGACAAATTAAAGCTGGCTCAAATGACAAAATTTGTCTTTGATAGAGTAGAAAACATTGTGGGAAAAGTAGAAAATGCTGGTTACCAGCATTTTCTCCTTTTCCTACAATGTTTTCTGACGGCTTCTTCCTCAGGGTCGTTAAAAGTCGGAATTGTGTGGTAAATGGTTAAAGCATTTGCAAACAACAAATCGAATGAGACTCAGATGAATGGATTTGATTCCCACAGTGTTTTCAAAGGTCTAATTTCCCAATGTTTTTAAAACTTTGGGATTGTTGGTAATGGGTTAACTCTTTAGAGTACCAAATGATATGTCAACTTGACCTCTTTGGGCAGCTGGAAATACATTCCACTGTAACTCAAGAGATTTTTATCTCAAAGGCTTGACCAAACAGGAGGACAGTACCTAAGATCAGATTGCAGGTTCTGTGTAGTCTGATCTTGTTCTATACTGTCTACAAGAGCCCTTGTTTTCATCTGTGGTGCTGAAAGGGTTTAACTGTTTTTGGGCCTTTACCATTCAATTCAGAGTTTTAATGACTCTAAGGAAAATACCTTTTGGAAACATAATGGAAAAAGGAGAAGGGCTGGTAGCCAGCATTTTCTCCTTTTCCCACAATGCTTTCTGCCCTATTAAAGACAAATCCCATCATTTGAGTCACATTAAATTGTCGCAAATGATTTCGATTCAGACAAGTCTCCATTTTTGTCATGTGGTAAAGAGTTGACTTTATGAAAAGGTTTATTATGGCATGTTGTGGTGTCTGTGGTTGTGAGGTAGAGTCTGGGCTTCGTAATCAGAAGGTCCCTAGTTTGATCCCCTGGAACAGGTGTCAACTTTGGGACTTCTTCTGCCCACACATTCGGTGCAAGTAATGGTGTAGTTCCAAGGAAGCAGAATCGAGAGAGATTAGTATAAGTTGTAAGAACTTGTTTCTCAATCGATGTAAAATGAATATGTTAAACCCTTTACCACACAATCCCGACTTTTAATGGCCCTGAGAAAGGAGCCTTTTGAAAACATCATGGGAAAAGGAGAAAATGCTGGTAACCAGCATTTTCTCCTTTTCCTACAATGTTTTCTACCCTTCCCAAAACATTGTGGGAAAAGGAGAAAATGCTGGTAACCAGCATTTTCTCCTTTTCCCGCAATGATTTCTACCCTTCCCAAAACAAATTTCAGTTATAAAGTCGCATTTATTTTGTCGTCTGCAAGTGCTTTCAATTTCAACCAGTCTAAAATTTGTCGTTTGGTAAAGAGTTCAACCTAAAAAATGGCATGTTGAATGTTATTGTCTGAATCGTGTCTTGTGGTCTCAGTGATTTTTTAATTTTTTTCTCAGATGATGAATCTGATGAAAGTAAGATTTCTTTGGTCTACTGTCATGATGTTGATTAAACCATTTGCCAAATATAGTTTGTCCAAGTCCTACAAAATTAACCCTTTACCACACAATCTAGTCTTTTAATGACCCTGAGGAAAACCATGTGAGAGAAGGAGAAAATGCTAGTAACCACTATTTTCTCCTTTTCCCACAATGTTTTCTACTCTGTCAGGGACAAATTCGTCATTTAAGCCACTTGTCATTTAAACTGTCATCTGCAAATGCTTTCAATTTGGACCAGTCTAAAATGGTAAAGGGTTAAACAGAATTTACTTGTTCCTGTAGAAACATGATTTTTCATGCCCTTCTGTGATAAACTTAAAAAAAACAAAACATTTTAAGAGGAAATGGAGCATTCTTCTACCCTTTACCATACAACAAAAACTTAGATTTGTTCATATTGACAGCATTTTCAGATGCCAAATTAAGTGTAGCTTGAAAGCTAATTTCTGTCTGAAATGGTAGGAAATATTATTGGTGAAGAAGAAAATGCTGGTTACCAGCATTTTTGCCTTTTTTCTCAATGTTCCAAATGCCTCTTTCTTAAGGATCATTGCAACACAGGATTGTTTGGTAAAGAGAGAAATAAGTTATTAATCCTTTTTCTAAAATGTTTTACATATGATTCAAAATACATATATTTTCCTTTCTTCTTCTTGTCTCTTTACACTTTACCAAGCAACAAAAATGTAAACTTGTCCAAATTGAACGCATTTGCAGATGACAGTTTAAATGTGGCTTAAATTATGGAATTTGTCTTTGACAGGATAGAAAACATTGTGGGAAAAGGAGAAAATGCTGGTTACCAGCATTTTCTCCTTTTTCCCACAAGGTTTTCGAAAGACTTTTTTTTCAGGGTTATTAAAACTTGGGATTGTATGGGAAAGGGTTAACAGCTTCCAGTATGTCTAAAAATAGCTGGTTGATAGTAATGGTATGGTGCAGGGTTGGTCTATGTTGAGGCAAATGGTTTATGTCAACGGATTGCTCCCATGTAGCATGGTTTTATCCTAGATAACTATTCTAGTTGATAAATAAGTACTGAGAGTTGTACAAAGTTTTCAGTAAGAGAGTTTTTGCACACTATGCATGTTAGACAGACCGATACAAAATTATCCCAGAGCTATGCATTCAGACTGATTTAAAGTTATCCCAGAACTCCTAGTATTACTTTAGATGGTTTATGTCTTTGCAACACCAGTACAGCTTGTAATGCCCCTGCTATACATAGGTTTTGAAGTCATTGCTGGAAAATGAGCAAGGGTTTAAACTGTTGTTGTGCAGATATTGATAGGCTGAATTTTTACTTTTTTATTTTTCAAACATTTTGTATTGAATACCCAGAAAAGGTTTTAGTGAACGATAGCTGCTGCTCTGAGTTTTTAGGTTGCCATTGAGAATGGTTTTTGCATGAAGGGTTCTTTTTTTTTTTTGAACACTTGACTAGAGATGGCGTCTTGTTGCACATAATGGTATTTTTATGAGCAATATGGCTTAATGGAATGATAAGAGCCCTTGGCAGGGGTATTCAGTTACCTTTTGTGATGGTGTTAGTTACCTAAATGGTATTTCCATGGAGCTGGTAAAACAGTTGTAAAAAGTCAGTTACAACTAGCTCTAACAATAGAAAAGGATGTGGAAAGGTTTTGGTAAATTGTGCCAGAAATTACTGCTATAAGTAACCCATTACTAGATAACAAAGTTTTAGACTCATCAGTGGGTCTTTTGAAAGTATTTGCAGACAACAAAATAGATATGCTTCAAATGATGAGCTTTGTCATTGAAATCGTAGAAAACATAGTAAGGAAAGTGGAAAATACTTAAAACCAGCATTTTTTTCCTTTTCCCACTTTTTCTTCAAAAGCCGTCTTCATTGTGGATGTAAAATTATGCAATTAATTTGTGAAGGGGTTAATCGTACAGAATGTTATGTGAAGGAAATACCTCTTTGTGCCAGAATATACCACAAAATTGCAGAGTAGATATAATGTCAGACATGATCACAAATGAAAACATTTGACTTGTATCGTTAATTGCTAGAAGAAGAGAGTGCATGCTGAAGTTGCTCACACATTTTGCTTGGACTAAGAACCATGAGTGGCAGTTATTTTAACCCTTTCCCAAACGATAAATTTTAGACTGGTCCAACTTGAAAGAGTTTGCAGACGACAATTTTAAATTTCATGAAAATGACAGAAAGTTCTCCAAAAGGGTAGAAAACACTGTGGGAAAAGGAGAAATTGTTCGTTACGAGCAATTTCTCCTTTTCCCACAGTGTTTTCAAAATACTTGTACTCCAGACACGTGAAAACCAGGGCTTGTTTGGGAAAGGGTTAACTCTTTACCTGTTGACAGAATTTTAGACTTGTTGAAATTGAAAGAATTTGCAGAAAATATAAAAGTGGCTCAAATGATGGTATTGGTCATTGAAATAGCAGTAAACATTGTGAGAAAAGGAGAAAAAGCAGGTTACCAGTATTTCCTCCTTTGCCTACAGTGTTTTCAAAAGCTTGTTTTCTCAGAGTCATTAAAGCTTGGAATCATGTAGGAAAGGATTAAGCCTTTTTAAATTTCAAAATCTTATTTCTTTGTTTGGTATGTCTTAGAATATGTTGATGCAAAATTGAGCATGTGCTATCTTATTTTAGGTGGAGTGTAAAGTATTTTTATCATCAGTTATTTTTTACGATCATAGTAATTATTTTCTTGTTGATGATTAAATTTTTCATTTTGACTCTTGAAAAATTTTCAACGTTTTTTTACCTCTGTCTGTTCACATTTAACTAAAAAAAGATAAAGATAAATAAGAAAAAAATAAAGTTTTAAATTTTGAAAAGGATTCAGATACTCAAAAAACACATTCTTTACTCTCAGCAAGCGAAAGCTATTATTACGTGTTATTTTATTTCCTTTCCTTTTCCATTTTCTCTTTTTGTCATTAGATTTTAAGATAATGTAAAACCTTAAAAATCTTCTCATGTTAACAGATGCATTCTTTGCAAGATGACAAGTGTCAGACTTGTCCAAATTTAAAGCATACTTTGCAGATGACAGATTAGATGTGGTTTAAATGATGGGTTTGTGTTTGAGAGGGCAGAAAACATTGTTTGAAAAGGGAAAATGCTGGTTACCAGTATTTTCTCCTTTTCCCACAATGTTTTCAATTGTTTTCTTTCTCAGGGTCATTAGAACTAGGGGCTGTTTTGTAATGGGTTAATGTTGATAATTCTTCAGTGGATGAATACCGAGAGAGGAAACTGTCAATGGTTGCCCTGAGAAAGCCATCTGAGCTGCACAGACAGGCAGACAGAAGATCATCAGTTCAGGGATCCTTTAAGTTTCCCACCTATCTCCGAGAGGCCCTTTCTGGGAAAAGGATCATGTCCCCAACCCCTGATACAAGCAAGGTAGGGTTGGAAATTTAGGTCAGTCTGTTAGCTCTTTGCCAAACCACAAAATTTTGAATTTGTCCAAATCCAAAGCATTTGCAAGTAACAAATTAAATGTGGTTCAAATGGTTGGATTTGCCTTTGGAAGGAAAGAAAACTTTCTGGGAATAGGAGAAAATGCCCGTAACTAGCAACAGGTCTACTATTCAAAATGATGGTTGACTGTTTATGAGGTGATCTTATTTCCAAGCAGAGAATAGGTGGACTGTCAAAAGCTCAATGTCAACTTCTTCAGACTTGATCACTTGATCATAGCTTTTATTCATTATTGTGTGTAAGACTGTCTTTCTTGAAAGTGATTTGATACCTGATAAGGTTGATATGATGACATACTGTGCACTATCACACATTTCTGGGGCACATATTCACCAACTTTTCCTAAATCACATTCTTAGTCAAATTCTAGATTTAAAAGAATTGCACAATTTCTGACGGGCTAAACTCATTCTCTGATTGGAATAACCATTTGATTTAGCCAAAGTGGCTAAACCATTTAGCTAATCAGAAACTGTGTCACTTTCAAATTTAGAAAATTTGTGAGAATTAGGCTACGAATAATATTGAAAGTAGATGTTGATTGTGGGTGCATGACTTTTTACCGGATATTTTGTTAAAATGACCCAGCATCTAAAGTATCATTATTGCTTTAACTCTTTACCACACAATCCCGACTTTTAACGACCCTGAAAAAGAAGCCTTTTGAAAACATTGTTGGAAAAGGAGAAAATGCTGGTAACCAGCATTTTCTCCTTTTCTCACAATGCTTTCTACCCTATCCAATACATAAATCACTATTTAATCTCCATTTAATTTGTTGTCTGCAAATGCTTTCAGTTTGGTCCAGTCCAAAATTTTGTCGTTTGGTAAAGAGTTAAATACCTCCTGGGTATGAACATAGAGGTAAATATCAACTTTTGTTTTCAGGCATTTGACCTGTCAGCCTCTTCTGAACCCTCTGGGTTGAATGGTTCAAGGTCATCCGACTCAAGTTTTATACTAGGGAGGTATGAGACGGGTGATAAAGGCACTCTTCATCAAATTTACTCTGACCTGATGGAAGATTGGCTCTTACAGTGTCATACTTATGGTAACTTATACTTACAATTTAGTGTTTGTCACTGACTTGCTATTATCTTTTTACCAAACAGTTGTGTTTTTATTGAAAAAAGAACTTTTGAAAACAGTGTGGGAAAAGGAGAAATGCTGGTAATCAGCATTACCCCTGTTCCCACAATATTTTCTACTCCATAAAAGAACTTAAGCACATTTGCACCAATTTGAATTATGTCATCTGCAGATGCTCTCAATTCTAAAGACCCTAAAATTTGTCATTTTGGAAAGCTTAATAAATACAAGTACATATTTGTTAATTTTTGAGCGCCAAATAAATAAGATTGGAAATAATACTGGGACAAGTAAATTAAAGATCAGTTGGAAATAACACTGGAAAGTGTAAATTCAAGATCAAACTGCACATAGCATACCATCTGATTTTGGATCCACACTGACCAGGATTTTCATCCTCATCCTACAAGTTTTTTCTGCCTTTTCATAGAGAATTCCTATTATTGAGTCACAGTTGAATCATGCTCTGTGAAAAGGGGGTTTAATGCATTTGCAAAACATATCAATCTACATGTATATCAGCCTGCGCTGTCCACTTGGATCAAAGCTTTTGGCAATTTGTAAATTTTCTGCAGTTCCAAGGTCATTCTACATCTTGATTCAGTGTGTTTTAACTCTTTACCACACAATCCCGACTTTTAACGACCCTGAAGAAGAAGCCTTTTGAAAACATTGTGGGAAAAGGAGAAAATGCTGGTAACCAGCATTTTCTCCTTTTCCCACAATGTTTTCTACTCTTTCCAAGACAAATTTCAATTTTTCTGTCACATTTACTTTGTTGTCTGCAAATGCTTTCAATGTGGACTGGTCTAAAATTTTGTCGTTTGATAAAGGGTTAAGACAAACTGGATTTTTGGATCCATAATTATGTGATGGCATGTTTGGTATAAAGCAACACAGAGATGCATTATACCCCCTTTTGCTAGATCATGGCTTGATTTATTGTAAATGCTATCTACACTGACAAGTCTAACATTTTGTCTTCTCATAAAGAGTTTACTAACCAAAATACACTTTCCTGACCATTGCAAAGTGGGAAATGGCTTATAACCAGAAACTTTGTTTTTCTGTGATATTTCTAGCACTGTTGACAAGAAACAATGAATACTTTTCAGGTTCTCCTGCCATAAACAAGGTCAACCACACCCTGAAGTCAAAGTTATCAGTGGATTTTGTGTTACAAGAGTTCCAGAGTATGGTAAATCACATTTATAGTGGCACTACAACAAAAATCTATAAGCTGCTGCCATCTGAAGAAGAGGATGGAAATATGAATATAGGGTTGTTATACAGTCCAAACAGAAGTCCATTTGAGGTAAGAAACTGCAAGATTTCTTCAATACTTTTCCCAGTGTGTGTTTGAAGAGCTAATGAAGCACAGTAGATATGCTAGTGATAGAGCTGTGAGCTGAAATACTGCTGAAAGTGGCACATAACATGATAAAAGAAAATAAACGATAAAGCTTATTTAGATATAGAACTTTTTTACATTGTCTTATGTGCTGATTTCAACTTGCTACTCAAGAAAATAGTACAGTCGAATGTCCATTGCTTGAACATCTACTCCTCGAAGTTCTCTATACGTCAAAGTAAATTTAAAGTCCGGATTAAATTGCTCTATTTCTCTATATAAAGTACTGTCTGCACATCAACGTCCATATCTAGAAGTTCCTCCATACGTTGAACATAATTTCAGCTCCGAACTTCAATGATCAGGTTAATTTACACATCTTTACCTCGAACACAGTACAAAATTTTCACACATTTTAAGTGACTTTAATTATAAACTTAGGTGTTATACATAATTAATAGAAATGCTGGATACAATGACAGTATGTTTTTCGCACATTTTCGATCATTGACTTTTGTCAGCACGGGTGTTAACGTGCCAGTCATCTTGACTTGCAGAATAATTATCGGTAATTAGTTTGCTTAGAAATGTTTGGACTGAGATATACCATACACTGTGATTCTGGCCATGGCTGTAGAAAGACTGGGCATTTCATTGTCGGCTGAAAATACAAATATCCTCAAGGATACCGCTACTAAGGACTTGACTAAGAAACCTGGTAAAGTCCAGGAGATAGCCAGCAACTTCGGCTGACGAAATGCTTTTTTAATTTCACAATTTTCAGTATCGTTCTTACAGACAGAATTAAAAAAAAAGACATGTTAATGAAAGAAAATAAACAGCATGCATCCTTTACTCTTTAATTTTCAAAACAACGATCGGTTAACTATAGAGGGAACAATGCAATGTGCGGCCTGTGAACGAAGTATGCTTCGCTTACCTACTTCCGGTACCTGACACACTCATCTGAAGAATCTCTGCATGTCGAACTTTCTATACCTCGAACTTTTTTCGTTAGTCCCCTGAACTTCGAGGTATGGATATTCAACTGTGGTTGGAAAAAAAGCTGTTTTTAGCAGTCATGACTGATGCTACAGACTGTTTTCTCAAGTTGTGGTATAAACAAAGAAGTAAATATTTTAAATTGTCAGATACATTGGAATTGTAGGATTTTCAAATAAATGAAGTCGATATGCCCCAAAGTAAAGCGGTGTGAGAAAAGTTTATTTTTTAAAAAGCCTTATCAACATTAATTTTTACCTACAGTGTTCAAGCATTGAATTAACCCTTTACCACACAATCTCGACTTTTAATGATCCTGAAATAGAGGGCTTTTAAAAACATTGTGGGAAAAGGAGAAAATGTTGCTTACCACCATTTTCTCCTTTTCCCACAATGTTTTCTACCTTGTCACAAGCAAAAATCATCATGTAAGCAACATTTCATTTGTTGTCTGCAAATGCTTTCAATTATGTCCATTCCAAAATTTTGTCGTTTGGTAGTAAGTTAAAAAAAAAATTGTTGTCTAATTGAATTACTTTTTATCTTATCACAGATAGGAAGATGTAAGTCGGAAACTTCCCTAGACATGTGCATTCCCAAGAGCTCTATACCTGGTGAAGAGTGTAACTACCTGGCAATAAGTCGTGACATGACTCAGTGGTGTAACTATATACAGCATACAGATGATGATGTGAACATGGAGTTTCTTAATCCAACCACAAGAGGTATTTTAAGTTTACCTTCTAGTGTGAAGTTGAAATGGGAGTGTATACAGGGGTCACCCTTCTTGTCTGCCTGTAGACAGCTGTCTTTTATCTAAGTAGACCCCACTCTCTTAACCCTTTCCCAGACGACAAATTTTGGACTGGTCCAAAGTGAAAGAGTTTGCAGACGACAATTTTCAATTTGATGAAAATGGCAGAAAGGTCTCAAAAAGGGTAGAAAACACTGTGGGAAAAGGAGAAATTGCTCATTACGAGCAATTTCTCCTTTTCCCACTGTGTTTTCAAAAGACTTGTACTGCAGACACGTGAAAACCAGGGCTTGTTTGGGAAAGGGTTAAACCTTTACCACACAATCCCCAACTTTTCACGACCCTGAGGAAGAAGGCTTTTGAAAACAATGTGGGAAAAGGAGAAATTGCTGGTAACCAGTATTTTGTCCTTTTCCCACAATGTTTTCTAAACTTTCAGAAACAATTCCAGTTATTTAAGTCACTTTTATTTTGTTGTCTGCAAAATTTTTGTACTTTCAATTTGGACCAGTCTGAAATTTTGTTGTGTGGTAAAGAGTTAAAACCCTTCTGTACAGGGTGATTTTAACCTACTACACCTGCTACTGTTCAAGCTGATTTTAGAACAACCTGTTTTAGCTGTACCTCCATTTATGAATTTACATTAAGAGGGTCTACAGAGATCATTCTTTTTGTCTATCTGTTTGTCTGTTAGTCTGTCTGTCAGCTAAATGGTTGAGACTCTCTTAAAACCCTTCTGTACTAGCTAATTTTAACCCACTACTGTATAACCTCATTTTAGAACAACTTTAAAACAATTGCAAAAATTTGAAACTAGCATTTTTGTCTGTATGGAAACATGGAAGAAGGAGCTTTTGCTTATCTCTTTACCAAATGATGAAGTTTTAACCTTGTCCAAATTGAAAGCATTTGCAGACAAATGTTACTAAAAACATAAAATATTTCTTTCATACAGTTAAAAATGTGGTGGGAAAAGGAGAAAATGCTGGTTACCAGCTTTTTTTCCTTCTCTTGCAATGTTTTCAAAAGGCTTTTTCCTCATGGGTACTTAAGTCGGCATTGGGTGACAAAGGGTTAAAAGCTAGCACTTCTTTCTTATGCAACTATCAACAGCAGGGGCATGAAATATCATAATGGTATGCTTTCTGCAACTTAAACCTTCACCACACAGTCCCCAATTTTAACGACCCTGACAATGAAAGCCTTTGGAAACAATGAGGGAAAAGGAGAAAATGCTGGTAACCAGCATTTTCTCCTTTTCCCACAATGTTTTCTTCCATTTCACGGAAAGTGCCATCATTTGAGTTACATTTAATTAGTCGCCTGCGAAAGATTTCAATGTGGACTAGACAAAAATTTTGTCATATGGTAAAGGGTTAAATGTTCCTAATACATGATGTAAGTTGTCTTTGAAAGTGTAGAAAACATTCGGGGAACAAGGCAACTGCTCTTTCTTTCACAATTTTCCTCAGGATGTTTAAAAGTTGTGATTGTTTATAAAGGGTTAACAAACAGTTGCTTATTTTCACCAAGGTTTTCAAAAACTGCTTCCTGTGTAGGCATAAAATGTCATATTTGTAATGTAAATAGCTAATGATGAATATTTTGTCCTTTCCCATCAAATTAGGGAACCAACCAATGCAGAAGTTTGCCCCACAACTACCCAATGATGGCTCTGACACCAAATCATCCAGTCAGAATTTAGAAGGCTCTTCATTTATACCGAGACAGAGGTTTGCTATGCTGTCATTGAAAGATAAAGAGGTTTGTAAAGATACTTAATGAAGGGCCTTTTTTAACCCTTTACCACACAGTCCACAGTTTTAAAGACCGTAAAGAAGCTTTTTGAAAACATTGTGGGAAAAGGAGAAAATGCTGATAACCACCATTTTCTCCTTTTCCACAATGTTGTCTACCCTATTAGAGACTAAGTCCATCATTTGAACTACATTTGAATTGTGGTAAAGAGTGAAAAGTATTAGCAGAGAACAAATCAACGGAGGCTCAGATGATGAGTTTCTCTGTGCAAAGCATTGTCGGAATGGAAGAAAATCTAATTACCAATGTTTCATACTGTTCTCCACATTGTTTTCAAAAGTTTTTGACTTTCAAGTCAAGAATTGTTTGATATAAGTGCATTAAAACAGAGATGTAGAAATGGAAATAGAGAAGTAGCTTTAACTCTTTACCAAATGACATAATTTTGGACTTGATCAAATTGAAAGCATTTGCAGGCGACTAGTTAAATCTAGCTCAAATGATGATTTCTGTCCTCGAAAGGGTATAAAACATGGGAAAAGGAGAAAATTCCAGTTACAAGCATTTTCTCTTTTTTCCAAAATATTTTCAAAAGCATTCTTCTTCAGGGTTGTTAAAACTCATGAATGTATGGTAAAGAGTTAAAGAAAATTTGTTTTGATTTGTTATTGAAGACCTCAGACAGACCCAGAGAATAGGAAAGGACATCTGTCAGGACAGCCAAATACTTGATGCATGCCTACTTTATTTTATATGGATATTGTGCGTCTATTTACTTTGTCATTTCTTCAAGTAAGTGATCAATCAACTTTGAGTCGAGTGAGACCTCTTACTTCCATACAACAAACCAACCAAATAAAATTTATGCCATTGATGATTTTAGATCCAAGCATTTACCTACAACTGGACCACAGATAACGTGACAACACTGAAGAAACTTCTCGCCAAACTGGTCAGTTGGTCAAATGCCAGGACACAACTCTTATCCAATGTGGTCATCCAGAAATGTGGACTGTTCAGCCATTGCTACTTTACAGATGGATCCCTACTGGTTTGTATTTTCTGTAATTGAAATTTACAAGTAAGGCTGATGAACAATTTGTAGAGGAAATCAAGGAATGGTATTGTGAAAGCAGAAATGAGCCATGCTGTGGCAAAAGGGGGCTTAACTCTTTACCAAATGCCAACATTTTGGACGTTTCCAAATTGAAAGCATTGCAGACGACAAAACAAATGTGACTAAAAAACTTAAATTTGTTTTGGGAAAGGTAGAAAACATTGTGGGAAAAGGAGAAAATGCTGGTTACCGGCATTTTCTCCTTTTCCCACAATGTTATCAAAAGGCTTCTTCCCCAGGGTTGTTAAAAGTCAGGATTGTGTGGTAAAGGGTTAATTCATCTCTGTGAAGCATTGCACCTAGCAAGTCATCACAAGGTTATGGATCCATAAAGTCCATTTTGTCTAACAACCAACTGAATCACGAGGCAGACTGGTCCTTGGACATGCAGAAAATTGACCATTAGCTAAAAGTTTCGGTCCAAGTCAGCCTGCGCAATCAGCACAGGCTGACCTGGATTGATACTTTTTGCAGATACATTAAGCCCCCTTTTCACAGAGCATGGCTCAAATATACAAGGTGTGTGTAGAAAATATTGTAAACATAGCAGAACAAAGTTCTCAAGTGAATTATTGTAATTACTCACCATCTGTTTCTAAATGATTTCTTCCCAGGAACTCCTGGTTCAAATCAAAAGAATTGTCATATTATCCCTTTACCACATAATGACAAGTTTTAATGCCTCTGAGAAATTAGACTTTTGAAAACATCTTGAAAAAAGGAGAAACTGCTTGTAACCAGCATTTTCTCCTTTTCCCATGATGTTTTCTAACCTTTCAGAAACAAGTCCTATCATTTGAGCCACATTTAATTTGCCATCTGCAAATGCTTTGAATTTGGGCCAGTCTAAAATTTTGTTGTCTGGTAAAGAGTTAAAACTCCTCTGCATGTCAGAAAAATTCGTTCACTTGATCCTGGTCAAAATTATGACCATGGCAACCATTTTTCTCAAGAATCAGAAGTCATATGGCATGGCTTTGAAATCTTGTATGAAGTGGTCACTCTACTAAGCTGTTTAAATTTGATACCAAAAATGTCTAATAAAGAAGGATTTGACCCATTACAACAGACTGACAACTTTTTTTTCCCATATTTTACAAAACCATGATCAAAATCACCTGTTACTGAGGTTTAGGAGTTAATGTGTTAACCCTTTCCCAAACGACAAATTTTGGACTGGTCCAAATTGAAAGAGTTTGCAGACGACAATTTTAAATTTGATGAAAATGGCAGAAAGTTATCAAAAAGGGTAGAAAACACTGTGGGAAAAGGAGAAATTGCTCGTTACAAGCAATTCCTCCTTTTCCCACAGTGTTTTCAAAAGACTTGTACTGCAGACACGTGAAAACCAAGGCTTGTTTGGGAAAGGGTTAAACTCTACTAGACAACAAAATTTTTGACTGTCCCAAATTCAAAGTATTTGCAGACAGCAAATTAAATGTGGCTCATATGATGGTATTTGTTCCTGAAAGGTTAGTAAACATGGTGGGAAAAGGAGAAAATGTTGGTTACCAGCATTTTCTCCTTTTCCCACGATGTTTTCAAAAGTCTAATTTCCCGGAGGTGTGGTAAAGAGTTAACCTCAGGCCACCAAATAAACCTAAAAGACATTTTCATTACAGAATAAAGAACTAGATCATTTTAGTTTCAAGGTTACTCCTGTCCAGAATGTCTCAGCACATTTAGTCATCTGATCTTGATCTAGACTGGCTGCAATGGAAACTATAGTTGTGAAAGGCAAGGTTAATAAAGACTGAGATGTTTGTCTTTCAGGAAAAGATGTCCCAGCAGCTGGACAATTTGGACCAGTTGATTGACAACCCAGCCCCACCTCCTCCAAACAAAGAGCGCCTGTCACGGTCACACAGTACTTCCTCAGTGCGTGACACAAATTACCTGCCCTTTGATTCGACCTTCAAAGATCTATATCCAAGTAAACCACTGCACATGTCACATTTAGCCTGTGAGACTGATTTAGTGAAACAGTATGGCAGACAAGTGCAAGATATCCGACTGAGCTATAAGAGAGGTAAGTTACCTCTCAGGCTAATTGTGTTGTATACAGTCTTACACTTATTAATGTCTTAAATCATTATTACGCTGATTTTCTGGCTTACAAGGGCACTAGATCAATTATTTGTTAACCCTTTCCCAAACCACAAATTTTAGACTCTTCAGAACTTAAATTGGAAATTGTTACAAATAGAAGTTTTCTGACAGGGAAGAAAACATTGTGGGAAAATTAGAAAATGCTGGTTACCAGCATTTTAAAAATCTTATTTTTCAGAATCATTAAAACTTGGGCTTGTTTGTTAACCCTTTACCGCACAATGCCGCCTTTTGACGCCCCTGGGAATGAAGCCTTTTGAAAACATTGTGGGAAAAGGAGAAAATGCTGGTAACCAGCATTTTGTCCTTTTCCCACAATGCTTTCTACCCTATCAAAGAAAAGTTGCACCATTTGAGCCACATTGAAATTGACGTCTGCAAATGCTTTCAATTTGGACAAGGCTAGAATTTTGTCGTCTGGTAAAGGATTAAAGGGGTTAAAGTAAAAACATGATATATATATGTCAGACATATGAATGTACTAGGGTGTTGAAATCCAATAATTGAAATGTTAGAGTACATTGGTAGGAGTTGAAATGACAAATTTGTCATTGGTGAAAAGATACAAGTATAGTCTTTTGCTAGTTCACACAGGCTGACATGGGTTGGAAATCTTTGCTGTTTGTAAATTTTTCGCATGTCCAAGGACCATTCTACCTCTTGATCCAGTTGTTTGTTAGATGAAATGAATTTTATGGATCCATAAAAATCTCATTACTACTTTTCAGAGTTTGAAAGAATCAACAGTATTCGCAACCTGTATGTTATGTGGGTACAGAAAACATCTCCAAACTATCCTATAGGGGTAAGTTTTTTCTCGTGTTATCTGAACTCATAGCTGCCTAGAACAAGAATCCAACAGAAAAATTTTGAACACATGATTGCAGAATGGGAATAATCAACATAGAAATGTTAGAATTTCTATCTAATTATCTCTGCACAAGTTCTTTTCATGAAATGTCTTTTCTAAGAAGTATCTGCTAGTTGATGTTCTGTAAGTCTATTTAGCTCTTACACATCCAAATTTAAACAATAAACTGTAAGATGGACCGTATCAGACCGGAATACATTATGTAGAAAAACTGGAATACCAGTAGTAACTTATCAAGAAATAGATTATTTCGGAGCTGTTTAGTTTTAGAGGCTTGGCCTGCCTATAGGATTTTTTAAAGCATTGTGACAAAGGTTAGAATTCATTATGTGTACATTTTGGGCATTTGTCATCTGTCTTGATAATCATTACAAGGACAATTTCAATGACTGACAAAATCTACCTTGTAACAACAATATCATACTAATAAGGTTTGAATGTATGACAAACCTTTAGAGATCTTGTTTTAATTAACTCTTTGCCATACAAATCTGAATTTTAATGACTCTGAAGAAAGAGGTTTTGAAGTCATGGTTTGAAGAGGAGAAAAAGCTAAAAACCAGCATTTTTCTCCTTTCCTCACAATGTTTTCTAGCCTTCAAAAGGCAAATTTCTGTTTTTGAGCATTTGTGGTCTCCAAATGCCTTTAGTTCTTTAGTTTGGTCCTAGTCAAAAATATTCTTATCTGGTAAAGAGTTAAGAGGTTGTTTTGCACAATTGGAACACATTTTACTTTTTTTGGCAGGAGGACATTATCAGGACATTAAAGCAGGCATCTCGACTCTTTCACTACTGTGCCACTCCTTTACTGTTCAGTACAAAGTGGCGGCAAAATGTCATAGAAAAGTATAAAGTGACAAGACAAGGATCAGTGTCATCTGTTGCAAGCAGTGCAACCCCAGATACGAAAGCGGTATGATTCTGTTAATTTTTAGTGTAATGTATTTGCTTATTTGACAATGATTTTTTTTCTAACGGGTTTTCAGGTATATTATTGAAATTAATATATATATCTTTGCATCCCTTGTAACAATTAACCCATTACCACACAATCCCATGTTTTAATGACAATGAGAAAGGAGTCTTTTGAAAACATTTTTGAAAAAGGAGAAAATGCTGGTGATCAGCATTTTCTCCTTTTCCCCAGTGTTTTCTACAACCTCAAAGACACTAATCTTCTTTTAGGTCACATTTCATTTGTCGTCTGCAAATGCTTTCATTTTGGTGGAATCTAAAGTTTTGTGGTTTGGTAAAGAGTAAACTAGAATTAATTACACAGAACACTCTTTACAAGCCACTGACTGATTTCATTCACAAACTTTTTTTCAGTTGTTTAAGAGGAATGTTATACCATATATGCTCGACTATACGACGCCTTCATTTATAAGACGCTGCCCCAACTTAGTGATTCCAAATCAGGAATTTCATTGGTGACCTCCTATAAGACGCAGGTAGACTTCATACTGACTGTATGAATGCAAAAATTGTGATTATTCGACTGGAAATATGCCACGCAGATATTATGATCTATCATCCTGGTATCGGAATCGCATCATTCAAAAAATAAATCTCCTATGTCTTAACCGAATGTGTCTTGATTCAAGTCTAATTTGTTTTAAAAATGGAACAAACAACTTGAAAAACTGTAATGCATAGACCAAACCACTCACTGTTTTTGTTAAAGCAATCCTATCGGGTAAATTAGGCCTTCGATGGTTTGCTTTACACAATGGGTAATTTCAGCTATTACTGAGTCACTTAAAGCTTTACATCAGCTTGACTAGTTTGGGAGGTGGTTGTATCTCTTCGTGTTGATCGGCAGATAACTATGTTCTCCAGCTGGATTTTACAAAATTCTTTGATTATGCGCTTATAAGACGCTCCCCCTGCTTCAAGCTCAAAATTCTAGGAAAAAAATGTGTCTTATAGTTGAGTATATATGGTATGTTAAACCCTTTCTTCCTGACTGTTATCAAGTCTAAGGAGATACTCTTAAATGCCCTTTTCTAAAAATGATAGCTATTCACAATCCAGGGAGGTGACAAGGTTCAGTTTAAACTTCATTATCAGTCAATAAAATCAAAATGATCAAAAGCAGTTATACAAGAGATAGCCTGACAATTTACTGCTCTATAGTTACTGCAGAACAAGAGGGATAGTACAGCCAACTGATTTTAACACTCCTGCCTTCCACTTTCAGAGGTCAAGACATGGATCTGGCACTTCAGCAGGAAGTGCTCGAACAAAACGTTCTGAGAGCAGTGAGATTAAAAAACACCCATCTTTGCCAATCTTCAAAGAGACAGAGGAAGTTGGCTACCAGGAGGAGGAGTGGCATGTAGAATTACGCTCTCAGTTTATCCGACAGTATATAGAGTATTTACATACAATTGGATTTAACTATGTGCAGCTCAGCAAGCTACAAGATGCATCACATGCACAAAGGAAGTAAGTCACTTTTTGTGGATATTCACTTTTAGCTCTGCTATTTTCAAAAACAATGTTTAGGTATTGTCATAGCTCTGGCACACTTGTCAGCATTGTCGTGCAAAACTTTGACATTTAAAATATCTCCGTCATTACTGAAGATATTCACCTCAAAACTCGAACAAGATCTACTCTAAAGGGAAATCCATACAATAGGTGCAGTAACCATCAAAATATTTTTGGTACAATTATGCCCCTTTTTTGACTAAGAATTTTAACTAAAAGCAACTGCTCATGAGCGTTGGCACCTGCATGCAGTACTCTTTTTGCGAAATTGTGTTGAAGGGTATTTGAAAACTTCTGAAAAAATGATTATCAAGTTGTTTTAGTTTGTATTCTAATAGTCTTTGAATATTGCTATGTGTTTAACTCATTACCACACAGTGCAGTTTTAGACCTGTCTGAAATTAAAGCATTTGCAGACGACAAATCGAAGGTGACTCAAATGATAGATTTTGCCTATAGCAGAGTAGGAAACATTGTTGGGAAAGAGCAAACTGCTGGTTACCAGCATTTTCTCCTTTTTCCCACGGTGTTTGGAAACACAACCCCTAGATTTAATCACCCTGACAAAGAAAACTCCTGAAAACATTGTGAGCAAAGTAGAAAATCCACTAATTGCTAATCTTTCAAAGAGGAATCCAATTATTTATGCCACAGTGAATTTGTGTTCTGCATGTGCTTTGAAATTAGACCTGTCTAAAATATTGTCATCTGGTGAATGGTAATGTGTGTAACCCTTTGCAGCACTAACAAAGTTTAGATTCTTCCATGTTTAAGGAATTTACAGACGACAATTCAATTTCTTTTTCCCCTTTTTTTAAATTACAGAATTTGTTCTCAATAGGTAGAAAACATTGTGAGAAAATGAGAAGATGCTGGTTACCAGCATTTTCTCCTTTTCCACAATGTTTTCTACCCTTTCAAACAAAAATTGAATCATTTGAGCCACATTGAAATTGTCATTTGCAAATGCTTTCAGTTTGGACGGGTATAAATTTTTGCCATGTTGAATAGGGTTAAATGGTAAATGTGTTCATATTGTTGACAAGTTTTTTATGAAAGTTTCCTGTCCCAGGCAATCTAAGTTTGGTGAGGAGTTCAAGCCCCAGATGGAAGAGACAGAGATAAAACCATTGGACATCCACAATCTTCAGAAGACAGTCTCTGGTGGGGTACTGTTGATAGAGCTGAGCTTTAAACAGGAATACTTCTGCGTAAAACTCTACACTTGTGATCATAATAAACTGGGCATTACAGTAAATCAGCAGGTATGATAGGTGGTCTGTTTACCTTGTATGAAATGTTTTGACTACCTTTTAATAATTCCCCTCCTCCCATTGCTACCACCTATAGATACCCCTACCGAGTAATGAGTTTGAAAGTATTTCGGATAAAAAATTTTCCAAATATGTGTCCTTATGGATTTGGTACAGAAAAAAGCACTTTTTTTAAATCTGTGTGCATCTGAAACAATTTTGAAGCAGATGACTGAAACTTTCTTTTAACTCTTTACCAAAGGACAAAATTTTAGACTTGTCCAAATTGAAAGCATTTGAAAACGACAATCTAAGTAAGGTTCAAATGATGGAATTTGGCATGGATAGGGTCGAAAACATTGTGGGAAAAGGAGAAAATGCTGGTAACCAGCATTTTCTCCTTTTCCCACAATATTTTCTACCCAATCAAAGGCAGAAGTGATCATTTTAGATACTTTTGTCATCTGTAAATGCTTTCATTTTGGACCAGTCTAAATTTTTGTCGTGTGGTAAAAGGTTAAGAAAACAAAATTTGTTTGTTGGAGATATTGTGAAGTAAGACATCCAGACTGGTTGAATTATCAGCTAGGAAGAGGATTTTCAAATACTACCTTGTATTGTTATTTCCGAAAGCCATTCTAAGGTAGAGGTGTCTACAGGCATCCATCACAATTGACCGATTCCATTTTCCTGGAAAAGGTTTTGATACCAAATTTTATGAACTAACCTTTGACATGTCATTTGTGAACTGTTTTTGTGCTGTATCGCAATTATCTTTGTTTCAGTGCTGACTAGAGTTGCTTACAACATTCATTGTCTGTTAACTCTTTACGAAACAGCAAATTTTAGACTTGTCCAAATTGAAAGCATTTGCAGACAGTAACTAAACCCTTTACCACATGACAAAATTTTACCCTTGTCTAAATTGCAAGCATTTACAGATGACAATTAGATAGGGCTCATATGGTGAGAGTGTTCTGTAAAAGGGCAGAAAATATTGCGGGAAAAGGAGAAAATGCTGGTTACTGACATTTTCTTCTTTTCCCACAGTGTTTTCTAAAGGCCTCTTTCCGAAGGCCGTTAAAACTTGGGATTATGTGGTAAAGGGTTAAATAGGCTCAGATGTAGGAAATTATCTTTGAAAGAATAGAAAACATTGTGGGAAAAGGAGAAAAAGCTGGTTCTCCTTTTTCCGGAATATTTTCAAAAACCTTCGTTTGGGGTTGTTAACTCTTTACCACACAATCCCGACTTTTAATGACCCCAAAGAGGAGGTCTTTTGAAAATATTGAGGGAAAAGGAGAAAATGCTGGTAACCAGCATTTTCTCCTTTTCCCACAATGTTTTCTACCCTTCCCATAGCAAATTTCAATTCTTAAGTCACATTTAATTTTTCATATGCAAAATGCTTTCAATTTGGACTCATCTAAAATTTTATCATTTGGTAAAGGGTTAAATTACAGGCTTGTTTGGTAAAGGGTAAATGCACATGAATACTAAGTTTGTATAGATACATGTATATGCATTTACTTTCAGCTTTTTTTTTTATAATTGTTGCATATTCAGTGTACGTATGTGATCGCTGTGGATGCTAGGACTCGTTGAACTCGGAGTGTTACAATGCATGAGTTTGAGTATTACTGATATGCAAAAACTATATGTACCGTTTAACCCTTTACCACACAATCCCGACTTTTAACGACCCTAGGTAAGAGGCCTTTTGAAAACATTGTGGGAAAAGGAGAAAATGCTGGTAACCAGCATTTTCTCCTTTTTCCACAATGTTTTCTTACTTATCATAAAAATATCCCGCCATCTAGGTCACATTTGATTTGTCGTCTGTAAATGCTTTCATTTTGGACGAGTCGAAAATTTTGTCATTTTGGTAAAGGGTTAATTTGAAAAGCAGAGTTCTTATTGGCCTAGATACAAATTACATGTACATAAAAGATAATTTTTAGGCATGAATGATTGTTCTTTTTTTTTGTGTGTATCACTTTGGTTGCTGTTGTTTTTCTTTTGTGGAAAAAAATCAATCAAGACTTGGTGTAAATATAAAAATGTTCTTTTCCCAATTTCATTTTTCAACATGTTAAACAGAGCTGTCTTGTCCAGATTGGCTAGATGGAATGGCCTGTCATTTTTGCTATGTTTAGTTTGTCTGAAAATCTTCTGAATTTGGATGAAACTGAAATATTGTCATCTTGTAAAGAGTTATTTCTTTACCACAGGACAAAGCTTTAGCCTTGTACAAAGTAAAATCATTTGCAGACAACAAGAAATTATGCTCATATGATGGAATGTCTTTGATAGGGTAGAAAATATTGTGGAAAAAGAAGAAAATGCTGTTTACCAGCATTTTCTCCCTTTCCCACAGTGTTCCCACAGTGTTTTCAAAAGCTTTCTTCCCCAAAGTCGTTTATCCTCAGGTTTTGTGGTAAAGATTGAAGGTGCTAGGGAAAGGCAAAACAAAAAAATTTCTTGACTGTCCATTTATGTAGGCTCCATCAGTAGGAAATGACATGAAAGCATCGCTTACACCTAGATTTTTCTTGTGAAGGGACAGCTTTTTAAAAGGATAAAACTCAACAGCATTTCACAATTTATTTTGAGAACTGAATGTATAGACTTGCTTTTTTTTTTTTGAGACAGAGCTTTTTCACAATAAGTGAGGCAAATGGTTGAAGTTAACGTGAAAAGAACACTTTTTGATGGAATGTTTTTTTTTTTCAGATTTCATTTCAAAACAGATTCGTCATGTTTGTTGATTTAATACATGTTTTATAGACGCTTTTAATTTTTGGTGTGTGACTTACTAGTATTTACCACAGGCGACTGAAATTCCATTAGTCTATCACGGGATAATTAAATTTTCCTTAGTGGACACCGTTATTATAAATAGCGCATTGGCAACTGCCTCTACATCGTATATAGTAGGACAAGGTGTGCAATGAAATTGAAGAATTTTTTTACCCCTGTTCCCTGTCAGAGGTAATATCTAACGGAAAACGAAACCTAGTTACTGTTGCAGATGAGTTCACAAATGTATTTTCTTATCTACTCTGACCTTCAAAAGTTCCAAATGGCTCTTGCCATCAAGCAGTAGCTCTGATCTAAAATTTTTTAAAAAGCTTCCACATTTTCCGGATCGCCATGCGCTGACGTCACACAAATTATTATCCCGCAGCGAATTATAACTAAAATATTTTTTTTCAAACAATGATCTAAAATTTTTTTGTTGATATATTGATGAAATTATTAAATTAATATTTTGTCTGTTGTAATTTATCTTTTCATCTAATCCAGTATCACGATTTTCATCTTCCATTTTGCATATTTCCAAATGTGTATTTACTGTTCATCGGTCAAGGACTTTGGCGCGTCTTTTGATAATAAATTCATGTGAGTTATAATTCACTGCGTCATAATGAATTATGTGACGTCAGCGCATGGCGATCTGGAAAATGTAGAATCTTTTTAAATTTTTTAAGATCAAAGCTATTGCTTGATTGCAAGAGCCATTTGGAACATTCGAAGGTCAGGGTACACAAGAAAAATCATTTGTGAACCCATCTGCAATGGTAACTTTTTGTATTTTTTTCGTTTTTGGTAAAATATTATTTCTGAAAGGGAACAGGGGTAAAATTTTCTTCAATTTCGTTGCACACCTTGTCCTATTATATGCAATGTAGAGGCAGTCGCCAATGTACTATTTATAGTAACGGTGTAAATGAAAATTTGAATGTTCTGTGATATACAGGTGATGCACCAATGTGCAAATGTGTTCAATGATCGAGCAAGGAAAATTTTAGTGTTCCGTGATAGACCAATGGAGTTTCAAAGGCCTGTGGTATTTACATGTGGATATGCATGATACATATGTTTACGTTTTCCATGTCTTGTTATGTTTTTGTTTGTTTTTCTTTTGCCCTATGATTCACAACACTGAATTTTCAGATGTTGGAAATGGGTGATAGAAGACTGGTTCACAATTTTACAGAAGTGAGTTGGGTGAAACTGCACACTTAAGTGTTTATGAAGGCCCTCCTCCCCTTGTAACTAAAAACTTTTGACTAAAAATCATCATTTAAAATTGATGTGAATAGACAAATAAGGCAGCAAAAGCATGAAGTTCTTTGGGACGAGGGCCATTAGTTTGTAAGTTAAAGAACAAAGATCAAGAAATGTACATGGATAATGGATATGAGGTCTGAATATTATGTGTACCAGTACTTACCATAACATTTGTATGGATTTTGACCTAATGGAAGTCAGTGTTATGCTACCAAGTTACTTCTTTGCCAAACATCCAATGTTTTAACGACCCAGAAGAAAGAAAGCTTTTTAAAACATGTGTGGGAAAAGGAGAAAATGCTGGTAACTAGCATTTTATCCTTTGCCAACAATAATTTCTATCCAGTCAAAGTCAAATGCAATCATTTGAACCACATTCAATTTGTAGTCAGCAAATGTGCTCATTATTCAAAGAATTTTACCACCTGGTGAAGAGTTAATTTATCTATGTCACCTGTTTGAATAAACATGATAATATCCTGCTTTACTAATTATTCAATACATCTTATGCATTGAAAGAGATAATGACACCACTTTGAGTTAGATATTCTATGACTATGTGGTGTAGTGCAAGTGATTTCAAAGAAATAGCAGCATGTTGTTACCATACAAAGTACAGTTTTGATTTTACAATTGTACTGTGTTCATAACATAATGATAGAGGGGATGGGGGGAGGAGTTGGAAATAAAGGCTCACACTCATGTTTACCAGTTTGATTTTGATGTAATGAAAAGTTGATAACAGAATTTTGTACTGTGTGGATTGATGCGATCAAATATTTTTTACTACAGTTTTGACTCGGTTAAATTATCCAGCACTATGATAAACTGTAATCCTTTACCACAAGACAGAATTTTAGACTGATCCTATTCCAGAGGATTTGCAGACGGCAAACTTAAATTTGCTCAAATTACAGGATTTGTCTGTGAAAGGATAGAAAAGATTGTTGGTAAAGGAGAACACAGAATTTTATCTCCTTTTCCTATGATGCTTTTTTCCTCAAGTTGTTCAAAGTCAGGATTGGGGTGGTGAAGGGTTAAAGAATTGGCTTATAATGGGCCAAAAAATAGGATTGACTAAGTAGATGTCAGAAAGGCAATTCATAGGTTCATAACCTTTTGAACATAGGCTGCTTTAAATATTTACCAAACGACAATATTTTCGACTGGTCCAATTTGAAAGCATTTGCAGACATCAAAATAAGTGCAGCACAAATTATGGGATTTGCATCAGATAGACTCGAAAACATTGTGGGAAAAGGAGAAAATGCTGATTATCAGCATTTTCTTCTTTTCCCACAATGTTTTCAAAAGGCCTCTTTCTCAGGGTCATTAAACCTCGGGATTGTGTGGTAAAGGGCTAAAGAGAACTTCTTTAACAGTTACCGATAAAAAGAAACATTAAAATGAATGAATGTAACAGATGATATCCAAGTCAAGTATATTTTTTGATCTTTGTTCTATAGTTCAAATTGTAAGTTCTGCCATATACTTCTACTTTTATAAGTTCATATTTTATTGCTGCACTAATCTTTAGAGTGCCTGTTATGGCTAGGGTTGCTTTTTTGACTTGTATAGATCAAGATCATACTGCTGTTTGATCTTTTATCTACACTGTCTGTTGTCATAGCTGTTACGATTTGAATTCACATTTTTTCTCATAGTTTAAATCTCAGATCAGACTGCAAACCTCCTGCAATGAAAATTAGATGCACACTAAAGCAACAAATATGCCTTAGCACGCTATGGATTAACTCTTTCAGCGCCAACTAAATGGAGCCGACTTTTCTCAAGGTCTCTAAGTATATTTTTTGTTTCAACTGAACCTCTTTTGAGTTAAAGATTAGCTTGGGATGGTGGACAGTGTTGATTTGTGCAGTTTGACCTTGATTTGCACTGTCCGCAAAGGCTATCCAAGTCGACATTTGCAGCGAAAGAGTTAACTCTCTCAGTGCCACATAACCAAACTCTACCTCTTTCGATGGCTAAAAATGAAATATTCTGTAACTCAGATTTTTTTTGCCATTATATTTCACTAGACAGGTGATGAAACAGATCCAAGATCAGACTGCACATTCTGTACAGTCAAATCTTGATCTTGTGCTGAAAGAGTTAAAGCTCTCTAGAAGTTATTCTAACAATTTTTATGGCACTATGCTTATGTTGATATTGCTTTGTGAAGTACAGGTCACTGACTTATTTGACTTATTTAGATTAATATTACAATCACTGTTACCATCTCTGGATTTAAAAAAAAAAAATGTGAAGGAAATATCTTTTGTCACCAGTAAAATCAAAATGATTTAGTGAAAGAATAAAAAGTTTTTGTAGGCGATTTCCTACATTTGTTTCATGTATTGAACTTTGATATTCATCATTTTCCTTATTACACAAGTTGTCTGTGCCAGATTTATATTTTGTTACTGCAATGACCAATAGCCAAGAAAACATGCTTACATAAAACAGGACAACAAAGAGGATCTGCTATATCTATCAGTTAAATAAAAATCAACAGCCATAAATAATCAAGAATGTTAGTAATAGAACATTTGTATGAAACTGCAATTTCATCTGTTTCAATGTTTCATACCTATCTTAGCTCACCAGAGTTTGGAGAGTTCAAATATGAGCTGTTGTGATTGGCTTTCATCTGTCATCTGTCGTTCAGGGCACCAGTCTTTTACTTTTAACATTTTCTCCTCCAAACAACAGGCAAGATACTGAAATTATTGTAAATGAGAGTTTTTAGAAAAGCTTGGAGAGCTGAAAATGGAACCTGTTGAATCAACTTGGGATTTTCCTCGGTGATTCTTGAACAAAATTGCTCTAATTATTCTGCTCATCTGGACAAGTTTCCAGCAAGTGACAAAAAGAGGAATAGTGTACCAGACAACAAAGTTTTAGATGTGTCCAAACTAAAAGTATTTGCAGACAACAATCAAATGTGTCTGCAATGATGGAAGTTCTCTTTGATAGGGTTGAAAACATTTTGGGAAAAGGAAAAAACATGGGTTACTTGTATTTTCTCCTTTTCCCACAATGTTTTCGAGACTCTTGTATTTACAGTCTTTTAAAGTGGGCTTGTGTGCTTAAGGGTTAAATATCTCCAAAGACTAGTCATTTTAAAATAAAGTCACTGGAAAAACAATTATAACATTACAATCAGGCAACTTATGCTAGTATTATGTAATTTTTTATTTGTACAATATGGATCAGGTGAGCAATCAAGGGCAATCCAGGCCCTCTTTCTGATATATCGTATAATATGGAAGTTCATTTGTAAAAACTGTTGCTTAAAGCCTTTATAATCTGGTTAACCTTTTCCAAGCAATCTTGTGTTTTAACGACCCAGAGGAAGACGTCTTTTGCAAACATTGTGGGAAAAGGAAATGCTGGTAACCAGCATTTTCTCCTTTTTCCCAAAATTTTTCCAGTCCTTTCAATGATCAAAATCATCGTTTGGGTTACTTTCAGTTTGTTGCCCGAAAATGCTTTCAATTTGAATAAGTCTAGAATTTTGTCGTTTGGTAATGAGTTAACCCTTTACCACACAGTCCTGAGTTTTAACAACCCTGAAAAAGAAGCTTTTTGAAAACATTGTGAGAAAAGGAGAAAATACTGGTGACCAGCATTTTCTCCTTTTCCCACAATGTTTTCTACCCATCCCAAAATAACTTTCAATTTTTCAATCACATTAATTTTGTCGTCTGCAAATGCTTTCAATTTCGACCAGTCTGAAACTTTGTCCTTTGGTGAAGAGTTAACACACTACATGTACTAAACAGGAGACACCTTTTTTTTTTCTTGCAACTGTTTTTTTTTTTTTAAAAAGTCAGCAAAGAAGAGTTTTCTTGTAATTAGCATTAGAATTTTCCCCTATACCATAATGTTTACATAACTGTTGATATTTTGAACCATAACCATTTACCACAAGACAAAATTTTAGACTAGACCAATGTCAAAGCATTTGCAGATGACAAATTCAACTTTGGTACAAATGAGCTTAAGCTCTCTGATAGAGTAGATAACATTGTGGGAAAAGGAGAAAATGCTGGTTACCAGCATTTTCTTCTTTTCCCACAATGTTTTCAAAAGCCTTCTTTCCCAGGGTCATGAAAACCTGTGATTGCTTGGTAAAGGGTTTAAGACAAATTGATTATTCAGATTTTTGCAATGACATTTTCAAAGTGGTCTGCTGCAATTATACTAAAAGGTTATGAGTTGATGATTTCAAAGTTAGGGTATTGCACTCTCATATTTTTCTATACTCAAATCTGATTGCTTAATAATAGATATTGTATGATGACACATATTGTATGCTCAGTCTATCTTATTCTTGCTCTTAATATCTAAGCTTTATTAGTCTTTTGCATTTTAAAACATTAAAGCAAATGGAAAAAAAAGCTAAAATATTCTGGATTGGTTACATGCTGAAGTGCTTCAACCCCTAGAGAAAAAGTATAAGGGAGTTTTGTGGTACACTTTTCAAGTGTAAGCTGTGTTATAATTGACTAGCAAGTTTTACAAAAAGTGACTAGATAGTCTATTGTTGTAATCAATTATCGTACTGGTAATTCTTAGCCAAACAAAAAAAGGTGCTTGTGAGTGAAATAGGGATATTGAAAGAAAAAAAAAAAACTTTTGTTTTTGCTTGCTTATTTACCAAACAACAAAATTTAGACTGGCCCAAAGTAAAAGCACACAAGAAATTAAATGTGGCTCAAATTATGGGATAAGCCTGTAAAGCCTAAGAAAAGGCTTGTGACCAGGATTTTCTCCTTTTCCCACAGTGTTTTCAAGGGGCTTTTTCTTCGGCGTCGTTAAAACCTGTGATTGTGTGGTAAAGAGTTAACCCGTTACCGCACAATGACGCCTTTTAACGACCCTGGGAAAGAAGCCATTTGAAAACATTGTGGGAAAAGGAGAAAATGCTGGTTACCAGCATTTTCTCCTTTTCCCACAATGTTTTCTACCCTATCAAAGAAACATTGCACCATTTGTGTCACACTGAAATTGTCGTCTGCAAATGCTTCCAATTTGGACAAGGTTAAAATTTTGTTGTCTGGTAAAGGGTTAAATAAAATTTAAGTATATTCATCAGATGGGTGTTAGAATGGTTTCTTAGAAATGATGATAAAAATGGAAGGTGTTTATTGTTCTAGATGAACAGTATTATGTGTAGATTATTTTTCGTCCAAGGAATGAGAAGGATTGTTCATATTAGTGAGGTTAGACATATTTCTTTATGATGCTACTTGAAAAGATGTAAAGAAAAGATATTGAAGTGCCAGATTGTACTTAACCCTTTCCCAAATGACAAAATTTTGGACTGGTCCAAATTGAAAGAGTTTGCAGACGACAATTTTAAATTTGATGAAAATGGCAGAAAGGTCTCAAAAAGGGTAGAAAACACTGTGCTCGTTACGAGCAATTTCTCCTTTTCCCACAGTGTTTTCAAAAGACTTGTACTGCAGACACGTGAAAACCAGGGCTTGTTTGGGAAAGGGTTAAAATTATTAGAAGCTTGATGTTTTGTAAAATGGGGCATTCATTTCATGTAAACAGAAAAATATTTGGCATGAAAAAGATAAAGAATTAAACCTCTTGTCATTTGGTAAAGACTTAAAATGCAATATTGTGAGAAATGTTCTATAAAATGTTGTGTACTCTATTTACAGTGTAAATCATATCATCATCATTATCATCATAAAATGCCAGTAACTTAACATAAGCAATTATTATTATTGTCAACAATATAGATTTTTCAGGATGTAAGATATATCCCAAGTCTGGGGATTGGAAATGTGTCTTTAACCCATTACCAGACAACAAAATTTTAACCTTGTCCAAATTGAAAGCATTTGCAGACAACAATTTCACTATGTCTCAAATGGTGCAATTTTCTCTTGATAGGGTAGAAAACATTGTGGGAGACGGAGAAAATGCTAGTTACCTGCATTTTCTCCTTTTCGCACAGTGTTTTCAAAAGGCTTCTTTCCCAGGGTCATTAAAAGGCCACATTGTGCAGTAAACAGTTAAGTTATGGAGAATACATTTATTTGAGAAAATACAGTGATGCTGTTTACATTTATCCTGTTTTTTTTTCCCTTATCCCAACAGTTGAAGCTGCTTTTTGTGGACGAGTGTGAGAAATGCAAAGATTTGATCCACGTACATTCGTTTGCACATGACTTCCATTTGAGATGCATACAGGTATGGTATTTACATCTTCAACACTTTATCACAAAATCTGCAGTTTTAATGACCCTTAGAGAGAAAACTTTCAAAAACAATTTGAGAAAACGAGACAATGCTGGCTTAAATGATGGGATTTGTCTCTGAAGGGGTAGAAATTATTGTGGAAAAGGAGAAAGTGTGGGTTACCAGCATTTTGCCTTTTAGAAAGTTTTCTTCCCCAAGGTCATTTAAGATTGGGATTGTATGGTAAAGGATGAATACATGAATTCATATCAAAACATTGTAACAAAAAGAAGAAATTGCTCCTAACCCTTTGCCACACACAACTTTTAACGACCTTGAGAAAGAAGCCTTTTGAAAACATTTTGGGTACAGGAGAAAATGCTGGTAACCAGCATTTTCTCCTTTTCTCAGGATGTTTTTCTACCTTCTGAAAATGAATTTCAATTTTTCAGTCACATTTATTTTGTCATCTGCAAATGCTTTTAATTTGGACTAGTCTAGAATTTGTTGTTTGGTAAAGAAATAAGGAAGAGTGCTTTGAAATTTGTTCTTATCGTCTCAGCTTAGTGTTATAAGACCATCATGGTCCTCATGTAAGTTAAACTCTTTACAACAAAATTTGGACTTATCCAAATTGAAAACATTACAGATAACAAATTGAAGGTCAGGCAAATGATGTTACTTATCTGTGAAAGGGTAGAAAACATGGAAAAAAGGGGACATGATGGTTACCAGCATATTCTCCTTTTCCCACAATATTCCAAAAGCCTTATTCCCCCAGGTTTCTTACCTCTGTACCAAATGACAAAATTTTAGACAATTCCAAACTGAAAACATTTGCAGACAACAAAATAAATGACTTAAAAAATGAAATATGCTTTTGGACAGGTAGAAAACATTGTGGTAAAAGGAGAAAATGCTAGCTACTAGCATTTTCTCCTTTTCCCACAATGTTTTCAAAAGGCTCCTTTCTCAGGGTTGTTACAATTCGGATTGTGTGGTAAAGGGTTAAAACATGGCATTGTGTGGTAAAGTGTTAAAACATACATCAGTTGAAAACCATAAAGTATTTATTTTCATTGACTTTGTTACAGTCTTACATTGGTGGGGATCAAGAGACCCTGACCCCAAACTACTACCTGACAGGATTGCTAGCAGATTTTGTAAAAGTGTATCCCTACGCACCTAGTTTTTCGAGGAACTTCATGCAAAGAGGTAAAATCATATTTCACTGACATAGTTTGAGTATTTTTAATCTGGTGGCTTTAATGATAGGATTTGTCTTTGAAAGCATTTGCAGATGACAAAATAAATGTTGCACAAATTAGGATTTTTTTCTTTGATAGGGTAGAAAACATTTCGGGAAAAGGAGACAATACTGGTCACCAGCTTTTTCTCCTTTTCCTACATTGCTTTCAAGAGTTCTTTTTCCTCAAGGTCGTTAAAACTCGGGATGGTGTGGTAAAAGGTTAATTAAAGGATAAAAACATTGGAGGAAATTCAGGAAATGCTGGTGAACAATATTTTCTCCTTTTTCTGGAATTTTTTTAAAAAGCTTTCTTTCTCAGGGTCGTTAAAACTCGGGATTGTGTGGTAAATTGCTTTCAGTTGAAGTCATCATTGACAAGAGTGATTGAAAATATCTACTGTCCTTTGTGTTTATGGTTTATGGTTCTAAAGATCACAATTCAGCAGACATCATTATGACTGATTCCATAATGGAAGTTGAAACAATCAAACTTTACAACATACATCATCTATACTATATTCTGGCTGTGAATAATATCTAACAGATTTCATCAAAAGAGTAATAGGGCAAGGATACTATGGTATTATGTAAAAAGATGGTATGTTAACGGTTAAGGAAGTAAATGAGCCATACTCCATGAAAAAGGGATTTAATGCATTTGCAGAAAGTTTCCATCCAGGTCAGCCTGCGCAGTCCGCGCAGGCTGACCATGGTGGAAACTTTTTGCTATTGCTCAATTTTTTGTGAGTAGAAGGACCATTCTACCCCATAACTCAGTTGGTTGTTAGACATAATGGATTTTATGGATCCATACTTACGTGATGACTTGCTTGGTATAATGGATCACAGTGATGCATTAAATCCCCTTTTGCCAGAGCATGACCCAAATGATTTGATTTCACTTTAGACGTGATCACAATACCCGAGCCCTCCTGTTCAGGAACTGACCTTTATGACTACATGCTGAGACATGCCAAGTTACACGCAATGTCTGTTCTGAAGATGACCCTCCCTCCGGACTTGGAGCTGGTATGTCATATTATGAAATACATTGAATTCTGGATTTTTTTTTACTAGCTCACTTGAGCATGAAGTGCTCAAGGTGAGCTTTAGTGATGGTGCTGTGTCTGGTTTCCGTTGTCCATCGTGCGTCATCCGGCGTCCAAGATCAAACAATTACCCTGTGTGCACTCCAGAGGCTACATTTTCAATCATATACTCATGAAACTTGGTCAGAATGTTTGTCTTGCTAATATCTCGGACAGGCTCGAAATCGGGTCATGTTGGGTCAAAAAGTAGGTCACTGGGCCAAATCTAAGAAAAACCGTGTGCACTCTAGAGGCCACATTTTCAGCCTGAAACTTATAAAACTTGGGGAGAATGTTTGTTTTGATAATATCTTGGACAACTTTGAAATTGGGTCATATCGGGTCAAAAGTAGGTCACTGGGCAAAATCTTAGAAAAACCTTGTTTGCACTCTAGAGGCCTCATTTTCAGCTGGAAACACGTGAAAGTTGGTCTGAATGTTTGTCTTGATGAGATCTAGGACAAGTTCAAAATAGGGTCATGACGGGTCAGAAAAGTAGGTCATTGGGCTAAATCTTATAAAAACCTTTTTTGCACTCTAGAGACCACATTTTCAGCCTGAAACTTATGAAAGTTAGTTATAATGTTTGTCTTGATAATATCTGAGACAAATTTGAAATTAGGTCATGTCGGGTCAAAAAGTAGGTCACTGGGCCAAATCTTAGAAAAACCTATAGTGCACTCTAGAGGCCACATTTGTAGTCAAATACTCATGAAACTACGTCAAGTTGTCTGTCTTGATGATATCTCAGACAAATTTGAAATTGGGTCATGTCGGCTGAAAAAGTAGGTCACTGGACCAAATCTTAGAAAAACCTTGTGTGCACTATAGAGGTCACATTTGTCGTCAGATACTCATGAAACTAGGTCAGATTGTCTGTCTTGATGATATCTCAGACAAGGTTGAAATTGGGTCGTGTCAGGTCAAAAAGCAGGTCACTGGGCCAAATCTTAGGAAAACCTTGGGTGCTCCATAGCGGCCACAGTTTTAGCCAAATACTGATATAGATTGGTCAGAATGTTTGTCTTGTTGATGTCTCAAACAAGTTTGAAAGTGGGTCATGTTGGGGCAAAAAGTAGGTCAGGTGGTAAAATCTTAGGTAAACCTTGTGTGCACTCCAGTGGCCACATTTTCAGCCTGATACTCATGAAAGTTGATCAGAAAGTTTGCCTTGATGATATCTTGGACAAGTTTGAAAGTGGGTCACATCTGGTCAAAAAGTAGGTCACTGGACCAAATCTTAGAAAAACCTTGTGTGTACCATAGAGGCCACATTTTCAGTCTGATACTCATGAAACTTGATCAGAATGTTTGTTTTAATGGTATCTTGCATAAATTTGGAATTTAGTCTCATTGGTTCAAAAAGTAGGTCACTTACACTCATGTGTTTTACATCATTAAAACCAGGATCTCTTCAGCTGTAGATGACTTTACTCAGGCGAGTGCTTTAGGTCCATTGGCCCTCTTGTTTTACGAAGTTGCTGACCAGCAATTTCTCCCTTTTTCTACAATGTTTTTACATAAAGCCTCTTTTCTCAGGGTAGTTTTCGATTCTGATTTTTAACCACTCCAAAGAAAAGGACTTTTGAAAACATTGTGGGAAAAGGAGAAAAACCAGCATTTTCTCCTTTTCTCACAATTTTTTTACCATTTTGAAGAAAAAAATTCTTAATTTCTGTAACATTTAGTTTATCATCTGCCAATGCTTTCAGGTTAGACCAGTCTAAAATTTTGTTTTGTGTTAAAGTGTTAAACATAGGATTGTTTGGTAAAGTCATGCTTTAGAAAGTTATTGAAACCTGTTTATGAAAATATGTAATTGGGAGAAGAAAATTTGCTAAAAATCTGTCCTTTTATTTCATCAGGATATCCCCCTGATGAAAAACCATCATCAGGCACTGATAAGCCATGAGAAAAGGGAGATAACTGGAATGGAATCAATTAAGTCCAGAAAAGGTATAGAGAATTACAAAATTGGACTGGTTATACTACAAGACTCTCCAGTAGGACTGGAGGCACCATCTGGTGACAAATCTGCACTGAGTCTACAGTTTTATATTGTTTTGACAACCTCACAGATCATTTTTCCACGGCATACTCTGGAAAAGGATCTTGGAACTTTCATGGCAAAAAGCAAGCATTCAGGTATGTCTATGTATTATTTATCACATAAACTCCCTTGTTTTCAGCGTAATATACCAGTTACAAATTTTCTTATCTTAAACACACTTGAAATATGCATCGTGTAACATCATTATGTAACATCATTTAACATTTCTTTTAGAGAAGTGAATGAATGAATGAATGAATGAATGAATGAATGGTGTTTTATGGCGCAGTGACATCTAGGGTCATTTAGCGTGCAAATAGAAATGGTAATGAAAGGAAAAAATGATATGTAAAAATGTAAGTAATGAGTATATGATGAAGGATGTGTCATGAAATGATTCTGTAATGGAAGTAAAAAAGATTATAGTGATAAGAATAAAAAGGTCTGAATAGGAAAAAAGGTGGTAAAACAATATCACAGTTTTGTATAATTTATGGTCTAATCTTCTTGAGAAAAGCAATGTCCCTGATTAGATCGACAACCTTTCTGGTATGCCTTGATCCGTCATTGGTGACAGTTTTGCTGGAATTTATCTTTATTTCATGAAATTGATCCATTTGAATGTTTGATTAATAATTATTATTTGCTGTATCCTTTAGAGAAGTGTGTAGAGTTTTATTTATGAAAATTACCATGACATGTGGATGTATGGTTTTGCATATTCTGACCTATTATTCATGAAATTTTGTATTGTGATGAAAATAATTTGACATTCATTAGCTTTTTAGATAAATTTAATTAAATTTATCTAAAAAAAAAAAAAAAAAAAGGGTATTAAGCTTGCCAGGGCAGTTTTCTCGACTTGTCTAATAAAATTTTAATTCATATACCAACTTATGTCAGATCCTATATATCTGTCATTCATTATATCTTTACCAAACAACAAAATTTTAGACTGGTCTAAATTTAAATTTATTTTGACGTCTGTTTGTTATTATGCAGACGACAAAATAAATGTGATTGAAAAATTAAAATTTGTTTTGGGAAGGGTAGAAAACGTTGTGGGAAAAGGAGAAAATGTTGGTTACCAGCATTTTCTTCCTTTCTCACAAGGTTTTCAAAAGGCTTCTTTTACAGGGTCGTTAAAAGTCGGGATTGTATGGTAAAGGTTTAAAAAAAAAAATTTTTTTTAAGTCTTCACCAGTGGACAAATTGAATACTGATTTATAATGAAAGCATTTATTGGGAACTCGTGATTATGGGAGATGGCTCTGAAAGAGTAGAAGCATTGGAAAAAGGAAAAATGAAACTTGTTTTGGGAAGGGTAGAAAACATTGTGGGAAAAGGAGAAAATGCTGGTTACCAGCACTTTCTCCTTTTCCCACAATGTTTTCAAAAGACTTATTTCACAAGGTCGTTAAAAGTCAGGATTGTGTGGTAAAGGGTTAAATGATATTGTTCTTTGAAATTCCAATATCACAGAACATGAGGAGGATAAGTTATTATTCCAGATCATATTTTTCATAGTCATGTGCAGCTTAGGACATCTTTTTAACTTTTTATCATACATTCAGGACTTTCTAAGACCCAAAGAAAGAAGCCTCATCAAAACATTGTTAGAACAGGAAAAAATGCTGGTAACTATTGTTTTAGGGGCATTTTAATTAGTTGTCTGCAAATGCTTTCATTTTGGACAAGGCTAAAATTGTGCCTTCTGGTAAAGCAAAAAGTTTTCTGCTGCTGGAAATGTATAGAGACACAAAAGGACAAGAGTTTTTCCTTCTGTTATAATTCTGTCAGGCTTTGTACAAAATATATGTGAGTATTGTGTGGCTTGTTGGAGGTGTGATACAGGCTCAGCTGATTATTTTTATAGAGATTTTAGCTTTTTATCGAATAAATATAAATCTTTTCAACGCTTAACCACATGACAGAATTATAGACTGCTTCACTTTCAAAGCAGAAAATATATCAGATGTAGCTCAAATGATGTAACCTGTTTGGGAAAGTGTAGAAAATTTTGTGTGGGGAAAGAGAGAAAATGCTCCTTTTCCCACAATGTTTTTGAAAGGCTTAATGTTCAGGGCCATTAAAACAGTGTCTTGTTAGGTAAAACGTTGAACCCATTGGTGTGCTGGCTATTCAGACTGATTAAAAATGCTTTACAAAAGTACACAAAGGAAGGCTGAAGAAATAGAAGATATATCTTTGATACCCCCAAAGGGATGTTCATGTATTACTTTATGCCCCTGGTCATCTGTCCATGGGCAATTTCATGTTTGTTCTGTATCTCTTGAACCCCTTGTCTGAATTATACAAAATATTTCACACATGTGTACCTTGGAGAGACAATATCTGGAAAAGAGGTCCCCAATTCCAGGCTCCAAGGTGATATTTAGAGGAGGGGAGGGGTCAAGGTCACATGCTCTTATACCATGTTTCCTCCACAATTATCTCATGATTCCCTGGTCTGATTTTGAAAATATGTCACATATCTGTACACAGTGAAGAGGTGACCGGTTAACCCTTTACCAGATGACAAAATTTTAGCCTTGTCCAAATTGAAAGCATTTGCAGATGACAATTTCAATGTGGCTCAAATGGTGCAAGATTTTTTTGAGATGGTAGAAAACATTGTGGGAAAAGGTGAAAATGCTGGTTACTGGCATTTTCTCCTTTTCCCACAATTTTTTCAAAAGGCCTCTTTCCCAGGGTCATTTAAAGGTGGCATTGTGCGGTAAAGTGTTAGGCTAAGGTTTCAAATGCCAAGCTCCAAAGTCAAGGTCACAGCAGGGGGTCAAAAATCTCATGCACTTAAATCATATTCTGCTCTATATCTCTTGAACCCCCTGTCTTATTTTAATATATGGATGTTGAAAAATTGTAGCAAGATAAAAAAAAAAAATGCTCACTACTCGTAATTTTTTGTTTAGAAGTAATGCTTGAAATTTTCTAGCCACTGTGTGTTTTGAATTGCTTAAAATAGGTACATGTATTGTGTGAACTCATTCAGAGGACAGATTGCTTGGAGAAAAGTACAGAAAGCTGTTTTGCTTCAATCTTTATGCTTTACTAATTTTCTCATCATTACCCAAGCTTATTTTAAAACTACCAAAAGGGGTATTTGTCGATAACCCTTTACCACACAAATCTGAGTTTTAACGACCCTGAAGAAAGCCTTTTGAAAACATTGTAGGAAAAGGAAAAAATGCTGGTAACCAGCATTTTCTCCTTCTTCCCACAGTGTTTTCTCCCATTTAAAGACCGAAATCTTCTGTTTTGCCAGATTCAATCAGTCATCTGCAAATGCTGTCAACTTTGTGGGGTCCAAAATTTTTTTTGTTTCGAAAGGTGTTGACAGGTTGAACTCTTAACTCTTTACCAGACAACAAAATGTTAGACTTGTCCAAATTGAAAGCATATAGACTACGAATTAAATGTGACTTGAAAATTGATTTTTATTTTTTTTTTTAGCAAAGAGTAGAAAACATTATTGGAAAAGGAGAAAATGCTGGTTACCAGCATTTTTCTCCTTTTCCCACTATGTTTTCAAAAGCTTTTTTTTCTCATGGTTGTTTAAAGTAGGGATAGGCTCTTTACCAGACAACAAAATTTTAGGCTGGTACAGAATGAAAGCAAGTTCAGGGGGCCAATGAGACTCAAATCAAATGAGATTCAGATCATTGAAAGGGTAGAAACATTGTAAGAAAAAGGAGAAAATGTTGGTTATCAGCATTTTCTCCTCTTCCCTAAAGGTTTTCAAAAGGCTGTGTCTAAGAAGTCTGTATTTTACATTCTATTTGAGTGAAAAAATGCAACCGTCACCACATAGGACTTGTTCTTTAATGTTAAATTTCCATTTTTTTTTTTTTTTTTCAGTTTTCAAGTTGCTGTGTTTTAGTGGCTAGTAGAAATAAATTTTCTGGGTGGGGCTAGTAAAATGATGCAAAAAACTTCGAAAATTGTTGGAGCTGAATTTGGAACTTTGATCCTCTACTAGACGACAAAATTTAAGGCTTTGCCAACCTCAAAGCATTTGCAGACAACAAGTGGTTCACATGATGCTATTTTCTTTAAATGGGAAGGAAACATTGAAGGAAAAGGAAAAAAATTCTGGTTACCAGTGCATTTTCCTTTTCCCACAGTGCTTTCAAAAGGCTTCTTCCTCAGAGTCATTAAAAGTCTGGATTGTGTAGGAAAGAGTTATGCCAGTGAGTAATTGAAGAAAGACAAAAAAAAAAAGTAATATTGAAACACTTAAAGAAAATGGAAACACAGGTTAATAAATTCATTTGCTGTCATTTCTTTTTTATGTCCTAAAATTCATGTTATTTGGTGTTGTAATTTTCAGTTTGTCCCAGGATAGGAAGCAAATTAGTGTCAGATTCAGACAGATTTACCTGAGGATCTTGATTAGCATAGTCTTTTAAGTGTCACTAATCATTAAATTGTATCTAATATAAGTACATGTAATATCACAAATTTCAAGCTTTTCCCAGAGTTATACGAGGGACACTTTTTAAGTTCGTAGAGTAAGCCTATAACTTTTTAACGCGATTATGAAGTTGCACGATTTTTTACACAGAACTTGCGTAATCAATCCTCTCTCAAACGGTGTCACGGTATGCGGCGCACGAGGTCCACGTGCGCGCTGCGCTGGGTATTTTCAACACGTGGTTTTATACACTATAGTAAAATATAGCGTTCAATATGGATGGAAAAATCTCTGAACAGAGGGTATATTGTAAGATTCGAGCACAGCTCGGGTTTCCGCCAACAGAAATTCATGCTGATTTGCAAAAAGTTTATGGGAATGGTGCCTTAAAATATGCTACAGTTTGCAAGTGGGCACGTCGTTTTAATGATGGTCGGGAGTCAATTGAAAATGACCCTCGGGTGGGTAGGCCGGTTTCCGTTTTGACGGAAAAGAACGTTGCTACTGTGAAAACGTTAATTGAGGAAGACGCACGTTATACCGTGCAAGAGATAGAAGAATTAAGTGGCATTCATTCGTCAAGTGTTTTGAAGATCTTACATGAACGACTTGGGCTACGTAAGATCTGCGCGCGCTGGGTGCCCCATTTGCTCACTGACGAGCAGAAACAAAGTCGGGTTAGACTTGCATCGCAAGTTATAGAAAAATATGATAAATGTGACCCACGTCGTTTGGAAGAGATAGTTACAGATGATGAAACCTGGATCTATCATTTTCAACCCGATTCTAAGGCTAAAAAATAAGGTTTGGGTTTCATCTGAGGGCGACAGACCTGTCATTGCGCGCCGTTGCAAAACATCAAATCGCATGTTGTATGCGATATTCTTTGATTCGAAAGGTCCAGTCCTTTAAATTCCTGTCCCGAAAGGTAGTTCTGTCACTGGAAAGTTTTACAGAGAAAGTGTTCTTACTCAACTTGTTGATTTCTATCAGAAACGCAGACCGCGCATCGGTGTCCGCGGCATCAAATTACTCCATGATAACGCACCGGCCCATAAATCCGCTACGGTACAGGAATATCTGAAAGAATCTGGGCTCGATGTCTTAGATCATCCCCCATACAGCCCTGACCTGTCCCCCTGTGACTTTTGGTTGTTCCCAAGACTAAAGGAAATGCTGGCAGGGCACCGTTTTGAATCCCGTTGTGGTATAGGCAGTGTGGTCTACCAGTGTCTGCAACATATACCTAAAGAGGACTACCGGGCGGCGTTCCGGAAATGGGTAGATCGGTGTAAAATGTGTGTGGAGGCAGACGGGGCATATTTCGAAGGTCTTAGATAAATAAAATTTTGATATTTCAAGCGGTTTTAAAAAGACCGCCCTACTCTACGAACTTAAAAAGTGTCCCTCGTATATACCACATTTATACATTTTTTTCCCCAGACAAAGTGATGGTTTTATCATCAAAAGAAAAGCTAAAGGACCCTATCACAGTCAGACAGCCTCCTGGGGTACTACAAACAACCACCAACTATCTTGGGTTCTCTAATAAACATCAACCACCCATGTATCAGCTACTACAAAAAGAGGCTCAGATCGTGAGGTAAGGGGAAAGAACTGGGCCCGTATTCACCAACCATTCTTAAGAATGTTCAGAGTCTGAATCTCCAAGATTTTCTAAATTTGAATGTAACACAACTGCTGATTGCCTAAACCAAATGGTTTAGCCATTCTGAAGTTGTGTTGCTTTCAAATTTAGAAAATCTGGAGAATACGACCAAGAACATTCATAAGAATGGTTGGTGAATATGGGCCCTGATTTTCAGGGCTAAACACGAATCTTTAGGGTAGTTTTCCAGAAGCTTTCATTAACCTGCTACATACATGTGAGATGAAACTCTCAAAAGTTGATAGAAAAAAACCAAATGTTGCTATTTCAAAGTTATTTTTATGGGAAAAAATATCTCCTGATTGGACAGTGTAGATCCAAGATTAGACTGCACATTCTCTACATGTTTTCACTTCAGTCTTAGCATGGCTTAAAGTCAGTGTAAGGCACATGTTTAACCCTTACCAAATAATCCTGTGCTTTAACTACCCTGAAGAATCCGGCTTTTGAAAAAAATTATGGGAAAAGGAGAAATGCAGGTTACCACTTTAAAGACAGAAATTGTCTTGTGAGCTTGACTTAATTTGCTATCTGCACATGCTTTAAATATTGTCTTGTCTAAAATTATGATGTCTATTGAGAAGTCAGAACATAGGGCATATTTTGACTCTTTTTCAGTGGACAAAATTTTTGATTTAGCAATGTTGAAACTATTTGCAGATGACAGATTAAAAATGACACAGATTATGTGATTTGTCTTTTAAAAAATAATATGCATTGTCAGAAAAGGAGAAAATGTTGATTGCTTTAAGTCTTTTTTTCCATTGTTTTCAAATGCTTTCTTATTTTTTTGGAGTTGTAAAAATTCAGGATCATTTGATATAGAGTTTGTTGAAGTTTGAAATTGGACATACAGTTTGTAAAAATTCTTTTTGTTTTGTCAGAGAGAAAATAAAAAATATGGCGGTTGAGTCTATGGAGAAATGTCGAAGGGACAGTCTATGGAACAAGATGTTGATTATGATAAGTAAATCAGATGACCAGTCAGCAGATGATAAAAGGAAAAAGAGGAGTGACACAGAAGACAGTCGTGGTGTAAGTGCTGTTTTTTTGTGTGTTGGACACTGACTTTCCGTCATACATAATACTATGTCATGTAAATAATATAATAAGAATATAACTTACAGTAACCACCCTGATGATTTCTACCTTTAAACCTAACCACTGCATGTCTAAATTTTAATTTGCACAGCCCGCTATCTTAGCAATATACAGGGTTTACAATGTAGGGTACGCTGGTACAATTTCCAGCACAGATTGATGATAAGCATTGCAACAGGATTTATTCCTCTCTCACTGCTAATTATTGTTTTTGTGAGAAAGCAGTCAGTGATTAGAAAAGAAGTTAAACACGGATAGGTGTGCTGGCCACTGGTATATAACTATAATGTTGCAGATGGTAAGAGGCACCAAACAAACAAATCAAACTTTATATATTGGAGGTCAAGCCCCTGAAGTAGTCTGCTCTTGAAAACAGAGGAAAAGGGACTTACTGCTTGCAAGGAGGAGCTTGAAAACTTCATACATGTATATGTGTGGTAGTAAGTTAATTCTGCGATTTATTGTGGCATTTGTCGAAGACAATGCAACTATGAGTTCAATACGGCATTTTTAAAATCATGTGTCGTAGTTTGTGCAGAACCGAAGGAAGTAAACCCAATCAAACTCAATTTTTCCGAGTCAAATAAGTGTTTCGATTGCACTCAGATATGAAAATGGCGTATTTAGAATAAATTGGATTAGGCCATCGATCATGGAAATACTTTTTTTTTAATCGAAAAATAGCTTAATACGCTATGGTCTTCTATTGGCGTAATGATACACATAATCTTTGTTTCCTGACCTCGATTCCCTTCTTGATCGTCCCAAACTAGTTCGTTCCTGGGCTTATTCGTCCCTGGATTTGTTCGCCAGGACTCGTTTGTCCCACAAGACTGCACACCACTCTGTTGAATTGTGCATGACTATGTAGTAAGTTGACTTTCAGGCGAATATTTTGAACTTATTTCTAAGGTTTATTTTTCAAATAATTAACTCCACACAATGGCTCCTTTGACAAATGCCACACCAGTGCTTTCAACGCTTTGATTTTTATCTTGTTATGAGTTCAAATTTATCTATTTGCTGCTTTATTCCAGTTGGAATTATACCCATAGGGTTTGTTTATGTTTTTTACTTTATTCCAGCCTGTGATTCGGCTGTCATATGATGAGTTTTGTGAGTTACTTGATCGTGTACACAGAGTGCCAATTCACGAGTTGGACAAACAACTTGTGCCATTTCAACACATGAGTATTGCCTGGTATCAGAACCTGGTGCATGTTCTCAGTGTCAAATATCCAGAGACAGCGAGGGGCTGCTTTCAAAGTCAGAATAACAGTACAGAATATCATGTGAGTAGTGTGTGCTCAGACTTTTTTATGTGTTTGGTACTCATTCTGCACAGTAGGGAATATTCTGGATCTTTACTAGCTCAAGATGAGCTTTTATGATCTTGCAGTGTCCATTGTATATCCTGCAATGTCCATCATGCAGGTGTCAACTGTTAGGTGTGCACTCTAGAGGCCACATTTTCAGTCCAATAATCATGAAAATTGGTCAGAATGTTTGTCTTGATATCTTGGACAAGTCTGAAATTGGGTCACATCGGGTCAAAAAGTAGATCACTGGGACAAATCTTCGAAAAATCTTGTGTGCACTCTAGAGGCCATGTTTCCATCTAATAGTCATTAAATATGGTTAGAATGTTTTGTCTTTGTAATATCGCAGACTAGTTTGTAAATGGGTCGCATAGGGTCAAAAAGTAGGTCACTGGGCCAAGTCTTTGAAAAGTTTTGTGTCCACCCAAGAGGCCTTATTATCTGACGCTTTATTTTCTCCATTTAGTTCTCATTATGCACACTAAATATATTTTGTATGCAGTAAACATCATTGCCACCAGGATCTCTTCAACTTTGTTAATCCTTCATCACTTCACTCAAGTGAGCGCTTTAGGGCCAATGGCCCTCTTGTTTAATGATTTGTAAGTACTTAATCTGTTTCATAGCATGTGCTGCAATTGCAAATAAAACAAAAAAAATGAAATTGTCTTCTTTACAAATGCATTTCAGGTGATTCTGAACCCAAAGGCCTTAGATTTGTTTGTGTTACTCTCACTTGACAGTAGTGGAGGCAAGGTGGTAAGTGGCTGTAGTCAGAGAGAAAGCTATCAAGAAATAAGTCTTTAATTCTTTACCACGCAATCCAGAGTTTTAAGTGTGTGTGTGTGTGCCCCATTTTATTTGTCATCTGCAAACAATTTTAATTTGGACTGGTCTAAAATTTTGTTGTGTGGTAAAGAGTTAATTGTAGATGTCAGGTGTAAGTCGTGCCCCTCTAGATATCATGCTATTGAATATACTGCCAATTATATCAAAATATTCTGACCAGGCACAGTTAACTCTTTTACTGAAAGTGTCCATTTTATATATAAGGCTTTTTGTAGCATTTATTGAAAACAAAGCACAACTCTTTTTTTTTGTTGGTTCTATCCTGTCCTAAAGCGTCACGACCACCTTTCCCTTTACCAGATAGTCCAACATTTTACCAGCCCTAAAGGAGACAACTTTAGAAAACATTGTGGGAAAAGGAGGTACACATCATTTGTTTTGTACCCTTCTGCAAACAAATTTCAATTTCAGAGGTCCATTTAATGTGCTCTCTGCAAATGCTTTCACTTTTTACCAGTCAAATATTTTGTCGTTTGGTGTCTGATGTTGATTTTTGCTAAGGCAGAAAAGCATGTATAGATGAAGTGGTTGCCTATTCAGAACTAATACTGATATAAATTTTGTTTTATTACCGGAACAAATTGACATGAAATAAATGACATCTATTACGATATATTACATGTTTAAATTACTGTCCAAACTTGGCTTTGGCTATTGTGGTCGGAATTCGAAACTAAGTAAACAGTTTTCAACTCTTTATGCAGCTGATGTCTCTCAAGAATTCTTTAAATACCTGAAATGAACAGGATTTTGATTGTTTAAATTTGTCATAAGTATTGGATGACATTGATCCAAGATGCACATTCTGTGCAGTCTGACCTTGATACATGTCGTCCACAAAAAGCCTCTTATTTTGACTGGTACCGAAAGGGTCAAACCCAACACTTACCGTTACTAGAATTTCCATACCGTCTGCATACATGCGATAGTAAAAATATTCACTCTCTAATTATTCATTGCCAATTTCATGTCAATTTGTCCAAGTAATACCATTCTGTTAAAAATCATAACATCCTGCAGTTGATTTTTTTTTTTGTCTCACAGCAGAATACTTTTGAAAACATTGTGGTACAGGGAGAAATTCCTTTTTACAAGCAATTATTGTTTTCACAAGTCATCACATATTAACTCTTTACCACACAATCCCGACTTTTAATGACCCTGAGAAAGAAGCCGTTTGAAAACATTGTGGGAAAAGGAGAAAATGCTGGTAACCAGCATTTTCTGCTTTTTCCACAATGTTTTCTAACCTTTTCAGCACAAATTTCATTTTTTCAGTCACAATCATTTTGTCGTCTGCAAATGCTTTCAATTTGGACTAGGCTAAAATTTTGTTCTGTAGTAAAGAGTGAAACCTTAATTCATATTATCATTATTTCACATTGGCAGCTTTAAATTCCACAGCTCAATATTTGTTTAACTCAGTCTTACATGACAGAGTGATAGGCTTGTCTAAATTCAAAGCATTTGTATATGAAATATCAAATGTTGCTCAAATATTTGTTTAGGCCTTTGAAAAGAAATAAAACATAGTAGGAAAAGCACATAATGCTTGTTACCAGCATTGTCTGCATTTCCCTCCATTTTTTTTTTTTTTGAGAAGCTTCCTTATTCATGGTCACTAAAACTTGGGATTGTTTGGTAAATGGTTGAATTGAAAATTAGGTTTACACCAAACTGTTACAGAAATACATGTACATATAATTCTACTTTTTGTCTTACACAGGGGCTCTATCTAGTGTTTCAAGAACCTCCGAGAGAACAAGACAGTGCTAGTGCCAAGGGACAACTTTCATTGGAAATGAATGTCCAAAGTACCTTGGAACAGTTTGTGAATGCTTGCTGTTTTCACCTCTGGAGCTCCATGTTATGACATTGACCTTGAACTCTGACCTGTGTAACAATAACTTTTACTTTTGGCCTAAATATTTAAGTGATAGAATTATGAGCAAGCCAAAGACAATATCTAATCTTGTTATTGTTAACTATATCTTCATCCATGAACATCATTTTTTGACTAAAGACACCAGGGTTGTTTCCACAGATCTAGGTCACTGTTATAGATAACCTTGACCTATTTCCTATGAAACATGAACATGATATTTGGCTTGTTACAATTACCTTTTTGCCAGACAACAAAATTTAAGACTTGTCAAAATTGAAATCAAAGGAAGATGATAAGATGTGTTTGGGACATTTGGATGTGTCCTTGAAAGGGTAGAAAACATTGGAAAAGGAGAATATGTCTGTAATCGGCATTCAGTCATCTTTTCATAATGTGACCATAATATTTTCCTGAAGTTGTTGGCAAAGGGGTAAGGGATTTCAGTTCTAGACATCTTTAACCTTTTACCAAACAACAGAATTTTAGACCCATCCAAATTGAAAGCATTTGAAGACGACAACTTAAATGTGGTTCAAATCATGCAATTTTCCTTTGATAGGGAAGAAAATATTGTGGAAAAAGGAGAAAATGCTGGTTACCAGCATTTTCTCCTGTTTCCACAATGTTTTCACAAGCTTCTTCCTCAGGTTCGTTAAAAAGTCACCATTGTATGGTGAGGGGTTAATTCGTAAATAATTTACATGTTATGACAATGTTTAAATTCTGTTTAAACTGTTGTTAAGGACTGTTAAAAACTATGTACTAAAATGTTTATTCCATGTTGTTGCTGAATATTTGTAATCAATAGTATCAGTGGTACAGGTAAGAGAAGTTTTTTTGATTGAACCTTTTACCCAACAATCCTGAGTTTTAATGACCCTAAAAGAGAAAGCTTTTGAAAACATTGTGGGAAAAGGAGAAAATGCTGGTAACCAGGACAATGTTTTTTAACCTTCCAAAGTATATTTCAGTTTTTGAGTCACACCGAGTCTGCTGATGCTCTTGACTTGAACAATTCAAGAATTTTATTGTCTGGTAAGGGTTTAGGAGTATCTATTATGATGGACATTAGGAAAATTTACTTGTGAAATGTAGAATTTTTTTTATACCTTTCTGGAAACACACTACCTTGTTACAAGCTTTGACCAAACAAAACCTGTTTTTTCTGATCCTAGAGGAATAGGGCCTTTGGAAACTTTGTGGGAAAAGGAGAAAAATACAGGCAACAAGCATTTCTCATTTCCTCACAGTGTTTTTGTTCTTTTTACCATATGACAAAATTTCAGACTTGTCCAGACTGAAAGGACTTGCAGATGACAAATTGAAAGGTGGCTCAAATGATAGAGTTTGTCTTCGATAGGGTAGAAAACATTGTGGGAAAAGGAGAAAATGCTGGTTTCCAGCATTTTCTCCTTTTCCCACAAAGTTTTCATAAGATTTCAAATTTTGGGTCATTTAAACTCGGCACTGTGTGGTAAAGAGGTAAAAAGATTCTTTGACAAATTTCACTAGTTGATCCTTATTTTTCATAAGCAAAGGCTTTCATTTTGGATATGACTAAATTTGTTGAGTCTGGCAAGGAATTGATGCATTGATAAAAAGTTGAAATATGCTTCAAAAACAGAAAAAGCCAACTGCTTTTATTGACCCTGATGCTGGTTGCCTCACTGACGTACTCAGTTGAAAATTTAACCCTTTCTAAGCCCTGGAACCTACTTAAATTATTTTTGCAGACAGTGTAAATCAAGATCAGTTTGCACAGAACATGCAGTCTGATCTTTCATCTACAGTATTTGCCAGTATGGTACATATTCTAACGGAAACAAACTTGCAATATTTCAGGCTACTTTTCCAAGTTGAAAGGTCCAAACCATTAATTCAGCGCTTTAAGGGTTAATGTTAATGGATAAGTATATTTCAAACGAATGGTGGACACGCAATATACCGTAAACTCTACAAGTTCAACAAATTTAGGACTCATCCATAACTACAGCATAATGCAGAAGATAAAATAAATATGGCTACTATGATGGGATTAGTTGTTGAAAGGATTGAAAACATTGCTGGTTTTCAGCATTTTCACTTATGCTCACAGTCCTTTTAACCCTTTACCAAACGACAAAATTTTAGCCTTGTCCAACCTGAAAGCATTTGCAGACGACAAAATAAAGGTTACTCAAAAATTGAAATTTGCTTTAGGAAGGGTAGAAAACATTGTGGGAAAAGGAGAAAATGCTGGTTACCATCATTTTCTCCTTTTCCCCACAGTGTTTTCAAAAGCTTTCTTTTTCAGGATCATTAAAAGTGGGGATGGTGTGTTACAGGGTTAAGAGACCTCTTTCTCTGTGTAGTGTAAATGTGAGTAAATCATTTGGTAAATGGTTTACTCTTTACCAAATGAAAAAATTCTAGACTTATCCAAATTAAAGGCATTTTTTAGGTGACAGATATAACTGGTGTTGTAGTTGTAAGGCTTGAATACATTGTGGGAAAAGGAGAAAATGCTAGTTACCAGCATTTTCTCCTTTTCCCACAATGTTTTCAAAGTCTTTCACTTCATGGTTGTTAAAACTTGGGATTGTCTTCTGAAGGGTTGAACAACATAATAATGTTTTCAGTTCTCAAAATTTTCCAATATGAATACAAATTAAGTTGCCATATTCAGCATATTTACTAATAATAAATGTGCATGTTCTAAATTTCAAGACTAACAATATAATTGACTGAGATGTACTGTCTCAGCCAATCACAGAGCTAATCTTTGAACCAAGAATTAGAATTAACTAGGATGTTTGATGAATACACTTTCAAGAAGTACATAAAAGTAATTTGTATGTCAGATTATATCATTCATAACCACTGAGTAAAATGTCAAAGTATAGGTTGTTGTCACAAAATCAGAATCAACTGCTGTTTGTCTCTGTCTTAGTGACAGTTTGTGAAGACTGTTTTGTACAACTCAAGAATTTGTTGAAATAAAATATGTTATTACACATATTTTGAAAATTCTCTTTGAAAGATGTTTGTGTGCAATATTTTATAAAATGTATTAAATGTAAATAAGACTGATTTTCACTCCAAAGATGAAAATAAACATTTACACTTACGTTTTCTGCTAGTTATTTCTGTTTATCCCATCAATGTACTGGGTTAAGCTTGTGATGTACCAGTCTTTACTGTCGGTTCATGGCAGTTACACTCTTTTCCTATTTTCTATGATAGGCCTTTGCATTATTGTGTTCAGTCCTATCAGGTCTGTTTGAATGTTTTTTTTTTTCAACTCTTTACCAAATGACGAAATTTTGGACTTGACCAAATTGAAAGCATTTGCAGATGACATTTTGAATATGGCTGCAATTATGAGATTTTTTTAGCTCGGAAAGAGTAGAAAACATTGTGGAAAAAGGAGAAAATGCTGGTTACCAGCATTTTCTCCTTTTCCTGCAATGTTTTCAAAAGTTTACTTTCTCAGGGTCTATAAAACTTGGGATGGTGCGGTTAAGGGTTCAAATTCATTACCACCAGTGTTTTCAGTGCAATAGCAGCCAGTGGCTTGGGAAGAATATTGTGCATAGACTGTAAAAAAAAAATCCATGAAAGCATGGATAGGTGCTATGACCACCGCGCTACAACTGAAATAATGTTAACAAGAGGGCCATGATGGCCCTGTATCGCTCCACTGGCTTATAAATATAAACCATGAATAGAAGTCTTCACTATATAAGCCCTTACAAAACTTTGATCCGAGGGCTACAGTCGGACTAAATGGGGAATATGTGTATTAGAAGAATAACATGCCAAATTTGGGAGTTCTTGGCCTTATGGCTAGTAACAAGACGGTTTCTGAAGTTTTCACTCCATAAACCCATGTAAAACTTGTGACCCCTGGTGCAGGGCCAAACTTGATCCTAGGGCTGTAACTTGGGCCCACTTTGTAGTTGTCCACTAGATAATGCTATAATTATGCAAAATTTGGTAGCCTAAGCCTTATGGCTATGTACACCAAGATTTAAAAGTTTCCCCTATGTAAGCCTATGTAAATCTTGTGAAACATCCCCCGCCCAGCATGAGGCCAAATTGACCCCAGGCCTGTAATTTGGGCACTTTTGGTAGACCCCAACTAGATCAAGCTAAATGCAGAATTTGGTAGCTCTAGGCCTTATGGCTAGGTACAGGAAGATTTTTAAAGTTTTCTCTATATAAGCCTATGTAAAACTTGTGACCCCTGGGGCAGAGCCAATTTTGACCCCAGGGCTATAATTTCAAGAAACATGATCGAGGTCTACTACATAAAGCTACATGCCAAATTTGGTAGCCCTATGCCTTATGGTTTCAGACAAGAAGATTTTTAAAGTTTTCTCTATATAAGCCTATGTAAAACTTGTGACCCCTGGGGCAGAGCCAATTTTGACCCCAGGGCTATAATTTCAAGAAACATGATAGAGGTCTACTACATAAAGCTACATGCCAAATTTGGTACCCTATGCCTTATGGTTTCAGACAAGAAGATTTTTAAAGTTTTCTCTATATAAGCCTATGTAAAACTTGTGACCCCTGGGGTAGAGCCAATTTTGACCCCAGGGCTATGATTTCAAGAAACATGATAGAGGTCTACTACATAAAGCTACATGCCAAATTTGGTACCCTATGCCTTATGGTTTCAGACAAGAAGATTTTTACAGATTTCCAATATTTTTCAGTTTTGTTGCCATGGCAACCAGAGTTTTTGAAGGAATAAATTCTTTCAAGAAATTCTGAAGAGGACTATGGCAGGATCATTTCTGTGAAGTTTCATGAAAATTGGATGGGTAGTTTCAGAGAAGATGTTTGAAATAAAAGTTAACGGACGGACGCACGGACGCACGACGGACACCGGGCCATGACATAAGCCCACTGGCCTTTGGCCAGTGGAGCTAAAAATGGCATTAAACACTATACAATAAATCATTTTGCTGTTGGAAATTCCCATGTGTGCATGTATGGTTTTGCATATTCTTACGTATCAAAGTTCACAACAAATGCATAGCTGAAATACAAACCGCCCCCGCTGTGCAGCAAAGATCCTTGTATATCGAGGTTTAAAAGACCAATACACTAACCTCTGAGCTAAAGAGAATTCTCCCCAATGTAGTGGTCAGGTATTGATTTTATACAGGAAGAAGCTATGCTGTAAGGAAGGAGTGATCTCCTGTAACACACCCCCCCTTAAGAGAAGTCATCATTTTGATGACGGAAAGCCTTATTAGGCAACAAGTCTATTATTTAGACAACAAATGGCTCAATGGCCAATAACGGGCAACAAATGGCTCCATGGCCAGTCCTGGACGAGCCCCCATCTTACAAACGTAAAAGTTTGCAACAAATGCATAGCTCAAATACAAACCACCCCAGCTCGGATTTGAACCCATGCGGCAAAGATCCTCGTTTATCGAGGTTTAAAAGACCAATACACTAACCCCTGAGCTACAGAGAATTCTCCCTTACGCAGCTGTCAGGTATTGATTTTATACAGAAAGAAGCTATGCTGTAAGGAAGGAGTGATCTCCCCTAATATTCTGACCTATAGTTTATGAGATGCCATTATACAATGTAAAGAATCTGACATTCATTGGCCTTTTAGTTAAAATTCATTTTAATGCCAACTTATGCGAGATCCTGTATTTTTCAGGTTACAGTTCAGGAGCAGTTCTGATTGTCCACTTAACACTTTACCACACAATCCCGACTTTTAATGACCCTGAGAAAGGACGCATTCGATTATATTTTGGGAAATGGAGAAAATGCTGGTGATCAGCCTTCTCTACTTTTCCACTATGTTTCCAGTAGCCTTTTTCTTTTGGTTCATTAAAATATGGAATCATATGGTAAATGTTCAGGAGATACATTTCAAGAAAGAATTTTGTTTGAAAGAAATGGAAATATGGTGTAAAAAGAAAAATAATCCCTTCAGAAACAGATAAGTACACAAGGAATTTTCAAACATTTTAATTCTAAAACTGCCTTTGACAGATTTTCTTTATAACATATTTTATCCTGATCTCATTGGGCATTCCACAGCACTGAAATATGAAACCTATGAAATATGAAACCAAATGCTTGTAGAAGACAATTGAGTGAAGTTGCCATCTCCATTTGTTTGTGCCATATTCACCAAGTAGTGTAAACATTGTTTCCAACTACGAAGACCAGCCATTTGACTAGTTTGGAATTAAAGAATTAAATTTAAATGATTGGTGAATATGACCTTTTAATCCTAAACCAAACAATAATGAGTTTACCCACCCTGAAGAAGCCCTTTGAAAAAACTGTGGGAAAAGGAGAAAATGTTGGTAACCAGCACTTGTTCTTTTTTGCACAATGTCTTCTGTCTTTCAGAAACAAAATTCCATCATTTGAGTCATAATTATTTGTCATCTGTAAATGCTTTTAACTTGGACCAGTCTAATATCATGTTGTTTGGTAAAGGGTTAAATTCTGGCAAGGTGTCATCAACTACTAGACCCAAAAATTTCCACAAAAAACTCTTACACTTTACATTTCAAGTGCAATTTGTTGTATCAATCCATAGAAAACGACTCAATTAACAGTCTTTTGCAAAGTCTTTAGCACGTTAACACTTTTTCATGACCACATACAGTCTGCACTATTGAAGGAATGTCTAAACCCTAGGCAGATATATTCTGTGCCACGTCATTCAACCCCACTTCTTTCAAGGCCACTTTCAAAGCTGCTAAACACGCCTTGTCCGTCTCATTCTCCTACAATATATAAAACATTCAGTTTCATAAAAATGACATTCATAACCTATAAGCTACCTCTAGCAGGTTTAAATTTTCCAAGGTCCGTCAATTACCGGTACTTTAATTCAAGGTTAGTCTACACTAGACTTTTGCCAACCATTCTTTTCAACTCTACTTTGAAACTTGTTAAAACTAGTTTTATGCATATTATCTTTGTGAATAAGAGAAAGTGCTGGTTACCAACATTTTCTCGCAATGTTTTAAAAGCATTTTTATTTTTTTCAAGCTCTTGAAAACACTGGATCATTTGGTAAGCTTTAATCCTATACCAGACAACAAAATTTAAGCCTTGTCCAATTTGGAAGCATTTGCAGATGACAAATTCAATTTCAAGACAAGGTTTTTTTTTTTTTTTTTTCAAAGAGAGAAACCATTGTAGGTAAAGGAGAAAATGCTGATTAGCAGCATTTTCTCCTTTTCCCACATTTTTTTCAAAAGTTTTCTTTCTAAAGATTTAGCTGCCTCTCTGGCCTAGTGGGCTAGACAGTCATCCAGATAGTAATTTGGGGTCCTGCATGGCTCAGTGGTAAAGTGTGGGACTCGTAACCTGGAGGCCCAAGGTTCGAGCCTCACCTGATCTGCTGGGTTTTTCGTGGGTGTGTCCTCAGGCAAGACACTTCACAGCCCTAGCCTAGTACTGGTAAAACCCAGGAAAAACATGAATATATGAGCTGTCGCCGTGATACATCTGAAATAATGTTGAAAACATCATTCAATCAATCAACTTTCTAAAGACTTTTCATTAAAAGTCCAGATTGTGAGATCTAGAGTTAACTACATACCTGCCAGAGTGTTATAACTTTGACAGCTTTCTCTGCTGCACTATTACTCTCACTCTCAAAGTAAGCAATGTCATCCTCTGGAAATCCCAGTTCAACTGCCAGCTTTTTCCAATCCGAGCCCACCTTTTCCCCAATCTGCTTTATCACGCCTTTGTTCAATGCTATCTCTACAGGCCCTTCCATGTCTTTCTCTGTAACAAAGTCAGGTAATGTTTGAAATAGTAATAATTTCATCTCAATCTGCAATTTAACTTGTTATCTCCTGAGCACAATAGGCGTAGCCAGGATTGAAATATTTTTACACACAGTGAGCACTATGATGACGTTTGCTTGACAGCATTATGTCACATGGAACATCACCATTTATTGTAAAGCATAGAGGAGTTTCCTCGTCATCAGTACCTCAATTTAACCTATCGATTTACTTGAAAAGGCTCGCAGATCTAGTGAATAATTCATGCATGTATATGATACCATGATTCACAACTTTGGTCACAGAATTTTTTATACGCATAAGCGTAATGGGCGCTATGCCCTGGAATACAACTATGTTTTGGATCTTGTAGCGTGCAACTTTTGATTTGAAAAAAAAAAAAAAAAAACTGTTTTCATATCCATTCATGCACTGAGCCTGAATTAATGTAAAATGTCCATTTTACAGCAATGCTCGCAAAGGTTTTCATATGCATTAACTCTATACCAGACGATAAAAATCTAAACTTGTCCAAATTCAAAACATTTGCAAATGACGAAAGTAATGTTGCTAAAATGATGATTTCTGTCTTTTATAGCGTAGAAAACACTGTGGGCAAAAGGAGAAAATGCTGGTTACCAGCATTTTCTCCTTTTCCCAAAGTGTTTTCAAAGCTTTCTCTCTTAGGGTCACTTAACATTGGGATTGTGTGGTAAAGGGTTAATGTAAACCTGGGACCATTCATAAGACCATTCGTAGTCAAATTCTCAATAATTTTCTGAATTTGAAAGTAAAACAACCTCTGACTGGCTGAACCATTTGGTTACAATCCAAAGAAACTTAGAATGATTTTTCATCTCATAGGCTTGACTAAATGGGTGGACAGTATAGATCCAAGATCAGACTGCACATTCTGTGCAGTCTGATCTATGCCATACCAAAAAGCCCCTGTTTCGGTCTAAGGTGCTAAAAGGTTGAAAGCTTGTCTTACGTTCACTGTTCTTGATGTCTTCTTCTTCTTCTTGTGTTTCTTTGATTTCCTCGTCATCCTCTACACCTGTTTTCATTTCTTCTTGCATAGTCTAGGCATGATAATTAGAGCAGAAAAATAAACTATTAGACCAATAGTTCATCAGACCACTATGAATGGAAAATGGGTATTTCCAGTTTATCAAAAAGGCAAAATTAGTGAATTTCAAGGCTGTATTTGGCTATACATGTAATTTAATGAAGGAGACTGAAGAGATAAGATTGACTGCTTTATGCAGTCTGATCTTGATCTTCTTTGTTGCCAAAATTTACTTCAGTTGCTCTTGGTGCTGTGGGCCAATACAATTTTGAGCCGTGCTTTGTGAAAGGAGTTTCAACGCATCTGCAAAAAGTATTTACCCATATTGGACTGCACAGGCTGCCATGAGCTGAAACTTTGCTTTTGTTCAATTTTCTGCATGTCAAAGGACCATTCTGTCTCTGGATTTAGTCAGTTATTAGACAAATTGGATTTTATGGATCCATAATTTTGACCTTGTGTATCCGAGAAAGCAGACAGTGGCTTGTGTGTTGTGCAAAGTACTGGTAATGAAATTCCAAGAACTAGTAAAGTGTGCAATGGGCACAGTGATATGGCTAACATAATGATTAAAAAGATATGTTACACCAAACCAATGAACAATATGTGTTTGTGTATATATGATTTTCTCTGTCTTGCTCACCTTCTTCTGTTCTTTACTCAATATCACACATAAGCCCCAAGACAAATTTTGAAAATACTGCTACAAGCAATTCAACCTTTTACTGCCATGTTTTCCCTTTCACGAATGAAAAATAAAATGTCTATAAAAAAAAAATAAATAAATAAATAAATAACTCTTTAACAGACGACAAAATTGTAGACTTATCCAAATTGAAAGCAGTTGGAGACAACAAATTAAATACGACTCAAATGATGGAACTTGTCTTTGACAGGGTAGAAAACATTGTGGAAAAAGGAAAAAATGCTTGTCACCAGCATTTTCTCCTTTTCCCACAATGTTTTCAAGGGTCTTCTTTCTAAGGGTCGTTAAAACTTGGGATTGTGCGGTAAGGGTTACAATATCTGTCCCATATTCCATCTATACTGGTGAAATGTCTATTGAATAGTTGGTATGGTAAGAATTTCTTCACCAATTCATTGCCTTCATCAGATCTTCAACATCTTTCCACTCTTTTTATCATTAAGTTCAACTTTACAGACCAAAAGTTTTACTTACCGGCATCTGTTTTGCTAGTTTTGAGAGCATGCCGTTTAAATAAACCTTTAACTCCAAAGCTGGGGTGGTACTGTTTGTAAAGAACTGGGGACTTCTTCTAGCTAGTAAACGCAGGGCTTTCCACTGGAATGTCTGATCATTGGTCAGTCTACAAAGAGGATTTCCTAAAATTATTCTTCTGCAAATTTTATGTCAATGAGCTTTCTTGAATACAAAGATAAATGTATAATTAAGCCTTCCAGGTTTGAATAAATAGAATGGAAACATTCAGTTAGTGGTCAAGACCATGGTTTTTCAGTATTCTCAAAATCATGGGCAGTATTGAAATGGTTGCTAGTCATATTTGTGCAGACATGGGTTAACAAGATTTTTGAGTGATTTTTTTTTGTTGAAATTCCACATATGCTAAATTTCTTGGTCCTTTCTATGTTTGAATTGTAAACACTTTACAAAAATGTAAGCAGAGACCAGAGTAACAGGTTCATACCTAAACATTACTTTTTCTCACTTTTCTGTGTTGCTGCAGACCATTTTTGAAAACAGTGACAATAGGAGAAATTGCAAGGAACAAACAATTTCTCCTATTATAATGATATTTTCACATGCTTTCATGTATTTAACCTTTACCAAACAACCCCAAGTTTTAACAAACCTGGACTAGAAGGTGTTTGAAAAATTTGTGGGAAAGGAAGAAAGTGTTGGTAAATCTGCATATTTCTCCTTTTCCCATAATGTTTTCTACCCTTCAAAAGAAAATCCCACCATGCAAACCACATTAAATTTGTTGTATGAAAAATCCCAAATTTTATCATTTGGTAAAGAGTTAAACATTAATTCTTTTTGATTATCTTCATTTAACCAGAATACTTCTTCAAGTCATCTGCTGCAAATATCAGAAAGGAACTAGGAACAGAGGAAAGTGCTGCAGCTTGATCCTTTCATGGATCACTGAGACAATAATTTCTATGATCTTCAATATTTGACACAAAATAGCATGGTTGAAAATCAGTTTTATCCTGTTCACTATATAAGGTGTAAAGTACATACTTATATTCCTCCTCGACTTGGGCTTCAGGATCATTCTGTTCAATTGCTTCTTGAAAAAAATCTTCCAAGGTTGGCAAAAACATTCTGAAAAAATTTAAACACACTGAAAATCAATCAGATAAGTTCCAAATATTGGGTTATAACTTGTTTTAACTCTTTCCCAAACAAGCCCTAGTTTTCACATGTCTGCAGTACAAGTCTTTTGAAAACACTGTGGGAAAAGGAGAAATTGCTCATAATGAGCAATTTCTCCTTTTCCCACAGTGTTTTCTACCCTTTTTGATAACTTTCTGCCATTTTCATCAAATTTAAAATTGTCATCTGCAAACTCTTTCAATTTGGACCAGTCCAAAATTTGTCATTTGGGAAAGGGTTAACTGCAAATACCAGGACTGTTCTAACTATCTAACTATATATTTTTTAAGACAGCTATATTCTTTTACTCTTTACCAAACAAAAACATTTAAAGTAAAAGCGTTTACAGATGACACATAAAGTTTGTCTCAAACAATAGGCTTGTCTTTGATAAGGAGACAACATTGTGGGAAAAGGAGAAAATGCTGGTTACCAGTATTATCTCTGTTTCCCACAATGCTTTCAAAGGTCTCTTCAAGGTTGCTCAAACTCAGGATTGACAAGTAAAGAGTTGAAACATTTATTCAAAAGGACAAATATCCAAGTGCATGTAAATATGCAATAGCAGAGAAAGAACAAATTTTCACCTTTCCTCAGCTTTACAAGCACTCATGTTGTTTGGGTTGAGATTCCATAACTTTGTCAGTTCAGGGTTGCCCATTTTGATCACTTTTCCACCACTGGCCTGAAGATCATCTCCAATTCTCCTCCTCTTGGCCCTGAAAAATACAGAAAACACATATAACTCATTTACTTCTGGAGCAGGTTTATAGCAGACAGCCATGAAAACATCCTTGTAACATAAGCTAAATCAACATTATATTTACATATATGAGTTATGCTCTGTGAAAAGGCAGTGTAATGCTTCTGCAAAAAAGTATCAATCAAGGTCAGCCTGCAATGTCTGACATGTGTCAAAACTTTCTGCTTTTAACCTAAGGAATATCTTAGTAGCACAACTAACCCAGGACCACTTAGTCACTGTGCAAGAGCTCTACCACTGGATCTATCAGGCCATGTTTGGCAATTTATCTATAAGGCCATGTCTGGCAATTGATCTTGATCTGTTGAAGAATGAATAAGTAAAACTACCCATCTACAATGATTCACTCCATTAGTAGTCTTTCTGTGAAGTGATTCTTCTACTGGACTCTTTAAACATATTTATTTCACAGTGAACAGTCCTTAAGTTGACACCCGCTCCCGGGAATCGAACTCAGGACCTTTTGATAATGAGGCCAATGCTCTACCTCACGACCTCGGACACAACTGGACTCATTAATGCTAACTTTGAATAGTAGTGCAAAAAGTTTAGACAATAGGTTTGTATACTATAACTCTCTTGCAATCAACAACTCATACCTACCTTTTGGTTTGTTTTGGCTGGTCTTTCGGTTTCATCACAAAGTCAGGACAGCCATCATTTTTCCAGCTGTTCCAGTGATCCTCCCTTGACAAAATGTGTTCTACAGTTTTAGCAAAATTTTCGCCATCTGGAGGTGTTTCCTTGATCAGTTGATATATATCTTCCTCTGCTGTCTTGATCCATGAGCTCTGTTCTTCTGTGAGTGTATGGGTTTGTCTGGTATAGCAATTATATGTCATTATATTACTAACTTCAGAAATAAATAAGACTCTAAACAAAATAAATTAGTAGCAAAACATTCAAGCTTTTAACACAAATATCGAAGTTCAACCTAATGTCATAGTTTGTTCAAATTCTGTAAGACTCTCTAACTGATAGTCGAAGTGTGGATGCCATTGGGCTCTCAATTTTGCGAAAGATTTTGCAAGGTTTCAAAGCAAAGAAGCAACGGCAGGCATATAGTTTAAAACAACCTTGGCCATTAAATTTTGTGCAGATCCCAAATCCTTCCACAGGAATTTCTATATTAAATTTTGCTTGATCTAGATAAACAGAATTTGTATAACATGCAACAATGGATCACAAACTTAAGCACTCAGCAGTTAGTTCTTCAAAGAGCTTAAAAAATTCATCAAAAGAAAGTTAATACTTACAACTTAAATTTAACATTTGCACTGAGGTATTGGAAAATGATGAGAAACTGTACCAGTACATAACGTCTAAAGTTACTGTCATTCAGTTGTAGATCTAATAACTGAAACACACAAAATATCATCATTTATTCTTACACATATACACAATTTCTAAGATTTGGTATAATATCTAAATGTAGTGTTATGGTAATACTTTACAAGAATGTTATTCAGTTTTGTGTGTATAACTTTCAACTTTTAACTCATAAAACAACAAAATTTTAGACAAGTCTAAATCGAAAGCATTTGCTAAAGACAAAATAAATGTGACTCAAAAAGTGAAATTTGTTTTTGGGAAGGTAGAAAAAATTGTTGGAAAAGGAGAAAATGCTGGTAACCAGCATTTTCTCCTTTTTCCACAATGTTTTCAAAAGCATTTGCCTCAGGACTGTTAAAAGTCAGGATTATTTGGTAAAGGTTCAAACAGAGAATGTAACGAACATTTTAATTTCTGCTTTGCTATATCAATAATATAAGACTTGACTATAGCTCGTTAAATTTTGTTAAGTTACAGCAAAACAAGAGCAGCTACAAGGTGAATGGAGAACTATCATCAAAGCTTGATAACCTTGCCAATTGCTTTGATACAAAACCTTAAGAATGTAACACGAAAAATGTCTTCAAAAGCTAAAAGAAGACAGAAAATTGTGTCGGTCACATTTACAGTTTCTTGTATCTGACACAAATACACTTATATATCAGCCATGCTCTGTGAAAAGGGGATTTTATGCATCATTCTGCAAATAGTATCGACCTATGTCAGTCTGCACAGCTGCGTGAGCTGACATGGGTCAAAACGTTTTGCTCTGTAAATTTTCTGCAGGTCAAAGGACCATTCTATCTGCATATCCAACTGATTGTTAGAGTAATTTAGACTAATTGGATTTCATGGATCCATAATTATGTGATAACTTGCATGGTACAATGCATCAGAGAGAACTAGAGTAAACCCCTTTTCCCAGTGAGCAGCTTTTATATGCCAACAGACAATCTGATTGTTTGACAGGCATAAGGATTCCAGAATAGCTTTAAATTTTGAGGAGTTAGAAAAAGCCATAGCAGATAGCTCTGTGTAAGTGTTAAAAAAATGTTTTTTTTATCTCGAATTTGATAACTTACATAACCATTTGATATTCATTTGATATTCACTACAGATTGATAGATTGACTGATTGATTATATGGTGTTTAATGCCGTTTTCAACTTTATTTCAGTTATTTCGTGGCGGCCAGTGCACCTATCCATGCTTTCCTGGAGTTTCTTTTACCAGTACTCCGCACAATATTCTTTCCAAGCCACTGGCTGCTTTCCCCTATCACCATCGTCGAAACAATGGTCAGCGGTGAGAGAGGAATGAATCCTCTCGCAATGACTATCATCATCCTTGGAAAGAAATTGGCCAAGCAGGGGGTCGAACCAGCAACCTCCTGTTCTCAAGTCCTGTATGCTACCGACTGAGCTACGGGGGCTTGGCATTGACTATAGAATTATTGCAGGAAAAAAAAAAAAAAAAAAATCAGTGTTTAATTTCAGCAAAGCATACCCTTTCACTAGTTAGATATTTGGCAAAGAAAGCATCTGTATCCAAGGAACGTTTCTGATTCAACTTTTTCTTTGAAGATTTGAGATCATCAAGTTTTGAGCTCTTAAAGGCTTCCAGCACAGCATCAGCATTCTGTAATGTAAAATAAAATAACAAATCATGAACTGTAGTTCCTGCTAAAACTGTTCATTTTTCATCCAAAACTACACGAGAGAACTATTATACACAAGCTATGCTCTGTGGAAAGGGGGCTTAATACATATGTGAAAAGTATGACCCAAGTAAGCCAGTGCAGTCCGCACAGGCTGACCTGGGCCAAAACCTTTCGCTATAGGTCAAATTTCTGTATGTCAAAGGACCAGTTTATGGATCCACAATCATGCAATGAGTTAATAGGTATGATGGATCGGGGAGATGCATTAAGGCCCCTTTTGTTAGAGCACAGATCACATGTAGAAGTTTTTTGAAATAGTGTATTATGCCACCTTGGCAAGTATTTCAGTTACACAACTGATCTCAGCACGATTCTTTATATGATGTTTATCTTGTCTTGCTGATTTACTGACACATAAATCTGTAAATTTCAATTCAAACTCTTTATCAGTTTTAGCAAGTAACAAAATCTAAAACTTATTAACATTAAAAGCACTTGCAGATGACAAGTTTTATGTGCTAAAATGACCAGATTTGTCTCTGAAAGGGTAGAAACACTGTGGAAAAAGAAGGAAACACTACTGATCACAATATTCTGCTTTCCTCACCATGATTTCAAAAGCCATCTTCCTCAGGGATGAACAAACAAGGGATTGTTTGATAAATAAGATTAAACATTCTATTAACCCTTTACTGCACAATGACGCCTTTTGACGCCCCTGGGAAAGAGGCCTTTTGAAAACATTGTGGGAAAAGGAGAAAATGCTGGTAACCAGCATTTTCTCCTTTTCCCACAATGTTTTCTACCCTATCAATGAAAAGTTGTACCATTTGAGCCACGTTGAAATTGTCGTCTGCAAGTGCTTTCAATTTGGACAAGGCTATCATCTTGTCGTGCGGTAAAGGGTTAATATTCTGAATATTCATGTCACACTCTCACAGATTTACACTTACTGATACAAACGTTGCCCAAGATCGTTTTTCAAAGCACAGTGGTGGCTTCCGGAAGAAATCTTGTAATGCCCAGAACTTTCTGTACAAGTTATAGTCTATTGGTACATTACTGAAAAGAAAAATTAGTTTTGAAACATAACATCAAGCAGACAACTTTCTTTTTATATTGCTTCAAATCATTTTTGAGAACAGCATGGCAAAACCTGCAATTTACCAGATTATTTCTCCTCTTGCAAAATGTTTTCATATGTATTCGTGTGTTAACTCTTTACCACACAAAAATTCTAGACTGGTCCAAACTGGAAGCATTTGCAGACGACAAATCAAAACTCAAATGATTGGATTTTTTCTGAAAAGTTCAAAAACATTGTGGGAGAAGGAGAAAATGCTGGCAACCAGCATTTTCCTCTTTTCCCACAATGTTTTCGAAAGTCTGATTTCCCAGGGTCATTGAAATATTAATTTAACTTGGGTTAAACCTTCATTTGAGTTGATTATCCAAATTAACTAGGCTGCTGCTTACAGTTGTTAGCTGCATATATTGCTTTACGAGGAAATTGGTGGATAAAGTTTGTAAAACAGATTTATTCATCAAACAACAGCAACATTCTCCTCTATGAACAATAACGCTTTAACAGATGACAAAATTTTAGACTTGTCCAAATTAAAAGTATTTGCAGAAATTATATGTGACTCAAAAACACAAATTTGTCTTTGGAGGAGTACAAATTATTCTGGCAGAGAAGAAAATGCTGGTTACCCCCTATGTCCACAATGCTTTCTTCTTCTTCCTAAAAGGTCATTAAAACTCTGAATAGTTTGGATTAAGTAAACCTTTTACCAAATGCCAAAACTGTAGACTGGTCCAAATTGAAAGCATTTGAAGACCACAAATTTAAGGCGGCCTAAATAACAAAATTTGTCCTTGACAGAGTAGAAAACATTGTGGGAAAAGGAGAAAATGCTGGTTACCAGCATTTTCTCCTTTTCCCACAATGTTTTCAAAAGCCTTCTTTCTCAGCTTTGTTAAAAGTCTGAATTGTGTGGTAAAGGGTTAATAGAAGAGATCACAATCATCAAATTCAAAAGGCTTCAATCATGGTTACATCCCAAAAGTACTGGGTAGTGAAGATCTAAGCAGATTCAGACTGCATGTTCTGTGCAATCTGCATCTTGATATATAGTTAATGTACAAACAGATATGAACGTCCTTGGTGCCGACAGGATTAATGTCAAATTTAACAACATTCTCTTTTAGTTTTCTAATACCTCTTCTGTTCTTCCATTTCTCCTTCTTCAACTTCCATTTTCACTTGCTGGGATTCTGTACCCTGTAAACAAAAATTGAATTCTGGTTTGTTTGAATGCTCTTTTATGCTTTCTACAGTATTTCATTCAAATAATCTTGTTCACCTATTTCCTCAATGCTTATCCACAGTGCTAGCCATAAGCTAAGCAGTGTCTTGCTCGAAGACACTTCAACACAGCCAGCTGCAAGTGGGGATCAAACCTGGATTTCCTGATAACATGTCCCACACTTGAATCACAGAGCACAGCTGACCAAAAGCAGATATAGTTAACCCACAGAGTGTACAGTTTAAGCCCTTTACCACATAACACAATTTTAGACTTGTCCAAATTGAAAGCAATTGCGGACCAAGTATTTAAGTGGCTTAATGATAAGATCAGCCTTTGAAAGGTTAGAAACCACTGTGGGAAATGGAGAAAATGCTGGTTACTAGCATTTTCTCCTTTTTCCACAATGTTTTCAAAAGCCTTTTTCCTAAAGGTTGTCAAAACCCACAACTGTATGTTAAGGGTTTAGAGCTAGTAAATTCGATCATTTCTATTTGCCTGTAGATTCATAACTCTGGCACAATGCTACTAAAATACATGTTAAAAAAGTATCTTACCTCTGTTGTGTCTTGCTTTGATTGTTTATAAGATGTGACATTTTCTAGGTTGAATTGACTCATCAGATTTAATGCTGCAAAATAAATCAATTTGAAATAATTTTCCACACATACTATTTATCAGAATAAATTTGTAGTGTATGAAAACAGACACAAAAATGAGCCAGGGAACCTTGAAAAAGAGATTCAGAGATCATCGATGGATAACCAACAAACAGTATGCTAAAAAAAATCTTAACTCTTTACCAAACTGCAAAATTTTGGACTCAACCAAATTGAAAGCATTTGCAGACAACAAATCAAATGTGGCAAAAATGATGATTTCAGTCTTTGAATGGGTAGAAAACATTGTGGGAAAAGAAGAAAATGCTGGTTACCAGCATTTTCTTCTTTTCCAACAATGTTTTCAAAAGCCTTCTTCCTAAGGGCTTCTAAAGTCAGGATCATATGGTAAAGGGCGAATGTAGTGATATTATCAATAAGAAACTGAAAGAAGGGCAAAGAGAAAGCAGAGTAAAGTTTCACGTAATTACTAAAGTGCTAAATTCATTAAATAAATGGTAATTTCTAGTATATTCAAATAGGCTGACATTGTAGACCACAATTCAGAATGCATGTTCCATGCACTCTGGTCTTGAATCACAATATCTGCAAAAGGAAACTAACTTTCTCTTAAACATTCTGAAAAGATATTTAAGAGCTTACATTAAAGAAAAAACTAACCTGATTTCTCTGATAAGGGAAAAAGTCTTGACAAGAAAAGCTGTATTCTGCCACAAAATACTGTATTTTGGGACTTGGAGAGACGTCTAAGTAAATCTAAGTAAAAGAAGAAATGGTTTCTTACTAAACAAGTAATTATTTTTATAAATATTAACATTTTACCACAGAATCCAGAGTTTTGAAAACCTTGAGGAAGAAGGCTTTTGAAAACATAGTGTGGAAAAAAGTGTAAATACTGGTAACCAGCATTTCTCACAATGGTTTCTTCTATTTCAGAGACAAACCCCGACATTTTGGCAATGTCTTGTCGTCTGCAAATGCTTTGGATTAGGACATATCCAAAATTTTGTTACTTGGAAAGAAGTTGAGTCTCTTACTTTAACACATACTCGTCATTTCAATTTAACCCTTTACCACACAATCCTGACTTTTAACAACCCTGAGAAAAGCCTTTTAAAAAACATTGTGGAACAGGAAAAAATGCTGGTAACCAGCATTTTCTCCTTTTCCCACAATGTTTTCTACCCCTCCCATTACAAATTTCAACGTCTGAGTCACATTAATTCTGTTGTCTGCAAATGCTTTCAGTTAGACAAGTTGAAAAATTTTGTTGTTTGGTAAAGAGTTAAATACAAATTTCTTCAAGTTAATTTAATTTGCATACGAGTATAAGAATGATGTGATCAGCAAATACATCAAAATTCAACAATTGAAGAATATATCTAATTTGAAGTATCATGGAAGTACATATCTAAAATATGGACATAGTACATGTAATCATCACTTTCTCAGTTTTTAAACATTCTGCTCGACTATATCTATTGCTAAATTTTATTACATTGGTCTTTTGATCTCATTGTCCAATGCAACAATTAAACATATCAAAAACAAGCTTTAATTTAACATTTAGAGATTACCATCCACAGGAAACTTATCATGCAGCTGACCACATGACAGAGAACTTTCTCATAACATATTTGTTTATTGATCTATTTTCATCATGCTTAACCCTTTACCAAACAATTCTGAGTATTAATGACCCTAACAGAGAAGGTGGTTAAAAAAGATTGTGAGAAAAGGAGAAAATGCTGATAAACAGCATTTTCTCCTTTTCCCACAATCTTTTCTACTCAAATCCACAATTCTAACCATATTTGATATGTCATCTGCAATTACTCTGCATCTGGACAAGTCCATTGTAGTGTCATGTGGTAGAGTTAATTTCCTAGGGTGTTTTCACAGGTATGTGCTGCAAATTTGTCTCGGCAGGTAATAATTCAATGAAGCAGGATCAATAATATGGTGAAAACTTACCATTGCACATCCTCAAGAGGAAGTTCTTGCCTGTGTCATAGTAAGTTTGCTGGAAATGAAAGAGATGTTTTTTTAAAGAAAGACTTTGATTAAATTGTCACAAATATTATCAATATGACTGAATAAACCCATGATCAATGGACCATTCATTGGGAAAAAAAAAAAGCTACAAGACCGCACAAGACAATTCAACTGGATCTGAACCCTTAGTGCGCTGAATAAACCAACAGAGATTTTACAGCTAGAAATGAGATCCAAATAAATGCATTATAAGGATAAATTTTGCCTAGAATGTCTAGGCAAAGCAGACAGTGTAGATCAAAGATCAGACTGCACATTTTGTGCAGTCTGATCATGATCTACACTGGCCACACAAGTATCTATAGTTGTAAAAGGCACTTTTAGGGTTAATCCTCAGTTATTTTCTTGACAGAATGAGTTGAACAGTTTACCTAAACCCTCGTATCTGTTCATGATTAACTCAATACCTTCTGATATAAATTAGCAGCAAAAATAAGCCTTCTAGGATATAGATGCAGTGTTGTGCCTAGGCCAAAATTTTTGGGGGACACAGGTGTCCCCCTACCGTGATTTCCAGGGGACACTAGAAAAATCTAGGGGACACACTAAATATAACTAGTTTTTCATCCGTCCTCTGCGATTCAATTTCATCTGCAATTTTTCTATTTTTAACACTTCCTGACATAAAGTCGGTCAGCCGCATCTGGCGTTTCTATTGTTTCATTGACAACAAGACTGGTTTAAATATCGGATATCTGTTAAGCGACTTTATTGCAGTAAATTCCTCGGTCACAGTCTACGTTGTGCAGGTGCCCATTGTAATTAACGCAATGTACGTAAATACCGAAAAGGACTCCAGATAGGGAAAATCTGGCGGATTTTCGTGAGCGCGCCCGACATCCCGCAATGGCTTAGATTTTAAGGGACATTGGTAAAAAAATTGCGGGAATCCCGCAATCCCGCGGCCTAGGCACAACACTGTAGATGTGGATGATAAATATGAACAAAGTGTAATACAATGTAAAATATTGTAGCAAAAGCCAAAGGTTTTGATTGCTTGCTATCTCCCTTTTAGCAACGACAGTTCAAAATGTGGTATGCTGAAAGAAAAAAAAGGTCTATTAACCCTTTACCACACAATCCCGACTGTTAACGACACTGAGAAAGAAAGCTTTCCTACAATGTTTTCTACTCTTTCCAAATCAAACTACACTTTTTGAGTCATATTTATTTTGTTGTAAGCAAATGTTTTCAATATGAACAAGTCCAACATTTTTAGTTAAAGTTTAAACATATCTATTTTATATCGATTGAGAAAAAAGTTCTTGCAACTTATACTAATCTCTCTCGATTCTGCTTCCTGGAAACCACACCAGTACTTGCACTGACTGTATGGGTAAATTAACAGTTCCAAAGTTGACACCCGCTCCCGGGTATAGAACTCTGGATCTTCTGGTTACAAGGCCGATGCTCTACCTCACAACTATGGACACCACAAGTCCAACATTTTGTTGTTTGGTAAAGAGTTAACACATGTCTTTAAAAAAAAGGTACAGAATCATTACTTACAGATTTCCAGACCTGAACCTTATCTTCCACCAGTCCGAACAAATCCTCACATTGCTCCAGTGGTATCACATCAAATATATCAGTTAACAACAAGAATGGCACACTAGGTGAACACAGTTCTGTAAACAGTAAGAATATAAGGCTAAAAAACTTCAATCAGAAAAAAAAAAATTTATTGCTGCAAATATTCAGACAAGAATAAGTCAAAATCTGTGGTTGAACTAAGATTTACCATAATACATGATGACTAGTTTTTCCACTGAGGAATAAAAATACAGTCGAACTTCGGTGGCTCCAACATGGGTAATTTCGAATACCAAAGAAAGCTCGAACAACAATCTCAGGACCGGCAAAATCTCTAAATAATTCATATTGTTCCACCGCGGAAAGCTCGCACAACCCTTAATTCGAACACATATCACGGTCCCATCATTCATTTTCCTATGTATTTTACCTCTCAGAAGTCGAACAAAGGGTTGGTCAATAGTTGTTTGTTAGGTTCACACCTATATTTGTTAATTAGATACGCTGGTAATCATCTGTCAAATAATGGATATGGTGCATATTTTAAACACTTACTGTAAAATAACAAACACTGGCTCAAGGTGTCAATTAGCGATTGTCTCGCAGCCAAAGAATAATTGCTTTGTCTGTAAATTTTGTTTTTCAAGGTTGGTGAAATGAATTAGTGGGACAAGTCATTTTTCTAATGCTATAAATGTATGAAGAGTGTTGCTTTTCAACACATCAGGTTTCATTTACCGCAACTTTGATCTTAATCTGCAAATGTAGAGGTGATATGACTTATAATTAGAACATAAACAAGATGATGTTTGACACTCAATATCTGCTTATAAGTTTCCTTTTTCTAGGGCTACATTTTCTTTTGCGTAAAAAATGACTTTCAGATATGTACCAAGTAAATGACCACAGTAGTCGGCCGTTTAATTGGTGAAAATAGCATGTCGGCCCAAATGGATACTCTCGATTAAAAGAAAACATTAATAAAGGGTATCGATTTCGGCCGAAAACAAACTAATTTCACCAATTAGCTGATTCCTGTGAAATGACAAAGGTCTGTGGTGCTTTCTGTGTGATATTTCCAAATACAAGTTATAAAGATGCAATAAGAATACATGTAGATGCAACTCGCCTACTGACCGCTTTGGAATTTGAAATATGGATCTGTTGAACTTCCGATATTTGGAACAAATTACCCAGCCCCAAAGGTGTTTGAGCTACCGAAGTTTGACTGTATTAAGAAAACGAAGTACTTTGAGAACATTTTATTCATGTTCTAGTTTTAAACAGATGGTATTGCTTTTATATGTATGTTTTCTCCTTTTCTCCACAAAGTTTTCTACAGTTTTGAAGAAAAATCCTTTAACTTGAGCAGTATGTACTATGTTGTCTGGAAAAGTTTTCAGTATGGAAAACATTTCTACAAACCTGCTGACACAGCATCAATAGACAGACAAATAAACTTTCTGTATACTTCACAACCATCATCCTTGGCCTGAAAATAACAAGCAAAAGCATGAAAATGTCTTTTAAATGCATTGGGATTTTAGCCTGTTTGACATCAGTTAGAATTCATTTTCTACGATGCCTCTTGCCGCATTAAGTCTTTACAATTTTTTTCTTTTAGAATTGTCCATATTGAAAGTGTTTGCAGATGACATAAAATGTGACTAAGATGAGTGGATTTGCCTTTGTAAGGTTTGAAAAACATTGAGTGAAAAGGAGAAAGATCTGATGTCCTCCTCAGGGTTATTGGAATGTGGGATTGTTTGGTAAACAGTTAATTAATACGAGATTATCTAACATTCTTGGGTACAAAACTGAATTCAATGTGAGTAGTACACTGCTAAACCAGTCTATGCATCTGACTAAGTGACAGCCAAGCCAAAAATATTGAATGATATGCTGTGTATATCTAACTGAATTAAGTATGTATATTAAATGACCTACCCTTTTTATTTCACAATACCATTTTGAATTAGAAGATGAAATACATGTATGTGAAGTGTTTCATTTTCATTAACATTTGAACAAAACAAGAAGACTTGTAGAAGAATATTGTTGATTAATGGCAATGCATTATAATAGAGTACTTGTCCAGGCATATATCTATATTCTGGATCCAAGCTTCACTCCGTAAAATCCATATTCAGGACTCAAGCCTCGTTCTGAAAAGTCCATCCCTGAACCATATGAATTAAGACATTTTGTGCCAATGTTGTAGTATCAAACCAATTTCATTGGTTGTTATATAGTAGGTGTAAAATAACGTGTTCTATCATCATAAGTTACTTACATAATGGTCTCTGAGAGCATCTCTGAAAGCTTGATCAATTGTTACTCTTTTCTCACTTTCACTGTTAGGAACACAAAAAAAAAGACTAATTACCTAATTACCAGTTAACACCTACAGATGACAGTTGACTTCTTAAATGCTACAGCAGATTGCTTTTCAAAAAATTATGGCTACAGGAGAAACTGATCATTTCTCCTGTTGCCACAATGTTTTGACATATACATGTATTAACCTTTAATTGGTGAAATAGTGTTGATGCACAATATTTTAAAAGTATCATTTAAAACCATTGGGTGATATACCGGTACAAGTTATAAGAATTCTGGAATACAGAAATTATACCTGCAATTCAATTTCAGCATCAAAGTTCAAACTTTAAATGGTTTGCAGTTAAACCCTGTTTTATCATAATAGCCAGCAAGCTTTCCTCTTACTGTCCAATATAAATAAACATAAGGGGCAGTAACTTATCTATACCTATTTTTACTTTTTCTTATTGAATCGCAAACACAGAAAATATACAAGGGCTGCTCAATAAATTTATGGAATTTTACCGTTAAAACCATGTTTCAATTATAGCATGAACATATTACAAACTTGATAAAGAAATTCTGCATTTTCAGAATATTTAAAACGCAAAATATCCGTAACCATAGTAACCCATGTAATGTGCACTGCTGGGCTTAAATTTCCACTGATTCCAAACATGTAATTTTGTGTAAAATTTACATTCAGGAATGTGTAAAAATGCCACCAATTGTGGAAACGGTCAAATAGCATCATAACGGCATTTCTGTAAAACTTCATAGATATTGCACTTCAGGTTACTGTAGTAACATTGTTTTAGTCTTGACAGTGCAAGGTAATTTTTTTGATGCAGTGACATCTTCAGTGGAAAATGAATTTTACACATTCATAAAATTTTGTGTTGGACTCAGCAAAAAACCGAATCAGACAATAGAACTGAGTTAGGAGTCAACATTTTCAAGTTCCTATAGTATTTTATTTGTCTATAAGTGGCATGAGGGCTTAAGGATTGATTCAGAACAGCACTTAAAGATGATCCTCGTGAAGGACGGCTGATTAGCGTAACGGCGTCAATTTTGGCAACTGCACATGACAAGGTGAAAAAAAGACTGGCGGATTACAGTGCATGTCATATTAGACGTCTTAGGTGTGTCTTGTTGCACGGTACAAGTATTTCCATGCACAGGACCTAGAAATGTCTAAACTGAGCAAACGTTGGGATGGGATTATATAGAAAAAGTACAGTGATCTCTTGACTTGTCATGACATTGACATTATTTTCTCTAATCCAGCATGCGGCAATGTACGTTTACATTTGTTTTGTAATTCTCTGGTGAAAATGTATTCCTCAATGAATTTGTATGAAATTTGAGGATTTTCAGGTATAGATTGTTTGATATATATGCTAGAAATGATCTAAATTGGTTTTTTAGTTTTATTTTTACTAAAAAATTCCAATGATTTATCAAACAGCCCTCATAGTCTCAAATAAATAAAGTGAAAAGCTGAAAGGAAGAAATTGATTCCTTTTTTCATCACATACCACTATATAAAAGGACACAGTTTCCCTGACTGATATAAAAATGCTTCATTTATAAATAGTGCACAATAAAACCCAAAAATATTGTGTGGATAATAAAATTGAAATCATTATATGTAAATCATTATCATAAAAAAAACCAACTTACTCTGTAAGTATAAAACAATATATAAATGTACCTTGCTTGAAACTGCTGCACAAACTTCTGGTAGGGTTCTAGAGAATTTTCTTCAACAACAGCATGGATAACTTCCTGCAGAAGACATCATAATAATTGTTAACTTTTATTGCTCCAATAAGACCTTCCGATCATTTCAGTGTAGAAAAACCAAATAATTTCAATTTCAAGGTTTTTTTTGTCCAGAATGTTTCAGCATAGTGGGCACTGCAAATCAAAGATAGGTGCAGTCTGATCTTGATCTACAGTGGCTGCAAAGTACTCTTAATTCAGAAGCTTGTCCTAATGTTATTTTTTTAATGGTGTCTCCACTGGCTCCCCTGTCAGCCATTCTGCCATTGCTTCTGGAATGAATTTGATCATACCATCATCATTTTTTACAGCTCTATATGGCAATACTTTTGTTGAGTGTTCATAATATGAGCATGGATCATTAGATAAATGATTTGTCTTTACAAGCAATGCCAAAATAATTAAAAATGTAAGTGTTAAAAAAAGTGAAAAGATCCTCGAAACTTTTCGTAAACCAAAGTGTTTCATGTAAATCCGAATACTAGCCCCATCCGAAGTATCAGCTAACTTGGGTTCTACTTTTCATAGAATTAAATTTATGACAAAACGAAAAATAAATCAGATCTGCTTAATTATCAGTTTTAAACCAGCATAGATTTAAGTTATAAAATCATAAACTATTGCTTTTTACCCCAAATTTCTTTCTGGCAGCGTTGAAATCGAACTGCACCGAAGCGGCCATATCTGTTGTTGTTGTCGTCTAAGTGTTGTTGTTGTTTCCTTACAACGACTTGTTCGTCCCAAATCAGGTTTGTCCTTTGGCTTGTTCACTTGGGCTTGTTCGTCCCTACTATAGTGTAAAGTTGAAAATTGCATAACATTTTTTATAATAAGAGTGATTTGTCTATCAACCGAATGAATCATGTAGCAGACTGGTCCTTTGACATGCCTAAAATTGACAAACAGCAAAATGTTTTGGACCAGGTCAGCCTACACACAGGCTGATCAAGGTGACACTTTTTGCAGATGCATAAGCCCCCTTTTTAAAGAACATGGCTCAGTCATCTGTTTATACTGTGTTCAGTTCAGTTGGAAAATACAAGCTGGAGCAAACAAGCCCTGGGACAAGAAAGCCTGTATAAAAAAAAAAAAAAAAAAAAAATGAATGAACCGTGCTCTGGCAAAAGGGAGCTTAGGGCATCTTCACGATGAATCATACCAATCCAGCCATCATATAACTAGGGATCCATAAAGCCACTTTCTTAAACCACCAACTTACTCATGAGGTAGACTGGTCCTTGGACATAGAGAAAATTGACGAATAGCGAAAATAGTTTCTGGCCAGGTCAGCCTGCGTGAACTGCGCAGGCTAACATCGGTCATATCTGCCTTAGATGCATCAAGCCCCCTTTTTACAGACCATGGCTCAAATATGTTCATGATCTGCAAAGGTGCACTCTGACGAATGGTGGACAATTCAAACATGAATGTGACAGATGATAGTACTGAATGCATTCAAAAGCACACACAATATGGATATTGCAATGGTGGTCATCAACCCTCAGAGAGAAAATGGCCAAATGTGGGTTGGATACCAGTGACTACTTGGTTTTAAGCCTTGTACCTGACTGAGCTACCCATCTCAGATTATTTACAATGAAACAAATGGTTGGAAGTTTGTGGAAGATGATGTGCTCGGTAATTCAGCATTCTGCCAATAATTTTTTCTGAGAGAGCAGAAAATTGTTGCATTAACTGCTAAAAATTGGTGCATGACATTTTTAAAGAGTGAGACAATTAAATGAACTTGAGATTAATTTTTAAACAAATTTATGTTAACCCTTTACCCAACAATCCCCTGTTTTTTCGACCCAGGGGAAGAAGCCTTTTGAAAACATTGTGGGAAAAGGAGGAAATGCTGGTAACCAGCATTTTCTCTTTTTCCCACAATGTTTTCTATCTATTCAAGGACAACACTATCATCTAAAAACCATTTGAATTCTCTGTAAATTCCCTCAAAATAGATGAATCTAAAACTTTGCTGTATGGTAAAGGGTTAAGGGTTGATTGATTGTATAGTTTTCAACATTATTTCTGTTATATTGTAGCAGCCAGTGCACCTTTCAATGCTTTCCTGGAGTTTTTTTTTTTTACCAGTATGTTCACATTATTCTTTCCAAGCCACTGGCTGCTTTCCCACATGAACCATCGTTGAAACAATGGTCAGCCATGAGAGAGGAATGATTCCTGTTGCAATGACTATCATCAATCCTCAGACAGAAATTGGCTGAGCCAGGGATCGAAACAGTGACCCCCTTGTCCTCAAGTCCTGTATACTACCGAATGAGCTACCGGGGCTCAGCAAAGGGGTTAATGGACAAAGTCCCAGCTGTGTACACAATGGTCCATTTTTATACTGCACTAGGACAATGTACGCGAATTCGCGCAGGCTGACCTGGGCCGAAACTTTTCGCTACCGGTGCGACATGTGCGATCAATCATGTGACATTCCTACAAACATTTGGGAAATTCAAACGCAAAATCTGAAAAAAATCTTAAGAGGCTAGGTAGCTCATTACAGAAATACATGTACCACTAGAAAATATTTCTTTTTTATATCTGTCTTTCTTCTTTACTGATGGTTTGTCAGCTTCTGCCTTACTTCAGTCAGTCAAGAACTATTTTTGAAATTTAGTGAAATTATAAAATCTGAATAGTCCCATTTAACCCTTTAGCACTCAATCCTGAGTTGAAACATCCCTCTGAGAAAGAAGCCTGTTGAAAATATTGTGGGAAAAGGAGAACATGCCAGCAACCTGCATATTCAGCTTATCCCAAACTTGCTTTGTTTTCTACCATGTCAAAGGCAAATTCTAGCATACAAGCTACATTTAAATTGTAATCTGAAAACGCTTTTAATTTGGACAAGTCTACTTTTTTGTCCTGTGGTAAAGAGTTAAAGCTTACCCTTTCATTCATTTCATTCACACATTTGGCTCAAATCACCAATGACACACAAAAATTGAACAAGTGCAAAAATTAAGGGAATAATTAATGGCCACATTTCCTAACTTGAAAATGATGTTCAATTTCACATTTTATCAAACAAGAGAAGAATTAGAAAATGAAGCCCAAAGTAATTTGATTTGATAACGATGGGATTATTTTGTTATTTTTTTGGTCTAAGGGAAAAAACTCGTACAGACTTAAATTCAAATTTATGAAGAGTGACCTCCCTTATTTCGATTCGTCCTCCGATAAAACGCTGGACGAATTTAATGGGAACTTTTGGGGAAAAGGCTCTATTATGGGATCTATGCTAAATTGTTAGAAACAACCCTGATCTTCGATTTTGACGGGAATTGGGGAAGAAAATTTAGGCGTAGATACAAAACTTACTGCCATTCAGGTTACGTATTGAAATTAATCCTGTTTAAAATCATCAGGCTGACGAATATCGGATATTATGGTGGCTGAGACCGAGACAAGACTTGGTGACTCGCGCGATTTTTTATTTATGCTAGTATTTCTACTTGACTAAAGTTTTTAACTCATTTTTAATGACAGGATGACTTCGTTTATTTTATAGGTTTGTCGATAACCTTGAGAAGCCGTTAGAGGTTTCGTGACGTGGGCAGGCCTACGATAGCTATTGAGTTCTAAGTGCAACTAGATCTAATGCATTAGTGATTGTTTCTGTTGATTCATTGATTTTAAATTCAATATCTATTACCTGGACATAATGTAAAATCTACGTAAAATCATACCTTGATGAACAATACGTTCATTTCCCACTTCAAGTTTTGGCGGTTATGTTTACAAATTGGAATACAAGGGAGACAACCCTTTGTCCCAGACTCAAAAAAATTAACTATTCTTTCTTCTATATATCATATCTTCAGAACTGCAAACATTTCTGATCACGTCATAAACATGTCTTATAATTCAATACATCTTGTTTTAAAAAATCATACCGATCGTCTTCACCAGTTTTATATGTGTATAGTTATCAAATTTTTATTTGTGTATGGTTTTTATGCTGTTCACACTAACAAGGGACGCAACTCTGGTATACATTAGATTTTTGTTTGTACGAGTTTTCTCCCATAGACCATAGATTTCACGCATTATCATTTAAGCTTTACCATACGATAAAATTTTAGACGGTCAAAATTGATTTTCTTGATAGAAAAATAAAATTCTGGCGAAATGATGGAGCTTGTCATCAGAAGGGTTCAGGACATTGTTTGAAAAGGAGAAAATACAGGTTGCTAGCATTTTCTCCTTTTACCAAAGTGTTACCAATAACATTTTTCTTCAGGGTTCCTCAATGGTGAACAAGGTTAATGAAATTCTCTCAAGAGTGGAAAAGTAAGCAAAACATAGTTATAATAAGGAAAAGAAGGAAAAAAAATCTTTTATAAATGCAAAGCATTTGCAGAAGACAAATGTGGCTCCACAGAGGAAATTGTCATTGAAAGGGTAGAAACCTGTGTTGGAAAAAGAGGAAATGCTTGTCACCAGCATTTTCTTCTTTTCCCTTAATATTCTCCAAAGCTTTCCAGCTCAGGGTCATTAAAACCTGTGATTGCAGGGTAAAAGGTTTATTACAGTTTAGCAAACAATGCCTAGTTTTAACAACCCTGAGGAAGAAGCTTTTTGAAAATATTGTGGGGATAGGAGAAAATGGTTGTTACCAGTATTTTTGTGTTTTTCCAACACTTTTTCTACCCTTTCAAACACTGTCATTTGAGCCAGGGTTAAAGTGTTGCCTGAAATTATTTTGATTTGGATGAACCTATAGTTTTATCATATGGTAAAGGGTTAATAGATAAGTCGGAGTCCCTTACAATAATAGGCCAACCCTTTTTGTCCCCTTACTTTGATCGACATGGCACCCTTTTTTGAAATGATTACATTACACCATCAACAAGTTTGACATAAAACCCCTCTAAACACCTAACAAATTATGTCATTTATCAAACATGTTTCAATTCTTTTAACTCTTCACCAAACGACAAGTTTTATACTGGTCCAAATTGAAAGCATTTTGCAGACGACAAAATAAATGTAACTAAAATATTGAAATTTGTTTTGGGGAGTGTAGAAAACATTGTGGGTAGAGGAGAAAATGCTGGTTTCCAGCATTTTCTCCTTTTCCCACAATGTTTTCAAGAGGCTTCTTTCTCAGGTTCGTTAAAAGTTGGGATTTTGTGATAAAGAGTTAAAACAGGATTTATCATTTTCTTCTAGATTTGGAATAGAAATTGTAAATACTTTATTAGGCATAACTGTAGAAGTATTGGATACAAAATAATAGGGACTGTGTGAAAGGTGATGTTCTTTGTGATTTTGATTTATTATGGTATGAATAATTTTTATATATCCTTAAGCTGCTAAGCGCTACTCACTGACCTTTTGCGGACGGTGTAGATCAATATCAGACTGCACAGAATGTGCAGTCTAATCTTGGATCTACTCTGTCCAACAAGAAGATTTTTTTTCTCCAAAAATCAAGTTCGAAATAATATTATTTGGCTTTTAACTATCAGATTGAAAGTTTTATTTCAGTTGCATAGCAGGATAAGAGTTCAGTGTATTATAACAAGGGATGTTTAGAATACGCTGTCACCAGGATCAATAGACTTAAACAAAAAGTATAAAAATATCCAAAAAAGGACAGGAAATACCAAAAAGCATAGCATTACTGAAAAATGCAAGTATGTTGTATTTTATTTTAGACCATCAGAAGAATCAGCAGTCTGAATTTATTATAACAAGGGAATGGTAACTAATTTAAGTAGCTGACACTGAAAAAGACCTACACAACATAATATAGGTACTTGTTAAATACAATGTATACTAAGTAACATCTTGTGATTTAACCCTTAAGCTGCTGATCGTGACCCACTTACCTTTTGCGGACAGTGTAGATCAAGATCAGACTGCACAGAATGTGCATTCTGATCTTTGATCTACACAGTCTGATACGGTATTTTCTTTCCGGCGAAATCAACCTTGAAACCACAATGTTTGGGGTCTTAGTATTGAGTAGAAGTTTGGGTTTCATTTATTCAGCAGCTTAGGTGTCAAAAAAACACCCATGTATACCCTATCTTTACATATATATACTAAAATGAATAATTGTATGTTGCTACTTTAATGCATTATGCATGTTTTTGCTTCACATACTTTTTGAGCATTTGCTATAGTGCTGCGAAATGTGGTATTTGTGTATCTTAAGAATATGAACAAGTAAGTTTTCATTTACAGTATTAGAACAATTTAAGGAAAGCCTTGATTTCCATTGCGGTTTTTCTGTTTGTAAAGGCTTACCCCTTAACCCTGTACCACACTATCTCTATTTTGAACTACCCTGAAGGAGACCATTTCAATGACAAATTTTGGCATCTGAGTCACATTTAACTTGTCACTTGCAAATGTTTTGAATTAAGAGGGGTATAAACTTTTATCTTTTGTAGGGTACATTTACCAGATTCCACCCTTTCTGTAAAAGGCAGAAACTGGTAACATAAAGATTTACTGTTTGCAATAGGTGTCACTGGAAAGAAGAGGGTTGCTTGACGATGAACACCTATAGAAATAACATATGAAACTCTTCAAATCTTTCCTGTGATTTCAGCACAGTATCTTAGATTGCAAAACATCACAGGATAGTTTTAAAGCAAATTACGTCATTAGAATTAACCTTGTTGTTCCAGGACGCTAAAGGGAAATTATTTTAGACCTAGAAAACTAATTCAAAAGTACGGAAAATATTGTGAAGATGACAATCTGTTATTGATTGTGTGGTCTGGTTCTACAGTAACAGATTGTCATCTTTACAATAATTTTCATACTTTTAAATGGTATGATTTAAATTTAATTGAATTTTATCACTGGCATTGTTTACATTTGGCTGCTATAGTGCCTTGAAGTAAAGTAATAAGATATTTGATTTCAGTCAAGTGGCATATGGGATTTGATCATCATTTTATGGTCTAAGGGAGAAGACTCGTACAGCCTTAAACTCAAATGAATGAAGAGTAGCCTCCCTTATTATGATCTCTATTTCCGCCCCTATCTAATAAGGATTTCGAAAAATAGGGCCGTGTCAAAGTTATCTATGTTAAACTGAATGTAAGAATTCCAATTTGAAAATTCAGACAAGAATTTTCGGAAGGTTTTCCGCCTTCAGATGAAGATTTTATATTACATTGCTTCCATGTGGTGATGATTGAATAATTCCTGCTTTCACTTTGGGAATTTTGGATGTAATCGCCGAGGGAGATTTAATGAAAAGTGAAAATTTTCAAAATATAAGGCCTAGGTTTTCTCGCATTTCTTCCTGTAAAAAGTTGAATTTTTAATGATACGATAGCACAGCACATCTGACAATATTTGTCGGTAACTAAATTTTCAAAGTGTCACCGTTTTTGAACACCAAATCGTCCGACATTGAGATCTAGATCTACGTGATCGCTTGAATTGTTCCTTGTGGTGCATATATGGACTGAATCTACACGCTTCTATTACGAAAACTTAATTCTGTCATTCTGGTAAACTCTTACCTTGCCGACCCAACCGTTAATTCCCACTTTAAATTTTGGCGGTCGACCAGTGTTTACAAATGTATTGAAATACAAGGGAGACTACCGTATGGTTACAAACCATGATTTATTAGTGAAATACCTAATTTGTTTACTTTCGTAGTCCCCATTAATTAATGTAAACCTTTGTGATCCCATCTTAATCATTTGATAAGAACTCCCTAGAGTTCGATTAAAAAAAAGATGGATTTTTTTATCGATCGTCTGTGCATACTTTAACTTTTAACACCAGTATTCGTGTTCGGTTTTATCCCGTCCACAACTAAAAGGGAGGCGACTGTAGTATTAACAGACTAATTATTGTAAGAGTTTTCTCCCTTAGACCATTAATTGTTCACGATTTCGACGGTTGTACTCGTTCAGCACAGGAAGGAAATCAATGTATAGTAAACAAAAAGAGGACGAATAAGTAAGTGTATGCATGCAGATCTATGACAAAATGGTCTTTTTACTGCAATAGTTCATTGGCTTGAACCCTTTCTCCTTACCTTTTGCTACTGGGTTGCTTTTTAAAGAGAAATAAAGGGCTTCTTAAGGTTGCAAACTTTAGGGTAATACCTGCTGCAATGTTTTCCACAAGTACAATGTTTTCATATATTAACTCTGTGCAAGATGACAAAAGTGTACACTTGTCCTTACTGAAAGCATCTGCAGACGATGTGTTTTAAAAATGTGGCGAAAATTATGGGTTTTGTCCTATGAAAAGCTGGAAAAAAATGTGGGAAAATGCTGGTTACCAGCATTTTCTCCTTTTCCCACAATGTTTTCAAAACCCATCTTCCTCAGGGTACTTTAAACATGGGATTATTTGGAAAAGGGTTACACTGTTTAATAACCCTACACCACACAATCCAGATTTTAGCGGCCCTGACAAAGAAGGCTTATGAAAACATTGTGGAAAAAGGAGAAAATGCTGGTAACTAGAATTTTCTCATATTCCAACAATGTTTTTTACCTTTTTTTCAGGAGGTAATAAGCATCTTGAACTACCCTTTGCATCTTTTAAGTTAATTCTCCTTTCAAATAACATTTTTTCAACTGTCAGGAATTATACTAAACGAGTATGTTCAGCTTTGTAGTGTCCATGTCAGATCACCTAGTTCAAAGTGTTCAAACCTCTATGAAGTAGCCATTCAAGCAACTCAGAAAAAATGCATTGTTCATGCAGGTGGTTGACCTAAAGAAGTTTACTTACTTTACATCTGACCATATCTAGATTCAAGATTCAAGCATTGCTTTTGGTATGTTGGATGGAAAAAAGTAGCATACAGGACTTGAAACCCAGCTGTTGCTGGTTCTATTCTCAAGCTTAACCAAATTCTTTCAGAAGGTTGATGATGGTCATTGTAACAGGATTCCTTCCTCTCTGACCACTGTACATGTATATTGTTTCGACAATGTTTAAGTGGGAAAGTAATCAGTGGCTTGCAAAGAATACCGCACATAGTACATTCAAAACAATCCCAGATGTGTGGCCATGATTATTCATGATATAACTGAAATAATGTTGAAAATGGCATTAAACAACCACATACAGTGCTCTATGTAAGCGATGTGATTGCGATTTAGAGGTATGTTACTGAAGTTCGTTTTGTTTCAGCTAATCCTTGTAATATCTGACCCACAACCTCCCACCCTTGTGGCTTCCACTCTAATCTTTTGCCAATAGAGGCTGCAGAAAGAATTAGTATTTCAGTTATTCTATTTTTAGTAACTCTTAGAGCACTCAGCATAAATTCAATTGTTTTTGTAGACAATGTAGATCAAGATTTGACAGCCTTTTGCTGATATAGTAAATCAAGATCAGACTGCACAGAATGTGAAGCCTGATTTTGGATCCATGCTATCCACTGTTCTGTGAAATATTCCAGCAGAAACGCCCCTTCAATTACTGTACGAGGTTTTTGTCTGTTTACCTAAATGAGAAAGTCAAATGGCATTTTCACCTCTTACCAAACAATACCCAGTTTTAACCATCCTAAGGAAGGCTTTTGAAAGAATTGTGGGAAAAGGAGAAAATGCCAGTAACTAGCATTTTCTCCTTTTACCACAATGCTTTTTATTATTTAAAAGGCAAAGTTAATGCTTTGAATAACATTCAATTTCTGGCCTGGAAATTTTTCCAGTTTGGACAAGTCCAACTTTATGGTGTCTGGGAAAGAGTCAAGGATTAATTTTATAATTGGCACTGTCCAGGAAGAGAACTACATGCTTTAGAAACAGATGGAAGAGAATAAATTGGTCCTGACATATCAACATATAACAGAAAACTCATTCTGATGATGAAATATTTATTTAAGGAGCAGATCTTCAAAATAATACCTTCACAAACATAAACAAGATGGAATTAAAAATTTCATGTTTTTTTCCCCCCACAAATTACAAACTTACAAATAATAAATATGATAAATATTAAGATGAATAACTTACCCCTTTCCATGTACATGAAATGAAGATGAATTGTAAATGCAGAAAGGCAATATGAACCAATACACAGAAACACTCTCTTTCCAGTATCAACCATGACAGCATTTCAGTGCTAAATAAATCTAATAGGTCCTTTTTTCAGTAAAAAAAAATACTGAAGTTTGGATTTTTAGGCTTTGTTGCCCTGAATATCTTTGAAAAAATACTGGACAGTGTGAGTGAAAGTTAACATTAAATGTTCTACACAGTCTGATATGGCCTGCAACATGCGAAATGAGACTTTTGGACATTTGCGTAAAGTGTCGTTCTGGAGGCTAATCTGAGATGGCACTTTACGGCTACATAAGATTTTTTCATACAGTACACTTTCGTGAAACAGAAAATCACACAAAAACGGGAAGTGTCGTCTAGGATTAGCAACAGACTGCACAGGTTGATCTGGGATGACACACTTTTATGCATATGTTCCAAGGCCCCTTTTCGTGTGTTGCACGCCATATGATCTATATTGTTCATGAAACGAACTTAGTTTACTGGCATGCCTAGGGCTCATGACGCTTTAGGTTGAAGTACCAGGAGAAATATGCAAAAAAGGTAGTGCCGTAAATGCAGTAAGTAAAATCAGCATCACTGAACATTATTTGGCATCGATAATATGACGAAAATTGAAACTTTTAGCTTTATCACAAAAATACCCTTGATTTAAGTGTAATATAGCTAAATGAATTTATTTTACATACTTTCAGATAATTATGTATACATATATGTGACATCATGTGTGATGACATTCTACACTACAGTCTAACAAATTCATGGACATCCCTACATGTAAATATTCTTACCTGTAATTTGTAAAATATCACATAATGTCATTAACCCTTTACCAGAAATCAAAAAAATTTAGACTCGTCTGCACTGAAAGCACTTGCAGACTACAAATTAAATATGGCTCTAAACATGCTGGTTACCACCATTTTCTCCTTTCCCCCCAATGTTTTCTGAAGCCTTTATCATCAGGGTTGTTTGTGTGGTAAAGACATCTGTAAGCTTTTGAGATTAGGTTTTCTTCCAGTTCTATGGTAGTAATGACTTTGCAGTATTATTGAACTGCTATCCATTAAAATCTATTTAATCACAATTAATCCATTATCGTACAAAAAAACTTTTATATCCCTGGAATAGGCAGCCTTTGATAACTGTGAGAAAAGGACAATTGCCTGCCACAAGCAACTGCTTTCCTTTTGACAATATTTACCATGCGATTCAAAACAGGTATTTTCCTTTCCAATACATGTTTTTCCTGTATGACTTATAGTAAGTTTTTCTCTGAAAATCAGCAAGTACAGAGACAGGTTCAAATTCCATAACGTTTCAAACAATTGAGCTATGTTCTGTGAAAAAGGGGGTTTAATGCATCTGAAAAAGTATCAACCAAGGTCAGCCTGCGCAGGCTGACATGTGTAAAAACTTTTTGCTTTTGGTAAATTTTTCTGCATGTCAAAGGACCAGTCTACCTCATGATTCAATCGTTTGTCATACAAAATGGATTTTTATGGATCCATAATTATGATCATGATAACTTGCTTGGTATCATGGAAAAGGAGATGCATTAAACACCCTTTTGACAGAGCACAGCTCAGTTAAATTTTCAATGTTACACATATGTATGCAAAGCTATAACAATACACATCTTGATGATAACACATGTTTTTTCCCGTGAGTTCTTCTCTTACTGGGTTGTAAGTATATCGTGCCTTCATCATTATATGAAGTTTTCAGTTTGCCATTTTTGGTACTTTTTGATTTGTTTTTCTCCACTTTGGCTTTCACTTTAGGTGAATTATAATTTCCTTGGGTTTTGATAGAGTCTTTATATTCCATGTGGTTGTTGGTTGTATCAGAGTTAATGAAACCTGAAAATATACATATTACTTTAACCCTTTACCGCACAATGATGCCTTTTGATGCCCCTGGGAGAGAAGCCTTTTGAAAACATAGTGGGAAAAGGAGAAAATGCTGGTAACCAGCATTTTCTCCTTTTTCCACAATGTTTTCTACCCTATCAAAGAAAAGTTGTACCATTTGAGCCACACTGAAATTGTTGTCTGCAAATGCTTTCAGTTTGGACAAGGCTAAAATTCTGTCGTCTGGTAAAGGGTTAAGATCATTTTCAAACATACAATATTAACTTTAAGAGCATCTTTCACAACCGAAGTTGCCTTTGTGTCGAGCATAGATCAAGATCAGACTGCAGACATAGATGTATTTAGCGGTGTTTAACAGGAAAATAGGGGAGAAAAACTAAATAGGCCCCTCTAACTCTACAAAACAACAAAATTTCAGACTCATCCTAATTGAAAGCATTTACAGACCACAATTTAACCCCTAGGCTGCTAAGTGTGACTTGCTGACCTTTTGCAGACAGTTTAGATCAAGATCAGACTGCAGAGAATGTGCACTCTGATCTTGTATCTACACCATCCGACAAGTAGATACTGCTCTCTAAAAAATAAGTTTGAAATAACATATTTCAGATTTTTACTATCGGCTAGAAAGTTTTATTCAACTTATTTAGCAGGATAAGGGTTAAATGTTGATCAAATGATGGATATTTGTCTTTGAAATAGGGCTGTCCGCTGTAAGTTAGTGCTAGGGCACAAGGATTTAACCCTTCACCAAAATATCCTGTCTTTTTACAACCCTCAGGGAGAAGGCTTTTTAAAACACTGTAGGAGGGGCAGAACCTGCTGGTAACCTGCATTTTCTCCTTATCTGACAACATTTGTAACCCATTCCTAGGCAAATCCATTCATTTAGATGCTTTGGTCTGTTTTCCTGATTGAGAAAGTCCAATACAGTATATGTATTTAATCCTTTAACAATTTACGAAACAACAAAATTTCAGATCCATCTAATTTCAAAGCATCGACAGATGGCAAATTAAATGCGTCTCAAATTATGGAAGTTTTTTCCTGAAAGGTTAGAAAGCATTGTGGCAAAAGGAGAAAATGCTGATTACCAGCTTTTTCTCCTTTTTTCAAAAATGTTTCCAAATGCCGCTTCCATCAGGGTCATTAAAACTCAGGATTGTGTAGTGAAGGGTCAACTCTTGGGTTACGAAGTATGACTCATGATCCTTTTGCAGACAGTGTAAATCAAGATCAGACTACACATTCTCTGCAGTCTGATCTTAGATCTACACTGTTTGGTAAGGAGATAATTTTCCTTCCAAACTTACCATTGAAATAGCAAAAGTTTTTACTATATATTTTTACTATAGGCTTAAAGGTTTCATTTCACTTATTTAGCTGGTTAACCCTCTACCACACATCCCGAGTTTTAACAACCCCCAAGAAAATTGCCTTTTAAAAAAGAAGAAAATGCATCTTCGCCCATTCCCAGCTTGTTTTCTACTCTTCCCAAAACAAATTTCAATTTTTGAGTCACATTTATTTTGTCCTCTGCAAATGCTTTCAATTTGGACTAGTCTAAAATTTTGTTGTTTGGTAAAGAGTTAAGGGTTAACAGTCAACTGAATAATGATTATGGTGTGATCGAACTTTAGCAAACCAATAAGGTACCAAGATGATGTACAGAGTTTTTCCTAAACCGAGAAAGATTCTAAACAGTCCTGTAATACCTGAACCAATTTGATGAAAGCTTGTCTGTTCTTCTTCATCTTCACAGTTCAACTGTTGGATGTATTTTTCAGCTAAATATCTGAACACTGGAGACAGAAAAAAAAATGTTTAATGTTTAACCCTTTCCCAAACAAGCCCTGGTTTTCACGTGTCTGCAGTACAAGTCTTTTGAAAACACTGTGGGAAAAGGAGAAATTGCTCATAACAAGCAATTTCTCCTTTTCTCACAGTGTTTTCTACCCTTTTTGAGACCTTTCTGCCATTTTCATCAAATTTAAAATTGTCGTCTGCAAACTCTTTGAATTTGGACCAGTCCAAAATTTGTCGTTTGGGAAAGGGTTAAATACAAAAGCATGTATATGGGCCAGGCTCTGGGGACTTAATGCATCTCCGTGATGCATGATACTAAGCAAGTCATCACAGTATTATCCATAAAATCTAGTCTGTAAAACAACTGAATCATGAGGCAAAACAGTCCTTCTACATGCTGAAAATTGACCAACAGTGAAAAGTTTTGGCCCAGATCAGCCTGCGTAGCCCAACCTGGGTTGACAGTTTTTGCAGATGCATTAAGCACCCATTTCACAAAGCATGGCTCATATATATTTTTACATTTTTACATGTCTGTTTTTGTGGTTTTTTGTGTTCTTGTTATATCAATATATCTGAATTATGCTCTGTGAAAAAGGAGTTTAATGCATTTGTAAAAGGTACTGACCCATGTCAGCCTGTACAGGTAGACATGGGTCCAAAACCTTTTTGCTACTTGTAAATTTTCTGCATGTCAAAGGACCATTCTACCTCATGGTCCATCTGGGTGTCAGACAAAATGAATCTCATGGATCCATAATTATGTGATGACTTGCTTGATATAAAGCAGCATGGAGATGCATTAAATCCCCTTTTCACAGGGTACAGCTCATATGTGTGTTCACCATTACTTTCAACTGTTTTTCATTTACATTTATAAAACAGCCACAAGTGAACTTATCCATGGAATTTAAACTTATGTCAAAAGACTTCAGGTATCATTTTTTTACCTAACTTTTTAACAATTAACCCTTAGACTGCTAAGCACGACTCAAGGACCTTTTGCGAACAGTGAAGATCAAGATCAGACTGCACAGAACCTGCAGTCTGATCTTGGATCTACAGTGTCTGATAAGGGGATATCCCCCCCTCCCCCCAAATAACTTCAAAATAGCAATATTTAGGGTTTTACTATCGAGTAGAAATTTTTGTTTCATCTGCAGCTTATGGGTTAAGAAACCAGGGTAAGTGGGGAACATTTTGTTGTATTTAAGTAGGGAACACTCTGTTGTATTTCAAATTTTACCTTCAAGACTGATGAGAAAAATTGTTGGAAATACTGAGAATAAGCTCAAACTATCAATGTTTTTACCTTCATCGACATTCAAATTATCCTTTACAGAGGTTCTGTAGAATCGGAGGCGTAATTTTTTGGCTAATGCCTCAGCCTCTTCTCTGAAAGCAAGAAAAAAGCATAATCATTTTTTAAGAATTACAGCCATGGCTTTCTGTTAACTCATTACATTCTTCTAGCAGCTTTAACTCTTTATCACACAATTCTGAGTTTTAACAACCTTGGGGAAGAAAGCTGAAAACATTGTGGGCAAAGGAGAAAATGCCGGAAAACCCGCATTTTCTCCTTTTCCTGCATGTTTTTTTTTTCTCTTTTCAAAGACACATCCCACCATTTGGGCCACAATTAATTCATCGACTGCAATTGCCCTGGTATTTGGACACATCCGATTTTACTGCCGAGCAGTGACAGAAAGAAGTTTGTATATTTCAGCTTGTACTTTATGGCGTAAGAATATTTTACTGTTGTAAGCCTTTTCTAAAAACAAAACATATGTTGCAATTTGTGCTTCTAGCACAAAAAGATGAATCTTTGGACTGTAGGTTACTTCTAACATACACATGTATGAGGCAGTCAGAGAAAAAAGATCATTGGGGCAGTAATTTTAAATTAGATCTTCGCAAGCCAAGGTGACGATCACTACATGGTAAGATCAACGTAGCGATCGTCATCTTGGCTTGCAAAGATGTAATTTTAATGGACAAAATCTTTATTTGGGGTTGTTGATTGATTCATTGATTGTATGGTGTTTAACGCAGTTTACAACATCATTTCAAATATATCACTGCGGCCAGTGCACCTATCTATGCTCTCCTGGAGTTTCTTTTACCAGTTCTCCACACAGTATTCTTTCCAAGCCACTGGCTGCTTTCCCACATAATCATCATCAAGACAGTGGTCAGCAGTGATACTACGGGTTGTACAGATGATATGATTAGAATACAGTGGTTAAGGTTCAAGTTTTCTCTTACCGCCATAGTTTCCCTAATGGCCTCTTTCTTTTTGATGAGGGGCCAGTCGGCCCAGCAGATTGTATTTGCAAAATGAACCCTTCTCTCATCCCTGGAAATTGACATGAAACACAGCTGAAAAGCAATACAGACCACACAAACCAAATCCAACTTACGGTTGTATCACAGCATCGTCAATGAGATCTATTTTATTTTGGACTATCACCATACCAATCTCTCCTACCTCACATTCCACCTATAATGCACAATACAGAAAGTCAAATATTTGCTCTTTATTGTTGAGAAATTCAGAAACAAGACATTTGCTTTTTACAACACATCAATATTATGGACTTGTCCACATTCAAAGCATTTCCAAAGGCCAAAATAACTTTGACTCATATGATTTGTCTTTGAAAGGATACTGTATATGTGGAAATGTGGATACATGTCGAAAGATTTGCAATTACTGATTACATTTTGCGTAAAGAAATGTTTGCGAATTCATTTAACCCTTTCCCAAACAAGCCCTGGTTTTCACGTGTCTGCAGTACAAGTCTTTTGAAAACACTGTGGGAAAAGGAGAAATTGCTCGTAACGAGCAATTTCTCCTTTTCCCACAGTGTTTTCTACCCTTTTTGATAACTTTCTGCCATTTTCATCAAATTTAAAATTGTCGTCTGCAAACTCTTTCAATTTGGACCAGTCCAAAATTTGTTGTTTGGGAAAGGGTTAAGACACTAAAGTCTTGTCATTTGTTGGTCTATTTGTTGCAAAATATGCAAACAGAAAAGTTCGCGAATTTTCCAAATTTGCGAAATCACAAAAATTTCCACTTACACAGTGGTGAACCTTGTGAGATTAGGAGAAAATGCTGGTTACCAGCATTTTCTTCTTTTTCCACAGTGTTTACCAAAGCCTTCTTCCTAAAGGTCATTAAAACATGTGATTATATTGTGCATCTTACAAAATATCGACAGTGATGATACAGGATCAGACTGCATCTTCTGTGCAGCCTGATACCGATCTGCACTGTCTGCAAAACAAATTTTATCTGTCCTTGGCATTCTGATGGGTTCTTTTCCAGACAAAAAAATTTTCGACTTGTCTAATTTGAAAGCATTTTCAGACAACAATTTTAATGTGGCTGCAATTATGAGATTAAGCTGTGAAAGAGTAGAAAACACTGTGGGAAAAGGAGAAAATGCTGGTTATCAACATTTTCTCCTTTTCCAACAATGTTTTCAAAAGTCTTCTTGCTCAAGGTCATTAAAAGTCGGCACTTTGTGGTAAAGGGTTAAACTTAGGAGGAGTGTGAAAACTGCAGATACCTTTCTTTTCCATGACTCCACTGCCTCAAAGGAATCCCTGTCTACTGTAGAAAATGCAAGGACACAGGCTTGAGCACCTGTAAAACATAAAACAGTCTTTATCATCTTGGTTAGTCTTGAATACCCTATAAACTTTACAGTGACTTTCACAAACAAAAGCTGTATTTGTGGAGAATTCAGCAATCTGATCTCTTGATCATCACCGACCTCAAAATCAGCTTCAAGCATTTATGGAAAATTTGGTGCATATTCTTAACCCTTTACCACAAGACAAAATTTTAAACCCGTCCAAATTCAAAGTATTTGCAGACGACAATTTCAACGTGGCTCAAATGATGAAATTTTTCTTTGATAGGGTAGAAAAAATTGTGGAAAAAGGAGAAAATGCTGTTTACCAGCATTTTCTCCTTTTCTCACAATGTTTTCAAAAGGTTTCTTCTTCAGGGTTGTTAAAAGTTGTCGTTGTGTGGTATGGTAAAGGGTTAGGGCAGATTTATACCCTTTAACATGGGTAGAAAAGACAAGGGAAATTCTCTTAACCCTTTTCCAAACGACAAATTTTGGACTGGTCCAAATTGAAAGAGTTTGCAGATGACAATTTTAAATTTGATGAAAATGGCAGAAAGGTCTCAAAAAGGGTAGAAAACACTGTGGGAAAAGGAGAAATTGCTTGTTACGAGCAATTTCTCCTTTTCCCACAGTGTTTTCAAAAGACTTGTACTGCAGACACGTGAAAATCAGGGCTTGTTTGGGAAATGGTTAAGACATTGACAGTAATTCTTCTAGTGTCCGAGCCTAACTATTCCACAGACTTTTCTTATAATATCCTTTTTTAAAAAAAGAAATTAATGTCACCCTTGATTTTGAAATTTTAATTTTCCATTTTCATCTCTTGCAATTAAACTGTATGCTGCTTTTAGCCTTATGATAACAATTGGGCCACTCCTGAGATTTTGCACTGCAGCAGTTTACTCTTAACAGCACAGCAAACTTTTTGACTGGACCTGTTTAACCACTTTGGCAGAAGACAAACTTGGCTCAGATTATATGGTAGTTTTTGTCTTAAGAAGAATATGAAACATTGCAGAAAAAGGAGTAAATGCTGACTACATGCATTTTCTCACACTGTTCATGGTAGTAAATATATGTGTTTATTTCGTAAAGGGTTAACCCTTAACCAAAAAACAATCTCGATTTTAAAGATGCTGAGGAAGGAGACCTTTTGAAAACATTGTAGGAAAGGGAGAAAATGTTGGTAACCAACAGTTTCTCCTTTGCCAACAATGTTTACTACCCTTTCGAACTCAAATACCATTATTCGGGTTATATTTGATTTGTCATCTGGAGGGGCTTTCATTTTGGACAAGTCTAAAATAGCATTGTGTGGTAAAGTGTTAATAGAAACCATTTGCATTCCACCCGATTTGATAACAATTTTGAAATAAGAAATGGTTTTTCCCATTAGTTGTTTACCTTTGGCATTCCAATTTAATTTACTTAATCCCAAATCTGTGACCTTTTGCTGGCCTATGTCTAGATAGTTAACATTTTAGGTGTTTGAACTCTTTGCTGACAAAACTGACTTTGCATGGTTAGAGCTGGTTAACTCTTTACCGCACGATGCCGCCTTTTGATGTCCCTGGAAAAGAAACCTTGTGAAAACGTTGTGGGAAAAGGAGAACATGCTGGTAACCAGCATTTTCTCCTTTTCCCTCAATGTTTTCTACCCTATCAAAGAAAAATTGCACCATTTGAGCCACATGGAAATTGTCGTCTGCAAATGCTTTCAATTTGGACAAGGCCAAAATTTTGTCGTCTAGTAAAGGGTTAACTCTTTAACAAACAACACAGCTTTAGACTAGTCCAAATTCAAAGCATTTGCAGGTGATAAATGTGACTCTAAAATTGAAATTTGTTTTGGGAAGGGTAGAAAACATTGTGGGAAAAGGAGAAAATGCTGGTGACCAGCATTTTCTCCTTTTTCCACAATGTTTTCAAAGGCCTCCCTCCTCTCCATCCTTAAAACTCAGGATTGTGTGGTACAGGGTTAAAGTGTCTTTTTTGGCTGAAAATACTACTCCATAAATGAAATTGATTTCTGTAGTCAGTATACAACAGCTGTTTACATGCATTGCAATTTCAGGGCTTCTCTTTACCAGGTGACAAAACTTAGACTGGTCCAAAATAAAAGCAATTGCAGATGACAAATAAATATGTCTCGAATGAAGGGATTGTTCTTGTTAGAAAGGTCAGAAAACATTCTTGGAAAAGGAGAAAATGTTGGATACCACCATTTTCTCCTTTTCCCATATCTTCTAAAGCCTTTTTCTCTGAATCATTGGTAAAGGGTTAAATAATTGTAAATGGGAAAAAGTATCAGGAAAGGGAGTACCTGTGCCAGGCAGGGATCTTATATACACATATATAAGATCCCTGTGCCAGGGAAAAGGTTATTCATTTTTTTCTGGGACAATGTCCCAATTTTTGGTAAATCAGTACTTTCTCTACAAATCGTTTGGGTATTCATCTGTTTGATTCTGAAATTTAAGCATAAATTCTTATTCGTATGATCCTACAGCACCTTAACTGATGTTTAATTACTGGCTCTAAAATTCATGGCTTCTGATAAAAATCTAGCAGCAAAAATGCCATCCACTACTGTTGTTACATTTTGTTCACAGGGATGTATTGTTTTGCATTCCAGGGTAGCACCCAGCTTGCCGTATGCAGGTTGTCAAACTGTGTTTAACATCTAGAGATCTAACCATGATGCATGTACAGTTACAGTACAATATTAGTTCTCAAAGTTGTACAATTTCATGGCTCTTCCAGTAAACCTCAAGTAACCCTCTGGCCAAAGGAGGTTTAATGCATCTCCTTGATGTTTGATACCAAGCAAGTCATTACATAACAAGCATTCTGATAGTATTGCATAGCAATACACAGTACACAGTCCCCTACTGGCCGTATGTATCGCTGGCATGTCAGTGAAATTTTTTAAGTCCAAGGCCCGTAAATGCGTCAAAAAGCAGTGGAGCTGGACAAAACTCGAACTTGATGTGTAAGTCATGGTGGTTGATGAACACACCAAAAATCAGCTCTATATGTAGCAGTGTTTAGAAAAAAAGTGCGGAAAAATGTTTTATCAGTGAAATTTTGTAAGTCCAAGGCCCGTAAATGTGTGAAAAAGCAGTGGAACTGGACGAAACTTGAACTTGATCTGTAAGTCACGGTGGCTGACTTACACAGCAAAAGTCAGGTGAATATCTACCAGCATTTAGAAAAAAAGTCCGGAAAACCGATTTATCAGTGAAATTTTGTAAGTCCAAGGCACGTAAATCCGTGAAAAACCAGTGGACTGGAACGAAAGTCGAACTTGATCTGTAAGTCATAGTGGTTGAGTTACACAGCAAATCTGAGATCAACACCTACCAGCGTTTAGGAAAAAAGTCCAGAAAACTGATTTATCAGTGAAATTTTGTAACTCCAAGGCCAGTAAATCTGTGAAAAACGAGTGGACCGGAACGAAACTCGAACTTGATCTGTAAGTGATGGTGGGTGAGTTACACAACAAATCTGAGATCAATACCTACCAGCGTTTAGAAAAAAGTCCGGAAAACTGAATTGCCAGACTGACGGACAGACGGACAGATGGACAGAAGGATGGATTGCAAACCTAAAGTCCCCTTCGGCTTCGCCGGTAGGGGACTAATTATGGATCCATAAAATCCATTTTATCTAAGAACAGACTGAACCACAGGGTAGGATGGTCCATGCAGAAAATTTACAAAAAGCAAAAAGCTTTGAACCATGTCAGCCTGTAATTGATTGATTGACTGTACGGTGTTTAACACTGTTTTCAAAATTATTTCAGTTATATCGCAGCTGCCAGTGCACCTATCCATGCTTTCCTAGAATTCCTTTTACCAGTACTAGGTACAATATTCTTTCCAAGCCACTGGCTGCTTTCCCACATAGCCATCGTTGAGACAATAGTCAGTGGTGAGAAAGGAATGAATCCTGTGGCAATGACTATTATCAATCCTCGAAAAGAAATTGGCCGAGTCGAACCAGCACACCCCTGTTCTCAAGTCATGTATGCTACCAACTGAGCTACCAGGGCTTGGCTATAAATAAAAAGTAGGACAGGAAAGGTGAAAAAGTGGCAGTTACTTTTATTCTATGACATCTACATGATTATTTATATTTCATTAGTTTTCTAACAGCTTAGTGAACACTGACAATAGATCAATTAACTTGACCCTCAAGCTTAATTGAAAATTTCTCTGCACATCCATTTAGAGATACGAAGTATTATGTAAAAAATGCAACCTGAGAATAATTGTTGGTAAAAGCTTGCCAGGCATTTCAAAGTTGATTTGATGGTGTTTAACAGAATACTTTCTGCCTTTTATTGTCCTTCAGTAGACTGCTTACAAGAACACTGCCACTAAAAAATCCCAGGCATTTCAAAGTTGATTTGATGGTGTTTAACAGGATACTTTCTGCCTTTTATTGTCTTTCAGTAGACTGCTTACAAGAACACTGCCACTAAAAAAGGATCTTGCTTATATTATGCATCTTCTGTTTTCGACTGAAAGTTTTCTATTGCATTCATCCACATATTCTATAGTTTTTATAGATTTTACTCTTAACCACACAATCCCAAGTTTAAATAACCCCAGAGAAGAAGCCTTTAGAAAACACTGTGAGAAACAGTGAAAATGCTGGTTACCAGCATTTTCTCCTTTTTCTACAATGTTTTCAAAAGTTCACTCCCACAGGGTTGTTAAATCTCAGGATTGTGTTGTAAAGGGTGAAACAAAAATATGTACCAATTATTTCATCTTGATCTCATGGTGATCAGAAAGATGTAGATCTACCTTATCATTTTTTTTTAAAGTTTGTTATCTTATCAAAGTGTCGAAGTACAAAATTATTGTATTGCTAATAATGATTTAGCTTTTTACAATTATGTACTTTTTTTATTGCTATCCTTTTCCAAGTTGCCTGTTTTCATACCTGAAAGAAATCATTTTTTTTTTTAAAGTTTGTTACCGTATCTAATATAATCTGACATTAATCAAATTGCTTCTTTCGGTTCATTTCTTATGCTCAAAATGACAGTAGTTGTCAACAGGCCATAAAATAATTTATTTATAAATAAACTTACATAGGTCAAGATTAGATCACATGTTAAAGGTATGAAGGAAATTACTTTTATTCCAACCAGCAGGAATTACTTTTATTCCAACCAGCAGGAATTACCAAATTTCTTCATTATCTCCACAATAGAGTTAATATCAAAGGCGCAATTTTTATTTCAACTAATTATTATCCTGCTGTCAGATTTCAAGCCATATTTTATTACTTCCATAAAACACCAGTAGGAGTCCTTTTGTTGTATTATTAGCATGTGGTGACTTGTACACAATGTTTTCAAGTTATGTTTGCCTGAGGTATTGATTGTACATAAAATCCATATCCTGTAAAGGTTTTTCGCCCCATCCATCAATTTTATCAATCAACTGAGAGACGTTTGTTTGTCTTTTTATGGCTGATCCACCATTGCCTATTGAACTAATCCTAGTCTTAAAAGCCTGCTCTTTGTACCCATGCCGTCTAGATTAATTTTCATAATCTAATTCGGTGAACATGAAATAATTTCTAAACCCTTGGAGCACAAAATAAACCTGATGGACATTTTTTCATTTTTAGTCTAGAAATAAGACCCAAATAAATCCAGTATCCAGGTTGCTCTTGTCCACAATGTCACAGCATAGCCGACAGTGCAGATCAAAGATCAGACAGTACGTTCTTGATCTACACTGCCTGCAAAGGCTCCTAGCAGCGTGAAAGGCACTTTGAAGGTTTTAGTAAACCGTTAAAAGACTGATTCAACCTATGCTCTCGGGTTTCTGCCACAATTTTTTTGTTAAATACAGAAGATCTACATTTTTCTGATCACTAGATCAAAATGCAATAATTGGAACATATTTTGTTTAACCCTTTACAACACAATCCTGAGATTTAACAACCCTGTGGGGTGGACTTTTGAAAACATTATGGAAAAAAGAGAAAATGCTGGTAGCCAGCATTTTCTTTTCTCCCACCATGTTTTTAACTTTATCAAAAACAAATCTCATCAAGTCATGTTCAGTTTCTCCCCTTCAAATGCTTTCTGAGTCTAAAATTTTGTCGTGTGGTAAAGGGTTAACTGTAAACAATCCCATCCACACTAAACATCACCCTTGTTGCAAATACATATACTAAGAAAGTTTTCAAGAAATCTTTTTTTCAAAAATATCCCTTTCACATACAATATTTTGTTACTCTTTTTTGTCAGATCTTAGGACTGTAAGGCAAGGATTAAAAGATAAAGGAAAGCTAACAATGAAGATCTTAGCACTGTCAGATATGTATATTCACTGTCAATAGAATATTTATAGTGTCTGGTCATGGTTTAAACAGGAAAACATGTAATCATGTGCCCATTTATTACACTAACAACAGGAGAATGGTGACAAGTACTGGCCAACAACATTCTTCTATTGGCAAGACAGTATGAAGTGGACAGGTTTATGACCATCCACTGACATGCTGGGATGACCAATAAAAAGATTTACAGTTGCTCTTAACCCTCTCCCAAATGACAAATTTTGGACTGGTCCAAATTGAAAGAGTTTGCAGACGACAATTTTCCATTCGATGAAAATGGCAGAAAATGATCAAAAAGGGTAGAAAACACTGTGGGAAAAGGAGAAATTGCTCATTACGAGCAATTTCTCCTTTTCCCCACAGTGTTTTCAAAAGACTTGTACTGCAGACACGTGAAAACCAGGGCTTGTTTGGGAAAGGATCAATAGATTTTTTTATATTACCCACAATCCTTCAACATTTCCCACACTTCCTGTCACCTGTCTGAATCACTGTTCTTTTAAAACGATGAATTAATGATCAATAATCATCAGTTATATCACCTAAATGCAGTGATTTGTCTCAATAGATTTTTCCTACACCAATGCATAGCATAAAAAATTGGGACGAAAGTTGAACCAAAGATGGGCAGGTTCAAATCTTGGCTATTGTTTAAAAAACTTTTATCATGCTCAACTCTGCAGAGCATAAAAATTCAAATTTAAATACTTAATGTTATAAAATGTGCCACATAGTTTAACTTCTTCACTCTTTACTGAAAAACAAAATTTTAGACTAATTGGAAGTGTTGCAAATGACAAATGCTGTTTCAACATTATTTCAGTTAAATATCACAGTGGCAAGTGCACCTATCCATGCTTTCTTGGAGTTTCTTTTACCAGTACTACACACAATATTCTTTCCAAGCCACTTGCTGCTTTCTCACATAACCATCGTTGAAACAATAGTCAGCGGTGAGAGAGGAATGAATCCTGTCGCGATGACTTTTATCAATCCTCGGAAAGAAATTGGCCGAGCCAGGGGTCGAACCAGTGACCTCCTGTTCTCCAGTCTTGTACGCTATTGATTGAGCTACTGGGTCTTGTCCCCTTTCATATAGAAGCATTTCTCTTAGATTCCACTTCACAAGTATTTTCTCCTTCACTTACTATGTTTTCTACCCTACAGTAAAGCGCTTAATTGGAGCCAAATCTAATGTGTTGTGACTGCAAGTGGTTCAACTCTTTACCAAACCACAAAATTTTGGACAAGTCTGAATTGAAAGTATTTACAGACGACAAAATAAATGTGACTGAAAAATTGGAATTTGTTTTGGGGAGGGTAGAAAACATAGTGGGAAAAGGAGAAAATGCTGGTTCTCGGCATTTTCTTCCTTTCCCACAATTGTTTTCAAAGGCCTTCTTTCACAGGGTTGCTAAAGATGGCATTGTACGGTAAAGGGTTAATACAGACAGGTATGTTAATATTTTGTCATATGGTAAAAAGCTTGGACAAACTGAAAAACAGAAAAATTCCAGCCTATCTAGGATCTAAAACAAAATGGATGCCATTTTTGGCGACAGACAAATGATTTTAGTTTCTACTCTAATGCAAACAAAGTGAAGGTTAAACCAGTTCAAATGTGTCAGACGAGGCAATATGTTATCCACACAAACATTCTGTCCTAACAAACAGACGAAATTAGATTGTGAATGATATCCATTAAAAAAAATATTGACCCTTTATAGGTGTAAAATATAAATCATATTTCCATTAATCCTTTTCCTCACAGGTAATTTTGCAGCTCTGAACAACTCTGTGGGACAAAAAATAATAATAAAACTCAAATTTTTGCCCTTAAAACTTGCCATTGGTGTTGTAGATTGTTTAACCCTTTATTGCACAATGCTGCCTTTTAACGACCCTGGGAAAGAAGCCTTCTGAAAACATTGTAGGAAAAGGAGAAAATGCTGGTAAGCTGCATTTTCTCCTTTTCCTACAATGTTTTCTGCCCTATCAAGAGAAACTTGCACCATTTGAGCCACACTTAAATTGTCATCTGCAAATGCTTTCAATTTGGACATGGCTAAAATTTTGTAGTCTGGTAAAGGGTTAAGAGGGAAGCAAGTTAAGAAGAGACAATCTAGAACAATAACTAAGAAGCATTTAGATTAGTTGTAAAGGTACAAATTCTCATATGGAAATATTTCAGAGTATACCCTTTGACTCTTTGTGACGTATTGTATGTATGGAAAGAAATGATTGAAAATATAAATGAGCCATTCTCTGTGAAAAGGGGCTAAATGAATCTGCAAAAAATATCGAGCCAGGTGAGCCTGTGCAATGCCCACAGGATGACCTGGACTGAAACTTTTAGCTTTTGGTAAATTTTCTGCATGTCATAGAACCAGTGTACCTCATAAAACAGTCAGTTGTTAGACAAAATGGATTTTATGGATCCATAATAACATGATGACTTGCTTGGTGTCATGGATCACGGAGATGCATTAAGCTCCCTTTTGCTGCAGCATGGCTCAAATCCAATTTGACTGATCAAAAAGGGACCATAAAAATCATATGTACTTTGGTTCTTACCTAAATTGGCTGTACAAGACTGTATAGAATCTGTATCAGACCTTTTGCAATACTACTTTAATTCTTTAGCATAAACAAAATTATTAACTTGTCCAACTTCAAAGCAGTTGCAGAAATACTAACTGTGGCTGAGATGATGAAATTTGTCTCTGATACGGTAGAAAACATTGTTGGAAAAAGAGATGCTGGTTACCATTCAAGCCAAACAGCCTTAAATTGCAATATTTCAGCTGCTTTACTTACGCTGGAATTTTCTATTTCATTTATTCAGCCTGCCAGGGTTAAGTGTATGCCTGAATGGAAAAATATCATCAATACTTCTCCGGATAAGCTTAGTATTTACAGTGTTGAACCAGGTTATCAGGTCTGATCTGAACAGTTAGCTTTGGTAGTGTGGCAAAGTTCCTAGGCAAGGCACTGCAAGCTCCAGATTTGTACTGGTGAAAACTATGCAAGTCATGCATAAATAAGCCATTGCCTTGATATGGATGAAAAAGCTTTGAAAGTGGTGTGAGACATCTTTCAAATAACGTATTACACATTATACTTCACAATGTCCTTGAGCATGGCAATGCAGATCCTGAGTCTGGAGCTGGTGAACCAAAGGTAACAAATGAATATGGGAGCTGTAGCCCTGATATGTCTGAAGTTTTGTTGAAAGTGGCATTAAATGCAATTCAGTCAATCAATCAATACACTTATATGGTTTTGCTACTAACACAAACTAGAAAATGTTCTACATAAGTTCATGACGCAGGTATTTATTTACACAGAGATTTCAAAAGTGGTTTGAAGAATGTTTTAATATAATTATTGATCAATACAATATCACACTGCATACTGGATTTTACACTTTTCCCTACTTTTTGAACGTCAAACTTAGTTTGTTATTAAATTGAACTCTTTAAAATACCTGGCGACAATTTTTAGACTCACCTAAAGTGAAAGCATTTGCGAATGACAAATAAATATATATGTTTCAACTGATGATTCTGTCTGCATAGAAAACACTGTGGGAGAAGGAGAGATGCTCATTATTGGCATTTTCTCCTTTTCCCCCATGTTTTCAAAACCCTTCTTGCTCAGGGTTGTAAAACTGGGATTGTCTGATAAAAGTTTAAATGAATTACAAACCGGGAAATATGCTTTTAAATACTGGACAAATCTGACTGGTCAAAACTATTTTTAGCATCATGCTGTTTTTTTCAAAATAGATACGGTAATCAATTTTCGCTGACGATTCAGATTGGTTTAGTATTTTAACTGCTGTATTACAATTTTCATCTTATGGAGGGTAGAGAAAAAAATTGTTCACTTTTAAAGTTTTGACGTGTTTTAGTTAGATGTACTCCTTTAATATTAATCCATTTGTTTTGTTCTATGTACCTGATTGAAGATAAATGATCACAGAACATGATAAAAGTAACAAACATTTCCGTTTGAGATGTTTAAAATAGTGACGATTGACTCTTGGCGGTATTCCGCATGTTATATAGTTGGACACCTTTTCTTATATATTAGGTTGTAATGGGTAAAACTTGTCAAAATCCAAGTGCTTGTGAGCGGGAGCATGGCATACATCAACTCAAGATAGGATGAAGCAAGGACTTTTTTCAAAAGACTAAAGAAGTCTCCATTTGATTCTGACTGTTCTTTTTTAACTCCTGTGAAACCATTAAGACTTAAAAATCTAAAAGTCTGGAATGTTTGTGACAGGATACCATTTTGTTTTGTTCTTTGGAGAATGAAAATTCAAACTGACCAAGCATCACTACTCTGACTTGTAATGAGATCTGCTTTCAATCAGAGACAACTCTGTCACTGCAAATGGCTACTTGAATAGCTTGTACAGATAATGTAGATCAAGCTCAGACTGAACAACACAAAAATCATATTCGATCCTAATAGAAATCTACTTTTACACCCGAAAAATGCTCCTATCTATTTAGGTGGCAGCGAAAGAGTTGGGCAAACAAATACTTAAATTCAATAACATAATTTGTCCATTATCATACAAATCCAATTCAGTCAATGCAGTAGATGACGTTTGAATAATGATGTAGAAAAACCAGGCAATTCCTTGTTACAAAGAAGTGCTCCTACTTACATACAGTTAATTAATTACATCCTTTACCACATGGAAAATTTGAATTCTAGCTCCAATGGTGAGATTTGTCTTAGGCAGGATAGAAAACATTGCGGTCAAAGGAGGTAATGCTGGTTACCAGCATTTTCTCCTTTTCCCACAATAATTTCATACGATTTCTTCCTCAGGGTCATTAAAGCATGGGATTGTTCGATAAAGGGTTAAAGCTTTGTCTATCTCTCCAATCTGTCCCTTGCTTGGCCCTTAGAGCACCCAATAAAACCAACAGAAATGTTCATCCTAGAAATATGATCCGAATAATAGTAATTTCATGCTTGCTTTTATCTACAGTGTTTTTGCAAAGCAGATAGTGTAGATCAAATATCAGGCTGCATGTATAGTACAGCCTGATCTTGATCTGCACTGGCCACAAAGAAACCTATAGTTGTGAAAGGTTTATTAGTGGTTAAGTTAATAGTATGTCTAGAAATAATCTTTGTTAGTGGTTGTATGACATCTTACTAAAAGGGGGCTGACCTGGGCCGAAACTTCTTGCTATTTGTCAATTTTCTGTATGCTCAAGGACCAGTTCACCTCATAATTCAGTCGGTTGTCAGACAAAATGGATTTTATGGATCCATGATAATGTGACGGCTTGCTTCGTGTCATGAATCGCGGAGATGCCTTAAGCCCCCTTTTAACAGAGCACGATTCATTTGTCATCACCATAAATATGTTAAGTTGAGCTAATTTCCTGTTTCTGTACTCTTTCACTTTACCTCAAAAGAACAAATTTTCTTAATATTTGCAGTTGGGAAAGTTAGCAATGAAAGTTGAATAAGAAACTGTTGCTCAAACTACGCCACCTATGAATAAGAAACTGTTGCTCAAAACAGAGAAATGATGGAAATTCCAAAAAGTACTGCAACCACAGCAATTGTAATTGAAGCAAACTGTTTGTTTGGGCATGTATAACAATGGACCTTTCAATCAGTCTAGATAAACAAGTTCTAATAAAAATGCTAATCACAGTTCCCTTTAACTCTTTACCAAACGACCAATATTTAGGCTTGTCCAAACTGAAAGAGCTTGCAGACAACAATTCAGATGTAGCCAAAATCTTGGAACTTGTCTGAGAAAGGATAGAAAACATTGTGGGAAAAGGAGAAAATGCTGGTTACCACCATTTTCTCCTTTTCCTACAATGTTTCAAAAGCCATCTTCCCTGGGGGTCATTAAAACTGTGATTGTGTGGTAAAGAGTTACATAATCAATTCAGAGCACTGTGTATTTTGGTCAAACATTTCACTGCAGATGTTGAGAACTGCATGTTAATCAAATAATTTTTCCATGCTTTTTGAAAGATTTAACGGCTTAGGTCGTATCACAGCAGTCAGTGCACCTACGCATGGGTTTCCTGGCTTTCTCACGCCAGTACTGACAAAACTTTTTTTCCAAGTCATGGACTACTTTTCTCACATGCATCAGAGGTAAGAGGCAAAAATTGCTGCAAAGAATGTTAGCCTTAACCGTATCGAACCTGCAACCCCCATATACACAAGTCATATAGGCTAACCACTGAACTATAACCTGGGCCTTTATAAAAAAATTTGCTGACAATCCTGTTTTTATAACCCCAGAAAACTTTTTTTGTGGAAAAATATTGTGGTAATCTACATTTAGTGACAATGTTTTCTACCCTTTACAAATCCTACCATTTGGTTTGGTTTGGTTTGGTTTGTATTGGAGTTTAACGCCATTCTAACAGCTCAGGTCATATCATGGTGCACTCATGTGTTTCCTGGCTTTCTCATAACAGTACTGACACAACTTTCTTTCCAAAGACACTCACTACTTTTCTCACATGCATCAGAGGTATGAGGTGAAAAACCGCCGGAAAGAAAGTTTGCCTTAACCGGGTATCGAACTCGCAACCACCAGGTCACGAGTCAGATACATTAACCACAGAGCTATCTGTGCAGGCTCCTACCATTTGGGCCACATTTACTCTGTAAGCAAATGCTTCAGGACTGACCAACTGTATTATATTACTGTTTGGAATAGCCACAGTGTCTCAGAATTCTTAAGAGAGCAGGAATACAAGCCTGACTTGCTTGTAAATTTCAATCCTAATTTCTATGACTGCGCCAACCTTAGTGCAATACATATAGCTCCTCCTGGACTCCATTTTAGGCGAGCTAAAAATGGATCAGGACCGGTGCAACTTCATCTTTTCTTGGAATGCAAGATTTATTACCAGCTGATGTATTAAGTAAAAACATGCATATAATTACTTTGCGTTGATGACAGATTTCAATCATAATTTAATTCTAGGAAACATTCAATGAAATCTAAAAAGCTATTTAGCCATTCTGGTTTTCGTACTTTTGAAATGTGCACTTTCACTGTCACTAACATCAATTATACCATTTGACCCTTTACCGAACAATCTGTTGTTTTCATGACACTGAGGTGGAAGGCTATTTAAAACCTTGTGAGAAAAGGAGAAAATGCTGATGACTACCATTTTCTCCTTTTCCAACAATATTTTCTTCCCTTCATAATTCAAATTTCAATTATTGAGTCAGATTTATTTTGTTGTCTGCAAATGCTTTAAATTTGGACAAGTTTAAAATTTTGCTGTACAATAAAGAGTTAAGTGTCATTGGTATAAGCCTTCAGTTAATTTACCAAATGACAAAAATACTGAACTTGCAAAAATTTGCAGACAACAAACTAAATGCGTCTCAAATAGTGGACATTGTCTTTGAACGATTAGAATTTTGAGAAAAGGAGAAAATCCTGGTTACAAGGGTTGTCTCCTTTTTTTTTCCGAAATACTTTCCATATAAGAGAAAAATGGCAGGCTACAGAACAACCCAAAAATAGAACAAGAGCGGCAAATTGCCGCAAGATACGCCCATCTTACCCCAAGTTGTAAAGTTGGGGCATAATAATGATAAAGGGGAGGTATAGAAAAATAGTAGTGCAGAATATTTTTTTTACTTTTGATTCAAGATAATGGCAGTGTATTTGTGCTGACGGAACTCTTGTTTATACACTTTATGTTGATATCCATAGATACGATAGTGTTGAATTTAAGCCTGAAAAATGACTAAGGACAATAAGAAAAAGTTAAGGAAGCAATAGTTATGTTTCTAATAATCTGAGATAACACAACTGTCAAATTTAAAGTTAATAGGTTTTAAGATGTGTAAGTTATGCTACCTGGATGCCTGTACGCCATGGCTGATCCCATAATACATCCTGTCTTGAAAGGGTGCATAAAAAATAAGCAATTTATATTTCATGTGCACTGCACTACCCCTTGATGAGATGTATCCAGCCCTAAAATTTCATAACCCGAGGTAGTATAGTTTGAGAGATATGCATCATACAAAATTCAAGTTCAAAAAAAAAACAAGAAAGGGCAATAACTGAAAAATTAAGCAAGCAAGAGTTGAAATTTATATGCACAGCACTTCCCGTTGATGGAATGTATCCACGCATGAAATTTCATATCCTTAGCTAGTATAGTTCTGAAGATATGCACTGGACAAAATTAAAGTTTCAAAATAAAGAAAGAGCAATAAGTCAAAAATTAAGCAAGAGTTATGGTTCATGTGCACTGCACTCCCAGTTGATGAGATCTATCTACGCATGAAATTTCATAGCCATAGGTAGTATAGTTTTGGAGATATGCTCGAGACAAAATTCAAGTATGAAAATAAGTCAAAAATTAAGGAAGGAAGAGTTATGATTCCTGTGCACTGCACTCCCCCTTAATGAGATGTATGCAGGCATGAAATTGCATAACCCTAGGTAGTATAGTTTTGGAGATATTCACCGGAGAAAATGCAAGTATGAAAAAGAAGAAAGGGCAATAACTGAAAAATTGAGGAAGCAAGAGTTATGATTCCTGTGCACTGCACTCCCCCTTAATGAGATGTATGCAGACATGAAATTTCATAACCGTAGGTAGTATAGTATTGGAGATATTCACCGGACAAAATTCAAGTATGAAAAACAAGAAAGGGCAATAACTGAAAAATTAAGGAAGCAAGAGTTATGATTCCTGTGCACTGCACTCCCCCTTGATGAGATCTATCCATGCATGAAATTTCATAACCGTAGGTAGTATAGTTTTGGAATTATGCTCCGGACAAAATTCAAGTATGAAAAACAACAAAGGGCAATAAGTCAAAAATTAAGGAAGCAAGAGTTATGATTCCTGTGCACTGCACTCCCCCTTGATGAGATCTATCCACTCATGAAATTTCATAACCCTAGGTAGTATAGTATTGGAGATATTCACCGGACAAAATTCAAGTATGAAAAACAAGAAAGGGCAATGACTGAAAAATTAAGGAAGCAAGAGTTATGATTCCTGTGCACTGCACTCCCCCTTGATGAGATCTATCCACTCATGAAATTTCATAACCATAGGTAGTATAGTTTTGGAGATATTCACTGGACAAAATTCAAGTATGAAAAACAAGAAAGGGCAATAACTCAAAAATTAAGGAAGCAAGAGTTATGATTCCTGTGCACTGCACTCCCCCTTGATGAGATCTATCCACTCATGAAATTTCATAACCGTAGGTAGTATAGTATTGGAGATATTCACCGGACAAAATTCAAGTATGAAAAACAAGAAAGGGCAATAACTGAAAAATTAAGGAAGCAAGAGTTATGATTCCTGTGCACTGCACTCCCCCTTGATGAGATCTATCCACGCATGAAATTTCATAACCCTAGGTAGTATAGTTTTGGAGATATGCTCCGGACAAAGAACTGGACGCCGCCCGCCCGCCCGGACGCCCGCCCGCCACGGGTGATCCCATAATACGTCCCGTCTTCGACGGGCGTATAAAAAGGAAACAGGTTTGCGAAAAATGTTAGGGTGACATTTTTTAACAACACTTTATCTCAAATCAAGCATCAAATTGTGTCTATATTTTGGGAGAGGATTATTTGTAATTCCTTCTAATCCTTTTCTTTGGTATTTGAGATAGAAAACTTGATTTTATTTTTCTTTAAAATTCACTACAGAAAAGAGGCCAAGGTTCAGAAATGTCTTTTTTTTTTTACGTATACATGTACTATCAAAAGGTATGTTTTCCCCATCCAGAAACATGCTTGAAAACGGGCTATTCACAACAACAATTTCGAATTGAAAGTCCACTTCTCAATTCACTGGCTAGCTGTGTAATGTTTTCAGGTTATCTAATAACAGTTTAACAGTCATGTGCTTTCTGTTGAATATAAATCTTTGCCACTTGTGCTATATCTGTAAGTCTCATAATCATTTTGTGTAGTTACTGTATTAATGGGTTAACCCTTTACCACACAATCTAGATTTTAAATGACCCTGAAAACATCTTAGGAAAAGGAGAAAACACTGGTAACCAGCATATTCACTTTTTCCCAGAATGTTTTCCACCCTTTCAAAAACATACTCTGTCATTTCAGCCACACTTAAATTGTTGTCTGCTAAAGCTTTCAATTTGGACAAGTCCAAGATTTTGTCATGTAGTAAAGGGTTAAATATTTGCCATACTTTAGCATTTTAGACATGCATATTGTAAATGATTTGTAGAAAAAAAAATGTGTCTCTGGTGATACATTATTTGTCTATGTCAGGGTAGGAAACTGGAAATAGAAGAAAGTGCTGGTTGCAGATATTTTCTTCACATTTCTTTTGTCAAAGGCATTCTTTCCCATGGTTGTAAAAACAAGGGATTGTTTGTTAAGGGACAACATATTTTTCTTTCAGACCAATGTCTCCTGAATACATATCTGTACATTTTGACAGGGCAAAATGATTCACAAATGGAACTTGCAACAATGTTAAACACTTGACTTTTAGAAATAGGCAAACAGTGTCACAGTTTATACTACTGAGGCCAACATCAAAGACAACACTACTCCAGATCAAAATAATATCAACAGTTAACCAAGAAGACAAAATGGGTGACTCTGGACATTGATAATTGGAAAAAAATCTGCTTTTATATTACCCATCAACCCTTTCTCAACAATTCAGTGTTTTAATGAACCTTAAAACGATGGCCATTGACAACATAACTGAAAAAAGGAGAAAAAACCGGCAACAAGCAATTTCCTCCATTTTCAACTCCAATCATTTGAGCTATAGAAATTTAAAGTGTTGTCTGCAAGTGATTTCATTTTGAAGAAGTGTAAAATATGTTTTCATAATGTCAGTGATATTACCTCTGTAATAAGCTTTAGTTATAGCATCAAATTCTTCTTGTCCAGCAGTATCCCACAGCATCAGCCGTATTTCTTCTCCATTGACTCTGCAAGCATAATGCACGTATAGGTAAACAGTACAGTTTGCAATTTCATCCCTATTGTAAATATCATTTCCATACACATTATGGTATTGCATGTTTTGAAACTTTTTTGAAATTTCTTTTGCGACAAATTTTTCAAAGCAATACAATTTTTGTAAAACACTGTAAATCAATATGAAATAGTATTTAACCCTTTACCACACAATCCCAACTTTTAACGACCCTGAAGAAGAAGCCTTTTGAAAACATTGTGGGAAAACGAGAAAATGCTGGTAACCAGCATTTTCTTCTTTTCCCACAATGTTTTCTGCCCTTCCCAAAACAAACTCCAGTTTTTCGGTAACATTTATTCTGCCATCTGCAAATGCTTTCAATTTGGACCAGTCCAAAATTTTGTCGTTTGGTAAAGGGTTAACCCTTTACCACACAATCCCAGGTTTTAACGACTATGACAGAGAAGACTTCTGAAAACAATGTGAGAAAAGGAGAAAATGCTGGTAACCAGCATTTTCTCCTTTTCCCACAATGTTTTCTACCTTTTCAGAAACAAATCTCATCACTTGAGCAACATTTAATTTGTTTTCTGGAAAGGCTTGGAATTTGAACAAGCTTTAACTCTTTTTACCAAACGACAAAATTTTGGACTAGACCAAATTCAAAGCTTTTGCAGACAACAAGTTAAATGTAACTTAAGTGATGATTTTTGTAATTGATAGGGTAGAAAACATTGTGGGAAAAGGAAAAAATGCTGCTTACCAGCATTTTCTCCTTTTCCCACAATGTTTTCAAAAGGCTTCTTTCTCAGGGTCGTTAAAAGTCGGGATTGTGTGGTAAAGGGTTAATACTGTTGTTCGGTAAAGAGTTAATTAAAAAATATGTATGAAGTCACCTGTGACCCAAAAAAAAAAATTGCTCACATGATCAACTTCACTTTTTGGCATAACCACAGCGAAAATTGTTGTAAAAATTAGAAAATTAACTTTTAACCCTTTCCCAAACAAGCCCTGGTTTTCACGTGTCTGCAGTGCAAGTCGTTTGAAAACACTGTGGGCAAAGAAGAAATTGCTCGTAACGAGCAATTTCTCCTTTTCCCACAGCGTTTTCTACCCTTTTTGAGACCTTTCTGCCATTTTCATCAAATTTAAAATTGTCGTCTGCAAACTCTTTCAATTTGGACCAGTCCAAAATTTGTCGTTTGGGAAAGGGTTAAGTTAGGTTGTATACAAGTGCACATGTGAAGGCATGTTTTGGGCAAAATTTTCTAATACCACAACCTGTTCATAGTGGTCTGCTGCAGTAAAAAACATGGGCTGCAAACTGAAGAGGGCAATACTATTCTCATTATAGATTAACCCTTTGCCACACAATCCCAAGTTTTAACGACCCTGAGGAAGAAGCCCTTTGAAAACATTGTGGGAAAAGGAGAAAATGCTGCTTACCAGCATTTTCTCCTTTGCCCACAATAGTTTCTTTCCTTTTACCAGGGTTTTCCCTGCACTTGGTGGTGTGGGGGTCATATGAGCCCCTTCAAATGGAAAAAAGAAGGCAAACATATAAATTTTAGCAGTCCTTTAGAAAATTTGGGAGTCCTAATTCAAAGAAACAGGGAGTCAGGGAAAAGTGTGCCTTTTACAGACAAGTCTCACTATATGAGCCATATCTAATTTGTCATCTGCAAATGCTTTCAATTTGGACAAGTGTAATTTTTTTTCATGTGATAAAGGGTTAACTCTTTACCAGACAACAGAATTTTAGACTTGTCCATGTTGGAAGCATTTGGCAGACAATGAAATAAATATTGTTCTTATGATGGAACTTGTATTTGAAAGGGTAGAAAACATTGTGGCAAAAGGAGAAATTGCTGGTTTCCATCATTTTCTCCTATTTACCATTACATTTTCAAGAGGTCTTTATATTCATTTCAAGGAGTATAATTAATATTTTGGACTGTTTCGTAAAGGATTAATAATTCATGGGATAAAACCTGGAACTTTAGTTGCTCTATTTTCACCTTTAACATTCTGAGGTTAATCTAGGTTAGACAGCAGTCTGTGAGGAAGTTTCATCTAAAGCTACACTGTCAAATATGTTGAGAGATATTCAAACCATAGTTGGCAAAATGACTCAGAAATCATAATATTTGGGTCTTTACTCCTTTAAATGAATATATCCATTGCAACATATTTGTTTAGAAAAGAAGGACTTGCCATAAATATAATTTTGTATATTGAATGATCCTTTTAAACATGATACCTCTAGAAAAAAGCTTCTGAAATCACTTTGGGACAAGGACAAAACATGGTTGAACGTCATTTCTTTAACAATATTTTCAATCCTATCAACTGTAAAGCCCATCATTTAAAGTTAAAGTTCTGATAAAGTGTTCAGGAAAAATCTTGGAAGTGCACTTACTCAATTTGGCGTTCCAGAAAATCAACACCAATTGTCTTTTTATAGTCTTTAGTAAAGATTCCTTTGCAGTATCGTTGGATCATGCTGGACTTGCCAACGGCACCGTTTCCGACCACAACAACCTTAATGGCTATTTCGATCTCTTCCTCACGCAACATCAGGAGAAAGAAAATCCTATACAATCAATCAACGAATGCACACTTTGTATTGTTTCAAGACAATCCTTTCAAGTCTGTCCAAGCCATTTAATATGAATGAGCATTTGCCTGTTGAAGAAAAAACTCAAAGATAGTTTAAAGAAAATATACAAGGCAAACTGACACAAACTTCTTTAGACTCACTTATCAATGGAAATGAGTTTCAAATGAACGGTAAGACTGTATTAATTGATTTTTTTTTTAAAGTAATTACTAGTTAAAATCCTGAGAAAAGTTCAAGTTTAATATTTAATTTTCACATCAAGTTATCTCCAATCACAATTGATACAGAAGAATGAATGTGTTTTGAGATCCTATCTAATTAAGCCTGTTATTGCAAGTCAGTTTTTAACCTTGTTCAACGAACCCTGTAGCATCTAACAGTCCTATTCTGTTCCTTTACAAATAAGCTATTGACAGTCTGTGTGAACAGTCCTGCATTTGGTGTCTCTTTGGTGTACTTGTAATTGATATGGTTGTTACACCTCTCATTAAAACAACCACTATCATTAATATGTCGATGACACTCTGAAGTAAGGGACAAACAAAATTGCTCAACTTTCACTGGGGACTACACAATATAACTCTTTCCTCTTTTTATCTGTCTGGGTGGATCTCTCTGTATTGCCGGTAAATTCACTGCATGTTACTTTATCTTTACACAGTTATTTCCCAGGTCTCATACTCTTACTTTTCAGCTTCTACAATTTAGGGGCCACTGAAATATCAATGTGTGAAATGTTGTTTGTAATTTGCTTTCTCAATGACCATTCTTACACTTGAATTAAAATTTTCTGTAGATCCTTAACCCTTTCCCAAACGACAAATTTTGGACTGGTCCAAATTGAAAGAGTTTGCAGACGACAATTTTATATTTGATGAAAATGGCAGAAAGTTCTCAAAAAGGGTAGAAAACACTGTGGGAAAAGGAGAAATTGCTCGTTACGAGCAATTTCTCCTTTTCCCACAGTGTTTTCAAAAGACTTGTACTGCAGACACGTGAAAACCAGGGCTTGTTTGGGAAAGGGTTAACAGGCAAAACACTGTAACCCCTTCCCTCCCTGTTTGGGGTTGTCCAAGGTACTGAACATAGCACTTTACCATTTATGGAAGCACATGGCTGAACACAGAGTTGGACAAATTCTACAGGTATCCAGATGAATATTTTATTTCTATTCTTTGTCAATATTATGCAAATGCCAGTCTTTGGTTTCAGTAGCTTTATGGCATGTATCCTCTCCACCAATCCTGACAACTGATACCATCACTGGGCTCTTCAAATTAATGCTTCTGTCATTGGTTCTGATCAAATATCCTGTATCTTTCATAACCTGAAAATAATGGCAAACCAGAGCTATCTATTAAATACATTACTCTTATTTAACTCTTCACCAAACGACAAAATGTTTGACTCAACCAATTTGAAAGCATGTGCAGACAACCAAATACATGTAGCTCAAAGGATGATTTCTGTCTTTGATAGGGTAGAAAACATTGTGGGAAAAGGAGAAAATGCTGGTTACCAACATTTTCTCCTTTTTCCACAATGTTTTCAAAAGGCTTCTTCCTTAGGGTCGTTAAAACTCCGGACTGTGTGGTAAAGGGCTAACTAAACTAAATGTTACACTGTAATATTTGTTTTCAATCTTCACCAAAAGACAGTATTTTAGACTTCCAAATTGAAAGGATTAATTTTGCAGACAACAAATAAAAGGTAAAAAACAGTAAGCTTTTGGTACGGATAATGCAGACAATTATTCATTTTGGCCATAATTTTTTAGAACACTATTACAATTCAACGACTTTTCCTTTCTTAACTCTTTACCAAACAACAAAATTTTGAACTCATCCAAAATGAAAGCATGTACAGAAAACAAATTTAATGTGGCTCAAATGCTGAGATTTGTCTGTGAACGGTTAGAAAACGTTGTGGGAAAAGGAGAAAATAGTGGCTACCAACATTTTCTCCTTTCCCGGGTAGCCACTATTTTCTCCTTTCCCTCAATGTTTTCACAAGCCTTCTCTCTCAGGGTCTTAACAACTCTGGATTGTGTGGCAACAGTTAAATGTTTATGCACAATTTTATGAAAACATCTAATAAAAAGAAAGGTAATTAGTTTTCAATTTATTATTTTACTAAGATAAGATTTGAAGAGGAGATAAAGAAAAATCCATTAATTGTCCCTTTCCTTCAGGCTTAACATGCCATTTATAAAATACACATGCTAGAATTATTCAACCCTTTATCACATAATCTCAACTTTTAATGAACCTGAGAAGGAAGCCTTTATGAAAACATTGTGGGAAAAGGTGAAAATGCTGGTAACCAGCATTATCTCCTTTTCACCCAAAGTTTTCTTCACAATCCAATTCATCAATCACCATTTAGGCTCCATTTTATTTTTAGGCCAGGGAATCCCTCTCAAGGGATTCCCTTGCCTATAGCGATCGTAAGCTGACTTTTCCGGACTACTTTCAGACAAAATGTTGAACGGTGTGTCCACTCTATATCGCTGAGTCCGCCAAAACAACTAGTTTCGTAAGTACAGAGATCGCTTATCACACGGCGTGAATGTTTTCCTTTCCTCAAAGCTTTCCGACATATGCATAGTGCTATGGAATTGCAAGGGTATTACAGCCCTTTAATAACCAACGAGTGTGTTTTAAGGGTTGTGTCCCTGTTGAATACACAACAGACAGTCAATAACTTTTCCAGGTAAAAGTTAAACGTCCACCGAATAAGTCTGTACACCGTTTAAGTCTGATGTCTATTTTTATCCGATACCGCCTATGGGCGGAGTTTATAGTTACACAAATCTTGTCAGGAACTGTGCATTAAGGCGTTGCCGTATTATGACTGACATCAGACTTATTCCGTGTACAGACTTATTTGGTGTACATTTAACCTCTACCAACTTTTCCATCACTGTGATTGGATACTGAAATCCTCTCGTATTATAGACATGATTACAGCCCCTGATATCACTTTCTAGTGTACTAGCGCGAGGGAAAAACCCGAGAATCAGTTTTCTATTTTTAGTTTCCATTGTCACTTGCTAGTTACTGTCCGCGTTTCAAATAAAGATCAAAGGGAACCGCACGCCGCATCTCCTTTGACTGCCTGGTGAAAAGATTGAGATAAACGATTTTCCATGGAAATGTCGATAGTTGAATGAGATTATTGGTGTATTAAGTGCATTTATTATCAGTTTCTTTTAATCATTTAGAACTGAACTTGATTTTCTCTATATGTTTAGAAAAAAAAAAAAAAAAAAAATCGATAGAATTAAGAAATATGCAGAAATTAAAAGAAATTATACTCTCTTTTTTCTGTGTGAATCGATTTAAAACATCTCTCTTTTTGTCAGAAGAATAGGCAAACATTATGGAAAAATAAGAATTTTTTGTTCTATCTACATTTTCCGATAATCAACCATGTTATCTGCTTATATTCTTTTTTTGTGACGACTGTTGATTGATTAGAAATCATGAAAGTGTTGTGCGATCCTTGGACATTTTTTAACTTTCAAACAAAATAATTTGAAAATAAAAGGTGTGTTTAAAAAATTAGGTTTTAATTTATCAGTTATTCATCACATTTACATACCTAGAGTTTCATTCACATAACTGGTAGTTTCCGAAACATTGTTTGAAAAGGAGAAATGAAAGTTTAAGAATATTTATTTTGAAATACATCCCGAATGTGCAAATTCATTTTAAGCGCCAGAAGCCGTCGTTGGAATCTCTTTCTCTCTCTCTCTCTAATGGAACGAGAAGGGCTAGTGGACGTCTTTGTATGATATAGTCAAAAGAACAGATTTAGATCGACTGTTTGAAAACAAAACTGCGATGTATTGACATCACCCTGCCCTGCGTTCATGATATTAAGCGTTGGTATTCGCGTTGTGTCCAATTTTAAATTGTGTCTTATCTTTCTTATCATTGACGATATTTATTTGAAACTTGGAATATATGTGCGTTATCATAAAGACCAACCTTAACCAATAAGGCAAATAACTCAAAAATAAATTTGCTTGATTTAAGCCCCTTTTCGACTTAGAAATTTTTAAAGCCATTATCATGCACCCTATAGCCGAGTGTTGGTATCCACTACTTTGCTTTTGTTTAATTACAGAATCTGGCTTCTGAGCACTGCTTTTTTTTTATTGCATTAATTTAATGTTTCCTGTTGATTAGTGTATTATTCCATATTATGCGTGACAGTACCCCTTTACCAATGAATTCTTTTGGCATAATTGAATTGGCCTGACTGTCTGTATGGTAGTGATAATTAGAAAATGAGGTCTCGTGTGAATTCGTATCCTTCGTTCTTTAGAGATTACAGATCACTAGATTTCCTGGCCTTCAGTACTATCAGTACTTTGATTTTATATGCAAATGCTCTCAATTTGGTCCAGTCTAAAATTTTGTTGTTTGGTAAAAGGGTGGTATTGAATCATTTTAATACTGCTAAACAAATGACACTGTACATGGCACCTTATCATGAAAAACCATGGTCAAAGTTAGTTAACTCTTTACTAAAATAAAATGAGCATGCATTTTTAAGCCTTTACCACACAATTCTGTGTCAACCTTGAGGAAAATTTGGCTTTTGAAACATTGTGGGGAAAATGCTAGCACCTAGCATTTTTTCTTCTTCCCACAATGATTTCTATCTATTCAACGACAAATCACATCATTTGAGTTACATTTGATTTGTCATCTGCTAATTCTTGAAATTTGGACAAGTCTAAGATTCTGTCATTTGGTAAACGCTAAAAAACACTGAAAAAGAAAGCTTTTGAAGGCAGTCTGGAAAAAGGAGAAACTGCTGCATTTTCTTCTTCTCCCACAGTGTCTTTAACCATTCTTAAAAAACTGTAAATTACTTGAGCCATATTTAATTTGTCATCTGCAAATGCTATCGGTCTTGACACATCTGAAATTATGTCATCAGGTAAAGAATTTATACCAGAAACATTTCTATCCTATTTACACTAACAAGATCCTATTGCCGAAATACCATTATTTAGTTGAAATGACTGATAAGAGAAATAACAGTGAAAAAACATTTGCGATTAATAATCTTGAGAAACAAGAATAAACGAAAGTTGAATTTTTATTCCAAAGAAGACCCAGATATTTGCTGTTTCAAGGCTGACCTTGGCCAGAATTTCTAAAGAAAGTTAATTAAGATCACAATTCATGCCCATTCAGACATACTGCTGTTGATATACATGTACTCGCTTAAAAACTTCTTGTCTGATAAAGTTGGATATTCTAAGAGCCATTTGGAAACACTGTCGAAAAAGGAGAAAATGCTGGTAAACAATTTGTTCCTTTTCCCATGCTGAAACCATGCACATTGGTCAGCTACTGCTCGCAATTGGGAGGGTTCTAAATTTTGTCAATGGATAATAAGTTATAAATGAGTTAAATCCATGCTCTACAAAATTATTCCCAATGGCTTTGACAGACCTTACCATGCATGCCACAACATCTATTATTTGCTTTTTTATGGGAAATATTAAATCTCATGTGGAGAAAAATGACTCTATGATACTATAGAAACTATGTAACAGTATACAATAAACACCGTAAACCCCTTCATTAGATGAACAGATGTGAGCAATGCTCTGGCAAAAGGGAGTTAAATATATCTCTTTGGTGCAATATACCGAGCAAGTCATCTCATAATTATGTATCAATAAAATCTGTTTTGTCTAACAAACGACTTAATCATGAGGTATAATGGGTCTTTGGACATGCAGAAAATGTACAAATTGCAAAAAGTTTCAACCCAGTATGTCAGATCTGCACAGGCGGACATGGGCTGACTTTTTGCTGATGCATTACAGTTTTAAACACCCTTTTCACATAGCATGGCTCATATCTTATACAACTTCAAGCCTCTTGTTGTGGCTTATGAATATTTGATGAACAAAATGAAACAAAATCTTTCTGTCTTAAATATTTATGCAGTCGAAACTATTCATCATGGATTTCCATGACAAAATTCCTTCTGATGATCATAAAAAACAAACACACAATCCTAACCCTTAGGCTGCTGATCGCAACTCACTGACCTTATGTGCACAATGTAGATCAAGATCAGACTGCACAGAACATGCACTCTGATCTTGAATCTACACTGTCCACTAAGGAGATATCTTTCCTCCGAAAATACCTTTGAAATAGGAAAACATGGGTTTATACCATTGGTTTGAAAGTTTCCTTTCTTTTATTTAGTAAGATAAGGGTTAAGTTTGTAAAATGAACAATGCCTGATGTCTAAGCCTCCAACAATGTTTGAATACCACTTGTTTAGTTTACTGCCTTATTAATTGAAACAGTAACTCAAGATAGTATATATTTCCAATCTGGATATAGACTGAGCTGTTAAATTTATGTATCTCAGTAAATTCTTTGTCTTCTTAGTCTTTACCACATAATCCTAAGTTTTAACATCCTAGAGAAAGACAGCTTTGGAAAAAATTGTTGGGAAAAGCAGAAAATGCTGGTAAACAGCATCTTCTCCTTTTCTAACAATACTTTCTAACCTTCCAAAGACAAGTCCAATCATTTGAACCACATTACAATTTTCACATGAAAATACTTTGAATTTGGACATGTCTTAAAGTTTGTCATCAGGTAAAGGGAGAAAAACATCTTTTTGTTGCACAAATACACAAAGTTTAAGGGTCAATCCCATAACCCAAACAAGATATGTCCTATTGTTGATCTATCGAACTCTGTCAGCCATCTCATCTAAGATTAAATACGGATCTAACTGAAGATCTTTGTCCACATAGCCTGTGATTTTATCTCAGGATTTTTTAACATTTAACAAATAACTACCAATACGCTCAAAACTTATATATACAGGACCCCAGACAATGGTATCATTTGTATTCCTGTATATTGTTCTGCTACTAAGCACACTTTACTGCAATTTGTAGATGTGTAGATCAAGATCAGAATGCACACTTCAAGCAAGCAGTCTGATCTGGGATCTACACTTTCCAACAAATTAGCTGGAAATACTCATTTAACTTATTTAGCAATTCACCAGTTCACCCCTTACTAGGCAACAAAATAAGAGACTTTTCCCTCCCCACGGAAAGCTCTTGCAGGTGACAGATAAAATATAACTCAAATTATGAATTTGTTTATAAAAGGGAAGAACACATTGTAAGAAAAGGAGAAAATGATTTTTCCATTGTGTTTTTAAAAGTATTATCTACCAGGTTGTTAAAACTCAGAATTGTGCGATAATCTTAGGGTCAGGCAGTGTGAATAGTATGAAACTTATTGCAACCATTTTCATAAAATTAGCTTTGGCTGAGCTCAAGATTCAAACTCACAAGGCTTGGCTTGTATAGGAGTTTAACGCCATTTTAACAGCTTAGGTCATATCGTGGCGGTCAGTGACGCACCTATGACTGTGTTTCCTGGCTTTCTCACACCAGTACTGACACAACCTTCTTTCCAAAGCCACCGACTACTTTTCTCACATGCATCAGAGGTGAGAGGCGAAAAATCGCCGGAAAGAAAGTTTGCCTCAACTGGGTATCGAACTCACAACCACCAGGTCACAAGTCCGACACGCTAACCACTGAGCTACCCATGTGGGCTTTCAAACTCACAAGGGAATTCAAAGATTCAGACCACTGGCTCTAAATGTTACCACTGACCACCCATAATGTGAAACATTTTTTTTTCCAAAGGGTATAAAACGTAAAATATATTGATGATGTGATAAAAATTTCATTGCATGATGATCAATCTATAAATGATGAATAGCAACATATCCCTGCAATAAGAAATCAGGAAAGATTGCATGACTCATGGCCTATGACATTGCTTCTTTTATTGTTTCACTGACATTTTTTCTTGGCAAACACTTCAGGTGTTCTCTGTGGTTCAGTGAAAAAGGCATAGGATTCATAATAAATAAATCCTTGTTTGATCCTCATGGCACTGGCTACATGGAGGTGTCCTTTGACAAGGCACTCAATAGGTTCATCCTCTTTTTACACGTATTTTCTCTTTTTGACATAGTTTTCAGTAGTTCTGATACATGACAAACAAAACGCCATCGAGTCATGAAAGTAAACAAAAACTGTCTACTAAATATGAACATAATTATATACAGTTGAACCTGCCCCGACGACCACCTGCAACAGATGATCCGCTGCTGTAAACGACCACTTGAAATTCCCCTGCAGAAATTTCCAATGTAAGTGACCTGTAATAAGCGACCCCCTGGTGCCTCCAACCAGCTACCATGCAAATTACAACTTTTTGGACCATTATACCCCTATAAACGACCATCAAATTTCATACAAACAGTAAATAATGATGACAGACTGTTCATATGTTTGGTCAACAAATAAAAAACTACATGTAGTTAAACAAAAGACAGGGAATCTTTGTGTGTGTGTGTGCTGGAAGGGGGTTTCAAGTGAAATGTTACAAAAAATTGATTTATGATTGCTGAATGATAAACTTGAAATGAAGATGAATGTGATAGATGTTATATTTTTTGTATAGTAGATCTAATTGTCTAAGAACAG